>CM049432.1:60248615-61498615 GCA_026929855.1 Poa annua
CTCCAATATATGATAATTATAATCATTGTGATATTTTCGGTCCACCTACTGTTGAGGATATATTTTATGTTGATTACAATATGCCTCCTATATTTGATGATGATGGTGATGAGAATAATAATGATAGCTATTTTGTTGAATTTGCTCCCACTACAATTAATAAGATTGACTATGCTTATGTGGAGAGTAATCATTCTTTTATGCATGTGGCTCATGATAAAAATATTTTATGTGATAGTTATATTGTTAATTTTATTCATGATGCTACTAATGAACTTATTAATGATAATGAGGAATGTTGGTTAAATATGCTATATGATAATGCTTTAGATGATGGTCCTATGCTTATTGATAATCCTCTATGTTTAGAATGTGAGGATAAAAATGTTATAATTGCTTCTTGTGATGCTACTTTTACTCATGAGAGTCCTACTTTGTTCTTCAATTCTCCCAATTACACCATGGAGGAGAAAATTTCTTCTGTTGAGAAATACTTATGTGGTTTGCAATTGTTTCTAGTTCATATCTTTGTTGCAACCATGATCTTAAACTTGATATTGATCTTAATAACTATTTTGAAAGAGGGAAGCATGCTAACGAATTCCAAAATAAATTTAATGATCCTCTTTATGTGGCTATATTATCTAAGTTGAATGATTCTTGTGCTTATATGGTTGAATTTATTTCTACTACTTGAAAGTACTATGAGATAGGAGAATATGGTTGTAGAAGTGTAAAGGCCCTCCTTATTATAAGGTAGCGACCTCCTGTGTATAGTGCTAGTCCCTGGATCGACTTGCTAGCACACACAGTTTAAGATGAAATACCATTACATTGCATCACTATTCATTACACGATGATCCAGAAATAAAAGGGTTCGATACAAGAGGCATAGCCTAAGGCTAGCTCAAATCGAGTTAAACACACATCGGAAAGCAAATGTATAAGTGAGCTCCATCTTTGTCATGTGCCATAGGCAAGGCATGGTTGTTGGAGACTCGCGACCCTAACAATCCTTACTCTTCGTCAGAGGGTCCTGCAATGGTGAGTTGCAGCCCAAACTATATTGGGTCAGCACAATTGAATTGTGGTGGCAAGATGACACTTTAAAGCTAAAATTACTAAGACTATATCTACATGCATATTTGGCTCGGTGGAGTTTGAGGCTGATTTGCATAAAGCCAGTTTTGTCCTATCATTTATAAAACAACTTTTCATCTTAGACAAAGAGTACCACTGATAGAAAACAGTGAACACCTTTGACAACAAAGAGTACCGCCGATAGAAAACGGTGAACAACTTTGAAAACTACTCACAACGAGCACCACCGATAGAAAGCGGTGAGCTCTCCCAAACCCTTATTCACCCATCAAATTTTATTATAGAAATTGGGATGAGGAGATCTTCAACATCTGCCCTGTCTAGTTGCTCAAATGTCCATAAACGGGGACACGGCTAAGTATACTTAGTTTTTACTCTCGAGAGGGTGTGCACTTTCACCACAAGACCCATTCATTCCCTCGTCCATGTCAACCAATTATGAAATGGGAAATAGAAGACCGAGACGAGACCTTTCAGAAGCAATTCCCCAAAATCCATAAAGCGGACCCATCCCCACCTAACACCCTACATCTGTTGGTCACGCGGATCTCGGGGTCTCGCAACTTATGTGATCAAGACAGAGCCATATGACATGTGGTTGCACTGGAAGCTTCTAAGCAAGGTGTGTCTACAATCTCTTTAAGCCTGGGTGACTTTCCACATTTGTGCGCCTCCACCAAGGGTAATTACCATAGACATGAACCATAGACATGGACCCCCTGAGTAGCCACCCACCATGGTTCTCCAACCAGCACCCAGGTAGTTCATTAATTAATTTCATTAATTTTCCACTATCCAACTAGTCAAAACATTTTTCATTGCTTGGCTAAGCATCCTACTATGTGTTCTTGCTTCTAAGCTCAGGGTGGGGGAAATAGCTAAACACTACATAGGAGCATAGCATAATATAGTAACTTCACACAACTCCTAACATGCATACTACAGAAAAACACTACTATGAATATAGTGAAAATAATAGGTGGTTTATGAGCGTCACTTGCCTTTTGATAGTTTGTCGTTTCTCACACTCTCTTCAACGAAGAACGTTTCACTTCGTTCAATCTATACGATGAAAGAAGAAAACAATAAACAAACAATTTGACGAACACATAACACAAATCAAACATCACAATAATGTGTTCAACAATAGTTGTTTTAATTCATTTATTTTATTGTCAGGTCTTATCACATAATTTCAGTTTACAAAAGGAATAAATGTGATAGGACTTAGGGTTTGGCATTTATGGTCAAGGGATGGTCTAATTCAAATTTGAGCATTTCAGATCTGAATGGGTTGAAGTATTGTTTCAAAGATTGTAATGGTTGGTTATGTTCAAAATGTTTGCACAGTGGTTTTGTGAAAAGTAAATAACACCACTTTCAAGCTATGGTTGTAATTTTAGAAATCCAAAGGATTTTAAAACTAATTCACTAGTTTATGAATCCTATGAATCTATTGAAGTGTTAGTATTTGTTTTCTCCAGAACTAAAGTTATTTTACTGACATTCCGCAAAAGGATTCCCATTAATATGATTTATAGAATTTAAGTTATATCTAAATTACACAAATTGAGTCTCTGATTTATAAAACAATATATCATCAGATAGAATTACTTTTAACAAGTTTTAACACATCTATATAAGTTTGTATTTCAAAAGTGGTTGGTTAGGTTTAGTTTTGATATTTCTGGTCAAAATACATTGCTTGTGTTATTTTTGTAAAAGAAAACAATTTAATAAGGTTAATAGAATTTAAACTATATTAAAATTATAAAATTAGGGTTTCTGATTTTTAAATGGAAATGACATTGCTATAAATTTAATTTTAACAATGCAAAAATATTAGACAGATCCTAAGGTTTCCAAAAAATATTTTATTTACAAAATTTGAATTTGTGAAGTCAAATCTAGGTCAAATTTGCTCAATTCATCTAATTAAAATTTGAATTACTTTAAACTAGTCAAATTTGAAATTCAACAGTGCTAAATGATTCTACACATCAAGGGCTTTCTATTGGTATAAAGTTTGTCAAGTTTGGCTTTGTGGATAAAAAGATATGATGTTTTAAAGTTACAGGGGCTTTTCTGCTAAATAACCATTTTATTTAAAATTGGGATAAATCCAGAAAAGGCTGCGCTGACGTGGCGCTGACGCGGCACGTACCGCTTCAAGTTAAAAAAAGATCTAATCGTGACCGTTCGTTTTCGATCGGACGGATGAGAGGAAAAGGTTCTCACCGCGACGACGCTGACTTCGCCGGAGAGAAGAGGGACGGCGGAGGCGACTCGGGAGTGGACGCCGTCGACGTTCTGGCGCTTCCTCGGCCACGAAAAAATTCCGACGAGGTGCGGCGTGAGTTGGCAGAGTAGATGGGAGTGGCGCCGTCGTTCGGTGCGTTCCGTAGCGGGGTAGATGCGTTGCCGGAGTCGAGGGAGGCGGCGGCGCAGCCACGGGCGTGGTCGAATCGGTGCCTCCGATGCTCCTTATGCTCCGGGAAGGCGATGAAGAGGTGTAGCGTGGCGCCGCGAAGTTTGTGGAGGTGCCGGCGGTAGGGGTAGCTTCCTCGAACAACGATGGGGACCGGCCGGAGCTACGACGGCGTGGAGGTCGTCCCGGTCGTGCACGGATTGCTCGTTCGGCTGCACAAAAAAATTGGTAAGGGGGCTCAGGAGGTGCGCCGGAGAGAGGGGAAAGTCGGGAGAGGGTCAAGGGGCTCGGATTCGTCCTCACCACGCCGGAATTCAAAGAAAGGTGCGGCGGCGGAAGGGCTACTCCGGCGAGCTTTCGTGGAGAAACGGGGGAACGAACTCGGATGAGGAGAGAGAGGAAAGGAGGCCGGGGTCTTGGGGATTTAAGGAGGGGTAGGGCGCGTCGTGGGGGGCTTGAGGGGGAGTGTGGCGAGTGGAGGAGGTGGCGCGGGATCGTGGGGTGCGGTCGTGGGCACCGTCTGCGTGGCTGGAGGTTAGGGGTGACCGGGGCTGACCGGTGGGTCCCCGTGGTCAGAGATAGAGAAGGGAGAGGGGGCCAGGTGGGCTGTTGTTGGGCTGGTAGGCCTCGCTCGCACGGACGGTAAGAGGTGGGCTGGCCCATTAAATCCCTTTTTTTTATTCTGATTCTTTCTCTTTTCTGTTTTTGTTATTTATTTTATAACCTTTGTTTTAATTATCCAAATGACTTCAAACCAGTTTCCAAGAATTTGTAAAAATTCATATATTTCATTTAAAAACATTCAAATACATGTTTCCCAAACTTTTCAAGTGGTGACATTATTAAATAATAAGATTGACACATTTTGACAATCTTTAAAATAGAGTTTTAATAAGAGGATTTATCTCTTACCAAAATTAAGAAGAATATCACAATACATATGTTTAAAATAATCATTTCAAATCTGTTTTCAAAACTAAATACTTGAGTCAAATAATATATATATATTTTAAATAGGAAAATGTTCCAAACAGTTTTGTGGTTATAGATATTGGCCTAGGGTTTATTTAAGAACTCAAATGCAAGAATTTCGAATTACATAAATTAACCAACACCATTTTAGAAACATGCATAATTTAAATAAATTGAAATACTTTGCAATATGGTTTTAGGGTTTAATAAATATTTAGAATATTTATTTATAGCTCAACACTCAAGTTTGAAAATAAAGTTTACTTGATTGAATTAATATCATAATACATTTGACTAGGTCAAAAATAATCCTTTTGAGTTGATCTTCTAGGATATTGATGATTTTATTTTACAAAAGGAATAAAGTTTTAAATTTTTGTGATTTTTAAACATTCCAAAATTTTGGGATGTTACAGACTACCACCCTTAAAAGAAATCTCGTCGCGAGATTCGAAGAGGCTAGAAAGAAGGATAGGTTTGGATATCTAGGGTTAGGGGAATTGGGTGGGCTACCACCCTTAAAAGAAAACTTTCATGTGTATCTAGACTGCTGGCTTCAATAAGTGTCACATTGGATTTCCTAACTCTTTGTTGGGTAGACTTGAGTCGTTGGGTGATGCTTCATTCATCCATCATTCAAATTCATTGTATGTACTAGCATCAAAGTGTCATGAGGCTAAAAGAATTGATTAGGAACTTACTTTTCACTGCTCGACCCACTTAGTAACTTATTCTTCATCTTCTCAGGACATCCACTAGCATAGTGCCCTGTATCTTTGCATTTGTAACATATCACATGACTGATGTTTTTCTTGTGGGAGTTGGTGGGGCATTCCTTAAACTTCTTTCCTTGGCAGTTTTGATGTTTCTTCTCTGGGCATTTGTCGGCCCAGTGTCCCTTGTGCTTACATTCTAAGCTAGTGACTTGGCATGAGTCTCGTTTTGTGCAAACGCTCTTGTCGCTTGTCTTGGATATTCCTTCTAGACAATCACTGATGTAATGTCCTTCCTTTTTGCACCCGTAGCAAATGATCTGGCTCAGGTTTCTCTTCTTCTTAGGTCTTTCCAAGGCTAATAGGGTCTCTATATCCTGCTGATCGTATTGTACTACTATGGATGATGATCTGTTGGGGCAATCTCGAGAAAAATGTCCTTCTTCTTCACAAGAATAGCAACATTTGGTGGTGCCTTCGGATGTGTTAGGTTGTGTCTTGATTCTGGCATTATTCTCCTCCTTGTTATGATCCATAATTCTTTTCTGCAATTGATCGAGTTCGATCGTATTGCCAATCTTCTTCTCTGGGCAGTACCATGAATAATGTCCTAGTCCATCGCATTTGTGGCAATCTATTTGACTAACATCTCGCTTGCGCTTACCCTTCTTTTCTTGTTCTTCAAATATATTCTTCAAAGTCTGGTGCATTCCCTCCCTGACTTGTCGACTAGCTTGTTGTACTATGGGGTAGAGTTGACACTGAGCTGGAACATGTATGTCTCCTTCACACAAAAAGCAAGTAACTTGAGTGGTGCAGTATTCCTCAGCTCCACTGGTTGCATCCAAATGACGCCACTCATCTTGACATTCTTTGGAAGTGTGTCCGATTTCCCCACAAGTCTTGCAGGCTCTAGGTGTTTTCACCACTTCCTCTTGGATCTTGTGGTTTTCATAGTTTATTTCTTGTTGATTGTCGTCATTTGCATTCATAGTCTGATACATCATCAGTACTATTTGAGTTTGGCTACACAACAGTTGCTGCCATCCAGGGGGTAATTCCTTATTGGGGTTGTTGACTTGATTCTGGGCCATCAATTGCATCAACTTATTCTGAGTCTCTAAAAGTGATTGCATTCCGATTGGCATCTCATTGCTTTTGGTAGTTTGGTGAAGCATCTGATTGGGTTTAGCATAGATGAGTAGAGGTAGAAAGGTACTAAGGAAGGATCCTACGCAAACACAGAAGATTCAAGACAATTCATTTTACAATCATCATCTATCAAACATCAAGCAACAAGGTTCAGACAGAAACAACAGTCTACTATTGTCATACAACCTGAGTTGGTATGATCAACACACTAACACGATATCGTAGTTCTAATTAAATGGTGGTCTGATGTAAGGAAACAAAGTGATGTACTTCCTTGTCTTCTTATCCTTCATGGACTTAGTGCGAAGATTCTTCAGAGATCAATACTTTTACTTCATTGATGAAATCTGGGTATCCTTGGCCAGCATCTGGTCTTCCTGATAGCATAGTTCAGAACCCACATTCACCATGTCAGCCATCAACTGGTTCACAGGGGCCTTGAAGTCATTGATCTTCTCTATCTCCTTTTTAAGTTCTTCAAGTTCTTTTTCCACATCTTTGAAGTATCCTTGAGTATTGTGCATTCTAAACCTAATTCTCCTTGAAAGTTCCTCAATGGCTCTCCAAGCTGCTCTTCGTGCTGCATCAAAGAATGATGTTTCTAGTACTTTATTGGTGAACATCCATCGCCCCGTTGTCTTGTGGTCGTCTTCTTTATCCTGATACAAGTGTAATTCTACCCACCAGTATTCTTGGTCTTCATCCATTACAGGGAATCCTTTGTAAACTGCTTCTCCATTAAATCCCATGGTTTTCATACTCTCCTTAAGTACTTTTGGGAACTCAGTTTCACATTCCAAAGTCATGGTAAACATTGGTCCTTTCTTGAGTGAGTCTATGAGGCTGGACATCTATAAAATATTTTGGGGAGAAAAAGATTAGATGAGAATATGACATAAAATTTTATGCAAAACTTAATAAAATATGATTTTATTTCCTATGGGCATTCCTAAATACTAATCCAAACCTAGGGTCACGAACCTACAGGAAACACAGTGCTCTGATACCATCTGTAAAGGCCCTCCTTATTATAAGGTAGCGACCTCCTGTGTATAGTGCTAGTCCCTGGATCGACTTGCTAGCACACACAGTTTAAGATGAAATACCATTACATTGCATCGATATTCATTACACGATGATCCAGAAATAAAAGGGTTCGATACAAGAGGCATAGCCTAAGGCTAGCTCAAATCGAGTTAAACACACAACAGAAAGCAAATGTATAAGTGAGCTCCATCTTCGTCATGTGCCACAGGCAAGGCATGTTGGTTGGAGACTCGCGACCCTAACAATCCTTACTCTTCGTCAGAGGGTCCTGCAATGGTGAGTTGCAGCCCAAACTATATTGGGTCAGCACAATTGAATTGTGGTGGCAAGATGACACTTTAAAGCTAAAATTACTAAGACTATATCTACATGCATATTTGGCTCGGTGGAGTTTGAGGCTGATTTGCATAAAGCCAGTTTTGTCCTATCATTTATAAAACAACTTTTCATCTTAGACAAAGAGTACCACTGATAGAAAACAGTGAACACCTTTGACAACAAAGAGTACCACCGATAGAAAACAGTGAACAACTTTGAAAACTACTCACAACGAGCACCACCGATAGAAAGCGGTGAGCTCTCCCAAACCCTTATTCACCCATCAAGTTTTATTATAGAAATTGGGATGAGGAGATCTTCAACATCTGCCCTGTCTAGTTGCTCAAATGTCCATAACCGGGAACACGGCTAAGTATACTTAGTTTTTACTCTCGAGAGGGTGTGCACTTTCACCACAAGACCCAATCATTCCCTCGTCCATGTCAACCAATTATGAAATGGAAAAGAGAAGACCGAGACGAGACCTTTCAGAAGCAATTCCCCAAAATACATAAAGCGGACCCATCCCCACCTAACACCCTACATCTGCTGGTCACGCGGATCTCGGGGTCTCGCAACTTATGTGATCAAGACATAGCCCATATGACCTGTGGTTGCACTAGAAGCTTCTAAGCAAGGTGTGTCTACAATCTCTTTAAGACTGGGTGACTTTCCACATTTGTGCGCTTCCACCAAGGGTAATTACCATAGACATGAACCATAGACATGGACCCCCTGAGTAGCCACCCACCATGGTTCTCCAACCAGCACCCAGGTAGTTTATTAATTAATTTCATTAATTTTCCACTATCCAACTAGTCAAAACATTTTTCATTGCCTGGCTAAGCATCCTACTATGTGTTCTTTCTTCTAAGCTCAGGGTGGGGGAAATAGCTAAACACTACATAGGAGCATAGCATAATATAGTAACTTCACACAACTCCTAACATGCATACTACAGAAAAACACTACTATGCATATAGTGAAAATAATAGGTGGTTTATGAGCGTCACTTGCCTTTTGATAGTTTGTCGTTTCTCACACTCTCTTCAACGAAGAACGTTTCACTTCGTTCAATCTATACGATGAAAGAAGAAAACAATAAACAAACAATTTGACGAACACATAACACAAATCAAACATCATAATAATGTGTTCAACAATAGTTGTTTTAATTCCTTTATTTTATTGTCGGGTCTTATCACATAATTTCAGTTTACAAAAGGAATAAATGTGATAGGACTTAGGGTTTGCCATTTATGGTCAAGGGATGGTCTAATTCAAATTTGAGCATTTCAGATCTGAATGGGTTGAAGTATTGTTTCAAATATTGTAATGGTTGGTTATGTTCAAAATGTTTGCACAGTGGTTTTGTGAAAAGGAAATAACACCACTTTCAAGCTATGGTTGTAATTTTAGAAGTCCAAAGGATTTTAAAACTAATTCACTAGTTTATGAATCCTATGGATCTATTGAAGTGTTAGTATTTGTTTTCTCCAGACCTAAAGTTATTTTACTGACATTCCGCAAAAGGATTCCCATTAATATGATTTATAGAATTTAAGTTATATCTAAATTACACAAATTGAGTCTCTGATTTATAAAACAATATATCATCAGATAGAATTACTTTTAACAAGTTTTAACACATCTATATAAGTTTGTATTTCAAAAGTGGTTGGTTAGGCTTAGTTTTGATATTTCTGGTCAAAATACATTGCTTGTGTTATTTTTGTAAAAGAAAACAATTTAATAAGGTTAATAGAATTTAAACTATATTAAAATTATACAATTAGGGTTTCTGATTTTTAAATGGAAAAGACATTGCTATGAATTTAATTTTAACAGTGCAACAATATTAGACAGATCCTAAGGTTTTGAAAAAATATTTTATTTACAATATTTGAATTTGTGAAGTCAAATCTAGGTCAAATTTGCTCAATTCATCTATTTAAAATTTGAATTACTTTAGACTAGTCAAATTTGAAATTCAACTGTGCTAAATGATTCTACACATCAAGGGCTTTCTAGAGATATGATGTTTTGAAGTTACAGGGGCTTTTCTGCTAAATAACCATTTTATTTAAAATTGGGATAAATCCAGAAAAGGCTGAGCTGACGTGGCGCTGACGTGGCGCTGACGCGGCACGTACCGCTTCAAGTTAAAAAAAGATCTAATCGTGACCGTTCGTTTTCGATCGGACGGATGAGAGGAAAAGGTTCTCACCACGGCGGCGCTGACTTCGCCGGAGAGAAGAGGGACAGCGGAGGCGACTCGGGAGTGGACGCCGTCGACGTTCTGGCGCTTCCTCGGCCACGAAAATATTCCGACGAGGTGCGGCGTGAGTTGGCAGAGTAGATGGGAGTGGCGCCGTCGTTCGGTGCGTTCCGTAGCGGGGTAGATGCGTTGCCGGAGTCGAGGGAGGCGGCGGCGCAGCCACGGGCGTGGATGAATCGGTGCCTCCGATGCTCCTTCTGCTCCGGGAAGGCGATGAAGAGGTGCAGCGTGGCGCCGCGAAGATTGTGGAGGTGCCGGCGGCAGGGGTAGCTTCCTCGAACAGCGATGGGGACCGGCCGGGGCTACGTCGGCGTGGAGGTCGTCCCGGTCATGCACGGATTGCTCGTTCGGCTGCACAAAAAAATTGGTAAGGGGGGCTCAGGAGGTGCGCCGGAGAGAGGGGAAAGTCGGGAGAGGGTCAAGGGGCTCGGATTCGTCCTCACCACGCCGGAATTCAAAGAAAGGTGCGGCGGCGGAAGGGCTACTTCGGCGAGCTTTCGTGGAGAAACGGGGGCACGAACTCGGACGGGGAGAGAGGGGAAAGGTGGCCGGGGTCTTGGGGATTTAAGGAGGGGTAGAGCGCGTCGTGGGGGGGGGGGGGGGCTCGAGGGGGAGTGTGGCGAGTGGAGGAGGTGGCGCGGGATCGTGGGGTGCGGACGTGGGCACCGTGTGCGTGGCTGGAGGTTAGGGGTGACCGGGGCTGACCGGTGGGTCCCCGTGGTCAGAGATAGAGAAGGGAGAGGGGGCCAGGTGGGCTGTTGTTGGGCTGGTAGGCCTCGCTCGCACGGACGGTAAGAGGTGGGTTGGTGAAAGAACATTTCTATGATCTCTGTGTTTTGTGTGTTAGTTAACAACATGTGGATGTATTAAGTTGGTGTTAAGTAATGCAGGATAATCTAGGAACTCTTCAGATGCATCAGCACCAAAAGAGGAGAAAAAGAGACAACACTGAAAGTGTGCTCAGCCCCTGGTGGGGGCCGGAGTTTCCGGCCCTGCCTGAAGTTTCCGGTCCCTGAGGACCGGAATCTTCTCCGTTACTCGGTTGCCGAAGTTGTGCTCAGCCCCTGGTGGGGGGCGGAGTTTCCGGTCCCATGGACTGGAGTTTCCGCCCCAGGCCAAAGTTTCCGGCCTCGTGTATCTCGAAGATGTCCAAGTTCAGATTGAAGATCTGGTGTTCAGCCCCTGGTGGCCCCCGGAGTTTCCGGCCTCCCTAGGCCGGAGTTTCCGCCCTGGCCGGAGTTTCCGGCCACTAGGGCCGGAGTTTCCGGCCTGGGTTTTTGGCTGCAACGGTTACATCTTTGGAGGGGTATAAATACCCCTCCTCCTTCCTCCAGAAAAGTGCTTGACCTAGAAAAGGAGGAGCTCCATTGTTGCAAGCCAAGAATCCCAAGATCTCCCAATCCCCCCATCCAAACTCGTTGATCTTTGGAGGATTGAAGGAGAAGGCCCCGATCTACATCTTCACCGAGCCGTTCTTCATTTCCCCCTCATTCATTTGAGGGAACACTTGCTAGGGCTTCCACTAGGAAACCTAGCCCATTGTTGTACTTACCTATTGTCTTTGTGACAGATTGTAGCTGTTCGGGAGCCCCCAAGCCCTTTGTGGGTCGTGCCCCGAATCGTTGTTGTAAAGGCTCCGGATTCCGCCTTGAAGGATTCCGATAGTGGAAGTGGACCAAACCTTTGTGGTGCCGTTCACAGGAGATTAGGGTGAGGCCTTTGTGGCCGTTGAACCATTGTGTTGGTTCACACCTCTCCAACGAGACGTACTCCCATTCAAGGGAGGAACTCGGGATTACATTCTTGTCGTCTCGTGTCTTCACTTCGGTTACTTCTATCCTTGTTTATTGTCTTATTATATCTTGCTTAGTTGCTAGCTTGTCATATAGGAAATTCACCTTAGTTGCATTTCTAGTGAATTTACCTTTTGTGTCAAGCCTAATTTGAAAAAGAACTAAAATTGAATTAGCACCTATTCACCCCCCCTCTAGGTGTCATACCGATCCTTTCAATTGGTATCAGAGCTAAGGCTCTCTTTTCGGGTTTAACCGCCTAAGAGAAGTATGACACAAAGTGAGGATGAGACCGCAAGGCTTGCCGAGGCTAATGAGTCCCTTAAAAAGGACCAAGCCACCGCGGCATCCATGGCTGATATCAAAGCCTTGGAAACAACTTTGACATCTTCCATGGATGCTAGGTTTAATGAGTTTCGTGACTTGCTCAATAAACTCATTAACAACAAGCCCTCGGATTTCATCCCGCTTGAAAAAGCTTCTAACTCCGATGAGGGTGGACCCAAGGAGGATAAAGAGCAAAAAGAGAAGGAGGTGAAAGCAAATGATAAGCCTAAGTCATCTCCCAACTCGCATGAGGAAAAGGAAGAGTATCATGCCGTTCGGGGATGGTACTCTCCCGATCCAATTATCACTACCCGCATAAACCCTTTAGGTCCCCCACCTAAGCTCAATGCATTAGCTTTTGCTAGTTGGCAACGCTCAATGAAATCTCATGTCAACAGTGCCTCCATCGAGCTTTGGAGGATTATTGAAGAAGGATACATTGTGGAGGATCCAAGCAACATGACCAAGAGAGAGTTCGCCGAAAAGCAACTAAACGCTTCCGCTCTCCATATGATTGAACTCTCCTTGAGCGACACCGACAAGCATCATGTTCTACATGCCACCACCGCCAAAGAAGCTTGGGATTGTCTTGAGCGTGCCTTCCTTGGAAATGAAAGCATGAAGAGAAATAGATATGAATCTTTGAGCAATGCCGCCGAAGGTTTCTACATGCTTGACAACGAGACCCATGAAGAGATGTATGGTAGACTCAAGACTCTTGCCAAAGCCTTTTATGATGTGGGAGCAACATATGTTGATGATGCTTGGGTCAAGAGGAAGTATGAGAATGCTCTCTTGCCCTCGGAGCCAATGGAGTTGAAATCTATTCAAGGAAGATACAACTACCTTCAATTGTCTTCCCATGAAGTTATGCAAGAAGTTCAAGCCTCCAAGGTTGCCACCAAGAATGCCAAAGATAACCGTGCTAGGGCCATGGGAATGAGACAAGGTCCCTCTCTTGCCTTGAAGGCTAAGGTGACTTGCCTAGATGCCAATGATGAAGTTGAAGCTTGTCCTGGCAACATTGCTCCACATGATCTTGAGCAAGCCCTCAATGGTCACATTGCACTTGCCACAAGAGTGTTTTGGAATGACCCGGCTAGTGCTAAAGCTCGTGTTGATCGAGATAACAACACAAATGGCAAGAAAGAGCTTGCCTCAAGGACAAAGACATGCTACAATTGTCATGACAAGAACCACTACATAAGAGAGTGCCCTTATGAGAACCGTGAGCAAAATGGTGGAAAGCTTATCCCAAAGGATCACTCCAAGTTGATTCAAAAGAAGCCCGCAAGACCAAGAAAGCCCTTCTTCAAGAAGGCACCGAGAATTGTGTTGGTGGCACAAGAGGAATATGCCACAAGTGATTCCGAAGATGAAGATGCACCTAACAAAGAGGTAGCCGCATTGGCTATTGTCTCCACTTCATCATCATCTCTCTTTGAATCCCCCAATGAGAACCTCTCCATCAACACCGCTCGTTGCCTCATGGCTCATGTCACCGAGGTATCATCCCCTTCTCCTAAGACTATGCATGATCAATCTAGTCTTGAGATTAAGAAGGAACTAGTTGCCTTCGATACTTTTGTGACTAACTTGCAAGGTGAGGCCAAGGAACATGTTGAGTCTCTCATGAGACAACTATGTGCGGCCGAAGAACTTCTTCAAGAAAAGAGTAAGATTGAGAGAGAGGATTCTCTCACCATTGCTTCCTTGAATGCTTTCATAGCATCCTTAAATAGCTCTCTTGATGAAGAAAGTGAATATAGAACCACTCTAGAGGAAAGACTTGAATCTCTTGATGCTAAAAATGATGAAATCATTAGTAAAATCATTAAGGATAGAGATCATGTTTTTGCCAAATATAAAGTGATTAAAAAGGAGAAAGTTGAACTTGTGGTTGCAAATGCTATACTTCTTGAGGATATGGAGAAGCTTGATAAAGCTCACAAGGTCTTGAAAACGACCCACTCCATCCTTGTGAAGTCACATGAGCAACTCCAAACTCAACTCTCTAAAACTTGCTCAACTAGCATAACCATTCTTCCTCGTGTTCATGAAAATGTCATTGAAGAAAATGCTAGGTTAAAGGTGGATCATGCTAAGACCTCTATTCCTAAAGGTAACGATAAGGGTTTTGCTTATTTGTTTGAGCTAAAACCACACAAAGGAAAGGAAGGTCTTGGGTATGTGGCCAAGGCAAAGAAGAAGGTGAGCAACACCAAGGAGAACAAGACCAAGACGGCACAAGCTAAGACTAACATTGCGAGTGGTAATGCCACTAGGGGCAAGACCACTCGTAGTGACTTTGCGGGGCATAACAATCCCAACTACATTCTTTATGTTGATTATTATGGCGATGTTTATGCAAAATATGTTGGTCCTTATGATGGTTACATTGACTATTCTATTTGGGTTCCTAAGACCCTTGTTGCTAACCGAAAGGGACCCATTGAAAAATGGGTACCTAAATGCAAGAAATGATTTCTTGTAGGACTATGCTTCCGGTGGATCTAAATGGGTGATTGATAGTGGATGCACTAGTCATATGACCGGAAGCAAGGAGATCATGACGGAGTTGAGACCAAATTTAAATCACTCAACCGTCTCTTATGGTGACAAGTCCAAAGCCGAGGTAAAGAGTCTTGGCAAGGTGGTAGTTGCAAGGGATATCACCCTTGTAAATGTCATGCTTGTTGAGTCTCTAGGTTACAATCTTATGTCCGTTCGTGCTCTTAATAAGATGAACTTTGATGTCTATTTTACTCTTGATATGGTGGTACTCTTGAGGAGCAAGACTCTAAAGGTCATGTTCGTTGGGCATGTTGAAAATGAGTTGTTTGTGGTAGACTTTTCGGGGTCAACCAACACTCAAGCAATATGCCTATTCGGAAAGGCCGACGTGGGGTGGTTGTGGCATCGCCGCTTGTCCCATGTCAATATGAGAACTTTGCAAAGTCTTCACAAGGGTGGCCACATTCTTGGACTAAATGAGAATGTTTCTTTTTCTAGAGATCGTCTTTGTAGGGCTTGTGTTGAAGGAAAGATGCATGATTCTCCCCACCCAAGCAAGACCATCATCTCATCATCAAGGGTATTGGAACTTCTTCATGTTGATCTTTTTGGTGCCGTACCTCAACCTAGTCTTGGTGGGAAGAAATATTGTTTGGTGATTGTCGATGACTTTTCAAGATTCACTTGGGTTTTCTTCTTCAAGACGAAGGATGAAACTCAACAAACCATCATCGATTTCTCCAATGAAGTTCAACGTCAACACAATCTTCCCATATTGGCCATTAGAAGTGACAATGGCTCCGAGTTCAAGAACTACACCCTAAATGAGTTTCTTAGCGACGAGGGAATTCGACATCAATACTCCGCCGCTTATACTCCTCAACAAAACGGTGTAGCCGAGAGGAAGAACCGGACTCTTATGGATATGGCTAGGTCCATGTTGGCGGAGTTTAAGTCTCCACTCTTCTTGTGGGCCGAAGCTATCTCCACGGCGTGTCACTCCTCCAACCGGTTATTCTTTCGCAAAGGGAAGAAGGAAACTCCATATGAAATGCTTACCGGCAACAAGCCCAACATCTCCTACTATCGAGTCTTTGGTTGTAAGTGTTTCTACAAAATCAAAGGTGTACATCTTTCTAAGTTTGAAGTTAAAGCCTTAGAAGGTGTTCTTGTTGGGTATGGTGCAAACTCTCACACTTATAGAGTCTATGACAAATCCTTAGGGAGAGTTGTAGAATCTTGTAGTGTGAGGTTTGATGAGAATGACGGCTCCCAAGTGGCGCAATTTCATGTTTGTGATGTAGATAACGAGGAACCTCAAGATGCAATACAAAGGATGGGTGTTGGATTTCATCGCCCCATCGAGATTCATCATGAGCCTCCTCAAGGAAGTACAAGCTCCACTCAAGTGGAGATTCCATCATCACAAGTTGAAGTGGCACCCTCTATGGAAGCAAATGAGACACCTATCCAAGAACAAGATCAAGTTCCTCCTCAAGTTGACCAAGAGGTCTCACAAGATTCAAGAACTCCTATTCTCAACCCTAGTCAAGATCAAGAGCAAGAGCATCCATCTTCTCCCATCATTGAAAATGTGCAACAAGATGGCAATGCTCATCAAGACCGTCAAGACGGGGACTCAAATGATCTAGGTGATCAAGCCGAAATCCCACGCATCAATGGGGATATCGAAACCCGTCGTCAAGAAAGAGTCAAGAGAAACTTGGAAATCAAGTGTCACAAGCTTGAAGCCATCATTGGTGATGTATCTCGCAAGGTTTCCACAAGAAGTCAATTGGCAAGCTTTAGTGAACATCAAGCTCATATCTCTATGATTGAACCAAAGAAGGTGTTTGAAGCACTTGAAGATCCGGATTGGTTGGAAGCCATGCATGAAGAACTCAACAACTTCAAGCGCAACAAAGTATGGAATCTAGTAGAAAAGCCAAAGGATTGCCGCAATGTTATTGGCACCAAGTGGATATTCAAGAACAAGCAAGATGAGCATGGATTGGTTGTAAGGAACAAGGCGAGATTGGTAGCTCAAGGGTACTCTCAAGTTGAAGGCATTGATTTTGGAGAGACCTATGCTCCCGTGGCTCGTCTTGAGTCCATCCGTATCCTACTTGCCTATGCATCTCATTTTAATTTTAAGTTGCAACAAATGGATGTGAAGAGTGCATTTCTTAATGGTCCCTTAAAGGAGTTGGTATATGTAAAGCAACCTCCGGGATTTGAGGACCCACACTTCCCAAACCATGTCTACAAGCTTGATAAGGCCCTCTATGGTCTCAAACAAGCACCTCGAGCTTGGTATGAGCACCTAAGAGAGCTATTGCTAGACCGTGGCTTTGAAGTGGGGCAAATCGATCCCACTCTCTTCACAAAGAGGGTAAAAGGGGAGCTCTTCATATGTCAACTTTATGTTGATGATATTATCTTTGGCTCATCTAACAAAGCTTTCAATGATGAATTTTCAAAGCTTATGACGGATAGGTTCGAGATGTCTATGATGGGAGAGTTGAAATTCTTTCTTGGTTTTGAAATCAAGCAATTAAGTGGAGGGACTTTCATCTCTCAAGCCAAATACATCCAAGACATGCTCAAGAGGTTCAAGATGCAAGATGCAAAAGAGAAGAGGTTTCCTATGGACACCAAATGCCATCTTGAACTTAGTCCAAAGGGTAAAGATGTCGATCAAAAACTCTATCGCTCTATGATTGGTTCTTTGCTTTATCTTTGTGCATCTAGACCCGATATTGTGTTGAGTGTAGGAGTGTGTGCAAGGTATCAAGCGGCTCCTAAAGAAAGTCACTTGATAGCGGTGAATCGAATCTTCCGATATTTGGTTTATACCCCAAGGTTTGGTTTGTGGTATCCTAGGGGGTCCAACTTCTCTCTTGCCGGTTACACGGATTCGGATTGGGCCGGTTGCAAGGATGATAGGAAGTCTACCTCCGGTGCATGTCAATTCCTTGGGAAATCTTTGGTGAGTTGGTCCTCCAAGAAGCAAAATTGCATATCCTTATCTACCACCGAAGCCGAGTATGTGGCGGCCGCTAGTGCTTGCACTCAATTACTTTGGATGAGGCAAACTTTAAAGGAATACGGTGTCCTTTGTGACAAAGTGCCTCTTTTATGTGACAATGAAAGTGCTATCAAGATTGGTCACAACCCCGTGGAGCACTCAAGAACGAAGCATATTGAGATTCGCTATCATTGTATTCGAGATCACATCAACCGGGGTGATATTGAGCTTGGTTATATTCCAACTAAGATTCAACTTGCCGATATGTTCACCAAGCCACTTGACGAAGCACGGTTCACCTTTTTGAGGCATGAGCTAAATATCGTGGATTCTAGGAGCATTGGTTGACTACCTTGCATGCACACCTCTATCTCAACTTTCTCTTTTGGTCTAGGTGTAGGCATGGACATAGGGGGAGTGCGGTCCTAATCTATTGGACTTTCCCTCCCCCCATTATGCCAATAGTAAGAATTGTTTTCGTCTCTTTTTGTTCATTCTTATGAATTGCGAGCTTAAATGTTGAGTAATGGCGGTGAACCAAAGATATATCTTCGCGGTATCACACCACATAATCTCATACATGGTGGCCTTGGCCACCAACTTCTTCGTTGTGAAGAATTGATACTCTTGTGGTGTTATCTTGTTTTCTTTGTTTCATTCTTGCTCTTATGGAAAATTCACTCAAGCGTTGCTTCTTAATGTCGCTTTTGTTGTTTCTTACCAAACTTGAGTGCATGGTACCATCTCCAGTGACCATTTGTCTTATCCCAGGCCTACCTCATCTTAAAAACTGCTCCTCTTGCCTTTGCATGTCCAAAACACATTAAAACCTGGGATTTGGAGTCGGTGGGGCCGGAAACTCCGGCCTTCCAGGCCGGAGATTCCGGTCTGACTGAAGTTTCCGCCCCTAGAACCGGAATCTCTGGCCAGGGCCGGAGACTCCGGTGTCTAGGGCCGGAAACTCCGGTCTGGGCAGTTTCGCTGGGATCTTCAAAGGGGATCGGGGTGAGGAGTTGTTCCACAACTCCCCACACACCCCCGACCCCCACTCCTCCCCCAGCCGCCGCCGCCTCCAAGGACCACTCCGGCCGCTCCCCGCCGCCGGAATCCGCCGTGCCACCGGCCCCTCCTCCGTTCAAGTGCTAGGGATCCTTCTCCCTCGCATTTGACCTCCACCATGTCGGGTAAAGGCTTTCTTCTCTCTCTCTCTAGGTTTTCACTCTAGATCTTGTTTTGAGAGAACTTCTGCCTGTGCTGCATGGTGTAGAACCCTAGTGTTGGCTTTTCAATCCCTAGAAAATTAGTTGTGCTCAATTTTTCCTTAGATTTGACCTAGATTGCAGTTTTCCTGCCACAGGGCGGAAACTCCGGCCCCTCCT
The DNA here is from genome assembly GCA_026929855.1 of Poa annua. NCBI lineage: Eukaryota > Viridiplantae > Streptophyta > Magnoliopsida > Poales > Poaceae > Poa > Poa annua. The sequence goes on from CM049432.1 coordinate 60,267,666, forward strand.
GCACCGGAAACTCCGGTGTGGACCGGAATATCCGCCCCTGTGGCCGGAAACTCCGGCCTAGCTCATATCTGAGAGAAATTCTGACACTTTTAATTTTCTTCTTTTGGCTTTCTTGGACATGCAAACTTATCTCCATGCTATCCTTGTACTCTCTGTTTCACAGGTCATAGAAAAAAGGTGGTCACTCGGAATCCGCTCCTTGCTTCAAGTAAAGAAAGAGCTCAAACAAGGAACAATCTTATATTTGATAGCAGCAGTGGCCACATGAGACAACAGAGCACTATTGATGAGGAAGCCACTAGACAAGCTGAACTTGGTGGTTTTGATAATGAAGAAGAGGCCGAGCAAGCCCATTTTGACTCTTTGACCACTGTTCTGGGTATGGGAAAGCCTGAGTTCCGTCGTATGAGGTCACAACAGTTCTATGACTTGCCTCCCAACACCACCAACCCCAATTTCCCTAGGAGGGAGCAGCAGCTGATTATGGAGGAGATTTATGCCCGGATTGAGAAGCACGCAGTCTGTGAACAGAAGATTCTGGATCTTGAGGCGCTGAACAAGAAAGCATACTTTCGGGAGGCTGTTTGGATTGCTAGGAAGCTTGGTCTGGAAAAGCTCATCTCTTACACTCAGCAGGATTATGATATTCAGCTTGTGCAGCAGTTCTTTGCCACGGTGGTGTTTGACAATGATGAGGATGTCACTATGACGTGGATGACTGGACCTATCAAGTGCACCTCCAACTTTGTGGAGTTTGCGACAGCTCTGGGCTATGAATTCAAGGGGGCCACTACTCCAGTTGGGATGAGGATGCATGTGGAAGGGACTGCATATAACAAGAGCCGTTTGCGCCCTCTCTACTCCGTTGCTTCTTCAGTGGGCTCTAATCAAGACCTCCTTCCCACCTTCAACATCTTCCTTCGCATGGTTCGGCTCAACCTTGCTCCTCAAGCCGGGAATGTGGATGCTATTCGAGGAGGCCTTGTCAACCTACTCCACCATGCTTACAGGGTCCTTCAAGCCGGTCCGGAGTGCCGTGGCCAAGAGGTGGATGTCATGGATTTCATTAAGTGCGAGATGCATTGGGCCATTTTCGAGCACAAGAATCCACTCTATGCTCCCTATGTGATGAAGCTCATTCTCTCCAAAGTGCCCACACTTGATCGCTCTACCTTCATCAAGCATGCCAAGGGTACTCTCCATATTCTCTCCAAGCACACAAAGCAAGCTTCATCCTCTCATGCACCTCCTCCACAAACTAGTGATGAAGAGGACGTTCCCTTACCTAAGAGGAGAAGTAAGAATGCCGATCCCCCCACTAGTCTTCAAGGGAAGGCCAAGGTAAACGCAGAATTTCAAGCTCTCTTGGTGGAAGAGGAAACTGCTATGCATGGATGTTGCCATTCACAAGGAGAATCATGGGTCATATGTGAGAGAGAAACACATTTTGAGCAACCAAAATTTGATGATCAAGGAGATGCGCAAAATGAACAATGGAAATGTTACTCCTCCTCCGGAAGAAGATGAAGCTGGCATTCCCATCATTTCCTCATCTTCGTCTGACACGGTCCCTCTTGAGCAATGGAATCAGGATGTCTTTCCTTGGGCTGATTTTTCGGATGTGACCTCCTTTCCTACCTCGTCTCACAACCACGGCAAGGCTCCCATGAACCTCTCCGATGAGGACTACGACAACGAAGGAGATGACGACATGGATGAAGACACCGAGTGATCTTCATGGGCCCGTTAGTTATGCTCTTTTCCCCTTTTTGGTGTCTCGGTGCCAAAGGGGGAGAAGTAGTTCTATTAGGTTCTCTCCGGGATTTGCATGGTTGGGACACAAGCATGTGCCTCTATCATTTTATTGCGCTTGTGTCCTTGTTATGTTATTTGAATTTCGAACTCATTTGCCTTCTCTTTGTCATGAACTATGTGTGTGTAAGACATTTGGATTTCTTATATTATGTGGTTGAGACTACTATTGTACCTTGATTATATGGGGTTAATATCTTCAGTTTTATGCACAAGGTATGATTAATCTCCTAACACTCAACCCATACTATACTATGTCTTATTTGTGAAATGTGTTGCCTACTTATCATGCTTGCAAATTGTTGTTTGAATTTGCCTCTATATGCGTGCACGTGCAGTCCAAAGCAAATATTCTTGATGCACACATCTAGGGGGAGCTCTTTCAGCCATCATTACATGTTAGTGAAATTACTGTTATTGCAAATCCATATGTTGTCATCGAACACCAAAAAGGGGGAGATTGAAAGAACATTTCTATGATCTCTGTGTTTTGTGTGTTAGTTAACAACATGTGGATGTATTAAGTTGGTGTTAAGTAATGCAGGATAATCTAGGAACTCTTCAGATGCATCAGCACCAAAAGAGGAGAAAAAGAGACAGCACTGAAAGTGTGCTCATCCCCTGGTGGGGGGCGGAGTTTCCGGTCCAGGGGGCCGGAGTTTCCGGCCCTGCCTGAAGTTTCCGGTCCCTGAGGACCGGAATCTTCTCCGTTGCTCGGTTGCCGAAGTTGTGCTCAGCCCCTGGTGGGGGGCGGAGTTTCCGGTCCCATGGACCGGAGTTTCCGCCCCATGCCAAAGTTTCCGGCCTCGTGTATCTCGAAGATGTCCAAGTTCAGATTGAAGATCTGGTGTTCAGCCCCTGGTGGCCCCCGGAGTTTCCGGCCTCCCTAGGCCGGAGTTTTCGCCCTGGCCGGAGTTTCCGGCCACTAGGGCCGGAGTTTCCGGCCTGGGTTTTTGGCTGCAACGGTTACATCTTTGGAGGGGTATAAATACCCCTCCTCCTTCCTCCAGAAAAGTGCTTGACCTAGAAAAGGAGGAGCTCCATTGTTGCAAGCCAAGAATCCCAAGATCTCCCAATCCCCCCATCCAAACTCGTTGATCTTTGGAGGATTGAAGGAGAAGGCCCCGATCTACATCTTCACCGAGCCGTTCTTCATTTCCCCCTCATTCATTTGAGGGAACACTTGCTAGGGCTTCCACTAGGAAACCTAGCCCATTGTTGTACTTACCTATTGTCTTTGTGACAGATTGTAGCTGTTCGGGAGCCCCCAAGCCCTTTGTGGGTCGTGCCCCGAATCGTTGTTGTAAAGGCTCCGGATTCCGCCTTGAAGGATTCCGATAGTGGAAGTGGACCAAACCTTTGTGGTGCCGTTCACAGGAGATTAGGGTGAGGCCTTTGTGGCCGTTGAACCATTGTGTTGGTTCACACCTCTCCAACGAGACGTACTCCCATTCAAGGGAGGAACTCGGGATTACATTCTTGTCGTCTCGTGTCTTCACTTCGGTTACTTCTATCCTTGTTTATTGTCTTATTATATCTTGCTTAGTTGCTAGCTTGTCATATAGGAAATTCACCTTAGTTGCATTTCTAGTGAATTTACCTTTTGTGTCAAGCCTAATTTGAAAAAGAACTAAAATTGAATTAGCACCTATTCACCCCCCCCCTCTAGGTGTCATACCGATCCTTTCAGTTGGCCCATTAAATCCTTTTTTTATTCTAATTCTTTCTCTTTCTCTTTTCAGTTTTTGTTATTTATTTTATAACCTTTGTTTTAATTATCCAAATGACATCAAACCAGTTTCCAAGAATTTGTAAAAATTCATATATTTCATTTAAAAACATTCAAATACATGTTTCCCAAACTTTTCAAGTGGTGACATTATTAAATAATATGATTGACACATTTTGACAATCTTTAAAATAGAGTTTGAATAAGAGGATTTATCTCTTAACAAAATTAAGAAGAATATCACAATACATATGTTTAAAATAATCATTTCAAATCTGTTTTCAAAACTAAATACTTGAGTCAAATTATATATATATATTTTTTAAATAGGAAAATGTTCCAAATAGTTTTGTGATTATAGATATTGGCCTAGGGTTTATTTAAGAACTCAAATGCAAGAATTTTGAATTACATAAATTAACCAACACCATTTTAGAAACATGCATAATTTAAATAAATTGAAATACTTTGCAATATGGTTTTAGGGTTTAATAAATATTTAGAATATTTATTTATAGCTCAACACTCAAGTTTGAAAATAAAGTTTACTTGATTGAATTAATATCATAATACATTTGACTAGGTCAAAAATAATCCTTTTGAGTTGATCTTCTAGGATATTGATGATTTTATTTTAATGAGAAATAAAGTTTTAAATTTTTGTGATTTTTGAACATTCCAAAATTTTGGGATGTTACAAGAAGTTTTCATGGTACAAAAACACCTCTCTTTATGTTGAAATTTTTGAAGTTGCACTTGTTTTGCTTTCCTATTCTTAGTGCTTTGTGTTTTCATGACTTGTTTCTTTACAAGATTCCTTTGCATAGGAAGAGGGTTAGACTTTTAAAAAGTGTTTTGATATTTGCCTCTTGATGATCTCTTTAGTTTTTCAACTCTCATTTTTAAGAGAGCATCATATGAATCTCCGTGCCTAGCTAAAAGGCTTTAAACAAAAGCGCTTATGGGAGACAACCCACTTTTATTTCCTATTATTTTATTTTGTTTGCTCCAAGGACTTGTCCTACCTCTGTAGAAATTCTTTTGTATATTTATTTTATTGCATTGTTGTGTCAAGTTAAGCCTCTAGTTGAAAATTGATGCTAAATTTGGATTCCTGCGCAGAAACAATTTTCTGCTGTTCACCGTTAAATTCATAACTCTTCATTTGAATGTCAAAACAATCTTCCCCTTTTTGTGCGTAATCCTCAGATATATATGCAACTTTCATTAGTTTTGAGTTTTCTGATATGAGCAAGGTAACTGACTCGAAAAAAATTCGTTTTTACGGACTGTTCTGTTTTTGATAGATTCGGTCATTTATTTTACAATGCCTTTTTTGCTATTTTGATTGGATCTTTTTATTCTAAGAAGTATCAGTGGCTGTAGCTAATGTCTAGTAGCATTGGTAGGAATTGTGTTCCTACAGAATATCATAATTGTTCATGCACTAACCCTCTAATGAAGTTTACTCTAAGTTTGGTATGGAGAAAGTTTTCAAGGATCAAGAGAAAAGGATGATATAATGTGATCAAAATGATAGTAACGCCAAAGCTTGGGGATGCCCCGGTGGTTCACCCAAATATATTTCAAGAAGACTCAAGCGTCAAAGCTTGGGATGCCCAAGCCATCCCCTTCTTCATCAACAAACTATCAGGTCCTTTCTAGTGAAACTATATTTTAATTCCGTCACATCTTATGTGATTTTTTTGAAGCGTCTGTTTGTTTTTGTTATTTTCATTCTCTGAATAAATTGGATCCTAACATTTTTTGTGTGGGAGAGAGACACGCTCCGCTTTTTCATATGAATACTTGTATTCTTCACTTATATTCGTTGAGTATTCTTTTCATGTTATTGTTTGCTTTCTAGCTCTTGTTTTTCATGCATCTCTTGTTAGAGCTGTTAGCTTTGATATATCATACTTTCACATCTCCTTGTTTAATAACTTGGAGAGTTTATCTTTTAAATAAGTTGATTGGTGTTTGGTTAAGAACAGAAAATGCTAAATGTGGTAGATGGTATAACTAAATGATACATAATCTTATAGATCATTCAATTGTGTCACTTGAATCATTGATGTTGTTTTGAGATATTAATTTTCTTAATGTTAAACATGATGGTCTAGTAAAGTGGAATGATTAAATGTTTGGTCTAGAAAAACTTGAAGCTATGCCACACTTAAATTTCTAGTTGATTGCATAATGGTATATGACTTGTATTTGCCTAAGGCAACCGTAATGAATTTATGTTATGCGCTATGGTCGGGTAAGCCAACGGTGACTTTGTCATTCGCCATGATCCCTCTAGGAGTAATTTTCATTATCTCTTGTATGATCATATTTTATTTGGAATCTTTTTACTTGTGAGATCTAAACTACGGTTTTCATGGCACTTCCACCACCATATTGCTAGCCTCTTCGGTACTTTACATTGCCCTTTCTCACATTGAGAGTTGGTGCATTTTTCACGGGTACATCCAAACTCGTGGGAGATCTTCATCTTGTTCTCTTACACATAAGCCAAATATCTTTCTCAAAACATCCACCATACCTACCTACTACAGGATTTGCATAGCTGTTCCGAGATATATTGCAATGCAACATCCATCTTACATTACATGACTTATTGTCATTAATTACTTATTTATTGCTTTGCGTGATACTATAAAACTGATGTGGTTTTACCCATGTTATGCTAGATCATTGCATAACCTGCTACACTGGCAGAGGCACTGTTGTCATATGCATTTTATGACACATTCATATTAGTTACTTGTATCATCAGTATGTTGTTTTATCATCATTAGTGTGTTGTCATATATCATATATCATATTAGGATGCTTGTCCCTAAAAAGTGAAAAGAGCCATGGGGGCCATCGAAAAGAGAAACAGAAAAAAAAGAGAAATAGAAGAAAAAAACAAAGAAAGAAAATAAAAAGGGGGCAATATTACTATTTTTAACATACACTTGTGCTTGATGACCCACAAGTATAGGGGATCGCAACAGTCTTCGAGGGAAGTAAACACAAATTTATTGATTCGACACAAGGGGAGCCAAAGAATATTTATAAGCTTTAGCAGATGATTTGTCAGATCAGCTGTACCTGTGAATAGACTTGCTCAAGGAAGATTATCAGTAGCAACAGTTTTATAGCAGAGACGGTAGTGAAATAACGGTAGCAGGAGAATTAAGACAACGATTGTGATTACGGTAGACAGCAGGATTAAAATACTGTAGGCATAGGGACGGATGTACGGGCGTTGCATGGATAAGATAATTCATGTCATAACATAGGATATATAAATAATATAAAGCATCCAAGCATTAACTAATCATAAGCATGTATTCCAATTTAGTTGTGCGTGCTCACAATGAGAAACTTGCACATCATCTTTTGTCCTGCCAGCCCGTTTGCAGCGGGGCCTCAAGGGAAACTACTGGGAATTAAGGTACTCCTTTTAATAAAGTACCATAGCAAAGCATTAACACTCCGTGAATACATGTGATCCTCACATCATAGACATTCCCCCCGGTTATCCCAATTATTGTCACTTTGGGGCCATCAGTTCCGGATAATAACATGTGTATACAACTCATAGATATGATCCAAAACAATAATTATCATCATAATTCAATAACATGTTCAGATCTGAAATCATGGCACTCAGGTCCTAGTGTCAACCATTAAGCATAACAAGTTGCAACAATGACGTAAACACCGATAACGGATACTAGGCACCATGCCCTAACAATCTTACATCTATTACATGAGTGATCTCATCCAATCCCTACCATCCTCTCAAGTCTACAACACTGATTACTCACTCATGGACTGGGGAAACATGGATGGTTGATGGAGAGGCGGTGGAGATGGCGATGGCGATGATCCCCTTCGATTCCCCGTCCCGGCAGGGTGCCGGAACAGAGACTTCTGGTCCCCGAACTAGGGTTCGCGATGGCGGCGGCGTACGGTGATGTTCTCTGGAAAAGTGTCTATCTCCCAAACGTTTTTAGGTCAGGAGGGTCTTGTAGCCGCGAGGGGGTCGCAAGGGAGTGGCCGAGGTGGCCTCCTCACCTCCTGGCGCGACCAGATGGGCCCCCGCGCTACCAGGTGATGAGGGCCCCTCGGGCCTCTCCTCCGTTTGGTCTTCGTGGTTCCTGGTCCCTCTCCAATGGAAAATAATTCCTGGTTGATTTTTGGGCTTTTTCTCCGAAGTTGATATTTCTGCACAAAAAGGAGATAGCAGGGTAATTCTGCTGAAAACAACGTTAGTCTGTGTTAGTTGCATCCAAAACAGACAAATTAGAGGTAAAACAATAGCAAAAGTGTTCGGGAAAGTAGATACGTTTTGGACGTATCAACTCCCCCCAAGCTTAGCTTATTGCTTGTCCTCAAGCAATTCAGTTAACAACTGAGTGCGATAAAAGAATTTTCACGAACTCATTTGCTCATGTGATATAAATATTCTCATTATGAGGACAAATGCTCAGACTATTCATAACAAGGCATATATAAACGGTGCCACCCAATAGTTATATAAACCATGAAAAGATGCCAATTATACCGAAGATAAATAACATGAAACATATCAATTCACATGATTGCAATGATCATAAGAAAGTATGATAAAGTGGTATCTCGCTAGCCCGAATATAACAACAAAACATAAATGCCCAGACACTTCTGAGTTTCAAGGGAAGACTAGAGATAAAGATATCAAAGATAAAAGCATCTAGATTACACCGCGGTTAACATATTAAAGGACAAGCACATTACACTAAGAATGACATTTATGCTCTAGAGAAGGTGCTCAAAGAAGGATGGATACTCAACAGTAAAGTAAAAGATAGGCCCTACATTGAGGGAAGTAGGGATTCAACATGTGCTAGAGCTTCTTATCATTTTAAAAACAGAGGTAAAATTGTTTTTTTAGTTGTGGTTGTTCCATCAATGAATGGTAATGGGTACTCTACCCCCCTTGTCAACCAGACTTTCTTAAGAACGGCTCCCTTGAAGGACGTTATTTCTACCCAAGGGCTGATCATCCCACATTTTTCTTTTGTTTACACATGTAGTTAAAAACTATTGTCATTGCTTGACTGATTAGATCAGGGCAAAAATGTGAAGAGAATGCAACAATTAAAGTTGTAATTAATTTGGGACAGGGCACCCCATTTGCCAGCTATTTTCGCAAAAATAATAGATAAGTGGATGTATATGCCACTAGTCTGGTTGGCGAAAGTCTATCCAAAGGCAAACGACAAGGTTGATATCCGTAACCCCACATACTTCCTCATGAGCTCAAAACAGTGGCACAAATTGAGAAGTGTTCGAAGATTTTAAAGGTAGCACATGCGAATTTACTTGAATGGTTTGAAATTGCCATGCATAGGTATTTATAGTGGACTCTTTGGAATAACTTGGTTTTCAGGAATTTGGAAACACAAGCATTTTCTCAACTCAGTACAAGTGGAGTCTAGCAAAATATGAGAAGCGACAATTCAAGAGAGCAATAACCGTCATAATCATGCTTGCGACGAAATAGAATTAACGGATGCATAATAAAGATACAAGAACTCTGAGTCCAAAATATGTCATCAAGACTTAATTGACTTTTTTTTTAGTCATAAAATGTGTAAGCATGTGCCCAGTCAATTCAAATGAATTATTCAGAGGAGGATAGCACAGTATCATATTCTATTATGAGCAAAACAATGCAAGCGAATATCCAAATAGACATGACATCCATCATAAATAAATTGGAAACGATCATAAGAGAACACAAACTACCAAGCACCCACCAATCGACATATACCTTATGCGAACCATCTAAGCATGCTCACATGAATGGTATATGTACAAAAATGAGAAACAAATAGAGTTCTTTATCAGCCTCTTACCTAACTCGAAATTGTCATCGATCATCATAATTGCCTTATCACTTGTGTGCTTGAAATATATGAGATAATAACCAAGATCCATGGAGTAATTGAAGATAATGACCTCTGAAACAAACTATACAAAAGTAAAGAGAGACAACAAATATTTTTGGGTTTTCGGATTTGGAAACAAAAAACAGAACAGCTGGCAAAAACGAATTTTTTCGAGCGGCTTAACATGCCCAGATCAAAAAACTCAAAACTAATGCAAATTGCGTACACATACCAGGAATATTTACACGAAATTTCAGGTCATTCCGACAGTCCTGTGAAAAGTTATGAATTTAACGGTGGACAGCAGAAATCTGTCCCTCCTCGAATCAGCACACAACAAAGCAAAATATTTTTGTGTTTTTGCATATTGAACTGAAATAAATACCAAGTATACTAATACTAGATACTAAAACAAACCAGAAAGAGCAATAACAAAAATATTTTTGGTATTTTTGGGTTTATGGAAAGCAAACAAAGCACAAACAAATGAACGAAAGAAAGAAAACTAAAACGAAACATGGATATACAAAGTACCGAATGAGAATGATATGAAGATAAGTGTGGATCGGTATACCTCCCCCAAGCTTAGGCTTTTGGCCTAAGTGGAGCTCAAGGCCAACGTGACAATTCGTCGAAGTCGCGGGGGTATGTCGAAGAGCTTTCCCCGTAATATGAGCTCGAGGATGCGCCAGCATGGTAGCCACTGTAATCCTCCGGCGGTGGCTCCTGCCAGCGATGCGTCTGGTGAAAACCAAGTACGCTCAGCTGCTCATCTAGCTCTACCAGCGAGTACGACCACAATCTCCTGTCAAGACGAGCAAAGAAGGTTGTGGCAAGGAGACTCCCTTTTCACGATCGTCATCACAAACGATTCTAAACACAATATTCTCCAAAGTGGAGTTGTTAGTAACAAATTTGTGGCCTTTCATTGCAACAAGGCCAAGATAACATGGTTCAAGTGGTACATCATTAGGATCAATGGGCAGCCCCAAAAATTCAGCAATACCTAAAGTAATAATGCCTTCAAAGATGGGGCCTCTAGCCGCTAAACGGCGAGCAATCAAAGAGCCAAGGTTATATGGGAATTCACCCTTAAGGGCACCCGTAAGAAATGCAAGTTGCAAGTTAGAAACATTGATAGTGTTTTCCCTACCAAGCACACTAGTAGTAAGATAGTAGACAAAATATTTGATGGTAGGGAATTGAATGTTCCTTATCTTGCCGCGTTGTGCGGAGCGGGTGTCATTGTCGGTCACCTCTTGTTAGGTTTGGGCAAACTCCGGGGGATTCACGACAATCCTCACCGTTGTCCCCATGTTCTCTGTACCAACTATCCCACAAAACTCCTGCAAGGTTAGGCTACAAGGCATATCATATATCTTGAAAGAAATAGCCTTTGCAAAAGACTTGGTGTTGAAAGTGAAGGATTCTGAGAAAGACTTGGTAAGACAATAGTATTGTGGCCTCTCATCCCTCATGTAGGTGGTCAAGCCCACTCTCTCAACGAGAGTTTGGAAGTCCTCAAGTAGACCTGCAGCACGAAGGAAAGTATAACAAGGGTAAGATGCGGCGTGTGGTTCTCCCGCATCCCCCTCATCTCCGATCGTCGGTGCGAGGATCTCCTCGTTGTAGGACTCCCTAACACGAGTGGCAGCCCATGTACGCTTTGTTCTCCTCTGATAAGCTCCCTCAAACACCTCATCAAAGTCACGGTTGTTCATCTTCCTTTTCTGAAATTTTCAACAAACATCATAAAAATTGATTTTTAGCCAACTAAATAAAGAGAAACCGCTATAGTGACTTGCTAGAGGCTTAAGCATGAATCAAAATTAGTTTCTTCAACTTAGACAAAGCATTCAAACTCACTAAATAAGGTATCTACAACAGCAAAATAGTTCATATATACACCATTAAACAAAATTCCACTTGGATATTCGGAGGAGTCACATACCGGAGAGAAGATGCACCAAATTTCAGCAGCAAAAATTGGCTGAATGTGGAGATCGAAATCACAGGAGATGAGCAGCAAGAACATGAGTGTGAGCTATCCAAAAGTGATTTTTCGGACAAGAGGAAGGCAGGGGAAGGAGAGAGAGCAAGTGGGGGGGCCTGTGGGCCCCTCACCACCAGATGGCGCGGCCAGATGCCTGCCGCGCCACGAGGTGATGAGGTAGACCTGGGGGGGGGGGTCCCCATGGTGGCTCTCTGGCACTTCCAGGTGCCTCCTTGAAAAATATGATTTTTCATATAAATTTTTAATTTTCTGATAAACTTTCTTTTTTTCATTTTCTGGTATTTTGCATTATTAAATTCAATACTGAAAAATTATTTTCTAATAACAAATTCAACTAAACATTGCAAATTAAATAACATTACAGTAGGTATAACAAGGATGACAGAAATAAAATTGTTTAGCCTCTTTATGCATTTCAAATGCACTTGTTAACAAGGTTAATCAAGTCTTGCCACCAAATGAATCTTACATGACATGAAAGATTTTAAACAAATGAGACACTCATGTTACCTTATAATGAATTGGTATGGATCCAATCATGAGAGTTTTGAATTCTTCTTTATATGGGCAATCAATACTTCCCACTCTAATGGACCTCAAATTGGTAATTGTATTAACTCCAGGCATTCTATCAACTTTCTTGGGAAAATAAACAGTATGCTCCTTGTCATGAACATTAAAAGTAACCTTTCCTTCATTGCAATCAATAACAGCCCCTACAGTATTTAGAAAAGGTCTTCAAAGAATAATAGACATATTATCATCTTCAGGCATTTCAAGAACAACAAAGTCAGTCATAATTAAACAATTGGTAGTTATTTGGACAGGAACATCCTCACAAATTCCAACAGGAACAGTAGTAGATTTATCGTCCATTTGCAAAGATATATCAGTAGGTATCAATTTTTCAAGGTGAAGTCTCTTGTAAAGAGAGAAAGGCATAACACTAACTCCAGCTCCCAAATCACATAGAGCAGTTTTAACATAATTAATTTTGATAGAGCAAGGAATAGTTGGTATACCTGGATCACCAAGCTTCTTTGGAACCTTACCATTAAAAGAGTAATTATCAAGCATAGTAGATATTTCCTCATTAGGAATTTTCCTTTTGTTAGTCACAATATCTTTCATATATTTAGAATAAGGAGGCAACTTAATAGCATCAATCAAAGGAATTTGCATGAACAATGGTTTCATCCAATCACAAAATCTATTATAATGGTCTTCCTCTTTAGATTTAAGTTTCTTAGCAGGAAAAGGCATTGGTTTTTGGACCCAAGCTTCTCTTTCATTGCCATGTTTCTTAGCAATAAAGTCTTCTTTAGTATACTTTTTATTCTTAGCATGCTTTCAGGTTCTTCTTCTATTTCTTCCTGATCCGACTTGGTATTTTTATCTTTATCATTGTTATTGGCATTATCATTATTGTGTTCATTACCACTTTCAGTTTCAGCATCAGAAACATATATACTATTTGGATTATTAACATGTTTAGAGGATTCTACAACAGTTTTATGTTTCTTTTTCTTTTTCCTAGAAGTAGTACTAGGTTCATTAACTCGTTGAGAATCTTGTTCAATTATTTTATCATGTCCTGCAGGATAGAAAGGATTCGAGTAGATTTACCACCTCTAGTTGTTACTTCGTAAACAAGTTTTTCTTTAGCAGTAGAGTTATTTACTAACAATTCTTTTTGCACTTTAGTGAGTTGATCTATTTAAGTTTGAACCATATGAAAGTGTTTAATGAGCACTTTAACATAATTAGCAGTTATATCAACAATATCATGTAAATCAATAATAGCATGAGAATTTTCCATTAGATGATTCTCTATTCTCATATTAAAATTATCTTGCTTAACAATAAAATCATCAAATTATCAAAGCATTGAGCAGGAGGTTTAGAGTAAGGAATATCTCTATCATCAAATCTTTGGAGAGAGTGTACCTCAATAATGGTTGGAGGAGGAATAGGCTTACATAATTCATCAATAGGAGGTAAATACTTCACATCTTCAGATTTAATACCACTTTCTTGAAGAGATCTTTTAGCTTCCCTCATCGTTTCTTCATTTAATTCAATCATACCTCTCTTCTTCGGTGTTGGTGGAGGTGTTGGAGTAGATTCAGGAATATCCCAATCATCATTATTCTTGCATATAGTAGCCATTAATTCTTCAGCTTCTTCGGGAGTCCTTTTTCTGAAAACACAACAATCAAAACTATCCAGGTATGTCCTAGATTCAGCTGTTAGTCCACTATAAAATATATCAAGTAGATCATTTTTCTTCAAATCATGGTTCGGCTGCCCTCTCAAGATGCAACAAAAGCGTGTCCAAGCTTTGGGCAATTTCTCACCCTCTTCTTGATTAAAATTATAGATTTTTAACAAAGCATCATGTTGAGCACTAGCAGAAAAATATTTTCGAAAGAAAGCATCAAGCAAACCCTTAGGACTAGTGATGGAACCAGGAGACAAATTATTATACCAAGTTTTAGCTTCTCCTTTTAATGAGAAAGGAAATATTTTAGCAACAAAGTAAGTGCGTCTTTTGATGTCTTCAGAAAATATTCCACTTAATTCAGACAATTGATTCATGTGTTCTACAACACTTTCATTTTCAGTTCCACAGAAAGGTTCTCTTTCAACTATACTATATGAGCCAAATCAAGAGAGAAATCATAATCTTTATCTTTTATGTTTAAAGGAGATGTAGCAAATTTAGCATCAGGAGATAATTTATATTTAACAACACGTTTTTCAACAAGTTTTTCAAAAGCACTAGATCTCTCATAGCATTAATTTCTTTAACAAGAGCAACATCAAGATTCACATACATATCATCACACTCATCATCAGTATCACATGTAAATTCAGGTGAATTAACAGGTGTTTCAGCATTTTAATTAGGAATTGCAGCATTTTCAATTTGTTTAGATTTAGCAATAGTATCATTCAAAAAGGGACCTAATGAAAACAGTTTCATCAAGAGCAGTAGAGGATTCATCATAAGTAACTTCAGATTCAGCAGTAGTAATAGAACGTGCAGGTTGTGGTGGTGTAACAAGTTACTCAACACAGATGGAGAGTCAAGCGCAGCAGCAGAGTTCAAAGCTATAGCTTTCCTTGTAGTGGATAGCAGGATGGGAAACTTCTTATCAGTTTTTCTTCCCATGATGACTAAATTCCAGCGAACAATATCACTCTCAGGTGGGCTTGCAAATAAATCTATGCTCCCCGTCAACGGCGCCAGAAAATAGTCTTGATGAGCCACAAGTATAGTGGATCGCGACAGTCTTCGAGTGAAGTAAAACCCAAATTTATTGATTCGACACAAGGGGGGCCAAAGAATATTTATAAGCTTTAACAGATGATTTCTCAGATCAGCTGCACCTATGATTAGATTTGCTCGAGGAAGATTATGAGTAGCAACCGTTTTATAGAAGAGACAGTAGTGAAATAACAGTAGCAGGAGAATTAAGACAACGACTGTGATTACGGTAGACAGCAGGATTAAAATACTATAGGCATAGGGACGGATGTACGTGCGTTGCATGGATAAGATAATTCATGTAATAACATAGCATAGGCATTTGCAGATAAATAATATAAAGCATCCAAGCATTAACTAATCATAAGCAAGTATTCCAATTTAGTTGTGCGTGCTCGCAATGAGAAACTTGCACATCATCTTTTGTCCTACCAACCCGTTTGCAGCGGGGCCTCAAGGGAAACTACTGGCAATTAAGTTACTTCTTTTAATAAAGTACCGGAGCAAAACATTAACACTCCGTAAATAGATGTGATCCTCACATCATAGCCATTCCCTCCGGTTATCCCAATTATTGTCACTTTGGGGCCATCGGTTCCGGACAATAACATGTGTATACAACTCATAGATATGATCCAAAACAATAATTATCATCATAATTCAATAAGATGTTCAGATCTGAAATCATGGCACTCGGGCCCTAGTGTCAAGCATTAAGCATTACAAGTTGCAACAATAACGTAAAACACCGATAACGGATACTAGGCACCATGCCCTAACAATCTTACAACTATTACATGAGTGACCTCATCCAATCCCTACCATCCCCTCAAGCCTACAACGGTGAATTACTCACTCGTGGACGGGGGAAACATGGATGGTTGATGAAGAGGATGTGGAGATGGCGATGATCCCCTTCGATTCCCCGTCCCGGCAGGGTACCGGAACAGAGACTTCTGGTCCCTGAACTAGGGTTCGCAATGGCGGTGGCGTGCGGTGATGTTCTCTGGAAAAGTGTCTATCTCCCAAGCGTTTTTAGGTCGGGAGGGTCTTGTAGCCGCGAGGGGGTCGCGAGGGAGTGGCCGAGGTGGCCTCCTCACCTCCTGCCGCGACCAGATGGGCCCCCGGGCCACCAGGTGATGAGGGCCCCTCAGGGCTCTCCTCCGTTTGGTCTTCGTGGTTCCTGGTCCCTCTCGGATGGAAAATAATTCCTGGTTGATTTTTGGGCTTTTTCTCCGAAGTTGATATTTCTGCACAAAAAGGAGACACCAGGGTAATTCTGCTGAAAACAGCGTTAGTCCGCGTTAGTTGCATCCAAAACACACAAATTAGAGGTAAAACAATAGGAAAAGTTTTCGGAAAAGTAGATACGTTTTGAACGTATAAGTGCACATGTTATTGCACAATATCATTTATAATCATCATTTGTGCTCATGTTTAGCACCTTTACTCCATATCAGAGAGTTTTCATGTTTTAGTTGCATAACTATGTGGCGAACTTTACCCTATAGAACTTGGGTTGTATATTCCAATAATGAGCCTCCTCAAAAGTGCTCTAGGTCTTCGTGAGCAAGCTAGTTGGATGCACCCTCACTAGTTCCATTGGAGAGCTTTCATATACTTATAGCTCCATGTGCATCCGTTGTGTGGCAATCACTACTCCTTGCATAGCTTCGATTGTAAGAGTTTCTCTTGTCTAATGATCATTTATAGCTTTGTGAGCCTTTCTTCCATTGGCCTTCCAAACCTCCGTTAACATTCTCTTAGCCATAACATCCTGGTGCCAGGAACCAACATTGAACGCTTGCTTGTTTCTTTTGAACAAATAAAGTATTGATCTTCTACGTGCATATTGATATTGCTTAACTTGATCCTTTCATTAAGTTGTCATGATTGTTGGAAGCATTAGATGATTATATTTGGTTGAATCTTAAATCATCTTTAATATCTACTTTGCATGGTTGATTGCTATCTAGTACTATATCATTGAAAGTTTTGCTTGCTTCACCTACTTGTTTATTCATTACTCATTATATATCAATATAAACTACATCCCTTATTCATTTGATATCAGTTACATGCCTTACATTATTATATGATCAAGATTGTGTTTAAGCATGTCACTTCAGAAATTATTCTTCTTTTATCGTTCTTTTCTTTTATCGTTCTTGTCTACTCGGGACGAGTAGAACTAAGCTTGGGGATGTTGATACGTCTCCAACGTATCCATAATTTCGTATGTTCCCTGCTATGCTGTATCATGTTATTACATGTTTTATGTGCATTTTATATAGTTTTATGCATTTTCTGGGACTAACCTATTAACAAGATGCCAAAGTGCGAGTTCCATGTTTTCTGCTGTTTTTGGTTTCAGAAAAGTACTTAAGGAAATATTCTCGGAATTGGAAATAAAAGATCCTGGAATTATTTTTGAAATATATGCGTCATGAGGAACCGAAGACGAGACGGAGAAGAGCCACGAGGCGCCCACACCACCTCGTGGCGCGGGCCCCATGCTGGCTGCGCCAAGAGGTGACGTGGGCCCTCGGGCGCCCATCGACATCGCCCTTTCACCCATAAATAGCTCCTGAACTAAAAACGATCGCAGGATGTTCGATATTTCCTCCACGGGTCCAGAGCGCCGCCGCCATCGAAGACAAGATTCAGGGGACATAACTCTATGTTCCGGCACCCTGCCGGGACGGGGAATTCCCCCCGGAGCCATCTCCATCGACTCCACCACCATCTCCATCGCCGTTGCTGACTCCTATGATGAGGAGTGAGTAGTTCTACCCCGGGGGTGCAGGATCTACGGTAGCCATGTGGTTTATCTCTCTCTCTCATGATGTGATCTTTTATGTGATCATGAGTTTTGTAATCTAGTTGAATATGTGATGCTACTCTTTATCTATTATGCACTCTAGAGGTTACTTTAATATGAACTCCAGGGTTATTCATGGTTGTAACAGTGACAGTGTGTGCACCGTGTGTGATTCCTTTATGACATTGTTGGTGTTAGTTTACTCTGACTTTGAGGGTGCTCTTGTAGTCCTACACAATGAATAGTGTTTGTTATCCATCATGAGAGTGTTTGAGAGTAGTGTTTATTTATTTAACGTTGATGTCATTGTTGAGAATGTCCACTGGTGAAAGTAGGATCCCCAGGCCTTGTTTCTAAGCATCAAAACACCATTTCCAACAAGTTATGTGCTTGCTGCTATTTTTATTACAGATTGCAATTACTTCTTATAATCATCCATATTACTTGTATTTCACTATCTCTTCGCATAACTAGTGCACCTATACATCCGACAAGTGTATTGGGTGTGTTGGGGATACAAGAGAC
Source organism: Poa annua (assembly GCA_026929855.1). Lineage (NCBI taxonomy): Eukaryota > Viridiplantae > Streptophyta > Magnoliopsida > Poales > Poaceae > Poa > Poa annua. Next base: position 60,285,771 of record CM049432.1, read on the forward strand.
TTCTCGTATCTTAATTGTAGGGTTGCTTGAGAGGAATATCTTTGACCTCTACCTCCCTGAGTTTGATATACCTTGGGTTATCCACTTAAGGGAAACTTGCTACTGTTCTACAAACATCTGCTCTTGGAGCCCCAACACTGTCTACAAGAATAGAAGTGTCCGTAGACATCAACTATTAGTCATGAGTATTGATGGGGACACCCCTCGTCACCGTCCCTTTAAAAGGGAGGCCGAGGACGGCAGCGCGGCAGAGCCAGTGGCGCAGTGGCGTATCGCTATTGATGGTTGTGACGCAAACGCTGAACCGGCGCGGCGCATCCTTTCCTCGAGTCGTCGCAACCTCGGGAGCCAAAACAAAGGCAACGGTCGCTGACGTGCGAGGCCAAGTCAAAAAGGGGAAGGACACACGCGGACACAACGGACCGTATGTTTGCGTCGGGCCTTTGGAGATGCCCTGATACTCGTTCCGTGCTTGTTGACCGACTGTTTGTGGTCCTTTGTCGACTGCTTCCTCGACTCCTTCGCGGTCCAGTGCCCTGCTACTTTTACCCACTCAAAGTCAGGCCAGAGTCGTGGTCAGGGCCTTGACTCCCGTCCACGCTCTCACTGCACCTATTGTGACCTGGCTGGCCACACTGAATCTAATTGCTACTACGTGACCGGCACCTTCTACATAGTCATGTACATCCTCGTGAGTTTTGAATTCTGGAGCTTCGACTTATGACCAGGTGGCTGTGCTAGCCGCCAGGGTTGGGGGTGGGCCCCCTTCATTCCCTTTGGTGTACGGCCTCGTTCTGAAGTAAATCTTTTTTTAGAATGTTTTTAATTTTTCTAAAGATATTTACTTAACAATTTTTCCTAAAATAAAAAATAGCAACAAATAGGAACTGACACTGACATCTTGTTAATAGGTTAGTTCATAAACATGTCACAAAACGATAAAATAATGTAATACAAACATGTAACATTGATATAACACAAGCATGAAACATTAAAAAAATAGATGCATTTATGACGTATCAGATGTCTTCAACGAGATAACGACGCCTAAAACATTCTCATCGCCCACGGCCCATAACTTCCTCTATCCCAAGCATTGCCCACGGCTGATGTCTGTTGCATCTCTGCTGGACCAACGCGCCATCGCACGCCTAAAAATCCCACGTCATGTTGCCTAGCAGCCGAACCACACCTCAACATGTAATCATCGAGCCGTGCCAATCCCCCTGTGCGGGGGGACGAGCACCCCACTGACGCCGATGAGGTTTCAGCCGGTCCCGCCCTCTGACGGTGATTGAGGAGGACAAGGAGGAGAGGCGGGTGACTAGCGCTCCATGCGAGGGGACGAGCACCCCACCGACGCCGACGAGGCTTCACCCGGTCCCGCCCTCTGATGGCGATGGAGGAGGACAAGGAGGAGAGGCGGGTGCCTAGCGGTGGCGGCTAGTTTGCCCTCGTAGCCACACGGGGGCGAGAGGCGAAGCATGCACACATGAGCACGCCATGTGGACCACCTAATCCGCTAGCTTTATATGTTACAAGAATGTTCGATGGAGATTCTCTATCAACCAAAGGTGCTTGTATCTTCTCTATCTAAATATGAGCACCCCACTATTTGATTTCTCTCAACATGCCAGAATGCCACATCATCAATTCTCTAATTGGCCCAACTCATTAATTCATGCACATTTACCTTAGCGTATGGGTTAGTTTTTTAACAAAGAAATGGTAAAACTCAATTCATATTCCTCACATTAGAAGATTTTCTAATATATATCATTATAAAATTCCGTAGTAACGCGCGGGATGTTATCTAGTTGACAAAACTGCCATGCCCATCATGTTAGGTAATTGCCTAGTCATAGTGGGGATGAGGAGTAATTTAGAGTAGTAACCACCATAGTGCAAAATAATTTATATCGACGGGAATTTTCTACCATGGTGGGTAGCTGTGCATACTCTAAGAGCCGTTGGATATTGATAGTATAAGAGCTCTATGTATGGGTTGCCCTAAATAGTGTTTGCATGCGTTGTCACTCTCTGTTAAATGCATGTCTGGTTGTTTTTGTACCTTGTTCTCTGTTAAATGCATGCTTGATGGTTATGCTAACACAACTCACATACTAGGAATCTTTGACATCAACATTTTGAATTGTGGAGTACTAGAAAATGATTTAATCATTATATCCGCCTTAAGATGGAGGACGGGTTGTCAAGTGAGTCATTCTCTCTTAGCTTCTATTTGTACGTTGATATTTTGTCTAATAATGTGTGGGTGTCTAAAAGATAAAAACTGTGCACACAAACATTGTTGAATTATTAGGGTAGCGGACGGAAAATAAGAAGTAACTAGCTGTAAGATTTTGCATAAATTATATGAATGATAGTACTATCCCTATTGCCCAAATTGTGGTGTGAGCTGCCCATAATTCAAATAAAATATGGTGTGGCTCATTCACATAGTTCTATTGCAGGAGATAGTTGTCATATTAGGATAGTATGAGTCCTAAAATTTGTGATGTGAGGTGCCTAAGATTTTCAAATAACATGCGTTGTATCCCATAGAGGGTTATCACATATGGTTAGTACTACTACTAAAATTGTGTTATGAGCTGCCTAGAATTCAAACAAAAAAGTTGTGTAACTTATAGATCCTCGGAGCTGGCAAGTTGGGAACGATGTTAAAACTCATGTTATATGTGACCTATCTGTGTCATACTCTCATTATCTCAAATGGGTGATCCGACGGCAGCCAGACCATGCACAGCTAACCACCATGTGATTAGGTTATTTCCCTAATTTATATATAGAAACATAGACGTACTCATTAATTTAATAGGTTGTAGACTCATTTCATCTTGGGAGGCGCTATATGTGATGGTAACTATGCAACTTCAATTTTCTCATTCCTTTTTAAATGTTTGCGACTATATTTTTTGTCTAGTGACATCTATGTAACCATTTTAGTTACTCCCATTATGGATAATCATATATGAATTTTGCTGTATCGTCGGCTAAGTCTTTCCTGGTTGCTTGAGTTTTCGCAAATTCAGTTGCTCATGTTGGCTTTTATCTGATATTTGTTCTACCGTAATTGTCGGATTTTTTAAATAATAGTTTTTTTCACAAATTCAGAAAATAATATATGTTTTTAAAAATTTATAGAAATAATACATACTCGGTCACGACGTGACCGACAGGGACTAATCAACCACGCTGTAGCCGACCAGGCGAGTTGGCCAAATCTAAGCCGTGCAGGTGCAAAAGCTGGTGCAAAAACTAGCTTGATTAAATCATGTCTGGGTACTGATTAGTACATACCGGCCACGCCGTGACCGATTAGTCCTATCGGTCACGCCGTGGCGAGGGTGTATTATTTCTGCAATTTCCTTAGATCTTGTATTATTTTTTGAATTTGTGAAAAAAAAAAATTTAAAAAAAATAGCTGAATTGTCACACAGTTAGTTAAAAAGGGTCTGCTATCTACGGTTACTCAACTGTTCAGAGCATTCTTCCTTGTCGGTTGCTATATCTGGAGATTGTCCATACGTGTTGTTATTATTAATCCAAGTTACTCGATTACAATTTACTACTACGTTTATTTTCAGGTTACCTTCAAAAGGGAAGAGTGATGTTTGCTGGAACAGTGGAACTGCTTTATAATTCTGATTCATCAAATTCAATCTGCCATTCTGAATGATAAGAAGTTTGTGACAGATTCAGAAGCATGATGAGCAGCTCTCCATCTCCATCATCACCCAGGATAGAAGATGCCACAAACCAATAATGTTTATAGGGGGTTTGTGAACTGAATTTCCTTTGTATAAAATCCATGCAAGTTGGCTGAAGTTCAGCATTACACATTGCTTGCAAACGCAATATGATCTTCCTCGCTCAAGCCGGATGTCCGAAGCAAAACTCTTATGTCTTACCATTTCAATTCGGACAGATGTTCTGGCATATAACATTTGGTTATACAAACTAGAAATGAGAAATAAAGTTAGTTCCTTCAACAAAAATGAATACTAGGAAATGTTAATAGAGTACCATTACTAGAGAGTATCATTTTACCTTCAAAAGAAGTTTAGTGGGAACTCCTGCATAACTCAAATTCAATCTGAAATGCTGAAAATGACAAGAAGTCGAAGCACATGACAAATTCAGAAGTACTTCCTTCGTATGATACGAACAACTCTCCATGATCATTATCCAGGGTTGAAGACGCGATGAACAAATACAGTATAAATGTTTATGATTGGTGAACTGAAGCAAAACTCTTATCTCTTACCACTGAAATTCTGACCGAGATTCTAGAAGTGCAAATAATATTTGCCTATACAAACAAGAAACGAAACGGAAGGATGGTTCCTTCAACTAGAGAAAATATACTAGGCCTTCAAATGAATCAAAGAATTCTTCCAAATATCTGTCTAACTAAGTCTCAATATGATAATGTGTCTTCTTCTTCCTCTACTTGGTGCAAGCTGACAGCAGTTCTGCGCTACACATTGCTTGCAGAGGCAACATGGCCTTCCTCGCTCAGTCCCGCGCCGCCGTCCTGCCCAGGCCGGATCTCCTCGAGCTGCCGCAGCACCTCCCGTGCCTCGGGGCGGGCTGACGGCGAAACCTCCACACACTGCAGCGCGAGCTTGAGCGTGTCCATGAGCTCGTCGCCTTCAGGGCCAGCGGCCGCGTCCCGCATCAGCTCGAGGTCGAACACCTCGCTGGTCCATTCCTCCTTCACGATGGATCCCACCCACTGCGGCAGGTCCATGCCGTTTGTAGTGTCCGCCGGCGACTTACCGGTGAGGAGCTCGAGGATGATGACGCCGAGGCTGTACACGTCGGTCTTGGCACTGGCCTTCTTGAGCTTGGACAGCTCCGGCGCGCGGTATCCCAGGGCGCCCGCGGCGGCAAGCACGTTGGAGTTGGCGGCTGCCGTCATGAGGCGGGACAGGCCGATGTCGGCGATCTTGGGGCTGGAGTCGTCGTCGAGGAGGACGTTGCTGGCGGTGAGGTTCCCGTGGATGATGCTCATGTCGTCGTGAAGGTAGGCGAGCCCACGGGCTGTCCCCTTGGCGATCACCATCCGCGTCGCCCAGTCCACCGGCGTGTTGGGTGCTCGAGCTGAACGCCATCGGAACGCATGGAATTAATGTCAGAACTAGAAAATTGCAGAGTTAAATTCAGTTTCAAACAACGAAATTTCTGAAGGAATCTCACCGTGTAAGAAGGCGGAGAGGCTGCCCTTGGGCATGTAGTCGAAGACCAGCAGCTTCTCCCCCTTGGGGCCGAGGTAGTATGCCCTGAGCGATAGGAGGTTCTGGTGCCGGACCTTGCCGAGGGCCGCCGCCTCGGCCTCGAACTCCTTGTGGCCCTTGGTGATCTTCTCGCGCAGCCGCTTCACGGCCACCAGGCTTCCGTCCTCCAGCGTCGCCTTGTACACCGTGCCGTACGTGCTCTTCCCCATGATCTCCGCCGTCGCGCAGAGCAGGTCGTCTGCGGTAAACGCCAGTGGCCCGTCGAAGTGCACCAGCTTACCGCCCACGTCGCCGCTGGACTCCACCTCTGATGCCCCCGGCTTCTCGCCTCGTCCGGCAGCCGCGGCGGCGCCGGCCCCGGCGTCCTTGCTCGACGACTGCTTCCCACTCCGTGCTCGGGTGCTACTGCTGCTGGACCTCTTCTTCCTTGTCAGTAAACAGAGCAGGAGGCAGCAGAGAGACAGCAGGATGAGGACGCCGATGACGATCCCGGCGATGATCAGGGCGAGCTCCTTGGTGCTAAACCTGCGTAGGCCGTGGTGCCCCTGCGCGGATGATGCTGCCGGCGCCGGAGACGGAGACGCAGGACAGGGCGGCGAAGAAGCAGAGTAGCCGCAGAGCAGCACGTTTCCGGCGAAGGAGTCCGGGCCAAACTTCTCGTCGAGAGGGGTTGGCACCGCGCCGGAGAGGTTGTTGTAGGAGACGTTGAAGGACTGGAGCTTGGCGGTGAGGTCGGCCAGGCTCGCCGGGATCTCTCCGTCGAGCGCGTTGCCCGAGAGGTCGAGGGTCTTGAGGTCGGGAAGCGAGCCGAGCTGGGAGGGGATGGAGCCGTTGAGGTTGTTGCCGGCGAGGTCGACCTCCTGCAGCTTGCTTAGTTTCGCGAGCGACTCCGGCACGGGCCCGTCGAGCGAGTTGTGCGCTAGGCTGAGGAAGACGAGCTGGTAGCTCCCGGTGATGGATTCCTTGCGCGAGGACGAGGACGAGGACGAGGACGGCGCCTTGGAGCTGCCAGCGAAGGAGTCGGGGATGGGGCCGGAGAGCTTGTTGTAGGAGAGGTCGAGGAAGACGAGCGACGGGGAGGCCGCGACCTCCACGGGGAGGTCGCCGGAGATGGCGTTGCGGCTGAGGTTGAGGCGGATGAGCTTGGTGGAGTTGGCGACGGAAGCCGGGATGACGCCGTTCAGGAGGTTGTTGCTGGCGTCGAAGGACTGCAGCGCGAGGCACCGTCCGATCTCCGGCGGCACGGCGCCGGAGAAGCGGTTGTTGAAGAGGTAGAGGCCGCGGAGGTCGGGGAGGAAGCCGAGGGAGCTCGGGACCGCCCCCGCGATGGCGTTGTCGTGGAGGCTGAGCCGGCGGAGCATGACGAGCTGGCCGAGCCCGCGCGCGGAGAGCGTGCCGGCGAGGCCGCGCCAGGGGAGCGTGATGGCGACGACGTTGCCGTTGACGCACTTGATCCCCGTCCAGAAGCCCGAGCAGGCGCCGCCGAGGCCGGTGTCGTTCCAGGAGCTGAGGCAGCCGAGCGGGTCGGCGAGGTCGTGCTTGATGGCCTGCAGGCCCTGGTGGTCCGCCTCGGAGATGACGACGCCGTCGCCCGCGGCGGCGCGGTGGTGGTGGGCGGCGTGGGCGGATGGCGGCGGGAAGAGGAGGAGCATGGCGCAGCAGCAGCAGTGCAGGATGAGCAGCAGCGGCGGCGGCGGCGGCATGGTGTTGTAGTTGGGGACGAATTCAACACGGAGCAGGGTGGGTGGGGATTGAGAGAAGGAGGGCGAGAGCAGTGACCAGGGGTGCTTGGATAGGTACTAGGTAGGGGAGTATGGTGGTGTGTGATAAATGTGGCGCGGCCGCGAGCGATTCCTGGTGCAGCAGATTGGCGAGGGGAAGAAGACGAGGGGCAGGCACGAGGCGAGCAACGGCTAGTCCAAGGAAGCAGAGGACGACGGAATGGATTCCCTCGCAACGGCTACTTTCCAGACTGAACCGCTCATCAGGCCCAAATAAACCTTAGACGGCCTGTGGGCCCATCGCATGGACACTCCTCAGGTTCCTGTCCACTACAGTCTACACTGTACAGTACTACGAGTCGACGCCACAGACGGACCCAAGGCTGTCCCCACCTTCCATTCTGTATCTTCCTACAAATTTATCCCTTCAATTTTTCTTCGGCTTCGTTCCCCCTTAATCACTGCACACAAGAAGATGGGATCTACGGTAACAAAATACGGATCGACATGAGCCTGTCCATGATGAAAGCGTTACCAAATACCACATCGAGCGTGGCGTGGTCTATGCATACCCACTGCAAAACCAAACTGGAGAATTGGATAGGTACGTACGAAGGGATGAGGCGATCGTGGCAGCGGTCTAGGGTTTCAACCCTAGCCATCACCGATGGTGTCATCTACAGCTTCATCGTCGTCGTCGACAAAAAGATTTGACGGGTCCTCGTCTCATCTACTTGTTGTTCTGGCAGTATGAGGGGTGAGAGCTTGGACCTGCGCACGGAGCTATATGAATGTCCTTATTGTTAAGAGTTTGGTTTTGATCGTCATCTTCTTCGTTAATCGAGATGCATTAGTAATCTCCCACGCTTCGTCCGACGGCGAGATATCCTTCCCGGCGTCAATGGTAGATTTAGAAGATTAAGTCTTTCTAGGTATGCTTTTTCAGATCTTATTTCTCCAGATCAATCTTGAATTGTTTCTCATGTTTGTCGTGATGAGGTTTGTCCTCATAATATCTATCCCGTCTACTACATCTTAGGCAATGCTGATTCATTTTGTAATTTTTTCACTAGATTGGACATCTCTTATATTTTCACACGGATGAAGAACTTCTATGTACCGAGCTTAATTCAGTTCTCCATATGCATCAACAATATTTTTTATGAATTTTAATTGGATCTACATCCATATTAACAATGTATTGAATGAATTTCTTTTTTCATTAATAAAAACTGATATTTCGAATGCATTAACCAAAAAATGTATGCTTAAATAAATTATTCAAAAACATACACATACACATGGGCTAAGAATATATTTGACATTTTCAGGTATTAATAAGATTCGTATACTTATTATAATACCCAATTGCTTTATCTCACGCGCGTGTTGTGCGGGCGAAGCGAACGGCCGGCCGCGCGCCGTTCGATCAGCCGCACGCGCCAAGATTTGCGCCCCAGGTGTCACCTTGTCGGGGGATACGCCTGTCATGCGAGAGGGGAAAAAATCCCCGCATCCATCGCTCGGCCTCGATCTGGCGAGCTCGTCGACGCGCCCAACTTCCTCCAGTATCAGCCGCCGCCACAACCCACCCTTGCCGTCCGCCGCCATGCCCGCCGGAGTCCTGCGCCCCTCTCACCGCCCCGGACGCCACACCCTGCCCCGCCCCGGTCGGCCGCCTGCACCTGCTTGCCTGTCAGCCGCCGTCGTGACGCCCCACCCCGCCCGGCCGCGCACAGGCTGGCAACACCAGGCAGGAAACACCCGCCCGGCCACGCACAGGCAGGAAACGCCCCGGCCAGCAGCGCACAGGCTGCCTGAAGCCACGCTTTGCCTCGCTGCCGTCCCGTTGCTGCCCGTCCAGCAGCGCACAGGCAGCCTGCAGCCACGCTTTTGCCCCGCTGCTGCCCACCACTGGCCGACACACTCTACCCGCTGACGCCCTGCTTTAACTCTCTCCGATGGACGCCAACGAGGAGGCTGAGTGGATTCAGGCTGAGGAGGAAGAAGCGGTGGTGCTCGCTCTAACTCGGGAAGAAAAACTACAGGTTGATTTCCCCTTTTATTTTCGGATTTTGGTTTGATCTTGTATGTGTACTTTGTCTAGTAACTACTAGTGTATTCTAGTAACTACTAGTGTGTCAAAAATTGTTGACAGATTGATTTCGACTTCAATGTAGTAGGAAAATGAACAAGCTAGTTGCTAAGTACCTGATCAAGTTTATTTTTTGTATGGCTGTGGTTGTTTGTTGATACTGATGGGGTGGTGAGCAATTTGTTGCCTACATATACGAACTGAAGGTGATTGTTGAAGCGGCAGCCGAATGTACGGCCACACCACCACCACCACCATTCCATCAGTTGGGGCCACACCCACTTCTCCGCGGCTTACCGTGTTGCAAAGTTGCTGCCGCAGTACGTGAACTTGCCTACCAATGTTGCAAAATTGCTTACCATCGTACCAAATTTTATTTGTATTGTTGTGTTAATTATGGAGTTGCTTACGACAGTTTGTAAAATTTCTCAATGCATGCCTTCATATATTACTTGCTTAATTCTACCATTTATTGCCTACCTGCATATATTACTTGTTTAAATCTACCAATTTTTTTACTGTATTTACAATGTGTATGTAACCCTACAGTTAAACTTGGCAATCAACTTATATATGCAACTCCATTTTCTACCAGGCAAGTATCAAATTATTAAGGATCTTTTTTAACGTACAATAAATAGGCAATTATTCAGCTGACCATGGAACCATACGGGCAACTTTATATAAATTTGTAAAAGGGGACAACAATTAGTAATGCTTTAGGCAATTAACCATTGTGAGTTTATATTTTATCTTAGGCAACTAAATCAGTATGTTATATCAGGTAATTTTCTCTACATGTTATGTAGGCAACTTTTATATTTCTCACGAAATAAAATATCAAAATATAGTCAACGTTTTAGCATGTTTACGAACTAAAGTTTTCATCAGGCAACCTTTGACATTGGTAACACATTTTGTGGGGGCACAAAACTGTGGGCCTGTACGCTATCTTACTATAGCATTTTAGGCAATGTACAGAATTTTTACAATTCTACCAACTTCCAAATAAGCAACTTTTCCTCCATTTCCATATCAACAACAAAACAGTCTGCAAGTTTCTATAAAAAATATGCAACTTCAACGTGTTCAGGCAGCGTTTTCAAGACATGACTAAAGGGAAACATGTGCTATTTTTATCTACAACAGATAGGCAATTTACAACTAAAATAACTGTTTATCCTTTCAGCAGCTAAAACTCAGTTCTAGCAACTTTTTGGTCACATGTTGTTATATCATTAACAAGACTGCAATGCTACTTACTGCCAAATAGGCAACTTTAAATAATTGTGTTCCTTCCCTTTTTGTAGGCACCTGGAACAGGGAAGAAATGTCAGCAGACTAAATGATCGCAGGCATGCAGGAACTCATCTTTTGTGGTGCAGATTATAGGGGTTTCAACAAAACTTGCAAGATATATGATTTCACTAAGCAATTTTTTCATGGGTTGGATAACATGATCTAGGTGGGATCTTTGGATCTAAAATCACTGGGGTTTCTTTTCGACAGCCTTTTCTACAACAGAGAAGCAAGTAATCCTACTCATTTGCATGCAACTTTGTAACTCATTTGGGCAATTGTGTAACTTGTCTAGGCAATTATGTAGAATGGTGTCCTGCCGAGTTTACATTTTCATGTTGTACAACAAAGTTATTTCACCTCGTACCACAATTTGCTAACCGCGGTGCCGCCGGCAAACTACAACTACTTTGCGCCACTAGGCAACAAACTGACTATATCATTTGCTTAACGCTACCGTCTTGTTGCCTAAAATATTTTAATAGTACGCCACTAGGCAACTTTATTATTTTCCGTTGCCTAACTACATATATTACTTGCTCTTACCAAAAATGATTTTTTTATTTTTCATGATGTAGTAGCTTACCAAAAATGAATTTTCTTATTACACCAAAATTGTTTATCGTCGTTGTGGACTTGCCTCAGCATATGACAAAGCTGTTTACAGTTGTTTTGTCTTGAAGTTTGCTCGATGCACATCAAAATTGTTTCGTCTCATAGCTAACTGTCGTGAGTTGTTGCGTAATTGCTTACGACTCTAGTGAATTTTCCTAGTCACACACCATAGTTGATTTGACTCCTACAAATGTTATTTTTTGTTGTGAACTTGCCTATCACTGATCCAAAGTTGCCTACTCCTAGTTGCGTGTGGACATGCAGCAGAAGCAGCTTCATGTTCTCAGCAACGCACCTACTCCTCTTGCACCTCCCTTATAGCGGCCCGCCGCCGTCCAGCTGACGGCGGCCTACACACCATGCGCACGGCCTACTCATCTTTTTTATTGTGAGCATGGCCACATCACCGCTTGTCTTGCTCCTCCGGGCCTCCGCCGGCGCCCGCCCCAACCCAGGCAACGAGGCCAGCACACGCACGAGCGTGGTGGTTGGGTGCAGGTCACCGAGGTGCTGGTCCTCTAGTTCCAGCCATGGCCGGCTCCAACCATCAAGCGGCGCCGCTCCATCAAGCACGCCACCGAGATCCTCTGGTTCCAGCCATGGCCAGCTCCATCAAGCACGCCACCGAGATCCTCTGGTTCGCCAAGGTGGCCGTGGACGGAGGAGGCCTTGCCGGCGTGCTCCGGATGGTGGGATCGAGCTCCCGCCAACGGCTCGGGCGTGGCCTCCGGCGGGGGCGGGCGGAGGCTGGAGGAGAAGGGAATGATTCGGGGTGGAGAAGAGCACGAGTCTGCACATGGGTGGGTCGCAACTTTCCTTTTTGGCAGCCGTTGAAATAAGCGAATCAACGGCCGGCCGTTGGCTAGCCGTGTCCATTATAATATTCCCACAAATTCTGAAGCGTCAATATCAAACATTCTTCTTATTTACGGAATCATAAATCAAATGTCCATTGCGCATGAATTCCGCGTACAAAACCAGAGACATGTTTTTCCATCTTTTTTTCCATAAATGGGACCATGCGCAAAAAATACACCCTGCAAGTTGTACATGAATCAAAACCTTTTATCACAACAAATAATTGCAAGAGAAGGGAATAAGGAAGAGATATTTTGATACAACAAACATCAACAAATAAATTTAGATCCAATATGCATGGAAAGAAATTTGTGAAGGCACCAATGTCTTGTGGTAAGGAGAAGAGACGTGTTAGTACAATACATGAAGCCAAAGGAAAAGGATACTCCCATATATTCATTCTTAGACATGGTTCAGGGAAAATACAAGCAATAACATACCACACTAGCATGTAGAGACTATCATATCAACAAAAATATGTTACTTTTTATTTGGAGTGGCAACTCGCGACATGCACTGGAATATTCAGCCTCATGGAGGTTTTTGTTTGTACCCGGATTGCTTGTCAATTGCGGAGCTACTTGAAGGTCAAGGGAGGGAGGTCACCCCCCCCCCCCCCCCCCCTCCAACAACAAACACAACACAAAATATACTCATTAATTATTAGCCTCTTAGTGTTGGCATGGTTGAGCATGCCATCGCACCTAGTTTTGGTGGTACGACGGTCTAAGGCAGACGCCGGAGCGGCCTGGTGGGGTTGTGTAGGATGAAGAGTCCTGCTGACGGTACCTTCAAAACTTGCACCCGGGTGAATTCTAGCATATGGAAGCCTTGCCTTTCGCTTGTTTGTTGTGATGATGGTGATCATCATCTTCTCTCTCGGCTACACCATCTTGTGGTACTACATTGACTAAGATTTATTTTTACCATTTATTTTGTTGTGGCAAAACATTCTGCTAAATTACATGGTTTTGTGGATTCGTAGTCTGATGACATCCTCCAAGCAAACAAAAATAGAATAAGAAAAGAAACATTTGTTTATTGTAGTTCTTTGACATGACAATTGTAATCCTAGAGAAAAGATATGTATTATGCATGTCTGGTCTTGCACCCACCAACGCTAATTTATAAAAGGATGTCAGGCACATTGCATGCTTGTCTCAAACTCCTGATCTCCTTAAGAGAGTTCACAAAGTCTTGTATTTTTTTGGTCGTCTCTTTCTTTTACAGTGAGTTCATGAGTTCCGAGACAAAGAGATAATTGGCGAGAAAAAGAGAGATGTCTACGGTCTACGTCATGTCATAGATTGTGGGATTTTGTGGGCTTTCCAGATCTTAACTGTTCAAGATTGAGGGTGACAATGCAATTTTTTTGTATCCCCCATTGCATGCAACTTCAATGGTGTAGAGAATTTGGGTACCTAAACAATCACTAACGTGTCACCCACATAACCATGGAATTGCTCTTGCTTGAGAAAAAAACATATTGTATAACTCATCTAAGTTTCAAATAATCTAGGTTAAAGTTGTGAAAATAAATTCACCTTATTTTCACATGCATATTTTCTTGAATACAGCACCAAATGTTTCATGAAGAAATTACCATGATCGCCGTACGAGAAATAACGAATTTCTTCAAACAATCTAGAATTGAGGTACATTGTGTTTCTTGTTTCAGTAAATAAAAACTGTTTTCGTTTCTACGTGTGTGTTAGTTCATTGACAAATTGGAATGTGCCTTTTTCTCGCTAACAATAATCTAAGTGTCAAACTAAATGTTTTGCTTGAAATATCATGAGGATTGTCCTTCAAAACTAACAATACTATTGTTTGCATAAACAAACGATCATATATTGAATAATTGAACTTGTAAAAAAAATAGTGGAACCAACAATAAGTACCATAGAACAAATTAAGACTACCAATGAAACATTAAATTTTCTTGCATTCCTCTCTGATGTGTGACATAGTTGAACTACTAATTAAGACACACAAGCACAAAATGCTGCCCCTCTAGAATAAGTTGAAGTGTAGCACTACTATCAAATCTCAATTCTGATGTCGCACTAGGCAGGCGGTACAATCCAATAGGGCTTGGTCCGTGCAAGAGTCAGTTCTCGTTCATGAACCGTAAGAATCTCCAAGACCTTTTCCTTTAGGTCGTAGATGCACAGATCCCCATCATCCTTTAGGAAGTTGTTCATGAAGTAGACGCGGTTCCCTGCTGGTAGGTTGCACGCGCTGGCCGAGCAGGAAGCCGCATTGCCTCCACGAGACAGCATGAACACCCTGTCTCCAATGTCAGGCACACTACGCCAGCCGGGACGGTCGCCGTCGAAATCCATCTTGTGGACAAGCACATCGCCGATGTCGTCAGGGTCGAAATCACAGAAGCAAACGGTGACTTGGAACAGCTCCCCCTGGGACTCCAGCAGCCAGAGCACGCCGGAGCACATACCTTCGGGGAAACTGGTGGCCGCGTCGACGCCCTCGAGCGTGCGGAGTTCGGCGGTCGGAGAAGCACCGCTGAAGTCGAGGTCAACGACGCCCATCTTGTAACTGTCGTTCGATTCCGAGAAGATGAAGTGCAGCTTTCCTCCCAGCGCGGCGACGACGGGAGGGATGACTCTCTTCTTGGTCGGGGTGAACTGTTCGTCGTCCTTGTCGTCGGTCGGCAGAGTGTACTCGCCGACGTTGTACGTGTGCTGCCCCCATGCTCTGCTGCTTCCTCCGTTGATCCGGCAAAACCACATGTCCGGGTCGCAGATGTCGAGCAGGACGACGGCGCAGTCGGGGTGAGCGGCGGAGCTGTGGGTTAGGAAGCAGGTGCCGCTGGTGGGGATGTAGTGGTCGTCTTGTATGGGCGGGAGGGGTATCGTCTCTCCGGTGAGCGGATGCCACAGCCAGGTCTCCCACGGCGGAGCGCCGTGCATGATGAAGGTCCAGCCCTGTGGGGTGGCATAGCACATCTTCTCGTCCTCCGGCGATAGCATCACGGGTCTCGCATGTGTGTACGTTGTCTCTTCCGAGATGCTATACATGAGCATCTCGGGAACACCTTCGTCGCCGGCTCCGTCATCCGGTGCGCCGATCGTCTCGTTCTGAGTGGGCTAGTGTTCAAAGACGAGCAATGGCAAGGAGTGGAGAACGTCGTGTCGTGGCTGACCGTGATCGGGTCCAGCTCCAGCCGCGCCGGTGCTGCTATCGACGGCGACTTCCGTGCTGCTGCCTTTGCACGCCATTGCTGGATGTCCTTGAAAATAATCCTCCTCTCGATACACGCCAGCGTACGCCCTTCGTTTATAAAGAAGATAGGGCCATCGAGCTAGTTTGACTCCGACTCGGTAATGTATTATACTTCCAAACCCAAATTAGATTGCTTTCCCAAAAAGGGAGAGCCATTGTCCGAGCAAATCTTCGTCTCCGTGTACGAGTGTGCATAGGAGAAGTGGTGGCGTGAGACATCAGCCTCCAACCCGAAACAAAGCTAACCCATCGGGGGTTCCCGGCCGCTTTTTCTCCTTCAGATCAGCCAGAGCGTACACAAAAAGCGAACCAAACTGTCCAAGGAATCGGTTCAATACGGTGTAGGCATATGTGTGTCGAGAAGAAAAGCGATGCAAGTATATGGTTAGTTTCAAAGCAGTTCAAAGCATTTAAATATGATTTTTCTGCCCAGTATGCAGGTCATTCGGCTAGCTGCATCTGCTGATTCCTTCTTGAGCTGGGTCCCGCGCTTGGACCCCATTTTATTTTATGATGATGATGATGCGGTTCAACACACTGAGCAATTTGCTGCCGAATCACATCTCACATGTTTAAGGATGAATCGGTGTGACGTTGTGGCTGCTCTTAGCTCTCCACTTCTCCTCGCCCTCGCAGTAGGTCTAGGTCTAGGTCTAGGGTTAGGGCTTGCTGAGTGGTCCTATGTGGCGACTAGCGTGATGTTGTCTTCCTGGTATAGGCGTTCGGCCATGTTTTCTGAGCGGTGGCTCTGGCGTGGAGGTGCTTGTTCTTGTCGCGTGGCCATGGTGGTATGTGCACCCGGCGAGCGGATCTGAAGATGCATGCTCAAAAAAGCTTAGAGCATCACTAGGTGCCTTTAAACTGGTCAAACCATCAAATTAACTGCTTTTTTGAGAGTTGAGGCCGAAAGTTAGCGCGGAACAGAGCCCTCAAACCCGTGAACCCTCAAAAAATTTTGAAGGCCCAACCCTCAATTCCCATCCCAACCTGCACAAACACAGGTTGATAGCCCAATTCACAGGGCCCTTCATTCCGGTCAACCACACCACCACACGGGAGGGAAAAATCCCAACCGCTCCTTCTCCTCCCGTGCGCTGCCGCCGGCCCTCGTCTGCCCCGTCGCCGGCCATGGAGGCACCGCCGGCCCCCGCCCCGCCGCCGATTCCCGCGCCCGGCCGCGCCTCCCCTGCCCCGCCGCCGCCTCCCGCCCCGGCCCGAGCGCCGCCGTGGTGGCCTCCACGCACGTGGACTCTAAGAGGCGGCGGGCACACGTGGTCACGGGCCACGCTGCTGCGGCCGTGCCTTCTCAACGATGCCGAGCTGAACATTGGGGCTCCTCCCCTCGATTCATTCGACTTCGAAGTTGACGAGGAAGAGGATGAGGAGGAGGATGAGGTGGTCGAGATCAATGAGGCGGCGCTCCAAACCGCTCGAGAGGAAGAGGGTGCTCGCCGGCCCATAATCCGCTCGTCAAACTACACCAAAGTTGAAGATGTTCTTTTGGTTCGTGCTTGGTCCAAAGAGGCTACTACGTGGTGGTGGTGCATCGTCTACTCGTCGAGGTGAGTCTCCGATGAGTGGTGGTGGCGGCGGAGGTGTGGAGAACTTTGCTTGAGTCACCGATGTGGTGGTGATGATGATCTTTTGGGAGGACAAATGTTGATTATGTGATGTAAAACTATGAACCATGCATCATTTATGATCATTTGCAAGTTTGTTTCATGATATGTGTGTTCCATGATTGTGTTTTGCTATAAATATCCATTTACAAACCATGTATGTTGCTGTCATTTTTGGTTTATTGTCTGAAATCATGTTTTCAAGGTTTGAAGGTCGGGGCGTAGATCAGTGCGCTCAAACTAACTCTCAAAACAGAATATTCTATTTTGAGTGTTAGTTTGAGGGCACTGATCTGCGCCGACCGTTTTGAGCCTTCATACTCGCGGTTTCCCGGCCTTCAAACTGGTGTTGAGGGTTACCAGTTTGAGAGCACTGCTAGTGATGCTCTTAAAGGGGTTCGCGGCACACGGATCTGGTGAGTTTCTTTTGGATCTTGTGCTACCTTGGTCCTAGAGAGGGAGCAGTGGAGCTGATGGACTCAGCAATGGCGGCAACCTGATGGAACAGGGACATGTGTGCTAGTTGTCTGTCGTTATCTACGGCCTAGGGTGGCCCTCTGAACTCGATCGTAGGATCCTGAGCTTCTCTTTTTTTTATTTGGTGGGGGATCTTGAGCTTCTCCTTCCTCCTTCACTTGAGGATCTACTATGATTTCAATTCCGGGAACCTCGCCGGTGTTGCCCCAAGTGGCGTAGTCCCGACGGTGGTGCTGGTGCCATGACCTAGAGGTCAGCCGACGACAGCGGTGAATATCAGGGACATGACTGTTTTTTCTGGTATCTTTTAGTGTCCTATTTGTAAACATGAAGGACTGTGTTGTAGTTTTATATCTTTGGTGTCGCAGAGTATAAATTATCCGACGCTCACCAAATACAATGTTTACCGAATGTAGCACTTGACAAAGGTTCTCATACAACAAAAGTGGAGAAAAACACAGTTGGCAAAGAAGTTTGAAAATACTCCGCAAAATGAAAAACTTTCGGTAAAGATGTATGATTGGCAACGAAGTTGTACATGTGTAGCTCAGCAAATATCTGTGATTCATTTTTTCACCAAAAATTTCCAACATGTGCTATACTTTCCCCCTAAATTTCTTGTCAATTTTCTTTCTTTCCACCTATTTTAATTATTTGCAAATTGTTTTTACACTCGGCAAATCATTTATTTTTTATTTTTCGTCTATTTTAGTTCTTTGACGAGTGGTTTTAAGCTATCTTTTTTTCCCTACATTTTCTCTCACGCCATCTGTCTTCCCTCACTATTTCTTTTGGAGGGAAAATTTTAATGGGAGGGGATAAAAAGTCCTCCGGTCGGCTTGAATCCCTTACACTCAAATTTTCCATTTCAGAGGAGATGTTAAGATTTACTTAATTAAGAGTCAATACACAACTTTGAGGCGGCACTTCACAATATGAACCATATCCCACAAGAAGGTTTTGGGATTATTGTATATAAGCCCCTCCACGAGGCACTGACCCAACTCTTGTGAGAATCTTTGCAGTGCAGTGCCCTTGGTTTTGAGGTGAGCTATTTTCAGATGCCATGCCCTGCCTTGTTGCATTTTATGTGTCCTTCTCTGAGCATTTGTATTGCATTGTTGGCGATGTTTTGCCTTATTTGAACATTCCTGGCCAAGATGGAATCAAGTTAGTATTAGCATTTGAGGGGAAAAAGAAGACTCTTCCCCCCATATCCCAACCCCATGATTTGAACGCAAACGCTTTGACGATTAATTCTATCATGGTGAACTATTTGCATTTCTAACAATTGAAAGATCGTTTGACGAAGATTTACATGAAGGATGCTTTTATGGGCCGCTCCATTCGCTCCACGGATAAAAAAATGTACCTTTTCTTGTCATTTTTATTAATTTCTCAATTTAAGTGACAATTTGAAATTAATATTTCGCTTTTTTTGAATGGTTTTTATCAGAATATTTATCTCATTAGAACATCATTTACAAAAAGAAACTTTTATCTTATTTAAATAATTTTTCATTTTCCTATAAAAATTGCGTTCTCATTGTTTCTAGGAAAAAAGTGAGTTGAACAAGTTTTTAATGTAAGGATCTATATTGTTTGAAGAATTTTTCAAGAAAACTATTTATCTTATTAAACGTTCTCATTATGAACATCTATGTTAGTTTAATGGTTTCTCAGTATGAACATCTAATTTACTTTAATGATTTTATAATATGAAAATCTATGTTATTTGAAAAGGTTACTAATATTATTTCAATATGAATATCTAAGTTATTTGAATAATTTTTAAAATATGAGCATCTATGTTATTTGAACATAAAACTATATGTATATCTATGTTAATTGATTGATTTTCAATGCCAACAGCTCTGTTATTGGAAAACAAAACTACTAATATTTGTTCTAATAACCAATAACATTTATACAGAATGGCTCCCACCACCCCGAGCTCTGGCGGCTCCCATGGCGACTCCCATGGCGATCTTGGTGCCCACCCCATCTAGGTCTCTCCATGGCGGCTGGAAGAGTGAGGATGGATCCTTTCAATGATCCCTCCTCCATTGCTCATCTCCTGGACTTCTCCATTGGTCACAAGTTCAGATCTAAGGTTCGACATCTTTTTGCCTCCTCAGTTAGCCCTGTCTCCTCCTCTAGTCGTTTCTATCTTGTGGTCTCCTTTGGTCGTGCTGCCTTCCGTTTGGATGTTCTGAATGTTAGTCTGGCCCTCTCGGCGGTTTTGGGAGTGGCCTATGATGAGATTGGTACGTCAGTTCTTGCCGATAGAGTTTTCAAATTTGCAGTCAGTTCAAAACAGGTGGGATTCTTAATCTGTAATTCGAGATCTATTGACTGCAAATTATTCAAATGTTATTTTCATCTCTGGGGTCATGGAGCACCTAACTGGATGAGAGAAGAAAAGATCTGGAATCATCAAATGGATGCAGAATGGTCTCAGGTGGGTGCACGTCGATCACGTCCCCATGCAAACCCTAGGCAACCTTCTGTTCCTCAAATTTTTCAACGTCTTCGGTTGCATCTTGAGACCAATGTGCCTAGCTCTTCTGTTCTCACGGGCGCCAACACGATTCCACTGGGTGCTCGTCATACTTCGGATCTAGACACTACTGGTGTTGTGGAAAATCATAGTGTTCATCCGATCACGATATCGTCGGTGAAAAAGCGGGATCTTTCCATTTTAGCCTCTCGCCCAAATATGAAGTTGCAATGGAGGCCCATTCAGAAACAAGTTCATATTTCTTCTGTGGCCCACTCAGTGGCCCAACAATCGCTGGTTTCTGAAGATGCTAATCTGGCCCTTTCAACAGTGGAGTTCATCTGCTGCTCCAGATGTCTCAGTCCGTTTCATAATAAGATTAACTGCTCTAATCAGATTCGCTGCAGAATTTGTTCAAGATACGGTCACATTGCCCGCAATTGCTTTGATCGTTATAACCATAAGAGGATCTTTCGTAGAGTTGCTACTAAGGAAGTCTCTTTGCTGAATAAAGAAATACCAATCGACAGAACTGTCTCGGCACCCTCCCATGTTTTCCCCTGCTTCCCCTGTACCGGCGACTCCGCCTGCCAACCGCCGTCGGCTCCGGCTAACATTGAAGCGATGGCGAACTACCCTGTCGACCATGTGCCCCACCTGCCTCCTGGAGCAGGTTATGAACCTTTTAGCCCTCTCCGACCGCAACGTGGCTATGTGGTCATCGGCGGTTCTACTCCTGAGATATGCGATGATTGGGCGATCATCCTCCTCGAACCAGAGCCTACCTGGGAGCAATTTGAAGGTACTTCTGCCCTGATCACTGCTCAGATGGTGCAGAGAGGATCTGATGTTAGACAAGTTAGTCGTTCTGCTATGGGTGCTGCGATGGTTAGGTTTGATGGGGTTATTGACCGTGACAGTGCTATTAGAAACAGCCCCTATTTCATTGGTGATTATGTGATGCGTGTCATTGAACATGATAAAGGAAGGAACTTCCGAGCTGCTACTTTTACTCATGATGTCTGGCTTATGCTTCTGAATTTTCCTCCTAAGTGCTGGAGTCTTAACACCATTATTTCCACCTTTGCTCCATATGGTCGTTTCTTGATTTGGAATAGAGATGATACCAACAAGGCTCGGATTCTTGTGAAAATAAGGACTTTTGACATTGATAGGATTCCTGGCAGTATTGTTGTTGTGCAGAATTTCAGTGAGGAAGGCAATGGTGGTTCTTGGTCCTGTCCTTGTATCATTCTCAATAGACGTATGCTGGGAGCAGGGGCTGGTGATGAAGATCCTCTCCCACCTGAGGGTGAGAACCCACACCAAGTTCCTATTGTGATTGATGGATTTGCTATGTGGCATGAAGAAGAAGCTCAGGTTGTGCCACCTGTCCTTCCTGTTAACGAGGAGCCTGTTTTAGTCACCCCACCTCAGAGCCCTGTCCCTGATGTTCACATTGTCTTACCAGCACCAGTTGTACCTGTTCCTGATAATGCACCTGTGATAGATGTTGTGTTAGCCCCAGTTATTGAGCCAGTTGTTGCTCTAGTGGTCCAAGATGCTCCTCCTCTGGTGCAGCCTATCTTTGTGGAGGTGTTCCCCCCAGCTCAAATCTACCTGTACCCTCCTTAGGCAACATAAGCAACATCTCATCTGAGACTTCTGTTGCAGTTGAGAATGTTGCAGTTCAACTCCCTTCTGATCTTAATGCTGCAGCTAGTAACATTTCAGATGCTGATCAACAACTTGGTACTCCTACTGCCCCATCTGTTTCTCTTGCTGCCTCAAGGAAGAGAAAAGGAAAAGCCATTATGTCTGTTGAATAGGTCAGGAGAAGCAACAGAATTGCAAAGCTCAAGGAGGGCTACAAGGATATACCTGCTGATTCTGGCATTGAGGGCCATGAGGTTGATGATGAAGACCAGGACAGGGGAGCTTTATCTGTTATTGTAAGGGATGTCAATGCTCCTGCTCCACCTTTTCTGCCTCTAGAGACTATCCAGGCATTGGCTACTGGACCTTGTCAGATGCACCCTGAGGATGTATCAGAGGATAGCTTGAACTATGACAGTTCCAATGATAGTATTGAATAAGCTATGCGAAGAGGGGGACAGCAGGATCTTGTGCTTCATCCACTTTTGCTTCTTTTATTGTATTATGGCTTGTAATATGCTATTCTACCAGTTTAAACTTCTATCCTGTCAGTATGGTCTGTATTTGGCCACTTGTGAACTTGGCTGTATGCTCTTTTGCTGTCAAAGTGCCTTTTGTGTGCTAGCTGATATTGACAACTACTCTCAGATGTCTGTGTTTGCTTATTCTGGGATATGTTTACAGTCTGTTCTCCTTCTGGATGTAACCATTGTTTTATTCATCCAATTTGGGCTGTATCTGGTAGTTGACTGCTGGCTCTTTTTATGTCCATGGAGGATGGTTTCTAGCTACTGTTTCTGCTTGTCCCTGGGCTTTTTAATATTGCTCAGCGTAAACAACCCATTTTTGGTTTTTAGTGAGTAGACAATGGAATATTTTGGATTGGAATCTGAGAGGGATTAACTCACAAACCAGATGGGATGACATTAGGCAGAACATTAATGAATCAAATTGCAATATCATTTGTTTCCAGGAAACTAAAAAAGAACACTTTGATCTCCAATATGTCAGGAACTTTTGCCCAAGACGTTTCAATAAATTTGTGTTTTCTCCTTCTATGGGAAGCTCTGGGGGTCTAATAACCTTATGGAATGGGAACCTCTTTGATGGCACTGAGATTTCCTTTTCTAAATTCCATGTGACTGTTCAACTGATCTGTAAGATAACTGGCCATGTTTGGTACCTTACAAATGTCTATGGACCGACCCTTCCTGCTGAGAGAGCCCTCTTTCTTAATTGGCTGATGAATATCGACACGAATCCAATGCATTTGTGGATGATACTTGGTGACTTTAATCTGATTAGGGGACCAGATAATAGGAACCGACCTGGAGGAGACATCAATAATATGCTTGCATTTAACAGATTTATTAGCCATCATGATCTTATTGATATTCCTCTAAAGGGTAGATCTTTTACCTGGAGTAACATGCAAGCTGATCCCTTACTTGAAAAGTTAGATTGGGTGTTTACCTCTGCCAGCTGGACTGCATTATTCCCTAATACACTTGCTAGTCCTCTAGCCAAATTATCATCAGATCATGTCCCTCTAAAGGTGCAGGTTGGTATTCATGTTCCAAAAGCACAGATTTTTCGATTTGAAGAATTTTGTTTGGGGATGAAGGGTTTTGCACAGATCATATCTCACAATTGGCAGCATCGGGGGTCCTTCAAAAATGTTGCACAGGATATTACAGCGAGACTGAAATCTTTGAGATATGGATTGAAGCGATGGAGCAAAAATTTGTCTCAGTTATGTAAGACTATTCAGTCATGCAACTATGTGTTAGCTTTATTGGATGGCCTAGAGGACCAAAGATTACTCCCTATTATTGAATCCAATTTTAGAAGAGTACTTAAAACTCATTTGACCAATCTTCTGGAGGCCAAGAGGATTTATTGGCGTAGTAGGGCAAAAATTAGATGGGCTAAGTTGGGAGGTGAAAACACAAGGTTTTTCCATACCTATGCTACCAAAAGCTTCAGATGTAATTATATTGCCATTTTGAGCACAGAGGATGGTCGTTTGGTTTGTGATCATGAAGATAAAGCAGCAATTATTTGGCAGTCTTTCAAATAGAGGATTGGTTGTTCTGATAATCCAATTATGCTTTTTGATCTAGATAACCTTATTGTTCCCAACTACAATATTGATTTTGCTAGCCTTGAGGTACCCTTCACAAAGGAAGAAATTGATGACATTGTTAAGTGTATGCCAACAGATAAATCACCTGGTCCTGATGGGTTTAATGGAGCTTTCCTAAAAAAATGTTGGGGTCAAGTTAAGGAGCAATTCTATCAGTTGTGTTTTAGCTTCTTTGCAGGTGATTTGGATATATCCAGTATCAATTCAGCCTTCATAACTCTTATTCCTAAGAAAACTGATCCAGAATATGTTAATGATTATAGACCTATCTCTCTGGTCAGTATCACTTTAAAGTTGTTGACCAAGCTGCTAGCTAATAGGATGCAGAAGGTTATTATCCAAGCATTGCACAAGAATCAGTATGGATTCATCAAGAATAGAACCATTCATGACTGTCTTGCTTGGGCATTTGAATACATTCACCTCTGTCACAAGTCTAAGAGAGAGATCATTATCTTGAAGTTGGATTTTGAAAAAGCTTTTGACAAGGTTGAATATTCTGCCATTCTAATCATGCTTAAACATTTAGGGTTTGGAGACCTCTGGCTGAAATGGATATCTAAAATCCTGCATACTGCTTCCACCTCAGTACTTTTGAATGGTATACCTGGGAAAAAAATTTGGTGTAAAAGAGGAGTTAGACAAGGTGATCCTTTGTCTCCTTTGCTGTTTGTGACTACTGCAGAGCTTCTTCAATTTGTCATCAACGCTGCTTGGCAATCTGGAGAGATTGATTTGCCCCTGTCTTGTTCCTTTGGGTTAGATTATCCCATAATTCAATATGCAGATGATACTTTGCTTATTATGCCAGCATGTGTTGAACAACTGAGAAGGTTGAAAGTTATCCTGGATAAATTTTCATTATCTACTGGATTAAAGATCAATTTCAGTAAATCCTCTATGGTGCCCATCAATGTTGACCGAGATAAAAGTGTTGAACTGGCTCTGATCCTGGGGTGTAAAATTGAGGTCCTACCTTTTACTTACCTTGGTTTGCCTCTGGGGACTACTAGACCAAAGATGGAAGACCTTATTGGAATTATTCATAGGATTGACAGAAGGCTAGTTGGCATTGCTGATACACTATCTTATGATGGTCGACTGGTGGTGATTAAATCCATCATTTCTGCTATTCCCAATTTTGCTATGTGCACTTTGAAACTGCCTTTGGGTTTCCTGGACTATATTGAGGGATCTACCAGGGGTTTCTTTTGGAGAGGCAAAGATATTCATAAAAAAGGTAAATGCTTGGTCAAATGGGATAATGTATGCAAGCCAAAGAGATTGGGTGGATTGGGCATCCTTAACCTCAGAACCCAAAATATTGCCTTACTCATGAAGTACATTTTTAAGTTCATGAATAAGGATGATTTGCCCTGGGTTAAGCTTATATGGCAAGCACACTATGGGAATGATAGAATACCACAAAACACTGGCCCTGTTGGTTCTTTTTGGTGGAAGGATTGTCTAAAGTTACTTGATAACTTCCTGGAGTTGGCTGCTTGTGTCCCAGGTGATGGTGGAACTGTAAGACTTTGGATGGATAAGTGGTCTGATGAGCTCCTTAGGCACAAACTGCCTCACCTTTGCTCCTTTGCAAAGTCACAATCCATTTCCCTTAAACAAGCACTTGCTGTATTTTCTGATGAAGAGTCATTGGATTTGTTTCATACCCCACTTTCAGTCCCTGCTATTCATCAATTTGCCCAGTTCAACAGTTTGCTGACAGGACACATGGTTATTTCTACTGTTGATAGGTGGGTTATGTCATCCAGCAATAAAGGTTATTCGAGTAAGAGGGTTTATGAGACCTTAATGTCAAATAATCCTGCACCATCCCCTTTCCAGTGGATCTGGAAATCTTGTGTTCTCCCAAAACATAAGATATTCTTTTGGTTACTATTGCAAGACAGATTGAACACAAGAGACCTCCTAGCCAGAAAGCAGTTTCAGATTGAGGACTATAACTGTGTCCTATGCTCTCAGGGGATGTCTGAAGAGTTTATCCACTTATTCTTTGAATGTGACTTCAGCAGGAACTTTTGGTGGAAACTATATCTTGAATGGGATACGGACCTGGACCTCTTCTCCATGTTGATTCAAGCCAAGAAAACTTATAAGCTAATCTGCTATAAGGAAATTCTCATTATTGGTTGCTAGAGTATTTGGACCCATAGAAACAGATGTATTTTTGACTCTCAGCCCATTTGTCTTGAGGCTTGTTTCCAGGACTTTATCTGTTCTTTTAGTTTGATTTTGCATAGAGCTAAACCTTCCTTAAAGGAAGGGATGACCCAATGGGTGGACACTTTATGAACTTTTCCTTGTAATTTGTACAGCTGTCAATGAGAAAATAGAAAATTAAACAGTAGGGATTTTTCCCTACTGTTTTGCGCCTCAAAAAAAAATATTTGTTCTACAACAACATTGATTTTTCAATAGGAACCAAAAATACAATGAAAAAAGAAACACAAATAAGAAATGGAGAAACTAAGAAAAAAGAAACGTAAAGAAAAGGGAAAGAATAAAAAAGAAAAAATAGTTGTAAGTGCTGTTTTTTTGTAAACTAGGTCAAAGATCAAATAGTTTGACATCATTGACCATAACGTCATCCTATGGAGCAGGAAGAATTCGGGACTGGCGTCATGAAAACAAAAGTTAGACTGAATATTATTTTTGAAATAGATTTTTTTTTTTTGCCAAACATATTAAAAATTGGTCAGCTTTATGGAAATGCACCATACATGGAGAAGGAATACACTCCTATAGAAACTCTCCTTTTGTTTGGCAAGCACTCGTCCGATGCAATAACTCTATTTGGGTCTGGAAGAGGAATACATTACCGAGTAGTAGTCAAATTAGCTTGACCTATCTCTTCTTTATAAACCAAGGGAGTACGCCCGTGAGAAACATATTCACCTTGGGGAAAACACGCCCTGTAGGGCGTGCATCGAATACTGATTCCAGGACGCATTACGGGTCTAACAGTTTAGACGGGCTCACGCTAGAAACCCTCGACGTACACGTAGCCCGTCGGTGGCTGTCGGGCTAAGACTGTTGGCGTATAATCTATCAGGATTACGTCGTTGCCGTCGGCGTTGCAAATGCCGTCGGGCTCATAGCTAGCTACACCGACGGCATTGCCATCGGGCTCATATATAGCTCTACCAAATATTTTTGAAAACCAATTTTTCAAAACAAATATTTTATTGATTATTATTATTATTATTTTAACTCCAATTTAGTCATATATTTAATCTCATGTCACACACTTAATCATAATCTTAGCTCAAACTATCCACCATTAGTCAAACTTTCCAGACGGTCACCCATCCTCAGATTGCTGCAGGCCAAGCACGCTTAACTATTGAGTTCTATTCAAACTAGATTCTAGTTGAGATGTCATACCTTACTGCTATTAGTATGATAGCAATCATATTAACACTCATTTGAGATATTATACTTTTTAGTCTTTAAAATTTTAAAAATAAGATTTGAATTAACAAAATAACTATGTTTAATAATACTTGAATAATAATAATAATCAATTATTTTATTTTAGTTTTGTCTTTTCTATTTAATAATAAATAATTCATATCTTCATATTTGTATATCATAATTTAATAAATAAAATGTCTATGTCGATCATAAAAATGAGAGGAATCCAAATATGACATCCATGTCATCATTTTCATAATGAATGATGTCTTTAAAATAACCAAGAACCAACATAAATCAGCATAAAGTCAATTAAAGAGGCGAATTTAGATAGAAAACAAGTAAAATTCTCATATTTAGGTATTATCCATCAAATATGTACTACTCTTTATGAAAATTAAATGGGTGTCATTTTGGACCATATTTTATGTACTTGCTTCACAAAAAAAGTCATTTTTAGCACTTAAAAATGGAAAATGATATTTCAAAAAAGAATTTTGAAAATCGCTTCGGCGATGTTGTTTACCATACCATGACACATATATGTGCTGAATATGGGCACTATCATAAACTATGACATGATAATGGTTATACATTGGTCATTGGTCTTAAAACTTATGCATGTTTATAGATGATTGACATTTTTATGAGTTTTGTTTTGAAAATTTGCCAAAAATCAATTTTATCATTTTTCCTATAAACTAGTACCCGTAAAAGGACTCCGTGCCAAAGGGTTTCTTTTTTTGAGTATATTTTCATATTTTTTTCATTTCTTTCAAAAAACGATTAAAATGAAGAGCATGTCCATTCATCAAAAGTGGTCAAACTTTTTAAAACTCTTGACGGTTCTATGTTGTAACCACTAGAGTACTGTACCTTAAAATTATTTTTATAAAAATTTCAGAGCAAACTATCACACAGTTGTAGTTCAAATTTGAATTTCTTCCACAAAATTGACATAAAGTAAATTAAAGAGGAAAATTTAGATAGAAAGCAAGGAAAATCCTCATATTAAGTTATTATCCATTAAATATGTACTACTCTTTGTGGAAATTAAATGGGTATCATTTTGGATCATATTTTATGTACTTGTTTCATAAAAAAAGTCATTTTTGGCACTTAAAAAATGGAAAATGATATTTCCAAAAAGAATTTTGAAAATCGCTTCGGCGACGTTGTTTCCCATATCATGACACACATATGTGCTGAATATGGGCACTTTATGACTAACTAAGACATGATAATGGTTATACATTGGTCATTTGTCTTGAAACTTATGCATGTTTATAGATGATTCACATTTTTGTGAAGTTTTGTTTTGAAAAGTTTGCCAAAAATCAAGTTTATCATCTTTCCTATAAACTAGTATACGTAATAGGACTCCATGCCAAAGTGTTTCTTTTTTTGAGTATTTTTTCATATTTTTTCATTTTTTTCAAAAAATAGTCAAAATGAAAAGCATGTCTATTCATCAAAAGTGGTCGATTTTTCCAAAACTATTGACGGTTCTATGTTGTAAACACTACTTGTGTAACTTAAAATTATTTTTGTAAAAATTTCAGAGCAAACTATCACACGATTATAGTTCAAATTTGAATTACTTCTGGAAAATTGACATAAATTCAATTAAAGAGGCGAATTTAGATAGAAAGTAAGGAAAATCCTCATATTCAGGTATTATTCATTAAATGAAAATTAAATGAGTGTCATTTTGGATCATATTTTATGTACTTGCTTCATAAAAAATATCATTTTTGGCACTTAAAAATGGAAAAATGATATTTCTAAAAAGAATTTTGAAAATCTCTTAGGCGACGTTGTTTCTCATACCATGACAAACATATGTGCTGAATATGAGCAATTTATCTATGACATGATAATGGTCACACATATGTGTTGAAACTTATGCATGTTTGTATTTGATTGATATTTTTGTAAATTTTTATTTTAAAAAGTTGCCAAAACTCAAATTTATCATTTTTCTAAAAACTAATACACGTCAAAAGACTGCATGCCAAAGGGTTTCTTTTTTAGTACTTTTTCATATATTTTTGAATGTAATCTAATTTTCGAAGAATAACTGGAAAACAGTATAGTGAGCCCGATAATGCCGTCGGGCTCACAATGGGATTAAATGGACGCTGACGGCACTCTAAACCCGACGGTGGCCATCGGGCTCACTAAATGAACGATGACGGCACTGTGAGCCCGACGGTGTCCGTCGGCCTCACAACTAGCACGCCAAAGACAAAACGACGCCGACGGTTTTTTTGTTTCGTCGGTCTCACATTGTGACGCCGACGGCCCCGACATATTACCGTCGGCGTTGAAATTGCCGTCGGGCTGCGCTGTGTTTCCTGTAGTGACTTGCGGCCAGCAATGGCGTGCAACAGCACCGAAATCACCATCGATAGCAGCACCGGCGCCGCTGGTCCCGATCACGGTCACACACGGCACGACGTTGTCCACTCCTTGCCATTGCTCGTCTTCGAACACCAGCCCACTGAGAAAGAGACGACCGACGCACGGGATGACGGCGTTCGCGAGATGCTCATGTTTAGCATCTCGAAAGATAGAACATACACAGAGGCGAAACCCGGGATGCTATCACCCGAGGGCAAGATCTGCTCCACCACCCCACAGGGTTGGATCCTGATCACGCAGGACGCTCCGCTGTGGGAGGCATGGTTGTGGCACCCGCTCACCGGAGAGACGATACCCAGTGGCGGAGCTGGGCCCTAGGCAGCCTGGGCCGTGGCCCGGGTCGCAGCAAATAAACTCAGTTACCATGTAGGAAATTTTTTTTGACCCGGGGCGCAGCCCAGGCCTGGCCCGTGTCTCACGCTGCAGCCAGGCCCCTTCGCTCGCTGCCTGGCTCATCTCTGTGAGGACGAACAGAACAGGGCAGACCTGCCTGCTCGCTGCCTCCGCCCGTCGCCAGCCCCTGCCTGCTGCTGCCGGTGTGCCGCCGACACCGGGCGCCTGTGCAGCCGTGCTCCCTGGCCCCTGCCCCGCATCTCCTCTCCTCTGGGTCGTTGCCCCGCATAAGATCGATTTCTAGGGTTCGAGCTCGCGGCCTGCGAGATCGATTTCTCCAAGCCTCGGTGCTCCTGGTAATTTATCCTCAGCTCAATTCTCCTAGGAATTCTGTTCTGATCGACTGATTTACAGTTCTACCAATTATTTGAAGGGGATCGTGTGCAGAAAACAAAAAAAATTCCTACCAACGATATCCTTAAACTAGCCAAGATCTACACTATGCAGATATAGTAGTACGGCGGAGATCGGAATACATACCCTCGTAGGCCGAATAGCGGGGATTACGCTCCCGCACAAGCGTTGACGATGAAGACGCCGTAGCCGACCTCTAGGTCGCGGAGAACTCGGCGCGACGAAGACGACGAAGATGACCTCAAGGTCGGGTGGAGGAAGTAGTCCTCCGAGTACCGCTAGCGCCGCACCTCGCAGGGCGTCACACACATACGGTGGAGACAACGGCCTCCGAAGCTCCAGTCCAGGACGAGCAGCGGAAGACTTGGACTGGAACACCAGCAGCGCGGCAGCGGGCTATGGTGGAAGAGATCCCCTAATCCTCCTCGGCGCAACTCCGACAAAGGGAATCACGAGATCGAGGAGAAATAAGAGAATTAATTGGTGAATTAAAAGGCCAGGGGTGCCCCTTCTTATATAGGCTCCCAGGGGGAGCCAACCTTGCCAGCCAAGCAATGTGGGACTATCCCACATGCCTGGTGCGGCTAGGCTTGGTGCGCCGGCCCTAGGTGGGCCCAATTTGGCCCACCCAGGCCGGCAAAGCCCCCCCACCGAATCCCCTTGAGGTTTCCCCCCCATGGGCCTTCTTTCCACCAGAAGGCCCATTTAGTGAAATCAGGCTAAATAAATTCGAAAATAAATATATAAAATCATATTTAATCATTAATTACACTAATTAATAATAAACATATTATATATAATTTATTGTAACTCCGAAAACTCTTTCGTCACTGCCCGATCTCCATCGGACCATTCCCGGGACGTTTCCGGTGATCTCTTTCCTTTCCGGTTATCTTGTCGAAACCCCTTAAGTGTGTTACCCTAGCGGTTCGATATAATAACAGGTATGATCAAGACTCCTCTATGATCAACGACTAACTCGTAGGCCTGGACCACATGAATTAATCCCTGTGATATAACGAATGACTTTCATCTATCAAACCTGGACGTCTAGTCTTAAACCCTTTGTCATGGCGATACTTAGCGCGTCCGAGCATCATTCTCAGATATCTCCATACCTTGCATGATCTCGTTACCGACATCGCTATCTTCTACTCGTCTATGATATTATGTCAGCTGGTGACCTAGTCACATGTTTGCAAACTCATTTGACATAATCTCACCGAGGGGGCCCTAGAGTATCTATCCGGCTATGCGGACTGATAAATCCCGCTATTGACCCCTCGTCTCAACTACCCCCTTCCGATACCCAAAAGTATCACCAATCATTGTCACACTATATAAGATATGACGTTTGGTGCGATCAAAGTATCTTCCAGGGATAACAATAAGAGTTGATCTCACGGTCTTAAGGCGTAATGACTATGTCCTATAAATACTGGGTATGTCCATCACATCGTTACACCTAACGATATGACTCCCATTGCCGACCGGCGCCATGCCCTATGATCGTAAAACCTCGATCATCAATCGTGCAACGAAACTAGTCTTAGTAGAGGCTACTAGGGACCTGGTTGTTTTATCTACCACACCTGTATTAATGTTTTCGCTTAATACAGTTATAGCATGGTGTAAAACATATAATGAACGATTTGGGATATTGCCAATAAACTATGTTTATTAAGTGCCTCTAGGGCATATTCCCTTCAGTCTCCCACTTGCACTAGAGTAACACTTAATCTAGTTTACGACTTGGTAAAAGCTCAACACCCATAGCATCTTGGTGCCTGCTCGCCTTGTGGAAGAGGAATACAGTCAATAGATCTCACACATTGAGACCTATATGTGCTTTGCAACACTTTTATGTCATCTAGTTTGACATCATCCCGTATCTTACGATGACGGTGAAATATATCCCAGTGGATGGAGTGAGACTCGAGCATTCGCGTTGCATGCGCCTTAAAAGTCTAAGAGATCTATTAAGGAGACCACCTACGCTCGGAAAACTGCTCAGTCCAATCACACTTGCTACTTCTGAATCGCGATATATTTGTATACCTATGTAGATTATGCGACAGTGCATTCATATGCGACTTCGTAAACTAACTATGACTATCTTCAAAATAAAGAACATCTCCTATATGAGATTTCTAGTCGTATGGGTCAGTGTCATAACTTGCATCATCGTAACCGCTTTACGGCAAGTTGTCTTTCCACTCTAACCCTTTACTAGAAAACATATCTTCAGTTCTCATAGACACTGAAGAATAAACTTAACGTTTGTTCATTGATCCACACAAGGATCACTCTAGAACCTGTTCTTCAACCAAGAACTCGGGTCACACTAAGTCGAGCTTTCAGTCTGATAGACTCTATGTCTGATACATAGAGAATGTCGAACATCATTTTCTATCACTGAAAAAGCCAAGATAAACTTAATATTTTACCTAGTCATACAAGCAAGAACCTCTTTCTTCGCTTGTCCTATTCTGAAACACTTCAGAATCTTGACTTAGGAAATATTCCGACCTAATGTTATTAAGCCCCTTCTGATCTATACAATTATAAATCGGATGCCTAATACTCCTAACTTCATTTTATAGAAAATTTAATCACTTAAATAATTCTTTACACTCTACTAGAGGATATGTGTCATTCAATATGTCGTTACATACAAAATCACGCATGACACCTAGCTCCCACTCAAATATGCCTTCCGCATATAAGATCAAGGAAAGCTACTTAGCTCCCACTCAAATATGCCTTCCACATATAAGATTAAGGAAAGCTACTTTGCTCCCACTCACTTCTTTGCAAATGTAGGTTTCTTCAACTATTTTGGACAACTCCAAAATCCTTTGATCACATTATCAAAGTGAAGATTCCAGCTCCGATATGCTTGCTTCAGCCCATGAATGGACCACTGAAGTTTGCATACATGTTTAGCATCCTCAGGATTACAAACTATTCTTAATGACATGTGGTGACCCAGCATACCACTGCATGTTGTAGTATGCTATAGTCGTTGACATAGCGCCAATGGATCACCGTCCACCAGTGTTACGTCATCAGAGTGGTACAACAGAAACATCGCAGGTCCAAGGCATGACTATAGATTACAAACAGAAGATCCAAATACAACAGATCTTTAGAACCTCCTCGAAACAATGAGGCAAGGCCCTAATAAAAGAACATCAAATGGAAAATCTCGGGGAAACTAATCTAAACTAAGCCTACTGCTAATACGGTTAGGCTTGCAATTGCGCTATAGCAACGCCTACAGAGATAGGTTCTATGACTAGGAATCTATCCTATTTTACACTACGCCTTCATTTGTCCTCCGTCTTCCTTCAATTGCTTCAACCCGATGTAGTTGCCTTCTTTGGTATCTTGAGTTTATCCATCTTCAGAGTCTTCATAGTCTAAAGTGTTGCCTTCTTGTGGTTCTTCATGTCTAGCAGGGGTTTAGGAGGCAAGGGTGAGTAACAGCGTTACCCAGCAAGTTCATTATGCAAGGTGGGAAGTTTGATGCATAAATACAGCCACAGACAATGGATTGTCGTAGGCTAATGCAAGTTTTCGAAAACATTTCTTCAAAAGGTTGCTTTTATTCTGAAGACTATGCTCGTCAGGAGTCACAGGGCTAGGGCTTTGAGGAGCCTCCTTTCCTGCTGCGTTCGTCGTTCCGTCCTGAAACGTGGAGTAACATGTCACATTCATACTCTCTGCAGAGGTGCGCTGCTTTACCCATAAGAGATCAAGACTTTGTTGCACATCCGGGCGATCTTCCCGTCCACACTTCCTTGGTGTGGGGCCCAGTCAGTAATCCAAACCAATCACTGCGCCTTTCCACCATCCCCGCACACCCCCCATTACTCCGGTTGCAAGCTAGTGGGCCCCGTCCCATGCTAAAACTTGCTGACCAGTGGGCACCGTCCCAAGCTAGTCCCGAAGCCAACCTTCAATAGATGCTAGAAGCCACAACCCGAAGGTGAGGTTATTATCCTGGCCACCTCAAGCTCAGCGGATTTACGCACCGCCCGGCTTTGATCTAGACACCCGTTGGTGTACGAGAGGAAAAGGGTACAGCTGACTTCTCCGTCCCATTTCAGATCTTATGGTTGCGCGTAATATTCGGCGCAAGAATCACTGGCGACATTGGTTGTTAAGTCCTAGGTGATACTTTCCCGTGCAAATGGAACCTCCACCACAACATTCTTACCGTGGTCCCATCTGCCAGCCATATGAGATTACCACCTCACTAGTGGATAACCATAGTCATATTAGTATAAAATAAGTTTTCTGCCCTTTTTGTGTGATATGCAATAATAATAACATTTTGAGAATAGTTTCTTAGCAAATACATCAAGAGGACATGAATAAAAGGGATGAACTTGCCTTTCTGACTGCAAGATTATGCAGCCAGGGTCTTCGATATAATATAAACTCCAAGAAATCTGGAAACAACATCATTGGTCCGGTAAGGACTAATGTTTAAAGAAGCAGCATGATTAATGCATAAGTATGAGATGCATCGCAAAGTACCCCGTATCTCACTCTCGGAGATTGTGTGTTGTTTGAGTTGGGTGTTTTCATTTAGAGTTGTTTGGTCTTCAAGTTTACTTCACAGGCAAGATGAGTTGTTTAACATTAATGTTCATGTATCATATTAAGCTTAAGAGTAACGTAAAACCACATATAAACACTCAATGGTCGCTTTAAGTTGTGTTCATTTAATGTTGGTAGAAAACTTGTATCAACTTTAATTAGGTAGGGAACTAGTGTTATATTACAAGATGGTAAAAAGAATAACTTTTGAAGAACATAAATAATGTCTAACTTTGTTGATACTATAACACATGGTTAATAGAAAGATTATAACATTATTCTTCTTTGTGTGTTTTACCCAAGACATTGCAATACGATTTTATTTCAGTTAAGCACTTACTTCTAAACTATGCATTGTTACTTATGGATGAATGCTTTGTGTTTAGAATATAACAAATTGAATTACCATCTCGGTGTTATGAATTTTAGATTGTTCCCACTTATTTTACTTACACATAAGATAAATGAAAGATAATTATGTACTAGGTGATATATGTGAAACATTCATTCAAAAGGAGCATAGTAATTCAAAGTGTTGTGTGATGTTATTTGTTTTAAATGATCATCAAATGGTAGTATATCAAGTTTCAAATGCTTATAACATCATTTTCAAAATTATGAAAAATAGTATTTATTAATTATTTTCTTAAATAAAATATCATATTAAAATGAAATTATTGAAATATTAATATTACATGTTATAATGAAAACACATTTTAAAACTGAAAGCTAATTATGTGAGACATTGTAAATGAAGTTTGAAGTGCATCCAAAATAGCATTTCAAATAAGCTTCATATTTAAAAGATTAAGTAATTTGTATTTTAAATTTTATTATATTACAATTTTATCCAAAAACAAGTAAGACTGATACAAAAATATAGATTTTATTTTTCTGATCATTTTGGTATAAAGATTATATTTTTCTGATTTAAAATGAATTAGTTATGAATTTACAAAGTTTATTCAATTTAAATCAATTTCTATAATTATTAAATAGAGTTGGGCCCACATGTCAGGGTTTTAATATTTACAGAATTTCCTAAAAGAATAAAAGTCTGACATGGGGTCCCACATGTCATAGACTTATTTATTTCGAATTTAATTTCTGGAAAAAGAAAAATAGGCGGCTGACGTCATGCGACGTCAGCGACTGGAATCCGACTCGGGTGAGCACGATTTGCTCACCCCGGCACGAATTCGAGCCGGAGCATCTGCGAGTTGGCTGCTGGGCGCTGCGGGGAGGCGATTGGCGGTGGTTGTGGACCAAATGGTCACCGGAATAACCGGCGGCGACCATTTGCGCGGCGGCGGACGGCGGTCACAGCGGCGAGCATGAAAGAGAAGGAAAGGGAGGAAACGAGGGACTCCGTGGTGCTCAGAAGCTCACCCTGAACACGATGGATGGCTCGGTGAAGCAAGAGGACGCCAGACGGCGACGAGAGCTTCCGCGGCGTCGGCGGCCGGAGTTGGAGAAGACGGCGGATTTCTCCACCTCCCGAGCTCCCCTGCACGAACGACTCGACGAGGATGGAGTGGAAGAAGAGGCGAAGCTTCCTGGATGCACGGCACGAGAAGGGGTGGCCGGAATCGACGCCTATCGCCGGCGCACGGCGGCGGCCCGAGAAGCTAGGGTTAGGGTTAGAGAGGATTAGGGAGAGAGGAAGAAGAGATGGGGTGCAGGTGAGAAGCTGAGGCAGATGAGGACGGTGTCTCGTTCCTTATCCGCGCGGGAGGAGAAGGAATGGACCACGGCAGCTCGGGGGCGTGGCCACGGCGCTGCCGTCCTTCTGGCTGAAGGAAGAAGAAAGGGAAAGAAAAGGAATTTTGCGGATAACCCCCTGAAGTCCTCAGGAACTGCAGAAACAGTTGAAACAGGCCCTTACTCACTGTTTTTGGACTTGTTTTTGATTCAGAAACTTACAGTTGAGTCCAGGAAACTTTATAATAGAGATAAAGTGTTTATTTCCTTTACTTAATTT
Organism: Poa annua; assembly: GCA_026929855.1. Classification (NCBI taxonomy): domain Eukaryota; kingdom Viridiplantae; phylum Streptophyta; class Magnoliopsida; order Poales; family Poaceae; genus Poa; species Poa annua. Next base: position 60,322,462 of record CM049432.1, read on the forward strand.
TCATTGCTTGATATAATTTTATTGCTAGGTGTATTTTGAATTATTTTATCCTTTTAATTGGGTTTGGACATATTTAGTTATTTTCCTTTCATTGCAATTTATATCTTGCACTTGATTAAATTACTAGTATGCATTTAGGAAGATGAGAATATTTCCTATGCTATCATTTAATTTGGAATTTGTTATTTCCAAATTTTCATTTGATTTAAGATTTTGTTTCAAAGAGTATATGTGAACATGAATATTCCTTTGTGTTGTATTTTGTTGCTTCCACTAAATCATTTTTATGGTGCATTATAACCATAGGGAAATTATTTCTATAGCCCTTTTTATTTTTATGAATTGTTTCCATCAACTACTAAATGATCTGAATTATGGACTTTAAGATATTGAAATATTAGGATACACCAATTGATGGTATGGTGATTTAAGTATTTCTAACCACACCAAATTAATGTTTGATGGAGATAACAAGATGGATCATTGTGATTCCAAAGAAGAGTATACACAATGCTTTATGTCAAATCCATGCTAAGCATGAGATATTGCCAAATGGCTTTTATTTGTGATCCTTGACAAATAAATCATGTGAGAACATGATCAATTATCTATGAAAGCACAAGATAGGAATTCCTACCTAAGGTCAGGTCTTATGGTGATAAGATGATGAGTTTAGACTTCTTCTCGTTTCATTCCCCAGTTAAGATGGGGTAAGAAAGATACATACTTTCTTGATAGAGTTAGTGTATTAGGAATATATCTGATAATAGATATATTTGAGTTTGTGAAATGGGTTTCCTTGAACATATATCAACTAATGCTTCCAGATGATTATTTTGCCATATGTATGAGATTATCTTTTATTGAGAATGAATTCTTGGTTCAACCAATGGATAATTATCCATTAGTGATCTAGTGGCTCCCCTCTTATATGATTCTTCATTCACATGATCTTGAGAGATGATACATGTGTCTCTGAGGTATGTATATTGATTATATACACTTATGACTTGGCATTACTTTCTCTTTGGTTATGATCCCCTTGGAGAAACACCATAAATCCAAATGTGACTTTACTTTGGCATTGATCCTTTTGAACAAGAAATAGGTATTCAAGACAAGTTCTTCTTGTCATGCATTGAATTTCCAACATCACTTGTCTCACCCTTGTGGTGAGGACAATTCAGTTTAACCAAACCAACTTGCTTGGGTTGGTGGTATATGGGGGTGTATATATTTTATGACATCAAATGGCTTTATGCTTAACCAAATGTCTAAGGTATTTGATGTACTGAATTACTTAGTCTTTAATTACTTTGCATATGGTACTCAATTGTTTTGAGCATACAAAAGTGGTTTGTTAGCAAGGTTATAAGGCTTGTTAGCAAACTACTTCTATATAACTCAAACCTTTGAATATCACACCCTTACTAGAGACATTAATATAGATGGTTGTTGATATATGAGTTTCCAACTCTTCAGGTTAGATTGACATAACCCTTCTATGTCCATCTTGGGAATACTCTTATGATCCTTCTTGTTGTATTTCTTCCTTGCTTGTTATCTTCTCTTGCTCATGCCTTCGAGAGGATTGGGAGATAAGAGATTATGATGTCAAGATAAAAGTGGAAGATCTAGGTTAAGCTTTAGGTAATTCAGTTGGTCTCCAGGAATGTCATGGTTTCCATGTACTAGAAATATGTCTAGCACAACTGTTAAGAATAGATGATCAGAGAATAACTAAAAATAGTTGTTTTGGTCATTAACTCCTAAATATTGTTTTGATGCAACAAGTTTTGTTTTCTTTAGTGTAACCTCTCATCGTGTATCTCTTTTCCCCAAAATAAGGTTTAAGCCAAGATCATCTCGAAGTTTATAACGCTCAAGTTGATGATCTACTTCAATTCCACCAACTCAAGTGAAACTTCAATCACTTAGTGTTTTGAAAAACTAATGCGCGAAAATTATCCGAATTTTCTGATGCATGAATGCAATGCACACTCTTGTGTCCACTCTATTTCTGGACCCTAAGTTCTGGGATGTTACAGTCTCCCCTCCTTAAACTAAACTTCGTCCCCGAGGTTCGTACTCTCTTACGTTTCGGATTGAGGATCTGTCTTGTATATAAGTTGCACTTCTCGAACTTCATGTTAATTCTTTATGGAGATAATTGGTGTATCCCCAAATCCATATTTTTCCTTGAATCCTCTTTTGACTTAGTACTTTGCTAACTGTCAACTCCTTTGATTCTGTGATTCCTTCTTGGAATATTCCACTTCTAGGCATGTCTTATTGAAAATCTCCTTGGATCGGGACTTTATCAAATCCTAGTTAGTCCTATTAATAGCTCTAACAAAATTTCTTCACGTAATGACTGACCTACTTTAGAAGGTAGTTAAGGTTTTAGGAAGTCTTACTACGGTACAATTTAGTTCTGCTTGATCCAACCTTGGTAATGGCACTATACATCGTCCACCCAAATATGATTGGACAAGAGGTTTACTTTATAAGGTTTACTTAGTCGATTTCCTTTTTCTCGTGTCATCTGGAATCTTCTTAATACACTCATCCTAGTGATGCAAAGCGGTCTTCTGATATGTTTTACTAGGTGATTTCTCCTACCCACTTCTCCTGTCATTCTCTGGGTTGGAACCAAGGAATGACCCTTTTTTGACAAAAGTAGTTCAACAACTTGGTTTTGTCAATCTCCACTTCAAGTCTACCCTTACTTCATTCTGGTAGGAACCTCAACTCCTGAATTGGGATTACCTTATGGGTTCTATCTTTGTCTGGATTACAATAAACCTTATGAAAATAAGGCTCAACTGCTCCAAATCTTGGGTTTCTTCTCATCTTCTACTCCAGTTTTTCAACTTTCCTTACTTCTACTTCACTATTTACTCCCCTCCTTAGATTTTTGTAAAGGTTTCCACTCTTTGGGTGTACCAACAGGGGTTTTAGGTTTGGGATCATGGTCTTTGTATACCTTACATTTACCTTTATCTAATCTTAGAAAGGAAATCTACGGTGTATCCACACAATTGTGGATATCCGAGGTAAATTCTCCATACAATCTTCACGCTAGAAGGTCCTTCGTCTCTTCTGATGCCAATACTTCTGGCGAATCCCAGAATTCAGAGTTATACACAACTGTTATGTGCTCTTAGGCATGTTAGCCGAGAGTTACTGGGGTACCACTCCCAGGCAGAATTGCACTGCAGGCGTGCCGGGAACACCGGTCACACAAACCCCTCGGAAGACTACCACGCTAATCATAACCAAGAATGCATAACAAAGAATTCTAGAATCTTGTTGTTGTCGGACTCGACCTCTGAACTATACAGAAATGCTATGTGTCACTGGTCATGCTACGTAACCAAGGGTCCCTGGGTTTACCAATCCCAGACCGATGCTCATCGGTAGGCGTGCTCGGAATGGATCATCGGCACACAACCCCTCAGTTGCGCCATAACACGGGCATAGCCAAAACTGCATAACAAAGAATCCAAGAACCTTAACTCTTCATCTTCATGCAAGTCTTCATCTTCATGCAAGTCTTCATCCTTGTCCTTAGAACTCGTCTCTTCCTTACACGAATTCCTATTCTATCTAGATCTAAAACATTAAGCCATAGCTTGGTGATGCAACATGCATTTGCACATCAAGCGAAGCTTCATGACTAGATCTAGTCACACAAAGAACCAATAAAATCAAGAAATCCAAATGATGTGCACACATGCATAAGTAAAGCCTATAACATAGCACTTCGAGTATAATATCTCTCGCACTAAGGCTTGTATAAAGTATTATAGTATGATGCACACATATCGTAGTATATAGGTCTCTACCGTTGTTTGGTAAGGTATAGGGTTCATACTACTCTTCATCTCACTGATTATCCCAGTTGACCACTTGCAACAGGATAAACTATAATAATGGGATCCAGACTAATAGTTATCTAGCACTAATTGTGATCTAGCTTACTTATCATACATGCTACCAATTGTGTTCCATCCATAGACTAACCTCACATAGTCTCTCAAAACAGCTACACAAATTATCATTAGTATATAATACATCCTCATTATCTTACTTAAGTTATCTCTATCTCACATATGTTGTTCCTACACACTTTTATCCAAAGTTCCTTAGCAAATTGTCACAATTAACGTTCCTATCATGGTTTAAGAGCTAGACTCACCATGAGACTTTCTGTTATTAAGCTACTATCATCATACTCGTTATCCTGTGACATACTAGTATTGACTCCCTAAGGATGCTACACCATCATGTAAAGAATCACAAGTGAATCTCACGTGACTTGTAGTCGTGGTTATACTACCTCGGATGCCTTCTCTTAAGAGATCCACCATCAACACATATACGTGCTACTAAATTGGTCCTACTTCACTTCATTAAACACCGGTGGTTGTAGGATAAGCTTTACTAGGTCATAATACTAAGGATGAGATATGTACTTATTTATTAAAAGAATAGATACATAACTTTAGCTAAGGAGAGATAGGAAATACTTCTTCCAAAAAGATGTGAAATAAGTTCTTCCTCTAATGTGATAAGGTTATTCCCAAGTGAATATCCATCACAAGTCCTTTAGAAGTTTGGTTTAGATAAGATGACTACCTATAGTCACTACCCAACCTACAGGTCTCCTTTAGAGAGTTTTAATCCTAGGGTCAAAGCGTTTGCTCTGATACCAGCTGTGGTGACCCAGCATACCACTGCATGTTGTAGTATGCTATAGTCGTTGACATAGCGCCAATGGATCACCGTCCACCAGTGTTACGTCATCAGAGTGGTACAACAGAAACATCGCAGGTCCAAGGCATGACTATAGATTACAAACAGAAGATCCAAATACAACAGATCTTTAGAACCTCCTCGAAACAATGAGGCAAGGCCCTAATAAAAGAACATCAAATGGAAAATCTCGGGGAAACTAATCTAAACTAAGCCTACTGCTAATACGGTTAGGCTTGCAATTGCGCTATAGCAACGCCTACAGAGATAGGTTCTATGACTAGGAATCTATCCTATTTTACACTACGCCTTCATTTGTCCTCCGTCTTCCTTCAATTGCTTCAACCCGATGTAGTTGCCTTCTTTGGTATCTTGAGTTTATCCATCTTCAGAGTCTTCATAGTCTAAAGTGTTGCCTTCTTGTGGTTCTTCATGTCTAGCAGGGGTTTAGGAGGCAAGGGTGAGTAACAGCGTTACCCAGCAAGTTCATTATGCAAGGTGGGAAGTTTGATGCATAAATACAGCCACAGACAATGGATTGTCGTAGGCTAATGCAAGTTTTCGAAAACATTTCTTCAAAAGGTTGCTTTTATTCTGAAGACTATGCTCGTCAGGAGTCACAGGGCTAGGGCTTTGAGGAGCCTCCTTTCCTGCTGCGTTCGTCGTTCCGTCCTGGAACGTGGAGTAACATGTCACATTCATACTCTCTGCAGAGGTGCGCTGCTTTACCCATAAGAGATCAAGACTTTGTTGCACATCCGGGCGATCTTCCCGTCCACACTTCCTTGGTGTGGGGCCCAGTCAGTAATCCAAACCAATCACTGCGCCTTTCCACCATCCCCGCACACCCCCCATTACTCCGGTTGCAAGCTAGTGGGCCCCGTCCCATGCTAAAACTTGCTGACCAGTGGGCACCGTCCCAAGCTAGTCCCGAAGCCAACCTTCAATAGATGCTAGAAGCCACAACCCGAAGGTGAGGTTATTATCCTGGCCACCTCAAGCTCAGCGGATTTACGCACCGCCCGACTTTGATCTAGACACCCGTTGGTGTACGAGAGGAAAAGGGTACAGCTGACTTCTCCGTCCCATTTCAGATCTTATGGTTGCGCGTAATATTCGGCGCAAGAATCACTGGCGACATTGGTTGTTAAGTCCTAGGTGATACTTTCCCGTGCAAATGGAACCTCCACCACAACATTCTTACCGTGGTCCCATCTGCCAGCCATATGAGATTACCACCTCACTAGTGGATAACCATAGTCATATTAGTATAAAATAAGTTTTCTGCCCTTTTTGTGTGATATGCAATAATAATAACATTTTGAGAATAGTTTCTTAGCAAATACATCAAGAGGACATGAATAAAAGGGATGAACTTGCCTTTCTGACTGCAAGATTATGCAGCCAGGGTCTTCGATATAATATAAACTCCAAGAAATCTGGAAACAACATCATTGGTCCGGTAAGGACTAATGTTTAAAGAAGCAGCATGATTAATGCATAAGTATGAGATGCATCGCAAAGTACCCCGTATCTCACTCTCGGAGATTGTGTGTTGTTTGAGTTGGGTGTTTTCATTTAGAGTTGTTTGGTCTTCAAGTTTACTTCACAGGCAAGATGAGTTGTTTAACATTAATGTTCATGTATCATATTAAGCTTAAGAGTAACGTAAAACCACATATAAACACTCAATGGTCGCTTTAAGTTGTGTTCATTTAATGTTGGTAGAAAACTTGTATCAACTTTAATTAGGTAGGGAACTAGTGTTATATTACAAGATGGTAAAAAGAATAACTTTTGAAGAACATAAATAATGTCTAACTTTGTTGATACTATAACACATGGTTAATAGAAAGATTATAACATTATTCTTCTTTGTGTGTTTTACCCAAGACATTGCAATACGATTTTATTTCAGTTAAGCACTTACTTCTAAACTATGCATTGTTACTTATGGATGAATGCTTTGTGTTTAGAATATAACAAATTGAATTACCATCTCGGTGTTATGAATTTTAGATTGTTCCCACTTATTTTACTTACACATAAGATAAATGAAAGATAATTATGTACTAGGTGATATATGTGAAACATTCATTCAAAAGGAGCATAGTAATTCAAAGTGTTGTGTGATGTTATTTGTTTTAAATGATCATCAAATGGTAGTATATCAAGTTTCAAATGCTTATAACATCATTTTCAAAATTATGAAAAATAGTATTTATTAATTATTTTCTTAAATAAAATATCATATTAAAATGAAATTATTGAAATATTAATATTACATGTTATAATGAAAACACATTTTAAAACTGAAAGCTAATTATGTGAGACATTGTAAATGAAGTTTGAAGTGCATCCAAAATAGCATTTCAAATAAGCTTCATATTTAAAAGATTAAGTAATTTGTATTTTAAATTTTATTATATTACAATTTTATCCAAAAACAAGTAAGACTGATACAAAAATATAGATTTTATTTTTCTGATCATTTTGGTATAAAGATTAAATTTTTCTGATTTAAAATGAATTAGTTATGAATTTACAAAGTTTATTCAATTTAAATCAATTTCTATAATTATTAAATAGAGTTGGGCCCACATGTCAGGGTTTTAATATTTACAGAATTTCCTAAAAGAATAAAAGTCTGACATGGGGTCCCACATGTCATAGACTTATTTATTTCGAATTTAATTTCTGGAAAAAGAAAAATAGGCGGCTGACGTCATGCGACGTCAGCGACTGGAATCCGACTCGGGTGAGCACGATTTGCTCACCCCGGCACGAATTCGAGCCGGAGCATCTGCGAGTTGGCTGCTGGGCGCTGCGGGGAGGCGATTGGCGGTGGTTGTGGACCAAATGGTCACCGGAATAACCGGCGGCGACCATTTGCGCGGCGGCGGACGGCGGTCACAGCGGCGAGCATGAAAGAGAAGGAAAGGGAGGAAACGAGGGACTCCGTGGTGCTCAGAAGCTCACCCTGAACACGATGGATGGCTCGGTGAAGCAAGAGGACGCCGGACGGCGACGAGAGCTTCCGCGGCGTCGGCGGCCGGAGTTGGAGAAGACGGCGGATTTCTCCACCTCCCGAGCTCCCCTGCACGAACGACTCGACGAGGATGGAGTGGAAGAAGAGGCGAAGCTTCCTGGATGCACGGCACGAGAAGGGGTGGCCGGAATCGACGCCTATCGCCGGCGCACGGCGGCGGCCCGAGAAGCTAGGGTTAGGGTTAGAGAGGATTAGGGAGAGAGGAAGAAGAGATGGGGTGCAGGTGAGAAGCTGAGGCAGATGAGGACGGTGTCTCGTTCCTTATCCGCGCGGGAGGAGAAGGAATGGACCACGGCAGCTCGGGGGCGTGGCCACGGCGCTGCCGTCCTTCTGGCTGAAGGAAGAAGAAAGGGAAAGAAAAGGAATTTTGCGGATAACCCCCTGAAGTCCTCAGGAACTGCAGAAACAGTTGAAACAGGCCCTTACTCACTGTTTTTGGACTTGTTTTTGATTCAGAAACTTACAGTTGAGTCCAGGAAACTTTATAATAGAGATAAAGTGTTTATTTCCTTTACTTAATTTTCATTGCTTGATATAATTTTATTGCTAGGTGTATTTTGAATTATTTTATCCTTTTAATTGGGTTTGGACATATTTAGTTATTTTCCTTTCATTGCAATTTATATCTTGCACTTGATTAAATTACTAGTATGCATTTAGGAAGATGAGAATATTTCCTATGCTATCATTTAATTTGGAATTTGTTATTTCCAAATTTTCATTTGATTTAAGATTTTGTTTCAAAGAGTATATGTGAACATGAATATTCCTTTGTGTTGTATTTTGTTGCTTCCACTAAATCATTTTTATGGTGCATTATAACCATAGGGAAATTATTTCTATAGCCCTTTTTATTTTTATGAATTGTTTCCATCAACTACTAAATGATCTGAATTATGGACTTTAAGATATTGAAATATTAGGATACACCAATTGATGGTATGGTGATTTAAGTATTTCTAACCACACCAAATTAATGTTTGATGGAGATAACAAGATGGATCATTGTGATTCCAAAGAAGAGTATACACAATGCTTTATGTCAAATCCATGCTAAGCATGAGATATTGCCAAATGGCTTTTATTTGTGATCCTTGACAAATAAATCATGTGAGAACATGATCAATTATCTATGAAAGCACAAGATAGGAATTCCTACCTAAGGTCAGGTCTTATGGTGATAAGATGATGAGTTTAGACTTCTTCTCGTTTCATTCCCCAGTTAAGATGGGGTAAGAAAGATACATACTTTCTTGATAGAGTTAGTGTATTAGGAATATATCTGATAATAGATATATTTGAGTTTGTGAAATGGGTTTCCTTGAACATATATCAACTAATGCTTCCAGATGATTATTTTGCCATATGTATGAGATTATCTTTTATTGAGAATGAATTCTTGGTTCAACCAATGGATAATTATCCATTAGTGATCTAGTGGCTCCCCTCTTATATGATTCTTCATTCACATGATCTTGAGAGATGATACATGTGTCTCTGAGGTATGTATATTGATTATATACACTTATGACTTGGCATTACTTTCTCTTTGGTTATGATCCCCTTGGAGAAACACCATAAATCCAAATGTGACTTTACTTTGGCATTGATCCTTTTGAACAAGAAATAGGTATTCAAGACAAGTTCTTCTTGTCATGCATTGAATTTCCAACATCACTTGTCTCACCCTTGTGGTGAGGACAATTCAGTTTAACCAAACCAACTTGCTTGGGTTGGTGGTATATGGGGGTGTATATATTTTATGACATCAAATGGCTTTATGCTTAACCAAATGTCTAAGGTATTTGATGTACTGAATTACTTAGTCTTTAATTACTTTGCATATGGTACTCAATTGTTTTGAGCATACAAAAGTGGTTTGTTAGCAAGGTTATAAGGCTTGTTAGCAAACTACTTCTATATAACTCAAACCTTTGAATATCACACCCTTACTAGAGACATTAATATAGATGGTTGTTGATATATGAGTTTCCAACTCTTCAGGTTAGATTGACATAACCCTTCTATGTCCATCTTGGGAATACTCTTATGATCCTTCTTGTTGTATTTCTTCCTTGCTTGTTATCTTCTCTTGCTCATGCCTTCGAGAGGATTGGGAGATAAGAGATTATGATGTCAAGATAAAAGTGGAAGATCTAGGTTAAGCTTTAGGTAATTCAGTTGGTCTCCAGGAATGTCATGGTTTCCATGTACTAGAAATATGTCTAGCACAACTGTTAAGAATAGATGATCAGAGAATAACTAAAAATAGTTGTTTTGGTCATTAACTCCTAAATATTGTTTTGATGCAACAAGTTTTGTTTTCTTTAGTGTAACCTCTCATCGTGTATCTCTTTTCCCCAAAATAAGGTTTAAGCCAAGATCATCTCGAAGTTTATAACGCTCAAGTTGATGATCTACTTCAATTCCACCAACTCAAGTGAAACTTCAATCACTTAGTGTTTTGAAAAACTAATGCGCGAAAATTATCCGAATTTTCTGATGCATGAATGCAATGCACACTCTTGTGTCCACTCTATTTCTGGACCCTAAGTTCTGGGATGTTACATGACACTATTAAGAACCATGGTTTTCTCATCCAACTATCAATTTCTCATTCGAAATTATAGTAATTGCTATACGACCCAGAATAGATTTAGTCTTCTCCACTTGAGACAAACTCTCATGTGGTCAACTTTTGAATCTGTCGGAACTGTTTCACGACAAATCGATCCTTCTCAATGTCTATTCTCTCATAAAATTCCATATACTATTAACATCCTAGATGCCATCAAAAAGATCTCCCAAGTCATTACCTGGTAATCGTATATGGATTTTATTTCGGATCATAAATGACTCATAGCCATTTCTCGGACTTAGGTACACCATCTCTTATTCGTAGTTCGTAGGTCTATCATATTTCATTAATATGACCTTCATAACAAGATTGCCGTAACACACAGTGGAACACAACCTCGTATGCCTACGCTCTTAGTATGAGCTCAGAACATCATGATCTTGAATCATCAGCTTTTTCAAGCTGTGGAGCCTGACACCGAAAACACTTTCGGTTGCGCCACTCTGATGTCTGGAGAAGAAGTTCACCAACTTTGTCTTGCTCTACTTTCTTTCTCACTTATACCCTCGGACAAGAAACTATTTCTTTCGCAAGGTATATCCCGGCAACTGTTTTGCCTATGTCGTGAGACATGTACCCAACTAACTTTTTAGATACGGTACACTACAAAGATTAATCCATTTTAGGTTTGATCACATCGAAAACCTAAATTGCTGAAACGACAATCCAGGCTAAAAGCCATGCCATTACTCGTATGGTATTGTCTCCATGGATTCAAATGGTTTCCCTATATGCTAACGTGAGTGTTTACGTTTCTACCATATGACTCTAATGATTACAATAATTCGGTAAGAGATTTATTTACCACACACTATCCGATAGGATGTAATTAGGACGTCCTAACACACCATAACACTATGGTGTTCCATGCGACGTAATTTGTGGAACTCTTCTCACAAGTCTTCCAATGATGTGCCAACATTATAACTCAAATCTTTATTTCCTCGATCTACATCGCGGGAATTTGATTTTCTTGTTAAGTTTATTTCCTACTTCAATCTGAACTTTGTTTGATCGAATCAAAATTTCAGACTAACATTCCCCGGAGTAGATATCCATATATCTACTCGGAATATTCATGAAGTCTATGAAATAAATACTTCCACTACACGTTAAAGTACTTCATTGATTCACATACACCCATATGCACGATTCTCAACAAGCTATACTCAAAACGTTCAGTGAAGTTCACGAAATAAAGGTCTCCACTACCCGTCAATTACTTCACTGAACCACATACATCTCTACGTATGACTATCAATAAGTTATATGCCCGCTTTCCGAAAACGGTGTCACAGTTATTTTGCAAGTGTCAAAAGATCAAATCTTAGAACTTGTAGATCCATCCGGTATGGAGCTAATGCATTGACTATAACATTGACATGACTAAACGGTAGTGCCACACATATGTGGTGTCTTTATTAAGTTTGTATCCTTTGACATTAATATTATGAATGTGGGAGCTTCTACCATCTAAATTCAAATCGTCATATGATCATTACTTCATAAATATAGGACACCAAATTTGTCACTATCATGTATGAACAAGTGTCTCGCTAGAGGAGACACACTTGTAACGATCATACTAACAGGCGATCATAAAGAATTTATTTAAATGGTAGATCTAGAGGGAGAGTGTCTATGGTCATCACAACAACTTGACTGCCATTATCAACATGCAATGTCGCCTCATCCTTTCAAGCTACTCAAGCAGTAAACCTGGTTTTCACAAAACATGACTAGTTCAAAACTTAGACACTGCTGCGAGTACTTGCTTAGCTAAAACATTCATAACATGTATATCATATATACACCATCATCATTGATGACTTCCGGCGATCTGTTTCATTTTCTTGATACTTCCACCGTAATCAATAAACATGAAGGTGAACGATTCGCCTTGCATGACATAGTCTATGACAGAGGATTTGCACTTGGCAACGATGTATGTCATCCAGTGATTGAGCTGAGCGAGGCGCCTCAATGTTCATTAAGTATGAACATATGTCATTAAGTATGACCGCCACGTGCTCCCTCAATGTGTATATTCTCTTCCATTTTGGTTGAGAAGACAATCAGTCAACGTACTGATAAACTTCCTCAACCCAATGTTTGGGGTACCGCGAGTTTAGCGACCATATCATATGTTCGCGATCTAAAACTCGTACCCACCGTTGGTTCTTTATGGCAGAGATCATAGCATGCACTGGACTATGATGATATCATCCGCACAAAATCTGATAATCCAAATTATCTTTTGTTAGCGGAATCTCCGGGTTTATCTCCTAGCGGGTATTGTAACACAAAGAGCTAATGGTTTAAACAAGGAGTATCCTCAAGCTAAAGCATAAAACTATGAAGTTTGGACCCAACCTTTTAAGTTTCTCAATCGCCGGAATGCGCCTAATTTGAAAAGATGCTATCACAATGGTTAATATCTACAAAGGTTTGCAAAACAGACTCTGTTCATTATATTCCGAGTTCTAGTATTTTAGAAAATAACTATCCAAACTCCCACTCAAACGAACATCCCTCCTGATCGTTTAAGCGATTACACGACCACCATCCATTGCACCACCCCTCATCATCAGAGCCGGCGGCACAACTTCAAGAGTAGACGAAAGTCCGCCACACCAATTTTGTGACTCGTGCTCGACCTTTCGGTCTCCCTGTTCCGAGGCCATATTTCTGAATATGCTAGGCTCGCCACCAAAAACCTCCACGCTGACGCTTGTGCAACATGGCTTACACCCACTGTATGCGAACGACGAAATGTCTGACACCCGATCATCACGGCCTGCCTCATAACGTAGAACTTTCTTGGTGGTGCGCGTTGGAGGGAGAACACTAGTGGTATTTTGAAGGGATCATCTCATATAGCTACCGCCGTGTAACTAATATATACTATATATACAATCACACAATATAAGATGCACACAAAACATCAAATGTAATGCAATGTGATATACTCCATTGCGCCATGGTCTTCTTGGCGCCCGCAGTTTATAAACAATTTAATCAACCTACCTTGACCATATCACATAGCCCCTGCAAAATAAAGTTAGACGCTTCTACTTTATCTTTTAAATATTTTACGTGGCTCGGGGCTTTCGTAAATAGAACCGCTTTATACCTACGAACCTTATGACCACAACAACGATCCAATAATTGCATGTTTAAGCATCCCTTTCGGGCCCTCCATTGAAAATGCAAAGCCACCTAAAGAGAGAGAAACAGGCACCCGCCAGCCACAGATACGGTACAAGCCGTATGTCAATAGTGGAACCAGTCTCGCGTAAGCGTACGCGTAAAGTCGGTCCGGGCCGCTTCATCAACTCGATGCCGCTGGAATAACAAGTGCACGCTAGAGGGTAGCAAATAACAGGAACGGTGCCCCCGTGCAGAACACCACTGAAGGGGATCGTGTCCAGAAAACAAAAAAATTCATACCAACGATATCCTTAAACTAGCCAAGATCTACACTATGCAGACATAGTAGTACGGCGGAGATCGGAATACATACCCTCGTAGTGAAGGGGTTACGGTGCAGAAAACAATAATTTTTCTAGCGAACGAAACCCTAACTAGCCAGGATCTATCTATCTAGTACATGCGATAACGGTGGCGGAACGGGTTACATTACCTCCATGTAGACCGATAGCGGGGATTACGCTCCCGCACAAGCGTTGACGATGAAGTCGTACGTAGCGGACCTCGAGGTCGCGGAGAACTTGCCGCGATGTCGGAGTCGATGACGCCGGGGTGTCGATGATGATCTGCGTCGATGGGCGTCGGGCGGAAGAAGGCAGAGCGCCAGCACCGGGGCTGGTGCGCCGGCAGCAGAGGGGAAGGTGGCGCGGCGGCTGCAGGGGCGAGACGACGTCGCCCAAGCTCCTCAAAAGAGTAGCCTCCGAGCACTCGCAAACATACGGAGCCTAGCGACAACTCCCGGTCATTCAGATCCAGCTGAAATCGCAGGAGTAGATCTTATCTTGAATCCCGCAGAGCAACGGCGCTCTGCGGTATGGCTTAGGTGGAGAGAGACCCCCTTCCTCAGCTTGGCGCGGCTCCGACTTGGGAACCACGAGATCGAGAGAGAAATCGGGAATTAATTGAATTTTCTGTGTATTAAATCAATTAATATGCCTTGCTATATAAAGGGGGAAGGGGGTGTGCCAACCCCCTTGGCTCCCACATGTGGGACTAAAGGAGGAGAGGGGAGGGGGGGTTCGGCCGAACCCCCCATGGGCTCTCCCACTCCTAGTCCAACTCGGACTAGGAGGCCCAAGCCTTCCCCTTCCTTGTGGGGTGCGGTTTCTGAAGGGGATCGTGGGCAGAAAACAATAATTTTCCTAGCAACGATATCCTTAAACTAGCCAAGATCTATTCTATGCAGATATAGTAGTACGAACGGAGATCGGAATACGTACCCTTGTAGACCGAAAGCGGGGATTACGTTCCCGCACAAACGTTGTCGATGCAGACCGACGAAGCCGACCTCAAGGTCGTGTAGAGGAAGCAGGCCTCCGAGTACCGCTAGCGCAGCACCTCGCAGGGAGTCGCACACGTACGGTGGAGACGACGCCTCCGAAGCTCCAGTCCAGGACGAGCAGCGGAAGACTTGGACCGGAACACCAGCAGCGCGGCAGCGGGCTATGGTGGAGGAGATCCCCGACTCCTCTTGCTCGGCGCGGCTCCAACTTGGGAACCACGAGATCGAGAGAGAAATCAGGAATTAATTGGTGAATTAAAAGGCTGGGGGTGCCCTTTCTTATATAGGCTCCCAAGGGGAGCCAACCTTGCCAGCCAGGCAATGTGGGACTATCCCACACAGCCTGGTTCGGCCAAGGGAGTGCGCCGGCCCCCTGGTGGGCCCCTTGTGGCCCACCTAGGCCGGCCCTCCTGGCCCCCACCGAATTCCCCTAGGGAATTTTCCCCTCTTGGGCCTTCTTTCGTCCGGAAGGCCCATTTAGGGAAATCTGCCTTAATAAATTCGAAAATAAATATATAAAATCATATTTGCATTTTAGTAACACTAATTAATATCAAACATAATATATATAATATTTCCTAGCTCCGAAAACTCTTTCGGCGCTGCCCGATCTCCATCGGACCTCTCCCGGGACTGTCCCGGTGATCTCCTTCCTTTCCGGTTGTCTTGTCGAAACCCCTTAAGTGTGTTACCCTAGCGGTTCGATATAATATCAGGTATGATCAAGACTCCTCAATGATCAACGACTAACTCGTAGGCCTGGACCCCCTGAATTAATCCCTGAGATATAACGAATGACTTTCATCGATCAAACCTGAACGTGAAGTCTTAGACCTTTTGCCATAGCGATACTTAGCACGTCCGAGTGTCGTTCCATAGATATCTCCATACCTAATCCCGACCTCGTTACCGACGATGCTATCTTCTACTCGTTCATGATCTCATGTCTCCGTGACCTAGTCACATGCTTGCAAGCTCATTAGACAAGATCTCACCGAGTGGGCCCGAGAGTATCTATCCTGCTACGCGGACTGGCAAATCCCGCTCTTGACCCCTCGTCTCAATACTCCTTTCCAATACCCAAAAGTATCACCGTTATTGTCATACTAAATAAGATACGACGTTTGGTGCAATCAAAGTATCTTCGGGGAATATCAATAAGAGTTGATCTCACGGTCAAAGGTGTAATGACTATGTTCTCCAAATCTGGGTATGTCCATCACATCGCTCTCCAGCGATATGACTCTCATTGCCGACCGGCGCCATGCCCCATGACCGGGAAAACTCGATCATCAATCGCGCAACGAAACTAGTCTTAGTAGAGGCTACTAGGGACCTGGTTGTTTACGTATCACACCCGCATTAATGTTTCCGCTTAATACGGTTCTAGCATGACACAAAACCTATTATGAACAAACGAGATATGATAAAGAATACACTTTATTAATTGCCTCTAGGGCAT
Organism: Poa annua; assembly: GCA_026929855.1. Classification (NCBI taxonomy): domain Eukaryota; kingdom Viridiplantae; phylum Streptophyta; class Magnoliopsida; order Poales; family Poaceae; genus Poa; species Poa annua. The sequence goes on from CM049432.1 coordinate 60,338,861, forward strand.
ATCTCCTTCAGTTTCCCCCTCTTGGGCCCTCTTAGGGCCCATTTAGGTGGGAGCCCCCTTTTTCCTTTATTTAATTAATATTAAATTAATATAAAAATCCCATTAATATATTTATATATAATTCAATATCCCATGACTCCGAAACTATTTCGGAACCACCCGAACAACTTTCGGACATTCCCGGAACCATTGCATACCTCCCCGGAACTCCTTCCGGACCACCGGAACTCTTTCCGGATCATTTCTCTCTCTCCGACAAAAACCTATAAAATTCCAGAACCTATCTCCTAGCGTCGCTAAGACCTTAAGTTTGTTACGCTACGGTTCGGGAACACTCCAGACATGGTCGATACACTCCGCTCACCAATGATCGTCAGGGATACCTGGAAATATATGACGACCCCTGTGCATTCCACGAATATCGTCGTTGAACCATAAGTATGGTATTCATTCCCTTTGTCTCTGCGATACTATCTTGTCCGAGATATGATCGTAGACACACCGATGCCTTTGTTGTATCTCGTTACCGACGAAGGTTATTAACTCGTCTGCGATATTACATCCCCATGACCTAGTCATAAGCTGCGCAGCTATATAGATGCAATATCACCGAGTGGGCCCAGAGTATCTTTCCATTACAAGAATGAACAAATCCCGCTGACGTGGGGCTACCTTGCGGGTAGCCCACGGTGAGGCTACCTGGGCCGCGCCAAGGATGGAAAGGCCCGAAGAAGGCCCACTCGGGGTATCTCATATCCTAGTCCAACTCGGTTAGGACTTTAACCTACCGTATCTGTACCAACAACCCGAGACCTGGCTGCCTATAAAGCCAGGAGGGTTGCCCGTCCTAGAGGACACGCACGCTCAGAACCACGAACCCTAGCGAGATCGCAATCTCGCCATTGTAATCGCTACTCGCATCAATAACCAGACAAGCAGGAGTAGGGTGTTATCCTCCGGGAGCCTGAACCTGGGTAAACCTTGCTTGTCAGCCGTCGTGATCACCTTGCACTCTCCTCTCTCCCCATCAATCAACCCAGGGTGTACAACCCTGGGACTTGCCGAGTTAGAACCTCGCCAATTGGCGCCGTCTGTGGGAAGTTCAACCAAGTGCTAGGATCATGGTCACGCTGGCTCCATCCGCAATGAAGATCGGCGCACCCGCCATCAGGGAGTCGATCCGATTCGGCTCCTTCGAGTACGTCATCCACTCGAAAGCTCATCAATCGGCGTACGCTGATCTGGACAAAGGTATACACATCACCTTCGGCTCCATATTCTGTTGCATCGATAGTCGTGGCATACTCAGGTCTACGACTACGGCGTTACGCGCGGCGGCATCATCAAAATCGCCGACCACCGCGCCCGCTAGACCCGCGAAGATCGCATCTGCCGCACCCGCGGAGATCGCGACCGCCGCACCCACGAAGATCGCATCTGCCGCACCCGCGGAGATCGCAACCGCTGGACCCGCGAAGATCGCATCTGCCACACCCGCGGAGATCGCGACCGCCGCACCCGCGAAGATCGCATCTGCCGCACCCGCAAGGTTTGCGCCAGCTGTACCCGCGAAGAGGACATCTACGTCGACAATCTCGGCGACGACCACGCGAATCGAGTCTACTACCCCAACCTCGATCGCGCGGTCAATCATGTCCCAGGTCTACCCCAAGCCACTCGCACTCGCCCCGCCGAGTGCGGGCACATGGACAATCGCGAAGAGACGCGACAGCGGGTGCGCCGCGCGCCACGTTGCAGCAATTTTCGACCCCGAGCAAGAAGCGGGTGACATAAGTAGCAGCGGCAGCACCAACTCTCCAATCCATGCCTACCCCAGGCAGGTCTTCATGGCCGGCACAACGCCACATGACGACGACGACGAACCCGCATACCCACTGGAGGTGGACATGCCGGACCAGACGAAGCTCGTCATCACGCGTGATATGGCGATCCAAGCAATGAAGCATGTGGACGAGGGCATGTTTCCGCCACCCAACGCATCTCGAGACGATCACCTGGCGGTCCAATACTTGCTACGCAAGGAAGGCGAACGAATTCGCGCCGAAAAGGCCAAACTTCTCAGGCGCAAAAGGGACGCGGAGGCGTCGAGTGCCAGGCGAGCTGCTCTCTCCTTCACATCCTCCACAGAGGTGAATCAGGGAGCACGGCGAACCAGAGCCCGTGTCCCCCACATGGGAGAAGCTGATCGAACAAGGCTCACCCGCAACCTCGACTCTTCCTTCGTCACAGAAGATGAAAATGGGATACCCGTCCCAAAAACAGCAAACGCTGCCTTAATAGCAGTCGAGACGTACCTTCGGCTCACGCAGCCACCGGAGGGTGACACGCGCTCCCTCCTTCACAAACAACAAATTGCCTCCATAAGGGCAATCGAAGAAGCTCTAGCGGCCAAGGGACCAGGTAATCAAGCTCACGAACCAACGACGTCGGGCATCCCGGCGGCGCAGCAACAGCCAATCAAGGACCTCCGTGACGTCCTGACGCAGAAGACGGTGGACCGCAGTCGCAAGGAACGTTCGGCTAGCGTGGCACACGCAAACGACCACGCCGACCGCGACTTCGAGCCGTGTGGCGCAGCATGTTTCTCCTTCAACATCCGCGACACCCGCATGCCTAAAGGCTTCAAGTTGACGGCCGGCACACCAAAGTACGACGGGAAGCAAGACCCGAAGCTATGGCTCGAGGACTACCTTATTGCTTGCACCTGCCAAGGCGGAACATCGACCACGGCAATGCAGTACATCCAGCTCATGCTGACAGACTCTGCACGCGGGTGGCTCACAAGCCAACCCAAAGATTCCTTCCGAACGTGGGAAGAGTTCCAGGACAACTTCATCAAGAGTTTCTCGGGAGCATTCGCCAGACCAACGACCTACATCGAGTTGCAGGCCTACAAGCAAGGGAAAGACGAGTCGCTCCGATCTTACATCCAAAGGTGGACACTCCTCCGCAATACCATGGAACCCGTATCAGAGGACAGGGTGATGGACGCCTTCATGCATGGCGTTGCTCGCCGCGACCTCCGGGAGGAGTTTGGTAGGCTCCAGCCGAAGACCACAATAGAGTTAATGAAGACAGCCAACCAATGGGCTGAAGGAGAGGACTACGTCCGCGAAACTTCTCCCAAAAAGGAAGGCGAAACAAGCAACTGGCGCGAGACGCGTCAGAAGAGGAAGGCACGTTACACACACGACTCAATCGAGTTAGTAGCGGCGGGTTATGAAACCCCCCGCGAGGTCAAGCGTGAGGGCAGCAGACAGCACGAGCAAAGTCGACAGCCCAGCTCGAGTCAGTACAATCGTGGCAGCAGCAGCATCGACCACAGCGATGGAGGTCAGAAGCGCGAGTGGAAGCGCCCGCTGACCCCGGTAGAGGAACTGATGCAACCATGTAAGCATCACTCGTTCCGCAACCCGGTAACAGGAAAGTGGGGTTCAAACCACCTGTTGAAAGATTGCCGCAAAGCAAGGAAGATCTACCATGCCATGCAGCAAATCATCACCCCGGTACAGGCCATACAAGCGGCACCGCAGCTAGCCATCCAGGCGGCACCCGCAAACAACAATCAAGTGCAGGCGGCAGGAGCGTTCCCCCAGCCGCAGCAGCAGCAACAAGTTCCGCCGGCAGCAGCCGACGCATACCCAGCCGCACGGGGACAGTTGAACATGATCCAGAAGGGGCCCCCGTCGAACAGAAGGCAGAAAATCATCACACGCCAAGTACTCCAAGCCATCAACAGCCCGCGCGCGGTACCAGACTACCTGCGCGGGTCGGAGACACCAATCACATTTTCCAGGGCAGATCACCCAGCGGAGGTAGTCCGACCAGGGCACGCCGCACTCGTGATTGAGGCTTTGATCGGCGACTACAGCCTGAAGAAGGTGTTCCTGGACGGGGGCAGCGGCATCAATATCATATTCGCCGACACCCTCAGGCGAATGAACAGGTCGACAGAGAAATTGCCGGAATCGGAGACCACCTTCCACGGCATAGTACCAGGGCAGCCAATTACACCCATGGGAACCATCACACTCGACGTCATCCTCGGAACACCCGAGCACTTCAGGAAGGAGTCGATAGACTTTGAGGTCGTCGACTGGAAGTCACAATACCACGCCATCCTCGGACGCCCAAGCTTTGCCAGGTTCATGGCAGTACCCCACTACGCCTACCTGATGATAAAGTTACCCGGGCCAAAAGGAGTGATCACCGTCCGCGGCGACTTTGGGCTCTCCAACAGCTGCGACCGCGAGTTTGCCAAGATCTCCGAGTCCTTCGGCGTCGAAGAGCGGTTCAAAGCCATATCAGCCGACAACGACAAGACCATCTTCCCGGCTCGCAAGAAGCCTGCCAAAGACGCAGCGTTCAACACGAACGACGACACCGTCACCCACCAAGTCCATCCGACTGACAGCGGAAAGACAGTCAAGGTCTCATCAAGCCTGACACCCGCGTAGGAAAGCGCGCTCGTCGAGTTCCTACGTGAGAACTGGAAAATCTTCGCATGGCAACCTTCTGACATGCCGGGGATACCCAGGGAACTCGCCGAGCACTCTCTGAAAGTACACAAGGACGCAAGACCTGTCAAGCAATCCATGCGACGCTTCTCAGGACCCAAACGAGACGCTATCACCATGGAAGTCGACAGACTGTTGCACGCCAAGTTCATCCGCGAGATCAAAGACTCGGACTGGGTCGCTAACCCGGTCCTTGTTGAGAAAAAGAAGACGAAGAAACTACGCATGTGCGTGGACTTCACCGCAGTCAACAAATGCTGCCCCAAAGACCACTTCCCGCTCCCGCGGATAGACCAGATCATCGACTCGACTGCAGGATGCGAACGCCTATCTTTTCTGGACGCCTACTCAGGTTACCAGCAGATCAGGCTGAAGGTCGAGGACGAAGAGAAAACAGCCTTCATCACACCCGACGGCGTTTTCTGCTACCAGACGATGCCGTTCGGGTTAAAGAACGCAGGTGCCACGTACCAGCGGACAATGCAAGCATGCCTCAAGGGGCTAATCGGGCAGATCGTCCAAGTCTACGTCGACGATATCGTCGTCACTACCCGGAAGGAGGATACCCTAGTCGACGACCTACGCAAGGTCTTCGCCGCACTGGACGTGTACCAGATCAAACTCAATCCAGAAAAGTGCGTGTTCGGTGTGCCAGCCGGAGAGCTACTAGGGTACCTTGTATCCGCAAGAGGAATCGAAGCAAATCCCGAGAAGGTGCAGAACATTCTCACAATGCAAGCACCAACGAAGCTCAGGGAGGTGCAACGATTAGCCGACCGAGTCGCAGCTCTTAGCCGGTTCGTTAGTAAGTTGGGAGAAAAGGCTTTACCCTTCTACCAACTGATGAAGAAGTCAGACAAGTTCGAGTGGACGCAAGAGGCGCAGGACGCATTCGACCATCTCAAGAAGACACTGACAACCTCTCCGGTCCTCGTGGCACCACTGGAAAACGAGCCGCTCTACCTGTACGTCTCAGCAACAAACAGGGTGGTGAGCACGGTGCTCGTAGTCGAACGCGAAGAGGAAGGGCACAGCCACCCGGTGCAGAGGCCCGTCTACTACCTCAGCGAGGTGCTCACCTTGTCCAAGCAGAATTACCCGCATTACCAGAAGCTGGCATACGGAGTCTTCATGACCTCTAGAAAGGTCGTCCACTACTTCTCCGAGCACCCGATCACGGTGGTAAGCTCCTCCGGACTAGCAGACATCCTCACAAATCAGCGCGCGACAGGACGAGTCGCCAAGTGGGTTGTCGAACTAGGACCATGGGGGCTGAAGTATGCTCACCCGAAGTCTATCAAGGCCCAAATTCTCCCAGAGTTCACTACCGAGTGGATAGAAGCCCAGCTACCAAATGTCCCCGACCTGTCCAACGCATGGACAAAGTACTTTGATGGCTCGAAGAAGTTCAAGTCAGCCGGTGCAGGAGTCGTGCTCATCTCCCCCAAAGGCGACAAGCTCAAGTACGTCTTGCAGATGGACTTCCCGAAGCCGTCCAACAACGAAGCCGAATACGAGGCCCTGATCCACGGCATGCGGATGGCCAAGAACTGCGGCGCCACGCACCTCATGATCTACGGCGACTCCTACCTGGTGGTACAGCAAACCATGAAGTCCTGCGACGCCATCGCTGACAACATGATCGCCTACAGAGACCTCTACAATCAGATGGAAGGAAACTTCGACGGCTGCGAGCTGCGCCACATCGGCCGTGAAAGCAACGAGGAAGCCGACGCCCTAGCTAACATGGGCTCGGACAGGGTACCAGTCCCACCCGGCGTTTTCCTCGAGTGCATCACGCAAAGATCCATCAAGACTCAGGTTACAGCAAGCACTGCAACCACAAAAGGCGATGTCAACCCGCCAAGTCAGGACAAGGTCCCCATGGAAGTCATGCTAGTCGAAGCCACATGGACAGGACCATACCTGGCATACATACTGCACCAGAAGCTGCCAGCTGACCCAGTCGAAGCAAAGCGCATCATCAGACGCTCCAAAAGTTTCACCGTCATCAATGGGGAACTTTACAAAAGAAGCATATCAGGAATCCTGCAAAGGTGCATACATCCAGTCGACGGCCAAGCCATCCTACTCGACATCCACTCGGGTACATGCGGACATCACGCAAGCAGCCGGGCACTGGTGGCCAAGGCGCTACGAGCCGGATTCTATTGGCTCACAGCCATGCAGGACGCCGAGGAGCTGGTGAAGAAATGCACAGGGTGCCAGGAGTTTGCCAACAAGCCGCACGCCCCAGCATCAGAGCTCAAGACAATACCACTAGCCTGGCCCTTTGCCCAATGGGGCCTGGACATGGTGGGCCCGCTGAAGAAATCCTCACCCGGAGGTCATACCCACCTCCTGGTCGCAGTCGATAAATTCACAAAGTGGATCGAAGCCGTGCCCATCACAAGTTCGACTGCATCCACGGCGGTCAACTTCATCAGGTCAATCATCTTCAGGTTCGGAGTACCTAACGGGATCATCACCGACAACGGCTCGAACTTCACAGCCGAGGAATTCAAAGACTTCTGCTCAGAGCAGGGGATCAAGATCAACTACGCGTCGGTCTCGCACCCGCAGCCCAATGGACAAGTGGAGAAGGCCAATGGCTTAGTCTGCAACGGCATCAAGAAGCGACTGCGCGTACCCCTTAAACGCGCATCGGGCGCATGGGTGGAAGAACTACCATCAGTACTTTGGAGTCTGCGAACAACGCCGAATAGATCTACCCAGTACACGCCATTCTTCATGGTGTATGGTGCAGAAGCGGTCCTCCCCTGCGACATCAAGTTTGACGCACCAAGAGTAGTCGCCTACGACGAGTCAGAAGCAGAGGAAGCACTCGAAGACAGCAGAGACGTCCTGGACGAAGCACGCGACATCGCCTTAGCACGATCAGCCGTGTATCAGCAGGACCTGCGTAATTATCACACTCGGAGGCTGCGACCAAGAGCGTTCGTGGCAGGCGACCTGGTTCTTCGACTCAAGCAAAAGAAGGTGCACAAGCTCGCCTCCCCATGGGAGGGCCCGTACATCATAACAGAAGCAATAGGCAATGGAGCATACCGCCTAAAGGACTCGAAGACAGGAGCGGACTGCAGCAACCCGTGGAACGTAGCACAACTCCGCCGGTTCTACGCCTAGTTCAGAGCAAGCATTGTACAAGAAAGTCAGCGCGGCAGGTTTCAGACGCACTCTTTCCCTTACCAGGGTACCTGAGGGGACTGGAAGGTTTTTAATGAGGCGGCCTGTTCGCAAGAATCAATAAAGTGATTTGAAGAAAATCTGTCTCCTTTTCCCGTCACTCAAGAAGCTCAAAAATCCTAGGCCGCCACTCGATCCGCTCGGGGGCTGGCCACACAGGTTGAAATAATAGCTTAAGCCGCTACCCGAACCACTCGGGGGCTGCGCCGTACAAGCACACCAGAAATCCTAGGTCGCCACTCGATCCAATCGGGGGCTGACCACACAGGTTGAAATAATAGCTTAGGCCGCCACCCAATTTACTCGGGGGCTGCGCCACACAAGCAGAGAATCAAAAATCCTAGGTCGCCACCCGAACCACTCGGGGGCTGCGCCATACAGGTTGAAATAAAAGCTTAGGCCGCCACCCAACTTACTCGGGGGCTGCGCCACACAAGCACAGAATCAAAAATCCTAGGCCGCCACTCGACATACTCGGGGGCTGCGCCATACAGGTCAAGTCCAAAATCCTAGGGCGCCGCCCACCATACACGGGGGCTGCGCCACACAGGTCACACTTGCAAGCCTAGGCTACCACTCGACTTACTCGGGGGCTACGCCAAACAGGACTCAGAAAAATCCTCGGCCGCCACTCGAACCTACTCGGGGGCTGCGCTGCACAGGTCAAGTTCCAAATCCTAGGTCACCACCCGGCATACTCGGGGGCTGCGCCAAAACAGGTAACACTTGCAATCCTAGGCCGCCACTCGACCTACTCGGGGACTGCGCCAGACAGGAATTATTCAGAAAAATCCTCGGCCGCCACTCGAACCTACTCGGGGGCTGCGCTGCACAGGTCAAGTTCCAAATCCTAGGTCACCACCCGACATACTCGGGGGCTGCGCCAAACAGGTAACACTTGCAATCCTAGGCCGCCACCCAGCTTACTCGGGGACTGCGCCAGACAGGAGTTAGTCAAGATCCTAAGTCGCCACCTGGTAAAATCAGAGACTGCGGCATAAAGGTAACCCTTGAAAAAACTAGGCCACTGCTTGGCATACTCGGCAGCCGCGCCACACAGGTCGAATCAGGCGCCCTCACTTTCGAGTAAACATATCAATTCTCATTACTCGAAACAGTGCTATAATCTACAACAGTATATTTATACAATCAAATTTGCCCTCTATAGCTAACCCTGTACATCAGACGACAGCTACTTTAAACTGCAGGCTCAGCCTTTGGCGCATCGAGAGGACCTACAAGCCGCTCGCTCAAGTCCTGAACTTGCCGGATAATCCGGCGCGCAGCCGGCAAGGTCTCGTCGAAGTCGTCGTCACCTGGCAGGCCTTCAAGCACCCGCTCAAGCGGAAGATGTGGCCGGTGCATCCGAACATACGCCAGCGCCGCGTTTGCACCAGCCACAAGCTGAGCGTCGACTACTTCCTTCAGCCCTTCGCCATCACGGAACCTCTCCAGCAAGGCAGGCAACCCGTTCGGCTGCGCATTATGCGGGAAGTACACGCGGTTGACGTGCCAAAGTGTCTTCCGGCAGCTCTCCAGAAGAGCGGCAGCGCGCCACGTTCGATCAAGCATCGTGGCAAGGACGCGCCCCCTCGACTTGTTCACCCAGAACTGGCGAGCCTCATAGGAGTCGCCGGACGCCTCTCGAGTGACTCGCTCTTCAACGCGAGCCCGCTCGGCCTCCCAATCAGGATTAACATCTGCGCACACGAACTGCAAGTCAGAACGAGAAGGACAAACAACAGCGACGGCAGCCGCCAACATGATACATACCCTGCAACTACCGACTGATCAAGTCCATCTCCCCAAGCAAAAAATCTTCACGACGTGAGAACTCCGCCGTGGGATGCAACTGGGAGCGCCGCAACAGCCGCTCCGTATTCTTCAGGGTCGCCTCAAGTTCCACCACCTTGTTCCTCAAGTAGGTGATTACCCGCTGGTCATTTGCACTGCGCGGAGGAGCCGGCGCCGCCCCACGACGGCGAGCACCCGAAGAGGAAGCCGCGCCACTCGGCTCGGCCAAGGGAGAAGGTGGAGCATCATCGTGCATGGCACTCTGTCAGAAATACGCAGAGTCAATACAGAAATGCGACTGCCAAACACAGTTCAACTTAGAAGACAGAAAAGTCAGCAAATTCAATACTGAAGAGCAAAAGACCCGACAGGGCAATATTCATTACAAGCATGGAGTTCAAAATACAGGTCGCAGCAACTGTCGCATCCCTACAACTACGCCTACTCTAAGGCCGCGGACTGCGACCGGGAACGGCCCTTCCGAGCAGCCGCTTCAGTCGCCTTAGCAAGGGCCCTCTCGAAGAGTGCCACAAGCTGCGCAGCCAGCTGCGAGGCGCGCTCCTTCACGCCACTCAGCGACGCGGTCCGACCATCAGGTTTGCGAGGAAAACTGCTGACGATCTTCTCGAAGTCACCTGGAACTTGATGGCCTAAAAGGAGCTGGAAGGTGAGCTCGGAGCCGCGTACCGTCTGCGACCGCGTGAAGTCGGCGATGGTGGTCGCGTCCCCAAACGGTGCGGCCAGAGCGTCCACGGTCGCTGGCGGCTGGCTGCACGGAAAAATGCTCTGATGCACCACGGCCAAGGCTCCGGTCGACTTCTCCAGCGCGGCGGAAGACTTCTTCAGGGCATCCGAGGCGTAGGCGCAGACCCGGTCGAAGAAGCCAACCGCGATCGCCAAGTCGACCGTGTCACTCGACGCGTCTTCGGGAGGAGCTCCACCGCAAGTCTCTGCGCCAAAATTCAAAGTCAGGACAAGAAAAGGAACGAAAGCTCAGTAAGCGTCAAGCCGATACTCACCCCCAAGAACAGCGGCGAGTGAAAGGAGGCGACCGATTTGAGTTTTCTCCTGGGCGACCCGCGCCAGCTCCCGCTCTTGAGACTCATGAAGAGCCTTCTCAAGCTCATCCACCCGGCCAGTAGCCTGGTCCAGCGAGGAACGCAGTTGGTCCCTCTCCTTCTCCAGGCGAACATAAGCCGCGGCTGCGTCAAGCTGCTGGCGATAGTACGGCTGAAAGTATACAGAGCAAGGTATCAATAAAGTTGCGGGCGACTATACTAGTCACCCACACCTTCGGGGGCTACTCCCATCGGGAGCGCTGATCGTGCACCCGATGAGAAATCAGGAATACAAGAAAAACAAGAGAAGACTTACGTGGTCCAGGAGCTCAAGGTTCTCGGCAGCCGAAGGAGGAGTCCGGCTAGATGAGGCCAGGCCGGCAGCCTCAACAGGCGCCTTCTCCACCACCACAGGCGTCTCCAGCCCAGTCGAAGGGCCAGAAGTAAGCTCCGTGTCCCGAAGGGGGGAGCCGACGTTGTCAGAGCGGTGGCTACACCAAAATCAAGAATGCAAGACAACTCAACGACGAACCCGCAAAGTACTACTCGAAGGACATGTTGCAAAGAAACTAACCTGGGGGTGCTGGCGTCGTCAAAACTCGATAGAGAAGGCGAGAGCATCCGCGCGAATGACAGAGGCGCTGCGGAGCTGACTGGAGGAACGTTGAGAGGTTCCTCCCAGCCACCCGAAGAATGCGCACCCGGGGACGTAGCCACGGTCTCTTCCTCGGCAACATCCACGCCCCTGGCAGGCGACGACGCGGTGGCAGACTCGCCGCGACTCGGAAGCTTCCGCTTTTTCCTCGCGGGTTCCTCCGCTTCGTCTTCCTCCTCCACCTCATCGCGAGGAGAGTGTGCAGAAGGGATTTCTTCATCCTCATCCTCCTCCTCGACGAACTTCGACTCATCGTCAGGTCCGTTCTCGGGGAGAGGAGGATAGCTGATGAACAGAGCCCGACCCTAAAGCAAAGTAGACGCAAGTCGAATCAAAACGCAAAGTAGACTCAAGTCGAACAAGAACAAAAAGAGAGCAAGATCAGGCTCACCTCAGGAACGGGGTTCGTGGCCCCGTAAGGAGCAACGGGGCACTTGACGTTGCAGGCGTCCGCGGCTCGAAGGTTGGTGATGGACCTGACGTTGGCCTCCACCTCCTCGTCATCCAGCGGCTTGGCGCTAACGCCCTCGGCGGCCCACATCGGGTAGGGCCGGGCGCGGAGTGGCTGCACCCGAAGGCGGAAGAAGGTGGCCATCAGAAAGACGCCACCCGCATCACGCCCAAGGGTCTGAGTCAGCTCGTGCAGCAGGGTCAGCAGTGGCCGCACAGCCTCCTTCTCCGCGGCAGACAGCGGGTGCGCCCAGGCGCCAGTCTTCCGCAGTCCGCGCTTGCCGTCGAATGCGTCCAGTCCGTCGTCGTTCGACTGGACGTAGAACCATCTCCGGCGCCACCCTTGGACGGAGTCTGACTTCTTCATCTGGAAGTACGCGGTATCACCGCGCACTTGGATTCCGAAGCCGCCCACTGGGAAGGTCACCCCGCTCTTCCCTATGTTCTTGCGAACGAGGAAGAGCGACTTCCACAGGCCCCAGTGGGGCGCAACGCCCAAGAAGCACTCGCATAGCACGATAAAGCCCGCGATGCTCAGGACGCCATTGGGGGTCAGATCATGGATCTGAACCCCATAGGCGTACAGGAGCCCGCGCACAAAATCATGCATGGGGAACCCGAAGCCACGCGGAATGAAGTCCGCGAAGCAAACGCGCTCCCCATTGCGGGGAGTGGGAAACACTTCTTTGCCAGGGACACGTACCTGGACTTCCTCCGCAGGTGGCAGCAGGCCCTGCGCGCGGAGCAGCTCGACATCAGTCTTCTTCGTCGTCGACCTCTGCCAGTCGCCCTCGGGCTTCTTCATCAACCCGGCGTCATCGACAGCGGCGGCGGAGGAGCCAGCAGTGCCCTTCGGCTTGCCCATCGCTTAGGTCGGAGGGTGCGGGGAGAGATTGCTTCGAGCTCGGGACGGCGGCGGCAATGGCAGAGCGCAAGAGGAGAGGAAAAGGCAAGAATGGATTGGAGAAGATGACATCCCAAACGCCAGGGCGCAGTACTTATTCCTCAAGGATCGGCATCTCAACCGTCCATCGCGCAAGGGCTCCGAGCGAAGGCATCCAGCCGTCCACGTGTCGCACGGAGAAGCCAATCGTCGCCGCCAACTTCCTCCACTACGCACGAGAACCGAGGCGTCGTCGTCGCGCCGCGCAAATTTCGCGCCCAGTTCGGGGACGTGACAGCTGTGGGCGCGGTCATCTCTGACAACGGGGCCCACCACGTCATGTCCCATCGGGCGCAGAGGCGTGCAGCAAAACCGTCATCAATGACGTCACCATGCCAACGGCTCCGAAACTAACCGAAGAAACTCGGCAGATTCATTCGAGTGGTAAGCTTCACAGCTGAAATCAACAAGGTAAGATCAGCCAGTGATCTGAGCACCCGAAGAAACCTTTCGAGTGGCAATACAGTAAGCTCAGGCAGCCGAACCAATCCAACAAGTAAGCCAAAGCAGGCTGAATAGAAGCAAGCGCCAATAATAAGAAGTCAAAGTAATTCGACTGCACAAGATTACTCCCATCGGGAGAGGCTGGTTCGACTGAAGAAATTCGAGTTCAGGCTCAAGAACAAGCAATCCAATGGCGCGTCCAGGAAGAAGGAGTCCTTTGTCCGACTCTGAGACTCGATCAAGCACTCGGGGGCTACTGACGTGGGGCTACCTTGCGGGTAGCCCACGGTGAGGCTACCTGGGCCGCGCCAAGGATGGAAAGGCCCGAAGAAGGCCCACTCGGGGTATCTCATATCCTAGTCCAACTCGGTTAGGACTTTAACCTACCGTATCTGTACCAACAACCCGAGACCTGGCTGCCTATAAAGCCAGGAGGGTTGCCCGTCCTAGAGGACACGCACGCTCAGAACCACGAACCCTAGCGAGATCGCAATCTCGCCATTGTAATCGCTACTCGCATCAATAACCAGACAAGCAGGAGTAGGGTGTTATCCTCCGGGAGCCTGAACCTGGGTAAACCTTGCTTGTCAGCCGTCGTGATCACCTTGCACTCTCCTCTCTCCCCATCAATCAACCCGGGGTGTACAACCCTGGGACTTGCCGAGTTAGAACCTCGCCACCCGCTCTTGATCCTTACGTCTTGATACTCTTTCGGAATACCCAAGATGGACACCGTTATTGTCATGCTATATAAGACACAACGTTTGATGCTCTCAAAGCACTCCTACGAAGCATCAATAAGTACGGTCTCACGGTCTAAGGAATAAGCTATCATACTCTAATCTATTGCAAATGATAAACATCGTAATACGATCTTATTGCAATACTTTGCGTATGTCCACCACCTTATTCAACTAACAAGATGACCCCGTTGTCAACCGACGTCATTGTCCTTGATCGGGAATCTCGATCAACTGTTGCCCAATGGACTAGCTCATATAGAGGCTTGCTAGGAACCTGGTTGTCTATGTATCACACGTGTATTAATAATTCCGATTAATACAGTTATAGCATAATACACAAACCTATTATAAACTTATGAGATAATGCAATAAATACTACTTATTTATTTGCCTCTAGGGCATATCTCCTTCAGTCTCCCACTTGCACTAGAGTACAAATAAACTAGCTGCATTTTACTTTATCAGAATCCCTTATCAAATAAGAATCATTTGATAATGCTTGCTCGTGGAAAAGTGTTACTGCACAATCCATGATTGTACATGCTTTTGCGATTCACTGGCATCAACTTGCTTGATATCACCATGTTGTCTAACAACATATATGCAAATACCGTAACTAAGTGAGACTTCTGCTTCCCAGCGCTTACTCTGATTATACTAACCAGATAACTGCCCTGAAAAACAAACTCAGCCAAGCAGAGCCCCTTGTAACAATTACAAACTCGCGATATCTACATACTTTCACACCAATGTAGAAAACTTGACATTCAAATGTCAATCCTTTAACTAACGCACATCTACTTCCAGTAAATTCCAAATTTACTTTCATAACTGCTCTTATTCCAAGAACATCGGTTATATTTTATCGAGCAGATAATATGGTTTCTGTATGATGTCTAATATATACATAATAGACCCACATGTCATACAACCATTACCTTCATGCATCATTACTCTTAATGACCAATTGGATTCCAAAGGATCATCCTTTTGATTCTATTCTGACTCCTCAGATATAATCCAACACAACTCGACTAACTATTTAAAATTCCCGTTCTATTTCAAAATAGACACTAACTTTTAAATAGTTTCACAACTTCATCCTATTCTATTGATACAGTTTCACAATGTGTTAGCTACACAAAATGAATTCGACTCCCACTCAAATTATGTCTCCACATATTTGACAACATGCGCTCCCACTCAAAACGTGTCATCCACATATTTGAGTTCCGGAGCTCCCACTCAAAAATATGTTCTTCACATATTTCACCTGAGTGAACTAACTATGACTCCCACTTAAATCGACATTTTGGTCAAACCAAAATCATTGATCTACTATCAATTCGAATTTAATACAAACTACAGTATTACATTAATACAAATCCCTCAGACTACAAGCATGTCTACATAAATGTAGTCAACAAATTTGATCTTGTCCAAGACACATTTCTTGACAAGACATGCTACCGCGTCTTTCTTATAGTCACATTTTCATATAACACTTTATATGACGATTAAACAATCTTATTCCTCTAATAAGAATTGCAGCAACAATTACTCTCTTAATCCTTTCAAATGTAACTTTGGATTTCCAGGCTCAAAAGCCTTTGTTCGTATTCCGATATTTTCTCAACTTTCTTTGTATTCATAAAGTTTACTTTGATCTGTCAACAATACTTAATACAGTGCTGTGACCTGACAGCAATATTAAATATAACAGTACTTTATTTAGAAGTTTCTTTCATGAAAATATTATGATCTTTATGAAGAGGATTGCAAGCAGAAAACAATTTTCTAGTCTCCCTCACTCTTAATCACTAAACTTTCATTAGCAGACATATACTCTTTGGAACATCTTCCAACATAAGTCTGACACTTTATTCCAAACTTCTAATTTCAATCCATAAACCATAATTCGAAAAGTCATCTTTTCTCGGAATTACATAGGCAACAAACTGAACTTTGTTTCTAATTGGTTTTGGAATACACTCTCATCTAATGCGAGCAATCTACAAAGAACCACTCATGTATATTCCGAATTATCGCATAATCATATACATGTCGACACTACTGTCGATCCTATGAATTTTTGTTGAGAAAAATATCTATTTTCTAAAGTGGACATCGACTATAATGTTTCGAACGTATTAGGAGATTCTAAGACTGATTCTGACAGACCACACTTTATTTAAATAGAGCATGATTATAATTCCCCACATATCACTATATATGACATTATAATTTTGTGAAGCAAATTTCCACAAGTCTCTTGTGCTGAAATCATAATTCAAAAACACTTTCCTTTGATCGAATTTTGTGAACACAATGTTCACTAATCTTTCTTCTGAAAAACCCCATTTGATCTATTATCAAATTAATCTCAGACTCCATAATTTATCGGGCAAATACTCCTATTTACCAAAGTCATGGAGGAATTCGGATTAAGTAGTAAACACCATTAATTAATCATTAAAAATGACACTCAATTAATTTCCGCTAGTATTGCAACTTCAATACCTGATTTCAAGCTTAATCAACTAAGCACTTGAAATACTTAAATGGATCAAGACACCCATTACTTCTTTCCTTGCTTTTATGACTAAACTCGACGGTGTTTATTCTAGTAATAGAACTCTTATTCATAGGACACGCTATTTTATCATTTCTACAATTATGAATACTTATCATACAATCAATGTAACTGAAATGTGGAATCTTTATTCATAAGATAAAACAACTGACTTGTTCCATAACATAAAACAACTGAACTTGTCTTATTACATGAATAACTTTGTCTTGCAACAATCAAGACACACACTCGCTCACTATTACAAAAGATCGTATCAAAAACTATTAATGATAACTATGATAACTTGAGGACGTGAACACCAAAAGGCCATCAACTCCTTGACTACCAGCTTCAGCGCCAGGTCACATCAAACTGCGCCGCATATATGTGATAATCAGGACCTGTTTCACAAACAGAGCAATTATCAAACATTTCATCATATACCATGGGCGAATTCATAATTCTGCATATATCAAATATATACCTGTAGCATCGAAGATCTCTCCTTCGATGGAATCAACCTTCAGAGACTGGAACTCACGTACGAACTTGTAGAAGTTCATATCGTCGGCTTTCAAAATGTACTTGCGCACATGCTTCTCATAGCTAGGAGGTAAAGATATCAGGACAGTCCGAATGGCACAGGAATCTGCCATCCAGTAATAGAAGACCATCGTCAGCTAGAAGTAGATGTCATACAATCTCTTCAAATGTGTCTTCAGACAGGTATGCTCCTCCATGTGAATGGTCTGGAACATTCTAAGCTGCCTGAACTGCTCACGCTTTAATTCATCTCCGAAATGATTCTTTATTGCATCCATCATGACGCTTGGCTCCTTGCGTCGAAACATCTCTTTCAACTCGGGTGCCAGGCATACGGTCATGGTGATCTCCACTTCAATGAATATGTCTCGACGCCTACGGAAATCATCTTCCTCCTCCTCGCTTGCAGAATCTCCTGATCCTCCTCCTAACGGTTCATCGAGAACATATAGAATGTTGTTGTGTTCGAGAATGTTTCTAAAACCCCTGTACCATCTGATGAAGTTGGACCCGTCGGCTTCTAATGTAGCATCCGGGCTCTTGAGGAAGTAACCGAAGTATAGTTGTGTAGTCTACAGACGTGATCGTAAAAGAGGTAAGGTTAAGTTTATAATATGTAGCTGAGTTTTAGTCCTATAATCTCATTATCAAAAACACACCTCACCAAGATTATTATCCCTAAAATAATAATGGCGATGACACGACCCTCATCCACCATACTACCCCCGATCATCACAGCCGGCAGCACAGCTTCAAAGGTGGACATAAATGTCGATCATAACAACTCTATGACTCGTGCTCGATCTTTCGATCTTCCCGTGTTCCGAGGCCATACCTCTGAGTATGCTAGGCTCGCCAATCAAACCTCGAAGACCCTGCGCGTGCAACATGGCTTACACCCACTGTATGTGAACGACGAGATGTGTGACACCCGATCATCACGGCCTGCCTCATAACGTAGAACTTTCTTGGTGGTGCGCAACGAGGGAGAACACAATTTTGGTATTTGTTAGGGATCATCCTATTTATGATGCTACCGTTGTATATCTAGCATATAAGCAATCAATAGGATGCACACACAACAGCACACAATAATGATGTAATGAAGTGCGATGTGACATGGTCGATGCGCCTGGACCTTCATGGCGCCATGTGCCTGGCCCCCGGCGCCCCGGCATGACTCCGAGTCTACAGAGCCCTCCATTGCCTCCGACAGTACGAGTAATATCAAAACTTACCGTAACCATGTCACATAAAATAACGCCTCTGCAAAACAAAGTTAGACGCCTCTAGCTTTATCTAGTTTTGCAAGTTTTACGTGGCATATAGGCGTATTCGTAAGAGAATCGCTTCCCTACCTACGAACTTTGTACCACAACATCGATCGTATAATTGCATGTTTAAGCATCCCTTTCGGGCCCTCCATTGAAAATGCTTTGCCGACTAGAGAGAGAGAAACAGACACCCGCCAGCCACAGATACGGTGCAAGCCGTATGTCAGTAGTGGAACCAGTCTCGCGTAAGCGTACGCGTAAAGTCGGTCCGGGCCGCTTCATCAACTCAATACCGAAGTCATCGCAAGTGCACGCTAGAGGGTAGCAAATATAAGAAAGACGCCCTCATTCAACATGAGTTCTAACCGTACCAGCAGTACTACGCATAGATCGGCTCTGATACCACTGAAGGGGTTACGGTGCAGAAAACAATAATTTTTCTAGCGAACGAAACCCTAACTAGCCAGGATCTATCTATCTAGTACATGCGATAACGGTGGCGGAACGGGTTACATTACCTCCATGTAGACCGATAGCGGGGATTACGCTCCCGCACAAGCGTTGACGATGAAGTCGTACATAGCCGACCTTGAGGTCGCGGAGAACTTGCCGCGATATCGGAGTCGATGACGCCGGGGTGTCGATGATGATCTGCGTCGACGGGCGTCGGGCGGAAGAAGGCAGAGCGCCAGCACCGGGGCTGGTGCGCCGGCAGCAGAGGGGGAGGTGGCTGCAGGGGCGAGACGACGTCGCCCAAGCTCCTCAAGTTCTGTCCCAACCTTCATTCAATTATCCGGGCTCCCCTTCGGCTTGAAGAAGACCGCTTTCCCTTTCTTGTTCTTGGTGGCGTCTATAGCGAAGAAGACCTTCCCGAACGAGGGCCGTCCAGTCCCTGGCCGGCTCTCGGTTCTTGAGCAAGCTCCTCCACTGCAGGTAGGATGCTCATAGATGCAGGAGTAGCCTCCGAGCACTCGCAAACATACGGAGCCTAGCGACAACTCCCGGTCATTCAGATCCAGCTGAAATCGCAGGAGTAGATCTTATCTGTAATCCCGCAGAGCAACAGCGCTATGCGGTATGGCTTAGGTGGAGAGAGACCCCCTTCCTCAGCTCGGCGCGGCTCCGACCTGGGAACCACGAGATCGAGAGAGAAATCGGGAATTAATTGAATTTTCTGTGTATTAAATCAATTAATATGCATTGCTATATAAAGGGGGAAGGGGGTGTGCCAACCCCTTTGGCTCCCCCATGTGGGACTAAAGGAGGAGAGGGGAGGGGGGGTTCGGCCAAACCCCCCATGGGCTCTCCCACTCCTAGTCCAACTCGGACTAGGAGGCCCAAGCCTTCCCCTTCCTTGTGGGGTGCGGTTTCCCCCTCTTGGGCCCTCTTAGGGCCCATTTAGGTGGGAGCCCCCTTTTTCCTTTATTTAATTAATATTAAATTAATATAAAAATCCCATTAATTCATAATTAATATATTTATATATAATTCAATATCCCATGACTCTGAAACTATTTCGGAACCACCCGAACAACTTTCGGACATTCCCAGAACCATTCCATGCCTCCCCGGAACTCCTTCCGGACCACCGGAACTCTTTCCGGATCATTTCTCTCTCTCCAACAAAAACCTATAAAATTCCAGAACCTATCTCCTAGCGTCGCTAAGACCTTAAGTTTGTTACGCTACGGTTCGGGAACACTCCAGACATGGTCGAGACACTCCGCTCACCAATGATCGTCAGGGATACCTGGAAATATATGACGACCCCTGTGCATTCCACGAATATCGTCGTTGAACCATAAGTATGATATTCATTCCCTTTGTCTCTGTGATACTACCTTGTCCGAGATATGATCGTAGACACACCGATGCCTTTGTTGTATCTCGTTACCGACGAAGGTTATTAACTCGTCTGCGATATTACATCCCCATGACCTAGTCATAAGATGCGCAGCTATATAGATGCAATATCACCGAGTGGGCCCAGAGTATCTTTCCATTACAAGAATGAACAAATCCCGCTCTTGATCCTTACGTCTTGATACTCTTTCGGAATACCCAAGATGGACACCGTTATTGTCATGCTATATAAGACACAACGTTTGATGCTCTCAAAGCACTCCTACGAAGCATCAATAAGTACGGTCTCACGGTCTAAGGAATAAGCTATCATACTCTAATCTATTGCAAATGATAAACATCGTAATACGATCTTATTGCAATACTTTGCGTATGTCCACCACCTTATTCAACTAACAAGATGACCCCATTGTCAACCGACGTCATTGTCCATGATCGGGAATCTCGATCAACGGTTGCCCAATGGACTAGCTCATATAGAGGCTTGCTAGGCACCTGGTTGTCTATGTATCACACGTGTATTTATAATTCCGATTAATACAGTTATAGCATAATACACAAACCTATTATAAACTTATGAGATAATGCAATAAATACTACTTATTTATTTGCCTCTAGGGCATATCTCCTTCACGTAGGCCGAATAGCGGGGATTACGCTCCCGCACAAGCGTTGACGATGAAGACGCCGTAGCCGACCTCTAGGTCGCGGAGAACTCGGCGCGACGAAGACGACGAAGATGACCTCAAGGTCGGGTGGAGGAAGTAGTCCTCCGAGTACCGCTAGCGCAGCACCTCGCAGGGCGTCACACACATACGGTGGAGACGACGGCATCCGAAGCTCCAGTCCAGGAAGAGCAGCGGAAGACTTGGACCGGAACACCAGCAGCCCGGCAGCGGGCTATGGTGAAAGAGATCCCCTCATCCTCCTCGGCGCAACTCCGACAAAGGGAATCACGAGATCGAGGAGAAATAAGAGAATTAATTGGTGAATTAAAAGGCCAGGGGTGCCCCTTCTTATATAGGCTCCCAGGGGAGCCAACCTTGCCAACCAGGCAATGTGTGACTATCCCCCATTGCCTGGTGCGGCCAAAGGGGGTGCGCCGGCCCTAGGTGGGCCCAATTTGGCCCACCTAGGCCGGCCCTCCCTCAATCCGAAGCCCTGGGGGGACTCCCCCCCCCCCCCTCATGGGCCTTCTTTCCACCAGAAGGCCCATTTAGGGAAACCAGCCTTTAAAAATTCGAAAATAAATATATAAAATCATATTTAATCATTATTTACACTAATTAAAATTAAACATATTATATATAATTTATTCTATCTCTGAAAACTCTTTCGTCGCTGCCCGATCTCCATTGGACCATTCCCGGGATGTTCCCGGTGATCTCTTTCCTTTCCGGTTGTCTTGTCGAAACCCCTTAAGTGTGTTACCCTAGCGGTTCGATATAATAACAGGTATGATCAAGACTCCTCTATGATCAACGACTAACTCGTAGGCCTGGACCCCATGAATTAATCCCTGTGATATAACGAATGACTTTCATCTATCAAACCTGAACGTCTAGTCTGAAACCCTTTGTCATGGCGATACTTAGCGCGCCCGAGCATCATTCTCAGATATCTCCATACCTTGCATGATCTCGTTACCGACATCGCTATCTTCTACTCGTCTATGATATTATGTCAGCTGGTGACCTAGTCACATGTTTGCAAACTCATTTGACATAATCTCACCGAGTGGGCCCTAGAGTATCTATCCGGCTATGCGGACTGACAAATCCCGCTATTGACCCCTCGTCTCAACTACCCCCTTCCGATACCCAAAAGTATCACCTATCATTGTCACACTATATAAGATATGACGTTTGGTGCGATCAAAGTATCTTCCAGGGATAACAATAAGAGTTGATCTCACGGTGTTAAGGCATAATGACTATGTCCTATAAATACTGGGTATGTCCATCACATCGTTACACCTAACGATATGACTCCCATTGCCGACCGGCGCCATGCCCTATGATCGGAAAACCTCGATCATCAATCGTGCAACGAAACTAGTCTTAGTAGAGGCTACTAGGGACCTGGTTGTTTTATCTACCACACCTGTATTAATGTTTTCGCTTAATACAGTTATAGCATGGTGTAAAACATATAATGAACGATTTGGGATATTGCCGATAAACTATGTTTATTAAGTGCCTCTAGGGCATATTCCCTTCATTATTTACATACGGTTTATGTTTTAGGAACTGAAGGTGAAGAGATTTTTCCCATCTATCTCAAAAACCTCCTCAACCTGAAGAAGCTCCTCAACCCGAAGATGCTACCCAAACTGAATCAGCACCCCATAGTGGACCTTCAATCTCAGTCGAAGGAAGTAGCCATATTGCAGATCGTGTTGCCAATATCAATACTCGTCTTGGACTCTGTATGAATCTGATTGTTTCGGACCCTGGTCTTAGGACACCTATTGAGGATTTGGATCCTAACATTAGAGATGTTGCTAGAAGAGAGTATATTAATTTGGGTCCATGCCAACCTTTGGGTCATAAATATAAGAGGTCGGCTTTTGGGCAATCTGGTAAACTTAGAAGCTTTCATGATACTTGGTTCAGTAATCATGGTGATTGGTTGGAGTATAGTGTTGCTAAAGATGCCGCATTTTGTTTCTGTTGCTTTCTTTTTAAGCAACCTAGAGCACATAATTTTGGCACTGAATCATTCACAAAGGTGGGTTTTAAAAATTGGAAAGAGGGTCCTGGTGTTCTGGATGTCCATGTTGGTAAACCCGATAATGCTCATAATAAATCTAGACAGTGTTATATGGCATACAAAAATCAGAGGCAATCTGTGACATATGTGATGGAGCGTGGTAGTTAAGAGGATGAACAAGAGTACAAAGCTCGGCTTATCATTATTTTAAGTGTTATCAGATTTCTTATGTTGCAAGCACTTGCTTTTCGTGGTCATGATGAGAGTTCGAGCTCAAAGAATAAGGGTAACTTCTTGGAGATGATGGGTTGGTACAAGAAAAACAATCCAAATGCTAGGACTTTGCTTGATAGTGCTGGTGGGAATCATTTGATGACTTCTCATGAGATACAAAAGGAATTGTGTCGGGCTTGTGCGGAGGAGACCACCAAATCCATTATCGTGGATATTGGAGACAAGAAATTTTCTTTACTTGTTGATGAGTCTAGGGATGGATCTATAAAGGAGCAAATGGCTATGGTTTTGAGGTTAGTAGCTTGTTCTTTACTTGCATCTTTGTTCTTTACTTGCATGTTTGTTCTTTACTAACGATTCCTTATATTATAATGTAGGTTTGTTGACAAGCAAGGGTATGTGATTGAGAGATTGGGATTCAGCATGTTCCTGACACGAGAGCGGCTTCATTGAAGCAAGCTTTGGATGGTATGTTTCGTACACATGGCTTATCTCTGTCTAAATTGAGAGGGCAATTGTATGATGGAGCTTCTAACATGAGAGGGCAATTTCGTGGGCTGCAAAGGCTTATATTGGATGAAAATCCATATGCATTTTACATTCATTGCTTTGCTCATCAGCTGCAGTTGGTAGTTGTTGCTGTTGCCAAGTGTTGTTCCTCTGTATTGGATTTCTTCGACATCAACACTTTGATTGTCAACACTTTCAATGCTTCTTGTAAAAGACATGATGAAATAGCCCAACATCAACATGACACCATGGTGAGCCAATTGGAATCTGGGGAAATCTCATATGGGAAAGGGCAAAACCAAGCAACCAACCTTGTAAAACCCAGGATACAAGATGGGGCACACACCATAAAACTTTGTGTAGGTTCATTATGATGTGGAAATCTGTTCTTCATGTGTTAGAGAATGTTCATGATGATGGAGAAAATTTAACACAACGAACCACAGCCGGTGGCTTGATTTCTCAAATGGAGAACTTTGAGTTTGTTTTCATATTGCATCTTATGATCAGATTGTTGGGCAAGACTAATGAGCTGTCACATTGTTTGCAAAAGAAAGATCAGAATATTGTTCGTGCAGTGAGTTTGATTGGCATAACATTGAAGCAACTTCAAGGTATAAGAGAAAATGGTTGGGATGCACTCTTGAAGGAGACACTTGACTACTGCATCAAGTATAAGATTGTAGTGCCAAACATGGATTATACAGTACCCGCTCGAGGTCACTCAAGGGGTCGTGGTTGCACAATGGTAACTTACTATCACCGCTTTAGGTTTGAAATATTTAATGTTGTGCATAATCAGATTATCGTTGAGTTAAATAACCGATTTGCTGAAAAATCTACTCAATTGTTGAGGTGCATTGCTTGTCTTGATCCAAAGAACTCATTTGCTAATTTTGATGAAGACAAGCTTGTTGAACTTGCTGGGATGTATGCTGATGACTTCTCCATATATGAGATTTCGTTTGTTCTTAGAAACCAACTTGAGACATTCATTGCTGATGTGAGAGCTTATTCAGATTTTGTGAGTTGTCATGATCTTGGTAAGCTTGCTGTGAAGATGGTTCAGACCGGCAGACACACTGTTTTTCCTTTGGTGTATCGTCTCATCGAGTTGGCATTGATTTTACCGGTCGCAACGACATCAGTGGAGAGAGCTTTCTCGGCCATGAAGATCATCAAGACTGATTTGAGAAATAAAATGGAAGATGATTGGATGAATCATAACATGGTTTGTTATACTGAGCGAGATGTGTTCAAATCTGTTAATGATGATGATATTTTATATCGTTTTCAAGCATATAAGTCTTGTAAAGGATATTTACCTCTTCGTTTTGGTAAGTTCTTTTATTTGTAGCATGTTGGTATGCATGATTGATTATTTTACTTATGCTTGTGCATTTTCTTACATGTTTCTTATCTTTTAAGGTATTGGTTCACATTGTTGATGAGGCCACGAGAGACTTGGATGAAAGAAACAATTGATTGCGTAGCATACAGTGTACGTGTGCACTACTTTATTTTGATTTTTTCATCTTTTATGTAATTTCTTAAGACCATTAAAAATCATAGTTGAAAACATGTGTTCATCTCTAAAATCATGTCAAATTTCTATGTCATTGTTTAAATTTTTTTTACGTTATCTCGAGCCAAGATTTTGACCCGGGTCTTTCTCAAATCCTGGCTCCGCCACTGACGATACCCCTGCCGCCGATACAAGACGACCACTACATCCCCACCAACATCGCCTGCCTCCTAACCCGCAGCTCCGCCGCCCATCCCGACTGCGCTGTCATCCTCCCGGCTCCTCGACATCGACGACCCCAACATGTGGTTCTGCCCGATCAACGGAGGAAGCAGCAGAGCATGGGGGCAGCACACGTACAACGTCGGCGAGTACACTCTCCCGACCGACAAGGAAGACGACGACGAGTCCACCCCCACAAAGAGAATCATCCCTACCGTCGTCGCCGCACTGGAAGGGAAGCTGCATTTCGTCTTCTCGAAATCAAACAACGATTACAAGATGGGTGTTGTTGACCTCAACTTCAGCGGCCCTTCTCCTACCGCCGAGCTCCACACGCTCGAGGGCGTTGACGCCGCCACCACCTTCCCCGAAGGCATGTACTCCGGCATTCCCTGGCTGCTGGAGTCCCAAGGCGAGCTGTTCCATGTCTGCGTTTGCTTCTGGGAGTTTCACGCCGACGACATCGGCGCTGTACTTGTCCACAAGATGGATTTCGAAGGTGACCGTCGCTGGTGTAGGGTGTATGACATTAGAGACAGGGTGTTCATGTTGCCTCACCAAGGCAATGCGGTTTCTTGCTCGGCAAGTGCGTGTAACCTACAAGGGAATCGCATCTACTTCATGAAAAACTTCGTACAGGATGACGGGGATCTCTGCATCTACGACCTAAAGGAACAAGTAATGGAGATTCTTATGGTTCCTGAACGAGAATTGACTCTTGCACGCACCAAACCTTACTGGATTGTACCGCCTGCCTAATGCGGCCTCATGTGGTACTGGAGATAGATGGTTTACAACCTCTTTGGTTCAATATATTCTTAAAGAAATTTCATAGGATTCCAATACATAGAAAATTTTCAGAGTCCATTTGGTTAGAAGGAATGAATCCCTCCTCCGAAATTTTGAATGCTTTCGTACACTACAATTAATCCCATATATAGGATTTGTAGCAAGAGGTTAGACCTTTTAGAAAAATTTCATATGTGTCAATGACGACTATGGTTTGTAACTCAACTCTATACAAAAGTTCTGCATTTTTCCCTAGTGTAAACCAAACAACCAGTATGAACGGGTCATGTGTTTTCATTTCCTGTAAGATTTGACATGTCATGCCATTCTATTTCTACATTTTTTCCTAATCCTGTGAACTAAACACTGGACACCGCATAATGAGTCATCTGTTGTGGCGTCATTCTTGGATGAAATTGGGAGCTACTCCCTCCGTTATAAATTAATTGACTCAGATTTAATACAACTTGCACTAAATCTGAATCAATTAATTCAGAACGGAGGGAGTAGTTTCTGGTTTTGATTCTTTTTCCATTCAGCATGTTATAGGCGATCTGCTAATCACTCAGCCTCAGCTGTGTAACTTGTGTACACGAAGCTTTACCTTGGAGCTTCCAAAATTCTCCAAAAAAAAAGAGAAGACGCATCGATCGCATAGTTATCGCTCCGTTCTAAATTAATTGACTCAAATTTAGCATAACTTGTACTCCCTCCGTCCCGGTTTATAAGTCCTTACGTATCCCTAGGTCGTAAATTTGAGCAGTATAACATGATTTATATATTCTAAAAAGTATATCATTAGAAAATTTAGACTTCATATTTTCTAATGATATAATTTTTATATTATAAATTTATGTTATATTAGTTAAATTCACGACTTAGGATACGTAAGCGACTTATAAACCAAAACGGAGGGAGAACTAAATTTGAGTCAATTAATTCAGAACATAAGGACGTAGCGAGTAGTAATTTAACAAGACTATGTCCATCAATTGATTGCAGAGATCGGAATCTATTTTTTCCCTTTTAGAAAAATCAGTAATTGACAAGATGACTGATGTATGTCTATAATCTTCGATCGTACTATTTCGAACAATGGAATGAATCAACGGCACGCACGACGTACGGTACCGGTACCCGCGCCCCATCGCCTCAGCCTCGCCCTCCTCCGGCGGCGTTGGTGAAGAAGGAGAAGAGGTCGACGGAGGAGCCGGCGCCACCGGCCACCTGGACGCCCTCGTCCAAGAAGAGCTGTTCCTCGGGCACCCGGAACGCACCGTGCGCGCAGGCGAGTGCGGCGCCGACGGCGACCGCGGAGAAGACGATGGTGCCCACGGAGGTGAGGAAGACGACGAACGCGGAGGCCGCCAGGAGCCCGCCCAGCGTCTCCCTGTCGGAGAAGGTCCGTCCGAAGGCGGCGAGCGGGGCCGCGTCGGCGGGGCGCAGCAGGTAGAGCGCGCACCAGGCGGCGAGGAGCGCGAGGAGGGCGGCGAGCGCGAACGGGTGCGCGAGGAGGGCGGCGGCGAGGGAGAGCGCGACGAGGAGGGCGTAGTTGACGCGGAAGTAGGCGAGGTTCCTGCGGGCGCGCGCGGCGGCGTCGGCGAGGGAGTCCGGGCGGGAGAGCGCCGCGCGGTCCAGGAGCTCCGCCCAGGGCCGGGCGGCCGAGAGGGAGCGCTTGGCGGAGTCGAGGAGGAGGGCGAGGTAGGCGCGCGGGTCGGCGGCCGAGGAGGTGGTGTCCGGAGCTGGGAGGACGATGGTGGTGGTGGTGGCCGTCGCCGGGAGGACGGAGACAGGGAGCAGGGGAGGAGAAACCGCGGCCATGGTGTTTGTGGCGCCGTGCGGTGGACACGGCCGCACGAGGGGGAACAATGTTTAGGAACGAACGAAGGAAGGCGCGCGTTTCGCTCTCTCGGTTTAACAGCAAATAAAGGTCAACGGTCAGGTTCGTCCGGCTCTGTCTCCACGTTGACATTTTTCTGTCTTGATTTTAGCTGAACGGGCTATAATAATTACTAGTAAAATAACCGTGTGTTGCAACGGGTGAAGAAATTTAATGGTCGACAAAATATGAACATATTTTGCTATGGGTTGATATACAATGCATATAAAATTTAAGAGTTGTTTCTCGTAGTTATTACATGCCTTAAACTCATCCAAACAAATTATCTATTCAACATCATTCTTACCAAAAGAAATTTAGCGGCCTACAAATGATGTGTTTTCCATTTTTATGTGTAATTAAGATCCTCCATATATGATGAACTTATCATAAGAACCCTTATGGAGCCATTTCCCATGTACATTGGAGTATTCATCTAAGACCTTCAAACTGATATAACTAAAATATTTAATTATTCTTTTTCACAATATGTAAGTACAAAAAAACTATGACAAACAAATGACACGTTCTCAAATATCAACCTCTTGGATTCTACTATAAGTTTATTCTTTATAAAAGGCCTACTCTACAAACTCTTGGAGTCTTGGACGTCTAGGCCTTAGCCATCCATTTATCTCATTTTTAGAAAATTGGTGGCTTCATTTAGCTAAAAAAGAACCCTATGATATAGAAGTCGCATATCCTATAGTTTATTCTAAATTGATGACTGAATTTTGGCAAAAGAACCATGTGATATAGCCGTTCATATATGGGCTTAATCCTTAGTTACTTCCTCTCCGCAATCGTCACCTTCCTATAGCACATTTCAATCCCTTAGAGCATCTCCAGTGACTCATCTATATCGGGTCATCTATATCTCCAGATAGAATATCAAAAGATTTATTTTTACATGTTCTTGATTTTCAAGTGAAACTTCTATATGTATGACGTCTTTATTCTCTCTCCTATATTTTAATATATATATTATCTTATAACCACCTTTCAACAATTTTGTTTTCCAACAGCGACATTTCATTGTTGTTAGTAAGTATGAACTACAATTCATTTTACAAATAAACTTTCAAATCCTTATTTAATTTTTTTCTTACAGTTTGTTTTTTAGTATCACATTTTCTTATATGATTGTCATATCATAATGAATTAGGACAACTACTCCCATCTACTAATTGGCTTCCGGCGCATGGATACGTGTGACCCACACACGCACACGCTGCTCGATCCCCATATTCTTCCTACCGTACACACACCACCGCTGAGAGAAAGGCAGTCAACGAACTTCACAGATCCATTTTTTTTTAACAATCCAGAGATCCATGCTATCCGCCCATCTTCCCCATGCCATCTTTCGAAGCGCAGCAAGCCCTCATCTTTCTCGGCCCGTCCCCACCTCCCCCGCTTCTTTCCTCATTCTCTCATCCACCCTCCCATCATCCAGCCGAGGGCCTCCGATCCCAGCTCGCGCCCGCATCGAAACAGGGAAGAATAGGGCGGCGGCGGACGGATTCGGCGATGCCAAGCTGCTGGATCGAATCGGCGCCCTCACCCAATTCGTCTCTCTGAATCGGTGAAAAGGCCAGGCATACGTCATGACGGCGAGTCATTGGAGAGGCACTGGCATCCTCCTCTTATCCTGTAAGCTCTGGCTTCGCGCAGGAGGCGATTCACGAGCGAGCAGTTGGTGTGGAGGATCATCGGTCCGTCCCCCACATTTGGATGTCTCGTACCCGCATTTGGACGTCCCGCACATGTGGATGACGGGATAGATGACCCGCTGGGAGCGTATTTTTCATTGGCATCATCTACATATCTTTGGTGATCCCTCCTCCGCTCCACTTCCACGAGCAGGCGCAGCTCATATCGGTGAGCCTACTCCGTCCTCGTCCGTACAGGATTCGGGTCCAGGGGAAGATGAGGAGCATGGGGACGGATGCGCAGGGTTCTTTTTTCAAGGATACATGGGAGGCGTAGGGGGTGCGGAGGATCCCTTTCCTGAGACTTGTATCGGACCTCGTCGGAGGAAAATGTATTTTTCTTGGCCTCGTCGGGGACCACGACGGAGGTCCGATCCAGCGGCAAACAGGGACATGGGTGCAGCGTCAAGCAAGGGGTGGTGGCCAGATGGGGAGACGGAAGAAGCAATCATGCGCTCTGTTCGGGCGGAGAAGAACGGTTCGTGAAAGCAATGACAGGACTGCGGGTTAATTTCAATGTTTTCGAGGGACTAAAGTGCAAAAGTGCCGTGACTTATGACCGGAGTCCCAAGACATATTATATAGTAGAGACTAGTGTGAATTTGTAAATTTGAAATCCAGTTTTTTTAAAGGAGACAAAAGCTTTACCATTTTCATTAATTGACGAGTAAGCGACCGAAAACCAGTACAGGCACCCTCGCCAACGTCATGGAACACAACCGTCGTGAGGGCTCATCCGGTCCTGGCTACCGAAGGAGAGCACACACACCACTCAAGACGAACGATGTCGTCAAGGTTGTCCCCCAGTATCATCGTCATCACTCTATCAAAAGCGACTCCGACTTCCTCGAAGAAACGACCACTTAAGAAGACCTCACCGCAGCGGCCTCGAGTAACCCACACCGGCCTATGCTAAACATATGGCCCTTCACGCAGAAGGCTGGCAGCTCCAATTTTGAAGATGAGTTCCGAAGAGGCGATGTGCATGATCCGCGTCGACGAAGGTCGCCACAACCATACCGCCCCACCCACGTCATCGTCACCACAGACATGCCGGTCGCGACTCCGACTTCACAGCAAAGGAAGTCTGCAAGGAAATGAGTCAAACACGCCAGAACAAGAGCATACTACCAAGATCTTGCCGCAACCAAATCATCATTCGTCGACATCATCGTTGCCGCGCAAGCCACACCGCGGAACCCCGCATCCACAACCATATCCATCCACTAGTCCCTTGTACTGATGCACACCTCCAAAACTGATGCCCCCAAGAGGGGAACGACATAGGAGCGCCGCCATCATTTGATCCAAAGATCTAGGGTTTCCCCGGAGGTGGCAGAAGGAGGTGTTGTCTTCCCTCGATGATGCCTTCTGGAAGGGGACAACACAAAAGTGAGGCCATCATCGGCTCTGAACATATCCTAAGCAAGGTTCTCTCCCGCAAGGTTCTCTCCCGGGTCACCCGTTAGCCTCCACCCGCAGCTTTGCACCAGAACACCATCCTCAAAGATCCTGACGCCAACCAAGAGTTTTTTTTTTTGGGTGTAGCAGAGTTTACGGTAGTTGTGAAATACAGACTAAGGCACCCTATGAATGGTTAGGTTGCACAGATTTGCTACTCTACTTGATACTGTATAAGAAACACAAAATGAAGATGGAGGTAGCATCAAAATCATCAAAGGGAACAGAAAAGCACATGGGAGTCGGAACTAGCACAAATACATAAAGAGACTACAGATAGGTTTCAAGCTTAACAACCAGATCTAACAGTTGCAACATTCCATTGCCACAGCAAGTCTTAGACCAACCCACCAGATCACACAAGCATTACAGCGTTCATAAACACTAGCCAATGAACTGCCACATCTTACTGACAGCAGTTTCTCCCTGAATAGGGCAATTGATTGACAAGGCATAGGAATTCTGAAGTTCCAATGCATCCATCTTCAGGCCACGCTGACACGTCTAGAATGTGGATCCGTTCCATCCAAAGTCAGAGCGCTGCACAGTAAAACCAGGATTTATTAGATTTTATTTCATGTGATCTAAAGAAATGAGCAATTGCGGATGCTAACAACCTGACACAACTCAAAAAGAAAACAGATGGACATTTACATGATCTACTCTTGATGCAAAGCATGCAAACATTGAGCATGTTCTTGTGCACGATGGGCCTAACAAACAGCAGAATCGCCATGAGATGTTAAACATGATGATGTCCAAGTCCAACCAACATCCATGTATGAGCAGAGCAGTCGACGAGAAATAGTGTCTGCTTGCCTTTGAATCGTGGAACTTGAGGTAGAAGCGGGACTTGGGGATGGACAGCCTCGATTCCAGGATGGAGGCAATGCCGGCACTCAGCTTCTTGTTCACGTCGGCGTTCAGCCCTCCGATGGAAACAAGCTCGCCATAGGCTGCAGGCTCCTGGGTACCTCCAAACGCCATGGGCACTGAACCCTTGAGAACAACCATCACATACTGTGGGATGATGAACATGCAAGTTAGTATCTGAACGATACAGCTGATGAGGAGTACCTTTCTTATACCCACTACTCGGTCAGCTCAAAATCAGAAAACTGGTACAGTTTAGTTTTCAGCAGTGCCTGACATTTTGCAGTCATATCATATCTCCAAAGCTACGCAGCAGCAACACGCAGCTGACAGCTTCATTACAATTCACTTTAGTATCATTATTCATTAATATAACCACATAAGTCATTTTGATCTAAGACACTCTAGTATATTAAGAAAAGAACAGCTGAGAAACATGAAGCCAGTTACAAAAGTTCAAAATAGAGTATATCTGATTGCAACAAAAGCAGCTATTGGAGCCAATTTTACTATTAATACTAATTTACGGCTACACTTACAAACAACTAATGAAGTAGAATTAGCTTTCCAAAATAGTAATTCAGTCTATTTAGAACAGAACAACTGAGAACATTGAAATGACCTCCTGCATTTCAGTAGAAACGTAAGCAAATAAAGTTCTATAGCTTATAGGTGTGAGTCTGTGACATGTGTGGCATCCAGAAGCACCTAGAGTAAAACATGTGATGTTCATATTCCCCAAAACAGCAATTGTGCTGCATATATTCTTTTTTTTGGTTGAGAAATAGAGTCCTCAATTAGTACTTATTGAGGAACACACAAAAACAGCCAGATCTTGTAAAATATGTAATACCTCTACACTGGAAAGCCAAGCAGAGCAAGTCAACATGTATTGCTAGAAAGGCTATAGATACTGCTTCCAGAAACCAAATCTCTATATAACAGAATAAACTGCGAAAAAACATGTGAACTCTTGCTTTGCTACATATTAGACTCAACTCATCAGGGTGTCACAATGACCAAGCAAAATGGTAAAGTATTAAATGTTTCACAGTTCCTTCTTCTAGAGAAACTTACACATACACTTGATGGCACTCTTCAAGTTTTCAAGAATTTGTATGTTATGTTTATAACGAAATCTACAAATAGTTGGAGATGTCGATCATGTTAGTTATCTGATCTGTTTTTGTGTGAAAGACAGGTTAGTTCTGTTTCATCCCTTTACCAAGTAATTTGCCCATTCATTTTATGAATCAGCATACTGATTTATTAATGTCACTGCAAGTAAGTACATCAAACACCCTTGAGCCTTATAATCATACTGAGACTGAACGAAATGCAAGGCAACTGATTTAAAGAGCATATCCAAAAAGAGAAGTTGAATCAACGACATGTCCACGAACGCAAGAACTTAAACATTGTTCCAACGATTCCTGTCTAGTTCACGCGCACACTACTACTCGTAAGTATCTGTGTAGGCTAATTGATTAATAAGAAGTACAAATTGATTTGGTGAAGGAAGTTCAACATGTGTCTGAATTGTTTTCCATGCGCCATGTGTATGTAGGTGTGGTCTACATTCAGAAAGAAACGAATGGCCATAAGAAAGATAGTCCTGAACGGGACACGGCCCCAGATATGACCTTGAACTTGTTAGAAATACATGGAAATGGCAATATTAACCTACATATCAAAGGGACACCCCATATCGTCAAGTTCAACAGTCGCAAGCAAATAGACCTTCCTGTAATGGCCATGGGAGCAAGCAAAGACGAAGAATTTTCCGACAGGAAGGAAGGGAAACGGCAGACAAACCCTAGCACCCATGGATCCCAAATCTAAATGGTTCCAAGAGATGGATACATTCCAGGAAACAAATCTATATGGATCAGGGACGCTGTGAGAAGGAAGACTCTAGCCTAGGAGATATGCCAAGTGAAGGGACGGGAAGAAGGGGGGAGATGGAGCATACGGCCTCCGGCTTGCCGATGATGGTGGCGACGGTGCTGGAGGCGTTGGCGAGGACGGCGGAGGTGTCCACCCCCTCCAGGTTCACGTTCGTCGACACGTTCAGGCAAGGCATCTTCCTCCTCCTCTGCTTCTTCTCGCCGGCTCCTCTCTCTCTCTCTCTGCGCTGGTGAGTGGAACTGTGGAAGGAGGGGAGGCCTCACTTGACCGGTCCCTGCCTGATGAGGAAGAGAGAAAACCCTGGCCACCCATCGACCATACGGCGATTCTACGAAATCTTTAAAGCAGAATGTATGGTATGGTGTCACAATTTAAATGGCGTCACAAGCTAATTACCCTCATATTTCAAATTAATTACATGTCCTGCCACCTATAAGTGAATACCGATTCACAAATTACAAATCAAATGCCACCGCAGTCAACCTGTTTGTCCCGTTATTTATCCACGGTCAATCCTTTTCTTTTAGGTTGTTATATATTTTCTGTTAGGTGTAGCCGTTCTGTTTCCGAAATAAATGCAAAGCTGAGTGATCTGATCTGATTGATCTGAACTTAAAAGATCGATCTGCACGAGGGAAAATAGGAGCGATATATCGCGATCTCACTTCGTAGTCTGCTACACCTACGGACGGATCACGGACAAGGTTACAGAGAAGCCTACGTGCTGACGAGAGTGACCGGACGTGTAGCCAGTGTGAAAGATAAACTGCTCCAACCATCGAAAATTAAAGAGGGAAAAATCGCCAATCCATCCGCAGGCAGCGTCACGGCATGTTCTTGCACCCACATGGCGGCACAACGACCTCTTCGTCGCCGGCTGGCGTGGCGACAACCGACAAACTCCTGGTGATAGCGGCGCGGCCGCAATATACTGGGGCGGCGACACGACCAGATTTTGGTATCTACGTGACCAAAGGAGATGGTCCTCCGGCCATCAGTTCATAGGGTCGGAGGTATCGGAATCGTCGTTGCCGTCCACGGTCATCCATATTGCTCCTGGAAGGCCACAGCGTTGGCGACACTACCGGCGCGGTTGCGACGGCGCAGATGGCGAGCAGCACGTAGGCGAGCAGCAGAGTCGCAGCACGAGCAGCAGTCCGGGGTGAGGAGAGAAGAAGCACGCTCCGTCGGGGACACATCATGGCTCCGCTTCCTCTGCCTGTTCTCGGACACGCTCCGTCGGGGACGAACAGGAGGCGCGCAGACGGCGGCCTCCACCGCTGCCACCGGGCCCGTGCTGCACCTCGACGCGGCAGGCGAGCACGCGCAACATCTCGACGCGGCCGGCAAGCTTGTGGGCCGAGGCCGACGAGCACGCGCTACGACGCGACACAGCCAACGAGCATGTGTGGCGCCTCGACGCGGCCGGCGAGCACGCGCTGCGACGTGACACGGACAGCGAGCTTGCGGGCGAGGCCGACGAGCAAGCGCTCCTCAAGATGGTCCTCGTCGCCCACGGCTGTTGTTGCCGTCGTTTCTTTCATAAATTCCTCTCCTCTGTCGTGGTAGATGGAAATTTTGCCACGCCTGCCTGCTTCTCGCTGGGGGCGCCCGCCGCGCCCGCCTGCTGCTGCTGCTCCCGTTCCTCCACCGCCGTCGGGGGCGCCCGCCGCGCCTGCTTGCTGCTGCTCCCGTTCCTGGCGGCCCTTCTGTTGTTGCCTGCTGCTCGCCGTGGGCGCCCGCCTCCACCGCCGCCTCCCGTTCCGTTGGCTGGCGCACGTGGCCGACGTGGAGGACGCGTTGGCGGAGCGCCCAGGCGGCAGGGTCGGGTGGGACATGGCGCAGCGCACGCTACGGGCGATGCGCGGGGAAGTAGACGATGTCCATAGAAAATTTGGGATATTTTATTTTTTATTGAGTTGATATGTGGGCCCATATGAAATTGCACAAAAGTCAAGACGTGGCGTCTAACATCCCTTGACGGCGCACTGTCAAAGTTGCCACGTGGCGTCTGAAACTAGACCCATCCTGTCATAATAAGGGTTAAGTGAGACGGTGACCGGTTAGCTCAGGAGTGGTGCGTGCAATTTTAAGATATCTCGGTGGTTTTATAAAAATCTAGCCATAATTGGTGTGGTTTTTTGTAATTAATCGATGAAGCGTGGGGTCAGTCAGCGCCACATCGCAGTGTTCTCAGGATTCCAGCCAGGGACGGAGGAAGGGGGACGAGCAGGGGCTAACACCCCCCCCCCCCCCCCCCCCCATGATTTTGATTTCCTTTCATAATTCTACTACTAATTCCACTTATACTACTAATTCCACTTATAACGGAAATCCATAAGTATTCCATTATAAGGTTCAGTTTTCCTTTCGAGTACGAATGCTGAGATGATGATGTTATCTTGATTTGATTTTTGTCTGTACACTAGGTTCATTTCGTAGAAGGCTTTGTCAGGCTTGGAGGTCTCAGAGTCCAAAGAAATTTAGATGGGGCCAAGGTCTCTGCTCCGTCTCTCATACCTTTTGCAAATAAGAAAAAAAATATAGGCACACAAGGTTAAAAACCAAGCATATTGGCATGGAAGTATTGATCTGTCCAATTGAGGTATTTTTTTTCGTATCATGAAATTTAGCACCTGTCAATGATGACAATGTCAAGTATTTAGTTTATGTATCCGTGATTTAGCAATTCATGACGGTCTCCGTAGTTGTCAGCGATGCCACTATGATGGTAAAAAGGCCTCCTCGGTAGTTCCGATGAGCAATGCCGGCTCCGTTGTACAGCCACCACATCAGAGAGCTCCTCTTTCGATGCGCTCCATTTGGTGGAGGATGACATCTCGTCGGACCAGAGAGAGGAGAAGTGGAGTGGACGAGAGTGAAGTGAGATGTTAGGGTTTGGTCCGTCATCCACTATTTGTAGGGATAGAGGTGGGTCAGGTTGTGCCACGCGGTGCCAATTCGACTTACAACAACGCCGATCACCCTTCAAAACGTGAGTCCGCGCTGTTAGGGACGACGTGACGGAAGCACCCGGACGTCCCCAAACCCACCCCACAAATGGCCTGGCTTTGGAGTT
This sequence comes from Poa annua, assembly GCA_026929855.1. Classification (NCBI taxonomy): domain Eukaryota; kingdom Viridiplantae; phylum Streptophyta; class Magnoliopsida; order Poales; family Poaceae; genus Poa; species Poa annua. The sequence continues at coordinate 60,375,849 of CM049432.1, forward strand.
TGCCGGATAGTCCGGCCGGTCGTTTGAGCTGAATTTGGGGAGCTCGGTTCGGTGAGGGTTTTCGGCCCAAAACCTTTCGGGCTGTCAGCTCAGCCGTTTGAGTGAGGTTTGCGATGCGTGGTTGGAGATGGTCTAATTAAGAGGGAAGAGGAGAAATTAGGAGATAATTGGTACATATAGAGCCTGAGGTGAAAGAGTAGTTAAGAGGGAAGGAGAGAAATTAGGGCCTCGTTTTTACATGCACAATTAATCAATGACCGGTTTTCTCTATGATTTATTTGCGGGATAATGTTTTTGTGAAATTGCGTTTGGAAGGTTGGACGAGAACAAGGTGAAAGACGGAAACTTACAATATTTTTTTGGTAGGAGTAGCTGATGAATTTATTTATTTGTAATAAAAACATACAATTAATTTTATTATGATTAACCTCTCGCTTGCAGAATTATATTTGTTTTGTAGGTAACAGATTCACATTTTCTACTCATTTGATTTTTTTAACATCTATTATGTTTAAAATACTTAAAACCCGTAGCAACGTGCGGGCATCAGAAAAAGATCTAATGTTGAAAAAGTCAACAATGTAGCTTAATTTGTAGGAGGATTCTAAATGAAATATGTTTGATACGATTTGTTCTGAACCACAAAAATATTAATGCTCCCGTTGCAAAGCACGGGTACTCAACTAGTCAATTTAATTCATGAACCAAAATTTACAATTGTGTCCCCCCAAAACATTTTAGGACAGAGACATTCTCTAGTAGGTTTTCACGTTCTTTTCGTATGGTTTCTGTAATTCAAATATATTTTGTGGGCTGTATTTATGTTTGTCGAAACAGGTTTTTGTCTCGGTTTGTAAATAAAGTAACGAGTAGCATACAACCAACATACAAACGCAACCCACCACAAGCTGAGACAGCAACACACACCTAAAAGAAAAAAAAAACTGGAGACAAAGGCTGATCAAATAACGGTGACCCGTAGCAGATGCGCCCTACGAAGATGTGTCACCACACTCCCAGTGTTGAAAGCGTCGAGTACAAGCAACACCTAGTGGCGAAGCTGGTGAAAAAACTATTGGGTTCATCTCTTATTATTATAGTGTAGTATACAAATAATTAGCAATATCACACTATAATTTAGTGGAGAGTTGATGAATTTCATTGGGTTAATGTGAACCCAATGGTTCTATACAAGCTCTGCAACTAGCGGCCCCCCTTAAGAAGGAAAGCGTCAGCGGTAGCAAGCGTCTGCTACCACTCGGATCAGTGCACTGGACCTAGGGTTTCATCCAGCACACAAGGAAGCGGATGAAGGGTCGCCACGATGCCCTTCAAGAAAGAATGATGCCACACAGAAGCGGCACCCCATCGGTGTCAGCCCATCCAACAAAGATTTCTCCCGCAAAAACCTTCCATGTAATTCCGAACGGTTCGTAGCACAGGATCCCGTAAGGACGAGGCCTCACCACCAACAAACTCACCACCAGCCAACATGCGCCACCACATACACGGAAACCATCATCGTCGTCTATTCAAAGCAATCGCTACGCGAATGGCAAGATGAAGGCGAAAAAGAGTTTTTACCGGAAACATCACAACCACCGCCGCGCGCAGGGAACTACCTCCACCGTCGAAAACGATAGTGAACCGAACCAAGCCACAGAGCAAATCAGTCCCCGTTAGGTTCGACCGGACCCGCCTGGTCCCTAAAGCCCTCATGGGGCACACAAATCCTAATAGGGTCCGGTCGGGTCCAGATCCGGCCCGTGAAGCCCGGAGCCACGCTGCAATAGGCCAATCACTGTCGCTACTGCCCCTGCAATACATCTATATGAATCTAGACATGATTAAATGTGCTTGTTCACTTAAGGTTGCATGTAGACACCATGTGCAAAGGCTAAAACATCTTATATTAAAAAACCAAGGGGTATAAGTTTGAAGCTAAAAGACAAATGTATGGTCATTATCGTGTCACAGCTTGCGTAAAGTGTCCATATTTGACACATACGTGTGTCAAGGTATGAGAAACATCGTCGCCGAGCCGAGTTTCCAAATGATTTGTCGAAATATCATTTTCCATTTTATAAGTATTAAAAATAACTTTTTCATGAAGCATCAAGCATATACAAAAACTATGGTGAAAATGGCACTCATCTAACTTTCACATAAAGTAGTCCACATTTGATGGACAATACGAAACTATTAGGAATTTTTTATTTTCTATCTAAATTTGCCTATATAAATAACTTTAATTTAAATTTGAACCATACGTGTGCGATGGTTTTCTAAAAAATACATTTATTTAAGATAAACAAGTAGTAGTTTTATTACAAAATCGTTCATAATTTGTAAAAAGTCAACCCCTTCCGATAAATATCCATGATGGACATTTTGACTTTTTCAAAAAAATAGAAAAAGTGAAAAAATACTCAAAATAATCATTTTGTATGGAATCCTTTTATGTGTACTAGTTTATAGGAAAAATAATAAACTTAATTTTTGATAAACTTGCAAAAAAAACTTCACGAAAAGGTCGAGTATAAGTTTTAAACCAAATAACCAATATATGGCCATTATCGTATCATAGTTTGTTATATATTGTTCATATTTGGCACATTGGTCTGCCATGGTATGAAAACAACGTCACCGAACCGACTTTTCAAATTATTTTTATAAATATTTTTTCCCATTTTAAGTGCAAAAAAAACTTTTTTTTGCAGCGGGTATACAAAATATGGTGTAAAATGACACCCATATAATTTTCACATGAGTAGTCCATATTTAATGGACAAATACAAAAAGATTAGGTATTTTTTAGTTTCTAATTGATTTAGTTGTTTTATTCGTCAAATTCTGATTTGCGGATGTAAGATGCGAATGAAGGGGTTACGGTGCAGAAAACAATAATTTTTCTAGCGAACGAAACCCTAACTAGGCAGGATCTATCTATCTATTACATGCGATAACGGTGGCGGAACGAGTTACATTACCTCCATGTAGACCGATAGCGGGGATTACGCTCCCGCACAAGCGTTGACGATGAAGTCGTACGTAGCCGACCTCGAGGTCGCGAAGAACTTGCCGCGATGTCGAAGTTGATGACGCCGGGGTGTCGACGATGATCTGCGTCGACGGGCGTCGGACGGAAGAAGGCAGAGCGCCAGCACCGGGGCTGGTGCGCCGGCAGCAGAGGGGAGGGGGGCGCGGCGGCTGCAGGGGCGAGACGACGTCGCCCAGGCTACTCAAAAGGAGTTGCCTCCGAGCACTCACAAACATACGGAGCTTAGCGACAACCCCCGGTCATTCAGATCCAGCTGAAATCACAGGGGTAGATCTTATCTGGAATCCCGCAGAGCAACGACGCTCTGCGGTATAGCTTAGGTGGAGAGAGATCCCCCCTTCCTCAGCTCGACGCGGCTCCAACTTGGGAACCACGAGATCGAGAGAGAAATCGGGAATTAATTCTATTTTCCAATGAATTAAATCAATTAATATGCCTTGGTATATAAAGGGGGAAGGGGGTGTGCAAACCCCTTGGCTCCCCCATGTGGGACTAAACAAAGGACAAGGGAGGGGGGGTTCGGCCCCCACATGGGCTGGCCGAACCAGCCAATGGGGCCCACCCCCTTGGTGGTGCGGCTCCCCCTCTTGGGCCCTCTTAGGGCCCATGTAGGTGGGAGCCCCCTTTTTCCTTTATTTAATTAATATTAAATTAATATAAAAATCCCATTAATTCATAATTAATATATTTATATATAATTCAATATCCCGTGACTCCGAAAACTCTTTCGGACCACCCGAACAACTTTCGGACATTCCTGGAACCATTCCATACCTTCCCGGAACTCCTTCCGGACCACCGGAACTCTTTCCGGATCATTTCTCTCTATCCAACAAATTCCTATAATATTCCAGAACCTATCTCCTAGGGTCGCTAAGACCTTAAATATGTTACGCTACGGTTCGAGAACACTCCAGACATGGTCGAGACACTCCGCTCACCAATGATCGTCAGGGATACCTGGAAATATATGACGACCCCTGTGCATTCCACGAATATCGTCGTTGAACCATAAATATGACATTCATTCGCTTTGTCTCTGTGATACTACCTTGTCCGAGATATGATCGTAGACACACCGATGTCTTTGTTGTATCTCGTTACCGACGAAGGTTATTAACTCGTCTGCGATATTACATCTCCATGACCTAGTCATAATCTGCGCAGCTATATAGATGCAATATCACCGAGTGGGCCCAGAGTATCTTTCCATTACAAGAATGAACAAATCCCGCTCTTGATCCTTACGTCTTGATGCTCTTTCGGAATACCCAAGATGGACACCGTTATTGTCATGCTATATAAGACACAACGTTTGATGCTCTTAAAGCACCCCTACGAAGCATTAATAAGTACGGTCTCACGGTCTAAGGAATAAGCTATCATATTCTTATCTATTGCAAATGACAAACATCGTAATACGATCTTATTGCAATACTTTGCGTATGTCCACCACCTTATTCAACTAACAAGATGACCCCATTGTCAACCGACGTCATTGTCCTTGATCGGGAATCTCGATCAACTGTTGTCCAATGGACTAGCTCATATAGAGACTTGCTAGGGACCTGATTGTCTATGTATCACACGTGTATTAATAATTCCGATTAATACAGTTATAGCATAATACATAAACATATTATAAACTTATGAGATAATGCAATAAATACTACTTATTTATTTGCCTCTAGGGCATATCTCCTTCAGCGAATTGTTCCATACTAAATAGAAAAAGGAAAAAATAAAGTAAAATTCATTTTATTTTTATTTATTTAAGATTTTTAAGTAAAATAATTTGTTTAATTTTAATAAATAAAGAAGTTTAACATCATGACTCAAGGGTTAATATGATTGATAAGATAGTAATATTATTAAGTTCTCAATTCTCACTTTGAAGCTAATTTGGAATGAATTTAAAAGTTAAGCATGTTTAGGATAGAGCACCTTAAGGATGGGCGACAAAAAGGAAATTTTGACAAAATATGAGTACTTTAATATAGGATTAAGCATATAATCTAAGATTAAGCGTGTGACCAACTAAGAATTAAAAGAAAAAATTAAAATAAAATGAAGGAAAATGCTTCTGTTAGGGCGACCTACACCGCGCAATCGTAAGTCGCCCCGCTCCGCGCAGGCAGTGTGTGCTCTCGCCGGCCCAATAACACGATTTGACCCATTTGTGCTACGTGAAGGAAGCCAAAAGCCCAGTTAGTTGGCTAGGGTTGTTTCTTATGCTCTTTTATGTAGATTTCATATTTTTTCTATTTTCTGTATCAAATACTATGTGTTTCCTGCTGACTTTTGTAATTGACTTTTTCAACCGTTGTCAACATTTTTATATTGTAATTGTTTGTTTTTTCGAAATAAGTATATGCAAATTAATTTTGGAACAATTTTCTTGGTTGCTAAGTCATTTTTTATTGTGTTATTATGCTGAAAATACGTGTTTTTTTGTAACAGATTTTCTTTTTTGTTGAAATAGGTGGTGATTTTTGTTACAAACGAAGTTGTGGCAAAAAATTTGGTTTGTTTACCTACTTTTGAATTTCTACAAATTTATGATTTTGTTGCAATAGTCTGTAGTTTTTGTTAAAATAGTTGGCTTTTTTTTGTAAATGGATTTTCAACAACAGTTGCTCACTTTTTTTAATTGCTCTGAATAAATGAGTTTTATTGTAATATGTTGTGATTTGTGTTTAAATTGTTGTTAATTTTTGTTGTAATTATTGGTGACTTTTGTTGCGAAACAATCTACACTCAAAATGTAATTATTTACCATTTTTACATTTTTTTTTAAAGTTGTGTTGATTTGTTGTGATAATATATATTTTTTGTACACGAGGTGAGTCGTTTTGTTGTAACACGGGGGATTTTTGTTGCGTCACGGGGGTAAATCACCAAGATGACATTTTTGGTGTAAATAATAGAAAGACAAGGGGGCAACAAAATATACCGCTTCGGTTTAAGTGGAGTCTGGGTGGAGTGCGGGTTGATGTTTCAATTATCAGGGGGTAAAATGAAAAATGGTCTGACTAATCCTGGACGCAGGATGGCCATCGAACGGTGCGGGAGGAGACTTAAAAATGGCGCGCTAGGGCGACCTACGCCCTAAAATGTAAGAGTTGGAAAACACTATGAGTCATCGGCGTAGCATTTAGTACGTCGACGGTGATTTGACTTATCTGTAGTGACTGCAACGTGCGACTATTGACTACATAGCCAGGTACTTGGTGGCGGTGGGTGTTCTGTCCGATTTTCTAAACCTGGGAGATTACGGACTCCTACTCAGTTTTAGACTTGTCTTCTTTCAAAGCGCAGATTAATAGCAGATCGGCCTTTGGTGATTTCTTCCAGTGACGAGTGACGACGGTCGCGTGTATCGACGATTGAATCAGGACGATCAGCAATGGCGTGCAGCAGCAAGGTCGCCGACGATGGCAGCACCGGCTCGTCTGGTGCCGGTCCCAGAGAGCCATCTGCGGTACAGGTCCTCCGCTCTCTGCCACTCCTCGTCTTCGAACACCAGCCCATCCTCGGAGACAAGAACGAGACGACGACGGCGGCACACGATGACCCTAACAACGACGACTACGATTGCGAGATGCTCATGTATAGCATCTCGGAAGGGAGGAGCATGCAGACGGAGGAGGGATTACCCGAGATAATATCAACCAAAGACAGGATGTGCTACGCCACTCCGCAGGGCTGGATCTTCATCATGCATGGCGCTCCGCCATGGGATACCTGGTTGTGGAACCCACTCACCGCAGAGACGATACCCCTCCCGCCCATACAAGACGATCACTACATCCCCGTCAATGGCAGATGCCTCCTCACCCACTGCTCCCCGTCCCACCCCGACTGCGCTGTCGTCCTCCTCGACATCGCGTACCCCGACATGTGGTTCTGCAAGATAAGCGACAGGAGATGGGGGCAGCACACTTACGACATCGGCGAGTACGTCCCGGATTTTCCAGATAACGCTCCTCCAAGAAAGTTCCACATCCCCAACACCATCGCCGCGCTGGGAGGGAAGCTGCACTTCGTCTTCTCGGATCAGGAAGCGAACCATGATAAGATGGGCATCATCCACTTGGACTTCAACCATCCTTCTTCTCCTTCTCCGGTCGCCGAGCTCGAGACGCTCGAGGGCGTGGCTGGTAGAGTCCCAGGGGGAGCTTTTCCACGTTTGCGTCTGCTTCTGGGAGTTCGACGTCGACAACATCGGTGCCGTCCTCGTCCACAAGATGGATTTCGAGGAGCGCCGCTGGGTCAGCGTGCATGACATCGGGGACAGGGTCCTCCTGCTGACCGACGGAGGCAACGCTGCGTCCTGCTCTGCGAGCGCCTGTAACTTGAGAGGGAATCGTGTCTACTTCATGAAGAACTTCAAGGAGAACGATGCGAATATCTGCGTCTACGACATGGAGGAACAAGTCATGGAGATTGTCCAAGCACATGACCAAGAATTAGTTATCCTGCGCACGGAGCCTTACTGGATCGTACCGCCCAGTAGTATCTAGTCTGGTAGCAGAAAAGATTAACTAGAGGAGGATGGATTAATTTTATGGAGTATCTAGTCAGCAGCTAGCTGTTTTGTTTTTCAGGAACAGTCAGTTTTCTAAACCAATATGATATTCACAGTTGTACTCATAAAAATAACTAAGAAAATCAAATGAGTTTCTATCTGTTTACATCCAACTAAACAGACACATTTGTGATTCCCTCGTCTTTTTTGAGCCCTGGTTGTTTCAGAGCTAATGCTAAAAAGGGCCTGCTACTAAGGTAAGAATAAATAGAAGAGTTGTTGAAACCTACAGTATGTACAAGCTCACCAACTACTCTTCTTCTCCAGCAAAGGCCCAACCTAGAACTACTCTTCTTTCCCAGCAAGAAAGAGAGGTACGGGCTCACCAACTCGACCACATCCTGCGCTGCTTCGCTCCTCCAGATCAAACAACCAGAAACTTCTGCGAATCAACACTCTCTCCCGCAACCCCGCGAACCACCACTCTATAAATCGACGATCGCACCAGCCTATGGAGCACCACTCCCTCCATCGCCAGCCACATACAAAAAGAGAGAACAACTTAGTACATGAGACAAACACGTCAAGGAGGAGCTGAGATAAACACTGATATTAGTTTAAACAGACAGAAATCGGTCGCATGAAAAGTGTCAAACCTTGTATTCCAGCACCACCCTGCCACAAAAATCCAACTCCATCTCGCCACCTACCACTCTCATTAAACTGTGAAGAAAATGATTTTTAGGGAGCCCAAAATGATGTACATGTTAGCTGTAGCGAACTATACATTTCTTGCACAAGGTATACAAAACAGCTAAACCAGCTCTCTGCTGCACTTACATGAGCTCTTATAACCAGGATGCTTCTACTGTTCTATAGTTAGACATTGTCTACATGAGAACTACATTTCACAAAATTTACATTTATCTGCCTTCACGACAGTAAGCCTAGCCAGTAAATAGAGTTTGCAACTACCATTAGATCTATACATGTAATTGCCTTTTGACTGTACAAGAAAACTAATAGTCGTGTTTAGGGCAAAATTATCTAGGATCAAACTGTGTCACGTAACTCGGTCTCTGAGAAGATCAAACTCCAGGGTCCACCTTTGCTCCCTAACCTGTAACAGAAAATTAACTTGAGTCATCAACATCTATTCTGTTCCAGCTTCCAAGAGAAGGCAATGGAAACCTCGAAAATATATAGTACCTCCACAACCCTGCAACTGCTCGCAAACTCATGAAAAGAACGAGACCCGCCCAGATGCCCCCAAGACCGAACTTAGGAGCAACGACAAGTAGGAATGCGGATGAGACTGCTCCTGCAAAGTACTGAGCAATGCGGATGCCATTGTTAGCATGATAACAATGAGGTAATTTTTTTATTGATGGGTCGAAAACAGAGATCCAGACCATTGAGTATGCGGCATATGCAAAATCCGATACACCATAGTAAAGTCCATCGATCACAAAAGCAACAGCGTTTATGGGCTGTGAAACGGCGACAAACTGCAATATTTCATATCAGCACAACGAGTATGGTACCAGAGTTTAGTCGTGACTTTAGATGTTTATTTCAATAATTATAAATTGCTCATTACCCAGACTCCAGATTCGGCAATGTCCAGAACTGCTGGATCATCAGTGAACAGCAAGGAGAATGACCTAAACCCAAAATATAGGATCACAGCCAATACCATACCGGTCACGCCTCCAATCTGCATAACAGAATACATTAAAAAACATCTTAAAATGTTACGCGTGGTTATAAGAAAGAAGAAAAGAACTCCAGCAGCATATGCGAACCCCCCACCCACACACAGACAGAGACACAAAATGTGTTACATATTGACCTGCAGAACTCTGTATAGAACCATGCGGGCCTGCTTGTAATTCCTTTTCGTATATTGAGTTGCAAGTAGAGCCTGCATTGGTTTAGTTTGACATAAAAAGGCGATGGGATACAGCTCAAAGAACAAAAGAATATAAGAAGGCAATGGGATATAAATCAAATGTCACGTCGTATAATGGACAAACCTGTCCAGCAAGAGCTAGTGCATCGTTGAGTAGAGACATTGTCAACCATACTTGCAAGCATAACTGATGGCCAGCCATAGGAACAGGCCCTTCCCTTGCAACCAGGGATGTCGACAGCGTCATGGTGAGGAGTACTGCAACGGTTCTACCTATCAGCAATCCACCTGCGGAGAATTCAAGTTATATCGGATACCATAGCAGACAGAAATATTGGATACTACATGAGTGTGAAGTGGTAATCGAAAATTTGGCATCTTTAAGCAAACAACTACTGGTGAAGTCTCATCATGGGATCATATGTCAAAACTAATGTTCTTTAAGTCCTTGGAAAATGGAAAGGAAGAACGGGAATATTCACCAACCTGATTTCAGATATCGGATTACTCCCCCACCAATGATGTTTCCAGAGAAGAGTACTACTTGACTATTCAACTTCCAGAGTAGGATGCAAGCTATCAAGTACCTGATAACAGGCACAAAATTGTGCAGAGAATTAGAGACCATCGATACACTACACATCACTAAAAGGAGGAACTACAGGACACCAATGAGCAAAGTACATTAGATTCTTGTGACGGCTTTAACATACTCAGAGGTGACAGTTGCCAGGGCAGCACCTCTTACTCCTAGACCAAGCGGAAACACAAATATTGCATCAAGTATTGCATTTACTAGGTTACCTACACCTGCATGCACAATATGGAAGTCAAAAGGACAAAATGGCAAGTACATGCAGCGCACGTGTTCCTAGGACTTGCTTCTTACAGATACTCAAAATTGTAAAAAGCAAGAAACTGTGTGAAATGTCTATTCCACTTAGCCACAATGCTTTGCTAAATCTTACCAACAGCATACAAAGGAGTCTTTGTATCCATCAGCCCACGAAATGCACCCTGTGCTGCAAGTGCTACTATGATTGGTGGAGCACCATATGCCCTAAAAGTAAGAAACTGCTCTCCTGGTATTCGCACTGGGGAATCCTGTTTACGCAACAAAACGTATTCAAGAGTCATTCTGACATAAGAAAAATGCACAAAGAAATACAAGGTTGAAATGACTGAACCGAAGAAAAGTTTGTGTTTCAGTTCTATTCGCGCTACTTAGTTCATAAAATAAAGTAACAGATCTTAGAGTATAGTTACTTCAAGATATGAGAAAGGCCAAGTAACCACCAAATTCTGATACACTGTAGCTTACTTTCGAGCTAATATAATTTTCAGTTTCATCCTAACATGGTATGTTTTCTCAGGAACATATAAAAACATATACAAACATTACGAACTAAGCACATAGCTAACTGAGTGAAAAAAAAAGGAGTGCCATCAAGCAGATACAATTTCTTTGTAGGCCTGACAATTAATTAGTCCTACATACCATGGGTATACCGATGATGTCCATGAGTGCCCCAGATCCGAAAACAAGTGCTATGGTTTCCATCAACCCGATAATAGCAGCTAGAGCCAAAGATGTCGTAACCGCTGGAAGAAACTTCCTTTGTTCAGCCAACTTATCTGAAGAGCTTCGAAATTCATCTTTAAGTGAGAACTAAAAGATAATTAGTGTAACAAAAACAATGGAAATCATTTCTTAAGTATTTAAGCTCTTTGTTGGCTTACTTTCTCCTCTACAATTATCATCCATTGCCTGCTGCTCAGCAACAAAAGATGTTGTCACATTAAGCAGTGGAACATTAAACAACTTCGACACCAAATTGAAGACCGAAATCGATACACCAACAGCAGCAAGTTCGGTTGAGCCTGATGATAGAGTAAAATTTGATTAAGAGATCAGCAATGTTTCCAGTTCAAATTTTAAATAAATAAAAATAACTTTTTTGTGAATGCTCATCTACAAAATTTTGACCTGAATTTTATGGCATACACCCACGTATACTGTACCTTGTAAATGCTATAAACCCCACACCACTGAAATTCTATGCATTCTCCTGCACCTACGCCATTTTTGCTCGTATGGGACCAACTCTAAGTTTATTTCTCTCTTAATTGATAACATCTTAATCGAAACCCATAAAATCACACCTATTTCAACTTTCCTAAGTGACATGCAAAATTGTAGTAGGCAAGGTTCTTACCCCCTCTCAATTGCTAACCAAAGATGAATTCGAAAAGGTGATGACTTGGTAAGGTCATCGCATTCCTATTAACACAGCCATTATAGGTGTGGTCTTGAGGAAGCTGCCGCTGCGCTCTCACTCAATGCCCATCTCACCTGACGCTAAGTTTTTGCTGCACTCACTGTGACCTTGAAGCTCAACATCTCACTATTGAGTTTTTGTTCCTTATCTTCGTTCATTGGTTATGACAATCTGCTTAGTAAAAGAATCATTTCATTTGGTGCTTCCAAATCATTTGCATCGAGTACTAATACACTAATTCTATTATAATCTATTGAACTGTTTTTCATTTCAGCATAAACGCAGTGAATATGATCTGGCAATCAGTACACACATGATTAAGTATCATAACAGTTTGCAAAAACAAATGGTCGATGGCTCATCGCCATACAACTTTGGGCATTATGTTATACATGAAGAGCATCGCCGAGGATTACTATTGATGGAATCCATTAGTTTCTGGCTTATAACGCTGCAACATAATATACTGGTGTAGCATAACTTGGTTGTAAATGTTTTTACTTAGTCAGACACCATCTTGAACATGGTCAGGCTTGTAATCCAGGATCCAGGGACACCCAGAGTGAGCAAGATTTCGTTTACATAATGGAAGAGATTAATTAACCCGCCTCTGCATCGTGAGAAGGAAGCTTCATTACCTAGATGGCCGACGAAGGCGGTGTCGACGAGCGCGGTGATGGGGTCGGCGGCGAGCGCGAGCACAGCGGGCGCGGCGATGCTCAGGATGCCCATCCCGACCCCATCAAGCCTGAGCAACCCCAGCACTCCGCGATCCACAACCTCAGCCTCCTCAGTCCTCTCAGGCTCTGACTCCCGAGAAGCGTCCTCGTCGTCGTCGACCACGCCATCGACTGTCGGCTTCCCGCGGCATCGTGGGGTGCGCCACCAGCGAGCGGCAGCAGCACGGCGGCGACGGATTCGGCCTGAAGGCATGGTGGATACATGGTTCGGCGTTGGATAAGGGGCCAGGGTGAGCATGGCGGCGGCGGCGGCCCTCATCGGCGCCGGCGAGCCGAGCCGAGCGTGTGGGTGGAAGCCGTGGCACGTGCGTAGCGGTTCAGTGGACGAGAGATGCCGATTTTGTTGGGCCTTGGGATTGGGCCGTAACAACCCATTTGATCTTCTTCGCCCTCGCCTTGGCCGGTCAGCTTGTGCCGCGACCACGATCTGCTGCCGCCGCCGCCGTCCGCCGCCTCGCTCCGGCGACCGCTGCTTCTGACGCCTGACAGGTACCGGCTATCTCTCTCTCCTCTCATTCAAATTTCCGTGTAATTGATTGGGCCTTGTGGATGGCGCAGCTTGTAGCCAGCGGCACGGCATGAGGTTCGCGGGGTGGTACATGAAGATCGCCGCCGGTGGCGCGGCCATAGGCGCCTGCATGGAGCTGTTCATGATCCACACCGGCTTCTGTGAGTCCCTTTCCCCTCCGTTCACCATTCAGTATTCCAGTCCCTTGTAATTAGCTGGTTGAAATCGTCAGTGTGGATGTGCTGTAGACAATTTCATCTATACAGATGTTAAATCTCCACGAAAATTTACACCTAGCTGTAGATTTAACTGCCGGTCAGTTGTTACTGTGAGATCCATCGAGCCTATGGAGATTATTTGCCAATTTTTCAAGGGTCACGACTGGCTCCTCCAGTAATTGAAATGGATTGGTCAGGACATCTTCCATCAGTAACAATATAAACATCTTTTGTTAGGCTCCCCTGGAAATTTACATTGTACTGTTGCTTCATTTCAAGTTCATGTGGTTTCTTTCGTGCACAACAATGGCAGTGATGCTTTCTGTTTGCTACAGATGAGCAGGTAACGATGCTAGAGTCAGAAAAAAGAGCTTGGGAAAGCAGTCCAGAAGCACAAGCTATGAGGGAAGCCTTGAATCCATGGCACAAGCGTGATGAGAAAGACAAGGGTGATGAAAAAGATAAATGCTAGGAACAAGCTAGAAGCTACCATCGGTCCTCGTTTCAAGTAATTGCGTTCCTATCCTTCAGCTGTATCGTAGTCCCTTGAACATGGACACATGATAATATGGCATGTGCCATTTTTGCAGTCGTCAAAACGTGTACCCTGTTGAGGGATTGTTGGATGGCAACTTCCAGCAATTTTCTGAAAGCTTTGCCCATATGAGATCCATATGTCTTCTTCCTTACAAGGATTTTTTTCCCGTTTCGGCACTTATGTGACCATTTGGGACGTCAGTTGAATTCCATACCTGCTATCTCTTTGGCAATATAACAATTTGTTATTAACAAAGCATTATAGAATCGGACAGTTCAAACTGACATTTCGTTCTTTGAGTGACTACTCTCTGTTCAGTTACTTCAGTGGTTGCTGCTACTGAAGTATGAGAGTTTGTGGTTAAATATATTCTGGGTACTTGCTCAGATACCCCATTCATTCAGATTCTACAAGTTTGTTTTTTGTTCATATTTTTTCGTTTTGTTTACTGTGTCACATAGGTAAAATTAAAGAAACTACATACTTATATTTCTACGTTAGAGTAAGCCTCACATTTTAGGCAGATCCAGTTTCAGAACTCCGCCATACTTAAAAGTAGTAAACATAAAATAGATGAGTTGATGTGAGGTCAGCAACAAACAATCATCAGTAAGTTAGTTCAACCTTCTCTAGCATTCATGTTAACATTAGTGCCATGTAAACAGAACAATTGTGCCCTCTTGTTGAATCTCGTGATGGTAGTAATTACATGTATTGCATCTAACCCAGTGCACCTAGAACTGAACCAAAACTTGTGCAAACTAGCCATGGTTTCAGAGCAGCGAGGAACAGATCAATGAGTTCCTTTATCAACTAGAACCTTGGCTATGGTACTTACAACTAGACTGATCATCAGCCGTAGCGTAAGCAAGTCTTGTTCTCAAGAATAGGGCCATGCTGGATCCTAAGCCCAGCAATGTGATGCAACCCCACACAAAGAACGTGTTCGAGTAGCACTTCGCACCCATGCACATTATCATGGTGTCGACTGTGCCAGTGAGGTTGTCCAGTACTGTATGCCTTAGGCCATTTGCATCATATACCAGGGCTGCAATCTGGCCATAGAGGAGTGAGCCAAGTGGGATATTGGTGATGAGGATGTTGTGGTTCACGCCAACACTTTTTGGTCCAAAGAGCTCGGATGTCACTGACACTGCCGCAGCAAAGATGAAGCCTGAGCTGAGGCCAATTAACGCCGTTCCAGCTATCAGAGTGTTTTCATCGTGCGATCTCCACAGTAAGAAAAAAGCCACTGGCATGGGCATCAACGCAGCTGCAAGCCACCCTGTCCGAGCAAATGACACCTTCCTGCATGCAAATTGCATATGTTAATATAGTTAGCTAGGGGGGCAGATGATCAGAGCTGAGATATCTGTATCACTGTATATGTCTATAGAGTAAGAGAGACAGACCCGTGAAGGAAGTCAGGGAGCGCAGAGAGAAGGCGACCGAAGAATGAGCAGGAGGAGTAAACGGCGAGAAGCATGGTGAGCCGCGGTTGTAGGTTTAATGACTCTGCAATCTGCCCCAGGTTGTTGCTGTACACCAGCCCAACAGTGGCACCACAGAAGTAGGCTGTGTAGTAGAGCCAGAAATCCACACGCCGAATGAGCTTCGTTGCACTATGCTCCTCACCAAGAACCAATACACGGCCCTTCTCCAGTATCGTCCCACAGCAACATCCCTCTAGCTGCCATTCCACTGACTTGTGCGGCATGCTGCTGTCTATCTCCCTCTGATGACCATTGTTGAGCAGGAGCGGCTTTTGCGGGTCGTCATTGCTTAAGGGCAATGCAGGGTCAGGACCATGTGCGCCCACAGCTGAGCAACTGGAGGCTGCAGGGATGATGAGAGGAAGAGCAAGTAGGGCCAAAGCGCCCATGAGGACGGCCCGTGCAGCGGAGCTGGTTGTGGTGACAGAGCCAAAGACCACTAAATATATGCCGGTTGTGAATGCGATGATGTAGAAGCCAAGGAAGACACGCTTGTCATGTGTGGGCGTAGTGCGGACACTGTTGCGATCATGCGGGTGGCAGAGTAGGATCGCTGGGAGTGCAACAATGGAGACGGCAAGGGGAAGGATCGCATTGAGGAGGAGGTAGACAGATGGGGAGTACGGGGAGAGGGTGTTGGCGAAGAGGGTGTAGAACGCAGCACTGAGCCCGTTGAAGCTTATGGACAGGGAGAGAGCCAGGGGGCGGTTGCTTGCGGAGAAGCTGCGTATGCAGATCACGAAGCAGACCGTGTTGAACCAGCAGATGCTGCACCCCGCTAGCAGGCAGACCAAGAACACCTGCGATGGACGCAACAATTAAATTAGAATCAGTCGATCACTTGATTAAATTCAGTTCAGCAACTCGCAATTTAGCGTGAATACATATGTCTTGGTTTCAAATATATCCTGTGAAACTGTACATAAACAGTTGCCTGTTCAGGGAAATTCTCGAGCAATGATCAATTCCTAAACTCTACCATGTAAGCTGGTTTGCTAATTTTCTGGGAATGCTTTACGTAATATGCAATTCCTGTGTACAACGGAGTGTCAGTACTGATGTGCTTGTTTGAATTGTTTGCGGGAGTGGACATCTGACTATCTGAGTATATATTATTTTTGCAAGAACTTAAATTTGCAACAGCCACTTGCGAATTTAGCGACTAAATAAATCACTCAGGTAGACAATGTTACTTGGACGTCTTATTTTGTTATAATTTTTTGCCGAAGCATATATGTTATTTTCAGTGCTAGATATGGAGTAGATCTGAAGCAGGTATGGACACGATGCTGTTCTGAGAATGCAACGCAGCAGGCGTGTGATGCTATGGTGATCTTCAGGTATCGATCTGGGGGTTGCTGTTGCGAGGGTCCTTTTGTTCTACAGATATGGCCATTTTCTTGGTGCTTTTTTGAGAATCTGGATCATGTGCCTGCTCAGTGCGGTGTATAGTGGCAAAGCAGGTTAACGAATCATTTATATGATCAATTAATCGGGAGCATTAACAATCACCACCTCCATGTAGGCACCGTTAAAATGAATACACTGTGATGACTGTACTATTTATGCATAGTACGGATTTAATAAGTAATGTAAGATTATTATGGTGTAGAAGCAGGGTAGGTGGCTCATCTGCTGGCGAAAGCAGGCTGTGCTGTTGGGTTGGAACTTGGAAGAGAAGAGAAGCCATGGAATTAAGGTTGGAAAAAAGAGTGCAGGCAGGATGGGCAGGGCATGCCTCCATCCTCTGTTAGAAAATAACTTGCTACCTTTTTATTCCCCTGTATCCATCCATCTTATATTGGAATGAAGGTCGAAAATAAAGGATGGGCGCTCCCGCTCCCAAGCCGTACGACGGCGCTTTGACCAACCTGGTCACCGTCGCGGCGCCTCCACCCACCGGATCCCCCGCCATTACTGCAGCCGACGGGCGGATCCTCCCCTGCATCGCCCTCCTTGAAGCCACATGCGCACCACGCTCCGGAATCACCGACGCGGAGGGGCGGGTTCTGCCATGTGTGGCATTAATGGAGGTGGGAGCTTGCTCGGACGCTCCCGCCTGCGCTTCACCCTCTTCTTCCCAGCTGGTAAGCTCTGCTCCTCTCCTCTCCTCTTCCGCTCCTGTGCAGCTCCTGCCCCCGCCGACCGCTGGAGTGATTCATGCCTCCCGCGTTACCGGGGATCTGGGCACGCCTTCAGTGCCGCGGCCGCGCCCTCGCCTGCAATCCATGATTATTGCACCGGGGCTGCGCAGCTCGCCGCAGCCTACACCTGTGGCCTCGCACAGCTCGCCTGCGCACTGTGAGCCCCCTAGCCCTGGCCAAGATCTTTCCATTGCGGAGGGTGAGGAGGGATGGGAAATCGCTGGCTCCCGCCGATGGCAGAGGCAGAGGAGACAGCTCCAGAGCTTTCAAGCCCCACAACCACCACGAGATATTCCAACTCGCCGCACCAAGCCCGCGCCTCCGGCCAACTACAAGAAAAGATTTGCTGGGCTCTGCTACAAGTGTCTTGCGCCGCGCCACCGCTTCTTTGAATGTCGTGATCCTATCAAGTGCTACCACTGCAGACAGAGCGGCCACAAAGAGCGGGATTGCATTGCGCGCAAGAAGAAGCTGCGCCCAGCTGTCCCCTCTGCCTCTCCGCCGCCGCCGCCGCCCCCGCCGCTCGGCTCCTCTGCCTGGCCGGCCCTCCGCCAAATGGAGCTCCAACCAGGCCACGCCTCCCGGCGTCCAGATTCCTCCGCCTGCACCGCCTACTACACTCCGGAGATCGAGGCGGAGTCCCACCGCCTCCGAACCTCGCTGCTGTTCGCCACCGCCGCCGGAGGTGCGGTTGGCATCTCGGCTGAGATGGTGGCCGATGCTGTGGAGCACGAACTCGGCTTCGACTGGAGCGCGTTCGAGGTCGCCGAAGCCTTCCCCGAGGATTTCGCCATCACTTTCAACCAACCTCACCTGCGTGATGCGGCGGTGGAGCGCCGCTCGTTCCTGGTGCGAGGCCGCCTCTTCAAGCTCAAGCCCTGGCTTCCGGCTGCGCGTGGTTTGCACAAGGTCTGGAGGTTCTACTGCCGGGTCGCCATCGACCTTCTCCCGCTTGAATCGTGGAACTGGAAGCAAGTGGCGCGAATCATGGGCGATGACTGCATGCTGGATCGGATTGAGCGGAAATCTGAGCTGAAGAAGGACATGTCTGCGCTGTTTGCTTGGGTCTGGACGTGGAATCCGGATCGCATTCCTCGATCTTGCGATTACTCGCTGATCAACATGCCTGATGTGCCTCACGCCCGCCGCGCTCTGCCAGAAGGGACACCGGTTGAAGAAGGCAAGGAAGGTCCGACCACCGAGGTGCTGATTCATCTGGATGTGACCAAGGACTACACGCCGCTGTCCCCGGCGTCCAGCCCGGGCTACGACGCTGCAGGAGAATGGCCGGAGATTCATTTCAACCCAGGCTGGCGGCTGGGAGCGCTAGACCCGCCGCGCAAGCACCGGCGGCGACGTCCCTCTTTCCTCCCCGGCGGTCCCAGTGCTGGGGGTCGAGACGACGATGACAGAGACGACTATGGTGGCCGCCGTCGCGGGCACCGCAGTGATGGCAAGAAGAGGATGTGGCGCAGCATGAAGGAGAAGACGCAATGCCGTGATACGGCAGCACATGAGCCCGAGACACGCCGCTACCGGCACCGTGAAGCCGCCCCTGCGGTGGATGCAGCCGCCCCTGCGCCGGCGGAGACCTCACCGCCGAGCGATGCGCTCAGCTCATCCGCGCCCGCTGAGCTGGTGGAGGCACCACCGAACCGCCCGCCCGCGCGGCCGTTCTTCCGTAGGATGCTCTCCGTCATTCACCGCAGCCCAGAGACCTGCCACCGCCGCAGGCATGGAAGCGCACCGCCGACCGGCAGGGACCCAGTCATGCCGCCGCCGTCGGCGTCGCTCGTGGCGGCGCCCAGCACCGAGTTCACGGAACCGTCAAAAGATGCCTTCTTCGTCAACCCTGACCTGACGGTGTACAGGGCCTCAGAAACCAGACTGAACAAACAGCAGGCTCAGGTTCAGTGCAGGGTTGCTGCTATCAGGGAGGTCAGCGTTGCTCAGATTGCTCCAGAGGCTGCCATGCCGCAAATAGCACAAGAAGATGCCCACTCCTTTGTCCCCAGCTTGACCATGCCTGTTTCGGGTGTGACAACGACGACCATGCATGAGGAGTGGCCTCTTTGGGCAGAGCTAGGTGAGCCAGGTCGACAGGAGGACAGACCGGACCTAAGGTGGGCGAGATCGTGCGGCCTACAACACATGGCCGCAAAGCCTCTGATGCTCCTCTACTCCCCACCACGGGCACCGATCTACAGCACAGAGCTGCTGCAAGTTGAGGAGTGGGGACGGCTGGTCACGAGCGTGGCTACGCTGGGTGCAGGGGACCTTGATCAGACCTGGGGCACAGAAGGCATCCCACACAGCCATTTGGGCCTCGCTGATCCTTTCCCTCCGTGGCCCAGTCCACAGATCGCACCGTTGCAGGGGTGGGACACGCCCGTTGTTGGGCCTGCTTGGGAGTACTATCTGCCGCATGAGCGTGAAGCGGTCTGTGGGCCTGGGCTCCTGGCATCTGCTTCGCCCACTCAGCCCAGGTCCTGGATGGCGAACGAGACCGACTCAAACACCCCAGCGACCCCATCTGATGCAGGGCTGCCGAACACGGGTCTGCTGGAGGAAATCACAATGAAGATTGCTAAACTACAGATTGACGACCAACACGTTTTCATTGCTAAGATTGCCACGATCCTCTCCTCCTCTCTGTTAGGGGCGGCACCAGGGAAATCTGCACCGCATACCAAGGCTATGAGGAGGAAGTTTTTTGGCCCGCTGAATGTGCAGAGACAGAGCGCTAGGCTTCGCAAGCTTCAGAAGACCTTCAGCCCAACACGCCGCTCCCAGGCTGTGATCTGTAAGGAGCTGGGGATCATCCAGAATGAAGACGATCTGACTGACGACAAGCTGCTGGACTACATCAACCTCTACAAGGACCCCATGTCTGATATGGGGCTGGCAAAGATCATGGCCCTCACCGGGATTGCGTCCCCTTATCAGATTCAGCTGCCTGACGTGGAACTGCAAGGTGTGCTGGATGAGCTCTCGGCGCGGGGCTCCTAGGCGTGTTAACGCCTCCGTCTTATCCGAAGACTTCATTGTTTCCCAATGTTGCAAACCTGCTTTCCTTGCTGTAGTAGTCGGGCTGCCTGGCTGTACCCAGTCTCGTGGCATTGGTATCCTCCGTCTCCTGTTCCATATGCGGCTAGGCCCCTGCCGGCCTCATCGCATCTGTATCGCACTGCTGGATCCTTGTTGATCTCGCCGTGTCTTTGTAGCGTCGCAACGCCACTGTCGGCCTTGCGGCGTTTTTGTGCCTGTGTGGGTCCTGGTCTGTTTCTGAATCCTGTAGTCAGCTCGCCCTGTGTTGGGCGCCGCTGCTACTGTCACCTGTCTGTGTACTGCTCTCTTCATTGCTATGTTGCTCTTATGTTACTTAATGGATGAAAACCTATCAGTACTTAGCTCGAACGTAAGAGGGCTTAACGACAGGACTCGACGCGCGTCCGTCAGAGCTGTAGTTGATCGTCTGCGTTGTTCCATCATATGCTTACAGGAGTCTAAACTCGCAACTTTTTGTGATGCTGACCGGAGAGAGATCGCAGGGCCCTTGTTTGATGGCCACGCTGCACTGAATGCAAATGGAACCAGAGGGGGCGTTCTACTGTTTTGGCGCACAGATAGGTTCACTGCGGATCAGGTCGTCGTTCGCCTCTTCTCCATCACGGCGCGCCTATCGCCGGTCGACGGCTCCCCGCCGTGGACACTTACCACTGTCTACGGTCCACACGACGAGCCTAGGAAGCAGGCTTTTCTGGACGAGATGACACAGCTTCATAATTCAATCACTGGCCCTTGGCTCATTATTGGTGATTTTAACCTTATCAAGGAAGCCCGGGACAAGAATAACAACAACATCGACAGGCGATGGATGCTTCGGTTCCGAGCAGCCTTAAACTCCTCTAATCTCCATGAGTTGCCGCTGATAGGCCGGAAATTTACTTGGTCAAACGAGCAAAATCCACCGACACTTGTCCGTCTAGACCGTGCCTTTTGCAATATCGATTGGGAGCTGCGCTTCACTGCGGCCAAGCTGCTGCCGCAATCCACAGGGTACTCAGATCATTGTCCACTCCTGCTTATCAATGAAGGAATCCCCAAAGCTGGCCGACGCTTCCGTTTTGAAGCGTTCTGGCAACACATCTCAGGTTTCGGGGAGGTTGTGGCCAATGCTTGGAACATGGACGTCAGTAACAAAAGCCCCATTGCGGCCTTGGACCTGAAGATGCGAGCCACCAAATCTGCCCTGCAGACTTGGAGCAGGAAACATGTTGGGGATATCCAGAAGCAGCTGGGAGTCGCGGAGGAGTTGATTTTGCGCCTTGACATGGCGCAAGACCACCGCCCGCTCTCCCCAAATGAATCCCTGCTGCGCCGTGCGCTGAAATCACGCACCCTTGGGCTCTCGGTGCTGTTGCGTATCAAACGACGACAGCGTAGTAGAATCAACTGGCTCAAGGCCGGCGATGCAAACACCCGCTACTTTCACCGGAAGGCCAATGCTAGGCAAAAGAAGAATGCCATTCATGCTCTACAAACCTCTGACGGGCTGATCACGGGTCAGCCAGCTATGCTAGACCTCGCCCACCACCACTTTGATCAGATTTTAGGGACAGCCCCGCCTACCACTGCCACTTTCGATTGGGCAACCCTCGGTCTCTCCTCTCCGGACTTGTCGGAGCTGGAAGCCCCAATCCCCCTTGATGAGATCAAGCGTGCGGTGGATGATTTACCAACTGACAAGAGTCCTGGGCCAGACGGCTTCTCGGGCGGTTTCTTCCGTAGCTGTTGGGACATTATTAAATCTGATCTGCATGCCGCCATAAATCAGCTTTTCAACATGGATCGTCGAGGGCTAAACCGAATCAATACAGCGTTGATCGTTCTGATTCCCAAATCCACAGCGGCTTCGGCCATTAAGGATTACAGACCCATCTCCCTAATACACAGCGTTGTCAAGCTCTTCTCAAAAATTTTAGCCGCACGACTCGCACCAAAGCTCGACAGCCTTGTTGACCCATGCCAGAGCGCTTTTGTTAAGAAACGCTGCATTCAAGAGAATTTTTTGTATGTGCAGAACACAGCCAGATTCTTCCACAAAACCAAAAAGCCGACTGTTCTTCTTAAGCTCGACCTGGCCAAAGCCTTTGATTCTGTTTCCTGGACATATCTCCTGAACATGCTGCACGCGAGAGGCTTTGGGGCGCGCTGGATCGAATGGATTGCCATGATCCTCGCTTCCTCCTCCTCACAAATTCTGGTGAATGGCGCCACATCTGATTTTGTTCACCACCGCCGAGGCCTACGGCAAGGGGATCCGCTGTCCCCTTTCCTCTTTATCTTGGCGATGGATCCCCTACAACGCATCCTTGATCGAGCCACAGCGGAGGGGGCTCTCTCTAAGCTCCCAGGTCGGCGCACAGCAATCCGGGCTTCGGTCTATGCCGATGATGTTGCTCTTTTCATAAATCCTACGCCTCGGGATGCAACGATGATCAAGCTGATCCTTAAGGTGTTCGAAGGGGTTACAGGACTTGCAGCAAACCTCACAAAAAGCACCGCCATGCCTATCCAGTGTGATGGGATTAACTTGGAGGAGGCACTACGCCCCCTGAACATTCCCATTAAGCAGTTGCCGTGTATTTACCTTGGCATGCCGCTATCGCTCCACCAGCTGAGACGCGTGAACTATCAGGCCCTGCTAGACAAGATCGACGCCATGTTGGCCAATTGGAAGGGGGTGCTGATCTCAAGAGAGGGTCGTCTGGTCCTGCTCAAAAGTGTGTTGTCCTCGGTTATGATCTACATGATGACCACACACCGAATTCCGGCTGCAGTGATTGAAAAAATTGAAAAACGTTGCCGGGCTTGGTTATGGAGAGGGGAAGGCTCCTGCAATGGCGGACATTGCCGTGTTAAGTGGGCAGTGGTTTGCCGCCCAAAGGAATTGGGAGGGCTTGGGGTTCACAATCTGGCGAAATTTGGACGTGCTCTCAGGCTACGTTGGCTGTGGGCGGCTTGGCAGACGCCGACACGGCCTTGGGTTGGATCGCCGCTTCCCTGCGACCGCATCGACAAGAAGCTTTTTGCGGCTGCCACGCTGATCACCCTCGGCGACGGTGAGCGTGCAACCTTCTGGACTGACCAATGGTTACAGGGGGCTGCACCTTGCGACATTGCGCCTTCCTTATTCGTCATTGCTATCCGCAAGCAAAGAACGGTCAAGCAAGCACTGACCGCTGAGCGTTGGATGTTGGATCTACGGCATGGGCTGACTCCGGATATGCTTCCGGAATTGCTGAACCTCTGCCGACGCTTGGACACGGTGCAGTTAGATGAAAATGTTGCTGATGAGATTCGATGGCGCCTTGAAGAGTCGGGGACATACACGGCAAAATCTGCTTACCTTGTGCAGTTTGCTGGAGCTACTAAATCTGAATTCCCTGCACTAATATGGAAATGTTGGGCACCGGGTAAGTGCAAATTCTTCATGTGGACTGTGGCGCTGGAACGCATTTTAACGGCGGACGCACTCCAACGGCGGCACTGGGAGAATGACTACTTCTGCCCTTTATGTCGCCGAAGCCTCGAAACCCCGTTGCACTTGTTGGTGGAATGCCCTTGGTCACAACAGATTTGGTCCTCACTCGCCACTGCCACCAACGTCCAAGCTATCTCGCCTGTAACTTGGGCACACGTGTCTTCCATCACAGAGTGGCTGAGGCACTGCAGGTTCGGTGCTCCGATGGCAAAGCGCAAAGGCACCCAATCCCTCATCCTCTTAGCAGCCTGGGAGCTTTGGCGGGAGCGGAACCGAAGGACTTTTGAACATCGCGAATTAGGTGTCGATGCGCTGATTGCTCGTATTCGAGATGAGGCCCTTCTCTGGAATGTAGCTGGGGCGTCCATCCCCTTCGACCCCGGCTGATTTTGGCCTTGTAATATCTTCTTTGGTTCCTTGGGTGACCGGAGCTTCTTGCTCTGGTTTTTCCACCCATTTACTGTAAAACTCTTCTTCTAATCAATGGATTTAGCAGTAAATCTGCTAACATTCATATATTGGAATGAAAAGAAGGCCGAGCAGTTAGCATCCTGATCCTGGTGGTTCAGTCATGCATGCTTCATGCTGCCTTAAGAATTATAGTAGGTTTAACATTTCTTAGTAGTAGACGAGTTCAACAGATGGCTGACTCCTGCAGGAGAAACTGGATGCTATGTCTTTCCCCGTTGTTTTTTTGAGAAACTGGATGATATGCCTATTTAGTGCGGTGTATATTGGCAAGGAAGGTTCACTGTTAATTCTGTTATTCAGTTAGTGTGTGACGACAGTAGTATTATCATTTGTTTAATTTAATTTTGGTGAGATCATGGTGTAGAAGAATGGCAGGTGGTTCATATGCACGGCAGAGAGCAGGGTGTGCTGGTAGGTAGGAAGAGAAGAGAAGGCATGCAATGGGACTGCAAAACAAAGTGGATAGACAAGGTGCTCAGCATGGGGGATATATATTGTTCTATGTCCAGTATCCGGCAACGAGTTGTCCGTCACAAAAGTGAGGAGTCCCATACTTTTTTTTCTTCTTTCTGGCTTCACCTTTCTACATCCTTTGAAAAGGGATGGGAATTGATTGAAACAAAAGAAGATCAAGCTGGCTGTTCAGACATGCACGATGCGTGACTTGGACTTGATGCTGAAGGTGAACTAACTGTGTTTATTTTTCCTTTAATGTGTATATGTTTAACACCGACCACAGATCCCATGTAGTGCACGCTCTTTTACTCGTCACGGATGCAGCACTACAAGTTGACTGAACCTGACGAGTGAAAGTGGTAAGCTGAACTAGTTACCACTTTACCAACCAGGCAACCACAGAATGAAACAATCTGGTGAAGATAAGCTGAGGAGAAATGGTTGGCCTGGGAAACGATTCGAGGCTTGCAAGCAAGAGTCTGCTCGACGGCGAAATAAACATATATAGCAGTAGCTCCAAAATAAACCTGAGGGCCACAGGCGGTGGTGGACGGCAGCCACTCCCTTGACAATAAGCTTCCAGCCTTTTCCCTCCACATTCTTCCACCTCCCCTCACGTGTGGCCGTGGACGATTGCCTTTGCCCTTGCTAGTTACCAAGCCACCATCACTCGATCTCGACGTGTGTCGTCGCATCCAGCGATGCGATACAATATCACCGTCGCCGTCGAGGTTCTTCCTCCAAAAGAAGGGATAGCTACTTGCAACGACGACGACGACGTACGGGAGAACACTTCACGACAGCGATACGTATGGCAATCCGTGTCCCGGGACGGATTCCAAAATCGGCCTTCACCGAGCTAGCTTAGCTATCGTAACCACACGTATGCATGACAAATGGCTAAGCTTACGAATTAACGTGTAATTAAGCGAGACGAAAAGATGCCATCTTTGAAATGAAAAAGAAAGATGAGGAGGATTAATGACGTACGGCTGGGTACGGGATGCCGGCGGCGAGCGTGGAGGAAGGTTGGAGGATGCAGTACTGGAGCGCGTAGGAGGCGAGGCCGAGCGCGGCGGAGAGGAGGAGCACCGCCGGGAGGGGCATGTAGAGGAGGGCCAGCCCGGAGGACCAGCCGAAGGCCTTGCCGAGGTCGGAGGCGGTGGCCAGGTAGTTGAGCGACTGCTGGGAGACGCCCAGGGAGGCCTTGAGCGCCGACGAGTAGGCCGAGAAGTCGAAGTTGGTCCCCGTCAGCGCCTGCACCCACACCGTCGCCACCAGCACCGCCCACCGGCGCCACTCGCCGTCCACGCCGGCATGGACGCTGCTGCTCCGACGACGAACGCCGCCGCCGAAGCTGCCGGTGTCCATCAATGAATGGATGGATGGGTGGATTTCTTCCCCTGCCGCCTCTCCCCTCGCCGGCGCCGGCCCACGGAGAGGACAGGAGGATATGCTTAGTTTCCTCCTCCTTCCTTCCTTCTTTTTTTCTCCCCTCTCTGTCTAAATTCTCCCCTCTCTATATATACCTCACCAGAACGACTGATATGGTATCTCTGTCTACCTTAGCTAGGCTGCTATCTTAATCGATGATCAAATGATCCATCGCGAGCTCCGAAAATGATATAGTACTCCCTCCGATCCATATTAATGGTTATGTAGATACGAATGCATCTAGTTAACAGTTTTGTCTCTCGATCCTTTTGGTTCGTCTGTGCACTTTGCAGATGTAAGCGTATGTGTAAAGTGTAATCGTCGGTGGATCAATTCAATGGGCTCTGGTCCTGCTGCTCATGGACCATGACAAATGTCCAATTAATGAAGGATTTGTTTGCTTACGAGTACGGAGTACCTAGTACAGTACTAATCATGCACACGTAAGTACACCACCAAAACCAAGGCCTGTGGCTAAGAATCTGTTGGTCGTGGATGATTGAGAGGGAATGATGTGTATAAGTGTATTGTAGATCGGACATGGCATAGCTCATAATTTGTCAAAAACCTCATCTTGTTCGCTACTAATCATGCAAAACATTTCTTAGTGTGTCATAAAAGAAAGATGGCACATATATTGCGTTGAAATTGACAGGAAATTCAAATTATGGAGCTTCACCGCCGAGGCGTTTGGGCTTGCGGAGTTCCTGAAACTGCAGGCAAACCGTACCGGTAGAATGAGAATTAGTGTTTGCGGCGATGACTTGAACTCTATGGACTACCCAGAACAAAATGGTCATCGAGCGTGTCTTTCTGTGACGGGACTCTGACTCAGTTTTAAAACTATTGGCTTTTCTACAGTAGTGGCACCCCTTTTCTAGGTAGCGGGACAGGTAGTGGCTGCATGGCCTGATCTTCTGACGGCGGCGGGTCGTCTACCTTCTACATCCAGTCTGAGATTTATCTTATGTGAAGATGTATCATTTTTTAGCTTCGGTCTTGTCTATGTTGTGGCCCCAACATTTTTTCTTTTTTCGGTTGGAACGTGGTTCCCTTGTAACTGTGGATGGTTGTTTTATTTATAAATCGGGACGAAAGTCTGTTTCGGGAAGAAATTTGTCAGGAAATAAGAAAGTTCAAGGTTTGCAACAATGACACTTAATTTGATGCTCCACAGAGAGATATATATTGCAGGGAAAAGAAGGTGTGAAGATATAATTCTACCATATAAATGGATGTCAGGATTCCTCTGTCTACATGGACATGTGGTGTGTAGTCGGATATTGCAGGAAAAAGAAGGTGAAGAATATTCTACGATATAAACTGATGTCAGAATTTCTCTGTAATTGTCTACATGGACATGTGGTGTGTAGTCGGATATTGCAGGGAAATGAAGGTGAAGATATAATTCTATGATATAAATCGATGTCAGAATTCCTCTGTGTTGTTTTGTTATGCTCTGTATCCTAATCCATATATGGAGTTCTAACGGAATAAGGCATGTCAACCGTGCTAGGCATAACACATCTATAACTCTATTTCGTGTCCGCCAAGAAAGAGAGTTGTTTACCCCCATATATAGTGAGAGGTAGTCATAGATTAGATTGTGAGATCGTGAGAGAGATCCACCATATTGATAGCATGTAGAGTGTTTGTCCTCTCGTGTATTGTAATACTCCTCCCGATTATAGTTCTACACCTTCTTGCGTCCGTGGTTTTCTCCCGTAAGAGTTTCCACGTAAAAATCTGTGTTCTAGTTCTTTGTTTGATCTATTTCCGCTGCGCAGTTTTATAACAAGTGATATCAGAGTCGAAGGTTTCAACTTCGATCCGCTGCCCGGCAGACTTTCCGCTGCGCTCCCGGGCAGCATCATCGCAGCGTAAATTGGATCAACAGCCGCAGTCATGCGGGATCATGCAGTTTCACCAAGTTCAAGCATCCTTCATCAAATCTGATATATCGCGTCGTCTTGGCGATCGGTTTGTCTGCAGCTTGGATCGGTCACGTCTTTGAATCTGGTACAACTTCCGATCCATCGCTTTATTTGTTCTCTATTCGATATTAATTCCGTACGAGAAGTTGCGCGAGGATCACCCGCTAGTACCAGATCGGTTTTGGACACTTGAAGCATTAGATCGATCGGGTTTCGTTGGTGGTCGGTCAAATCGCCGAGATCGCTAGTTTCGTCCTACAGTTTTTCCCGTCCATGTGCAGTCTTATCTGGTACGTTTTCAGATCCGCCGTTTTATCTTGCCCTATATTCGGTATCAGCTCCGTGTGAGGAGCTACGTTTGGATTAAGTAGTACCAGATCAATTAGAAGCATGCGTACGAGAAGTGATCAGCCCAGACGGATCAAGTCCGTAGGTGAAAAATCCAAAGCGATCAAAGAGGTCAGCTTCTGCTATTTCACGTGGCTGCATGTACACGTGAAGATTAATCAGTTCTTTGATCTGTTATATCCTATTGCTACATCCACCCCAGACAAGTACCAGGTGCAGTTTACTTCAGTTATTTGCTCTGCAATTTAATTCTGCAAAGAATATTTTTGGCTTGTACTACTTGTGCACGAATTTGTCTGCTCATAATATGAAGTATGATCTTCCGTTGTTGGACCGTGACACAAGGTTTTCTTATGGCAAGTCAAGATACGAGCGTTATTTGGCGAAAGCCGATTATGAGATGCACCGGTTAGTTTTCTATTCAAGGTGGAGTTTGTTAGATTATTGCATGTTGGGATTTTGTGGATACAAAATATGAAGATGCTATATATTGCTGCGATTACATGAACATAATTCAGTTATCAGAAAAATATTATGGAGTAGGTGATTATTAAGCCTGTTGGTAGCCAACATATACTCTTTTCTCTCTAGAGTTTGTTTGTTGTTATGCATGTGAAGGTTTGTTTTGTTCGTGATGAGGATCAGTTGAGGTGTAAGAGGGGATTTGTTACTGCTAGATAGTGCAACATTCAGTTTGGTTGCCTTTGCTCTTTCTTGAGAGGTCTACTATAAAGTTAATGCTCCATTGCATGTTGAGGAGGTTCCTTCATTCGACTTGTTCTATAAGGACAATTTATAACCATATCATGAGTTTATCATTACCGTCGGCAATTTTTGGTATACGTTATGGCCTCCATACCAGATGCTCTTGCATGAGTGTTGTTTGCCGAGGTTTGTGCTTTGTGGCACGTTCAGATTTCATGAGATGAGTTCTTCACAATGTTATGTGCACCGGGATGTTGCACTATTGAGCTATGCGCTCGTTCATGCACCACAGGAGTTATGACTTATGTCATTTGATGATTGAGCGGTTTTATTTTGGAGGTCAGTGGCACATACTTAGACTTTTATTGGGTTTTATGGGAGATCCAAGTTTCGTTCGTCTTCTTTGTTGAGAACTGTGTTGTTTTCTGGATGACCTACCGTTTGATTTGCTCAATATCACTCTCGAAACAGGCTCGCGCCCCGCTTTATAAATAAAGCAACCACCACAGTTACAAGCGTAGCAGAATAAAGTACAAAACCTAGAGTGACCGAAAAGCTGGGGCCACAGCACAACAAGCCCAGGGACAGGTAAAAAACACAGAGACCAAAAGCACGCTCAGTCCCTAAGGAGGAGCCCTACGACTGGAGGAAGAGTGAACACGGCGAGCCGCCCGTAGGAGGTCGTGAAGCATCGCATCCAGCCGCTCCCTGTCCCGCTGCCTACATAGCGGGTTCCATTCCTGAAGAAAAGCCAAAAGTTTGAACACCGAGTCAGAGTCCTGTCGTATAAAGACATGCTCGATAACCATTTTATTTCGAATATTCCATAGCGTCCAGGTCATCGCAGCAAACAGCAGCCAGAAGAGGCGCCTCCTCCTTCCGGCATGGTTTGCTTGCACTTCAATGAACCCTACCAGGTCGTGGGCCTGCCACTCAGGCCCAAGAGCCTCGGCCATGAAGTTCCACATGAAGCAAGCGGCGGAGCAGGAGAACATGATATGAGCCACTGTCTCCGGAACCCCACATAGGGGGCAGAGCCCATCCCCCGGGCCCGAGCGCTTGACCACCTCCACCCCCGAGGGGAGGCGGTTACGAAGCAGCTGCCAAGTGAAAATCCTGAGCTTCAGCGGCATGGGAGCCTTCCACAGGTGGGAGGTCCAAGGTAGGGCGGGCCCACGAAATAGGGCCCGGTACATGGAGCCGACGGAGAATTGTCTCGAGGGCGAGAGGGCCCAAGAGACAGTGTCTGGGTGGTCCGAAAGGGAAGTAGGGAGGACCGCTAGCAGGCCCTCCCAACTACGTGCCTCCAAAGGTCCAAAAGTGCGGCGGAACGCTATATTCCACCGACCGCCCTGGACGGCAGAGGCGACCAGTAGAGACTGATCCACGCAGATGTTGAAGAGTTCCGGAACCTCGTCCCTCAGCGGCCGCCTGCCACACCAAGAGTCAAGCCAGAACAGGGTACTTCGACCGTCGCCTACGTTCGAGGTAACCCCGAGTCTAATCTCATGCTTGATGGATTGGATGGAACGCCAGAATTGGGATCCCTCCTTCCGCTCACAAGCCATGAGAGGGCGCCCTCGGAGGTACTTGGCCTCAACCAGCTGGAGCCATAGGCCTCCATCTCCGCGAAGGATGCGCCAAATCCACTTGAGCATCAGAGCCTTGTTCATATGGCGGGAGGAAATAATGCCTAAGCCCCCAAGCTCCTTGGGGGCGCAAATGTCCGCCCACTTGACCATATGGTATTTCTGGCTCCCCGAGGCCGCCTGCCAGAAGAACCTGGAGAGTTCCCTGTCGAAGTCGCCATGTGTTCCTTTCGGTAAGGAATACATCCCCATCAGGAACATGGGGAGGCTAGACATGCAAGCATCGATGAGGATGGTCTTGCTTGCCTTGGAGGTAAACCTCCCTTGCCAGGGCTCCGATCTATGTTTTACCCGCTCAATATCACTTCGTGAGAAGTTTATTAGTTCTTTGGACGTTTGAAGAGACAAGGTTTACTTGTGCTGATTTAATTAAGGAGTTGATGCTATCTATGACTGTTATAGAGGATTCGTCTCAAGATGGAGTGTTGTTTTGTTATGCTCCGAATGCTAATCCTATTATACCATATATGGAGTTCTAACGGAATAAGGCATGTCAACCGTGTTAGGCATAACACATCTACAACTCTATTTCGTGTCCGCCAAGAAAGAGAGTTGTTTGCCCTCCATATATAGTGAGAGGTAGTCATAGATTAAATTGTGAGATCGTGAGAGAGATCCACCATATTGATAGCACGTAGAGGGTTTGTCCTCTCGTGTATTGTAATACTCTTCCCGATTATAGTTATACGCCTTCTTGCGTCCGTGGTTTTCTCCCGTAAGGGTTTCCACGTAAAAATATGTGTTTTAGTTTTTTGTTTGATCTATTTCCGCTGTGCAGTTTTATAGCACTCTGTAATTCTCTGTAATTGTCTATATGGACATGTGGTATGTAGTCGGCAGGATCCCGGGGGCCTTAGCCGCCGCTGAGACCATGTGAAAAATAATAATTCCAGGAGTAGAACGTAATAATCATGCATACGTACCAGCACACCAAGAGGAAACCAGGGCGAGCGCAGCACACCAAGAGGAAACCAGGGCGAGCGTATACTATGTGTGAACCGGCCCTGTGACTCTCCTCCGTCGGTCTGGACTCTTCTCTCGTCATGTGATGTGTGCACGTCGATCTGTGGTCGTGGATGATTGATACTTTGATAGCATACAACGTCTTATCGGACATGGACCCACAAATGGACTACTGATTCGTGCAAATATAAACAGAGTGGATTGCCTGCTGCCGGGTAAGCAGGTTTTTAAGAGAAAAGGCAGTTGGTCCGTGGATAGTCGTGATGGAGATCGGGCTCCAGGTAGCCCGTTTTGAATTTCTTTTTAAAAAATCATTTTTTTTAAAAAATAGATGGTTGTAGTCAACTCTATGCCAAATTTTCAATCACAAATATGTCGTTATTTGGCCTCATCAAAAAAATATAACTCCAACAATTTTTTGGAGATTCGAAATGTGTATTGTTCATGTCTTAGATGCAAATTTGTCACACTGAGGCTAAAATGTATGGTATTCATACTCAAAATTTAGATACATTATAGTTTTTTTGTTGTTGAAGATTTATATTTGCACTTTTCACATTATTATTTTCAAAAAAGGGTACCTGGAGCTGGGGAGCCGAGTCACTGCACTCCCCGGTCCTGTCTTTTGAAGAAAGCACCAAAGTCTTACATTGGAATCAACTACTCCCTCCTTATCAAGATATAAGATGTTGTAGCGGTTAATCCTGCACTAAAACATGTCTAAATATGTGAATCAAAAAATGCTACAACATCTTACATTTTGATATGGACAAAGTAGTTTTAGAAGCGAACAAGAAGCCTGAAACAAAGAATAAATCTTTATCATTGAATTGACTAGTTGAATATATGTGCGTTGTCGGGGCCGCTTGAAAACTTTTTGTCATCACATATGTCTCACGTGTAAAAATAAATTAAAATCAATATTTATGTAGCTACACCGTACTAAATATTCAAATATGCTTATAACTATTACATTCTGAAAAGCTAATACATTTTGAAAGATGTCACTACTATTGAGAGGTAAGGAAGCTTCTCAAATTTGGTACAACTACTTCAACTGGTCATTATGAAGTACGGGTACCCTAAGTATGACACACTTTAGACCCTCTTTCGATTGAAGTTTTTTTATAAGAATATTGGAGGATTCCATTCCATAGAATTCTTTTCTAAGAAATCTCTTTGGATCAAAATAATGACAACTACAAAATTCATAAGGGTTGCATTCTTACATCTCAATTTCATATGAATCTCAACATCCACTCTAACCTCTTTTGTACACTGATCGCATAGGATCAAGACATTTTCCTTTTTTCCCCTCTGTATCATCCAAATGAATATTTATGTAGTTTTCCTCTATTTATAATCATCCGTTTTGCATATGCAAGCCTTTCAAATTCATGTGTTTATCCAATACCTCTGTTTTCTAATCATATAATCTAAAGAAGCTGTTACATCTACACATGGGTAATGCGTTGTTCATGGATAATTAAAGTGTTATGATTGTTAATATTTCCAAAACTTATCTGGAACTTTTTATTGTTCGTGTTGTTTTTATATCGATGTTACATGTTTTACTGTGATTTAATATCTGTTGCTGCATTTCTTCGACTAACCCATTAACAAGATGCCAAGTGCAAATTTTTCATTCTGATGTTTTTTAATCTTCTGATGTCAAGTGCAAATTTCGGACGCCAATCTAAGTGTATTGTTTATCACACAACATAAGACAAGATGCGTAAGGGCTGCACGAGGGGAGCCACGAGGACACCACCTGTGTCCCGTACCGCCTCAGGTCCTATCTTCATCTATAAATCCGTCATGACCTAAATCGACACCGCAAAGGACTTTCTAAAAATGAATACACGATCGATATGGCGATCAAACACCATCCAAACCGCAATTCAGGATTCTCATGGTCCTGATTCGGTACCTAATTTATTTTTCTTTTTTTCTTATCTATTTATTTTCTCTTTCCTCCTTTTTCCCAATTTCTTGTTTTTATCGTTCTGTAATTTTCCGTTTTGTATTAAAAGCAAAGTTTATGTTGTAGAAAAGATATTAGTCGTTATTGTTTTTAAAAACATAGATCTTCATATTGAAAATTGTTCAAAATACATAAATTATTTATATTTATAAATTGTTTAGACAACATGAATGGTCTTCTACAAAATAGTCTAATTGAGATTATTTATGAAAAACTAATAATTAATATGAACTTTTAATACTAATATTTTTTAAAAATTATCCGTATGATAAACCATTTTATAATTATTTTTATTAAATTGTTCAAGTAAGATAAATATTTCTGAAAATTGTTTAAATATAGCATTATCATGCTTATTGCTCAGCCTCTCGGAGTAGAGTGTGCGTGTGTGCGTTTATGCGCGTGTATATGACCGCTTACGTTGTATTGTGTTTAAAAAAATGAAATAAGAAACTGAAAAACTGTACTTATTCATCGGCCACATTCGGAGCGACACAGCGGGCGGGAGGGATTCCTTCCCACGTAGAGGCGAGCTCCTAGTCTCCGCGCTACGCGGATCAAACAAGTCTCCGCGCACCCCGACCGATTAGTGGGCCATGATTTTTGGCCCGTTACGGTCCAGAGTTTTTTCAAGATTTTCTAGATTTTTAGATATATTTTTCAGTTATGAACATATCTTAAAACTAAAAAAATAAATTTGATTTTTTTGCGAAAACTGAACAATTTTTAGTTTTGAATTTTTTTGTTTGAATTTTTTGAAATTTGAACATTTTAAATTTTAAAATGTTGAACATTTTCAAAAATATAAATGGACATTACTAAATTTTGAATATTTTTGAAAACTGAACAATTTGTAGTTTTAAACAAATTTATGTTTGAATTTTTTGAAATTTTAAACAATTTAAATATATCCCACAAAAAATAGAAAAAAAAACGGAAAAAGGATAAAAAAAAGGACAAAAAACTGCGGTCGGGTGGACATGTTCTTATTGGGATGGCCTGTTGCGCGCGTGGGGTACCGCGGAGGTTTGTTACGCGGCAACTAGGGTTTGCCCACGGAAATCATTAGAAAAAGGGTTCCCTTCGCAAAGGTCTACGCGCGTGCGCTCCTGTCATGATAAGTGTCGCAATTTTGTTCGTTTCTGCTCTCACCTTTTCTCCACGTGGTGACAAGTGAAGCTCTCTGATAGTGGGCAGAGGGTTGTACATGCATTTATTTTGAGATTCGTTTTTTTAAAACGAAATATCTTGAGAACCGTTTATCTGATTTACGAACCGTTTTTTCTTTTGAACTCCTCGCGTCGAGATCTTCAAAACTAAATCCCATATTCATAGGTTTCGACAAAAAAAAATTGTACTTTGGATTGTGTACGGTTTGTACACCCTAAGTATAGGCATACGTACAAACTGAATTTTGTATTTGTACATACAACTTGCTACGTGTAGTTGTTTGTACAACCCCGAATGTATTTCTACGTACAACATGTGCTGTGTTGCTGTATAGCCCGGTCTATGTTGCTATACAACCCGGTCTGTGTGTTGTTGTACAACCCGGTTTTTGTTGATGTACAACGCAGTGTCGTTGCTGTACAACGCGGTCTCCGTTGCTGTACGTACAAACTGATTTGTGTTGCTGTACAAACCGGTCTGTGTTGTTGTACAGCCCGGTCTGCGTTGCTGTACATCCCGTTCTGCGTTGATGTACTATTATAGTTTGTGTTTTGTAAAAAGAAGAAGTCTGGGCTCCTGCATCAGCGCGTATGCTGGATCGATCAGCGATCAACGCGGGACGAGTCGCGGTTATCGCGCGGGGCTTAGTTCCACGATCTCCTGGCTCGCTCCGCACGGCGCGCGCAGCTGCAGGGTGGCCTTTCCGAAGGGCTTGTCTTTTTATAGGTACACCCTTTGGCCACATAGAGAATAGGAGCTCGCCGGAAGAGATCACGAGCCCAGCAAGCAAGTCGTGCGGGCGTGGGAACAGCCCATCTAACCCTGCGGCCTATACGGCTAGCGACGGAGGCAGCCCAATCATCTACTAGGTCGCACCTGCGCTTGTTCATCTCTCGGTTCAGTCTAACCCTCCTTCGCTCAATCGATGGTCAAACCCCTCTCAAGTGGTATGCCTCTATTTGTTCTAATTACTTATGCAAAATCAGGGTTTTAATTTCTGTGGTGTTGCGACTGGGAAATTAATAAGTTGACTGAATAGTGATTCACGAGGAGGACACGAGCCTGGAGTTTGCCAATTTGTGGGAGAGATTTACATCTGTCTGGGTTGTTCACCGATCGATGACTGTAGCCGCGGGCGGCCGGGCGCTCAATATCTCCATAACTATACAATTCAGTCATTAAGATTTGGATTTACTAGTCTGATTTTTGTTTGCAGTTTGTAGCATGTAAGATATATCTGACACAGGTGTATATTTAGTTCACATACTTCGTATTCTACTTTATTTAGCTTTTCCCTCATCAACACTGATGTATTTTTTGGTGTATACATGATACTAGTTAAATTTGGTGCGGCGTGTCCTTCATGAGGGTATTTAGCGATGGACTCTTCTATTCTAGAAGCATTATGTACTTTGTAAATAAGTGTGGAATGCTAATCCTATGTATAAAGTCGTAGAAAAATAATATCACTTTAAAAAACTTACCGGAGTAAATATGTTTGTGTATTGTCTTTTGGTTAGTTTATTTGTTTGTTTTAAACGGGTGATGTGTATGGGAAATGATATGTTGTTTTTGTCGAGCTGTGCGCATGAGTGTTAGGTGCAGACACATAGTTTTGTTGCTTAGGATCCGTGTTTGAGTGCATGTTTTGCATGTATGAATGTTTTGCTATAGGCAAGTAGCTCCTTTGTCTAGGATGGCACGTAGCTCCTTTGTTTAGGATACGTGTCTGAGCACATGTTTTGCACGTACGAACGTTTTGCTGCAGGCACGTAGCTTCTCTGTCTAGGATACGTGTCTCATCGCATGTTCTGCATGCATGAATGTTTTGTTGCAGGCACGTAGCTTCTTTGTCTAGGATACGTGTCTGAGCGCATGTTTTGCATGTATGAGTGTTAGGTGCAGCTAGGGATGCTGTTTCTGATGCTATATAAAGCAGGAGGTAGTGTAAGGCAACAATATATGAAAGAAGAATTTTCTATAGAAGCGGGATATCCAGTGTGATTATTTAGAAGTTTAGATGCCGAAAAATCGTGAGATGTGGTCAGATAATCCGGGATGCTCGAGGGATCGTTAGTTCTGGTTAGATCTACCGGTACGCTCGAGGAAGGATAATCATGATATGCCGCCTCTGTGTTGTTGTTGTTGTTGTTGTTGTTGTTGTTGCTGCTGCTGCTGCTGCTGCTGCTGCTGCTGCTGCTGCTGCTGCTGCTGCTGCTGCTGCTGCTGCTGCTGCTGCTGCTGCTGCTGCTGCTGCTGCTGCTGCTGCTGCTGCTGCTGCTGCTGCTGCTGCTGCTGCTGCTGCTGCTGCTGCTGCTGCTGCTGCTGCTGCTGCTGCTGCTGCTGGTGTTGTTGTTGTTGTTTTGGTTAAAAGAAGGTGACGTAGATTTA
The DNA here is from genome assembly GCA_026929855.1 of Poa annua. Classification (NCBI taxonomy): domain Eukaryota; kingdom Viridiplantae; phylum Streptophyta; class Magnoliopsida; order Poales; family Poaceae; genus Poa; species Poa annua. The sequence goes on from CM049432.1 coordinate 60,413,322, forward strand.
GAGCAGACTGTCCGTGATGTTCTGTTATATTACTTTGTTCTCAGAAGTTTCTTTGATGTGAGGAAAGGCAGCAACGGATGTTTCCGTGTTTGCGATAGCACAACGTGAAGAACACGCTTCTCATCTTCATGGGAAAATCATTCGTTTAAAAGAAGTAGGATGGTTGTATAGTGCGAAGGTTCATCGCTCTCGGATGAACGATAAAGATCTAGCTGAAGACGACATGCCAGACATAGAGTTCAAGTATTGGATTTAGTTACGTGTTTATATTTAAATAAAGGAGCTATGCTACGAATATATGCGTAAGTTGTCGGTCAGGTTAAGTTTTGTAGAGGGCAGGATCAAGACATCTTTATTCCGAATATGTTGTCCGTCAGGTTTAAAAAAAATTTAAATTCAGAATGTTGGCACGTTTGGAATATTTTTTGTGTAAATCTACAGTAATAAGTGTAACGTTTATCGCAAATTTTTTCGAGAAAAAATGTTTCAACGTGCACGGAGGCGTATTAATTGTAAAGTGGTACTTTGTGTTGCATATGAGTTGCATTGGGAAGTCTTATTTAGTTTGTGATTTTTTTGTTTTTAACGCCGGCGATGAGAAATTGTGCACACAACATATTTTTTGTGTCGATTTCTAAGACGGTTCTACAGACGCAACAGATGTGAACTACAATAAAAAGAAAATGTGAACTTTTTTAAAAATAGTCGCATCAAGTATTGTTTCTAGTAGGGGCTATGGTTTTGTAAGAACTGCATGCATAATAAGATGTGGGTACATATCTCTATAATCACGAACTAATGCATGTTTTGTGAAAAATCGATCAGAACGTCTATTAATGAGGAAAACCATTAGCGCATGGTAATCAAATTAGAAGAATCACATGCTATTATTTAGTACATGATAATCAAATTAGAAGGCTCACATGCTATTATTTAGTTCATTGGTCAACAGTGCGATTTTGTTTGTTCTTTTGGAAAGATAAATGAATTTGCAAACTTATAAATTTTGCATTCTAAGGACATGAAATGCAGCTAAACGATAGAAGTAATCAACATTTATTGTTCGGCAGGTATTCAATGGAAATAATTTTTAGAAATAGACAATTTGAATATTTTTTGTGTAAGGCACACCTATTTTAGTTAGTATGTCAAATAATATCATTTGTTGTATTTCTTTTAAATTTATTTAAACATGCATGTAGATGTGATGGTTGGAAAGATAAAGGTGGTTAAACATGTGTGGGGATGTGGTAATAGTGAAGGTATATCTTTGGTTAAATTTGGGTATTTTTTTGAATTTTTCTGAGGTGAAATTTATAAGAGGTGTTTTGTTCGTCTCAAATTGGGAAAATTTGTGTAGTCTAATTTTTTTTTAAAATATGGTCAAACATGCATGGGGATGTGTTGGTTGTAAAGTCTTTTTTTCTGTCAATTTTGGTATTTTGGGTGGTTTTCTGGCCTGTGTGTGAAAAGGTATGAATTTTTTGTTTTGTTTTGTCTGAAATCAGGAATTCCGGTAGGTGGGACCCGTCCGTCAGGGAGACCTCGCTGACGTCAGCCCTTGACGTCAGCAAGGGGCGACCGGCCGTCGCCGCCGCGACACGGCGGAGCTCGCGCCGCACGGCTGAGCACGGGCGCGTGGCGGGGATGCTACCCGCGGGATAGAGGAGGCGCTGGCGCGTCGAATGAGCGGCGCCGCGGACCGATTGGCCGCCGGGGACTAATCCCGCGGCGGCGTTTGCAGAGAAGGACGGTGGCGGAACGCGGCGGCGCACCGGCGCCTCCGGCCATCGGAGACGCATCCGCCGGTGGAATTGTAGAGCAAGAACCAGCGGAGCTCCTCATCCCCTTGGAGCTGAGCGGGGAGGGAGGGAGCAGCGGCGGCGCCGGCGGTGACCCGGAGCTCGCGGGGGAGAGAGGAAGAGGCGTGGTGAATGTGGAGATGCTTTTGCAAAAAAGTTCTTGCGGTTTACCATAATTTTATCTAGCTCCTTGGCGGGGGTGTAAACGGAAAATGTCCGGGTACTGTTCATAACTGTTCACCGGTGGGATTGGGAAAATTTGGCCGTCCGATCTGCATCAGACGGCCCAATTCGCGAGCAAGGAGAGAGTGTGAAAAAACTTGTCCCTTAATATATAGGGTAATTTGTTTGTTCTGCTTATGTCTTTGAAACATAGACCTGTAATATTGTGTTGAAACAATGATTGTGAATTGTAGGAGGTGGAAAAGTTCATATAAAAAGCTTGAAGATCTCAAATGAACATAACTATTCTCTGCCCCCATGAATCAGATGAGCCCCGTCCTTCAAATTGGATGATTCCCGCTCACATGGAGAAAATGATGGATTTGATAGTATACTTTTAACGCAAGATAATGGATTAATAAATTCCAAGTCCAAGGCTTCATTTGGTAAGTATTTTCACCGCCATACGCTTACTCCATCTGATGATATATAATTATTAGGGTGTTGTTTTTATGTGTACCATTGCACACATATTTGATGTATATGTGGACACCGAGTCAATTTTATCCTAGGTCCGCCCCTGAATAGGGGCAAATAGCTCATGCTCAACCCCCTTGTATTGTTCGAGATCTTCCCATTTTCTATGTCCCTATTGCATATGGTTCGCCATTTGCAAACAATCCCAAAATTTAAAAATACACAATATTTGCTCTATACATAATGGCTTTACGCTCGTGCGGCTACAACTTTGTTAATGTTGAAGGGGTTACGGTGCAGAAAACAATAATTTTCTAGCGAACGAAACCCTAACTAGGCAGGATCTATCTATCTAGTACATGTGATAACGGTGGCGGAACGGGTTACATTACCTCCATGTAGACCGATAGCGGGGATTACGCTCCCGCACAAGCGTTGACGATGAAGTCGTACGTAGCTGACCTCGAGGTCGCGGAGAACTTGCCGCGATGTCGGAGTCGATGACGGCGGGGTGTCGATGATGATCTGCGTCGACGGGCGTCGGGCGGAAGAAGGCAGAGCGCCAGCACCGGGGCTGGCGCGCCGGCAGCAGAGGGGGGGAGGCGCGGCGGCTGCAGGGGGCGAGACGACGTCGCCCAAGCTCCTCAATAGAGTAGCCTCCGAGCACTCGCAAACATACGGAGCCTAGCGACAACTCCCGGTCATTCAGATCCAGCTGAAATCGCAGGAGTAGATCTTATCTGGAATCCCGCAGAGCAACGGCGCTCTGCGGTATGGCTTAGGTGGAGAGAGACCCCCTTCCTCAGCTCGGCGCGGCTCCGACTTGAGAACCACGAGATCGAGAGAGAAATTGGGAATTAATTGAATTTCATGTGAATTAAATCAATTAATATGCCTTGCTATATAAAGGGGGAAGGGGGTGTGCAAACCCCTTGGCTCCCCCATGTGGGACTAAACAAAGGACAAGGGAGGGGGGGTTCGGCCCCCACATGGGCTGGCCGAACCAGCCTATGGGGCCCACCCCCTTTGGTGGTGCGGCTCCCCCTCTTGGGCCCTCTTAGGGCCCATATAGGTGGGAGCCCCCTTTTTCCTTTATTTAATTAATATTAAATTAATATAAAAATCCCATTAATTCATAATTAATATATTTATATATAATTCAATATCCCGTGACTCCGAAAACTCTTTCGGACCACCCGAACAACTTTCGGAATTCCTGGAACCATTCCAGACCTCTCCGGAACTCCTTCCGGACCACCGGAACTCTTTCCGGATCATTTCTCTCTCTCCAATAAAAACCTATAAAATTCCAGAACCTATCTCCTAGCGTCGCTAAGACCTTAAGTTTGTTACGCTACGGTTCGGGAACACTCCAGACATGGTCGAGACACTCCGCTCACCAATGATCGTCAGGGATACCTGGAAATATATGACGACCCCTGTGCATTCCACGAATATCGTCGTTGAACCATAAATATGATATTCATTCCCTTTGTCTCTGCGATACTACCTTGTCCGAGATATGATCGTAGACACACCGATGCCTTTGCTGTATCTCGTTACCGACGAAGGTTATTAACTCGTCTGTGATATTACCATCTCCATGACCTAGTCACAAGCTGCGCAGCTATATAGATGCAATATCACCGAGTGGGCCCAGAGTATCTTTCCATTACAAGAATGAACAAATCCCGCTCTTGATCCTTACGTCTCGATGCTCTTTCGGAATACCCAAGATGGACACCGTTATTGTCATGCTATATAAGACACAACGTTTGATGCTCTCAAAGCACTCCTACGAAGCAACAATAAGTACGGTCTCACGGTCTAAGGAATAAGCTATCATACTCTTATCTATTGCAAATGACAAACATCGTAATACGATCTTATTGCAATACTTTGCGTATGTGCACCACCTTATTCAACTAACAAGATGACCCCATTGTCAACCGACTTCATTGTCCTTGATCGGGAATCTCGATCAATTGTTGCCCAATGGACTAGCTCATATAGAGGCTTGCTAGGGACCTGGTTGTCTATGTATCACACGTGTATTAATAATTCCGATTAATACAGTTATAGCATAATACACAAACCTATTATAAACTTATGAGATAATGCAATAAATACTACTTATTTATTTGCCTCTAGGGCATATCTCGTTCAGTCTCCCACTTGCACTAGAGTACAAATAAACTAGCCGCATTTTACTTTATCAGAATCCCTTATCAAATAAGAATCATTTGATAATGCTTGCTCGTGGAAAAGTGTTACTGCACAATCCATGATTGCACATGCTTTTGCGATTCACTGGCATCAACTTGCTTGATATCACCATGTTGTCTAACAACATATATGCAAATACCGTAACTAAGTGAGACTTCTGCTTCCCAGCGCTTACTCTGATTATACTAACCAGATAACTGCCTTGAAAAACACACTCAGCCATGCAGAGCCCCTTGTAACAATTACAAACTCGCGATATCTACATACTTTCACACCAATGTAGAAAACTTGACATTCAAATGTCAATCCCTTAACTAACGCACTTCTACTTCCAGTAAATTCCAGATTTACTTTCATAACTGCTCTTTATTCCAAGAACATCGGTTATATTTCATCGAGCAGATAATAAGGTTTCTGTATGATGTCTAATATTACATAATAGACCCACATGTCATACAACCATTACTTTCACGCATCATTACTCTTAATGATCAATTGGATTCCAAAGGACCATCCTTTTGATTCTATTCTGACTCCTCAAATATAATCCAAAACAACTCGATCAACTATTTAAAATTCCCGTTCTATTTCAAAATAGACACTAACTTTTAAATAGTTTTACAACTTCATCATATTCTATTGGTACAGTTTCACAATGTGTTAACTACACAAGATGAACTCGACTCCCACTCAAATTATGTCTCCACATATTTGACAACACGAGCTCCCACTCAAAAAACGTGTCATCCACATATTTGAGTTCCTGAGCTCCCACTCAAAAATATGTTCTTTACATATTCCACCTGAGTAAACTATCATTGACTCCCACTTAAATCGACATTTTGGTCAAACCAAAATCATTGATCTATTATCAATTCGAGTTCAATACAAACTACCGTATTACATTAATACAAATCCCTCAGACTTCAAGCATGTCTACACAAATGTAGTCAACAAATTTGATCTTGTCCAAGACACATTTCTTGACAAGACATGCTACCGCGTCTTTCTTATAGTCACATTTTCATATAACACTTTATATGACGATTAAATAATCTTATTCCTCTAATAAGAATTGCAGCAACAATTACTCTCTTAATCCTTTTAAATGTAACTTGGATTTCCAGGCTGAAAAAGCCTTTGTTCGTATTCCGATATTTTCTCAACTTTCTTTGTATTCATAAAGTGTACCTTGATCTGTCAACAAGATCTGAAAACACTTAATACAGTGCTGTGACCTGACAGCAATATTAAATATAACATCACTTTATTTAGAAGTTTCTTTTATGAAAATATTATGATCTTTATGAAGAGGATTGCAAGCGGAAAACAATTTTCTAGTCTCCCTCACTCTTAATCACTAAACTTTCATTAGCAGACATATACTCTTTGGAACACGTTCCAACATAGGTCTGGCACTTTATTCCAAACTTCTAATTCCAATCCATAAACCATAATTCGAAAAATCCTCTTTTCTCGGAATTACATAGACAACAAACTAAGTTTTGTTTCTATTTGGTTTTGGAATACACTCTCATCCAATGCGAGCAATCTACAAAGAACCACTCATGTATATTCCAAATTATCGCATAATCATATACATGTCGACACTACTGTCGATCCTACGAATTCTCGTTGAGAAAAATATCTATTTTCTAAAGTGGACATCGACTATAATGTTTCGAACATATTAGGAGATTCTAAGACAGATTCTGACAGACCACACTTTATTTAAAATAGAGCATGATTATAATTCCCCACATATCACCATATATGACATTATAATATTGTGAAACGAATTTCCACAAGTCTTTTGTGTTGAAACCATAATTCAAAAATATTGTCCTTTGATCGAATCTTGTGAATACAATATTCACTAATCTTTCTTCTGAAAAACCCCATTTGATCTATTATCAAATTAATTTCAGACTCCATAATTTATCGGGCAAATACTCCTATTTACCAAAATCATGGAAGAATTCGGATCATGCAATAACACCATTGATTAATCATTAAAAATGACTCTCAATCAATTTCCTCTAGTATTTCAACTTCAATACTGCATTTCAAACTTTAATCTATTTTGGCACTCGAAATACTTAAATGGACCAAAAATATCCATTACTTCTTTCATTGCCTTTATGACTAAATTCGATGGTGTTTGTTCTTTGGACACATAATTTTATTATTCCCGCTATTATAAATGTATATCATACGCATAATGTAATTGAGATGTGATGCAAATTACTCATAACATGAAACAACTGCTTTGTTTCATAACATAAAACAACTGATGTGTTCTATATGAATAATTATGTCTTGTAACATTCAAGACACCAAACTAGATCACATTCTCACTATTACAAAAATGTCTTATCAAAAACTATTGATGATAACTAATATGATATCTCGAGGGCGTGAGCACTACTGGCCATTAACTTGCCATCACTTGTGCACTGTCACGTCACCCTTCGCCACATACTTGTGATAATCAGGGACTGTTTCACAAACATAACAATTATCAAACACTTTTTATCAAGTATGAGAAGAATACATTTATATCTTCGTATATCAAATATACCCATAGCGTCGAAGAACTCTTCTTCGATGAATCAACTTTTAGAGATTTGAACTTGTTCACGAACGTGAAGAAGCTCACCGTGTCTCTATGGCATATTCACGCACATGCTTTTCACAGCTAGGAGGTAAAGCACAATCTCTATTGCACTAGAGTTCGCTATCTAGAAATCGTAGATATTCGTAAGCCTGAAGTAGATGTCACACAACTTCTTCAACTGAGTCTCCAGACAGGTATGCTCCCCATGTGAATGGTCCGGAACTTTCTAAGCTGTCTGAACTTCTCAAGACTCAATACATCTTTGAAGTGACCTCTGATCGCATCAATCACGACATATGGCTCCATGTGTTGAAACAACTTTCAACTCAGGTGCTAGGCATACGCTCATGACGATCGTCACTTCCATGAACATGTCATGATGCTTACGGAACTCATCATCTTGCTCCTTGCTATCAGAATCATCTGGTCTAACTCCTAACTAATGTTCTAGCACATATAGGATGTTTGTTGTGTTTGGAGAATGTTTCTAAAACCAATGCACCAGCTGATGAAGTTGGACCCGTCGGCTTCCAAGGTAGAATCCGAGCTCTTGAAGAAGTAACCGAAGCGTAGTTCCGTAGTCTCCAGATGTGATCGCAAAAGAGGTAAGATAAGTTTATAATATGTAGGTGAGTTTTAGTCCTATAATATTATTATCAAAAAACACACCTCACCAAGATTATTATCCCTAAAATAATAATGGCGATGACACGACCCTCATCCACCATACTACCCCCGATCATCACGGCCGGCAGCACAGCTTCAAAGGTGGACATAAAATGTCGATCATAACAACTCTATGACTCGTGCTCGATCTTTCGATCTTCCCGTGTTCCGAGGCCATACCTCTGAGTATGCTAGGCTCGCCAATCAAACCTCGAAGACCTGCGCGTGCAACATGGCTTACACCCACTGTATGCGAACGACGAGATGTGTGACACCCGATCATCACGGCCTGCCTCATAACGTAGAACTTTCTTGGTGGTGCGCAACGAGGGAGAACACAATTTTGGTATTTTGTTAGGGATCATCCTATTCATGATGCTACCGTTGTATATCTAGCATATAAGCAATCAATAGGATGCACACACAACAGCACACAATAATGATGCAATTAAGTGCGATGTGACATGGTCGATGCGCCTGGACCTTCATGGCGCCATGTGCCTGGCCCCCGGCGCCCCGGCATGGCTCCGAGTCTACAGAGCCCTCCTTTGCCTCCGACAGTACGAGTAATATCAAAACTTACCGTAACCATGTCACATAAAATAACGCCTCTGCAAAACAAAGTTAGACGCCTCTAGCTTTATTTAGTTTTGCAAGTTTTACGTGGCATATAGGCTTATTCGTAAGAGAATCGCTTCCCTACCTACGAACTTTGTACCACAACGTCGATCGTATAATTGCATGTTTAAGCATCCCTTTCGGGCCCTCCATTGAAAATGCTTTGCCGACTAGAGAGAGAGAAACAGACACCCGCCAGCCACAGATACGGTGCAAGCCGTATGTCAGTAGTGGAACCACTCTCGCGTAAGCGTACGCGTAAAGTCGGTCCGGGCCGCTTCATCAACTCAATACCGAAGGCATCGCAAGTGCACGCTAGAGGGTAGCAAATATAAGAAAGACGCCCCCATTCAACATGAGTTCTAACCGTATCAGCAGTACTACGCATAGATCGGCTCTGATACCACTGAAGGGGTTACGGTGCAGAAAACAATAATTTTCTAGCGAACGAAACCCTAACTAGCCAGGATCTATCTATCTAGTACATGTGATAACGGTGGCGGAACGGGTTACATTACCTCCATGTAGACCGATAGCGGGGATTACGCTCCCGCACAAGCGTTGACGATGAAGTCGTACGTAGCCGACCTCGAGGTCGCGGAGAACTTGCCGCGATGTCGGAGTCGATGACGCCGGGGTGTCGATGATGATCTGCGTCGACGGGCGTCGGGCGGAAGAAGGCAGAGCGCCAGCACCAGGGCTGGCGCGCCGGCAGCAGAGGGGGGGGAGGCGCGGCGGCTGCAGGGGGCGAGACGACGTCGCCCAAGCTCCTCAATAGAGTAGCCTCCGAGCACTCGCAAACATACGGAGCCTAGCGACAACTCCCGGTCATTCAGATCCAGCTGAAATCGCAGGAGTAGATCTTATCTGGAATCCCGCAGAGCAACGGCGCTCTGCGGTATGGCTTAGGTGGAGAGAGACCCCCTTCCTCAGCTCGGTGCGGCTCCGACTTGGGAACCACGAGATCGAGAGAGAAATTGGGAATTAATTGAATTTCCTGTGAATTAAATCAATTAATATGCCTTGCTATATAAAGGGGGAAGGGGGTGTGCAAACCCCTTGGCTCCCCCATGTGGGACTAAACAAAGGACAAGGGAGGGGGGGTTCGGCCCCCACATGGGCTGGCCGAACCAGCCTATGGGGCCCACCCCCTTTGGTGGTGCGGCTCCCCCTCTTGGGCCCTCTTAGGGCCCATGTGGTGACCCAGCATACCACTGCATGGTGTAGTATGCTATAGTCGTTGACATAGCACCAATGGATCACCGTCCACCAGTGTTACGTCATCAGAGTGGTACAACAGAAACATCGCAGGTCCAAGGCATGACTATAGATTACAAACAGAAGATCCAAAAACAACAAATCTTTAGAACCTCCTCGAAACAATGAGGCAAGGCCCTAATAAAAGAACATCAAATGGAAAATCTCGGGGAACTAGCCTAAACTAAGCCTACTGCTAATACGGTTAAGCTTGCAATTGCGCTATAGCAACGCCTACAGGGATAGGTTCTATGACTAGGAATCTATCCTATTTTACACTACGCCTTCATTTGTCCTCCGTCTTCCTTCAATTGCTTCAACTCGTTGTAGTTGTCTTCTGTGGTATCTTGAGTTTATCCGTCCTCAGAGTCTTCATGGCCTAAAGTGCTGCCTTCTTGTGGTTCTTCATGTCTAGCAGGGGTTTAGGAGGCAAGGGTGAGTAACAGCGTTACCCAGCAAGTTCATTATGCAAGGTGGGAAGTTTGATGCATAAATACAGCCACAGACAATGGATTGTCGTAGGCTAATGCAAGTTTTCGAAAACATTTCTTCAAAAGGTTGCTTTTATTCTGAAGACTATGCTCGTCAGGAGTCACAGGGCTAGGGCTTTGAGGAGCCTCCTTTCCTGCTGCGTTCGTCGTTCCGTCCTGGAACGTGGAGTAACATGTCACATTTATACACTCTGCAGAGGTGCGCTGCTTTACCCATAAGAGATCAAGACCTTGTTGCACAACCGGGCGAATCTTTCCCGTCCACACTTCCTTGGTGTGGGGCCCAGTCAGTAATCCAAGCCAATCACTGCGCCTTTCCACCATCCCCGCACACCCCCCATTACTCCGGTTGCAAGCTAGTGGGCCCCGTCCCATGCTAAAACTTGCTGACCAGTGGGCACCGTCCCAAGCTAGTCCCGAAGCCAACCTTCAATAGATGCTAGAAGCCACAACCCGAAGGTGAGGTTATTATCCTGGCCACCTCAAGCTCAGCGGATTTACGCACCGCCCGGCTTTGATCTAGTCACCCGTTGGTGTACGAGAGGAAAAGGGTACAGCTGACTTCTCCGTCCCATTCCAAATCTTATGGTTGCGCGTAATATTCGGCGCAAGAATCACTGGCGACATTGGTTGTTAAGTCCTAGGTGATACTTTCCCGTGCAAATGGAACCTCCACCACAACATTCTTACTGTGGTCCCATCTGCCAGCCATATGAGATTACCACCTCACTGGTGGATAACCGTAGTCAAATTATTATAAAATAAGTTTTGCCCTTTTTGTGTGATATGCAATACTAACATTTTGAAAATAGTTTCTTAACAAATACATCAAGAGGACATGAATAAAAGGGATGAACTTGCCTTTCTTACTGCAAGATTATGCAGCCAGGGTCTTCGATATAATATAAACTCCAAGAAATCTGGAAACAACATCATTGGTCCGGTAAGGACTAATGTTTAAATAAGCAGCATGATTAATGCTTAAGTATGAGATGCATCGCAAAGTACCCCGTATCTCACTCTCGGAGATTGTATTTTATGTGAGTTGGGTGTTTTTATTTAGAGTTGTTTGGTCTTCAAGTTTACTTCACAAGCAAGATGAGTTGTTTAACATTAATGTTCATGTACTATATTAAGCTTAAGAGTAACGTCAAACCACATATAAACACTCAATGGTTGCTTGAAGTTGTGTTCATCTTATGTTGGTGGAAGACATGTATGATCTTTAATTAAGTAGGGAACTAGTGTTATATTACAAGATGGAAAAAAGAATAACTTTTGAAGAACATAAATAATGTCTAACTTTGCTGATACTATATCACATGGTTAATAGAAAGATTATAACATTGTTCTTCTTTGTGTGTTTTACCCAAGACATTGCAATACGATTTTATTTCAGTTAAGCACTTACTTCTAAACTATGCATTGTTTCTTATGGATGAATGCTTTGTGTTTAGAATATAACAATTTGAATTACCATCTCAGTGTTATGAATTTTAGATTGTTCCCACTTATTTTACTTACACATAAGATAAATGAAAGATAATTATGTACTAAGTGATATATGTGAAACATTTATTCAAAAGGAGCATAGTAATTCAAAGTGTGGTGTGATGTTATTTGTTTTAAATGATCATCAAATGGTAGTATATCAAGTTTCAAATGCTTATAACATCATTTTCAAAATTATGGAAAATAGTAATTATTAATTATTTTCTTAAATAAAATATCATATTAAAATGAAATTGTTGAAATGTTAATATTACATGTTATAATGAGAACACATTTTAAAATTGAAAGCTAATTATGTGAGACATTTTAAATGAAGTTTGAAATGCATCCAAAATAGCATTTCAAATTATCTTTTATTTAAAAGATTAAGTAATTTGTTTTCCAATTTTTTTTTTAACTATATTCAAATTCCAATTATAAATAAACATGAGTTAAGTAATTAAGGGAATAAGTAAAACATTTATTCAAGTAAGACTTAGTAATTTAAATCTTTATTAGATTTTTATTTATCATAAATGATTACTAGATGGTAGTAGAATATCTCTCATAAGCTTATAATTTTATTTTTTTATTTTTTTTATTTTTAATTTAAAATAATAATACTTATTTATTGTTTACTAAGATATAATATTATTTTAAAATAGCAATAATTGTATTCTGAATATTATATGTTATACTGAATTCATATTTTCAGTTTTTAAAAGAGTGTATGTGAAATATTTTAAAGGAAGTTTGAAATACATCCAAAATGGTATTTCAAAATCACTTCATATTTTAAAAGATTATGTGATTTATATCTTAAATTTTATTCCATTTAAGTTTTATTCCAATACAAATAAGATTGATACAAAAATATAGATTTTATTTTTCTGATCATTTTGGTATAAAGATTATATTTTTCTGATTTAAAATGAATTACTTATGAATTTACAAAGTTTATATGAATTTCTGGAATTAATATATGAACAGGAAATCAAGAAAATGATTTAAAAATCGTTTTTCTGACGTCACATGACGTCAGCGATGAACTTCACTCCCTGCCGACGACCAATTCGACGAATAAGCAAAGTTTTCTGCAGATTGAAGCGAGCAAAACCTAGAGGGAACCTAAGCGATCCTATTGGTGGCGGCGCACGGACCAAATGGTCACCGGAGCATCGCCGGCGACGAGAAACGCGGCGGCGGCGCTCGGCTCCCGTCGAAACGCTATTTCCCGAACAAATTAGGACACGGGGAAAATTCTGGTGGATGCGTGAGCTCACCCTGAGCACGACGAGACGCTCGGTGAAGCAAGAGGACGCCGGACGGCGATGAGATGGTCCGCGGCGTCGGCGGCCGGTGTTGGAGAAGACGCTCGATTCCTCGGTCTTCCGAGCTCCCCTGGACGAACTGCTCGAGGGGAAGAGAGAAGACTTCACGGCGAATCTTCCCGTGCTCACCAATTCACCGGGGAAGGCCTGTATCGACGGCGAGACTCGCTGGCCGGAGTTAGGGTTCCGGTCAGATGCGAATTGGAACGGAGAAGAGAGAGGAAGAAGAATAGAGGCGCGAGGGAGAGGAGTGAGTGATGCGGACGGCGTCTCCGCGGTCTTATCCTCGCGAGAGAGGAGCGAGCAGAAGCAGCACGGCTGCTCGGAAGGAGCGACACGGCTCGCGTCTGCCTTCTGGCCGGAGAGGAAGAAGAAAACATTTTAAAGCCATTTTGCGGAAAACCCCCTGGAGTTTTGGGAAACTGCCAAAACCGTTGAAACAGGCCCCTGGTTTCTGTTTTGGATCTGTTTTTGATTCTGGAACTTGCGAAGAGGTCCTGGAAAGTTTATAATTGAGATATATTGTTTATTTCCTTTATATAATTTTCATCTCTTGATATAATTTTATTGCTAGGTATATTTTGAATTATTTTATCCTTTTAATAGGGTTTGGACATATGTAGGTATTTTCCTTTCATTGAAATTTATATCTTGCACTTGATTGAATCTCTAGGATGCATTTAGGTATATGGGAATATTTCCTTTTCTATCATTTAATTTTGGAATTTGTTGTTTATCAATTGGTTTGAGATTTTGTTTTAAAGAATATATGTGAACATGAATATTCCATTTTGTTATCTTTTGTTGTCCACTAAATCATTTTTATGGTGCATTATAACCATAGGGAAATTATTTCTATGGCTCTATCTATTTATTTCTAATTTGTTTCCATCAACTTCTGAAATGATCTAGGTTATGGATTTTAGAATATTGAAATATTGGAGTGCACCAATTGGTGGTATATTGATTTAGGTATTTCATACCACACCAAATGATGGTTTGATTGAGATAACAAAATGGGTCCTTGTGAAACCTAAGAAGAGTATACACAGTGCTTTATGTCGAATCCATGCTAAGCATGAGATATTGCCAAATGGCTTTTATTTGTGATCCTTGACAAATAAATCATGTGAGAACATGATCAATTATTTATGAAAGCACAAGATAGGAATTCCTGCCTAAGGTTAGGTCTTATGGTGATGGGATGATGAGTTTAGACTTCTTCTCATTTCATTCCCCAGTTAAGATGGAGTAATAAGGATACATTCTTTCTTGATATAGTTAATCTATTAAGAATATATCTAATAATAGATATATTTGAGTTTGTGAAATGGGTGTTCTTGAACATATATCAGCTAATGCTTCTAGATGATTAATTTGCATATGTCCAAGATTATCTTTTGTTGAGAATGAATTCTTGGTTCAACCATTGGATGATTATCCATTAGTGATATAATGGCTCCTCTCTTATATGCTTCTTCATTCACATGGTCATGAGAGATGATACATGTGACTCTGAGATATGTATATTGGTTATATACACTTATGACTTGGCATTACTTTCTCTTTGGTTATGATCCCCTTGGAGAAACACCATAAATCCATATGTGACTTACTTTGGCATAGATCCTTCTGAACCAGAAGTAGATATTCAGGGCCCTTGTTATGTATTGAATTTCCAACATCACTTGTCTCACCCTTGTGGTGAGGACAATTCAGTTTAACCAAGCCAACTTTCTTGGTTGGTGGTATGTGAATGTATGTGTATTTTATGACAACCAAGATCTTGATGTACTAGATGATCTATCCTACTATTCATGTGTATATGGCACTCCATTGTTTGTGCATACCAAAATGAGTTGTCAACAAGGTTGCAAAGCCTGTTATCAACCTATTTCTATATAACACTAACATTGTAATGTCATATCATTTCCAGAGGTAATAACATGGATGGATTAGGATGTAAGAGTTCCAGTTCTTCCTGATAGATTGGCATAACACTCCTATGTCCATCAAATGAATGCTTCTCTATGTCTTCTTGTTGTATTTCTTCCCTTCTCGATATCTTCTCTTGTTGATGCCTTCGAGAAGATTAGGAGATAAGAATATATGATGTCAAGATAAAAGTGGAAGATCTAGGTTAAGCTTTAGGTAATTCAATTGGTCTCCAGGAATGTCATGGTTTCCATGTACTAGAAATATGTCTAGCACAATTGATAAGGATAGATGATCAGAGAATAACTAAGAATAGTGGTTTTGGTCATTAACTCCTAAATATTGTTCTCATGTAACAAGTTTTGTTTTCTTTAGTGTAACCTCTCATCGTGTATCTCTTTACCCCAAAATAAGGTTTAAGCCAAGATCATCTCGGAGTTTGTAACGCTCAAGTTGATGATCTACTTCAATTCCACCAACTCAAGTGAAACTTCAATCACTTAGTGTTTTGAAAATTAAATGCGCGAAAATTATCCGGATTTTCTTATGCATGAATGCAATGCACACTCCTGTGTCCACTCTATTTCTGGACCCAAAGTTCTGGGATGTTACAGTCTCCCCTCCTTAAACTAAACTTCGTCCTCGAAGTTCGTACTCTCTTACGTTTCGGATTGTGGATCCGTCTTGTATATAAGCTGGTAGTTCTCGAACTTCGTTTTGATCCTCAATGGAGATAATTGGTGTATCCCCAAATCCATATTTTTAGCCATAGCTAACTGCCAGTTCCATGAAGTATGTGATTCCTCTTTGGAATATTCCACACCTGGGTCTATCTTCTTGCAACACTCCTTGAATCAGAGCTTCCTCTAACCCTTGATAATCATATTAGTAGCTCTAACTAAACTCCTTCACTTACTAACTGACCTACCATTTGGAAGGTACTTTAGGTTTTAGGAAGTCTTACTACGGTACTATTTAGTTTTGCTTGAACCAACCTTGGTAATGGCACTATACATAGTCCACCCAAATATGATTGGTCAAGATGGTTTACTTTATAAGGTTTACTTAGTCGATTTCCTTTTTCTCGTGTCATCTGGAATCTTCTTAATACACTCATCCTAGTGATGCAAAGCGGTCTTCTGATATGTTTTACTAGGTGATTTCTGATACCCACCTCTCCTGTCATTTTCTAAGTTGGAACCAAGAAATGACCCTTTGTTGACAAAAGTAGTTCAACAACTTGGTTTTGTCAATCTCCACTTCAAGTCTACTCCTTACTTCATTCTGGTAAGACCCTCAACCTGAATCGAGATTACCTCAAGGATTCTATCTTTGTCTGGATTGCAGCAAACCTTATAACCATAAGGCTCAAATGCTCCAAATCTTGGGTTTCTTCTCAACTTCTACTCCAGTTTTTTCAACTTTCCTTACTTCTACTTCACTATTTACTCCCCTCCTTAGATTTTTGTAATGGTTTCCACTCTTTGGGTGTACCAACAGGGGTCTTAGGTTTGGGATCATGGTCTTTGTATACCTTACATTTACCTTTATCTAATCTTAGAAAGAAAATCTACGGTGTACCCACTCAATTGTGGATATCCGAGGTAAATTCTCCAAACAATCTTCACGCTAGAAGGTCCTTCGTCTCTTCTGATGCCAATCCTTCTGGCGAATCCCGGATTTCAGAGTTATACACAACTGTTATGTGCTCTTAGACATGTTAGCCGAGAGTTACTGGGTTACCACTCCCAGGCAGAATTGCACTGCAGGCATGCCGGGAACACCGGTCACACAAACCCCTCGGAAGACTACCACGCTAATCATAACCAAGAATGCATAACAAAGAATTCTAGAATCTTGTTGTTGTCGGACTCGACCTCTGAACTATACAGAAATGCTATGTGTCACTGGTCATGCCACGTAACCAAGGGTCCCTGGGTTTACCAATCCCAGACCGATGCTCATCGGTAGGCGTGCTCGGAATGGATCATCGGCACACAACCCCTCAGTTGCGCCATAACACGGGCATAGCCAAAACTGCATAACAAAGAGTCCAAGAACCTTAAGTCTTCATCTTGATGCAAGTCTTCATCCTTGTCCTTAGAACTCGACTCTTCCTTACACGAATTCCTATTCTATCTAGATTTATAACATTAAGCCATAGCTTGGTGATGCAACATGCATTTGCACATCAAGCGAAGCTTCATGAATAGATCTAGTCACACAAAGAACCAATAAAATCCAAGAAATCCAAATGGTGTGCACACATGCATAAGTAAAGCCTATAACATAGCACTTCGAGTATAATATCTCTCGCACTAAGGCTTGTATAAAGTATTATAGTATGATGCACACATATCGTAGTATATAGGTCTCTACCGTTGTTTGGTAAGGTATAGGGTTCATACTACTCTTCATCTCACTGATTATCCCGGTTGACCACTTGCAACAGGATAAACTATAATAATGGGATCCAAACTAACAGTTATCTAGCACTAATTGTGATCTAGCTTACTTATTATACATGCTACCAATTGCGTTCCATCCATAGACTAACCTCACTTAATCTCTCGAAATTACTACACAAGTTGTTATTAGCCCATAAAACCTCCTCATTATCCTACCTAAGTTATCTCTATCTAGCAAATGTTGATCCTACACACTTTTATTCAAAGTTATTTCCTTAACAAATTGTCACATTTAATGTTCCTATCATGGTTTAGGAGCTAGGCTCACCATGAGACTTTCTTTTATTAAGCTACTACCATCATACTCCTTATCTCATGTCATAGTAGTATTGACTCAGGATTGCTACACCATCATGTAAAGAATCACAAGTGGATCTCACGTGACTGGTAGTCGTGGTTATACTATCCCGAATGGCTTTTCTTTAGAAGATACCACCATCAACACAAATAGGTGCTACTAAATTGGTCCTACTTCACTTCATTAAACACCGGTGGTTGTAGGATAAGCTTTACTAGGTCGTAATACTAAGGATGAGATATGTACTTATTCATTAAAAGAATAGATACATAACTTTAGCTAAGGAGAGATAGGAAATACTTCTTCCAAAAAGATGTGAAATAAGTTCTTCCTCTAATGTGATAAGGTTATTCCCAAGTGAATATCCATCACAAGTCCTTTAGAAGTTTGGTTTAGATAAGATGACTACCTATAGTCACTACCCAACCTACAGGTCTCCTTTAGAGGGTTTTAATCCTAGGGTCAAAGCGTTTGCTCTGATACCAGCTGTGGTGACCCAGCATACCACTGCATGGTGTAGTATGCTATAGTCGTTGACATAGCACCAATGGATCACCGTCCACCAGTGTTACGTCATCAGAGTGGTACAACAGAAACATCGCAGGTCCAAGGCATGACTATAGATTACAAACAGAAGATCCAAAAACAACAGATCTTTAGAACCTCCTCGAAACAATGAGGCAAGGCCCTAATAAAAGAACATCAAATGGAAAATCTCGGGGAACTAGCCTAAACTAAGCCTACTGCTAATACGGTTAGGCTTGCAATTGCGCTATAGCAACGCCTACAGGGATAGGTTCTATGACTAGGAATCTATCCTATTTTACACTACGCCTTCATTTGTCCTCCGTCTTCCTTCAATTGCTTCAACTCGTTGTAGTTGTCTTCTGTGGTATCTTGAGTTTATCCGTCCTCAGAGTCTTCATGGCCTAAAGTGCTGCCTTCTTGTGGTTCTTCATGTCTAGCAGGGGTTTAGGAGGCAAGGGTGAGTAACAGCGTTACCCAGCAAGTTCATTATGCAAGGTGGGAAGTTT
Organism: Poa annua; assembly: GCA_026929855.1. NCBI lineage: Eukaryota > Viridiplantae > Streptophyta > Magnoliopsida > Poales > Poaceae > Poa > Poa annua. Next base: position 60,432,195 of record CM049432.1, read on the forward strand.
GATGCATAAATACAGCCACAGACAATGGATTGTCGTAGGCTAATGCAAGTTTTCGAAAACATTTCTTCAAAAGGTTGCTTTTATTCTGAAGACTATGCTCGTCAGGAGTCACAGGGCTAGGGCTTTGAGGAGCCTCCTTTCCTGCTGCGTTCGTCGTTCCGTCCTGGAACGTGGAGTAACATGTCACATTTATACACTCTGCAGAGGTGCGCTGCTTTACCCATAAGAGATCAAGACCTTGTTGCACAACCGGGCGAATCTTTCCCGTCCACACTTCCTTGGTGTGGGGCCCAGTCAGTAATCCAAGCCAATCACTGCGCCTTTCCACCATCCCCGCACACCCCCCATTACTCCGGTTGCAAGCTAGTGGGCCCCGTCCCATGCTAAAACTTGCTGACCAGTGGGCACCGTCCCAAGCTAGTCCCGAAGCCAACCTTCAATAGATGCTAGAAGCCACAACCCGAAGGTGAGGTTATTATCCTGGCCACCTCAAGCTCAGCGGATTTACGCACCGCCCGGCTTTGATCTAGTCACCCGTTGGTGTACGAGAGGAAAAGGGTACAGCTGACTTCTCCGTCCCATTCCAAATCTTATGGTTGCGCGTAATATTCGGCGCAAGAATCACTGGCGACATTGGTTGTTAAGTCCTAGGTGATACTTTCCCGTGCAAATGGAACCTCCACCACAACATTCTTACCGTGGTCCCATCTGCCAGCCATATGAGATTACCACCTCACTGGTGGATAACCGTAGTCAAATTATTATAAAATAAGTTTTGCCCTTTTTGTGTGATATGCAATACTAACATTTTGAAAATAGTTTCTTAACAAATACATCAAGAGGACATGAATAAAAGGGATGAACTTGCCTTTCTGACTGCAAGATTATGCAGCCAGGGTCTTCGATATAATATAAACTCCAAGAAATCTGGAAACAACATCATTGGTCCGGTAAGGACTAATGTTTAAATAAGCAGCATGATTAATGCTTAAGTATGAGATGCATCGCAAAGTACCCCGTATCTCACTCTCGGAGATTGTATTTTATGTGAGTTGGGTGTTTTTATTTAGAGTTGTTTGGTCTTCAAGTTTACTTCACAAGCAAGATGAGTTGTTTAACATTAATGTTCATGTACTATATTAAGCTTAAGAGTAACGTCAAACCACATATAAACACTCAATGGTTGCTTGAAGTTGTGTTCATCTTATGTTGGTGGAAGACATGTATGATCTTTAATTAAGTAGGGAACTAGTGTTATATTACAAGATGGAAAAAAGAATAACTTTTGAAGAACATAAATAATGTCTAACTTTGCTGATACTATATCACATGGTTAATAGAAAGATTATAACATTATTCTTCTTTGTGTGTTTTACCCAAGACATTGCAATACGATTTTATTTCAGTTAAGCACTTACTTCTAAACTATGCATTGTTTCTTATGGATGAATGCTTTGTGTTTAGAATATAACAATTTGAATTACCATCTCAGTGTTATGAATTTTAGATTGTTCCCACTTATTTTACTTACACATAAGATAAATGAAAGATAATTATGTACTAAGTGATATATGTGAAACATTTATTCAAAAGGAGCATAGTAATTCAAAGTGTGGTGTGATGTTATTTGTTTTAAATGATCATCAAATGGTAGTGTATCAAGTTTCAAATGCTTATAACATCATTTTCAAAATTATGGAAAATAGTAATTATTAATTATTTTCTTAAATAAAATATCATATTAAAATGAAATTGTTGAAATGTTAATATTACATGTTATAATGAGAACACATTTTAAAATTGAAAGCTAATTATGTGAGACATTTTAAATGAAGTTTGAAATGCATCCAAAATAGCATTTCAAATTATCTTTTATTTAAAAGATTAAGTAATTTGTTTTCCAATTTTTTTTAACTATATTCAAATTCCAATTATAAATAAACATGAGTTAAGTAATTAAGGGAATAAGTAAAACATTTATTCAAGTAAGACTTAGTAATTTAAATCTTTATTAGATTTTTATTTATCATAAATGATTACTAGATGGTAGTAGAATATCTCTCATAAGCTTATAATTTTTTTTTATTTTTCTTTTATTTTTAATTTAAAATAATAATACTTATTTATTGTTTACTAAGATATAATATTATTTTAAAATAGCAATAATTGTATTCTGAATATTATATGTTATACTGAATTCATATTTTCAGTTTTTAAAAGAGTGTATGTGAAATATTTTAAAGGAAGTTTGAAATACATCCAAAATGGTATTTCAAAATCACTTCATATTTTAAAAGATTATGTGATTTATATCTTAAATTTTATTCCATTTAAGTTTTATTCCAATACAAATAAGATTGATACAAAAATATAGATTTTATTTTTCTGATCATTTTGGTATAAAGATTATATTTTTCTGATTTAAAATGAATTACTTATGAATTTACAAAGTTTATATGAATTTCTGGAATTAATATATGAACAGGAAATCAAGAAAATGATTTAAAAATCGTTTTTCTGACGTCACATGACGTCAGCGATGAACTTCACTCCCTGCCGACGACCAATTCGACGAATAAGCAAAGTTTTCTGCAGATTGAAGCGAGCAAAACCTAGAGGGAACCTAAGCGATCCTATTGGTGGCGGCGCACGGACCAAATGGTCACCGGAGCATCGCCGGCGACGAGAAACGCGGCGGCGGCGCTCGGCTCCCGTCGAAACGCTATTTCCCGAACAAATTAGGACACGGGGAAAATTCTGGTGGATGCGTGAGCTCACCCTGAGCACGACGAGACGCTCGGTGAAGCAAGAGGACGCCGGACGGCGATGAGATGGTCCGCGGCGTCGGCGGCCGGTGTTGGAGAAGACGCTCGATTCCTCGGTCTTCCGAGCTCCCCTGGACGAACTGCTCGAGGGGAAGAGAGAAGACTTCACGGCGAATCTTCCCGTGCTCACCAATTCACCGGGGAAGGCCTGTATCGACGGCGAGACTCGCTGGCCGGAGTTAGGGTTCCGGTCAGATGCGAATTGGAACGGAGAAGAGAGAGGAAGAAGAATAGAGGCGCGAGGGAGAGGAGTGAGTGATGCGGACGGCGTCTCCGCGGTCTTATCCTCGCGAGAGAGGAGCGAGCAGAAGCAGCACGGCTGCTCGGAAGGAGCGACACGGCTCGCGTCTGCCTTCTGGCCGGAGAGGAAGAAGAAAACGTTTTAAAGCCATTTTGCGGAAAACCCCCTGGAGTTTTGGGAAACTGCCAAAACCGTTGAAACAGGCCCCTGGTTTCTGTTTTGGATCTGTTTTTGATTCTGGAACTTGCGAAGAGGTCCTGGAAAGTTTATAATTGAGATATATTGTTTATTTCCTTTATATAATTTTCATCTCTTGATATAATTTTATTGCTAGGTATATTTTGAATTATTTTATCCTTTTAATAGGGTTTGGACATATGTAGGTATTTTCCTTTCATTGAAATTTATATCTTGCACTTGATTGAATCTCTAGGATGCATTTAGGTATATGGGAATATTTCCTTTGCTATCATTTAATTTTGGAATTTGTTGTTATCAATTGGTTTGAGATTTTGTTTTAAAGAATATATGTGAACATGAATATTCCATTTTGTTATCTTTTGTTGTCCACTAAATCATTTTTATGGTGCATTATAACCATAGGGAAATTATTTCTATGGCTCTATCTATTTATTTCTAATTTGTTTCCATCAACTTCTGAAATGATCTAGGTTATGGATTTTAGAATATTGAAATATTGGAGTGCACCAATTGGTGGTATATTGATTTAGGTATTTCATACCACACCAAATGATGGTTTGATTGAGATAACAAAATGGGTCCTTGTGAAACCTAAGAAGAGTATACACAGTGCTTTATGTCGAATCCATGCTAAGCATGAGATATTGCCAAATGGCTTTTATTTGTGATCCTTGACAAATAAATCATGTGAGAACATGATCAATTATTTATGAAAGCACAAGATAGGAATTCCTGCCTAAGGTTAGGTCTTATGGTGATGGGATGATGAGTTTAGACTTCTTCTCATTTCATTCCCCAGTTAAGATGGAGTAAGAAGGATACATTCTTTCTTGATATAGTTAATCTATTAAGAATATATCTAATAATAGATATATTTGAGTTTGTGAAATGGGTGTTCTTGAACATATATCAGCTAATGCTTCTAGATGATTAATTTGCATATGTCCAAGATTATCTTTTGTTGAGAATGAATTCTTGGTTCAACCATTGGATGATTATCCATTAGTGATATAATGGCTCCTCTCTTATATGCTTCTTCATTCACATGGTCATGAGAGATGATACATGTGACTCTGAGATATGTATATTGGTTATATACACTTATGACTTGGCATTACTTTCTCTTTGGTTATGATCCCCTTGGAGAAACACCATAAATCCATATGTGACTTTACTTTGGCATAGATCCTTCTGAACCAGAAGTAGATATTCAGGACACTTGTTATGTATTGAATTTCCAACATCACTTGTCTCACCCTTGTGGTGAGGACAATTCAGTTTAACCAAGCCAACTTTCTTGGTTGGTGGTATGTGAATGTATGTGTATTTTATGACAACCAAGATCTTGATGTACTAGATGGTCTATCCTACTATTCATGTGTATATGGCACTCCATTGTTTGTGCATACCAAAATGAGTTGTCAACAAGGTTGCAAAGCCTGTTATCAACCTATTTCTATATAACACTAACATTGTAATGTCATATCATTTCCAGAGGTAATAACATGGATGGATTAGGATGTAAGAGTTCCAGTTCTTCCTAATAGATTGGCATAACACTCCTATGTCCATCAAATGAATGCTTCTCTATGTCTTCTTGTTGTATTTCTTCCCTTCTCGATATCTTCTCTTGTTGATGCCTTCAAGAAGATTAGGAGATAAGAATATATGATGTCAAGATAAAAGTGGAAGATCTAGGTTAAGCTTTAGGTAATTCAATTGGTCTCCAGGAATGTCATGGTTTCCATGTACTAGAAATATGTCTAGCACAATTGATAAGGATAGATGATCAGAGAATAACTAAGAATAGTGGTTTTGGTCATTAACTCCTAAATATTGTTCTCATGTAACAAGTTTTGTTTTCTTTAGTGTAACCTCTCATCGTGTATCTCTTTACCCCAAAATAAGGTTTAAGCCAAGATCATCTCGGAGTTTGTAACGCTCAAGTTGATGATCTACTTCAATTCCACCAACTCAAGTGAAACTTCAATCACTTAGTGTTTTGAAAATTAAATGCGCGAAAATTATCCGGATTTTCTTATGCATGAATGCAATGCACACTCCTGTGTCCACTCTATTTCTGGACCCAAAGTTCTGGGATGTTACAGCCCATATAGGTGGGAGCCCCCTTTTTCCTTTATTTAAGTAATATTAAATTAATATAAAAATCCCATTAATTCATAATTAATATATTTATATATAATTCAATATCCCGTGACTCCGAAAACTCTTTCGGACCACCCGAACAACTTTCGGACATTCCTGGAACCATTCCAGACCTCTCCGGAACTCCTTCCGGACCACCGGAACTCTTTCCGGATCATTTCTCTCTCTCCAATAAAAACCTATAAAATTCCAGAACCTATCTCCTAGCGTCGCTAAGACCTTAAGTTTGTTACGCTAAGGTTCGGGAACACTCCAGACATGGTCGAGACACTCCGCTCACCAATGATCGTCAGGGATACCTGGAAATATATGACGACCCCTGTGCATTCCACGAATATCGTCGTTGAACCATAAATATGATATTCATTCCCTTTGTCTCTGCGATACTACCTTGTCCGAGATATGATCGTAGACACACCGATGCCTTTGCTGTATCTCGTTACCGACGAAGGTTATTAACTCGTCTGTGATATTACCATCTCCATGACCTAGTCACAAGCTGCGCAGCTATATAGATGCAATATCACCGAGTGGGCCCAGAGTATCTTTCCATTACAAGAATGAACAAATCCCGCTCTTGATCCTTACGTCTCGATGCTCTTTCGGAATACCCAAGATGGACACCGTTATTGTCATGCTATATAAGACACAACGTTTGATGCTCTCAAAGCACTCCTACGAAGCAACAATAAGTACGGTCTCACGGTCTAAGGAATAAGCTATCATACTCTTATCTATTGCAAATGACAAACATCGTAATACGATCTTATTGCAATACTTTGCGTATGTGCACCACCTTATTCAACTAACAAGATGACCCCATTGTCAACCGACGTCATTGTCCTTGATCGGGAATCTCGATCAATTGTTGCCCAATGGACTAGCTCATATAGAGGCTTGCTAGGGACCTGGTTGTCTATGTATCACACGTGTATTAATAATTCCGATTAATACAGTTATAGCATAATACACAAACCTATTATAAACTTATGAGATAATGCAATAAATACTACTTATTTATTTGCCTCTAGGGCATATCTCCTTCAAATGTGTGGTGCTGGTTCTTGGTGGTGCGGAGCCTGTTGCGTCCTACCCTGCTCCCGACCACCATTTGTGCACTCCGTTCTCCATGGAGTGCGTCACTGACAAGGTGCCTTGTCTCATCTCCATGTCCATGGGAGTTTGGTTTGCGGTTTCAGGAACATTGGAGAGATCCTTGCCGGCATACCGGTCGCTGGCGTGTCAACGTGCATCACCATCACGCCCTGGAGGGTGTCGCGACAACTCCCATTCACTACATCCTAAAGGCGGGGGAGGGGGGGCCGAATGACCAGCTCACTGTTCCAGGTAGCAGTGGTGCATTGGCGTCGTGCTCCTATCGTGTAGGTGTTGTGACAACCCCCATTCACTACATCCTAAAGGAAGGGTACGGGAAACCCGAGGACCAGGTCTCTGGTCTAGGTAGCAGCGGTGCATTGGTGTTGCACTCCTATGATGTAGGTGTTGCCTTGGTCTTCAGCGGCCCGTGGCCCTTGAGATGAGACAGTGGGACAATGTCGGACTCCATCAAGGACGTGAGTTCGGAGGCGCAATGAACTACCTTCATGGCACTACGGATACCAGTCCTTCCCTCAGTTGTGTTTTGCGCTTCCACTTGACCGGGTAAGATCATCTCTTAGACTCCTATCTCTCCTAAGCAAATGAGATGCGAGGTTGGTCTCAAATGCTACGCCGTTGGTGACGTGGCCATTGAGCATGGTGATTGGTTTCCTCGCCATTTGGCTGGATACTCGGCATGGTAGGGCTTGCGCAAGATTCGTGCTGGTGTTGACTTTGTTTGATGTTGTCGTTGTATTGGTGTGTGTTGTTTGCATGTTCTAGCTATGCTAGGTATTGTTCGGCTTTCAGGACCGATTTTCCTTACAAATTAAGTCAAACTTCTTCTTATGGTCAATGAAATGCAGTGATGTCTTTGTGAAAAATAGTTCAACTGACCGTGAGATGACCACTAAGTTTATTTGTTCATGTAAGGAATTCTTGTTATAGATAAGTATTTCACAGTGTTTAACCAAACATGTTTTGTCTTTGGGTCCGCATTCCCCGTGGATCAAATCCAAGTCCATCGAAACATGCATGTGTGGGGAGAACTAACGATAGTTTGGATAGTTAGTGTGGAGGTGCTTCCCTTTATATCCATCATTACAATTTGCAAAATGCAACTTTTCGTAGGTGGTCAAAGAGCAATTATTAGCCAAAGTAAATTGTCATCCTGCGATGACAGTCTATCTCTGTCAAATCGAGAATGTGTCGGGTCCGTAGCCGAGTAGAAGAGAAGAAAAGAGATTTACTTATCTGCTCCGAGATCCAAATTTTCTATGACAATGTTTGAATAAGAAAGACCATTTTTTATGAAAACAGTAATTACTTTTCTCATGCTAGAATCTTACCATATTGAAACCCCCACCCATGAGATTAATCGATTGACAGTTTCACACACGAAAGCATTTTTATGCTTACCCATGGTGGCACCATACATGGGTACCAAACTCCAGACATACTAGTACTATAATTTAATACTCCCTCCGATCCATATTAGTGGGCAGAACTTTATCTAGATACACATGTATCTAGTCTAAATACTTAACCAGATACATATGAATTTTAGACTAGATACATGTGTATCTAGACAAAGTTGTGCCCACTAATATGGATCGGAGGGAGTATGATACTCTTACAAAAAGGCTGACCAATCAATAGAGCTCGTTTTATTTCCAAGCAAAGTGCAACCAGATCTGCCGCGCAAAGAGGGATAGGGAAGGGGGAAATCATAACCACCACTCCATCAGATAAGTGGTCGGGGACATGCACCAAAAATTCATGTCTACCAGCTTCTAAACGCGACAAAATACAAATCATGATTCCAAACAAAATCGAAGATATGTCAGTGTTTAGCCAAAACCTCTGATATTCCATATCATGATATCTTCAGGGAAATTTTTGTATTATATATGGTTGGATCAGGTCGCCCTTTTAGACGGTGTCTAACTCAGTACACCACACCTTTGACACCACGTCAACTAAATGAAAGAGAAGCTGGCCGTTATAATTGACATCCACGCTTCCTCATCATGTTGGATTTAACCGGGTGGTCTAGGCCTTCCGTTTAAAGAACAAAAGTAAAAGTTGAACTCCATTGTTTTGTTTTCTGTAGGAACTATGTTATAGGTTTCTTTAATGGACAGCACACTCAGGAGTCCAACACTTCGTTAACATTTGCAGAGGTCAATTATGTTGTTTTATGGTGATCCAAATTTATATGATGAAGTGAAGTGAGCGGCTAACTTCGGAGCGAATCGGAGACCCGTCGCCGGGAGGATTGGACCGTAGTGTAACGAGGAAGTTAGCCCACCAGCCCATCCTGCGCTCGCGGGGGTGCGTGGACGGCAGCCCCCGCGGTACGGTACGGATTGTGTCCGAGTCGGATCGCAACCGTCTTAGGGTTTCTGCCCTCCATAAATACATCTTGTAAGTCGCCTGTTGGGGTAAGCCACACATTGTAAACCCACGGCGTTTGTAACCTCACCCCGATATAGTGAAGTATTGCTGGCCCGTGGTTTTTTCCTCTCCTTTGTTTAGAGGGGTTTTCCACGTTAAAATCTCGTGTCCCCGTTGGTTTGATCGTTCCGCTATTCGTCGTTCTTGCTATCTTCTATAACAAATTATATATGTTCGGGTTCTGCTCCGGTGCTACCCCTACCAAATATTCACCTTCAAATTTGATTATATAGCTCCTTGATTCCTTTCAACGTACTGATCTTCTTCCTCATCTCTTTACAAGCAAAAAACAAATCATGGGGGCCATGTCCTACGCTTGCATAATTAAGCAGCCTAACCAAGGCACCCACAACTTGAACAGGAAGTAACGGAAGAAAGAAGCCACCAAATGAGCAGCGCATGTTATGTACGAATATATACCTACTGTACTGATCATCATTTGTGCACGAGGTACGAGTACAAGAACTGATTCCACACGTCAGGAACACCCGGGAGGCACCAATGTGTGCAATCCGCGTAGCTGCTGGGGTTGGCGATCTGCTCCGCAGTGAGTTTCCCCCACTGCCGCCGGTAGATGGTCGGGTGAGCGTCGATGCGGTTGTCGGAGAGCTGGGTGAAGTTGAGTATCTTGACGTGGATGCCTTTCTTCTCCAGTGGCCTGAAGATCTCCCCAGCCTTGTCCATCATGCTGTAGTCCGTCGTCGCGCCTTTGTACCCAGCATCCATGATCGGCTCCGACTCGTTCAAGCACTTGTTGCTGTCGTCTCCACCCCAGTCACTTGCCCTGAAATTTTATCTGTGTGAGCTTTTGTCTCATCGTTGTGTTATTTTTTTTTCTCTTTGTTCGAGTTTAACAGTTGATGGTAGTGCAAGATGTAGTTTTCAGTCTCACCAGGTATGGGTAGGCGATGATCCTGCGAAATAGATTTTAGTCTTGTTGTCGATGTTCGTTTCCAGCCATCCGGTTAGTTTTTTCAGAGCGATCTCGAAACCTTCGACCATCTCCACTTCGTCTAGCTTTGCATCGCCATCCTCAAATGTGCCATACCTGATCATTGCAAATGTTGGAGGTCGACTTTATTAGCTTGCACTTCAATCAGTATGTTGACATCATATATCAAATCTGGATTCTGGAGTATGATGAAGAAAGAAATGCAATGCACTTACATAACCTTCATCCTCATATCGGCCTTCTGCTTCCTCCACCACAGGTAAGAGTTGAAAACTATAATGTCAGCATCTCTCCACATGCTTGCATGCTTCTCAATCTTTTCTGCCCTTATGATCCTGTACTCCACCCGGTGAATTATCGGATTGTCGCTGTTTGATTCCAGTATCAGCGGCGACCAGTAGAAATCAATTGTCGCATTGTATTCCTGAGAAAATGTGTCTAAATTCAGCTGACAGAAAGTGATATGCCTACTATATTCTTTTACAGGCGACCCCGTGAGGAACCGAATTTCATTATCAACGGGATAACGAAATTACAAGGGATTCAGAGATTAAATGTTCTGTGAAATTAAAAGTGCCTAGTATATTTTGTGAAATTAAATGTTCAGAGATTCAGAAACATACGAATGCCGTGAAGGATATAAGCGAGCCATTGTAAACACGCATCTTGAGGCCTTCAGGAATGGAGGACTCCACCATGCACACCAGGGAGACCCATTGGTTCCTGTTGATTGAGTCACCGACGAAGACCATCCTCTTGTTCCTGAGCTTTTCAAGCAGCTTTGTGGCGTTGAACCTGTTTCACATTTCAGCATGTCACAAAATAAGAATAGAACGAAAATTTCTGACAACTCATGATCTTCCACTGTTTTTGTCTGTTTGCTTTCTTATTGTGTAGCAAAGCAGAGAAATAAAGTTGCTGTTCCAATGTGACTAACAGTTGGTTGTTTCTGCAGTACTTATTTTGTATATTCTCTGAATTCAGATAGAGACCAAGCAAAGATTTATCCTCCAAAGCTAGGCATGTAGCTAACAAAGACTTATCCTCCAAAGATTTCTCCTTACGGAATTGAGTAGAGAACTAACAAAGGCAACATGTTAATGATCTTTCAGTGTCCATTAGTCTCTCTCGGTGAATTCTGTTTATAGCAGATCAATCTGGTTAGCTTTGCAAGCTTAACAATAGTATTATTCTTTACTACTTATCTTGCTTTCTTTCAAGTCAGCTACAGACCAAGCAAGAAAATTTCCCCCTTCCAAAGTCCAAACTACTTAAGTTAGGCTTCTGCTTCGGTACAAACCCCTACAAAACTTAAACACAACAACGGCTGTGATTGCTCCGTACCCCTTCATAACGAAGGGCAGGATGGTATTTATTGATTAATAATGATTTATTAAATCGTACTAAGCCCTGTTAGAAACCCATCAGGCCCAATTAGATGTGTAGCCTACTAGTCATCACCGACAGCAGGTTTCTGTAGGGGACAGTAAATCTCACTAAGGTAGTATCGTGCCTCATGCGTGCATCATGTGTTCATACTTTTCATGATTGCATGAGTAGTTAGTTGGAGTAGATGCATGGACGGAAGGAGCTGGCCGGCTGCGACCATGGAAGGGTTGTACTCAGTTAGCATGCACGGAAGGAGCTACTGCACACGAAGCTGGTTGCCGTGCGCACTCACGGCTGGGAAATGGCAGGGCTGATGAACTCATGTCCGCGTTGGTAGCGTCGTGGTGCTGGTTGCCCGCCCATAGCCCCGAGGCGGCCAGATCTCGACGGCCACCAACTCATATGACGATCATCGAGGCAGTGTATTGGTGCTCGTGTTCACGAAAACAGATCCTTATTGCTGATCGCAAGGTGAAGGCGATGGGTAAGCGCCGGCAATCGCAAACGGCATCACAACGGGTGCGAACGACTAGGTGTAGGCCTATGCCCTGCGTACAGGGCTGGATATGGGCTTGGTAGGCCACGAATTTATTACTTTAATTAAATTATTAAATGGAAAGAAATCTTTTGAGTTTGGGGGGAGGGGGGTGTACGGAAGCACTCCTCAGTTAGTTATTCACACTCCAAGGAGTTGAAGTTAAGAAGTTGCAATACTTTTCGCAAAACAAAATGTGCAATACCAGAAGCAAAAAACGTTTATGTAGTAGTTCCAGAAATTCTGTACTTTTTTGGGTTGACATGCATAAGCAGAGCAGAGCTGGAAAGCACTCTGAACGATAGCTTCCGTTTCTTTACTACCTATAGCATTCTTTTATTTCAACTACAGACCAAGGAAGAAAGATTCCAGCTTCTACTTAATTTTGCCACCCTCCAAGAATTCAAGTATAAACTGTTGCAATACTGACAAAGCATGCATGTACTACGTCGTATTAGTACTGTAGTTTCAGAAATGCTGCAGTTTTTTGGTTGATATGCATGAACAGAACCGAGGTTGAAACCACTCTGACAATTCTTTCTAGGCAAGCAAGCAGGGGCAGGGCATACCTTGGAAGATCACATCCGTCGGGCTGCCATCTCCAGTGCTGGTACTTGGTGTCATTCCGGCCATACTTCTCGCAGGCCACCTCGTCGAAGATGAAGGTGCAGTTGAGCCCGGAGTACATGGGCTGGGTGGTGTTGTCATACACCCACCGTCCAACGGACAGGTTGCACTCCTCCTCGCCGCCGGAGCCACTGGCCGCCTCCCCCATGAGCTCGTCCGTCCACCGCAGCTGCGACTCCTGGTTCCCGGCCGCCGCCACTCTGACTTCCTGGTGCCGGTGCTGAACCAGCAGCTGCACCTGCGACTCCTGGCCGCCGCGGTCGACCAGCAGGGAGACGGAGCTGACGAGTATGAAGAAGGCGACGAGGGAGCCGACGACACCCCGCAGACCGAAGGACGTGATCTTGGTGTGGTTGCCTTGCTGATCCGGCTTCATTTTCTGCGGAGAAGCGGTGGTGGTGCTGAGGTGAGTGAGGCCCTCTCTTTTATTGCTGTAATGTGGGCAGCCCTCCTTCCCAGGTCTAGTATTGCACAAGCAAACGTGAACGCTGACCCGCGGGCTAACCTTCATCGTCATCGATCTATCGCCTTCCTTCCCCGGCCCTGCCCTGCACTGCAACCGCTTCTCCCAACTCGAAATAAGTAAGAAGAATGTGCAGCACGCAGGCAGGCAGGCCTTTTTATTGGTGCTACTGAATGTTCCAAGCCTCCCAAGAAGGTACAGTGGTTGTTCTACTGGCTTCTGAATTTGCAAATCATCATTTTATAAACATATGTCAGCCTCATGCTCATTCCATGCATGTGCTAGAGCTGCATATATTATGTAGGACTAGTTTGTTTAACAAAAGCAAAAGGAGGTCAGGTACGAGTGCTGGTTTCTGGTGCCGACACTTCTGTCAATCCACCGCGTCACACCAGCCGTTGAAGACAGAGGAGCTAGCACAGCAAATATAAGACCTGGAATAAATTCATTTTGTGTGTCACTTTCAGAATATGAAATGTGCAAAGTAAGCAACATAAAGTTGATCTTTTGCATTAGTTGCTCTGCTCCTTACCTAATTAGCATTAAGAATAAGCTAATGTAAAGCCATTAGTATAAGGCCCCAGGATGTAAGTCCACTAACGCATACTCGATCATTTGAACAGGGAAACTAATTTCTCTATCAGTTGATCCGGTAGTGCTAAACAATCGTTCTCAATCAGAGTTCACTTAGCTTAGCTTCTTCTTAATCCTATCTACATAGGTATATACTTACTTGTGATCAGTCAAAGGGTGGTCTTAATAATGTGTGTTCATGCAAAATGCAAGGCATGCGTCAAAGTCCACATCATTCTGAAATAACTTTTGTGTGGCGTCTTTTTTCAACACGGCGCGCGGTGCTTGAAGCTGTCGACCACATGAGCAAATAATTGGCAGTCGTCTTTTCCGGCCTTCGTCTCCATCTCTTTTGCGAAACAAGTGTACGGCCACATATAACAATAATGCGATTTGGTATGACACTAGGAACTATTTAAAACCGATGCAGGACCTAGCTAGCTATAAGTGAGTGACACATGAGAAGATCTCAATTCGGTCTGGTTCCAAATCTTGAAATGGCCCTACTCGGAGCAAAATAAGTAGCCCTTCTTTTCTGGTGCAGTCTCTTCTTTGAGCTATCGACCCAAGAATGAGATGATCAGGGTAGAGACCCCAAGAGGAGGCCAAATAAAAGTGTTAGGTGGAATTCTATGTCCACACCCGCTTTGTTTGGTATCATGTCCTAACTCGTCGCCATTGCGGTCGAAATGACCCTACTAGGAAAGGAACGAGAATGGTTGGCCGACGAGAACCTGAGATCTGCATAATACTGTGTGTGTGAGCTCTTTCAGTCCTGCCCTTGCCGTTTTCTCAGAGATTCTACCTGTACAAGGCATGCAGCTGGTGGCGATCGACAGGAAAGGCATGACTGATCAGCACCAACAGTATCCATGGAAGATGGAACAATCTGACTTGATGGAATCAAAGGAGAATGGTACAATTATCACTGCATGAGATCTGTATTGTAGCGTCAGTTGGGCGTTAGACTTACAGTAGAAGGGTAGTAACGTCTACCTGCACAAGCAGTTGGCATCCTGGATGGGAGATGTCGCATACCTACTGATGGTCCACTCTGCTCCCCAAAAGCTAATTGCCTTCAAAAGTCTAACGAGAAACTGTGGAGCCAATGTTTGGGCGTCTACCTCCATCCTGTCATGTACTCTACTCCTGTGCAAGGAGCACGACGCAGGTACGATGTATTTTAGGAGCTAGCTGGGAAGGCACGCATTGCCTGAAAACGTATGCATCTGCATCATTAAACTAGCTAATTAACATATGCACTAAGTAGTACGAATTCGCATGATCAGCATTCAGAAGTGAGATTACTGACGGGCTTACTCTTAACCTCAAATAGTACTTCCTTTGTATCATCAAAATATAAGACGTTTTGGTAGCTTAAATTAAACTACCGTCTTACATTTTGTTACATAGGGAGTAATAATTAAAGAATGAAGCTTCATTCATGTATCTCTATCCCCAAGTGAGTAGCCCAATGGTACCGCTGGGAAGGCGAACTAATTTGGTGCTCCCGGTAAACAATAAAAGCATAGCTCGACCTTTGTCGATGTCAACGCCGTCTTCAGACGTCGTTCCACTCTTTCAAGGCGGTGTCATGGAGCCCCTTCAACTCCCTCTTCATTTTCGTGTTGCGGCTTGTCTCAGCGGTGGTGTGTTTGTCTGCTCGGTTTGGAGCATCATGGCCCCAATTGTTTTTGCCCGCCTCGAAGAAACCCTAGATCCAGTTGGTTGGATCAGGGGGTGCGGTGGCACACTGGCACAAGACGGTGAAGGCACTATATGGGTTGCTCATGAAGTTCCGGAAACAACAAATAGAGTCGGTGTTGGCAGCCGCTCAAAGCGTAAGCCTCCAAGTCGCAACATATACAGTGGTTGGTGCTTCTTAGTCGACGATTCCTCCGACATCGTTTGATTGGGTCATCCACTCACCGACTCCTCTAGGCGCTTATGAGCGTGAACTACGTTGATTTGTGCCATCCTGGAGTTAGGATCATTCTACCGAGGTGAGCTCTACATCTTCGGGCAAGACGCGGTCTTGGGCTCGGTGTCTCATCCCCTTGCAATTTATGGTGGCTAACAGGTGCAAGGTGAGAGGGGGAGAGGATAATCCGTGGCTCAGCATCATACACATCTCATATGTATGGCAGAAATTAGGATGTCTGACAAGCCCGTCATGTCGGATCCGAAAGGCTGGACCGACTCTAAATTACCCAATTGACCAATAGCTCTTGATCAACAAGTCAATCGAACTAAGAGTGACATCGCGGTATGCAAAATGTTCCACCACATGAACATACATACTCTCCGACAAAGAGGAGACCTTCAACTAACTGAAGGAGAAAAGATAGAAGGTGACAGTTACAAACTCTTCTCTTTTTAGATGAAAATAGATAGAATAGATTGTGACCGAGCGAGTCTACATGATAGGATAGACTTTGAGAGGGAGATGATGGAATTGGAAAATGATGAAAAATGGATTAAAGTGGAATTGGAAAAGGTGAAAACAATTGAGACTTGAGAGATTGTGAAGGATAAGGTGAGACTCACCAGGTTCACGAGTCGAGTCGAAAACAATGTTGCAAGACGCTAGCCCCGAGTGTGATGAACAGATCAACAAGCATAAAATGATGGTGTTTGATTCAATCGTGCGTCTTCTATGTAAGAATTGTTAAATTTTATTTTGCCTTCTGTTGAACTGAAACTTAATTTAGTTTTAGTTTGGATTGTTAAACTGGTGAGTCGTGCAAGCATTTGTGTGGATTTGATACATACGTCAAATTTGTCTAATCCAATGGTAGATGCTCTAAAAAGTCTTGGAAATTCCCAGTTAGATCAATCAGTTTGAGCGGGGAGCAGCATCCACCTGTAGTGTAAACCTGGTGCAGGATGCTTTGACACTATGGAAATGATTGTTGGCCCCAGGTCAAAAGAGCGAAGGCCACAGTGGAGCTACCTAGCTAATACGTGCAGGGACAAGAAAAATGGCTACCGTGTCCTGCTTCAACCACCTCACCAAACCCTGTTATTCTAAAACGACCAACAATAATGCACATACCACCCCGCGCCTGCTATTATCGTCTTATTAATTTCCCCAGCAAGCGCATATTAACTGTGCTGATATCAATACCTGGCAGGCTTCAAAGCTCAGAAGAATTATTCTATATATACTATTATGTGGAAACAACATGTGCAATGACACATTATTCAGCTGCAAACCTTCTTACTTAGCCGTCCACCAACGACGACGTATCCTGTGGGCAATGCTTAAAACAATCTGCAACTGATTAGTGTAGTCTTTGTTAATTTCCTTTCTGCAACTAATGCAAGAAGCGAAAGACATGCTTGGATAGAGGGTCTTGCACTTTAAGTTAAGCTATAGTGGGTTAGGCCACCTAACAAGAGCCATCCATCAATCTTTTTACGAGTACGCGCAGGAGGTCTGTGTGTCATTGATTCAAGTGAACGGGAAAAAAGTTCAGGCTATAACAGATAGGTAAATAGCCCATCACACACGCAAATAGTTCTCGTATATTGCGTAAATAGCCTGTCCATACCAAAGTCTTAATAAATAGAGTAACGATGTAATAAATCCTAATTGATTCTCACAAATAGTACACGCATATATTCTCCATGCAAGATTTTTTTTTGGCACTCACTCTTCGAAAAGAGGCATTTCCTGATACTATTTATAAAAATCAAAAAATTGCAGCTAGGTTAAAGTCTTATAGCTAATATAGTATAGTATAAACTTTTGGTTAGTTAAGGTTGTGCAAACCTTTCAACCGTGGTACTTTTAGGCTATGTGTAGTGTTCTTCCTGCACAAACAACATTGCAAAGCAGGATAAAAGGCATATAAGAACAAGATAAACAAGTGAAAATCTTCAAAATTATATACTGTATCAATTGCAGTAGTAATCCGATTTTCCATTGGCAGTGCTGAAACAAATACAAGACATTCTAGAAACTACATTCAAATGACAATTTCACTCCCAGGTCTCAAACTCTCAGTTGTGATAGGGTTTTTTAGGGAAAAGCCATCATGACTAGATTTACTAAAATCATATTATGTTTACATCATCCACCATCAAGGTAATAATACCACTCGGTGAGCCACAATCCGACCGGAATCATAGTACCGAGGCTAGCCAGCTCATAAGTAACAGAATGAGACTCCCTATTACAATGCATAAAAATGATCTTTCTGAAATTTTAAACTAAGATTTGGCATTCTTTTAAGACTGGGCCTTAGATTGAAGAGAAAGGGCCGCTTTTGACCAAACCGAAAGTATACACATAGACCCAATAAGATATAAATGTTGCTGGGCTACATGCATGTGTACTCGGCCCACTCTGAGAGTGCATGGATGAAACATTGCAATTTGGGCCAACCAAAACTACAGAATAAGGCCAGTGCCCCACCAAGGATTTAGGATGGAAGTACAGAACTATCAACTATGGCCTCTTTGGCTTCAAAAAAAAAAACTATGGCCTCTTTGACTGGAAAAAAATATGGCCTCTCAAGAAGCAAAAATCAAGTATGGCCTCCTTATCTTGGTTGTAAATTGTAATAGCATCTTATATTATGAGACACAGGGAGTAGAAAAACTATGGCCAGCATATGTACCGTAACAAAAGCATTATAAACAGTTTCTAGAAGTCCCTGGAATGTACATTTCACCAAGGACGAGAGACAGGACAAGTCTGCTAACGAGTTGGAAATGATAGGTCTAGGAGTAGATCCACGATCTTAGGAAAGATGAAACAGAGGCTGCTGATCTGGAGCAACCCAGATTCGTCCAAGAGGTCTGATGTGTATTATTTCTACGGATATATGTTCAATGCTCTCTACCATATTATATCTTGCAGGAGGAGACACATACATCTGCAAAATGCCAAAAATTCTAGCAAGATGCGTTGATAATGTAAGCAGCATTGTGGGGGCTAGCTACAACTGATCATTTGTTTGTCCTAGATTGACACTTGATGCATGCATATGCATATGCATGAACACCTTGACAAGTAGTATCATAACAATCCAATCATGTGTGAAACTAGTAAAAGAGGTTCATCACCATTAATCATGTCTAACGGATCTGTCATCTGATGTATCATTACTTATAAAGAGTTTGAACAAAGTACTACTAGAAAAGCTCATCAGCCTGATATATGACAGAGCTTAGAAGCCCATTAGGTTTTGTCTGTATTGGTGACACGAGGCACACAACCATTCGGAGTTACGTAAGATCCAAACTATTATCATAATGTCTGCATTTAACAAGCCATAGCTGACAGGTCAAATGTTAGTGAAGCCAGGCAAGTGCTTGCTCAGACAGGACACATGTCTTTTGAAGAGAGATTAGGAATCTAGTAGGTCAGGTCTTCCATTTGGAAGCATTGATTAGTTCTCTACCTCGGGATGCTTCATGTCGTGATGTGCACGAACAAAACTATTAAGATCCTACTGTACCATGTGAGTGAAGCCAAATGCGCTTCACATCTTCATCAAACAACAATATCTGCAAGCAAAACGGAGCTCCTGCAACATGACGTGTCAAAATAAGCCCGAACTAACTGAACTTTGTGGTTCAGAACAGCAATCAGTTTTTGTCCTCGTAGCCCATGAATAGAAATGGTGACACTGTAAAATGCACGAAAATGTATCCTTGATGTAGAAGCTGGCAGGTTTTCTCGCCCAATGTGGCAAAAACATGGGTCCCAATGAATCAACTTTCTTCTCAATTTCCCAATTCTCAGAAAATTACAGAAGTAGAGACAATGTTTTATGAATCAAAGTACAAACACTAGGCATTATAATGCTCATGTCCATAGGGACTCTTTCTTAAGGCACGCCTCCTGCAGCAGCAGCGTGCTCATCAGATCATTCTGCATGACAAGGCTACTATACGCCTTGTCATCAGCGTCCATCTGCATTTGCTGATGCTGCTGCTGCTCTTGACGCTGCTGAAGCTCTTGCAGATGGAATGCATCTCCTGGAGACGGGTGGTGGATGCGCTGGAGGATCTCAGCCTGTGCGACAGCGAGCTGCACCTGGAGCTGGGCTACCTGCTGCTGGAGGAAGGAGATGGCGCCGGCGCAGCCGTAGACAGGGTCCCTCATCCGCGCGGTGGCCTCGTACACCAGGCTGCTAACGGCGTCGGCCCTCTGCGCAGCCGGTAGCTCCTGCAGCATTTTGCTGACATTGCTGGCACCGAACACCCGGTGCACGGTAGCGAACCGATGCGGGTCCTCCGGTGGGAAGTAGGGCGCGAACACGCAGTCCCTGGCGCACCGCCGCCGCAGAAGCTTGCACGACGCACACGGTGTGGCGCTGCTGCTTCCGCTTTGAGCTCCGGCCATGACAGTGTGTGTTACCTCTTAGCTAGGAGCTTGGAGAAGAGAAGAGAGCAATTGATGGAGACGGTTGCAAAGGTTAAGGAAAGGGGGGACGGTGATGGGTGCAGAGCTTGGCCTTTTTATAGAGGAAACAAGGCAGCCAGGAAAGATGGAGGCTAAGCTAGGTGTCAATTGGCTTATGAGGGGGATTAATCGTTTAATTGGAACATTAATTATTCAGGACAAACAAACAAGAAACAAACAAGCATGATAGATTAGTTTAGTGGAGATGTTATGCTAATTAATGAGCTTTGTTTTCTTACCCGCTGGATCACAATCACATCCATCTATCATTGACTAGGTATAGCCATGTACCTACTGGTAATGCATGCAGTGTGTGTAAAGGCTCTCTGCCTTGTTTGTCTCTACTTAGCAGCCAAGGTTGATTAATTAGCTAGCACTAGAATCTATAATATGTAGACATCACCCAATGTCGTTGTGGTCTGGAAATTCTGCTTACCCTTCACTTCACGCGGCACCGCCACTTAGCTGGCTGTACAATCTGCAGCTGGATCATTTGACCCTGCATGCACGCACGTTCAGAGTTGACCATTGAGCTGAGACACTCATGATTAATTAGCATTGCTGGACTGATCCGTCTGAAGAACGCTGTTAGCATGTACTTGTTTAACTAGATTAGCTTCCCAGTATCAATGAGGTGAAGATCGAAGTCTTTCGCCCTCACTATGCATTAATTGCAGAGTCTGAACTCTGAAGAGTAGTGCTTAATTTCCTAGCCAACTAGAGTTGAGTAATAATTAACTAATTCCAGATGGGAAATGGCGGGGCTCGACATGGATGTCTGTTTCACTCCTCACTACACAGCTCGGTGACGATGCTTGCATGTTAACCATACCAGAGAGAGATATACACTTCTATGTAGTAATCGATCTTAATTGCTCTAATCAACTACACTACCAATCAAATACGTGAGAATACGACAGATACTAGTGTGATTGTTTATCTTGTATGCATATTGAAACATGCCAAGACTAGGATGAAACCTGACACGTATGTATGCCCCAAGCAGACAGCGAGATTGGAGATTTGTCCTGCACTAGAA
This sequence comes from Poa annua, assembly GCA_026929855.1. Classification (NCBI taxonomy): domain Eukaryota; kingdom Viridiplantae; phylum Streptophyta; class Magnoliopsida; order Poales; family Poaceae; genus Poa; species Poa annua. The sequence continues at coordinate 60,453,179 of CM049432.1, forward strand.
CAGTATTACATCATTGTAAGCGTATTCAATTATAGTATGAAGCAAGAGAAAAGTATCTGTAATGTCGCGTGCTAGTCATCAGGACAGATGCAGAGGCCGGGACTTCCCCTTTTCAAAAAAAAAAGTCATCAGGACATGACATGTAGTATCACGTACGTACATGCACCCATGCGGCCTTGCCCCAAGCCATTGAGGTCTCGTACCAACTTGTGATGCAGACTTTGCAACCACATATATACTACCTCGAATCCAGATTGGTTTCCAGTATGGATGACAGGACAAATTCATGCTGGAGCAACACTACAAGAAGGGTAGCCTTCTGCCTATAAAACAAAATTGCCGCAAGAAAAAAAAAAGAAACATTGTAGACTACTAGTATCAAACAACTACATAAGTCTTGGCTCATGAATTGATCTTCATTTGTCAAGAACAAAAAGAAGCACATCCTTTCTCGTGTACTGCAGCGTCTTACTTTCTCATGGCATGGGGAAAAGGGCACTACAAACTGCCAGCTTCAGGAGGAGGCAGGATTTCTAAAGTTGTTGCGGTGCGTGCATGCACATGCACGTTGCTATCGAAACTCAAAAGGTTCTAGAAGATTCAAATGTTTTTCACTGCTAAATAATTAAGCTGCCGACAGTGTTTCACCACCAAGCTAACTCCAACAAAACATTGCAAAATAAGTCTTCATCACAGTTCAGACTTCCTTTCAAAGTCCAAATGGATCCATCACATGGTTTGGTGAATTCTATGGATTAGCAAAGCGCATATATGCTCACCCACATGGCCACTGTAGTTACCTCGTGTGCTCTCACTGCCCTCTATCTATCCGGGTTATTTCCTAGACAAAAACCCAAAGTGTAGTACAAAAAGTGTAACTTTCATGCAACAGACATCTTATTGCCCCGACACGACGACTTGTTCCCATCCCATGTAAACACCTCCAACTGGATAGAACATGCTTTTCCAGAAAGAAAAACGAACAGAGGCTCCAAAGATTCTATCTATCAGGATTCAGGATGGACCTGGACCACTAGCTAATTCATGTTAGGTTCGTCTTCTGTGCGCATGTGCTCTCGGATCAAACTTCAAAATTGGGGTTAACCGATACTGCCACATGTTAAGTGCCTGACGTTCCAAGGTAACTCACATGCTTACCTCCTCAGTTCTCATTACCTGCATTTCCAAGAGATTTTTTTTCCTGTTCTGAATTCTATACTTACTGATCAGCCTCGATCTGAGTCCTCTGCTTTCCTTGCTTTTAGCAAACTACCTCGGTTTGATAGAAGAGCTACCTAGGATGTTTTTCTTTCCTCTCACAAGATTATTATTAGTGAAGCTCAACGGATAAAGAATGAATATTGTAATTTATCACAATCCTGATAAGTTACCACTGTAATTAGCGTCTTCACAGACACTCCAATCCAGGTTGCTTCACTTAACAGTTCCCTTTTTCAAATGTAGCTAGTGCATGCATCCTGAACATGGATTTAAGTACCACGGGTTAGTAACTGATGTGTTTTGTTTCATATTTGTTTTTCTTTAATCCACAAGGGGGCCGAATTGCTCCCCAAGCCAATTCGGCTAGGGTTAGGGTTTGCGGGGGGGGGGGGGGGGGGGGGGGGCGCCGAACCCCCATGCCCTCCTTTGGCCAACCGGCCCCACCTAGATTGGATCTAGGTGGTTGCCTTAATTCCTCCCTCCCTCCCACTAAAAAAAATAAAAAGGAGGGGCACCCCCACCTTTTCCTTGTGCCAGAGTTCCCTCTGGAATTCTTTCTCTCTCTCGTGTCTCTCCCTCTCATGTGGTTCCTCGAAGAGCTGCGCTAGGGAGATATTCTCCACCGTTGCACGCCGTCGTGCTGCGGGATACTACTGGATCGGTGTTCCGGAGTCTTTACCGTCCACCGTACGTGTACTCGGAGGCGCCACACTTGAGCCACCGGGTCGTTGCACCAAGTTCTTTCGCAATCTTGAGGTCGGCTACGTTCGTCTTCATCGTCAACACATGTGTGGGGGTGTAATCCCCGTGATCGGTCTACAAGAATATTAGTTCTAGCCACGATTCGTTACAGCATTACCACTTAGATAGATTCTTGGGTATCAGGTGTTGCGTCTGTTAGGATTTTTTTTGTTTTCTGCCCGTAACCCCAACAAGATTACACTTTGATTGTGTGGGTATATTGTTTCGGTAATTGTTTACCTTTCACGTGTGTTCTAATCGTACAAGCATACTATGCATAGATCGGCTCTTATACGACTGTTAAGGTTACGGGTTTAAAACAATAATTTTCTAGCTACGCAACGCCTAATGCACATGACCCATCTATCCCTCTATTTAGTGATGTTGTAAAGATCAGGAGTTTCGGGGTCATACCCTTGTAGACCGAATGCGGGGATTACGCTCCTGGACAAGTGTTGATGATGAAGCGGATGTACCCGACCTCAAGATAAATCATAATATTAAGCAGCTACACTATTAAGATACTGAAGCAGAGTTCTACATGGTTATTTGGTTAAGCTCACTTAATCTAATCAGATCGAGCAGTAGACTATCAACAAAACATTTATAGTGCAATATACAGCTAAAGATTGTTATGGTGGATATAATACAAGCTGAAAAAGGTATCCTATTATCCGGGCATTGCCTGTTATTGAAAGCACAGTTGAACCAGGAGCTGATTATCTACTCGTTGGTATTTTATAACAGGAATCCGATGCTCCCAAGTAGGTGTAATACTGAGAGAAGGTGTTAAGGTACACATGGGGCCGTAAAACAAATGGTAAAACTGGAGGTTCACACAGCACACACATGATACCAAAGAAAATGAACATGACTGTCGTGCACATGCTACCGATAGAAACCCCACATACCCGTCTAACATAATAAGACGCACTACATGACATAGTTATATTACAAAGAGAAAGTTCAATATGGTGTTCTTTCGATCAAAGCACTAATCATTGCAACTGAGAAGGAGCCACATATAGAGGTATTGATGTATTTAATGATGGAAGAGAATATCCCCAGTTATCGACAAACTTGGAAGGTCCATAATTGAGATGAAATAAAATCTATATTCATGTTACTTGTTGCAGATGCTCAATAGGTACTGGATTTGGAAGTCCAAAGCAACGGTACGTAAGTAAACAAAGGCACAGAAGTTCACCTCTTGTATCAAAATGGCTTGGAAGAAAGATCAAGCCAGTCTTCTCTGTCTTGGGGGAGATGTCACACTGATAATGCTTTAAATTAAACACCTTCCAAGTTCCTCTTGCGGCTACGGAGTAAATTTTGTGTATTCCTTGTTTTGATCCCTAACCTAAACATCAAGCTTCCCGGTAACTTTGGATTTTCTGAGTGTAAATTGCACTTTTCACTAACGCTTGAAGCTTTCCTTTTCATGTATTCAGCAGACTGTGCCTGAACTGTCAAAGTACAAGCAGCAGTATTAAAGTTTGGAACTCCAAGGTTTGAAAGATCAAATAGAAGATTCACTGTCCTGACTTGAAACAAATAAGCCACATGTAGTCAGATTATATTACTGCAATCACTAGATGTATTCACTCTTGCCTTTTAAGTCATTTCTCCAATAAAAACAGGATCAGATTCTCAACATGTAATTTACACTTTTCATTGCAGTACAGAACTAACCAGAACGCTGTGCAGATAGTGACTTGGCCAAGTTTTGGAGCCCTCTTATATCATTGGTCTTGTCCTTCTTCATAATCGAATTAGTAGGTTCCAAGTGACTGGGATGAATGTGCACAAGAGCATTTGCAAAAGCCTACAAGTACATACAGAAGCAGTAAGATATATAACAGATGAGACACTGGGACTAATAATACAATCACGGGTTCATACAGGATATAAGTGACAGTTCTACCAGCACAATACTTCTCCAGCAAAGTTAACCACAAAGAGCTGATCAGATTGACATGCTAAATGTAACACAGTCGCAAGTGGTACTTTTTTCGACATGGGGGGCTACCCCGGCATCTGCATCAATCGATGTACACAGCCTTTTTTATTATTACTTCAACCATTCAACCGAATACAATTCACGGGTTCATTCAAGTATGTGCTTATAGGGATGTTTTTCCAATCAAATCAGTTGGTCGGTTTCACTTTTATCGTTAAAACTACTCTTGCGTATTGAAATGTTCAATATAAGAGGAAGACAGCATGACATTACTATCTCCTGGGAGAAATATTCCAAATTTCCAACCATTACTTAAAATAAGCCATCAAATTTTTCATGTTAAAAGTATACCAGTCATCAGTTTCTCATAAGAGTAAAATAAATTTTAAAGATAACATCAGTTTATCAATTAACATAATCATTTCCAGTCTATATTTAATATTTAAGAAACACAGCAATGTAAAACGGTACGAGAAGAATGCGGATAAGCATCTTCTAGCCCTTCAGAAATCATTCTACAGCATCTACTGCATGATTAATAAGCTGCTACGAGTGGTCCACTTTGAACTATCACAATATTGTTGATTTGTATTCTTCATCAACATCCTGGACCATTAGCAGTACCAGCACATGATGCTTTAGAGTCCAAACATAGTACCTCTGGATTACACCTTTTGAACAAAGCTAGAACAAAAGCCCAAGTGAGTTGTGAAGCATGAGTAAGGCTGTCCTCGCATGGGGGCTGGGCTTAGCAACATTTGGGCCTAAGGACATTAAAACTACCAAGCCTATCTGTGATAGTGATGAGTCATTTTAAATGGGTAGGGCTGTAAGTTATAAGCGTATAAAAAAGAAACACCAATACACTGAATATAACATGCAAGCAACACTAATATCAGAGGATATGTTCAAGCACCAACCAATATAGGACAAGTGAAGACATACTACAGCTTAATCGGACTGCAGATTACCTTGGAAGCAATGGTGTAGAATCCATTATCAAGAGAGTCCTGTGCAAAGGTTAACCATTCTTCATCTGACACACGCAGATGTGGGTCGTCGGAGTATTTGCCCTCTCGCAGAACCAGCGCTTCATATCTCGTAGCAAGGCAGCTCTAGCAGTAAAAGATAACAGAACTTAGTGAAGTGACAGAGAACAACACGAAACACACTCGCTTACCATCCATTCATCCGAACAGCTAAGGTGTCAGTGTGAACCCGCAAAAACATAATAATAAACACATCATGACTGATAATTGCTCTGTGCTGGTTTCTCTATACTGAACAGATGTACTGAAACTGCTTCACCAATCAAGCCCTGAAACTGCATTCCAAATCACACGTGCCACGGCACGCTCCTATACTGAACAGATGGACTGCAACTGCATCAAAACTCACACAAGCCGCAGAACGCTTTTATACTGAACCCAAGGACTGAAGCTGCACCCCAAATCGAACCCTGAAACTGCAACCCAAAATAAAGATGCCGCAGCCCGCTGCTATACTGAAACGAAGCATTGAAACTGCACCCTAAGCCAAACCTTATAGCTCAGACAATAGGGTCTAACTTACACAATGCGGCACAATTGGTCCTCACCTCGACATCGCCCGCGAGGGCAAAAGCGCGCGCGAAGAAATCGGCGACGGAGAGCCTCGTCCCGACCTCCTCAACCGCAGCCGCGGCGAACGCCTCGGCCGAACGCTCCCGTAGCATTCGACGGGCCTCCGAGCGCGTTCCGAGCATAGCGGCCACGTCTCCGCCGGCGGATAGCGCCGCCTCAAGTACCCGGAGCTCAACGTCCCCAAACCTGCGCGATGGAAGCGGGGAGCGACTGAAATGGGAGGTTCTAGAAGCTGGTGAGAGGAGGGATGGAGCGTGCGTGCGAACCTGCGGCGGGAGAGGCGGGAGGCGAAGAGGGAGAGGGCGTCGGTGATGGCGGCGCCGCCGTCCCGCCCTTGGGCGGTCGCCCCTTGCTGCTGCGCAGCCATTCGCTGTACCGTGGTTTACTGGTGATGGTGTTTTGATCTGATTTCAAATTGGGGCCCATTTTCGGCCTCTTTTATGGTGAGATTACGAACCGTGGTTGAAATTCAAAAAACAATACGAACCGTGGTTGGAATCAGGCCCATACGTACCGGTTTTATTACGTCAGTTGTTGCTACGACCTCCGATTTAGGGCATGTACAATACAAAGTGCTTATGGGGAGGTGCTTATATAAAATAAATTGGTTTTTACCTAAGCATCGATACTTATTTGTACTAGACAATAGGCACCCTTGCTATAGAAATAGGCTTAACTAGGCACCCTTGCTATAGAAATAGGCACCGGTGCTTATGAAAATGCTTGGTTTATTTTTTTAACCACCTACCTAACACTTTGCATTGTACATGGCCTTATAATTCCAATAAAGATCCTTCGATTTATGATATATTGCAATTTTGATGTAAGCTCGGCTCGAGAACTAGCCGCTCTCGTTCACGTAGTGAATAGTTCACAAATCAATTCGAACGCTCGAGTCATCCCTAGTAGTCGGTAATCCTCACTCGGCCCTAGTAGTCAAGTCATCCCTAACCCTAAGCGCAAAGTTCAGTGATTTTCTAGGCAGTGGGCACAATAGCTCTTTATTTCAAAAAATAATCAAAAATCATATTTTGTAGTACTAAAAAAATCTGATAAAATGATATCCACTGTACTAAGGATGTTGTGATTGATCGCTTTAAGAAAATAAAAACAAAAAACGAGAAGGAGATTTGTATAATGTCTTTAGTAATGTAACTATTATTCTATCGTTACACACTTTCTTTGTTTGTAGCAATATTATGGTATGTGATATAATGAGCATGGCTCTATAGTAGCCGATCCATCACCATTTTTTTCTAGATTCGTCCCTATATACGTTTATGACGTATCATCCAATATCTTTCATCTCAGTATTTTCAATGACAACACTGATGATCTAGGGTTTCAAAAAAAAAACATTGACGGTCTTGCCGCTCTTTTCAAGTTCACGTTGCTCATATCGGCTCGGACATCTCGGAGCCTAGTGCTTAGGATCACCGCAGACATGACATGATCTCTGCTTTCTATTGGTCTTCTTTTTGAAGTTTGTACACTATGACGGCTTATTCTTTTCGTCAAACCTATATTTGCCGTGTTGTACTTGTGCTTGTGGGGTTGGGAGTTCTTCTTCTATGCGAAGTTAGCAGTAGATCCTCCCTCAAAATTTTGACCCGTGTGTCTTTTAATCTCGCCTTTTTTCACATCAAGCGACTCGATAAGATTCATAATGGAAAACTCTTGCCTTTTGTACTTTAAAGAGGTAGCAAAATTTCTCCACGAAAAAGAGAGTTTGGCAATGATGCCTCCGGTGATGAACTTGTTGGGTAACACACACAAAATTGCTCAAGTTTCTTACCAATGGATTGTATCTCATGAGTTTGCTCAATAATGGAGCGCTCACCAATCATTTTGTAGTCAAAGGACTGCTACATGACATACAATTCATGGTTTGCGGGAGACCCTAAATTTGGGCTATTTAGACCAATTTCCAGCAAAACCAACTTATTTAAATTTAACATTATATATTGTGGTGATAACCTAATTTTTTTATAACTCATGTACACGAGACCGAACTTTGTAGCAGCACACAAACCCAAAGAAACGATCTAGCTATCACTAGTGGAAAAAGGGCCTTTAGTCCCGGTTGGTAAGGGCCTTTAGTCCCGGTTGGTAAATTGGGACTGCAAAATCGGTACTAAAGGGTCTAACCTTTAGTCCCGGTTCAGTCTGGAACCGGACTAAAAGTCACGCGGCTGGAAGAAGCAGTGGCTAGACTAAAACCCATGCAAATTATCTTGGAATTTGTTTTTTTGAATTTTTTCCTCTGTTTAAAATCTTTGAATTATTTACCAGTTTAATCTCCAATCCTAATCTCAAGTCCCTCACACTGCTCCACCCCAGCTAATATCTAATTGTAATATCGATCAAATATTTTACAACTACTCCACTTCCCGATCGGTCACCCATCGTTACACTACTCCACCCCCAGCACGCTTAATTTATGAGTTACTTTTCAACTAGTTTCCAAGATTGCACTGCTAAGAACCTGATAATACTATGGTATCAATCGTATTATCCTCTAGAGTTTTATGTCACATGCATATGATTTTTTGAATTCTAATGTTAACGAATGACATAAATATTAATCTTTAAGTAATAATAATTGTTAACAAATAACAATTTTTTTGTTTCCATATATTCCATAAATCGAGATAAATCAAAAACTATTAAATCGGTAGGAAGATAAAATCTAAGTAATCAATAATCCATTTATATGATATAATCAGTATAATCCATATAAACCGATATTAACATAATATTAATGTTTCAATAATAATAATTGTTAACAACAAACAAAAAATGTATTTTGTTTCCATATATTCCATAAATCGAAAACCATTAAATCGGTAGGAAAATAAAATACATATAATCCATTTATGCGATAATCCATATAAACCGGTATTAACATAAATATTAATGTTTAAGTAATAAAAATTGTTAACAAATAACAAAAAAATGTATTTTGTTTCCATATAATCCATAAGTAGATATAAATAAAAAACCATTAAATCGGTAGGAAGATAAAATCTAAGTAATCAATAATCCAAATAATCAATAATCCATTTAATCCATTTAATCGATATAATTCGTATAATCCATATAATACATATAATCCATATAAACCAATATTAACACAATATTAATGTTTTAATAATAATAATTGTTAACAACAAACAAAAAATGCATTTTGTTTCCATATATTCCATAAATCGAAAACCATTAAATTGGTAGGAAAATAAAATACATATAATCCATTTATGCGATATAATCCATCTAAACCGATATTAACATAAATATTAATTTTTAGTAATAATAATTGTTAACAAATAACAAAAAAAGTATTTTGTTTCCATATAATCCATCTAAACCGATATTAACATATATATTAATGTTTAAGTAATAATAATTGTTAACAAATAACAAAAAACAGTATTTTGTTTCCATATAATCCATAAGTTGATATAAATTGAAAACCATTAAATTGGTAGGAAAATAAATCCAAATAATCAATATAATCCATTTAATTGATATAATCCATATAAATCGATATAATTCATATATTTAACCGGTATGAATCGACATATAATCCATTTAATCGATATAATTCATATAATCCATGAATTGGTAGGAAATATCCATGAATCGATATAATTCATATAATCATTTTAACCTATATTTATATATTTAATCGCTAGAAGGGCGGCGGGCATTGTTCTTCTTGAAGGCATTGTTTTTGAAGATTTGGACATCAGGTGGTGTCTTGGTGGTGGTTGTGCGGTTGTTGCAATGAGTGTAACTCTGTAGCGGGACTTTTCTTTTTATTTCTTCTTCTTCTTATTGTCTTTTGACTGTGTGCATCCGTAATAGTTTTGGTTATTGCGTTGTTGCAGAGGCTGGGTGTAATTTGTATCCTCGTGATATTAATATATTTCTCTTTATCTAAAAAGAAGGGCGGCGGGCGTCGGCGCTGTATGTTTAAATTCTGCAGCGATTAATTTTGTGTGCATCAACGGTGGCTAATCGTTTCTAGAGCGCACTCAAAACGCCGGCTGGCTAATCGGTTTCCAAATCCATTAATCTCGGTTTTAGACACGAACCGGGACAAATACCTTTAGTCCCGGTTTGTCTTTCAAACCGAGACTAAAGGTGCCTATGGAACCAGGACTAAAAGTTATGTACCCATGATTCCGTTTTAGCTGTTCCAGACTATATCAGGACTAGAGGTTACTAGTCCTCTAAACGGAAGCCATGTTTTCTACTAGTGTATAAGCTGTGAACTTTGTGATGTCCCGATTCATCAAAAGGTTATGCTAGAACTCATTATTATAATTCAAACTTAGGTAAGAGGATACCGCAGATTATGACTGGATTGAAGGCGAGTCGTGTTCACTAGTTGCTCGAGAAGAACAAATGGACCTTCGCTTCCAGACCTACTAGAAAGCACACGGCCGGGTGCTTTGACTAACGACTAACGAGCATTCATATATGCACGGAGAGGTGCTTCTCGATGATGATCCATCCACGGAGGAGCCTCGTGGAGATCGAGATCAGGACGCGTGTGCAAGATGGAGCACGGCGACGAGCTGACGAGGACTCCGTGACAAGGATCGATGGTATCATCCGCCCGCCAATGTGGTCCAGGCGGCGCGTGAGCCGCCCACACGTCCGGCAGAGCAAAACTCCAACACTTTGCCCTGCGACTTGTCCTGGCTCCACAAAGGCTTTCCCGTGTGCCGTCGCCATCCACCGTCGGTACCACCTTATCTCCTGCTAGCTGCAGTTTTTCTTGCATGTGTGCGTGGCAGTCTTGGCATGTGTTCGCCACACGACGTTGGGATTTTTTTCTCTCCCTCTTGCCACTTTCGAAATGGCGTGGGGATCATGTGTGGCTACAAAGCTCCCGCCCCGCCCGAGTCCTCTTTCCCTGGATCCACATCGGTTACTCTCCACTGCAATTCATGCGCGATCTGGGAGAATTGCCCTCAAAAGGTGCATATATTTGGTGTTATTATAGTAGGAACAATAAGATTATTGCAGCAACCAGTGTTTTTTTCGTTCTGTTCGATCGATTTGCAGCAAGCAGTGTTGATTAGATGACCGTCACCGGATCTCCTAGACCAACATAAAATACCTTGGAAATCCAAACGGGTTGGGCATTTTTCTCTCTCGATTGCAACACATGTGTACAAATCTCAGCAAGACACAAATCACGATGGTCCTATACTCGATTGAGCTCTACCTAATTTTTTAGTTAACTGAAAATCAACAAAACCATATGTTCTTAATTTGCTATGAAGAAAAGATTTACAATCTCAAAAAATTATGTGTGAATTAATTACAACCATTCCTTCCAAAAAAATAATATATAGAAACATACAGCTAACAAAATCAACATTACGACAAACATAATAGAATCCCGTGAAGATCAAGATCATTATTGTTCTTTTCTAGATGAAATATGTTTGTCCATTCCATTTCACCAAAAGAAAATACTCCAAAGATGTTACAACCCTTAGCAAGGTGACATAAAAAAAAAGCTAAAGCGTGAAGAGGGGAGCTAAGTATAATACGACCCATATAAGAATGAAGGCAAGCCTATAAAACTACGACATGTTGCATGGAATTGGAATGCCCCGACCACAACTGTCCTTCACTTCTCGGTTCCAACTTAATTGGGCGAACGGGTGTCTTATAATTTCTTACCTCAATCAACTTTTGCTAGAGAACTGCAAGCAATTGGTTAGAATAGGAACATGGGTTTCCATACCCTTTGTGTTTTTCTTTGTTATTCTTTTACCCTTTGGGATTTTATCGATTTTTTTCTCATAACCTCAAAACATTCTCGGTGTACTTTCACACATCCAGCTGGATTGTTCTAGATATACAACTCATGCCACAAGATTTTGAACATATAGGTCACACTCATAACTTATTGGTTGGATGTAAACCCTTCTACTCTAGTTAACATGTAAACCCTTCACCTTTTTATCAAAGTTTTTTTTTTCTCAGTAGCAACCTCGAAACATTCTCATCATACTTTCACACATCCAGCTGGATTGTTCTAGATACATAACTCATGCCACAAGATTTCAACCATATAGGTCACACTCATAACTCATTGCTTGGATAAACACCCACACCTACTTTTATTTCCTTCATCACAAAAATAAAGCAAACGCAGAACAATTTTTGCACAAAGCTGAAGTAAAAGACAAGCTCGTTTTCCTCCCTCCCACATGACCGGCTGACCTCGCTCCACCTCCGCTGCCACCGGGCTCCACCACCACCGCACAGCGCACAGCAAAATATCCGCATTCCCGAGCGTTCGCCGGCCACGCGCCCCGGCTTCCCCAAACCCATATCCGCCGTCCACGTGTCACGGATCCGCGGACACCACGCGCCTATATCTATCCCCATCTCCAGCTCGCCCTCTCCCACCGCACAATTCAATCCCACTGCCGCAAACTCCGGAAACGCAAGCACGCGCCGCCGCTCGACCGAGATGTTGCCTAGGGTTGTTGCGCCGTCTCCGGCCCCCGCCGCCGCCACGGCGGTTGTTGGACAGCTCTCCGTGGCGGGGCTGAGCGCCGGGTCGGTGTGGGTGCCGCCGCAGGGGTCCGTGTGCTGCAGGGCGGCGGCCAAGGGGAAGGAGGTGCTCAGCGGGGTCATGTTCCAGCCCTTCGAGGAGCTCAAGGGGGAGCTCTCCCTCGTGCCGCAGGGCAAGGACCAGTCGCTCGCCAGGCACAAGTTCGTCGACGAGTGCGAGGCCGCCCTCAACGAGCAGATCAAGTGAGTGTTTCCTCTGCCTCTGCTTCTACTGAAATTACCTATTTTCTGACGAATCATTTAGCGTGTTACCCGTGTTTACTGTATATATATATATGGATCGACGCGTGCAGGATAAAATTGACTTAAGAGATTTGCCACAAAATTATCTGATTTGCAGTTGTTGGAAAAAAAACAGAGGACTCTGTTTTGGCCATTTTTGATCCAAAATATTTGTGAATTTTGATCTAATAAGTCTAAATTTGTCTTTACAGTGTGGAGTACAATGCATCCTACGCGTACCACTCCCTCTTCGCCTACTTCGACCGGGACAACGTTGCTCTCAAGGGCTTTGCTAAGTAAGTCGTTGCTCACAATTTCAATTGCTCTTTTCTTTTGGTAAATCTACCAGTACAGGGTTGTCATGAATTTTGGCTCTCCAGGTTCTTCAAGGAATCGAGCGATGAGGAGAGAGGTCACGCAGAGAAGCTCATGGAGTACCAGGTACCATACTTCGTTACACCTCGAATTGCTATGTTTGATAGGTCCATGGCCTTGGCCTGTACAATGCACTAATGCTCCACTTGTTTTCGTGTCTGTTCAGAACAAACGTGGAGGAAGGGTGAGACTCCAGTCCATCGTGACACCATTGACAGAGTTTGACCACCCTGAGAAAGGCGATGCTCTGTATGGTGAGTTGCTCATTTGTTTGTTCTGTTAAGGACGTGTTTACTGTGCGTTATGTTACACAGTCATGCGGGGTGCATGTGCTATGATTAGAGGTGTTTGGTTGTTCATGTGAAAAGTGGGTTTTTTCGAGTTGGTTGAAGGTTGTGCTATTCTTTTGATAGTAACATAACAAAAAGCGTACTGCTGCTGCCAAAATTTGTTAATTTTATAGTTCATATGGCTGTATGAGTGTGTGATTTTAGTAGATAGTGATTCAAAGATAAACAAAAGTAGGTTGTTGCAAAGCTAACTGATTAGTTATTACACATGGACATGTGGAAGAGTTTTATCTTTCAGAAATGTTCAGCTAAGTTCAGTGTGTGGTGGCTAAGACACAGGGAACTGTGGATTGCCTATTGGTCATGTGTAATAGATGTTGCTAAAAAACACGGAAAGTCATTTTGGCTCCAGATCTCCACTGATCCCTCTAATTTAGAAAAAAACAAATCATATTTATAAGTTTAAAAAAATCTTAAAAAATCATGCATGTTGTCAATGATGTATCACCACAAATGTGCCAAGTATTGATTTTGTGTAGCTCAGAAAATAAAGTATTTCAAATCAAGATTTTACATGTTTGTGGGATCCAACATTTAGGATCTTTTTGGAAACTTATAAATATGACTTTTGAATTCTTCTAAAGAAATAGATAACTGGAATCCAGGAGTCAGAAATCTCTACTCGGAAGCATTTATTTAAAATATCCAAATGGACTCAATATTCTCGTTTGGGGTGGCCGCGAGATTCATTTCCTATTCTTAAGCGGATTGACTTTTGCACTTTTGCCCTGAGATCTATAGGTCCATACTCACATGACCCTTCCATAAAAAAATTAGTTATACTCATGTATCACTTTCTTCGTTCCACATGAATATATAGAACTATAGAAGAATTGAAACTTATAGTTGAAGAACATTGCTAAGCTCTAAAGTTCTGATAGATCTCCATCCCCCCCACCCCCCCATAGATTGATATAAGGGAACAGATAGTTAGTCTGCCTTTTTATTAGTTTTTTTGGAACCTTGTGATATATAAACTTGTGTGCTGGATCTGCCGGTATAAATACAACACATATCCTTTCTTTTAACTTGAGTCTTTATTTCGGTTTCAGCAATGGAGTTGGCTCTAGCTCTTGAAAAGCTGGTGAATGAGAAGCTGCACAACCTGCACAGTGTAAGTTTCTCCTACATGTCTCCTTACATCAAAATTATTGCAATACAGAACTGAATTCCTGAGTGATTCACTATCAGCAATGGATGCAATCTCACAGACTCTAAGAATTTTCTGTCCAAATTAACAGGTCGCAACAAGGTGCAACGATCCTCAGCTGACCGACTTTGTGGAGAGTGAATTCCTTCAGGAGCAGGTAAAACCTCCAAACTATCCAATCAGTACTGAATGATGTGTGCTCTTGAGGTATACTTTTTTGTGCGTCTTACTAAGTGGAAACACCCTCCAATTCATGTGAAAGGTTGATGCTATCAAGAAGATCTCCGTGTATGTCTCGCAGCTGAGAAGAGTCGGCAAAGGCCACGGTCAGTGCCTAGCTGAATGCTGCTGCTTCGTTCTGTCGTCTGTGTGTCTGTCTCTAGTTGCTTACATTGTTTTGATGCAATGCAGGAGTGTGGCACTTTGACCATATGCTGCTCGAGGAGGCGGCTTGAATGGCATGGTGACAGTGTCAAGGGAGGCAAGGCAAAAGATGTAGGTGTGGAAGTAGTGGATCAGCAGACTAACCACTGGTGTGGTTTCGAGGGATTTTTGCAGTGTGTTTGTAGGATGCGGCATGCTGCGGTGTGTCTCTGATTTGAAATAAAACGAAGAGAAATATGCTCCTGTCTTTATGCCAATCATCTGCGCTACTCTTGTTCATTTCTCCTGTTGCATTGGTGTATTGTTGAAACTTCTTGCTGCGATTATTGTTGAAACTTAGCCAGCCGGTTCGAGTGATAATTTCCACGTTCCCGCAATTCCACTCCTGTCAGTTGTCATTATTGTAACTGCCGGTTCTGCGGGATGTATATATACACTAGTAAAATGCCCGTGCGATTGCTACGGGCAGAAAAATCATTTTTTTATAAAATAAATGTCAGCACAATCTAAAGTTCTAATCATAACACCTAAGAGCCAAGAAATAGCTAGTACAAGGCAAGTATTCAATCTTATCGCTGGAAGTGTAAAACACATGCTCAAGAGGTTTCATTGTAATTGTAATGCAGGCAATAAAGGCTAACTGGTCGTCAGATGATCAACGGGGTTTCTAGCTTCTACCAACAATTTGATATTTGTTGGCTGTTTACTGAAACGGATACCATCCTACTGATCCTGCCAATGTACTTATGTACATCAACTCATCGCGTTCTCTAGTCAGTTTTAAGACGTTCGCCCCACATCTTCCTCCATCGCACCCATGTTGTTGGTCCCGCAGCCAGGGCATGTGTACCGCCTCTGCAGCTCCTTAGCAAATGAATTGTGCACCTTCTCCAGTTCAGCCACGCGCTTGTGCGGAAGGAAAGCTTCTCTGGACCAACACGGAGGAAGAGGAAGGAGAAGCGTGTACTGTGTACAAGTTAGTGAAATAACTCAGTGAGATAACAGGTAAAAGGATATTCCCCGATCTCCTGCAACTGCTTCGCCTCTTCCCTCACATCCTCCATTAGAGCTCTCTTTGCTCGGACATCAGCCAAGAGCCAATTGTTGGACGCGGCGACCTCCTGCAAGAAGTGTTCCGCTTACGAGCAACCTGCCTACGAGGTCCCTGAGCTGCGCAACTGCTTCCGCGTCGCCGTACGTGACCTGCTTTGAGAGGATGTTCTGGAGCGTCACGTCCTTGGCAAGGACGACGCCCTTAAACGGCGTTCGCCCGTACACCAGCTCGTAGAGGAAGACGCCGAAGGCCCACCAGTCCACACCGTTGCCGTGCCTGCTCCCGCTCACCAGCTCCGGCGCCAGGTACTCGTGCGTGCCCATGCAGTCCTTGGAGTTCGCGTCCGTCGGCTCGGCGAACTCGAACTGCTCCTTGGCGTCTACGTCGGCCTCGGCGTCGTCGCTGCCGCCATTGGCGGATCCGAAGCAAGAAGTTAGCATGCTTCTCTTGCGGCGGCGGCTCGGTTGCCGCACCTGTCTGCGGCGGACGGCGGGCTCTACGGACGCCGGAAGCGCGAGGTCAAAGTCAGAGAGCACGACGTGTCCGTCGCCTCGGAGCAAGACGTTCTCTGGCTTGAGGTCGCGGTACACGAACCCAAGCACGTGCAGGTACTCGAGGGCTAGCAGCACCTCGGCGGCGTAAAGGCAGAGGAAGACCCGTGCTAGGTGTCCGTGGCCGAGCTCGCGGATGAGGTGGAGGTGGCGGCGCGTGGTGGAAAAAAAAGAATCGAATCGTTTTTTCCATTTACCGGTGGCAGTGGTGGGTAATATCTCAGAAACCACACGTACGACCGGAGTCACCAAACCATATTATATAGTAGAGATTTGTACATGTGAAACAGCAACATTGGCGGTAGGTAACAAGGGACAAGTAGCGGCGGAAGGTTCCGTTCACCCGGTAGTCAATGGCTAGGCAGCGGTCAAGCAAAGATAAGGCGTAAGTGGTGAGTGCTGACAATGTTGTGTGTGGCGCAAAGCTGTGGTAGAAACTGCAAATAAACCGCTGGGGTTTGAGCCAGCTGAGCACTGAAATCTAAGTAGAAAGCCACCGGCAAAGCCAGGCTGAACAGGCTACCGTTTTGTGGCGCTCCTGCCGAGCAGAGGTATGCTGTTAGTGTTAGCTTTTCTAGTGATTAGCTGTTACCTGAAGCAAAAATCTTGATAATCTCATATTTGTACTGCTAGTAGAGACTTAAATAACTTAAATAACGGGCACACTTAGTTTACAGTTTTCATGATTTGTCGGGGAGGCCATCAGTGAACATGATAAATACGTACAGTACCATGTTTGTGCATCCCTTTTCTTTTTGCAAGTAACGGGGCTCATGTCTTGGCGATCCGTGGAAATGAACATGCTTATTCTGCTGGCGTATCTGCTGCTGTCTTATGGAGCTGGTGGTGTCCATTGCCACGCGAACATCACGGACATTCACTCATTAATCCGATTCAAAATGTCCACCAACGACCCGACGGGTGCCTTAAGGTCATGGAACCGAAGCACCCACTGCTGCGAGTGGAATGGGGTCATATGCAGCTCACTGCATCCAGGGCGCGTCGCGGCTTTGGAACTCAGCGGCCAAAGCTTGTCAGGTCAAATCAGCCCCTCTCTTGGGAACATAACGTTCCTCAAGATCCTTAACTTGTCATCCAATGGCTTCTTCGGCCAGTTACCTACAATTCATTCCAGGGGCCAATCCCCGACTCAGTCCAAAATTACTCAAACCTTATCTTGTTGGATCTTTCTGAAAATAGGCTAGAAGGTCCAATCCCCACGACAATAGGCTCTCTTTACAATCTACTAGGTTTAGCTCTGAATACTCTCACCGGGTTCATCCCACCGACCATCAGCAACCTCACCCAGCTAGAAATTTTAGATCTTTCTACGAATAATCTCATCGGGTTCATCCCACCAACCATCAGCAACCTCGCCCGGCTAGAAGGTTTAGATCTTTCTACGAATAATCTCATCGGGTTCATCCCACTAACCATCGGCAACCTCACCCAGCTAACAAGACTATTTCTTAGGGAAAATCTATTAGAGGGAATCATTCCGTAACACAACAGGCAAACGAGCAGAAGGAGGCGTGGACATGGATGGCGGTGGCGCCATCGAGCAGAGGAACGATGGCGCGCGCGTGTGTGGGTGGTGTCTAAGCTATCTGACGTTGGGTCACCGATAGGCGGATCGCCCATGATGGCCCCACATATCCACGACCGACAAAGTTAGAGTACATAACATTAGAAAATAACGATCCAGCTATATGGTGTGTGTGGTGGCGGAGTGAACAAGGGGTTAGCTATTTTAGCCGAGTGAGTTGTAACGGGAGGTTGGCTATTTCAGCCAAGTGAGTTGTAAGGTTGGCTATTTCAGCCAAGTGAGTTGTACCAGGGAAGGCATGCTGAATGAATAAGCTAGCTGTTTTAAAATTGCTGCACAATCACGTTTATAATTAAGAAGAACGAGAATTGACCAGTTTATTAGCGGAAAACTGGCCGAAAAACGGTACAAACACCCTTGGCACACGTTGCCACCATGTCACCAAACACCAACTGCACACACACCACTAGACACGACGATCGTCGACACGGCAACCCACCGACGACATCGTCATCACTCACTCCTGCGAGCGACTTCGGCTTCCTCGAACAAGAGGCCACCAAAGAAGACCTTGTTGTAGCGGCCCCATGAAGCCCACACTAGGCTATGCCAAATAGATGACCTAGGCGTAGGAGATTGGCAGCTTCGATTCTAAAAGAGAGATCCGAAGAGGAGATGGGCAGGACCCGCGCTGATGAAAGTCTTTGATATTGGACCACCTCATGCAGGTCATCATTGTAGATCAACACGCCGGTCTGTAGGTCTGACTTCGTAGCAGAGGAACTCCAGTCATGAAGACGAGTCAGGCATGCATGACTCCAAAAATGATGCCCCAAAGAGGGAACTGACTGCCGCCATCATCCGATCCATGGATCTAGGGTTTCCCCTAGAGGTAGTAGAGGTGATGGGAGGCGATGCCTTCAACAAGTAAATGACGCACTAGGCTACACCATCACCGGCTCCAGCGAATCTTGGCTGAAGGCAAGGTAATCATCCGATTCTGCACCACGATCTCCAACCACTGCACTGTGCCGGCCTCACCACCTTCAAAGCTCTTGCCGACGAACCAGCTCGAACTGACCCGAGAAGAGCACACAAACACCAGATCTGGATGCCAGCCCCAAATCCTGCACACTAAAGCCCAAAGTCGGCTGAGTCTGCGTTGCTGAAGGGCAGGAGCAAGTCAGGGTGCAAGTGGGACGGCATGTGGACTCCCACGAAATGCCCGCACATACCCACATAACATATGTGGGATTACGTGGGTAGCCCATATAATTTTCGTGGGAGCCCGCGGCGCCCGCATGGCCCACATAAATGACTCGGGCTGAAGTACTAACTAAACACAGGATAGGAATTGGAAAGAAAGATTCAGAATCAGAACAGAGTAGATAACATCAGTACAACACAGTTCGTCTAGCCATTGTCAGACATAACCTCACATGCTTACGCATCAAACTGAAGTCTCGAGCTAGCCGATCCATCTTATGTATTGATGCACGTATTGTCGTGCGGCCGGCAGGCGTTGACATGTACAAAAACAATCAGTCAAACTGTAAGAGAGTCCACGTACAATATGAAAGCACATGGGAAGATAAGCCCCACGGACAGATTGTTACCTGCGCGATGTTGGAGATAGGAGCCGGGCATGGCAAGCTTTTTATGCCGATTCGGCTCCGCCAACAGGTTCTTGCGCAGCTGCCGCCGCCCGCCGTCCGTGCCCATCTGTGGTTGTTGTCGTCAACGTGGTCAGCTTGGTCCACCAACTGCATCTCGATTCCATCCGAGCTTGAGTCCGCCGCCCTCCCCATGTCGCTGTGCAGCGTATTTCCGGAATCGGCTAGTCGAGGAGCATCTGAGGGGCCTTGCTGCTGCCATTGACGACCGGAATCAGGGGAGGATGTGTGGTTAGAGAGAGAGAGAGAGAGAGAGAGAGAGAGAGAGAGAGGGGGAGGGGGGGGGGGATGAACGAGTGCAAGCGGACCATGGGGAGGAGCTGCGGGCTGGCATCGGGAGCTAGCCGGCGGCGCCCCGGCGACTCCTCCATCGCCCCTCTTTCTGGAAGGGGAAGGAGGTGGATTCGATGTTGGGAAGGATACGGGCCCGACGTGGGGAACATGGACAGTCCCACGAGTACCACATAGTTTTGTTTCTTAGCCGTGGGTGTCCACGTACGATATTACGTGGGCTTGGGCAGTGGGTGCCGTGGGCGGCCCACCCCCACCTGCACCCTGAGGAGCAAGGCCCTCGCCCCGTCTTCCGCACAAGAGCCACCAAACGAAAGCCGGCAAGCTCGCACGACGCTGCAAGAACATACAAACTAAATTCTTGCTAAAATAACATGTTCGTGAATCGTGATACCAAAAACCTATGTAAGATTGCGGAATATGTTGTATTATATTGATACTAGATTGATTACAATGAGGTACGGTGGGCTGTATATAAAGGGGTACAAGACTTGGAGACTACGAAACCTAATAGAGATAGACTTGGATTACAATCCTAATACTACCAAATATACCTAAACCGTATTGTACTCTAACATCCCCGCAGTCGGATCGGTAGTGACTCGAACAACTGGAGCGTTGTGGACAGTCTGACTGAGCATAATCTGAAGTCGCGAACTGAAGAGGATCCGAGTTGATAACCCTTGATGCCGATGTCGATGTAGCCGAGTTGTGGGCGCTGCAGTTGTGGTCGATGTTGCCGTTTGTTGAGGAAGTTGAGGTAGAATTATGCTGGAGTCGATGTAGTTGAGGTAGGTGGCACGCCTTGCCAGGCTTGCCAGACTCGGGAGCGCGTCGGGGACGAAGGCACGCACTGGTGTTGTCAGTACCGAACATGCGAAGACAGGGACCACCATGAACCATGCAAGCCAGAGCCGGATGAAAAAGCAGAGGAGATCTCCGTGGTCGGCGGCGCGTAGCGCAGATTTTCCGCCGTTTGTTGCCGGAGTAGACGAAAAAGAAGAAGTTACAACTACTAAATTGTGCAAAATAAAAATAGACTGCAACTCTGGCGGCGTGGTTGTGGTGGAAGAAGATGGCGTGGTGGTTGTTGAAGACGTTTGTCTTTGAAGATAGTTGTCGATGATGTAGAGGTAGAAGATGCCGAGGTGTTGTTGGCGTAGAACTTGTCGGCAATGATGACCACGAGTATTGTTTGGTGCAGCCTTGTGTTGACGGCGAGGCGATGAAGACGATTTAGCGGCATAGATTGGCCGGGGAAGATCCACCTGTGACGCCCTGAAATCGGTACTATGTAGATTTAAGCGATCCCGCCGAAATCCGCATAATAACGATTTTAGGTCACCCACCAGACATAATGTGCACGCCGAAACATGCGCATTATGTGGGTGGAATTGTGATAACATTACAACAGTTCCGATACATCCACAAATACAACAGAAGATAAATTACAACAACGACTCGAACGAGTCAAGATACAAATGATACAAAGATTCAAATGACAGTGGAAGCAAAAAAGTATCCGACTACGGATAAGATGCAAATTGGACTAAGAGTACTGAAGATAAGCGATGGCGCCATATCCCTGCCCAGCCAAGCCGGAGGGATTCCCAAGCTAACGTCGTCAGACTTCAAACCTGTTGACTGCACATAAAGCACATCCCAAAAGAGGGTCAGGGCACTCCCTGACAAGAAAAACCGACTTGCCTACTTTCTACACGGGGGGTGGACTTAGCGGCAGCAGCACTAGCAACCTAAAGAGACACGCTACGACTTCCGTCTAATCAGAGAGGGATAAGAGAGCGCATAAAGTAAACATCTACTACTAACACCAAACATAACCTATTCTCGAATTAACCCCCTCAACCAAATATGAGGAAGCAATTCGGGAAACTCACACATTGAACAATTTTATTTATAATTTATTGGGAAAGTAATTCTATATTACTAGTCAAATTAATTAACATTGATTAGGTGTAAGTTGTCTAGATCTTGTTAGCCAGCATCATCACCAAAGTCGTCCATAACCGTGGACACGGCTCATCAATAAGATTATACCCTGCAGGGGTGCACTACTGTACCCATACTCGTATGATCAACCCAAGCAAGCATCAGGGCCTCTCAACTCAACCCATTCCTTCACTACAGCAAGTCCAAGTGCCACCCATATGAGTTGTTACCCGCGTCAAGAGTCCGGCCGAATCTCAATTGCGGACTCATTAGTTTGTGTCCACGCGTCATGCGGCTCAAACCACAGTAGGAACTGTCCGCTTCGCGCGCACCACCCCTATATGACCCCCCGTATCACATACCCTCTCATCATCATCATCATCATCATCATCATCATGCACATGCATATGAGCAAATGGAAAACCCGAATTAGTTGCGGCACATGGACAAGCTGTAGATCCGTTCAAAGTCGAGGGGGGCTCCATAGGGCATCCCACAAGTGGTTAGTGCGCTCAAAATTGGATCCGAGGACAAAATCTCAGTTCCTAGGTCGACACTGAGCAGAACAAAGCACCTCGCAAGGCCTTCCGCCTGGTGCCTTATCTTTTAATTATAATACCCCAATATAAGACAATATTTTATTAAGGTAGAAAATCTATCATACTAAGCAGATGAAACATAAGACCAACAGACGACTCGCACAATCAACTCTAAGCATGCGCTACGACTCGCAAGGCCAACAGATAAATATACAACGGGTATTAGGTTGTGGGGATAAAGCTGTATGAGCTGCAGGATAAACATGTGATGAGATCGCAGTTCAAGAATCGATAACTAGGGTAGCAGAGATCAACGACAGGAATGAAAGACAATGTATAGGTAAACAAGAAAATTTTGCTTGCCTGGAATTCCGCATGGAAGCAGATCTTGTCGTTGCTCACACATCTCAACGTCGTATCCGCGAAGAAGCAACAAACACTGGAAGCGCAAAAGATGCATTTTACAACTACGGCAAAAGATTCAGCATGATCATACGAGAATGATGCATGGCATGGCAAGATGCAATACAATGCAGGTAATCTAAATTAAGCGGGAAAACAACCCCGACAATTTATATTTAGGTGCAAGTTATTTATTTACCAGCAATATTAAATGTTGGTTAACATGGCAACACATGGCATGGGTGATCTAATTAAATTAAATAGAATAGGGCAGTATATATATTTATTACCCCACACATTCCATAATTATTATTTAGGTGAAATGCTACACCCGCAAACCCAAGAGATGCAACAAACGCAATTATGATGCGAAATGCACAAGATAGATGACATTTAATAAAATAGGTTTAAGGTTAGGGTTTGGGTTCGCACGTTGGATCGGGAGAGGTAGGGTTCGAAACCGACGTCTTCGGTCCGTAGAGGAAGTAGTCGTCGCGGAACCGGGGCATCGTCGTTTGTCGGTGTCGTGGAAGTGGTCGGGTAGTCGTGGCACGTAGGAGCGCGGCAATCGGACACCGGAAGAAAGCGCGCACGGGCGGGCGCCGAAACACGAACATGGGCAGTCGCGGCAACGCGGCACCGAAAGGAGCACTCGCACGTAGCAACACCACGAAGGGTGGACAACTCGGACAAAAGTGGCGACGAAGTTCTTGTGGACATTTTGTCGAACACCTTGCAAGCGCCGGATGCGGGGACGCCACCGGACGGAGGCGGCATGCATGCGGCCGGAAGAGGAGGCAACGAGGACGGCGGCGTGGCGGGGACGAAAACGCACGGCGGCGGGGAGCGCGCGGTGACGCGGGGCGCTGGGCAGCGGCGGCGGTGCGGCAAGCACGCGGGCGGCGACCGATGCGGTAGCGGCGCACGGCGGCTAGCAGCGAGCAGGGGCAGCGAGCGGCGGGAGCGCGGCGCGCACGGGCGACGGCGGCCTGCTCGGGCCAGAGATGGCCGGCGCGGGAGCTGCGGGCGCAGGAGCGCGGCGCGCACGGCGCGGGCATCCGGAGGCGCGGGAGCATGGGGCGCGCGGCGCTGGGGGAGGCGGCCGTGGTGGAGCAGGGGAGGCGGGGCGCTGCGGGCGCTGGCCGGGGCGGCGCGGGCCCGGCGCGGAGGGCGCGGCGGCCGGCGGTGGCCACGCGGGCGGGGCGGCGTGCTCGGGCGCTGGGGACGGGGAGCTCAGGCGGAGGCGCTCGGGGCTGCGGAGGCGTGGCGTGCGGGGTCGACGGGGAAGGTGCGGGGAGCACGAGCTCGGGACTGGGTCGGGGCTGGTGCGGTTCGGGGAGGAGCACGGGAAAGGGTAGGTGCGTGCGGGAGGAGGAAGATAGAGAAGAGAAAGAAAAAAGAAAGAAAGAAGAGAAAAAAAAAGAAAAGGAAAAGGAGGGGAAAAAAGAAGAAAAAGAGGTGGGAGGACTTTTGCAAAAATCCAGAAAAAAAGGAGGAGGATGGCTGCAAAATTGTAGGGGGTGGGAAAGAATTTTCTGTGAGGAAAACCTAGGGTTTGAGTTAGATGGGCTTTGGGCCTTATTTCTCTCCACTTATTATTTTCTGTTTTATATTTTTAAAACAAAATAGAAAAGGAATTTCAACACGAAACCTTTACAAAATATTTTTAGTTTTCAATAGACAATTTAATAAACTAATTTTTAACATTGCCAAAGATTTGAAATAACACATTTTTAATTAATTTGAAATGCATTTGAATTTAATTATGGAAATTTAATTTAAATGCAACAAATTAAATTAATGCGATGCGATGCCATGTCGATGTAAAAAGAAAACTCACAAATCAAAAGGGGATAAATTCCGGGGCGTTACACACCTAGCTTGGAGCCCATCCATCCATGTCCCATACGAACATGCATGAGCATGCAAACATGGGATCCACTTCTTGCATGCAGCTTGGTGTCTGAATGATTGTTGGTGAAGGGCGGCACGGCGTGTATACGGCCGGGCGGACGGACAATCGCGCGCTGGAGTTCATTGATGGGATCTGCTGGATTATTCACGGACACTAGATGTATTTTGATGGCTAAAAAAATATTGATCGAATAGGAAAACTAAATTGGCAAACCTATGAACCGATTTATTGAAATTGGAATAAAAATAGCTACGAGATACGACGCCCCCGGCGATCATGGAGATCGATTTCGCCGGGGGCGGCGCGGCGGAAGTGGTGGTGGCTAAACCCTAGGCTGCGAAACGAACCGCTCTGATACCATGTAAGATTGCGGAATATGTTGTATTGTATTGATACTAGATTGATTACAATGAGTCACGGTGGGCTGTATATAAAGGGGTACAAGATTTGGAGACTACGAAACCTAATAGAGATAGACTTGGATTACAATCTTAATACTACCAAATATACCTAAACCGTATTGTACTCTAACAGCCTAAAATATAATATATTCCGAATAACCATTCCTTTGCTCGTCAGATAACTACATCTCGTTTATAGAATTAACAACAAACATAAATTCATTCCCTGATTCTTTTTTTGAGAAATAAAGTACAACGCAAGCGCTTATATACACGTGCACACACTCACCTCTATGAACGCACGCACGTACACCCTACCCCTATGAGCACCTCCGAGAGACTGAGCCGGCGGGTCAGGTCTTGAGATTGACGAAGTCATCACAAACGCCTCGCTATCGACGGGAAAATCGCCTCCCACTGAAAGAATATTTCGCCTAGATGAGAAACACCGGCGCCAAACCTGGGGTTTGAACTTTGGTGGACTGGGGATACAACCATCCACCTAACCATCTTGCCACAAGAAAGTTCTCAAATTCATTCCCCGATTCAGAACAACATAGTGATACAAATCTGTGTGCTTGTACAGGTACTTAGGAAAGATAAATCTTTAAATAAAAAACCCAATGGGTTCTATTCATGTATATCATCGAATGCACAATCTACTGGGAATATTAGGCAACTCGGTGCGGCGACACATTGTTCATATATTGTTGAGAAAATGTCAGTGGAAATCACGGTTGAAGAATTCATGAAATAATTATGCGGACTATTGTGGGATCATTGAAAGAGAAGATAATCAACTGTCTCGTTCTCACAGCAGAAGTGACATCCTTCATTTCCAATCCAACCCTTCTGGCGAGATTGTCTTTTGTAAGCACACTATTCTTCAGCATCAGCAAAATGAGGATGTTCACTTTCACAGGGATCTTGACTTTCAACATAAATTTGTGTGAAAGAACCCTAGCTGTTGTCAAACGCAAGTATAATCCTTTTTCTTGGAACTTCCCATAAGCTCTTATCTTCCATCTCAGTCTATCAAATACATTGTTAGCTCAGTTGAGATTACCAGATTTGCAAACTGACAAATTGTGTAGCAGTTTCTCCCCCACAAAGTTCTTCTGAGTCTAAGCACACCCGATCTTCTTCTTTGACCTTTGGCACTGTCAATTTCTTGGAGAAGGTGATAATGTATAATCCGGGGAATTTTACTACTATTGGTAGAATGTTTTACCGTACCGCTATCATCTGCTAACTGCAGCTAGGTTCCACGTCGAATGCCGGGAACTCTACTGAATCTGGACTAAATACTCAAGAACAAAGTCCCAAGCCTAGTAAATATCTCGCAGAAGTGAGAATATACGTCTAATCCACATCAACAGATGGACCTGAGAGCATCAATCGCTAAAGTCTCAGTTCAGATTAACGGATCCATTAGAAAAAGAATACAAACAGGGGTTTATATCAAGAATCTTCTATTTCCAATAAGAAAAGAATCATCTATTTCACACTTCATAACACTTACGTTACAACTTGCATACAACTTGCATCATCTTGTCATGGATACATCAGCTCTTGCAGAACCAGATAGACAAAAAAATAAGCATCCATCAGACTACCATGAACTACACGAGATAGAAGATCTTGTTCAGGTTGGGAATCAGGACTACGGAGCGACCTAACTAAACCCAGCTAGCCCGTGGAGTAGACATCAGAGCACGGCCCTCGGCGATGGTGGGCCTGGTGCATCGGACCTGAACCCGCCGCCGGATGATCTTCCTCTGTGCCATCTCCGGCGCCTCGACCACCTGGACCTTCCGCTGCCGCCTCGCGTCCTCGCATTCCTTGTACCCCTCTTTCAGCCTGCGCTTCGCGGTCGCCAGCATCGCCTCC
Organism: Poa annua; assembly: GCA_026929855.1. Classification (NCBI taxonomy): domain Eukaryota; kingdom Viridiplantae; phylum Streptophyta; class Magnoliopsida; order Poales; family Poaceae; genus Poa; species Poa annua. The sequence continues at coordinate 60,480,022 of CM049432.1, forward strand.
ATGCCCTGCTCTGAAGACTGCAGCACCGGTGCCTTCTTCCTGTCTGCAGCGGCGGCCGGAGGCTTCGTAGAGTTCTTGGCCGGCGCCGTGGCCTTCTCTGCGAAACTAGCTGATGGCCGGCGCTCCTCGCTGACGGCCACGGGCCGGCATCCCTTCAACGGCCTGGCACCCGGATCCTTGTCGCTGTCGGCGTCATCGCCACAGGAGAGGATACCTTCGGTGAGAGCCTCCGCGCGATCCGTTCGCGCCTCTGCTTGAGCTCGACCGGCTGGTCCAGCGCGGCGACGGCGACGGCGGCGTCGATGATCTCGAAGATGTCAGCACCTCCGGCGCCGGCGAAGAACCTCCTCCACTGCGAGTGCGCGCTGCCTTCGGCGGACGCCATCTCGCTCGATCGATCGATCGCTGGTTTGGCACTGGGGGATGGAGCAGAGTGTGAGATGTGGAGGGAGCAGAGCATGGCGAAGGGCCTTTATTGGCTGCGCGTCGCGGCGAGTCCGAGTTCGGCTCCAACTCCAAGTCCGTGATGCAAGTTCAGGGTAGCGTTGGCGCCAAGCACACCCAATGATTCAAGCTGGAATCCGAGTCTGGGGTGGGTCGACCTTGTTTCGAAAATCCAAGTAAAACTGAACAATTTCAAAACGTCTGGAATCCAGCTCTTGGACCACCGATTCTTGTCATCTCCACTGATATCCCCTATATATAAAGAGCGCTCATATCCTCGCGCTGACATCGATCCGGCTACTGTTCACGTGAACAGTTACAAACAGTGTTCGCTCATGTTTGCTTCGCTGATTCCGGGGAGTTCCTGCCGTCCAGGTACGCGTGTCGCTGTTCCATCCTCTCTGCCGCCTGGCTCTTTCCTTTCCCTTTCTTTTCCGCCCGATCCTCTCCGGACTCCTCGGTCTTTCCGTTCGTCTCGCGACTCCATCTGCTTCGCCGGCCTCTCCGCCTCGCCGCCATGCCTCGCTCGCCCTCCGCAACGTCCACCGGCTTCCCTCCTCCCTACGCTTCTCATCCGCTTGCGCCTCCGCTTGATGCTGTCCCTGTGCTCGGGCGTTCTCGTGATCCTCTTCTTTCTGCGTGGTTCCCGTCATCTCAGATTGTTCGCTTCCTCCTCATACTGGGCCGTCCACTCCGGCGCGTCCGCCGCGCTCACGCCGCTACCGTGCTCGGGATTCCTTCTTGCCTCTTACTCCGGATTCTGGACCGCAGGGATGAACGACGAATCCCAGCCGTTCACGTCGCCGCCATCCACGCCCTCAGCGACATGCTTCCCTCCAAGATCCGCCTGCTCTTCCTCTTGCTTTTCAACGCACTTAATGGCCATGGCGATGGTTAGCAGATTAGAAGGTATGTATGGACTCACTATACGGATGATGTGATTGGTCGCCGCTTTCTTTGATTTTTGTTGTCTGTTCCCAATGCTGAACAGAGTATGCTTATGACGCTCGACAGCCGACGAACTGGACCAATCGTTCAAGGATATGCGGCTACATGCGGCCAGGCATAAGGAAAGTACCATCTTCAAGTTGAGGCGGGTTCTCCAGATGGCTTATTTCTATTGCTGATTCTTCTTCCGTTCTGTTAGCAGGGCATACCGACGATTCGTCCATCTAATATATGGAACGCTGCTCATGTGGGTTATGTTGTTGTTGCTTGCTTTTCTTCTGTTTTTCCCTTTTATTTATTTTGGTTCAATCGTCCATCGTTTTCTATTTCCGTAGAGGCTTCTATGTTCTGATCTTTCATTAATACATCCAGGTGTTAGATTGTCCGTGCTGATGCCGGCTGAACGGCTTCGTCGTCATCACGAAATCCATCAGGGAAAGTGGCCAGTTGGTTATTCTTCATCAGGTTTTGTTGCCCGTCTTCTTCAGGCTTTTAAATCGTTTCTTCACTGTGTTTTTTCATGTCCATTCTATTTTTTGATCAAAACTTTGTTTCTTATTACATATGTCCCGTTGGTCCAGCCGATTTCACTTCTGCGACCAATGCTGGCATTAGATCCAGCCATGGTTATGCTTATTACCTCATATCTGACACCGTCAGGTTGGCCTTCACTTGGAAGCTGTCTTTTTATCTATATACTGATGTCTCTGCCAACATGGAATCCATATATTTTTCCTGCTATATTTAGACTTTACACTGCGTGAACTATTATTCGGCTTCCAACTTTTATTATATAGTTTCTAGGTGATGTCAGGTAAATGGTGCTATTCAAACCTTTACTAGCAATTGATATGGACTTCGTCTGACGAGTCTGTTTTATCTATTTCTTTCCTTGGCTAAAGAAATAAGCGGTGTTTTTCCTTTGCGGGCGTACAAATATATATGGATTTCAAGAGGCAATAATAATATCAAGTGGTGAAGAATTCCTCAATTCAATGAGCAACACTAAACATTGCAACAATCAAATATTATGCTAAGAGGTAGTACGCACTATTTTAACATCACTCAATATTTTAACATGTTTATTATGACCATCTCCTTTTGACATTTTTTCCAGGAACTGTTTGGTTTTTATCTTATGCATTCAAATAAGAAGCATTGCCTACAGTACTAGAGCCCATAGTAGTGTGGTCTCTCTTCTCTATGGTACACACGGCAGGAGTTTTCAGCTGACTACTCTTTTCATGATTAGAACAAGGTTTTAACATGTACATCTAAATATCAACAGGTTTTTGTGAAACCAGAGTTTGCAATGGGAGTGGCGCTGAAACTGTACAGAAGGAATGGCGAATGTTATGCAAGGTTACATATCACAATGCTGAAATTCTGAAAAGATGATTCCCATTAAACAAGCACCGCCTCAACTGTTCGTGGTATTGTCAATTGTATTTGTCAGTTCATACTATGTAAAGAAGGCATATGAATATTTGATGTTTAAGTTGTCTGTTTTAGAGGTAATTTTCCATATGCATTCCAATATTGTACATCCCCTTTTGTCTCTTTCGGTCGTTGTATTCTAAAATATAGTGTACATGTGGTTGTTGTTCCAGTAGGTAAACACACTTTATGGTTGTACATGATTCATATACGAATTTGCAGCATATTACATCCCTTTGATCAAGATAAGAAAGGAATATGATGAGCGTACTACTTTTATCAAAATTCATAATGATGTTCTCCTTTGCTGAATGCCATATTTATTTTCATAAAGAAGTTTCTTTTCATACTGAGGAACTGCCAGCTTTCAGATGCCTTGCGGTAAGAATTTCTTATATATGGGGCCTATGGACGAAGGGAAATTCAACCCTAGAATCCTATATGTAAAAGAGAAGCATTATTTTCAGTACATCACATTCAGAATTTTAAAATGTGGATGTAGGTGGTTGAGGGCTTAAGTCCAGTCAATATTTTATACTTCCAGTGGAGTTGATGTTGAAGATGAGCATGTAATGAGCCTGCTGCGGACGCATTCCCGACAACTGAAAAGTGTTTGTACACGCCGCCGTTCTGTTGATCAGCTGGGCTCGCAGGTGCTTCCCCGTCTGTCCCGGCGTCGACGTTTTTCTTAAGAGAGTTTAGCGGATTCCTCTGTTCCTGTTTGTTTTCTTGCCGGGGTCTTAATATATTGCCTCATGAGTCTTCTTCGTATAGTTCTTTGGATGCACAGCTTCCTGTTCAGCCTTCCGTGCCTTTGGTTCATGTTCCTGTTCGTGCTTCTGATGGAGATTCTGTTATCTGTACACGCCGCCGTTCTGTTGATCAGCTGGGCTCGCAGGTGCTTCCCCGTCCATCCCGGCGTCGACGTTTTTCTTCAAAGAGTGTAGCGGATTCCTCTGTTCCTGTTTGTTTTCTTGCCGGTGAGGGATTGGTCGACACTCCTGTGGCGCAGGCTTCCGTTCATTCTTCCGTGGGTTTGGTTGATGCGCCTGTTCGTGGTCCTCATGAAGATTCTGTCCGCTGTCCACGCCGCCGTGCTCTTTCTCAGTTGGAGTCGCAGGAGTTCGCCCGTCCGCCCCAGCGTCTACGTTTTTCTTCTGAGGGTTTAGCGGATTCCCCTGTTCCTGCCTGTGTTCCTGCTGCTGTCGGCCTGGTGGACGTTCCTGTTGGTGGTCCTCATGTACCTGCTGGGGGTTCTCCATGTACCCGTGGCACTGCCTCTACTAGGCGGCGGGCTGGGCGTGTGTCGCGTATGCGTTCTGCTCGATCGGTTCGCTTCCTCTACTGGGCGCCGGGCTGGTCGGGCGTCGCGTACGCGTTCTGCTCGATCGGCGGCACGCCCTTTACTGCATCCCGCAATTGGTGGCCTTGCTGACCCTCTTACATGCTTGGCATCTTCTCGGGGTCAGGTTCGGTCGACCTGTCGTGGGCGCGGACTTGCTCATTTTGGTGGTTTTATTTCTGCTGCTTGGCGGCCAATTTCTGGTGTGCCCGCCCTGTCTGCCCATTCTTCTGCTATTGGTTCGGTTCGTCTAGGTGGACGGGATCATCTGCCTGGTCATCACGGTTATGGAGCTGATGTTATCGACCAGGAGGCTCACAGGAGGGAAATTCGTTTGGGCAAGCGTCCTGTGCATGATGTTTCCTTCGTTTCACCTGTCACAGGTTTGCGCCTGTTCTTGCCTCTGTTTTTCGTAGTTGTGTTTTTCTTATTTCTTAGCTATATATGCAGGGTGTTGGCTATTGGTTGTTTCTGATTATTTCGAAATCACCGTTCTTGATTGCTCCTTATGTTCAGTTCTGGCCCTTTTTTTGCAGATATTCCAGGATCGTCTACTGCTCCAGCTCTATTGCGATCAGAGATGTTTGTTTGTATGCCTGACAACCAGTCTTCTGCCGACCGACCACTGTTTCCTTCGACTGGTTTGATGAGAGGGATTTCTATTCGTGGCCGTGCTTCTGCTGCTCCTGTCCATGTGGGTGCTTCTCCTGTACCATCTGCTGATGGTTCGTCCGTATGGGATCCTTTACCGACGAACCGGTCTTCTAATTTTCCTGCCCCTGATCACGATGAATCGACGTCCACTTCCTATGGCTATTATTCTGATCCGATGATCATGCATGTTTGGTTCATGATGAAGATGCCAGTGTTGCTGCCGCGAACGAGAGTGGTCAACTTCCTTTTATTTTACCCGGGGGAGATTATTTACGGCGTGGTACGCGAACTGTTCTGTTCATCTTTCTTCATTACAGAATGTGTATTCTTATTATTGTATTCACTTCCTAATTACGATTTGCTAAATTTCCTGTTCAGTTCCGGCGACTCCTTACGTGACTGCACAGAAAAGTCATTATAATCGTCGCCTTCGTGTGGCTCTTCGTCGTCATCGTCAGCTGTTGCGAGCTGGTTTCAAAAATGCTTGTGTTGTTCTGCCGTTGTCCAAGGCCTGCTCGCAACAGCATGTCCGCCTCAACATTCTTCCAAACAAACCACACTGCATTATCACTAATCACCACATACAAATTCATGCAAAGCCAGTTTAGAGCAAAAACAAACTTTACATACAATTTGACCATACCACTAGTATCTATTATGGCTTAACCCACCAGAGAAGCTAAACGTCTTAACTCTTATCTGATGATGATGCTGGTTCTGCTGTAACGTTCTATGCTCTTTATGAGGCATCTGAATTTGCAAATCACTGGATTTCATTTTGCAAAATTACAAGGTGGAGCCCAGGTTACCAGCTCCCTACTTTGCCGAAGCAGCTACCCCTCATGATGCAATAGTTACTGGTATGGGTGCTTCCTAGCCTTTCAACTGTGCTTTGTAAGGCTGTGAAACCAACAAATCATTTTATTAATAGCTTTCTTTCTTTTTCTGAAATGCAAGATATGAACAAAGATATGACAGATCGACAGATCGCGTAAACACTCAGTTGTGTTAGGAATGAACAACTGTATTCCAAAGGGGGCCAAAGGCCAGTACATATACAAGAGTGATGAACAGTTACTCTATACACATCTACACATCTAACACCCCCCCCTCAAACTCATGATGGGTCAACGACACTGAGTTTGGAGAGGAAGAACCCATGCTGCGCTCGAGTCTGTGCCTTCGTGAAGAAATCCGCTAGCTGTAACTCGGAGGGCACATAGTGAAGAGCAAGAATCTGATCCTGCACAGCAGCACACACAAAGGAGGCATCCACGCCGATGTGCTTGGTGAGCTCATGCTTCACCGGGTCACGCGCAATGCTGATGGCACCTGTACTGTCTGATAATAGAGAAGTCGGTGCAGCAGCAGAAACGCCAAAGTCTGCTAGCAACCATCGCAACCAGGTCACCTCAGCCGTCAACATAGCCATCGCTCGCAACTCAGCCTCTGCACTGGAGCGGGAAACTGCCTTCTATTTCTTCGTCTTCCAGGCAATGAGAGATCCTCCAAGAAAAACACAATAGGCAGACAGCGAGCGACGATCAGAAGGATCACTGGCCCACGTAGCATCAGAGTAGGCCTGGAGCTGGAGAGAGCTGGAGCGAGGAAAGAAAAGGCGGCGAGAGATCGTGCCACGGAGATATCGTAGAACACGGAGAAGGTGACTATAGTGGACAGAACTGGGAGCAGATACAAACTGACTCAGAATGTGGACAGGATATGATATGTCTGGACGAGTGACAGCCAGATAGACAAGACTCCCAACAAGATGGCGATAGCGTGTCGGGTCTATGAGGGGATCACCATCGGTAGCACGAAGCTGAACATTGAGCTCCATAGGAGTCTCAGCAGTGCACTCATCACCAAGAGCAGCGCGAGCAAGAAGATCCTGAATATATTTTTCTTGGGAGATGTAGAAACCATCAGAAGTCGAAGAAACCTCAATCCCAAGAAAATAGCGAAGAGGACCAAGATCTGACATCAGGAACTGCTCACGGAGGCGGGCCTTAACAAAGGCAATATACTCAGAGTCATCGCCAGTAATGATCATGTCATCAACATATAAGAGGAGGAGCGTCCGACCACGAGGTGAGGTGTGGACAAATTGCGCAGGGTCATGGTCGCTAGGCACAAAACCGGCGGCAGTCACCACAGAGGCGAAGCGCTCAAACCAGGCGCGAGGGGCTTGTTTAAGGCCATAGAGAGAGCGCCGAAGACGACAAACCATACCATCAGGAACAGAGTACCCCGGTGGTGGTTGCATATAAACCTCCTCACGCAACTCACCATTGAGAAAGGCATTCTGGACGTCAAGCTGAGACACAGACCAATGACGAACAGAAGCCACAGCGAGAAGAGTGCGAACAGTGGTCATGTGGGCAACAGGAGCGAATGTCTCATCATAATCACGTCCCTGCTCCTGCTGAAAGCCACGAGCCACAAGACGAGCTTTGTAACGCTCAAGAGAACCATCAGAGCGAGTCTTGATCTTATAGACCCACTTGCAAGTGATGGGACGAACACCGGGAGGAGGGGAAACAAGATCCCATGTGCCAGTGCGCTCAAGTGCAGCAATCTCCTCAGCCATTGCAAGTTGCTATTCAGACTGAGTCATGGCATCCCGATAGGAAGTGGGCTCCGCAACAGCAGAAAGACTGTACTGGGAAGGAGAATAGCGATCAGGAGACCGTAATGAGGTCCGAGAACGAAGGTTATGAATCGATGTACATGGGGAAGGAGGCGCACTGGAAGTGGAGGGCACGTTAGAAGGATCATCCACAGCAGGAGGGCGACGAGTGTAGTGGAGAGGAAAAGGAGAGAGGGGACGGTGTATCGGAGAGGAAGGTGGAGAGGTGGATGACGAGGAAGGAGTGGAGGAAGGTGGAGAGGGTGGCGTCGGTGGTGTATCAGGAAGAGTGGGACTCATCATAGGAGGGGGTGGAGGAGGAGGAACATGAGGCAAAGAGGGAGAGGTGTCGGGAAGAATAAGGAAGGAGATATCCTCAACCGAGAAGGGCGAGGCAGTAGGACGCGGATAGTACGAACGAGACTCATCAAAAGTCACATCACGGGAAATACGTAGCCGACGACTAACAGGATCCCAACATCGATAGCCCTTGTGCTCATCACTGTAGCCAAGAAAAACACACTCCACCGACTGAGCGGTAAGTTTGGTGCGTTCGCGGGGAGCAAGGAGAACATAGCACACGCACCCAAACATTCGAAGAGCGGAGTAGTCAGGAGAACGACCAGAGAGACGCTCCATAGGAATACCACCCTGCAAAGCAGCCGAAGGCTGGATATTGATGAGATAGGTGGATGCGGAGATAGCCTCAGCCCAAAAGTGGGGTGGAAGAGAGGCGGCGATCATCATCGCACGAGCCGTCTCAAGAAGGTGACGATGCTTGCGCTCAGCAACGCCATTTTGAGCGTGAGCACCAGGACAAGAGAACTGGGCGAGAGTACCCTGTTCGGCAAGAAAACCACGCAACATCTGGGAGATATACTCACCAGCCGAGTCAGCACGAAAGACACGAATGGGCATGGAGAACTGGGTGTGCACCATGGCAGCAAATCGCTTGTATATAGGGAGGACCTCGCTGCGAGATTTCATACAATAGCGAGAGAAGTCATCAATAAATAAAACATAGTAGCGATGACCACCTTTCGAATCAAAGGGAGCAGAACCCCATACATCAGAATGAACCAAGTCGAAAGGACGCTGAGAGACTGACTCACTCGTAGGATAAGTTAATTGAGTCTGTTTGCCAAGTCTACAACCATTACAATGTAAAGATACATCACCAGAGACAGACCCTAAGACACCTTGATGCACTAGCGAGGACAGGCGAGAGCCACATATATGACCAAGTCGATGATGCCACTGTTGGAAGGATGCAGAGGAGGAGGCAGCAAGAGCATGCGAGCTGGCGGATGTGGTGGCAGAGGAAGGAACACAAAGCCACTCAACCTCCCAAAGGCCCTGAGCCTCACGGCGCCGAGGGCCAGCTCCAACTAGAACCTGGGTGCGACGATCCTGAACAGAGCAAGAGTCGGTATCAAGAATAACACGACATCCAGAATCAGTAAGTTGAGCAGCGGAAAAGAGATTCATGGTAAGACGGGGAACATGAGAAACACTGGGAACAGAAAATGATGGAGTAGAAAGAATGCCACGACTAGCAACAGGAAGAGGTGTGCCATCGGCAGTAAGAACATTGACGGGAGAATCAAGAGGGCGAAGAGAAGACAGAGCGGAAGCATCAGAAGACATGTGAAAAGAAGCTCCAGAATCCAGAACCCACGAAGATGTACCTGACTGTGTAGGCGGCGGTGGCGGAGTAGCAGTACTGGAAGCAGTCAGCGAAGCAACGGTGCCCGTCGAAGAAGAGCCAGAGGAAGCCAACATACGCTTGAGCTGGGCAATATCCTGGGCAGTAAAAGACTGTGCAGACGGAGGCGCACGAACTGCAGGAGAGGAGCGACCCATGTCACGCTGCTTGTTGAAACAATCAGACTCTGGGTGGCCGGGTTTTTTGCAGTAGTCGCAGAACATGTGAGAGCGAGGCCGACCCCCCCCCCCCCCCCCTCCAGAGGGTCGTCCGCCCACCCCCCGTGAAGGAGTGGGTAGCAGCGGTGGAACAGACGACACCGGAGCATGGGCAGCAAGCACCGTGGGAACCACAAGCAGGCCAGCAGAACGGAGTCGAGTCTCCTCAGCGCGCAGCTCAGCAAGTACCTCTGAGATGGGAACACGTCGACCACGGGCAAGCAAGTGTGCACGCCGAGGCTCAAACTCAGAACGCAGGCGAGACAAGAACTCATGGACACGCTGAAACTCCAAGTCTGACCTCACTGTCTGACAGCATCGACAAGTACCGCAAACAACAGTTCTCAAAGAGTCAAGCTGACGCCAGATGGCAGAGCAATGTGTGTAGAACTCATCAACAGTAGAGTCACCCTGCTGAAGAGCATGCTCTTGACGCACCACAGACAAGTAGAGAGCATCACCAGAGGGCTGATAGCACTGACAAAGATAAGTCCACATTGCAGCAGTGGTGCCCAATCCCATAAACTCAGAAGCAAACTGGGGTAGAACACTAGCCGTGAGGACAGCAGCAACACGCGCATCATCATTGCACCACTGAGTGTAAACAGACAGGGCATCCCGATAAATAGAGAGAGAGTCCCAGTAATCCGATACCTGCTGGTCGTAGGCTTCAACTGCATGATCATCGGCATCCTTGGCAGCATCCCGATCAGCCTGAGAAGCATCAGCAGCAAGAACATGTGGCACCGGTGGAGTAGGAGCCACTGGAGGAACGGGGCATGGCGGACAAGAGACCTCGCCAGAGAGAACGCCCCACAACAGGAGGCCGCGCATGTGGATACGCATAAAGCCCACAAACTCGGCGTAGTTGGTGCCATCAAAAATCACAGAGCACCGAGGAACAGCAACATAGCCCGATGGAGACATCGCGGGCTCTCTGCCTTTTTTTTTTTTGAAGTCAACTACTGAACTGATGAGAGAGAATGTAGATCGAGCTCGTGAAGAAGCTGGGCAGGGCGGTGGCCTTGAGGGGCGGAGACCACGGCGGCCGGCGGCGAGCGGCCGACGAGACGTGCCGACCGAAGCAGCCGGCGACGGGGCAGCCCGGGATGGCGACGAGGATGGCCGGGGCGGCCACGGGCCCACGGCAGGCTCGGGAGCGGCCGGCGACGGGGCGGCCCGGGACGGCGACGAGGATTGTCGGGGCGGCCACGGCAGGCTCGGGTGAACGGCGACCGCAGCGGGCCAAATCGGCGGCGACAGCAGGCCGGAACGGGCTGCTTGGTCACGACACGAGCAAGAGGAGAGAGGAGCAGCCGGCCGGAACTAGCGACGGCAACGGCGACAGAGGAGCACGGAGTTGCTACGTGCGGTGGAGCGGGAGAGCTAACCGGAGCTCTGATACCATGTTAGGAATGAACAACTGTATTCCAAAGGGGGCCAAAGGCCAGTATATATACAAGAGTGATGAACAGTAACTCTATACACATCTACACATCTAACAAGTTGTACATTCATGAAGGATTCCCGAGGTTCCAGATTGCAATCGATGAGGCTTCTCTGAATGGAATGAGCGAGAACTTCTGAATGTCGCCATTCAGTAGACCAGGTAAAAATTGGTAGTTTGGTTGGAGTGTGACTACTAGATGCGGTACATGGCATTAGGTTTGAAATCTATATCTATATCTAATAATAAAAGCGTTAAGGCTTTCGCCGGTTAGGTTTGGTGAAACATTAGAACTACGCATAAAATTGTAAATAACTACCCACTATAAGTCAAAGAAAAACGAGAAAAAACAGAAAAACGGTTCGGTATTTGTTTTGGTCGGCATTGGTAGCCTAAACCAATTTGTTTAGTACTACCGGATTAGGGTGCGCGACCCGCCATTGAAAATCCCATGCTCCTCCACGCGGCTTCATTCTTCTCCGACTAGCTTGGGACTTATAACTAGACTCCTTCTGAAGAGGTCGTGCTGATTTCAAGGTGGTGACGCAAGTGGAGCTGATTTCACATTGGCGGCACGATTGGAGGTAGCTAAAAATAGTACTAAGACGAAGGAGAAAATTAGAACTATTGTCAATACAGATCGTACAACTGGGGTAAATTTTGGATCGGGTCATGTTTTTTCTCTCCCGTTACAATGCACGGGCAGGTATCGATTGACCATTTAGAGAGATAGCTAGCAAATGATTTTAATGTGTTATATCTTGAGACAAATAGTAGATGTACAAGCATTTCATATGTTCATATTCTATAGGCTTGGATTTGAGCTTCTCTTTGTTGTTACTGTGAGTCGGCTTTTCCTTTTAGTTTTTGTCTCAAATAAATCTTTAGGAACTATGATAGCATCAGTGTCATCATGCAACAAAAATGCACAATGAGACGGATCGAAACAATATATAGCAATCATATTCTTTATTTCTAGATACCTTATCCAACTTTCTATAAACAAACTTAAATACATATTTATGATTACAATATAATACAAAATTAACCTCTTGCAACCACACGCATGGTAGCAACCTGAATAATACAAAATCTCGGTGCTAACTAGATGTCTCCTCTTGTAACTAACCATCACTTCCCCTCTAGGCCCAGGAATAAACTCCTCCCATTCATCTTCTGGGAACGGAGAAACCAATTTGAGCTCAAAGTTCCTCAGTAAGTAGCTCGATATGACTTTGATTTGCATGTAAGACAGTACTGACTGTAAGGTAACACGTTATGTTCTCAGGGTAATAGATGGACCTGCCATTTGAGTGTCTTATAGCCAAGTAATAAGCATATAAAGTTTTTCTTACTGTGGCCAGCACCAGCCATATGAATGTGTACCACAATATACCTGGATCCCAGATGTAACAAACACCACTGCCAACTGACTGATTTCACCTAGCTGCTAAATCTGGAATATGTGTACAAGACAATGGTTTATCAGTTTCACTCCATACTGTCAAAATGTCCAACCAGCTGTGCAAGGATATTTTAACTCCAGGATCCCAAACACAAGAGGTTTGCAGTACAAGGAGCTTAGGTATTTATCCTGAGTTAAATGAGAAGCCCTTCATAGTATAAAGCAAGTAGCATGGCGTACAGAATTAGTGCCCTTGGGAGCAACAGACTGCATGCAAGCTGTCAGGCTAAGAAATTTGAGTTCTGATGCCTTGCTGCAGTAAGTTGAAGTATTTCCAATCTCTTTTGGCAGTTGTTGTTGCTCATGGCAGAGAAATAATAGAGAATGATTTGCTAGATGGGTGGCTTCAGAATGTGGAATCGCTAGGACAAGTACAGCTGATGCCTTCACTTCAGTCCATGTCAATTCAAAAGTATATGAACACATGATAGTAGATCCAAAAATGGATGCCTTCACTTCAGTCCATGTCAGTACCATCGCAGACTGGTAGGCATCTGTGCACTGTAATTGTGTAGCACCAGCAGCATTCATAAACAGGTCATGGAATTTTGCATCTCCTTCTTCACACGGAAAAAATAAAATGGAATGCCCTGTCGCAATTTGGCAAACCAATTTCTCCCACAATATTTTACCATCACCTTAGGATTCTTTATCACATGTTCTATATTGTGGAGCTGTGCCATGTGCCAGAGCAAATGATAAGAAGTTCCAAAATCCTGTTTCACAATAAATAAGTTTTCACTGTCATTTAGTTTCTCTGAATCACAGATTGACTGCTTAGTTATCAAATTGAACACACAAACAGTACCAACAGTAGGTCTCTCAAGACTGAATATTGGCTTGCTGAAATACTTGGGAGCCTTACGGGAACCTTCGCATGAAGTAGGACTAGAAAATTTGAACCATTCAGCATCTTGTGTAATTCTTGTATTATTGTGCGTAATCCCAGAATGCAAGACCAGAAGTCCAGAACACCTGAATCCCAGGTTGTGGTCAGATATAGAGGGTTCAGATCCTCTACTTGATCACCCATGGACCGTAGAACAATATTCGGCCAACTGAAAATTCAAAAATAAAATAAAATCGGCCAACTCTTGCATTCCATGCTGCCGCACCTCTTAATGAAGGAATAACTAATATCTGTTGACTGCAACATGTACTTCAGACTATTGCACTCTGTAAGATGGTTACTAGTTTCCTGTGTCAGTATTGAGGTCTGAAGAACACCTGCAATATCTCTGGTGTGGAACCCGGAATTGTATGTACTCCTGGATTGCGTTGCAGCCTCAATTGTCTCATACTACTAAGCTCGATACTTAGCTGGCTGGACCTTGTGTCAGATGAATTTGAGGCCTTTATGACAAGACAATTGCATGCCCTCTCATCATCGTGTTGCTGCAGCTCAAGTGAGAAATTCCCCACATCTGAGCTAATGTTCAGGCAAGCGCTATCTTCTACTGCATAAATATATCATATGCGGGCGTTTCCTTGAGCACATGGGAAGCATCTTGCATGATCATTGGCAGCTGCAGGTTGGGAATAAACACCAGCAGTAATGTTGGCTTTGGAGCAGAGAACTGGGACCAGACTTGCTGCTTGTGCTGCTACATATGGTGGAGCCATGGCATCAAATATTTCCGTTGCTGAAGGCGATTCTTGTGGAGTAGCCTGCTCCAAGGACTAATCTTCTGATAGCACATGCTAGCTATGCTCAGTACCATCTGATAGGAATACAGTTTTGCGACTGAGATTGTGAAAATCATACTTTTTATGGCATTTTACCGAACACCTGCGGGGCAGCATAAGCATTAGTTGATGCATCAGAAGGAGGGTGAAGAGAAGAGAGCTCACTGACGAGGCTGCTGCTGCACAGAACATCGAGGGGGCAGATGGTGTTGGGGCAGTGGTGGTGCTTGCCGCGGACGAGGGTACCATTGAAGTGGTCACAAAAGATAACTTGTCCCTCAGTTTGGAGAGCTGGCCTTGCAGGGATGCAAACGAACCAATCGACACACGGGGCATGGACGTAGCGGGAAGCGGCAATTCGACTCAGATTACCAGCTACCGCCAGTCACGCGTCAAGCTGTTCGACTCGGATGAATCTCGGATTCAAGCAGAGATGGAAACGGGAGCGCCAAGTTTTGGAAATTGAATCCGAGATGAAGAGGAGTGACTCGAAATATGGAAACCCATCATCGATCCTTGCCTTCATAAATAACTGAACCCCCCTCCAGTCTCCACTCTCGGCTCCACCCTCCACAGTCCACACCATCTCCCTCCCGCCAATCTTCTCATCGACATCGACCTAGGAGCAAGCAGATAGAGAAGCACCTGATCGATCCATGGACATGGACGACATGGACGGGCTCGACGACGTCTACAAGCTCCAGCGCTTCGTGCCTACCCCCGAGGAGGCCGTGGGCTACTTCCTGCCGTGCCTCCTCCGCGGCGAGACGATGCACGGCGCCGAGAAACTCATCCGCCGCGCCCAAGTCTACGCCTCCGAGGAGCCCAAGGACCTCGTCAAGCGCTTCGCCCCCGTGCCTACGGCCGTCACCACCGGCGACCGCTTCTTCTTCACCACCTGCAAGCGCAACGCCAAGAGCGGCCGGTGCGCGCGCGGCGCAGGCGACGGCACCTGGGAAGTGCAGAAGACAGAGGACGTCTACGACCACGAGGGCGTCAAGATCGGCGAGTCCCGGACCCTGTCGTTCAAGAAGGGAAAGGGCAAGGACAAGGTGTCCACCGGCTGGGTCATGGAGGAGTACCGCTGCCTGCTGGAGCAGGCCGTCGTCGCCCAAGGGGAGAATGTGCTCTGCAAGATCCATCTTGCTCAGAACCCGCCCGCCGCCGCCCGCCAAGAATCGGACGCGTACAAGCTTCGTCCCCAAGAACCAGCAGAGGAGCCAGTGAGCGCGCACGCACACAAGAGGCCAGCGCCGGTCGCCGCCGCCGATATGTCAAGCTGCAAGAAGATGCGGATCGCCGCCCCCGTCCCTGCTGTCCAAGAACCTGAGGTGGAGTACGAGGATTGTCCGGTGTGGCCTGTCGCGCCCGTTTCCACGACCTTGCCGACTGCGTCCACGGAGGTGCTTGAAGCGTACGACGACACGGCCGAGATCTGGGAAGAGTTTTTCAGGCAGGAACAGCAAGGTCTCCCGGTGGAAGCTGATCAAGACCTCGACCCGTTCTTGAAAAGCCTTATGGCTGATGAGGAAGCAGCACAGCTCGAGATGCAGAGGGGCAATCACAATGCCGATCTCCAGGGACACCACAACCAGTTCTCGTTTGCGTCTGTCAACTAAACCCAATCTCGCTGGAAAATTCTTTTTTCATTTTTTGAGGATTCTCGATGGAATTCTTATCAAACTGCATTGATTAATTCTTCCTGGTACGAACGTCACGGATGTAATTCTCCTGCTGAACTGCTTCTGTCGAAATAGAATGATTCTACTTCTTGCTCCTGTGATCCATCTTCTGAACCTTGTATTCACTTGCGCTACATTTGCAATGTTTTGGGCTAAAATCTTTTATTCTATCCAGCACATATGACGCAGTTGTCCATCCGTCAAAATATTATGTTCAGTGCAAATATCATCTCAGATAGAGCTCTTTAAGCAATTCCATTGATCCATGAACAGAATCCACTTACGCTGATCACAACATACACTTTTCAACTTTGTGAGCCAAACGGCAACTGGTTCAAACGAAACAATACATATCGCCGGCCAGTGTTGGACGACGTTACATATCGCAGAGTAGCAGTTACTAGGTTCTTCCGTTAAAGAACGCCAGCAGATCACTCTGCTCGCCTTGCTTGCTGACAGAAGGAGCAGAAGCAGCAAACTTCCCCAGTGCCGCGATCTTGCTTGCTGTCTAAGAACGTGAGTGGTGTGATATGCCTTGTTTTTTTCTCAGTTGTAATGTCCATAGAACAATCTTTGGATGTCGTTATATAAATCGTTTAATAATGGCTTAATAATGGCGTGACTTGTACTCAGTCGACTGAGAATTTGTTAATTCTCAGTCGCTGACGTCACATGATGCGGCCATGCGGTTTGCGTGAGTTCTCAGTCGTTGCGTCGCATGCGCTGAAATGAACCTATTCTTTGATGGGGAATTGGGTTGGGCTGTCTAAATTCCATCCGTAGCTTTTTTTTTCTCCTTCCGTTGTGCTGTTTTTCAATTCCAACATATCTGCAACTCCCGCGTCACCACGAATCATGACTCAAAACCAAAAACTAATGGTTTGGTCAATTTTTTTGTCGAGTACAACCCATTTGAAACTCAAATCTAGCATTACCACAAAACACAAAGATGGATATTTTTCTTATAGTTGCAACACTCTTGTAACCGGAAAATCTCAGTTGCGACCCACTTGCAACTGGAAAGTGTTTAGTTATTCCACTTGCAACCAGAAAATCTCAGTTGTGACCCACTTACAACTTGGAAAAACTTAGTTGCAACCCACTTAAATAACCGGAAAATCTAAATTGCCATCCTTGCATCTAGAAAAAAATTAGCTGTAACCTACTTACAACTGGAAAATATCAGTTGCGACTCACTTACAACTGGAGAAAATAGAGTTGCAACATACTTGAAACCAGAAAGTCTCAGTTGCCACCCATATGCAATTGGAAAATATTGAGTTGCAACTCCTTTGCAACTGAGTTACAAAATATTAGCCGCGGACCCACTTGCAAACTGAAAAAAATTGTTGCAACCAACTTACAATTGAAAATCTCAGTTGCAACCCAACTAGTAAAATGAGTGAAAAAATCCCCCACATACGAGGTGATTGCAACTAATCACGTCATGCCCCCTAATAAAAAAATGTCGAGCCGACCCCACTCCCACCCAATTACAAGTGAAAAAGTGAAAAAA
This sequence comes from Poa annua, assembly GCA_026929855.1. Classification (NCBI taxonomy): domain Eukaryota; kingdom Viridiplantae; phylum Streptophyta; class Magnoliopsida; order Poales; family Poaceae; genus Poa; species Poa annua. The sequence goes on from CM049432.1 coordinate 60,497,195, forward strand.
GGAACTAATTACAAGTGAAAAATTTCAGTTACGAGATAAATGTTAATGTACAAAAATAATAATAAAACTGATTAAACATAATACAAAAAACACATAAAAAAGAAATACGCGCACAGCCCGTGGAAAAAACCCACAAAATGCGTGGGCGCCTGCGTGCCCCGATCCGCACGGGCCAAAAATAAGAATAAAGAAATGCCCCGCGCGGCGCGCGCCAGGAGCGAATCAGCACAATCATGAAAAACTAGAAAAAAAGGAAGCACACAAAATCTTAGCCGCCACCACAAACCAAAACCAGATCTGTAATTGCCATCGGCACCGTTCACCCGGGAGGCCGGGACCCGGCCTACCTATAAAGGCGAGGAGGGTTGCTCGTCCCAGCGACACGCTCATAGCCGCCACCACAAACCCTAGCGAGATCGTCATCTCGCCATTGTAACCACTACTCGCCATCAATACCAGACAAGCAGGAAGTAGGGTGTTATCCTCTGGGAGCCTGAACCTGGGTAAACGCCTCGCTTGTCAGCCGTCGTTATCACCAACGCTTCTCTCTCTCCCCCTCCATCAACCCGGGGTGGGCAACCCTGGGATTTGTCGAGTTACACCCTCGTCAATTGGCGTCGTCTGTGGGAAAGAACGAGCATTGGAATCATGGTCGCATCGGCTCCATCCGCAAGGAAGATCGACGTCTGCATCACCCGGGAGCCTATCCGCTTCGGCTCCTTCGAATACGCCTTCCACCCGCCGGCCCACCGCTCGGTGTACGCCGATCTGTACGAAGGTATACACATCACCTTTGGTTCTGTACACTGCTTTGTAGACAGTCGTGGAATATTCAGGTCCACGGCGACCATGCCACGCGCAGCGGTGACACCCGCATCGGTTACCATCGCGCTGCACCCGCCGTCGTCTACTACGGAGGCCTCATCTGCCACGACTGAGAAGATCGCGTCTCCGACCGATCAACCCGCATCTACATCGACATCGTCAATCAACTCGACAGCGGCCATGCAGATCGAGTCTACTTCGACCATCTCGATTGCACGACTGGCAAAACCAAGATCTACTCCAACTTCGACTGCGTCGACCGCACCCACGCGTCCGACCAAGATTGTGCTACCGACAGCCGCGTCGCGCGCATCCTCATGGACGCATCAAGTCTTCCCCAAGCCAATCGCGCTCGCTCCGGCGACTGCGAAATCTTCCCCCACGACCGCGATAAAGATCGCAGGAAGACGCAGCGACGGCTACGCAGCCTACCACGTGGCAGCAATTTTTGATCCCGAGCAAGGCTCGGATGACGGAAGCAGCAGCGTAAACACCCCTACCCAAGTTTAGCCCGCGCAAGTCTTCATGGTTGGCGCAGTGCCTCCAGAAGGCAACGACGAACCCGCATATCCACTGGAGGCGGTCATGCCTAACCAGGTGACACGGCTCACCATCACGCGCGACATGGCGATCAGGGCTATGAAGCACGTCGACGACGGCACGTTCCCACCACCCGACGCACCTCGGGAGGATCAGCTGGCAGTCCAGTACTTGCTACGCAAGGAAGGCGAGCGACTTCGCGCGGAGAAAGCCGAGCTCCTCCGGCGCAAGAGGGAGGCTGACGCGTCAAGCGCCAGATGGGCCGCCTACTCGTTTACCTCCTCCACGGAAGTCAACCAAAGAGCACGACGACACAGAGCTCGCGTGCCCCTTATGACGGAAGCCGATCGAGGCAGGGTCACCCGCAACCTCGACTCTTCCTTCGTGACCGAGGACGAAAACGGGATACTCGTTCCCAAAACGGCGAACACTGCTATCATGTCAGTCGAAACATACCTTTGGCTCACACAGCCACCGAAGGGAGACGTGCGCGCCCTTCTCCACAAGCAGCAGATCATGTCCATGAAGGCAATCGAGGACGCCTTGTCGAACAAGGTGCCAAGCAGCCGGGCACATGAGGAGCGAGAACAACAAGCCCGCGAGCCGGCAGCACTAGATGACCCTGCACCAAGGCCACTACGACAGCCACAACCAGGCGAAGACCTTCGCAATGTCATCGTGCAAAGGACGGTGGACCGCAACCGCACCCAGCGTTCGACTGACACGACGAACCCGGACGACCAGACCGATCGCAACTTCGAGCCATGCGGCGCCGCATGCTTCATCTTCAACATCCGCGGCACCCGCATGCCCAAAGGCTTCAAGCTAGCAGCAGGAACACCCAAGTACGACGGGAAACAAGACCCGCGCCTTTGGCTCGAAGACTACCTCATCGCCTGCACCTGCCAAGGTGGGACGTCGACCACGGCGATGCAGTACATCCAGCTCATGCTCACGGATTCCGCGCGCGGGTGGCTCACTAGCCAACCTAAGGACTCCTTCAGAACCTGGGAAGAATTTCAAGATACTTTCTTCAAAAGTTTCCTTGGAACGTATGCGAGGCCAGCAACCTACGGTTGCAAGCCTGCAAGCAAGGAAGGGATGAGTCGCTCTGGTCATACATCCAACGGTGGACACTTCTCCGCAACACTATGGAAGCCGTCTTAGAAGACCGGGTGATGGATGCGTTCATGCATGGCGTCTCTCGCCGCGACCTCCGCGAAGAGTTCGGTAGACTCCAGCCGAAAACCATGATCGAGCTCATGAAGATAGCCAACCAGTGGGCCGAAGGAGGACTCAATCGAGCTAGTAGCGGCGGGATATCAAACCCCCTGTGATGATGTGCGCGATAACAATCATCTCCTGGTCGCAGTCGACAAATTCAATAAGTGGATCGAGGCCGTGCCTATCACAAGTTCGACTGCATCATCAACGGTTAACTTCATCAGATCCATCATCTTCAGATTCGGGGTACCAAACGGCATCATCACGGACAACGGCTCGAACTTTACAACCGAAGAATTCAAGGACTTCTGTTCTGATCAAGGCATCAAGCTCAACTATGCATCTGCTTCGCACCCGCAGTCAATTGGGCAAGTCGAGAAAGCCAACGGTCTAGTCTGCAACGGCATCAAGAAGCGTCTACGAGTACCGCTGAGATGCGCCGCGGGCGCATGGGTCGAATAACTGCCATCAGTACTCTGGAGCCTGCGAACCACGCCAAACAGGTCCACCCAGTACACTCCATTCTTCATGGTGTATGGTGCAGAGGCGGTCCTGCCCTGCGACATCAAGTTCGACGCACCACATGTGGTGGCCTACGACGAGTCAGACGCAGAAGAAGCACTCGAAGACGACATGGACCTCCTGGACGAAGCCCGCGACATCGCCCTAGCACGATCAGCCGTGTATCAGCAAGACCTACACAGCTACCATGGACGGAGGCTGCAGCCAAGGGCATTCGTCACAAGCGACCTAGTCCTCCGCCTCAAGCAGAAGAAGGTGCACAAACTTGCCTCCCCATGGGAGGGCCCATACATTGTGACGGAAGCAATCGGCAACGGAGCTTACCGCCTGAAGGACTCGAAGACGGGAGCAGTCTGCAGCAACCCGTGGAACGTCGCACAACTTCGTCGTTTCTACGCCTAGTCGACTCAATCATTGTACCAAAGAAAGCATGACATGGCGGCAGGTTTCAGACGCACTCTTTCCCTTACCAGGGTACCTAAGGGGACTGGAAGGGTTTTAACGAGGCGGCCTGCTCGCAAGAATCAATAAAGTGATTTATGGAACACGCTCTCCCTCCTATTTAATCTGATTATTGCTCGAATTAAGTAGTCCTTACTTTAGTGTATGTAGGTAAAATAAGATGTACGATAATGTATGATAATTAGGAAGTCTTGATATTCCTTTTTCAGTCCAGGCAATCCCTAGCCTAGGCCGCCACTCGAACCACTCGCGGGCAGCGCCATACAGGTCAAATCAGAAGCCTAGGCCGTCACTCGAACCACACGGGGGCTGCGCCATACAGGCCTCCCTCGCAAAATCCTAGGCCGCTACCTGATCTGCTCGGGAGCCGCGCCATACAGGTCAAGTCAAAAATCCTAGGCCGCCGCCCGAAACACTCAGGGGCTGCGCTTTACAGGTATCACTTGAAGTCCTAGGCCGCCACTCGAACTACTCGGGGGCTGCGCCATACAAGCCCTACTCGTAAAATCCTAGGCCACCACCCGAACCACTCGTGGGCTGCGTCGTACAGGTCAAGTCACAAAATCATTGGTCGACGCCGAACACACTCAAGGGCTGCGCTTTACAGGTATCACTTGAAGTCCTAGGCCGTCACTCGAAATACTCGGGGGCTGCGCCATACAGGTCCATGACAAAACCCTAGGCCGCCACCCAGTGCACTCGGGGGCTGCGCCACACAGGTCAAGACTCACGCTCGATGCACCCGGGCTACGTCGCACAAGGACTATCTAAGTCGCACTAAGTCCACTTGAGGGTGCACAACAGATATTCACACAGTAATGCAAACAGTTTCAATTTGCTTACTCGGAGGCTCCCTCAACCTCATACATTGGTATTTACATTCGGCAAATTTGCCTCCTATAACTAATCATGTACAAAGAAGATTGCTACCCTTAATCTGCAGGCTCGTCCTTCGGCGCATTGAGTGGCCCTACGAGGCGCTCACTCAGCTTTTGGACCTGCTGAACCATCTGGCGCGCAGCTGGCAAGGTATCGGCGTAATCATCATCCTCAGGCAAGCCACCTAATAGCCTTTCCAGAGGAAGATTTGGCCGGTGCAGTCGGACGTACGCCAACGCCACGTTCGCCCCGGCGACGAGTTGGGCGTCGACAACCTCCTTCAACGCGTCACCTTCGCGGAACCTCTCCAGCAAGGTGGCCAACTCGTGGGGCTGCCCATTGTGCGGGAAGTACATGCGATGGATGTGCCAGAGGGTCTTCCTGCAACCTTCCAGGAGAAAAGCAGCCCGCCAAGTACGATCAAGCATACACGCGAGAATCCGCCCTCTCGATCTGTTCGACCAGAAGTGGCGCGCCTCGTGCGAATCGCCAGTTGCCTCCCGGGTGACCCGCTCTTCAACCCGAGCCTGCTCAGCTTGCCCATCAGGGTTCACATCTAAATCAAGAAATTGCAAGCGTTACAATCAACAAATCGCAAGGAGGAAGTCAAACACAAAATGCTACCAACCTTGCAGCTGTCGACTGATCAGATCAATCTCGCCAAGCAAGAATTCTTCACAATGAGAGAACTCCGCAACAGGGCGCGACTTAGAGCGCTCCAGCTCCAACTCGGCACGCTTCAGACTCGCCTCGAGGTCGATCACCTTGTTCCTCATGTAGGTGATCAACCGCTGGTCGTTCGTGCTTCGCTGAGGAGCCGGCGTTGATCGACGACGACGTACAGCCGCAGTCGAATGAGAAACTCCCTCGCCACCCGCGCCAGTCGTCGCAGCAACGGAAGTGGTCTCGCACATGTCAGTCTATCACGAATATGCAATGTCAATACAGAAAAGCAAAGGCGACTTATCAACCAAAGCAGAATTGAAGTGAAGGAACATATACTTCACCACAAAACATAGTTCAAGGCCAGAAGACCCGACAAAATATAAGTCATTACAAGCTACAGGAACAAGCAAAGACTACTACGACTACCAAGTCCTACACTACAAAGTTCCTATGCTATGGACTCCGACCGGGAGCGACTCCTCCGAGCAGCAGCCGCCTCGGTTGCCTTGGCGATCCCCCTCTCGAAGGTGGCCACAAGCTTCACAGCTAACTGTGTAGCCTGCGCCTTCACCCCGCTAAGAGACGCAGTCTTGCCGTCAGGCCTTCGAGGGAAGCCACTGACAACTTTCTCGAAGTCACCAGCGACCTGATGGCCAAGCAGAAGCTGGAAAGTAAGCTCGGAGCCGCGTACCGTATGCGTCCGAGTGAAGTCTGCGAGGGTGGTCGCGTCATCTTCAAACTGCGCCGTGAGAGCATCGACGAAAGTGGTGGCGGCGCGCTGGGAAAGATGCTCTGGTGCACAGTCGCCAGCGCTCCGGTCGACTTCTGCAGCGCCGCGGTCGACTTCTGCAGCGCAGCGGAGGCATACGCGCAGGCACAGTCAAGAAATCCGACCGCGGCTGCCAAGTCGACATCGTCGCTGGACGAGCCTTCTGGAGGAGCGCCTCTACATTTCTCTGAACAAAAGGTCAGAAGTCAACACAAGGCAAATCAAGCAAAGACAAAAGTAGGCGTCAAGCCGAAAGACTCACCTCCAAGGCCGCCGGCAAGTGCGAGTAGGCGGTCGACTTGAGTCTTCTCCTGGACGACTCGCACACGCTCGCGCTCCTGCGACTCGTGCAGTGCCTTCTCCAGCTCCGCCTGAGCCTGAAGCTTCAGCTCCAGCTCTGCAACTCGCCTAGTGGCCTGGTCCAAGGAGGTGCGCAGTTGATCCCTCTCCTTCTCCAGGCGAACGTAGGCAGCGGCTGCCTCAAGCTGCTGGTGGTAGTATGGCTGCAAAACAAGCAAGAAAATATAAATGCGATCGACTATCCTAGTCACCCACAACTTCGGGGGCTACTCCCATCGGGAGCGCTGTTCGCGCACCCGATGTAACTACAAAAGAACAAGAACAAGAACTTACGTGGTCCAGGAGGTCGACATCCACCAAAGTCGCCGGGGTAGCGTCACTCGGCGCCACGGAGCCACCAGCCCGCGCATGCTCCTCGACCACCCGTATAGCTAGCTCGGTCGAGGGAGCAGACGTGTGCTCCACTTCACGTGGAGGGGAGCTGACGCCGCCAGAGCGGTAGCTGGCACAAGATTTAGAAAAAACTCAACTCGGAGACTGAAACTCAAGAAGGCAACTCGACGCAACAGGAAGGAAAGAACGACTAACCTGGTGGTCTCGAAGTCATTGTCGCTTCCTAGGGAGACGGATGGCATCCGAGCGAACTTGCGCGGCGGCGCAGAGCTGACAGGAGGGGCAGCCAAGGGCTCGTCTCAGTCGCCCCGGGACCTCGCACCCGAAGAGGACATGCCGGCCTCCTCCAAGTCACCAGCCGCATCCTTCGCAGGAGACGAGGCAGTCGCCACCACTTCGCCGTTTCTGCTTCTTCCGCGCGGGTTCTTCTTCTTCTTCGTCCTCCACCTCGTCACTAGGGGAGATGGTAGACGGGATGTACTCATCGTGACCCTCCTCCTCCACAAACGTCAACTCGTCATGAGGTATGTTTTCTGGGAGCGGAGGAAGGCTGACAAGAAAAGAGCGACCCTGTAACAAATAAAGACAAGCCGAATCAAGAAACAGAAGATCAAGAAATCAAGCTAGGAAAAGAAGATCAAAGTAGAAGCTTACTTAAGGATCAGGGTTCGCCGCTCCGTACACGGCGACATGACACTTGACGTTGCAGGGGTCTGCGGCTCGGAGGCTAGTAATGTCCCTCACCTTGATCTCCACCTCCTCGTCGTCAAGCGGCGGGTCGCCGGCGCCCTCGACTGCCCACATCGGGTGGGGGCGAGCGTGGACTGGCTGGACTCGGATCCTGAAGAAGGTGGCCATGAGATGGACGCCGCCCGACTCGCGTCCCAAGGACTTGAGCAGGTTGCGCAGCAGGCTCAGCAACGGCCTCGCAGACTCCTTCTCCTCCTCAGCGAGCGGGTGCGCCCAAGCGCGTGTCTTCCGCAAGTCGCGCTCGCCGCTGAAGTCTGCCAGACCCTCCTGGTCGCACCTGATGTAGAACCACCGCTTCCGCCACCCCTGGATGGAGTCCGACTTCTTCATCTGGAAGTACGCGGTGTCGCCGCGCACTTGGATGCCGAAGCCGCCCACCGGGTATGTCAACCCGCTCTTCCCCACGTTCTTCCGAACCAGGAAGAGCGACTTCCATAAAGCCCAGTGGGGAGCGATCCCCATAAAGCACTCGCAGAGCACGATAAAGCTCGTGATGCTTAAGACGCCATTGGGGGTGAGATCGTGGATCTGAACCCCATAGGCGTACAGAAGACCACGAACAAAATCGTGGAGAGGGAACCCGAAGCCCCGTGGAAGGAAATCCACGAAGCAAACACGCTCCCCCTCGCGAGGAGCAGGGTACACCTCCTTACCAGGGGCGCGTACCGTGGCCTGGTCCGTCGGGGGCAGCAGGCCCTGCGCGCGCAGGACCTCAAGATCGGCCTTCTTCACCGACGACTTCTGCCAGTCGCCGTCAGGCTTCTTCATCACCCCTGCTTCGGCTGCGGCGGTGGCGCTGGCGGCAAGATTCAACTTCCCCATCGAGTTGGGCGCTCACGGAAGGTGAGAGGACAATGGCAAAGAGCTCGGATGGGGGCAAGAATGGCGCAAGGAATGGAGGCAATCGCGATTGGAGAAGATGACTTGTCCTCGCGCCGAGGTGCAGTACTTATGCCGTGCAGGCAGTCCATCTCAGCCGTTCGCGAAGAAACCGTTCCCAGCAAATGCATCCAGCCGTCCACGTGTCATACAGAGAGACTAACCGTCGCCGCCCACTCCGTCCACTACGCACGGGAATCAAGGCACCATCAACACGCCGCGAAATTTTCGCGCCCAAACCAGAGATAAGCGACAACTGTTGACTACAGTCAACACTGACAGTGGGGCCCGCCCCGTCACGTCCCATCAGGCGCAGAGGCGTGCTACGAAGCGTCATCACTGACGTCAGCAAGGCAACGGCTCTAGTGAAGACGCAGAATTGAGAGAGAACTCGAACATATGATTCGAGTAAGTAAGCTTTGTAGGTGAAAATAAACCAGTAAGACAGGGTGCTGATCCGGGAACCCGAAACATTCAATCGGGTGACAAAGAAGACAAAGTAGGCCCAGCCGGCTGAATCCACAGACAGTAAGCCAGCAGGCCGAATATAAGCGAGTTTCATAAAAGCCAAGACAAAGTAATTCGACTGCAGAACGTACTCCCATCGGGAGCGTGCTCTTCGACTGAAGAAAGCGAGTCCAAACTCAAGTACAAGCAACCTGGCGGCGTGCCCAGGAGGAAGGAGTCCTTTACCCGATTCTGCGATTCCACCAAGCACTTGGGGGCTACTGACGTGGGGCTACTCTTCAACTACCCCACGATGAGGCTACATGGGCCACGCCAAGGTTACAGAGGCCCATAGAAGGCCCACTAGGGGTATCGTGTGACCTAGTTTTAGTTGGTTAGGTCATACAACTCTTACCAGATATGTAATTGCCAACGACACCGTTCACCCGGGACCCGGCCTACCTATAAAGGCCAGGAGGGTTGCTCATCCCAGCGACACGCTCATAGCCGCCACCACAAACCCTAGCGAGATCGTCATCTCGCCACTGTAACCACTACTCGCCATCAATACCAGACAAGCAGGAAGTAGGGTGTTATCCTCCGGGAGCCTGAACCTGGGTAAACGCCTCGCTTGTCAGTCGTCATGATCACCAACGCTTTTCTCTCTCCCCCTCCATCAACCCGGGATGGACAACCCTGGGATTTGTCGAGTTACACCCTCGTCAGTCGGCCCTCCAGAAGCCCAATTAGCGTCGTTTCGGCGGAAAATAGCGCCGGCACCCCCAGGCGAAACCCAGCCCACCGGGTTCGGCCTGGGAGGGCGAAATGGCGGGAAAGGCGACGCGGGCCAGCGTTGTCAGCGACGCCGAAAAAAATTGCGCGGAACAGAAACCGCCCGTGCTCGTCTTCTCGGCTCCCGCGTCGGTCAAACGCTGTCGGAGTAATGACGTGGTGGGCAGCCAGTGAGCTCCCCCAGTCAAAGGCTGCCGGAGTAATGGCTGAAAGTGCATGGTTGCCCCCATGCGTGGTTTTGGTAATTAATGACAATCCTTATGGACTAATGTTTACATTGGGATATTCTTATAGATCTTGTCCATGGGAAAATATAGGAGTTCATGTGTTGGACTCTTCAAGATGACATAATGACCAATGCTCTATTCAAGGGTTAATATGAAGAATGGTCATGTATAGAGTTGAGCTCATCGCAAGTATGGCTTGGAATAGAAGATTGAGTGAACAATCATGTTTACCCCCAAGCCATCTTACATATCAAGAGAAGAAGATGAAGAGCAAGTTCAATATGATGCATCTCGGAAGATATCTTTTGATTGAAGTTTGCAAAGGAGACATGAAGACGAAGCTTAGCGAGGCCCTCCCATAATGGAGTATGGGGGAGCATTTGGAGAAGTCCTCATTAAGCATGTGCTAGCAAGCACAATCAAGAAAGGTGTTTCAACTTGAGAGAGTCAAGATCGTCATCATCGAGCTCAAGTGGAATGCACAAGGCAAAGGTATGATCTTGATAGGTTTTCTATTTTACCGGTCTCATGGTGTTAGTGGGAGACCGGGTTTTAGGATAGATGGCGTACTATCAAGAGGGGCTCTCGAGTGAGTAACTTGATCGCATCTTTGTGGAGAGCTCAAACCTTTGCATACTTGCCATTTCATCTTTCTTGGTTCTTACTTGGTTTTTCTCCTTGTTGAGTTTTGGTGCTTGTTGTGATCTTCACGACAAGCCCAAGTTCACCGAAAACGAATTTCATATGGAAAAATGGTTGCGTTTTCGGTTTTGGAGGTTTGCCGATCATTCCTTTTTAGAGAGATTTTAACCTCCTCCATTTGGTTATATCTTCCATTGTTTTACTATGAGGTTTATCTGCATGATCTTGTAAAGCTCTTCGTTGTGATTCCAACGAGCCAAAAATCATCGAAAACGGAGTCCGGATGGAAAAGATATTGACGTTTTCGTTATCGGTTTTGCTGCAGTTTTTCCTAGGCCGGAGTCTCCGGTCCTAGACCGGAGTTTCCGGTCTGTGCATGACCGGAGTCTCCGGACTCAACGTTTTTCTCCAAACGTTGTTCATCCCCTGGTGTGGGGCGGAGTTTCCGGCCCTAGAGGCCGGAGTTTCCGCCCCTGGATGAACTTTCCGGCCCAGGGCACCGGAGAGTTTGCCCAAGCCTCGGCGGTGTTGACAGTGTTCAGCCCCTGGTGGGGGCCGGAGTTTCCGGTCCCAGTAGGCCGGAGTTTCCGCCCCTGGCCGGAGTTTCCGGCCCTAGTGACCGGAAACTCCGGTGTGAAGTTTTCCTGCAACAACTCTTTTTCGTGGGACCTATAAAAAGGTCCCTTCTTCCCCAGAGAGAGCAGCTCTTCCAAGCACGAATTTTCCCCCTCTCTCTCCTCCATTGTTGACCTTGGAAAGCTTTCCCCTCTCTCATTTCCTCCCATGATTCTTGCATATCTTTGAGGGATTTGAGAGAGGAGATCTAGATCTACATTTCCACCAATCCATCTCTCCTCTATGTGAGGGGAACCTAGTAGATCTTGATCTTGGAGTTCTTGGTGCATCTCCTCTTTGTTCTTCCTCTCTTATTCCCCCATAAGCATTTGTTGCTTTGTTGGAATTCGAGATTGAAGGATTTGAGCACTTGTGCTCTTGCCTTTTGCATTTGGTGCATCGGTGTGCTCTCCACGAGGATTCGTGGAAGTTGAAAGTTTGTGAGCTTGTTACTCTTGGGTCCTTGGACCCTAGACGCCTTTGTGGTGGTTGGACCCTTGTGTGGTCACTTGAAGCTGTTCGGGAGCCCCCAATCCCATTGTGGGTTGTGCCCCGGATTGTTGTTGGAGGCCGTTCGGGAGCCCCCAATCCCATTGTGGGTTGTGCCCCGGATTGTTGTTGAAAGGCTCCGGATTCCGCCTCGAAGGAATTCCGATAGTGGAAGGTGAACCAAGCCTTTGTGGTGCGGTTCATCGGAGAAGAAGGTGAAACCTTTGTGGTTGTTGAACCGTTGTGTCGGTTCACACCTCTCCAACGAGACGTACTCCCTTAACAAGGAGGAACTCGGGAATACATCCTCGTCTCCGCGTGCCTCGGTTATTTCTATACCCGAGCTTTTACTTATGCACTTTACATTGTGATAGCCTTCGTGCTTGAAGTATTCTATATTGCTATCACCTTGTTGTTTGTCTTGCTTAGCATAAGTTGTTGGTGCACATAGGTGAGCCTAGTTTATTTAGGTTGTCGGCTTGTTAATTTAAACACCTAGTTTTATTCCGCAATTAATAAGCCTAAACCGGAAAAGTTTTAAACCGCCTATTCACCCCCCCCCCCTCTAGGCGACATCATTGTCCTTTCAATTGGTATCAGAGCCTGGGCTCTCTTTTTGGGCTTTACCGCCTAGAGAGTAAAAGATGTCGTTCAGAGAATTAGTGCACGATCCCACTTTCATATTCGATGGCACAAATTATGATGTTTGGAAAATTCGCATGCTTAATCTATTTAGGGCCATGGGTCCAAATTATATTAAGAGGATTGTAGATGTGGGTTTTTCTCCTCCAAAGGATTCCCAAGAATTATCTTTAGAGGATGAGATAAACTCTCATCTCGAGACTCAAGTTACTAATGGTATTATGTGTGCTTTGACTGATGTAGTTCTTGCTTCAATCATGCCTTTTCGAAATGCACATGAGCTTTGGACCAAGCTTCAAGATATATATGAAGTGTCCAAAATTATTGAGGATGATTGTTCTCCTTCCACTTCCGGCCGTGATGAGTTCACAACTTTGCCCACTTCACCAACATGTGATTTGTCACAAGGTAATGATATGGTGAGTGGTGATAGAAATTGCATTGTTGATGGTGAATATTCTATTGACTATACTTCATCTCTATCTCATTGCAATGTTCTATCTTTAGACTTAAACTCTTCTAGCACTCCAAACGCCATACATGCTAGAGTTGATAGTCCTTGCATATCATGTAATAGTTGTTTAACTAAATCTCATGATGATATGCTTCATATGTCTTGTTGCCATGAAAACAATACTTCCATATCCTCTATTTCTTGCATGACTAACAATGTAGAGGAATCCCAACATTTGTTGGAACAAGACATGGACCTCAACGGTGCTTCAAGGTTTTCTTCATCCTCTTCAACCATTAATCATGCCCTTGCTAAGTGTAAAGTGCTTAAAATTGAAAAAGTTGAATTTGGTGTTGGCAATGCTAAACTAAATGAGGACATAGAGAGACTTGAAAAAACTCACAAGGCTTTAGAAAGTGAACATTCTCTCCTTATCAAGTCTCATGATCAACTCCAAACTCAACTATCTAAGAATGACAAGCTTGTCAAATTGTCTTCTTCCATCTCTAATATTAATGATGCTTGTGCTACTAACTCCACTTCTTGTGAAGCATCTATTTTGAAGGAGAATGTTGAGCTAAGGGCTCAACTTGAGTTGCTATCTAGTAAGTATGGGAAATTGGAAGAAAGTCATGAAAAGCTTTCTAGCTCTAATGATGATCTTCTAGCATCCCATGCTAGGCTAAAGTTAGCTCATGAGGCTATTATGTCAAAAGTAACATCTTGTGAGCCTCATGTGGACAATGGCACAATTTCTACTCTTAATGCTATATTGCCATATGCTAGTCCTAGTGATTCATCAACTCATAATGTTGCTACATTCTGTGATGAATTACTTTCCATGCCTTGTTGCTCTAACAAAGAAGCCTCTACTTCCTCTAGTTTTTGTGTTGATACTAACCATGTAGAGGAATTAAATGAGCTCAAGGCCCTAGTCACTTCTTTGAAGAAAGACTTGGAAAAGCGTCATGTTGGGGATTCTACACTTGACAATATGTTGAGTGTTCAAAGACGCCCCAATGACAAGAGTGGACTTGGATTCAACTCCAATATCAAGAACAAGTCCAAGCTTAACAAGAAGAACAAGGGCCAAGAACAAGTCAAGGATTTGGCCAAGATTGTTTGCTTCAAGTGCAAAGTTGAAGGGCACCATGTTAGATCTTGCCCTTTGAAGAAGAAGGCTCTTAGTGAGAAGCAACAAGGGAAGAAACCTCAAGTTCAAACTCAAGCTCCTCAAGTTGAAGAACGGTCTCTTCCCAAGAAGAATCAAGCTACCCCTCCTCAAGTCAAGACTCCAACTAAGAACAGAGGAGGAAGTAGATGTTGCTACCTATGTCGTGAGAAGGGTCACCTTGCTTCTTCATGCACAAATGGTACCTTATCCAACCCCATTATAATTAATGATGTGTATTCTCTTCGGAAGGATAAGGTTGGCAATGTGTTTGCCAAATATGTTGGTACTCAAAGTGGTGTCAAGAAAAGAACCATTTGGGTTGCCAAACCTATTGTGACTAACCTCTTAGGACCCAACTTGGTTGGGGACCAACAAGTTAAAACTTGATCAATAGGTGTTGTTGGAGGCATTGGAGACTTGGCTACATTATGAAGAATTAAGGGATCTTCATCAATTATATTCTCTCAAGTCAAGTCATATGGATCATATTGTTCTATCTCATATCCAATGTTCCTCCTTGCGGTAACTTTTATTTAAATCATATATACATTGAAAGTTGCTTGCACCCTTGCATGTGTTAGGTTTAGTACCTTGCTAGAGTTTGTATGTGTTGTGCTCTCTACTTACTTATCTTGAGAAATCAAGTATGTGTATTTTGGTTTGCACACCATCTACTTGTTTTGAGCCCTATTGCTTTTATTTGCTATCTTATCTTGTTGGCTCTCTTCGAGAGATAAATGTACTATCCATTTTTGGAGAGTGATATGCTTCGTGCACCTTACAATCCTAAAAATGTGTGTACATGAGGAATACCACTTAGTGTTGATATATCAATATTATCTATTCTCTTTGTGGTATGTCATGCTCATGAGAAATTCAAATTATATAATGTACATTAATTTTTCTAGTTGTTTTTATTCGCCTCTTGTGTTAAAATAAATGGATTATCACATTATGGGGGAGTAATAAGCTATGAGCATATTACAAGCCTAGAAAATGTGAAAATGTGAGGTTTTGCCACCTAGCATTGATATTGCTAATTATCTTGTTCCTATGTGGCATGTTGCTCAAACAAGTTCCCGTTTACTTAAATGCTCTTTGTCTCTCACTCTTTTGGATCTTGTTTGTGAAGGATGTTCTTGATATGGCTTTCCCTAAATATGTTCTCATATATCTTTTTGGGAAGCCAGTTGATTCAAGCTACTCCTTGGAGTTTCTTTGCATTATCACATGATTTGTGAATCTATCAAGAATATCTATCTAAGCATGGCTTTTAATTCCTATACTTTGCCACATGCTTATGTTTTGTGAATATGGTCTTGAATATATCTTTGCAATCCACCCCCGAGAAATATCTCCACACATTACTTGTCGTGACAAGTGATAATCATAATTTGTGGTATATATTTTGATCATATTCACTTTGACACTTGCTTTGAATTGCCTTATTTGATTGCCAAGAATTTAGTTTGATCTAACTTTCTTTTGTCTTCCTTGTATCTTTTGGATCCTTTATTGCTCTACTTGAAATTTGTTTTGTGCTTTCTTGAGTTGGGACTTGCAATGAACCAATTCTTGTGCATTGACCTTCAAGAGTCATACTTCTTAATAATGCACTATTCTTTGGGAAGCTATCCTACTTTGAGTAAAACACCGTTCTTTAAATTGGTATTGCAATTTCTTGCCTTTCTTGAACATGACTAGTGTTTGAATATATATATGAAGAGTGATGAACTCATTTGTGTGCATTTTGTATTCAAATGCAAAATCATAAATAATGTACACATCTTGGGGGAGCAATCCTATATGCTTTAGAACATTAGTTGTCTTCATATGATATTTGATCCCGATGACATGTCTCCTTGGAAGACAAACATTTTTCGTCTTGGTACTTTGTGCCATCATGAAAAGTGTAGAGGTTTTGGTTTATTCCTTGATGATATGTTCATCAATTGGTTTCTTGATTTCATTGGTATCTTTTCAAAGTGGTATCTTCAATCATGTGTTGATTTGGGTATTTGATATAATTTGGACAATTTGTTTTCTTCTCACACTTGTGTGTGTGTTTTGTTGGTTTACTTGGTGTTTTGTCTAAATTATATCTCGCCTGGTTCTCGAAAGTCTTGTGCATGCATATTTATTATATGTATATCTTATGGCATGCTTACCTTCGTTAATCCAATATATAGGATAAACTCCATCAAATCTTAAATGGTGAAGATGTGCATGAAATTCAATTTCATATCAATATGCATATATTTATGTGGAGTTTGTCCTATGTGTTGTAGTTGCTCTAACTACTTTGGACCCAATTAGTTTGGATACCATGTTGTACTTAAATTTGTTTTAGGTACATTTGAGATGCATTGGAAGCTTGTCTCATCTACAAGGAAGGTGTTGTCACCATGTGCTTATTGGAGCCAAGCTTGGATGATCATGAGCTCATATCTTCTACATCACCAATGCTTTCTTGGTAACAAGTATCTACCTCATGCATACATTTCTAGCTTTCAACCTTGTGTAGGTTGTTTCTTGGCATGAATCTTTTTGTTGCAATTGATTTGGTTCTTGCAAAACATCTTTATTGCAAATATGAGTAAGCCGGGATGATTACATATGAGGGGACTATATATTCATTTCTATGATTCATCGATCCCAAATATGTTAATCTAGCACTTTCTAATCTATGTCTCGCATATGTAATATTGATGTGTTTCAAAATCATTTGCCTTTTGTGAGACTTGTTATCCTACTCGGAGCATCCCGTTTATCACCTTATCCCTTGTGGATACGTTTGATGCTATGATGAGTGTGTGTTGGAAGTTCATCTATATCCCTTTAAGATAAAATTGAGCTTTGTGCTATGCTTTTAAGCAAAGATCTTTTTTGTATATTTATGACTTACTCTTGGATATCATGTTCTTTACCCTTGTATCTATCTTGTGTGTACATGTTTATTTATAGACCCATATCTTAGTGATTTGTGTCTACTTAGAAACTTATACACATGATAATAGTACATCTTTAATTGATATTCCAATTCTTTAGTTACCACCTCTTATTGCTTTTGACTCTTTGGTGGTCTCTAAAAAGCACAAGCTTTAGTTGTCATGTGTTATGCTTGGTGCATTTTACTAAGCTTGTGGAGTTTTTGTTATATCTCTTTTGTTGTGTGGGTATGGGAAAGACATGATATGCACTATGTGCAACTCTTCTTGAAAGACTATGTTGATGCTTTGGCTCATCCTTGTATTAGTCTCCTAAAATGTCTTTGTATCTCACACCCATCCTTTTATTTTCCTCTCCTTGCTCATGTTGCAAAACATTTTATTTGTTTCAAGTTGTTTTGCCTTCTTTTCTCATTTATATTCTCTTGCATGGGCTTGTGTTCGAATTTATCTAGGAGGGAGTGAGGATTCCATGTTGTGCACACTATATTGAAATAAAAATCCTATTTGTGCACGTACCTTGGGGAGTTCCCTCTTGATATTTAGAACACTTTTTGGATCCTTTTGATTGCTTGCTTCTTTCGTTGAAGTATCTTTCTATTTGATATTTGTTTGCAATCTTTGGATCCTCAATATAGTTTGATCTTCACCCAACTATTCTTCATAGGATATGTGCATTTGATTTCACTCATATTATGAGAAATGCACACATTATGGGGGAGCTCTCACTATATTGGCCTTCTAAGTTTTTCTTCCCATTTCGTCAATCGATGCCAATGGGGGAGAAGTTTAGAGGGTTTAAGAGTTTTTGGGTTTAAGAGTTTTTGGTGTTATGCTTTAGTTTCGTTCTCAAGCATTTTCCTTTCTTGCTCTTGCATCCTTGCTCTTTGTGTTGCATGGCTGCTTAAATTCATTATATAAACCCTCGTAAAAGGGATTGTCATCAATTACCAAAATGGGGGAGATTGAAAGTGCATGGTTGCCCCCATGCGTGGTTTTGGTAATTAATGACAATCCTTATGGACTAATGTTTACATTGGGATATTCTTATAGATCTTGTCCATGGGAAAATATAGGAGTTCATGTGTTGGACTCTTCAAGATGACATAATGACCAATGCTCTATTCAAGGGTTAATATGAAGAATGGTCATGTATAGAGTTGAGCTCATCGCAAGTATGGCTTGGAATAGAAGATTGAGTGAACAATCATGTTTACCCCCAAGCCATCTTACATATCAAGAGAAGAAGATGAAGAGCAAGTTCAATATGATGCATCTCGGAAGATATCTTTTGATTGAAGTTTGCAAAGGAGACATGAAGACGAAGCTTAGCGAGGCCCTCCCATAATGGAGTATGGGGGAGCATTTGGAGAAGTCCTCATTAAGCATGTGCTAGCAAGCACAATCAAGAAAGGTGTTTCAACTTGAGAGAGTCAAGATCGTCATCATCGAGCTCAAGTGGAATGCACAAGGCAAAGGTATGATCTTGATAGGTTTTCTATTTTACCGGTCTCATGGTGTTAGTGGGAGACCGGGTTTTAGGATAGATGGCGTACTATCAAGAGGGGCTCTCGAGTGAGTAACTTGATCGCATCTTTGTGGAGAGCTCAAACCTTTGCATACTTTCCATTTCATCTTTCTTGGTTCTTACTTGGTTTTTCTCCTTGTTGAGTTTTGGTGCTTGTTGTGATCTTCACGACAAGTCCAAGTTCACCGAAAACGAATTTCATATGGAAAAATGGTTGCGTTTTCGGTTTTGGAGGTTTGCCGATCATTCCTTTTTAGAGAGATTTTAACCTCCTCCATTTGGTTATATCTTCCATTGTTGGACTATGAGGTTTATCTGCATGATCTTGTAAAGCTCTTCGTTGTGATTCCAACGAGCCAAAAATCATCGAAAACGGAGTCCGGATGGAAAAGATATTGACGTTTTCGTTATCGGTTTTGCTGCAGTTTTTCCTAGGCCGGAGTCTCCGGTCCTAGACCGGAGTTTTCGGTCTGTGCATGACCGGAGTCTCCGGACTCAACGTTTTTCTCCAAACGTTGTTCATCCCCTGGTGGGGGGCGGAGTTTCCGGCCCTAGAGGCCGGAGTTTCCGCCCCTGGATGAACTTTCCGGCCCAGGGCACCGGAGAGTTTGCCCAAGCCTCGGCGGTGTTGACAGTGTTCAGCCCCTGGTGGGGGCCGGAGTTTCCGGTCCCAGTAGGCCGGAGTTTCCGCCCCTGGCCGGAGTTTCCGGCCCTAGTGACCGGAAACTCCGGTGTGAAGTTTTCCTGCAACAGCTCTTTTTCGTGGGACCTATAAAAAGGCCCCTTCTTCCCCAGAGAGAGCAGCTCTTCCAAGCACGAATTTTCCCCCTCTCTCTCCTCCATTGTTGACCTTGGAAAGCTTGCCCCTCTCTCATTTCCTCCCATGATTCTTGCATATCTTTGAGGGATTTGAGAGAGGAGATCTAGATCTACATTTCCACCAATCCATCTCTCCTCTATGTGAGGGGAACCTAGTAGATCTTGATCTTGGAGTTCTTGGTGCATCTCCTCTTTGTTCTTCCTCTCTTATTCCCCCATAAGCATTTGTTGCTTTGTTGGAATTCGAGATTGAAGGATTTGAGCACTTGTGCTCTTGCCTTTTGCATTTGGTGCATCGGTGTGCTCTCCACGAGGATTCGTGGAAGTTGAAAGTTTGTGAGCTTGTTACTCTTGGGTCCTTGGACCCTAGACGCCTTTGTGGTGGTTGGACCCTTGTGTGGTCACTTGAAGCCGTTCGGGAGCCCCCAATCCCATTGTGGGTTGTGCCCGGATTGTTGTTGGAGGCCGTTCGGGAGCCCCCAATCCCATTGTGGGTTGTGCCCCGGATTGTTGTTGAAAGGCTCCGGATTCCGCCTCGAAGGAATTCCGATAGTGGAAGGTGAACCAAGCCTTTGTGGTGCGGTTCATCGGAGAAGAAGGTGAAACCTTTGTGGTTGTTGAACCGTTGTGTCGGTTCACACCTCTCCAACGAGACGTACTCCCTTAACAAGGAGGAACTCGGGAATACATCCTCGTCTCCGCGTGCCTCGGTTATTTCTATACCCGAGCTTTTACTTATGCACTTTACATTGTGATAGCCTTCGTGCTTGAAGTATTCTATATTGCTATCACCTTGTTGTTTGTCTTGCTTAGCATAAGTTGTTGGTGCACATAGGTGAGCCTAGTTTATTTAGGTTGTCGGCTTGTTAATTTAAACACCTAGTTTTATTCCGCAATTAATAAGCCTAAACCGGAAAAGTTATAAACCGCCTATTCACCCCCCCCCCTCTAGGCGACATCATTGTCCTTTCAATGGCGTGGCACGGCTGCGACGTCCAATCAAAGGGGCACGCGCCGCACAGTAATGGCCACCACCTCTCCGCCCCTTCGCTTGGCCGCGCCGCGCTATAAACCCCTCCGAGTCTCGCCGTCACTCGCCATTCCTCTCTCACCGCCTCTGCCTCACACTCTCCTCTCCCTCCACCGTCGCAACCCAGTACCCCGCCGCCGAGAAGATGGACGCCACCGCGAAGAACGGCTCGGCCGTTTCCTCCGCAAGGAGGAGGCGTGGTCGTTGTACAGCGTCGGGTACCCATGTCCTCCGGACATGCGCGTCCCCGGCGCCTCCGGCGGCCATGGGCCATGGCAACTGAGCGCCGGAGGGGTGCATGTGCCACCCGTTCCCGCTGCAGACAAGCGCGATTACACCATCACCGAGGTACGGGCAACCCTGACTTCGGCGCAGGCCACGGACCCGTGCTGGAGGCCTGAAGGCAACGATGCCTTCTGGACGGCGTACTTCCAACACCGCTGCGAGGAGGAGATCTCCGACCGCGGCAACAACGGCCCGGTGGAGGGCCGCTACAACGTGCACGACCGCAGGCGGTGGTGGGGAGGCGAGCACCGCACTTTACAATGGGTGCTCGACTACATCGCCGCCGGCAACGAGCCCCGGCTGACCATGCCAGACTGGGCGCCCCTGAACGGGATCGTGTGCGGAAAACAAATAAATTTCCTAGCAACAATATCCTTAAACTAGCCAAGATCTACACTATGCAGATATAGTAGTACGTCGGAGATCGGAATACATACCCTCGTAGACCGAATAGCGGGGATTACGCTCCCGCACAAGCGTTGACGACGTAGGCGACCTCTAGGTCGCGGAGAACTCGGCGCGGCGAAGATGACCCCGAGGTCGGGTGGAGGAAATAGGCCCCCGAGTACCGCTAGCGCAGCACCTCGCAGGGCGTTACACACATACGGTGGAGACGACAGCCTCCGAAGCTCCAGTCCAGGACGAGCAGCGGAAGACTTGGACCGGAACACCAGCAGCGCGGCAGCGGGCTATGGTGGAAGAGATCCCCTCATCCTCCTCGACGCAACTCTGACAAAGGGAATCACGAGATCGAGGAGAAATAAGAGAATTAATTGGTGAATTAAAAGGCCAGGGGTGCCCCTTCTTATATAGGCTCCCGGGGGGAGCCAACCTTGCCAGCCAGGCAATGTGGGACTATCCCCCATTGCCTGGTGCGGCCAGCTATGGTGCGCCGGCCCTAGGTGGGCCCCATTTGGCCCACCTAGGCCGGCCAAGGCTCCCCATCGAATTCCCTTGAGGGGTTCCCCCCCCCCATGGGCCTTCTTTCGACCAGAAGGCCCATTTAGAGAAATCAGCCTAAATAAATTCAAAAATAAATATATAAAATCATATTTAGACATTAATTATACTAATTAATATCAAACATATTATATATAATTTATTCTAGCTCCAAAAACTCTTTCGTCGCTGCCCGATCTTCATTGGACCATTCCCGGGACGTTCCCGGTGATCTCTTTCCTTTCCGGTTGTCTTGTCGAAACCCCTTAAGTGCGTTACCCTAGCGGTTCGATATAATAACAGGTACGATCAAGACTCCTGTATGATCAACGACTAACTCGTAGGCCTGGACCCCATGAATTAATCCCTGTGATATAACGAATGACTTTCATCTATCAATCCTGGACGTCTAGTCTTAAACCCTTTGTCATGGCGATACTTAGCGTGTCCGAGCATCATTCTCAGATATCTCCATACCTAGTATGATCTCGTTACCGACATCGCTATCTTCTACTCGTCCAAGATATCATGTCAGCTGGTGACCTAGTCACATGTTTGCAAACTCATTTGACATAATCTCACTGAGTGGGCCCTAGAGTATCTATCCGGCTATGCGGACTGACAAATCCCGTTGTTGACCCCTCGTCTCAACTACCCCCTTCCGATACCCAAAAGTATCACCGTTATTGTCACACTATATAAGATATGACGTTTGGTGCGATCAAAGTATCTTCCAGGGATAACAATAAGAGTTGATCTCACGGTCTTAAGGCGTAATGACTATGTCCTATAAATACTGGGTATGTCCATCACATCGTTACACCTAACGATATGACTTTCACTGCCGACCGGCGCCATGCCCTATGATCGGAAAACCTCGATCATCAATCGCGCAATGAAACTAGTCTTTAGTAGAGGCTACTAGGGACCTGGTTGTTTATCTACCACACTTGTATTAATGTTTTCGCTTAATACAGTTATAGCATGGTGTAAAACATATAATGAACATTTGGGATATTGCCAATAAACTATGTTTATTAAGTGCCTCTAGGGCATATTCCCTTCAGTCTCCCACTTGCACTAGAGTAACACTTAATCTAGTTTACAACTTGGTAAAAACTCAACACCCATAGCATCTTGGTGCTTGCTCGCCTCGTGGAAGAGGAATACAGTCAATAGATCTCACACATTGAGACCTATGTGTGCTTTGCAACACTTCTATGTCATCTAGTTTGACATCATCCCGTATCTTACGATGATGGTGAAATATATCCTAGTGGATGGAGTGAGACTCGAGCATTCGCGCAGCTTGGGCCTTAAAGGTATAAGAGATCTATTAAGGGGACCACCTACGTTTAGAAAACTGCTCAGTCCAATCACACTTTCTACTTCTGAAGTCGCGATATATTTCTATACCTATGTAGATTATGCGACAGTGCATTCATATGCGACTTCGCAAACTAACCATGTCTATCTTCAAAATAAAGGACATCTCCTATATGAGATTTCTAGTCGTATGGGTCAGTATCATAACTTGCATCATCGTAACCGCTTTACGGCAAGTTGTCTTTCCACTCTTACCCTATACTAGAAAACATATTTTCAGTTCTCATAGACACTGAAGAATAAACTTAACGTTTTTTCATTGATCCACACAAGGATCACTCTAGAACATGTTCTTCAACCAAGAACTCGGGTCACACTAAGTCGAGCTTTCAGTCTGATAGCATCTATGTCTGATACATAGATAATGTCGAACATGATTTGCTATTAGTGAGAATGCCAAGATTAACTTAATATTTTACCTAGTTATACAAGTAAGAACCTCTTTCTTTGCTTGTCCTATTCTGAAACACTTCAGAATCTTGACTTAGGAACTCTTCCGACTTAATGTTATTAAGCCCCTTACGATCTATACAATTATAAATCGGATTCCTAATACTCCTAACTTCATTTTATAGAAAATTTAATCGCTTAAATAATCCTTTACAGTCTACTAGAGGATCTGTGTCATTCAATATGTCGTTACATACAAAATTACGAATGACACCTAGCTCCCACTCAAATATGCCTTCCGCATATAAGATCAAGGAAAAGCTACTTTGCTCACACTCACTTCTTTGCAAATGTAGGTTTCTTCCACTATTTTGGACAACTCCAAAATTCTTTGATCACATTATCAAAGTGAAGATTCCAGCTCCGATATGCTTGCTTCAACCCATGAATGGACTACTGAAGTTTGCATACATGTTTAGCATCCTCAGGATCACCAACTCTTTCTTAATGACACTATTAAGAAACATGGTTTACTTATCCATCTATCAATTTCTCATTCAAAATTATAGTGATTGCTAAACGACCCAGAACAGATTTAGGCTTCGCCACTTGAGACAAACTCTCATGTGGTCAACTTTTGAATCTGTCGGAACTGTTTCACGACAAATCGATCCTTCTCAATGTCTATTCTCTCATAAAATTCCATATACTATTAACATCCTAGATGCCATCTAGAAGATCTCCCAAGTCATTACCTGGTAATCGTATATGGATTTTATTTCGGATCATAAATGACTCATAGCCACTTCTCGGACTTAGGTCCACCATCTCTTCTTCGTAGTTCGTAGGTCTATCATATTCCACTAATATGACCTTCATAACAAGATTGTCGTAACACACAGTGTGGAACACAACCTCGTATGCCTACACTCTTAGTATGAGATCAGAACATCATGATCTTGAATCATCAGCTTTTTCAAGCTATGGAGCCTGACACCGAAAACACTTTCGGTTGCGCCACTCTGATGTCTGGAGAAGAAGTTCACCAACTTCGTCTTGCTCTACTTTCTTTCTCACTTATACCCTCGGACAAGAAACTATTTCTTTCGCAAGGTATATCCCGACAACTGTTTTGCCTATGTCGTGAGACATGTACCCAACTAACTCTTTAGGTAGGGTATACTACAAAGATTAATCCATTTTAGGTTTGATCACATCAAAACACTAAATTGCTGAAACGGCAATCCAGGCTAAAAGCCATGCCATCACTCGCATGGTATTGTCTCCATGGATTCAAATGGTTTCCCAATTTGCTAACGTGAGTTTTTACGTTTCTACCATATGACTCTAATGATCACAATAATTTGGTAAGAGATTTATTTACCACACACTATCCGATAGGGTGTAATTACGACGTTCTAACACACCACAACACTATGGTGTTCCATGCGACGTAATTTGTGGAACTCTTCTCACAAGTCTTGCAATGATGTGCCAACATTATAACTCAAATCTTCATTTCCTCGATCTGTATCGCAGGAACTTGATTTTCTTGTTAAGTTTATTTCCTACTTCATTCTGAACTTGTTTGATCGAATCAAAATTTCAGACTAACATTGCTCGGAGTGGATATCCATATATCTACTCGGAATATTCATGAAGTCTATGAAATAAAGACTTCCACTACACGTTAAAGTACTTCATGGATTCACATACACCCATATGCACGATTCTCAACAAGCTATACTCAAAACGTTCAGTGAAGTTCACGAAATAAAGGTCTCCACTACCCGTCAATTACTTCATTGAACCACATACATCTCTATGTATGACTATCAATAAGTTATATGCCCGCTTTCCGAAAACGGTGTCACAGTTATTTTGCAAGTGTCAAAAGATTAAATCTTAGGACTTGTAGATCCATCCGGTATGGAGCTAATGCATTGACTATAACATTGACATGACTAGACGGTAGTGCCACACATATGTGGTGTCTTTATTAAGTGTGTATCCTTTGGCATTAATTTTATGAATGTGGGAGCTTCTACCATCTAAATTCAAATCGGCATATGATCATTACTTCATAAATATAGGACACCAAATTTGTCACTATCATGTATGAACAAGTGTCTCGCTAGAGGAGACACACTTGTAACGATCATTCTAACAGGCGATCATAAAGAATTTATTCAAATGGTAGATCTAGAGGGAGAGTGTCTATGGCCATCACAACAACTTGACTGCCATTATCAACACGCAATGCCGCCTCATCATTTCAAGCTACTCAAACAGTAAACCTGGTTTTCACAAAACATGACTAGTTCAAAACTTAGTCACTACTGCGAGTACTTGCTTAGCTAGAACATTCATAACATGTATATCACATATACACCATCATCATTGATGACTTCCGGTGATCTGTTTCATTTTCTTGATACTTCCACCGTAATCAAGAACCATGAAGGTGAACGATTCCCCTTGCATGACATAGTCTATGACAGAGGATTTGCACTTGGCAACGATGTGTGTCATCCAGTGATTGAGCTGAGCGAGGCGTTTCGATGTTCATTAAGTATGAACATATGTCATTAAGTATGACCGCCACGTGCTCTCTCAATGTGTGTATTCTCTTCCATCTTGGTTGAGAAGACAATCAGTCAACGTACTGATAAACTTCATTCAACCCAACGTTTGGGGTACCCCGAGTTTAGCGACCATATCATATGTTCGCGATCTAAAAAACTCGTACCCACCGTTGGATCTCTATGGCAGAGATCATAGCATACACTGGACTATGATGATATCATCCGCACAAAATCTGATAATCCAAATTATCTTTTGTCAGCGGAATCTCCGGGGTTATCTCCTAACGGGTATTGTAACACAAAAAACTAACGGTTTAAACAAGGAGTATCCTCAAGCTAAAGCATAAAACTATAAAGTTTGGACCCAACCTTTTAAGTTTCTCAATCGCAGGAATGCGCCTAATTTGAAAAGATGCTATCTCAATGGTTAATATCTACAAAGGTTTGCAAAACAGACTCTGTTCATTATATTCTGAGTTCTAGTATTTTAGAAAATAACTATCCGAACTCCCACTCAAATGAACATCCCTCCTGGCCGTTTAAGCGATTACACGACCCCCATCTATTGCACCACCCCTCATCATCAGAGCCGGCGGCACAACTTCAAGAGTAGACAATTGTCCGCCACATCAATTTTGTGACTCGTGCTCGACCTTTCGGTCTCCCTGTTCCGAGGCCATATCTGCATATGCTAGGCTCGCCACCATAGCCTCCACGCTGACGCTTGTGCAACATGGCTTACACCCACTGTATGCGAACGACGAGATGTCTGACACCCGATCATCACGGTCTGCCTCATAACGTAGAACTTTCTTGGTGGTGCGCGTTGGAGGGAGAACACTAGTGGTATTTTGAAGGGATCATCTTATCTAGCTACCGCTGTGCAACTAATATATACTATATATACAATCACACAATATAAGATGCACACAAAACATCACATGTAATGCAATGTGATATAGTCCATTTGGCCATGATCTTCTTGGCGCCTGCAGTTTATAAACAATTTAATAAACCTACCTTGACCATATCACATAGCCCCTGCAAAATAAAGTTAGACGCTTCTATTTTATCTTTTGCATATTTTACGTGGCACGGGGCTTTCGTAAATAGAACCGCTTCATACCTACGAACCTTATGACCACAACAACGATCCAATAGTTGCATGTTGAAGCATCCCTTTCGGGCCCTCCATTGAAAATGCAAAGCCAACTAAAGAGAGAGAAACAGGCACCCGCCAGCCACAGATACGGTACAAGTCGTATGTCAGTAGTGGAACCAGTCTCACGTAAGCGTACGCGTAAAGTCGGTCCGGGCCGCTTCATCAACTCGATGCCGCTGGAATCACAAGTGAACGCTAGAGGGTAGCAAATAACAGGAACGGTGACCCCGTGTAGAACACGGGTTCTAACAGCGTACAACTATATCTACGATAAATCGGCTCTGATACCACTAAAGGGGATTGTGTGCAGAAAACAAAAAAAAATCCCAGCAACGATATCCTTAAACTAGCCAAGATCTACACTATGCAGATATAGTAGTACGGCGGAGATCGGAATACATACCCTCGTAGACCGAATAGCGGGATTACTCTCCCGCACAAGCGTTGACGACGAAGACGACGTAGCCGACCTCTAGGTCGCGGAGAACTCGGCGCGACGAAGACAACGAAGATGACCCCGAGGTCGGGTGGAGGAAGTAGGCCTCCGAGTACCGCTAGCGCAGCACCTCGCAGGGCGTTACACACATACGGTGGAGACGACGGCCTCCGAAGCTCCAGTCCAGGACGAGCAGCGGAAGATTTGGACCGGAACACCAGCAGCGCAACAGCGGGCTATGGTGGAAGAGATCCCCTCATCCTCCTCGGCGCAACTCCGACAAAGGGAATCACGAGATCGAGGAGAAATAAGAGAATTAATTGGTGAATTAAAATGCCAGGGGTGCCCCTTCTTATATAGGGTCCCGGGGGGAGCCAACCTTGCCAGCCAGGCAATGTGGGACTATCCCCCATTGCCTGGTGCGGCCAGCCATGGTGCGCCGGCCCTAGGTGGGCCCCATTTGGCCCACCTAGGCCGGCCAAGGCTCCCCACCGAATTCCCTTGAGGGGTTCCCCCCCCCCATGGGTCTTATTTCGACCAGAAGACCCATTTAGGGAAATCAGCCTAAATAAATTTGAAAATAAATGTATAAAATCATATTTAGACATTAATTACACTAATTAATATCAAACATATTATATATAATTTATTCTAGCTCCAAAAACTCTTTCGTCGCTGCCCGATCTCCATCGGACCATTCCCGGGACGTTCCCGGTGATCTCTTTCCTTTCCGGTTGTTTTGTCGAAACCCCTTAAGTGTGTTACCCTAGCGGTTCGATATAATAACAGGTACGTTCAAGACTCCTGTATGATCAACGACTAACTCGTAGGCCTGGACCCCATGAATTAATCCCTGTGATATAACGAATAACTTTCATCTATCAAACCTGGACGTCTAGTCTTAAACGCTTTGTCATGGCGATACTTAGCGTGTCCGAGCATCATTCTCAGATATCTCCATACCTAGTATGATCTCGTTACCGACATCGCTATCTTCTACTCGTCCTAGATATCATGTCAGCTGGTGACCTAGTCACGTGTTTGCAAACTCATTTGACATAATCTCACCGAGTGGGCCCTAGAGTATCTATCCGGCTATGCGGACTGACAAATCCCGCTGTTGACCCCTCGTCTCAACTACCCCCTTCCGATACCCAAAAGTATCACCGTTATTGTCACACTATATAAGATATGACGTTTGGTGCGATCAAAGTATCTTCCAGGGATAACAATAAGAGTTGATCTCACGGTCTTAAGGCGTAATGACTATGTCCTATAAATACTGGGTATGTACATCACATCGTTACACCTAACGATATGACTTCCATTGCCGACCGGCGCCATGCCCTATAATCGGAAAACCTCGATCATCAATCGCGCAATGAAACTAGTCTTTAGTAGAGGCTACTAGGGACCTGGTTGTTTATCTACCACACCTGTATTAATGTGTTCGCTTAATACAGTTATAGCATGGTGTAAAACATATAATGAACAATTGGGATATTGCCAATAAACTATGTTTATTAAGTGCCTCTAGGGCATATTCCCTTCAGCCCCAGCGAATGGCGTCATCATCCTCGGCGGCGACGACCTCCTCCTCCTCCACCGTGCGCTCGGCACATCCACCAGGTACGCGCACGGCGCCAAGCTCCTCAACCCCTCCCCTCCTCAGCTCTGGGCGCCCTGCCCCTTTGCGCAGCGGCGCCCTCCGCATCGGCCAGCCACGCCAGCGGAGCGCGGCGTCTCCGACCGGATGGTTCTCGTGCGTCGTCGAGCCAAAGCCCGAGCCGGAGGACGGACAGGAGGAGGAATGGTCGTGCTTGAAGGAGCCGAGGAGGCCTCCTTCGACACGATCCAGCCGACGGCGGATGACTTCGCCGACTCATGGATCCTGCGCGAGTTCACGGCGCATGAGCTGGAGCAGCAGCGGCAGGTCCTCGCTGAGGCGGAGCGCAGGCGCAGAGCGCGAGCAGCACGCTGCCACCGGCTGCTGCAGCCACTTCCCTCCCCCGCCGGTCGCGAAGCCGGTTGAGTACTACGTACTCGACCCCAGTGACGAGGAGGAGGAGGACGACGACGAGCCGTTCCAACGCACCCTGCAGCAGAGCAGGTGGTACGATGACGGCGACGCCGGCGTAGGCCCGAGCAACCGGTACAAGGATGACGATGGATCGAACGACGACGGCGGCGCCGGCTACAGCCAGGCGATCGCGGCGAGTCTCGGCCTACTCAACTAGTTTTTAAGTTTTTACTTACATACCTTAGATCCCTACTTTGTAATCGCCTCTGTTTGCGCCAAATTTAATGAAATCGTCTCTGTTCGCGCCGAATATTTGTCTATGTTCACGTCAAATTTAAGTTTGCGATTTTTTGAATTGCATGGGCCGAAACTTGATCTGAAAACCACTGGAAAATATCAAATTAACGCTGTTTGACATCACGCTCGCCACAGGCGGCTCGCGCAGCATCGGCCGGGAGGTGTCCTCCCACCTCGCCGCCCTCGGCGCGCGCGTCGTGATCAACTATGCCTCCGACTCCGCCAAGGCGTCCGCGCTCGCCACAGAGCTCAACTCGCGCTGCGGCGGCCTCGATGGCGGCCTCGGCAGCGATAACGTCCGTGCTGTGGCGCTCTAGGCCGACGTGTCCGACCCGGCGTCCGTGCACGCCCTCTTCGACCGCGCGGAGGAGGCGTTCGGCTCCGCGCCACACATCGTCGCGCCTGCGCCGGGCTCCTCAACCCCAAGTACCCGGTCCTCGCCGACACCACCGTCGAGGACTTCGACGCCATATTCGCCGTGAACGTGCGCGACACGTTCCTCGTGTGCCGCGAGGCCGCCAACCGGATCCCGCCCGGCGGCGGAGGACGCATCGTGACCTTCTCGTCCTCCATCATGGGCACGCTCCTGCCGGGCTACGCGGCGTACACGGCGACCAACGGCGCCGCCGCGAGGCCGCCAACCGGATCCCGCCCGGCCGCGGAGGCCGCATCGTGACCTTCTCGTCCTCCATCATGGGTACGCTCCCGTCGGGCTACGCGGCGTACACGGCGACCAACGGCGCCGTGGAGGCCATGAGGAAGGTCCTGGCCAAGGAGGTGGCGGCGACCGACGTCACGGCCAACGTGGTGGCCCCCGGGCCCGTGCGCACGGAGTTGTTCATGGCCGGGAAGGACGAGGCGTTCGTGCGCAGCGTTGAGGCTAGGTCCATGGGCCGCCTCGCCGAGATGACGGACGTTGCGCCCGTGGTGGTCTTCTTGGCAAGCGACGCGGCCAGGTCATCAGGGTCAATGGCGGGTTTGCATGAGCGAGAATCAAGTTCTTAGATTCTTGGGACTTGGTACTCGAGGGAAACTGAATCCTTGCAAATATACTACTCCCTCCGTCACATCTCCTTTTCAAGAGACTTGAGAAACTTATTTATGGACGGAGAGAGTAGTATATGTAAATGTTATACTACCACTTAGACTTTTTTTGTTGCAAATACTACCAATAAGACTTAATGTCCCTCCAAGAGCATTATTCTTATCAAAGTAATGTACTAGTAGTATATATTTTTTGGGGCTGAACGTGAAACTCTAAGATGAGAGACATCTACGTCGATTCTATCGCAATGGTCAGTGGGGATTTAGGTTGTGGTCGTTTGAGCGCAGCATCAGAGCGACATGCGATGAGCATTTATCCAAGTGATTCTAATCTTGACGAACAACTGAACACCAAATCCACCCTTTTCCCACCAAATTAAGCTTGAGCTTGCATGTTTCATTCTTTTAGCTATATTGTATTTTTTTTAGAGTTGATGGTCTGTCCCGAACAGAATGATTACAATAAAATGTCCATGGTGTCGAACATGATAATGAATATTCAAAGTGCAAAAAACTTTACTGGGCTCAGGCAACATGGGAAGCCAATAACACTTGATGTAGTCATGTAGCCCATCTCAAGAAGGCCATCACTCATTCTGGCCAATGGCAAGCATATGAGCTAAGACAATACATGATAAGGTGAAATTGCCCCTTTTCTCCTATCATTTTGATGATTAGATGAATGACTCGCTACCTCAATGGATGTACTATGTGTACTCAGTTACAAGCCTTCCATAGAAGGATACCAAGGATGGACAATTATATGGACGAGGAAGGGAGGTATAAGGCGAAGAACAAGCATATCTCATCCTGAACTAGTACTACCACACCATAACCGCAATCTTACCGTTTGAGTCTTCGTCCCAGTATTACCACACCAAGTACTAGACCCCCCCTCAAATGCTTTTGTACTTGGTCCAGTATTTGTCCGTTACCACTATAATATTACTGTAGCATCGCAAATTAAATATATTCATCCCCGACACCCAACATTATCACCGCTTGTGTGCAAAATTCAGGGTTGATGCCCATGTATCCTCTCCTCACTTACGGTTAATACTATAAATAAGATTTCCCATGGTCAGGTCTAGCCGTCTAGGGTAGGTAGAACTTGACTTGATCTTTAATCTTTTCCTTCATGTGTGGATTATTCCCACCTATGGATATTATGTATCTCTTGAAGTAGCCAATATTTCACCTTGTGATTGTAGCGGACCTTGCCAATCTTAATTTCGAGGTTCAATTCGATCTGTGAACCGACATGTAAGAGGAACCGGTTTCAACAAGGGTAAGATTGATTTGATTCATGAGATGTAGAGACTTCCTCGTTGGGGTTGGAATGAGTTGAGCAATGTCTTATCGTCTATGTTAACGATTAGTTATGTTTCCTCGCGTTTCATCCATATTTTTTACATTTTGCGGTCATCGTGTTCATCTTCATCAATCCATTAAGATCAGGCCAAACCCGCATCAACACTAGGATCTCAATAAGAACAAGAAGGTGAAGTTTCCCCTCTACCGCGAGTGATGAACTTCCCCTTGATCCATATGATTGTGTCATTTGATAGTAGTTAGGCCTAACATGGAGAACTTATGTTTGTGTAATAGGTATGGGTGAAACAACGTTAAGTTGGATGTACCATTATAGTTATAGTGACATTCAATCACGACGTTGGAATCGTGAAAGACCATATGCGGAAGCAAACACGTCCCTTGGAGCCACATGTCAGCCTACATGTGGCCCCTCACCTCGCAGCCTCCTCGTTCTTTCCAGAGAGGACGGCCACGTGCTCCTCTCTCTCGTTGCCCCGCCAGCAAGAAAAGCACACACGCTCCCCCTACTCACCGACACGCGGGCCCCATCCGTCAGCACCCATAGACAAAGCCGCCTCGCCTCTCCTCGCCCACTCCAGCAACAACCGCCGAGAGAAGAGAAGCTTCGCAATCTGGTCCTCCAGTTCGTGCCCCAGCCGCCCCCAGAACCCTAGCCCACCATCTTCCCCCACGCGACGAAGCGAATCCGAGGTGAGTCCCCGCCGAATCCGCCGCCCCTCCGCGCCCGCCTCCTAGCGCTCTCCCCGCCTCACGTCGCGTCCTCTACGGTGCAGGTACCACGCGCTGGATCTGACGCGGCAGCTCCCGGAGGCCGCGTGCTACCTCCTGCTCCTCGCGGCGTCGGCGGCCGTCCTCGGGATCATCGGCGGCGCTGCGCGCTATATGCTGACCCGGAAGCGGGAGATCGGCGCCGGCGAGTTCGACGACTTGCAGAAGAAGACCCGCGCCGGTGAAGGGGAGGGTGAGGAGCTCGTCGCTAAGGAGGAGGAGAAGGAGGACATGGCGGCGGCAGGGAAGTTGACGGAGATCGATGAGGACCTACACAGTCGCCAGCTCGCCGTCTATGGGCGCGAGACCATGAAGCGCCTCTTCGGCTCCAACGTCCTCGTCTCCGGGCTCCAGGGTCTCGGAGCGGAGATCGGTACGTGCTGCTCTCTGATAGAGATGGTTTTATACGTTGCTTAATTTACTTACCTTGTATGTGTCGTTAGCTATCAAAATGGTACCCGGCAATTTCTTTGCTAACTACGTTGTTTTCTCATCACTTGCTCCATCATATGTAGCTTGGCGACATAGGAATTCCTATTAGAGGTCGTTTGGTATCCATCATTTCGAGTCGTCGGAACCATGGATTTCATTTGTGATTCCATGACCCAACCTGTTTGGCTCTCATGGAATTGGGACATGTCACATGAGCTCTTGGCTCAGCTCTCGCTCTGCTGGTATTGTTGCTAGTCTGATCCAACACTGTGACAGGGATTGCCCTCTCAGCTTGACGTGCTCTTAGTGTTGTGTCTTACAACTTCAAACCTTCAAGCCAGAACTTTTTTCTTTAATTAGTGCTTTCCATCACAGTCTTTAATTAGTGCTTTCCATCACAGTCTAGATGCTGGCAAGTGATATTTAAACTTTGAACCATAGAACCAAAACATCAAAAGTTTTTG
This sequence comes from Poa annua, assembly GCA_026929855.1. NCBI lineage: Eukaryota > Viridiplantae > Streptophyta > Magnoliopsida > Poales > Poaceae > Poa > Poa annua. The sequence continues at coordinate 60,530,754 of CM049432.1, forward strand.
TGTTACCCTATCAGCGACTCTTGCTTACAAACTGTTAGTCTACGCATAAAACCAGGCAGACTGCACTTTATATAGGTAAGGCTGACATTTTGGCCATAATCCACCAGTAGTTTTTGTTTGTGACATCAAGTCGACACCTTAAAGGCTAAAGCCTTAGTTTATGTGCTGCTCGTCAATTTGGTTACTTAACCTGACACTCCAAGAGTATCTGTGTACAAAAACAATTTATAAGCTTGTTGATGCTTATCATTCTACGTATTATTGTACTTCTAAAACTTGAAGAAGTTTTGGCGGTTTCAGTAATGGGATTGTAAAGCAGTTGGCTATCAATTGATTTAGTACACATATATTTTTTGCAGCAAAGAACCTTGCCCTAGCGGGTGTCAAGTCCGTAACCCTGCATGATGATGGTAATGTGGAGCTATGGGATTTATCAAGCAACTTCTTCCTCTCGGAAAATGATGTTGGGCAAAACCGGGCTCAAGCTTGTGTACAGAAGCTACAAGAGCTTAACAATGCTGTTCTCATCTCCGCTTTGACTGGTGATTTGACCAAGGAGCACCTTTCTAATTTCCAGGTGCGTCAGCATGAAATTGATCTGTGGTCTCCTACCTTGCTATTTTATTTTTCTGCTTCTACTTGCCTTGCATTTAATAAGGTTTTATATTATGTACTTTTGGTGTATGTTATAGTTGTAATCCATCTTCCTATTTGGACTTGGTATTGAAATTACTCACCAGCTTTTGTGAACGACTAGTACTTCAAAAGAAGCAATGCACTGCGACTTTAGCATTTATGGAACATCACTTTTAAGAAATAATGAAGTAATACAACTCAGTAGTATTAATCTTTGGTCATGACCTCATCATAATCAAGGTATGTTGAAGTGTGCATACTGTAAAATTGTATAAAGTACAATGGGAATCTTGCATATCCTTAAGGGATTTCTACGAGACTCTGAAAAGTCTCCATCTGCCTGACTAGTCAGAACAGTGTAGGTTTCCATGACTATACATTTCCATGCACCGTTAACTACATGATTTATTTTCAATTTCTTGCGTGATTTTGGTTCTGAAATAGACTTGTATTTTAACTGCTAATTTTGCATTTGATAATTTGTGTTCTGTTAGCTGAGCAACTATTGATCTTAGTATCATTACGAGTGTGTATTCTGCTAACTATGCAAACTGGTGAGTACAAAGCGAAGACATTCTCAGCATCTTTATAGTACAATTTATTTGTTTGCTATAAATTTGTTCGCATATGCTTTGTCATGCCTGCATATCCCACAAAGAGATATTGTTTGTCCAGTGCAACTGACCATGTTATTGTTTTTGGTGTTGCACGTCAGTTTATCACAGCATATGATTTTTTTGGGTGAATTAGCTGACCCTTGTGGCATTTGTTATGATTTTTTTCATATGCCTCTTGATTTTCCACTGGTAATTAGTCATTTCTCTCCGAGTAACCACTTCTATATGTACTTTCAGGCTGTGGTCTTCACTGATATCAGCTTAGAAAAAGCAGTTGAGTTTGATGATTACTGCCACAGCCACCAGCCACCTATTGCTTTCATTAAATCTGAAGTTCGTGGTCTTTTTGGTAGTGTGTTCTGTGACTTTGGTCCTGAGTTCACTGTTTTAGATGTGGATGGAGAAGAACCGCACACAGGAATCGTTGCATCGATCAGTAATGACAATCCAGCACTCGTGTCCTGTGTGGATGATGAGCGTTTGGAGTTCCAGGATGGTGATCTTGTTGTTTTCTCTGAAGTCCATGGAATGGCCGAGCTGAATGATGGAAAACCAAGAACGGTTAAGAATGCAAGGCCTTACTCCTTTTTCTTAGAAGAAGACACTTCCTCATTTGGTGCATACGTTAGAGGTGGTATTGTCACACAGGTCAAGCCACCGAAAGTTATCAAATTCAAACCCTTAAAAGAGGCGATGCTAGAGCCAGGAGAATTTCTGATGAGTGATTTCTCCAAATTCGAGCGCCCACCTCTTCTACATTTGGCATTCCAAGCATTGGATAAGTTTAGGGGTGAGTTGAAGAGATTCCCTGTTGCTGGGTCTGCTGATGATGTGCAAAGGGTGATAGAGTATGCTAATAGCATCAATGAAACTCTCGGTGATAAGAAACTTGAAGGAATTGACAACAAGCTACTGCACCATTTTGCCAGTGGCTCCAGGGCTGTTCTGAACCCCATGGCTGCAATGTTTGGTGGTATTGTCGGTCAGGAGGTTGTGAAAGCATGCTCTGGAAAATTTCACCCACTTTATCAGGTTAGAATCTCCCGTCTCGTTTCTCAAGTATATAATTACATTTATATATGCAGTTTTCTATAATGTTTTCTATTTGATTTTGTAGTTCTTCTATTTTGATTCTGTCGAGTCTCTCCCTGTTGACCCCTTGGAACCTGGTGATTTGAAGCCGCTTAACACCAGATATGATGCTCAAATCAGTGTATTTGGATCTAAGCTGCAAAGTAAACTGGAGGAAGCAAAAATCTTTATGGTTGGTTCTGGGGCACTTGGATGTGAGTTTTTCAAGAACCTGGCGCTAATGGGCATTTCTTGCAGTCAGAATGGAAAGCTGATTGTGACAGATGATGATGTTATTGAAAAGAGCAATCTGAGTCGCCAATTTCTTTTCCGCGACTGGAACATTGGACAGCCTAAGTCCACGGTTGCTGCTACTGCCGCCATGGGAATCAATACTAAGCTTCATGTTGAGGCCCTTCAGAACAGAGCAAGTCCTGAGACTGAAAATGTGTTTAATGATGCCTTCTGGGAGAACCTCGATACTGTTGTCAATGCCCTTGACAACGTAACTGCAAGAATGTACATAGACTCCAGATGTGTATATTTTCAGAAGCCACTTCTGGAATCTGGGACTCTGGGTGCTAAATGCAATACACAGATGGTCATCCCTCACCTAACAGAGAACTATGGGGCGTCAAGGGATCCACCTGAAAAGCAAGCACCTATGTGCACTGTGCATTCATTTCCTCACAATATTGATCATTGCCTAACCTGGGCTAGGTCTGAGTTTGAGGGTTTACTTGAGAAGACTCCCACTGAAGTAAATGCTTTCCTGTCAAATCCTGCTACTTATGTAAGTGCAGCAAGAACCGCTGGTGATGCACAGGCTAGAGATCAGCTTGAACGTGTTATTGAGTGCCTTGACAGAGACAAGTGCGAGACGTTCCAAGATTCTATTACCTGGGCCCGGCTTAAGTAAGTTAACCTCCTCCCCACCCACTGTCCTCTGTCCCCTTCTGTTCACAATTGTATGAACTGTACATGTTATTTTTTGAGATGTACAACCTCCGTTTCACAATATAAGATGTTTTAGATGTAACATATGTTGTCTAGATTCACACTAAAATGAGTGCACATGTAACTAAAACATGTCTACATACATGTGTGTATATATGAATGTGAAAAATAGCTAAACCATCTTATATATTAGAACGGAGGGAGTACTTGCTTTATTTATGCAAATTTGAAATGTTGCAGCTAGAGCTTTTGCATTGTGAACCATGGCCATGCTGTTTACTTCTGGGCCCTGTTAATCATACTTCTAACGTTACTCAACCTTACTGCTTTTCTTGCTTAGGTTTGAGGATTACTTCTCCAATCGTGTGAAGCAGCTGGCATTCACTTTCCCAGAAGACTCGATGACCAGCTCTGGTGCTCCTTTCTGGTCTGCTCCAAAACGGTTCCCACGGCCCGTGGAGTTCTCGTCCAGTGATCCAAGTCAGCTTAGCTTTATTTTGGCTGCTTCAATATTAAGGGCAGAGACTTTTGGAATACCCATACCTGAGTGGGCTAAAACCCCAAACAAGCTTGCTGCTGAAGCTGTTGACAAGGTGATCGTCCCTGATTTCCAACCAAAACAGGGGGTCAAGATAGTTACAGATGAGAAGGCCACTAGTCTGTCCTCTGCATCTGTTGATGATGCTGCTGTCATTGAAGAGCTTATTGCTAAGTTACAAGACATTTCCAAAACACTGCCATCAGGGTTCCACATGAACCCAATACAGTTTGAAAAGGTCAGCATATCATATTTATCTTGTAAAATTCAGCAATTTATTCTGAATTGTTTTCCTGCAACTTATATACCGTCACTCTCATGCTTAATGCCTCATTTCATTTCGAACTGTGATGCTTAATTTTCCTTATTTTTTGTTTTTTCGTTGGGCATGCGGAATCCATATCTTTTTAGAAACAACACTATTCATCCCGGAGCTTCATGTATGAAGAATTGACAAGCTGCTTTCTGTATTTGCAGGATGACGACACCAATTTCCATATGGATGTGATAGCTGGTTTTGCCAACATGCGTGCAAGGAATTACAGCATTCCTGAAGTGGACAAGCTGAAAGCCAAGTTTATTGCTGGCAGGATCATCCCAGCTATCGCCACCACGACCGCAATGGCCACCGGTTTCGTCTGCCTCGAGCTTTACAAAGTCCTTGCTGGTGGACACAAGGTTGAAGACTACCGCAATACATTTGCAAACCTCGCGATCCCTCTCTTCTCCATTGCTGAGCCAGTCCCACCCAAGACTATCAAGCACCAGGAGCTGTCGTGGACAGTCTGGGACCGGTGGACTGTGACCGGCAACATAACACTGAGGGAGCTCCTAGGGTGGCTCAAGGAGAAGGGCTTGAACGCTTACAGCATATCCTGTGGCACCTCGTTGCTGTACAACTCCATGTTCCCCAGGCACAAGGAACGGCTGGACAGAAAGGTGGTCGATGTTGCGAGGGAGGTGGCAAAGATGGAGGTGCCCTCTTACAGGCGCCATCTCGATGTCGTCGTGGCCTGTGAGGACGACGATGACAACGACGTCGACATCCCGCTTGTATCGGTCTACTTCCGTTGAAGGCCTCCCCTTGCATTTACACCATCATGTTGGTGGTATTTGTCAAAACGACGTACATAGTATCACCTGCATGGTTTACTGTAAGCAGAGTGGGGTTTAAGCCACATCACTGACTTTTCTATCATCTCGATATTGCGTGTTCGGATCATTGGGGGCAGATCTGGTGTTGTTACTGGACATCACGAGACTAGGATACTGGCCTACGACATCTTCTTTATAATTGTTGCTTATACACTACAAGTAAAAAAAGGGTCCTTTGTTTTGTTGGCAAATGTTCTCTCTGGTTGAATTGTGGGTTTGTTGGTCGGTTGCGTTTCTTCTGTGACTAGTCGTATGTGTTCCGTCAAGTGGGAGCAAGTACTCTTATGTCTTCGTGAAATGCTACTCGTATGTCTTAGCTTAGTGAATTGTATCTGGAGAGTTCTGGCAGTATAATTGGCCACATGAATGCCAGATAGGCAAATTTATTTGATGTTAGGTCTAGTAACATGTATGGTTGGCAGTTTTCCAAGCGCATGTTATGACAGATACCCTACCTTCTGCGCTTTGTGTCGATGATCTGTTGTAAAAATGTTTGAGGCTCCTCTAAAAAGAAAGTTACAGACTTACGCGAGACGAAGCAAAATGGAACGGAAGATACGAGGACAGAACGTAATGAGGAGTAACGTTCGTATGAGGTTGTGGTTGCAAAAAACGGGGTGTTGCGAGAATCGAACTCGCGACCTCTCGCACCCGAAGCGAGAATCATACCACTAGACCAAACACCCGCTTGTGTGTGACATTCAGGATCTCACAAATTGATTTCGGAGCAAAGCAGGCCAATTCACCGCTTCTTGCTCATTTCCAGCCCAACTACTCCATATGCACTGCAACTGACATTGCCCAAGGTTGGCCGCACACAGTTAACAATCCACTACAGGGATTAGTCACTAATTTTTTAATGCCAAACATAATTTAGACACAGTCTTGTACTTGAGAATGTTGTTCAACTTTGCTTTGTGCTCCTTATCTCTACTTCATATGTAGATATAGACTGGTCCATGACATAGGTGAAAGGTTCGGGGAGGATGGCGTTGCGATTCTAGCGAGAAGGATGCGTCTAGAGGCGTCATTTTCTCCCGAGGAAAAATACGCCTTACTATTGAGGTTTTACTTATGTATATGCGCAAGAAAGAAAGAAAAAACTCAAATAAACCCATGCTTGAAAATCGGAGTATCCTTTGCTCTTTGTTTTGTGGATAACCACAGCAAGCTGTTCCCTTGAACATTCTCTTGCAGCTGTAGGAATGATGCTGAATTTCTTAATTGGAAGATGTGGCCGTTGTTCTAAACTTCCATATACTGTACTGACCAAGTAACACAAAGCTTGCCCCCACGAATGGCCAGTTCAGCTTCTCTTAAAATGTAGCCACGACACAGCAAAATGATAGCAGGTGTAGGTCATCAGTCGTGGTCATCTAATGGTCCTTCCTATCAGGGCATTCAAATATGTCTCTACCACAACACAGCAAAATGATAGTGAAATAAGAGACAATCTTCTCTGGAGCGGCCGAGTGGATCGAAGAATTAGATCGACAGCTACAAGTTTAGTTGACAGTTGAGACTACTCAAGGCTGGAGACTCCGTGATATAAAACCGGTGAAGTCTAATCCTGGTTTAATTTGGATGAAACGTACGTCCAGCGCGGCAGGACTACCAACCAACCATACATTTTTTCTAGTAGCATCAACTTGGTCTTGGTGAGTCATGATTATAACGGGCTACTGCACACAATGCATCACGAAAGCTACAATAAATTTCAAGGGCAGGTACGTATAGGCAGGACTGGAGGCTCAGTCGCCCCAATTTCCTACAACTGGGAGAAGAAGTAACTGTGATATATATATGTATCATCAGCCGGAAGAGTTGAAAGGGGATGAAGGATGGTGGATGATGATCTCCGAATTGATTTGTGAGGAGGAATGCAAGGATAAGTTCACGTGTGCACGCATGCGTGATCGATCGATGGTGGAGTAGGAAGCGACCGATTCCGAACTTGCCCACCCACACATGCATGCATGTGTGAGCCATGCCCGTATGTTATCAACCTCACGTGCTATGTCTTGTGTATCACTGGGATATGCGCCAGCACGTTCTAAATTGAACACATGTCTAGAATTTATGGTCTTAACAAAAAGGTGAAGCTTTTGTCTTGTTTAATACTAGAAAAAAGAAAAAAATGATCTTTCAAAAACATCATGAATCTCGCAAAATTTCTACTTACACATCCTTGCATATGTAAATTCTGGGTGACTCGGGTGGTGTGGTCAGGGCCGGCTCTAGGATTTCAAAGGCCCCGGAGCAAGTTTCATTTATGGGACCAAACACACAAAAAATCCGGTCAAAGGAAGTGTCAAGCAAGGCTCGAAACTGCGAGACGAGCCTAGCTATTCGAGTTGGCCTTGCACGCCCAACTGTGATAAGAAGGTTTATTGGTTTCTGGTTGCCTGTGTGGTCTTTCCACCGTGCCTAGTTCTGGAGTTGGGTTTCCCTCTTCGTACCATGGGGTGTTATCGAGTGAATCCTTTGTGCTTCGGCAATGACAACGGCCACACAGCCGATGTCGCTCTCATTGTCAAGGTGCGTTTTCCATGCAACGGTTCCAAGTGAAAATCATGTCCCTTTGAAATCGGTGGCGGCGACCCGCTACCCTCTTGGGGCGCTGTGGTAAAATTCTGGTGTCATGTAGGACATGGTGTGGAGGTCAGACATCCCGGAGTGCATGCTCGCAAGTCGTGTTGTTTCACCTCTTGGCTTCTTTGATACGACTTCTTTTGTCCGATGATCGTATGAGCTACTCCCTCCGGACCACCGAATTAATTGTCGTCTGGCCTGTACAATCTTGTACTGCAACACCTCACATTTTGCGTAATTTATTTGGGTTCGGAGGTAGTACTTTTTAAGAGCTACTCCATTCCCTTATTTATTTTTTGGCTGTGTTGGCTTTATTTATAATCAATTGGAGCTTTATGGATTTGTTTTTTTTTGCATCTTTACAATTCAAGCGCTAGTCAATGAAATGTCTACATCCGTAAACCTTAACTATGTCATCATCGGCAAGTGGTTATATAGCAAAGAAAGAACATTAATATGTGCAAGTAGTGGTAAACTACAAAACTATTTCATCGAGTAGCCATCGCCATTGTGTCGACGTTGTTAGGAATGGTACAGGACAACGGCAAGCTGCCAAAATGGAGTAAACTAAGGTGAGTGCGGGGTAGTTGATTAAACAAGGAGAGACCAACACGAAGGCGACTGGGTGGCGATGGCACATTGGCACGCACATTGAACGAATTGACACGAGACCTCTGTCATGTGACCGATGAGACGACCGTTGATGGTGATTCATAATAAATTCTTCCACTACCGGATCAAATCAAACAAGTGCTAACCCACACACACGACCAAGCACCATGCATCTAGCCAATTGTAAATAATCCATACAGACGACAAAGCACAACACATTTAGCTAGCAAGTTTCTCTGGCGTGTCTTTGTCCGGAATGTAGACCTACATGCCATACAAAAATCCATCCATAACAATCAATCACTTTATATTATAATTTCAGAAAAAAATAACTTTATATTATAGCTCTCAAGAAATACGTCCGTTTCAAAATTAAAAAAGACATAGTAATTTTGACAAGTAAACAAAGCATCCACATGGCTGTCATTTTCCCCTTCCAAATGCATCATTACACACATTTTTCTTCTCATTAAAAGATAATATATGTCATGCTTGGCTTTCCAAACAACATAATGTCAAGTGTTAGTTGAGAAATTCAAGTTTGCACACAAAGAAAAAAACATTCCACACCGATGCAATCATTAACTCACAACAACAAACAAATAACCAACACCATGACAACATTCCGAACTCGAAGGTTGTCGTCCCTGAAGAAACAATGCACAAAGACAGTCTTTGTCCGATATAACCACATAAGTTAGAGAATGAATTTCACACAGAGTGAGTCCAGTCAATTTTTAGGCAATGATTTCAACAAGATAAAACCAAACACTGCCGATATACTACCCAACCTAGGGTTATCGTCATGGAGACCAAAAAACACGATACTCAAATACAACGATGAAAAAAACCTTGTGTCTATAACTTCACATGTCGAGAAAACTGTTGAAATGCATCGATCCTTAGACTCACGGTCGCTACACTCACAATTTTAATATGAGCATCACCATACAAAGTAAACCGTGTTAGCGCAACACGGTACTAAGTATACTCTTCTCCCCATCCATTGTGTACACACCCGAAAATTCGAAACAAGTGACTTCGTCAATCTTAAGACCTGACCCGCCGGTTTAGTCTCTCGGAGGTGCTCGTAGGGATAGGGTATGCGTGCGTGCGTTCATAGGGACGAGTGTGTGCACGTGTATATGAGCGCTTGTGTTGTACTGTGTTTTAAAAAAAAACACGGTTTAAATCCAATTTTTGTACACATATTTTTTACAGGCCCACTTAATTTATATTATATTGAAAAACACATGTCTAAATCACTGCAAAACCGGAAGGATGTAAATACTGTACACCATTCATGTCTCCCTAGAAATGATTAGATTCCCCCTAAAATCACACCGAAATTTCTGGTGAAACAAGAGTCCCGCGAAAGGCAAAAGAGCCGAGAAAGGAAAGTACATAAGTGAGGGGAAATGCCACCTGCCATTGCTCGTGCAGGAAAGTATCATTGATACCTGTCTGTCTGGCAGACAGACGGACATCCGGCTCCAATCCAATCCAATCCAATCCTCCACCCCAAAAGCTCACTCCAATTTCAATATTCCGCGTCCTGGAGGACGACTGACCTGTGCTGTGCGGCTCCGTTCGTGATCCTAGCTCATACTATTGCTCTTCCTCGTCTTGATCTCCCAGCTCATTCCGTTCCTTCCCTTCTTCTTCCGCCGATCCTTCCCTTCTGTCTTCATTACAGGTACAATCATCCCAGCCTTTTCTTGCCACGGCTTTCGTTTTATTCCTCCTGCGAGTACATTTCCGCTCTTGAATCTCTGGTTCGCGAGATACAGATCTGGGACGGCGGATTCTTTACTTGAGCAGACGGACGGCTGCTCTTTCCAGAAATCTCACTTTGCTCTTCAGTTCCACTTGCAGCGGAAACACTACTTTACTCGATTCCTTTCTTCAGGCGGCATGGAGCGGCGTGTGATTCTTCCACGGTGTCGCCAAAGGTTTCAGCTTTAGGTTAGTCAAAGGCGCTGGAATCTTCGCCTTCCTCTTATCGTGTTTGTGTGCCGTTCTGCTCTTACTGTCTTTTACTACCGTCCTGCAGAATTACTCCAACGCTGGGGGGCAGAATGGAGGTCTGGACCATTAGAGTGGCGCAGTTCTTGCTCTTCTCCTTCGTTTTGTCTCAGAGGCCTGGGTCTTGTGCCTCCCTACATGAAGAAGGTGAGATGGATTTCCCATGGGTTCTGATTATTGTGGTTGTGTTTGTTCAAGTTAATTAGTGGTTTACCATCTGCGTCTATTCTTGATGCTTCAGGTCGAGCTACGAGATTCAGAGAAGGAACACAAGAGGGCCCAAGTGGATCCTTATCGAATTTGGGAGAAAAGAATCACTGTTCTTGGTTTGAACTGGGGTGCTCGGATCATGGCAGAGTCGTGGCCTCGTAAGTCAACCTTATCTGTTCTTGTGCTTGTAGGATCAGAAGTTCAGAACACATGTCACCGATTTGTAACTACCTATATTGTGTGTTAGCCATGATTTGGTTTACCATTGGAACAAGTCCTAAGGATATATGCTATTGCCCGCCGTTGTATTTTTTATTTGTAGCATCAGAGATTTATAGGTCAAAGGTGTCTAGAAGAAGCCATGACTATAAGAGAATATGCAGGACAGCCGCGTGGTATTCTAGAGGAAGCTATGATTTAGTATGTGGAATACTTAGGTTATGTGTGTGAAAGCAGGTTTTGACTTTTAAGCATTTGTGGATGCCTTTTTTATCTTGACAATGTCCACAAATATTAACTTAATGGATATTGATCCGGAGCATTAGAGAACTGTTCCGGTTTGAGGAAAATAATACTTCTGTCACTAAATTTATCCAGAGTCAGTATTAAATTTCTACAGTGCTTGATACATTATCTGAAGCCATGTGATGATTATCTTTGCAGCTTAGTCAAGGGAAACATGCTGTCAACTGAAATTCCTACAGAGTTACAAGAGCGTACCATGATTTCAGAGATTCTAGCTCATGGAGGGCAACGTTCATGCAGAAAATGCTTAACAAAGTTAGTTATTCTGTTATATAATACTCAGTTTTTCATAAGAATTTTTAAATAAGACAAGCGTAACTCCTAAAGTAGATCTGACATGACACAACCAAAATGCTCACTCTGTTTTGGTTTTAATTACCCATCTTGACTTTGAGTAATTAAACCACACAATCTTAGAGCGGTAATCCTTCTCTAAATACGTAGTTAGGTTATAGGGAAAACGTTTCAGAGAAGTACTAGTATGTTACTCTTTAGATTTCTCCCAATAGGTTAAAGGCAAACACCAAAACTAACAACTATTGTAGTACTAGGGAAATGTAACCTCCTGTCTGTTACAGAGTTTAAGCAAGAATAGCAGGATATGCTAACTGTGGACTACTGGTTTGCCAATCATACTCTTCAATTTATGTTGATTTGTTATGCAGAACCGTACAGAGTACCACACTGAGGAAACTCCTACAGACAAGGTGGCAGAAAGATGCATCCGATCGGCTACACGACAGCCATCATCCCATGTCTCCTTCACCGTCACAGTCACAACATGAAACTAAGTCTTCTTCTCATTGGGTTATCTACACGCTGTGCACCGGCGGAGTGCTTGGCCTGGTGGTTATAGCCTCTACTGTGTATCTACTCTCACGTAGAAAGAAGGATACTACTGTCATTCCGTGGGCTACCGGGCTGAGTGGACAGCTGAGCAAAGCCTTCGTGACAGGTCAGTCTCCTATTACCTGAGGCTTACGGCTAAAAGGCCATATTACATCATCTGAAACGTGTACCACAGATTGAATTTGGAGATGTTGAGTGTGTTTTATCTCGTCGGCAGGTGTTCCTTCTTTAGGAAGGACCGAACTTGAGGCAGCGTGTGAGAACTTCAGCAATGTGATTGGTACTGAATCTGACTGTGCATTGTACAAGGGAACTCTGTCAAGTGGAGTTGAAATAGCTGTTTCATCCAGTCCAGTTAAGTCTGCCGAAGAATGGTCGGCTCGGTCCGAGGAGCAATTTAGGAACAAGGTGATAACTCATTGGCATAACTAAAAAAATGCTAATTTGTTTCAACTAGCATAGTTGTGTTCTGTTGTGTATGACTAACTCTTCTTCTTTCAGATCTCCGTGCTTTCCAAAGTGAACCATAAGAACTTCATGAACCTACTCGGTTACTGCGCATGTGATGACGAACCATTCACCAGGATGATGGTGTTTGAGTATGCTCCATGTGGTTCCCTCTTTGAGCATTTGCACAGTGAGTGCCCTAGCTGTAATCAGTATCCGAATATCTTCATGATGCTGTTCTTAGTTCTGTCAACTCTCCCTTAGGGACAATGACGCTCATATGATTCTTATCTTATTGCTTGACTTAGAAGAGCAAGTTAACCATACTGATGCTAAACAATTTTGTATGCAGTTAGAGAAGCGGAACACTTGGACTGGGCTACCCGTCTCCGCATCATCATGGGAGTAACATACTGCTTAGAGCACATGAACCAACTAGACCCTCCTTTTACCCCAATAACACTGAACTCCTCATCCATCTACCTGACGGAAGACTACGCAGCCAAGATCTCTGACATCGAATTCTGGAATAACGACAAAGATGCAGCAACGGTGCAAACAACAGACCAAGATAGCATTGTCTACAAGTTTGGGATACTGCTGCTCGAGGTAATCTCGGGTCGGTTGCCTTTCTCTGAAGATCATGGCCTTCTTGTCCTCTGGGCTTCGAGCTATCTGGACGGCAAGAGACCGCTCAGTGCAATGCCTGATCCGATGCTCAGGGCGTCGTCCTCTGTGCCTGATGAAGACTTAGCAGCACTGTGTGACGTTGTGAGGCTGTGCATAAACAGAGAGAAGGAGAAGAGGCCATCCATGAATGAGGTTGCGAATCTGATGAAAGGTGTCATCAGATTGTCGCCGGAGCAGACGACCCCAAGGGATAACCCGCTGTGGTGGGCTGAGCTTGAGATTATCTCCACGGAATCCACTTGAAATGTGGATCCACATCAAAAGGGTAGGATAAGTAGACTAGATATTATCTGTTAGTTTCTTCTTCATCACTTATTGTGTATGATATAGTACACTCTCTTTGTCCACCTTTTGTTTTCCTTGGATTATCTGAGCCTGCAAATTTGTAAGAGTTGAGAGAAAGAAAAATAGTAATTTGGATGCATTTACTCTTCTCTTCCGGTCTTCCCTTGGAAACTTGCTGATTAACACTTTTGCTACATAGACAGTACTCCATATTTCGTCGTGTTAAAGCTTAAAAGTAGCTCATTTTTGTATGTTGATATGAACTACTTCTCTGTCCCAAATTAGGTACTGAGATAGCATACCATAATTCATAAATAGGCCATAAAAACTCATAATTCATAAGTAGACAAAACTAAAACTCAACAAAATGGAGTGCTCTGTCTTTGTCCTTTTTTGTGTTACAAACCGTCCCTAATCAAAAGGAAGAAACACCATATATGTGTATAAATGAGCATTCACGACCAGCAGGCAGGGATAGCAATGTCGGTGGACAGGTAATCAAGATGATCATCAGGTCCTTCTGTTGCAGTGAACATGTTGATTACTTGCTGCATCGTTGGGCGATGCGATGGATCAGGTTCTATGCACTGAAGAGCGACTGCAATGACTTTACATATTTCACTCGCACTATCAGCAGGGAGTGGGAGCCGGATATCCAACAAATTCTCCAGCAATATACTTTTTCTGACCATGGAGGAAAGACCACCACCTGGATCATGACCCATAATCAACTCCAGAACCAGCACTCCAAAGATATAAACATCACACTCCGCCGCATAGGATCCCGTGCCAAGTGCTGGGTGCTGATATGTTTCCCCAGGATTGTTAGGAGTCCTGGTTTTCCTTGTCGAGTGTGGCTTTCCAAGAGAAGAGCGCTCTCGCTTGTCTTTCAGGCGATGGCACAACCAAGTCTTCCGGGACTAGTGCAGCCGCGGCGGCCATCATGAGTATGGTGTTTTGGAAGAATCCATGGCTAGGCTAGGAATTGCCTCTGTTTGTGTGTCGTCAAAGCTCATGGCAGCACCTTAAATGGTCATGCTCGTGCTGCTGATGTCTCTGTCCCAGGAGCAGCAGGGTCCAAGTATATTAGTCTACAGTCTCGAATGCTTGATGAAGATGGAGCACTGTGACGCCACATTCAGCTCCGGATTGTCAGCTTAAGCATAAATGTTGCTTTCCAAGAACTTACGTCTAAAGATACAGTCCATGGTTTCACTTTCATCGGACTGGCAAACACCACTCTGGATACAACATAGGGATTCGTGGACACGACACGCCATAACCAAGTCTAAGATTCTTAACTCTTATTTGGACTAGTTTTTTTATTTAGAAAAGGGAATTTTATTAATCCCAAGTCTCTGCATCGATCGATGTACACAGCCGATTATTACAGAGTTCACAAGTATCTTAAATATGGTTAAATCTCAAACACACGGTAACGATCGAGACAAGCCTCAACCAACAAAGACACTCAAAAGAAGGACTACGAAAGCCTACTAATATGTTGTCACGAATGTCGGGAGAAAAACTCCTGTGCCACGCGCAGAAGTCTCGTGCAGCCAGACACCATAAGGTCCCGCTAGTCCGAATGAAGCAGGAAAGCCCATAACTGTATCCAACTAGATGACCCGTTGTGCAACTGCCAAAAAAATGACGGTATAGTTGTCATATGCTTTTGGATTTACTATCCATCCTTTGAATTAAGTTAGAGAAATATACTTATGAGCCATATGATGTTCATGCTGCTCTTAGTTTATAGATTTATATCGATTATAAAATAGAATTAGAAGAAATACCTTAAGCAATTACTTTTCTCTGCATTTACTTAACCGGTTCACATATGGATACTAACCCGCTATTCCACCGACGCAAGCACCAAAAGTGATACTCGCTTAAAGAAAAAGATATAGACAAATAAGACAAAAACATGGATAAAAAAGGAACTGTAAACCAACAAAAAGAATTTGTTGGTTTCACGTCCATTTACCTTGTTGTTTTTTGTATAGAACTATAATAGATACACCAAAAATCCGTCATGGCACCGGTGCAAACACCGAAAGTGGGTTCCATTTCATCAAAGAGTTTATACCAATACGAAGAAAAAACCTACTTACCATATGATGTTAAACTTGCTTTTTAGTTTGGAGGCTTTATATCGATTAAATAATAGAAGCGGAAGAAATACCTCACTATTGTCGATGACCCAGTGCACATTTGTGCAACTACCAAAAGCAAACCATTTTTAGCAGCAGCCTCTATTCCTTTTTACCCATCATTTCACAGCACGTCACACAGGTCATACAGAGAAGAAATTACATACCATGGACATATTCAGTCACTGTAAAGAACCTTATGTACAATAAAAATTGGCGTCAAGAAAATGGAGGAACCGAGTGGAGCATTTATATTACAGGTGAAATGTGATGTTATTTTTAGACTACCTACCACATAATAGTGAGGTAAAGAAAGGAGATGCTCTTGTACAGATCCCGATACTTCTAGATTTCACAGATGCGCAGCCACCAAAGAGTAAATCCATGATCCTTTTAGGCCTACTACAAATATTGCCTTTTTTTTTGTTAATCAACAACTTATACTCGTCGCGGAGCAGCTGAGGAGCTTGCCCAAGGATTGGCTTCATGAACTACATTTAAGAAGATGTTGTTTATTAGGAGGTATTTCCTCAAACTAATCAAGTCAGGTCAAAGAGACTTTGGTTTTCATCCATTTGTTTTTTATTAAACAATATAGATTGGAACCACATTGATTAATCCATAAAAAAAAGACACAGAGAGAAAGCCGAGAATCAAGCCGTACCTTTCTTTAGATGCTTAATCAATGGTTGTAAAAAAGCCAATGACCTAGAACCAAGTGAGAAGTGACAAGATAAAAAATAAGAGACTTGTTGGAACATTCATGGACAACAATAACTATTCACTTGTCACCGCAACCACAATACACAAAATACATTTTTTCTTGTCCTAAAGAAATTTACCCATGCAGCAATAACATGGATTTGATTTTCTAAGCTACACATCAAAATATATCAACCATTCATTCAACATTTGTCTCTTGTATAACTTTTCTTACAAAAGCATCACCTCATGTATCACTTGCACACCGTAATTACACAAAGGTAGGAGCACACTATAATATTGATTGATTTAGAACTCACAAGCGAATGAATGTGAGAATCATTAAAAAAGGACCAATCTTGTGAGCATTAGTGGTAGGGTCCGCCCCTCCACTTCAACACTCATACCGTGGCAATGGATGCCCATTTTAGTGAGTATATCAGCTGGATTTTCCCACAATAACGCTAATAATAATATTCATAGTTCATTCATGGCATTTTGTGCTTGTACAGCTAAAACAGGAGCGATCAATTATTTTTTATTTTAATGGTTTTAACACATTGTCCCTCCACCCACTGATTCAAACTAAAAGTCCAGTACCGAGCAACAGTAGTAAAAAAAGCTGAAGTTTGACCAATTTACAAAAGCAATGTCAAATGTCCAGTACTGAACTGAATGTCCATTCCATATATTTTTTCCATGACAACTGTTAGTGAATACATGATAAAATGGCCAGAAGATGCTTTGTTTGATTACAATATACATGAAAATAAAAGAAGAGCACAGATAATATAGGCATATAGCATTGACAAGAACAGACATGCCAAACTATAAGGCTATGAAGTATGGCAAAAAAGCTGATTTCCAGATTGACGTATCAGCTAAGAGTTTTCATGGCGCTGAGCTCATTCCTGAGAAACGCAACCTGCTTTCCAGTGTGGCTAAATATCAATGGTCAGCTGCAACTCGCCACTGCAAATGTATTGCTTGAATACATAAAATCTAATATTGTGCAGTGTAGAGGTGTAGCATCTATATATTAACAAAAAAAATCAAGCATGAACGAACTGTCCCTAGAAACCTCTAGCAACCATGACATGCAAGTTTTTTGTAGCTATGAATGAGGGAATTGGATACAAAAAGAAAAAGGGAAGCAATTTTTATGTATTTTATCTCAAACTCACAATACTGCAGACATAAAAATAAAATGCATGAATTATTAGTGGCATCAACATTTAATAAAAATAAAATTGGTCATGTAACTACCATAGCAGGGAAACCACAATCTTGAACAAAACCGATGTAAAATGCAAACCTGGGTACGCAGGAATTACAATATCATCCTTATCCTAGAATGTACAATAATTGTAGCAAACAATAATGAGCTGTAGATTCCAAGCTCTATTTAGACACCGCAAAAACATATGCTTGAATTCGAATTGGAAATTTGAACAACCACTCGAAAATACAAGCACATTGATCTTCAAAATGATAAGCCTAGTTATTAGCAACACCATTATTTCAAATTAGTGTGACCATATTCTGAACTTTAATAATCTATGATAACAGATAGAACTACCATGTAGCAGATAATTAAAGCACTTCACTGGGCAACCAAAATCAGAACTGGTACCAACAACTTGGAAGTGCGGTAGAAGATATCCTTGAATTTGGACTTTTGGAGTAAGATGCACCCCCAGCAACAGTTGCGATCCAAAACCAAATCAAGGTGCGTCATAAATAGGCCAGTAGTACACATCAGTCAAGATTTATCAACCTCCACAAAGGACATGAACATATAGCCATATAGGCAACACTCGCATCCCAAGCAAAATAAAAATGGTCAAGATTTTTATGCCAGCATTCCCACCTTAAAAAGATAAAACCAGATTGCCCATCCAAGTTCATGACAAAGGTAGTGGTGATCACGAGATACATCAGCTCTACAATGTAGAAATATAATAGCATAGAGACAATCACTCAAAATGTAATCACACAAGAATGGCAATCATGAAGCGTTCAATGCAAGCACAGAAGGATGGCAAGACAAAAATAAGCAAGGAGGCAGACGATCTAATGTTGGAAATTTCTTTGTATTATGAGAAGCGTTATGTTTCATTACTGGGGAATATGATATACACATTTAAGATGATAACATGGATAGGATGAATTTGAATGCAGTAGATAGCAGGACATTTGATATAGATTGAAACAAACCAATTTAAAATTGTGGCGTTAAAAGCAAGTTGAAAAAATTAGAGTAAAATATGTAGAGAAGCTAATCCACGACTGTTTACCTTCTCCTTGCCTTTTCAATATTACAAACTCCAGGTATCTAGGAAGGCCACGAGCTAAACTCCATACGTTAAGAAACATTCAGAAAATCAACCAGGATTGAAGACCCATGGAGGCACAATACACAAACCCATACGAAAATCTGAATAAAAATATTGATATGTATGTTATGTCAGCATTTAGAAATAAAGAAACAATCAACCGTCTAAAAAGTAAAACCCCTTCTCATTCTCAGAACTCTGGAAGGAAAAAGGATAAAAAATATTGATAACAATAAAAATATATTTACAGCTGTGTGATTTGTCTGGGAAACATATAAACATAAAACTTGAATATTATTCGAAAATATAGATCACCTATATAAGGAATAAAAAGCAAAATACCGTTGTGAATGTACTAAACGTAAGTAGCCAACAAATGAAGGCAATAAGCAATACATCATGATCATGTGTATCTCATTCATCGTCACGGAAATGAAAGGCAAAAATTTCCTACCACTTGATAGCAGCAGAACTAACTAAACATCAAGTACTTAACTTTGGCCATATTAAAAATGCTACATAATAGTCTAGAATGTCATCTTATAATCCTAGCCAGTTAAAATCCTAACCAAAATTGAAAGTATTAAAAACCAAAGATCAATATGCTGAATATGGTTAAGACAAGTAGCAAAAATGCTCCAGCAACAAAGATTAATTTCATAATTTCTAGATTCCTTCTCCAACAAAAACAAATTACCTACTCTTTGGATAATTATACTATGAAATTTTCATTCATTTGTTAGTCCTTCTAAAGTATCTTAGCACTATGCGTATATCAGTCCCATTCTCAGTTTCATACTACTTCACAACAATTTGTTTATTGTCAAGTTTTTATGCTAACAGTCAAAAAATTACCACTCATGTAACCAATATAAAACACCTACCATTAGAGTCACCTACCGGTTCACAATAATACCACTTCTATAAATAATTTCACAAACCTGGTTGCGCACTCATCTTTCGTAACTTGCTCACCTAGAAGATATCAAAGAAAACACAACAGCATCTCGCCACTTGCATGGCTAGATCAATCCTCCCCTAGCCTTCTTGGATTATCATCAAACACCTTGTAGGCCTAGATAAACCAAACCTGCACTAAATCTTCGACCAGTTTTGATGGAGATTTATCTACAATGCTTTCATAAAGAAAATCTAAATCAGTAGCACACGCCCAATTCTAATGGAACTTTTCTCAACCAAAAATAGAACTCTATTTAAACTGTGCTACCTGGAAGAACCTCCTACCAAGTTCAACTCTACCTATAAAATCAAATTTTGGAATGGAACTAAAGCAATTAAACCTCACCTGATCTAGCACAGCCTCAATCCCCAGCAACCTCCTTAGACTCGGCCACCAAGGCAAGCTCATTTACAACCCACTTCTTCCCAGCGGGTGCCAAAGCGAGAACAGAGGCAAACTTCTGCAGATTTTCTCTCCTCCTTGTGCATGGCCTTGGCCGCCTTCTTCCTAGACATAGCCACCATGACGTAGTCCATGGATTCCTCATTCATGACCACCTCGAAGGTGATGGTGTCCTTCCCGGGGAAGACAAGCTCGACCAGCTTGGACAACAGCTTGTGTCGCGCGCGCATCTCCATGGTGGCGAGCATCTCCTGGCAGAACCGCCTGCTGCTGGCGTAGATCCTGGCCTTCCCTGAGCAGGAGCGGCGTGTCCTTCTCGTCGCCGATGCCGAGGAGGCTGAAGTTCTTGTCGAAGATGAGTCCCTGGTGGCGAACTTGGTGGCCCAGGCCAGCGCAACCGCCTCGTTCTGCTTCTTCCCGGTGAAGTAGTTGAGCAGGAAGCATATCAGGAAGCTGACGCAGGCGATCTCGATGGAGAACACGCGGAGGAGCTCGGCGGGGCCGGCGCCGCCTCGTCGACAGAGGGATCTGACGAGTTGGTCTCCGCCGGCGTGGAGGAGGGGTCGCTGGAGGTAGCCCCGCAGCCGTCGTGCCGACCCTGACCGCCATGTCCGGCCGCCTCTCCCATCCTGCACGAGAATTTGTCACTGCCACCATTTACTGTAGAAGAGGGAGAAGGAGGAGAAAAGCACGGGAGGGGAATGAGCGAGCAACATTGGTGGATAGGGTTTCACCGGAGGATTGGTTTTGTTCGATGGGGCCGAGCGGGTGAAACCGAGCGACGCGGATGATTTGGCCTCACCCACTGATTTGCGGGCCCAGCGTGTAGCTCGCCCCACTATATCATGCACAAATCAGCCAGCACAGAGTAGAAAATCTACCGCATCCAACGGCTGTGGTGAAAAGTGGGAGAAAAGTTATTATTCCTAAGGCCGATCGAACGGCCCAGAATCGCCAGGAGGGGCAAACCCTTTCATATGGAGGGTATGCTCTCAACCTTTATAGAAGTAATGTACTGCCCAGTGAATAACCTGTAGAACATGAAAATTATCCTTTCTGTTAAACACAATATCATTTCGACAAGTCCAAATAGACCAACAGATAGCAGAGACGCCTATACAAATCCTATCTTTGGTCTTTTTGTCTATCCCCCTCAACCAACTCCCAAACATATTTATGACGTTAGTAGGGGGAGGGATATTATAAGTACAAAAGACAACACGCCATAGAAGTTGCACAAAAGGGCAAGAAATAAACAAATGATCAACACTCTCATCATTCCCACAAAAGGAACAATGCAAGCTACCTTCCCAATTCTTCTTAGCCAAATTATCTTTCGTTAACAAGACTTTGCGATGAAGGAACCACATAAATTTTTTAATCTTTTGCGGTACTTTTAATTTCTAAAGATACTTCTGTAAATATGTAGTATGATCATTCATTAGGTCCTCGTACATCGATTTAACTGTGAATTGACCATTTTGGTTCAGATTCCATTTAAAAAGGTCTGGGACATTATTCAAGGTCACTTGCATCAATCTAATGCACAAATGAGACCACATATCCCATTTATTCCCTACCAAGGCCCTTCTAAATCCTATATTCAGTGGGGGCGCATCGTGCATCACATCATTATCGTCATATTCTAGGCACTTGCAGGCACTTCTCTATAAAGCATCATATCGTCATATTCTAGTTATTTAGCACTAAGAATGATAACCCAAATGACACCGTTTCAATCATTATATAAGTAATGCATATTACACAGAACATCCATAGATACTATCTAATAAGCATCATATAGACAAGAATATACATAGACAGAAACTGGGGCATCTGCCCCGTTTTGATGCATAGTTGAACTCACCCAAGGAACGACACTCCACAACCAAGCCGTTACCACCCGAATGCTCACTGTCATAATCCGACCTTCCTACGAAAAATTTGGACAGTCTTGTATGTTTTTGTACAGAAATCAGACCTTACTTCTTGCTTAGAGTTCCCTTAGCTTTGTGGAGCTTATGATTTCTATCCATTTTCAGCTCACAGCGATGATCCTAGACAAAATGGAGATTGTAATACAAATACAGAAACCAGTCATCCTCAAGGTTAGTTCACGCACCTGCCTTCGATGTTTTAATTCTTTTACCAGGTTATTACTAATTTTATGTGCATTGCTAAATAGGCGCAGATCCATCGACCCAGGGATGGTACAACATTTGATGCATGCTTAATAGTAGGGGAGCGCCCCCCGGGTGAATGTGATGTGTTATTTAAAAAACAGGTATTTTGTTTGTCATGCAATCTGAGACTCAAATACTTGTTTCTGAGGCAATTATGAGTGCTTCATGTTGAGATCGGTTTCAATTGTAGGTGGTCACCGCCACAGCGAGAAATGGATTGGTGGGGGGCCAGGGACCTAGGTGCTGGATGGGTTAGCTACTGAGTCAGCTTCTCTCTAAAAAAGACTATTCTTCAGCAGCAGGTATACAACGGTTTTTATTACGTCGTGCTACTAATCAATGTAAAAAACCCGCCTCCCTAGTTGTGGGACTAAACCCCGGACGCGTCCACCGGCCGTCACCAGTTGTGTCGTCCGTTCGAGTGCTAGCATCCCATCCCTCTAAACAGAAGCGATAGCGACTGTCACACATCTAATAGCGATACACACAACCCCAAAGGTCAGCCCACACTCAACCAGTGTATTTGGAGGCCCAAGGTCTCTCTCACCCCAAAAGACCGCCTGAAGGGAGAGATTTGCCCAGCTATATAAGCCGGTGTCGGCCTCTCTGAACTAGCGAGGTGGGACTAAACCCCGGGTGCGTCGTCCACCGGCCGGCCGTCACCAGCTGTGTCATCCGTTTGAGTGTTGACATCAGTCTTTCATTGATGTACCAGATCAGTTGACTGGAGAGACAAGCCGCACAGATTAAAGAGATATTTTTCTAAATACCTGCTGTCTTGACTCCTGATCTGGCTTTTCAGTTTTTTGTATTCACTTAAGTTAAAAAAAATTGCTCGAGAGAAGGATCTGGCTGGATGCTCCTAAAAATATTAGGGCCACCCGGTATCTGTTTGAGGCAACCGTGAGGTTCTGTGTATGGGCGACTCAGCGGGAGCTTGTATTTTAAAACAACTTTAGCAGACTCACTGAACACTCTGGTCAGTAAAAAGAAGTTGTAGAGTGCACTCTAAAATTATCTCGAACTGTAAACATAGGTAACGAGAGGCGAAGCACAGAATTGAACGTGTGCATGCTGTTCTTACTTCTGTCAGTTCTCCCTTAGGAACAATGGCACTCATCTGATTCTTTCTTATTGCTTGACTCTGAAGAGCAAGTTGATAATACTGATTGCTAATCAATTTTATTATGCAATTTGAGAAGCAGAGCACTTGGACTGGCCTACCCGGCTCCGCATCATCATGGGAGTAACATCCTGCTTAGAGCACATGAACCAACTAGACCCTCCTCTTACCCAAAGAACACTAAACTCCTCATCTATCTACCCGACGGAAGACTATGCAGCCAAGATATCCGACACCGTATTCTGGGACAACGACAACTGATAATTTTTCCATAGTATGCTGAATGCTACCTGAATGCTTCTTAGTTGTATCATTTGACCTGACCATGTACTATATGTGTTTGTTACAGACGAGGAAGGTGTTGTAGTGCCCTTTTGAACTAAAATGTGAGCCAGAGCTTACCTAATCCCAGTGGAATAATGGAGGGACAAAATTTGGCATCGTGAAAACCTTGTGGCCTTGTTTGGCGCAGGTGCTTTGGTAGCTCTTTCTGAGTATTTTTCAAAAGAGAATTTGGTGAAAACGCCCCTATCACGCAGTACCGTCAAATTCTTTTCGTCCTGATCCATTACCTTCAAACGTGTTGTCTGGTAAGCGGGGATTGCTACATCTTAAAAATTATAGTCATAGTAGACTCATCATCACACAAACATCACCATTTATCTTTGTGGTAGTAGTTCTCCTTAATCAAGTTTAGTTGACAAAACAAGCAATGAAGGGGCTAAGCAAAATCACAAAGTCATTTGTAGCTCGGTTTTTGATTTTTTTATCGCTATTTAAATTTTCAAAAAAATCTGAAATAAACCTAGATGTTGGCAATGACATGTTCTACGCTGCAAATTTTCAACTCGAAATACCTTGTATTGCGCCATGCACGAGAATGATAAATCCTAACAATTTTGTGAGATTTTGAATTTGTCACTATTCACCGTTCTAGATTCAGAAATTTGTCTTTTTACGGTGCATAAAAATCCAGAATGTTTCACATTTATTTTTTGTACATTGGTAGAAATCATCATCATCTACGTATATAAGTATTTTTCACAATTTTTGAAAACTTAAAACTGTTGATTTTGAATTTATAAAATTTCAGACTACATGTTGCTTGGGATACCGCACTGAAATTCTACCAAAGCCTAGGGCGACAAGGTAAATGGTAAATGACATAATCAAGAGGGGCACACAATATGAGAATTTCGTAAAACGTAGCATGTATGTTCGAAGCATAGGAAAATGAACTGTGTAGGATCAGCATGGTCAGGCATGTCACCTTCTTTCTCTTAGACTACGCACTAGTAGAGAATAGGCCAAAGGACCAAATGGAAATAGCCCATCTGTCCCGGTCGTATTACAAACCGGGACAGATGGGGGCCTGCAGAGACCAGACACATGTGCAGCAGGCCATTTGTCCCGGTTTTAATCATAAATCGGGACAAATGGGGGCGTGCCTCAAGGCACCAGCCTTTTTGTCCTGGTTTGTGATTGAGACCGGGACAAATGACCCATGCCTATATATACTCTGCAACCCCCATTTTCCAAAACCATTGGAGACATTTTTTTATGAAATGGTAGGAGGGGTGTGTGCTAGTTTTTTTTTACGTATGCATGTAAGGTGTTCGATGAAATGCCCGAGAGAGTTCACAAAATGATTTGATTTACACTTAAAGTTTATCCTTCTTTTCGATCGAGGTTAATTTTTCTCTCATTTCATTTATCATTAATTGATACCGTATGTGCATGTTCAGTGGTTATTTGTCGATGTTCTGTAATGGTTATTGATGTAGTTAATTATATAATGCAGATGGACCGCAATGAATGTATGGTGACCCACGCACTGCCGAGTACATGACGGGTTTGAGGAAATTTCTAGAGAAAGCCCAGGCCCACAGTACCAATGGTTTCATGTGTTGTCCATGTGTCAACTGTCAGAATAAGACAGATCACCCAAGCGTGAGAACCCTTCAAAGTCATCTTATTCGGCACGGTTTCATGCCCATCTATAATTGTTGGATGAAGCACGGAGAAAAAGGGGTTGTGATGGAAGACAATGAAGAAGAGTAAGATGATGACAACTATCTTATGTTCCCGGAGTACGGAGATACTGCAACAGGGGAAGCTAAAGATGAAGAGGCACCGGATGAGCCCGCTGACGATCTTGGTCGGGCCATTGCTGGTGCAAAGAGAGAGTGCGGAACTGAAAAGGAGAGGTTGAAGTTCGACCAGATGTTGGAGGATCACAAGAAATTATTGTATCCAATTTGCGAAGATGGGCAGAAAAAGCTGGGTACCACACTGGAATTACTGCAGTGGAAGGCAGAGTGTGGTGTGACTGACAAGGGATTTGGAAAGTTGCTGCAGATAATTAGGAAGATGCTTCGAAAGGTCAACGAGTTGCCCGACAGCACGTACGAAACAAAGAAGGTTGTGTGCCCTCTAGGATTAGACGTGCAGAAGATACATGCCTGCCCTAATGACTGCATCCTCTACCGCGGTGAGTACGAGAATTTGGATGTGCGTCCGGTATGCATTGCATTGCGGTATAAGATCAGACGAGATGACCCTGGTGAAGTTGAGGGTGAACGTCCCCGGAAGAGGGTTCCTGCCAAGGTGATGTGGTATTCTCCTATAATACCACGGTTGAAACGCATGTTCGCGAACAAAGAGCATGCCAAGTTGTTGCGATGGCACAAAGAGGACCGTAAGAGAGACGTAATGTGCAGACACCCCGCTGATGGGTCGCAGTGGAGAAAAATTGAGAGAGAGAGTCCCCGGAATTTGCAGATGACGCAAGGAACTTAAGATTTGGTCTAAGTACAGACGGCTTCAATCCGTTTGGGGAGCAGAGCAGCAGTCATAGCACATGGCCTATGACTCTATGTATTTATAACCTTCCTCCTTGGTTGTGCATGAAGCGAAAGTCCATTATGATGCCATTGCTCCCCAAGGCCCGAAGCAACCTGGCGACGACCTTGATGTGTACCTCAGGCCATTAGTTGAAGAACTTTTATACTTGTGGCGGGAAGAAGGTGTACGGGTGTGGGATGGGCACAAACAGGAGGAATTTGACCTACGAGTTTTGCTTTTTGTAACAATTTACAATTGGCCTTCTCTTGCTAAACTCTCAGGGCAGTCGACCAAGGGGTACAATTCATGCACACACTGTTTGGGTGAGACTGAATGTTTATATTTGGATAAATGTAAGAAGTATGTGTATCTGGGGCATCGTCGATTTCTTCCGATCAGGCATACCGCAAGGAAAGGCAAGCATTTTAAAGGTGAGGCTGATCATAGTAGGAGGCCTGTCAACCGTACTGGTGAAGAAATATTTGATATGGTCAAGGATCTAAAAGTAATATTTGGAAAGGGTCCTGGAGGACAACAGGTTCCGAAAGACGCTAACGGGCACACACCCATGTGGAAGAAAAAATCTATATTTTGGGAGCTACCATATTGGAAGGTTCTACAGGTTCGATCTGCTATCGACGTGATGCACGTGACGAAAAATGTTTGCGTGAACCTGCTAGGCTACTTGGGCGTGTACGGGAAGAAAAAAGATACAAAGGAAGCACGAGAGGATCAAAAACGTGTGAAAGAACGAGATAGCCTAAGTCCCGAACACTACGAAGGTCCTGCCAGCTACGCTCTTACCAAACAAGAGAAAGTAATATTCTTTGAATGACTGAGCAGTATCAAGGTCACGGCTGGCTTCTCATCAAATATAAAGAGGATAGTAAATGTGAGACTTCAAAAATTTCAGAACCTAAAGTCTCTTGATTGCCACGTGATTATGACGCAATTGCTTCCGATTGCACTGAGGGGGCTACTACTGGAAAATGTTCGAGTACCCATTGTGAAGCTTTGTACATTCCTCAATGCAATATCTCAGAAGGTAATCAATCCAGCGATTCTACCAGGGTTGCAAAATGATGTGGTCCAGTGTCTTGTCAGTTTTGAGTTGGTGTTCCCTCCATCCTTCTTCGATGTTATGACGCATCTCCTGGTTCACCTAGTCGAAGAGATTCAAGTTCTCAGTCCTGTATTTCTGCACAATATGTTCCCATTTGAGAGGTTCATGGCAGTATTAAAGAAATATGTTCATAACCGTGCTACGCCAGAAGGAAGCATCTCCAACGGCTACGGTAACGAGGAGGTCATTGAGTTATGTGTTGACTATATTCATGATCTTAAGCCGATTGGTGTTCCACAATCACGACATGAGGGTAGACTTAGTGGAAAAGGCACACTAGGAAAGAATTTTTTTTTTATGGATGGGCATTCTTTCACTGAAGCACACTATACAGTTCTACAAAGTTCTACCTTGATGGCCCCGTATATCGATGAACACAAGAATCTTGTACGCTCCCTACACGCGGGGAAGTCTGACAACTGGATTGTACGTACACACATGGCGACTTTCGGCGGTTGGTTGCGAGCACATCTCCGAAATAAAGGCAAGGTTGATGAACAATTAGGGTTCTTGTTGGCCAGGGAACCATCTACAACTATATGTACTTTCCAATGGTACGAGATAAATAGGAATACATTTTACACGAGTGTCCAAGATAAAAAGAGCACGAACCAAAACAATGGTGTTCGCATTGATGCAACAAACAACAATGGGCAGAAGAACACATATTATGGTTGCATAGAGGAGATATGGAAACTTGACTATGGACCTTCTTTTAAGATCCCTTTGTTTCGGTGCAAATGGGTCAATCTGAAAGGCGGGCTTGAGATAGACAAGATGTACGGAATGCCAACATTGGATCTAAACAATCTTGCGTACGGAGACGAACCATTCGTGCTAGCCAATGATGTGGCTCAGGTTTTCTATGTGAAGGACATGTCTAGCAGACCCAAAAAAAGATACATCCTGGGAGTGGAGGAGCCGAGGCGTCACATAGTTCTTTCAGGAAAAAGAAACATCGTGGGAGTGGAGGACAAGACAGACATGTCAGATGATTATAATAATTTTGATGAAATTCCGCCATTCGTAGTGAACATTGACCCAATCATCAAGTTGATCGAAGAAGATGCTCCATGGTTCTGACCCAGAAGAACTGGCGGCGTTGTGTGATGGAGATGTTGGTGCGATGTGTAATAATTAATATATTAAACTTTTTATATGAACAAGATGCTCCATTTTTACCTGCATATCAAATGGATCCGTCGGCGTTGATAAAACAAAACACATGATTTCACATGCATACAGCCCCACAGTGGTTCCTGAGTGCCTGCATATTAAATGCACCGTGGGGCGTATGTAGGAAATCCGAGTGATTTGCATTCCTCGATAGATGAATTGAACTATTATTTTGATAGAACAAAACACACGGTTTCCCCTGCATACAACCCGACCGTGGCTCTTGAGTGCCTCGCATGACAAATGCACGGTCAGACGTATGCAGTGAATCTGAATGCTTTGTATACCACCACCCGGGCACTAGAAGGAGGATACAGGATACACTGAGTGCTCCCCTCGTCCGAGAGGGGGCTATATATAGGGTCACGTGGCTCAACCAGTGGTACTGATAGTGTTGATCCAACAGCTCACAAGTGCTCAAAAGAAGCACACCCCTGATCCAACGGCTAACAAGTGTTTGAAAGAAACACACGATCCGTATGCTTCTTTAGTCCCGGTTTGGAAGTGAAAGTGTTGATCGAACAACTCAGAAGCAAACAAAAGAAACACACACATGATCGAACGGCTAACAAGTACTTGAAAGAAACACACGATCCGAGTGCTTCTTTAGTCCCGGTTTGGAAGTGAAAGTGTTGATCGAACAACTCTGAAGCAATCAAAAGAAACACACACATGATCGAACGACTAACAAGTGCTTGAAAGAAACACACGATCCGTGTGCTTCTTTAGTCCCGGTTTGGAAGTGAAATTGTTGATCGAACAGCTCAGAAGCCATCAAAAGAAACACACACCTGATCGAACGGCTAACAAGTGCAAAAGTTATTCAAATTCATATTCAAACTAGTTTTAACTAATTAAAATAATTATGATAGAAAACAAAAAATGGGGTTGTATTAGTTAGTAAAAATCAAACACTTTTCATATTCAAAGTTTTTTCAAATTCCAAAGTTTGCAAAAAGTTATTCAAATTCATATTCAAACTAGTTTTAACTAATTAAAATAATTATGATAGAAAACAGAAAATGGGGTTGTATTAGTTAGTAAAATTCAAACACTTTTCATATTCAAAGTTTTTTCAAATTCCAAAGTTTACAAAAAGTTATTCAAATTCATATTCAAACTAGTTTCAACTAATTAAAATAATTATGATAGAAAACAAAAAATAGAGTTGTATTAGTTAGTAAAATTCAAACACTTTTCATATTCAAAGGTTTTTCAAATTCCAAAGTTGTGTAAAAAGTTATTCAAATTTATATTCAAACTAGTTTTAACTAATTAAAATAATTATGATAGAAAACAGAAAATGGGGTTGTATTAGTTAGTAAAATTTAAACACTTTTCATATTCAAAGTTTTTTCAAATTCCACAGTTTGCAAAAAGTTATTCAAATTCATATTCAAACTAGTTTTAACTAATTAAAATAATTATGATAGAAAACAGAAAATGGGTTTGTATTAGTTAGTAAAATTCAAACACTTTCATATTCAAAGTTTTTTCAAATTCCAAAGTTTTCAAAAAGTTATTCAAATTCATATTCAAACTAGTTTTAACTAATTAAAATAATTATGATAGAAAAAAGAAAATGGGGTTGTGTTAGTTAGTCAAATTCAAACACTTTTCATATTGAAAGTTTTTTCAAAATCCAAAGTTTGCAAAAAGTTATTTAAATGAGCAGAAAACAGAAAACAGAAAAAGAAAATAAAAACATAAAAAGAAAATGACAAAAACCCTATCTATCCTGGGTCGTGGCTCAGCCCGGGACAAATAGGGTGCTATCTGTTCCGGGTGGAGCCACGGCCCGGGACAGATGGGTGCTATTTGTCCCGGGCCGTGGCTCCACCCGGGACAGATAGCCTCTCCCCTATATAACCAACACTTAGCCACGGTTCCAACCACCACCCGGAGCGAAACCAGATCGACGCCGTCAGGCTGCCCAATTTTCGCGCCGCCGCCTCCTTCCTCCACTCCGGCCGGGCCTCGCTCCATCCTCGAGCGCCGCCGCCTTCCTCCTCGACTCCGAAAACTAGGTGAGCCCTCTCTTCCCTCTCTTTGCGCCACCGTGCGTTGATGTTCCTCGACTCCGGCTAGCTCCGCCCACCGCCACCCCGATGTTGCCGCCCCTCCGATGACCCCGACTCCGGCTAGCTACGGCGTCGCGCCGGCGCGCCTCCGACGAACAAGACCCCGACACTGCCGTCCCTCCTAGCGCCGCGCCTTCCTCCTCGACCCCGACCCTGACTCCGCCGCCGCGCCTCCGATGACCAAGAAGTGGCGGCGCCGCCACTCCCAGGTAGCCCGCGTTCGTGCACATCAGACGCGCATACGCGCACGGCCGGGCTCGCCATAAATCGACGCCGGCGTCGTGGTCGCCGCCGCGGCCGATCTCCCCCACCGATGACATCACGGTGACGTTGCGGCGGGTCTGTTGAGTTTTTTGTCTAGAATTTTTTTCCAGAAAATGTTTAAAACTGGAAAATCAATATTTTAAATCTATTCATCCAAAAAATATGGAAAATATATCAAAATGATGACAACAAATAAACCTAAATACTTATGGTATTATGCAAATATATTTCAAATAATGAAATACGATGAATAGTTCGAGACAAATTTTACAACACGTAAGTCTAAAAAAGAAACGCACAACACGTAATGCGCGCACGTCCCCGTTGTCTCCGTCTCCTCCCCGTCGTCTCCGTCTCCTCCTCGTCGTCTCTACGCCGCCGTCCGCGCGCACGTCTCTCGCCCCAATACAAATAAATGATAAAATATGTTGAGTTAGATTTAGTTTGTAATGTTAGTTGTAGTTAAATTATTTAGGTATTGAGTTATTAAAATTATGTAAAGTTGTATGACATGTGGGTGCACTTGCAAAATTATTGCAAATGTGATTTTATTAACATAATGTTATTGCAAATGTGATTTTATTGCAATGGGATGAAATAGTATTGCAATTGTTCGGATTGACATATTATATATTGTTCGACTACATTATTATTGCAAATGTAAATGGATGAGGGAAATGTAAATGGACGAGTGAAATGTAAATGGATGATTGAAATGTAAATTAACATATTATATATTGTTCGACTACATTATTAACACATTATTATTGCAGAAACTATGGACACCGGTAGAAATCTTGAACAAGAAGAGGACATGTT
Organism: Poa annua; assembly: GCA_026929855.1. Classification (NCBI taxonomy): domain Eukaryota; kingdom Viridiplantae; phylum Streptophyta; class Magnoliopsida; order Poales; family Poaceae; genus Poa; species Poa annua. Next base: position 60,562,130 of record CM049432.1, read on the forward strand.
CGGCATCATCCGCGAAAGTGATGGATTGGACCAACAAGAAGAGGAACACTTAGAAGATTTCACCGGACAATTCCTGAACGAGTCCGGTGATGGATTGAAGGGGCATTCAGATGGAATAGACGTCAACGACATTTCAGCTCACCGATAGTTCACCGACTCTACTGTTGGAAAGTCGTCCGCCGAGGTGTTTGTCTCTGTTGAATAGATTTGTGTGTAAACATATATTAAATATCACTTTTTCTTGTGTTTAGCCGTCGGCGAGCCACGAACCGGGACCAAGCAAAAAAGCATCCGTGAAACGAGGTGGGCCACGAACCGGGACCAAAAAGCTACAAGGGAAACATAAGTACCACATCGACGTAATCAATGAAAAAGGCAAATCGATTGCTCCCGCTAACCACACCAGGAAATTTGTAGCTCAGTGCGCAGTCATCGTTCGGATAGACTCTCCATTAGGGCTCAAGAATGGTATAATCCCAAGGTGCCAAAAGAGGGGGTTATTTATGTCTCGGATGAAGACAGACAACTCCATTGGGATGAGCTCATGCAAAATTTCACTTTACCGGAAGACGAGGATGTAGAGAACCCGGTTATAGAGAATCGATGCAAGGCCTGGACTTATATGGAGATGGGTGAACTGTTCCGCAACTAGAAGAAAAGGCTAAACAAGTTCATTGAAGGTAAGACTCCAGAATTTGTCGGAGTCTATGAAAAGATAAAAGATGAGTGGCCCGCATTTAAGGCGTACAAGCAATCGGAAGCCGCTAAGAAAATCTCAGCGAGAAATCAGAAAAATGCAAAGAAAAATATATATCACCATAACATGGGGTCAGGTGGCTACATGAAGGCCATGCCTAAGTGGGCGAAAATGGAGGATGAGTTATTGGCTAAAGGTATAGAGATCGAGACATTTGACTGGCTAGACCGGCTTAAGGCTTGGTTCTATGGGCATGGTGGAAAGTTAGACCCTGTAACAGGTGACTGTCTTTTTTCCAAGAAGCACGGACCTGACCCTATTGAAGCACTCAGAGAGGTATGGAAGGAGGTCACGGAAGGCAGGTTCCACCCTAACAGAGAGAAGGACGAGCTATCGCGAGCCCTTGGGAATCCTGAACACAATGGACGAACACGAGGAACCGTCGGCTCCATACCGTGGATACTTGGGTTTCCCAAAGATGTTGGCACTTACAGAAGCCGAGCGAGAAAGAAGAAAGAACATGCCGACCGGGTCCAGAGGATGGAAAATAAACTACTAGAGCATGAGAAGGAGATAGCAGAGCTGAAGGCAGAGAAGCAGACTCGACGGATGCCCTGCGAATCTGAGACGCCCGAAGATCCTTCTCCTGATCCAAAATCAATGCGGAGAAGCAGCGTGGCTTCGACCGAGCTCGATCGCCACAATGATATGACGGGTCCTCGTCACCTCGTGGATAATATCGTGCAGCGGGAACTTTGCGACCTACATGTGCCATGCTTGAACATAACCGTGAAGGTGGCGCACGGTTGTGCCCTTCCACCTATACCAAATGGAACTTACCATTGCCGCCCTATTCCAGATGGCTATGTTGTTGTCGCGGTTGATGAGGTTATGAAGACATATGAGTGAATTAAGCTGGACTTCCCTATGGGTGAAGACGAGGTTGAGTTGAGATTTGCCCTCAAGAGTACCTGCTTATGGAAAAATGAATACATCGTGTTCCCACACATGCAGCAAAATCGCCCTCCCAGTCCACATGCCAGTCCAAAGAACTACAGCAACAATGACAACCAAGACGCTAGTCCAGACACCCCCGACAATGAAAACCACAACGCTAGTCCATCTCCGCCGTCGCGTGAGCGTACTCCGCCGCCACGTGAGCTAACTCCGCCACCGCGTCAACGGACTCCGTCGCCTCCGCAAAAGAAGAGGAAGTGCACCGCTACGTCGACTAGTACTCAGAAAAGCGAAACGGGGAAGTCTCGCTCTGTGAACTCGCTCGAAGATATCGATATATGGGTCAACGAGATCCAGGTTGCCCAGAGAAAGAAGGCAAAAAAGATGTCTTTGCCTTTTCCGGTATATTCTACGGATGCGATACAGTGGGCCCTAGAATTTCTTACGCATCCGTCGTAATATGAACTAAATATGGACGATGACTACACACGCGTTCTGGTGCGTACATCTAGGAGAGTGCGGGAAGAACAAAAACTTGCTGCCACCCACAAGAGAGATGTTTCACAGCTCGGAATGCAGGCGGGACAATCGGTCCCCCCACTCATATTGGCGCCTTACAACCGGAACCCGGTCGACGATGTACTTTTGCAGCAAGCCAGATATATGGGTCTATCTCTGACAGCGCTTAAGGCATTACAATCTGGCAAGAGTGTCACCATATATGAGGTGGTGCGGAAATATGTTAGAGGAGAAGATATTGTCGAGCCTGCTATGGTGCGCACTCTACCAGCTATGTTGCACCAACTAAATGCATGGTACATGCGTACCACGAAAAGTCAAGAAGGAGATTGGCTCTATGGGAAAATTCCAAAGGATTTTTATGGCCCAGGTGATGATGAGATTCAAATTGGGTATTGCGAATTATGACAGTTATTCAATTTTGACGCGCTCGACAAATCTATCATCAGTGCCTTTTGCATGTAAGTAATTAAAGTATGTATATATGTCATTAATTCTCCAGCTCAACTTATTTTTCATTGCCTGTAATTATCTTCATCACTATATTCTTTTTGTACTCTATTATGTAGGCTGAAAATTATACAATCTCGAAAGTTGGGACTCAATCACAAGATTGGATTCATTGACCCTAATCGAGTTCATCATCATGGTTTGTTACATTATCCAGAGAATACGGAGGAGCTTTTGCTAACTTACTTGATGACGCAACATTACAAAAACATCATAATTTTCCCGTTCAACTTCGAGTGAGTTGTTTACTTTCTTATACATACTCGATGTTAAGTATATGTAATTGATGATTTAGTTATTAACAAATATAAACATATGGCAGATTTCACTGGGTATTATTTGAGATTGATGTTGAAAAGGCAATCGTTGATATCTTGGACCCATTATCGAAACCTGAAGAAAAGTTCGACGGCACGAAACAGATGCTCCAGAGGTAATTTCGTTCATTATCACAATCGACCTCGTCTTTTCTAATAATATATCATAATTAGTAAACTTCTTTACTAATTTTCTATACCGTAAACTTCAGGGTTTGGGACAAGTTCACCTCTTTCCACAAGGACGTCGGTATAGCCCGGAAGCTCACTTTTAAATGGCGAGAGGTAAGCCGTACTAGCTAGGTTCCACGTATGCATATTTTTAATTTTAGTCTCACAATACCATTTTTCAATATTTTTTATTATTATTTGATTGGTTTTTTATCTTATTCTCTCATAAAGTGCGCGAAGCAGCAACCGGGCACCAATTTGTGTGGATTCTATGTTTGCGAGTTCATCCGAATTCACTTCAATGAGGGGGCAGACTGGAATGTCGTACGTTAACAATTTATTCAAACTTGTTCACTTTTCAAATTGAATTATTTTCATGATGATTGATATATTGGTGTTGATCTCTCCTTTTTAGTTTGAGACGATCCGGAACAGGCTTGATGCAAAAGACCGCCTACTACCAATTGCGGAGGAAATTGCGGGTTTTTTACTTGACCATGTCATAAAGCCAGGCGCATAATGCAGTATGATCCATCCAAAAAAGACCATCCCAAGGAAAAAATATGGTCTAATGCCTATTCTGTCAAGTAATTATCTCTGTTAGTAAATATTTAGACATGATCTTACGGTTGTAAATATTTGTTTTGGAAAACTCGTGTATTACTAGTATTCGTGACCATCCCGAAGAAAAAATCTTGTATTCATGATATATATTATATAGTAGCGTATAATATGCAACTCGATCTTGTTTAAAATAAAAAATAAATATCAACAACAGAAACGTAAAAGAATCAGTAAAATAGAAAACAATAAACAAAAAAACAGAAAACAAAAAACAATCATAGTACTGTCTCGGGACAAATGAGAGCCAGCCTCTGGCTGTCTCAATTGGCCACGTGACCCCCTATTGGTCACGGGTCGTGGCGTGCCCGGGACGAATAGGGCAGGCTATTTATCGCGAACACGGTGTCCCGGACGCGTGCCCAAAGCCGTTTAGACTCGGGACGATTAGCTCGATCTGCTCTAGTGACGTCTTCAGAGTGTGTCAACTTCACTTTTCTCTGCACGCTGAAATCAAGATCAGTGATTGATCGGCCATCGGACGATGGAAATTACGGCATTTGGATCATTTTGCTCGGCCCGACATCTTTTACCTTTCTGAGCTTTAATGTAATGTGCCTTTATGTAAGGCTATAAAGTCATGTCTCCTCTCTCCTGCTACCTCTAGGGTTATCTTCTGGTTACTTGTACTTGTGTAGATCTAGTTAATCCGCCCTCTGAAAGTGGCTGAATCCCGTGACAATTTATTGTCTGCATTTCTGAAGTTGCTTGCATTGAAGGTTGGACGCGCTTGGGAGGAGCTCGACAACGCAAGGGGCCGGACGGCTGGTGATGCTGTGAATGAAACCCTCACCACCACATAGAAGGGTTGAAAACAGGTGTGTTGTCTAAATATCCAACATTTTTAAACAACGATAAAGTAAATGATCCAAAGAGATCAGCAAGCCATTGTAATTCAGGCATATGTGATCAGTTGAATGCGCTCCTACATCAACTATGTAATATCGTTCTTTTTGAAGAAATAGCAGGGAGCCTACAAATACCATATATAGTACAAAGCATTACAATAATGCAAAAGAACACTATCATACAAACGATTAACTACAAACAATGTATAATTGGCGCAATACACCAATTGGCTAAGAACATTCACGACCAGCTGGCAGGGATGACAATTTCAGTTTGCAAATAATCAAAATGATTGCCAGGTCTTTCAGTTGTAGCGAACACCTTGATTGCTTGTTGCATGGTTGGACGGTGTGATGGATTAGGTTCTATGCACCAAATAGCGACGGTGATCACTTTCAATATTTCACACGCGGTCTCAGCTTCAGGGAGTGGGAGCCCGATGTCAAACAAATCCTCGAGTGGTATACTTTTGTTGGCCATGGAAGAAAGAAAACCACTTGGATGATGTCCCATGAACAACTCCAGCATGAGCACTCAAAAGCTATAGACATCACACTTCTCTGTCACCCTTGCTGAGTATGCAAGCTCTGCAATATCAATATTGATGAGTTAACTTTTGGTGAATGAGTAAGTAAAGAAGATGCAACCCGAAAAAAATAGTATGCGTCAATGAGGGTAATGTTTTAGACAATATAAATCACTTTTGGAATCTCAATGTCAATTGTTACAATGTTAATTGTTACAAATTGCTAATAGCAAGTAGTTAATGGAACAAATGAGCTCAAGGATTGATGTTGCTAATGTCAACTGTAGATATTAGAAACAAAGTTTATAATAAATATTATAGAAAATAAATGATAAAATGTTCTTCACTACTTGTAGTGACCATTAGCAAACTCAATACTAAAAGATAAGTTCGAAGTTAACAAAATCATAGAAAACATAACAACACCCTAATTTAGCCAACGTAGATATAATTTTACCTGGGGCAAGATATCCATTCGTCCCAGCAAGCCTTGTGCAATTTGATGCATCCACATCTAGTATTTTTGCTAGACCAAAATCTGATATACAGGCACTGAATTCCATATTAAGCAAAATATTGCTGCTAGTTATATCTCTATGGACTAGCGGTACAAAGCAATCATGATGCATGTAGGACAAAGCATTTGCTACATCGTTAGCAATATTTAATCTTCTTTTCCAATCCAATTCAATTGCAGTTTCCTTGCTCTTCAAAGATTTTGCTAAGCTTCCCTTATCCATGTATTCATACACAAGAAATCTTTCATGAGCAGCAGAACAGTAGCCAAATAACTTCACAATGTTGCGGTGCCGAATAGGAATCAAAGCATCTATTTCACGATTAAATAGCTCTTCATCTTCCATTGTATGAATCTTCTTCACTGCAAATATTTCACCAGTACCTGCCATTCTTGCCGGAAGAGGTTCAGAAGGCGGTAATGGAGATGAAAGCCAATTCGGCCCCGGGACCGGATGGGCTCCCGGTGGCCTTTTTCCAGACTTTCTGGGACGCGGCTAAGGCCGTGATTATGCCTATGTTCCAAGAGTTCTATATTGGAACACTGGTGATATCACGACTAAACTATGGCGTGGTGACCCTGATTCCCAAGGTAGTGGGAGCCACGGACATCCGCCAGTTTCGTCCCATCACTGTCCTTAATGTCGTCTATAGGATCCTATCTAAGGTGTGCGCCGCGAGACTCGCCCCCGTGTTGGAGCGGATCACGCACCCCTACCAGTTTGCCTTTTTGAAAGGCCGGTTCATACACGATGGAATCCTATCTCTTAGTGAGATTATTCATGAGGTGCAAACACGCCACCAGAAAGGCGTGTTCCTCAAGCTGGATTTCCAGAAGGCGTACGACCGCCTAGACTGGGCCTTCCTCCGCTTGGTTCTAGAGCGGAGGGGGATTGATGATAGGATGATTGGGTGGATCATGCAGCTGGTGATGAGTGGTCACACAGCCATTAACGTGAATGGGGAAATAGGTCCCTATTTTCGGTCTACCTGTGGAGTTAGGCAGGGGGATCCGATCTCCCCCTTGCTTTTCAACTCCGCGGTAGATGCCCTTGCGGAGGTCTTAGAGCGTGCTAAGACTGCCGGCCATATCAGTGGTGTGGTGGGACACCTTGTCCTGGGGGGAGGCGTGACCCACCTACAATATGCTGATGACACTATGATCATGGTAGAGGGGTCGGAACTAGATATAGTTAACCTCAAGTTCTTACTCCTCTGCTTTGAGGCCATGTCAGGCCTTAAGATCAACTTCGACAAGAGTGAGATCGTGATTCTTGGGTACTCGGAGGAGGACCAACAGAGGTTTGCGGACAACCTGAATTGCAGGTTGGCCTCCTTCCCAGTTACGTATCTGGGGATGCCGGTCAGGGACACTCGAATCCTCTCTAAGGATTACGAGCCCCTTGTTGCACGAGTCAAATCAAAATCGGAGCCTTGGCAGGGGAGGTTTACCTCCAAGGGGAGCAAAACGATCTTGATTAACTCGTGCATTTCTAGCCTAGCCATGTTTTTGATGGGGATGTATATCTTGCCGGACGGGGTCCATGCTAGCTTCGACAAGGAGCTGTCTAGATTCTTCTGGCAGGCATCGTCTGAGAAACATAAGTACCACATGGTGAAATGGGCTGATATTTGCGCTCCCAAGGAGGTTGGGGGCATACGTATTTTGGCGTCGCGACACATGAACAAGGCACTGATGTTGCGTTGGGTGTGGAGGATCCTTCGGGGCGAGGGAGGCTTATGGCTTGACTTGGTAAAAGCCAAGTATCTTAGGGGTTGCCCCTTGTTGGCGTGTGAGCGAAAAGAGGGATCCCAATTCTGGCACGCCATCCAATCTATTAAGGAGTATATCAGACTAGGGGCGGTCTCATCCGTAGGTAACGGACGAGATACCCTATTCTGGCTTGACTCCTGGTTTGGCGGAAGGCCGCTAAGAGTTGTGTTCCCGGATCTTTTTGCGATCTGTGCGGAACCTTTGGTGTCGATTGCCTCCGCCTTCCAGCAGGGACAGTGGAACATTGGCTTCCGCCGCACGTTCGGCCCGGGGGAGGTCGCGAGCTGGAGGTCTATGCTCGCATCTCTCCCCCTATACCTGTCTGACAGCCCGGATAGGGTAGCTTGGAGCCTTACGCCGGCGAAGCAATTCTCAGTAGGCTCTGCCTACCGGGCCCTATTTAGTGGGCCGGTGCTATCGTGGACGACACATCTTTGGAAGGCGCCTCTGCCTCTAAAGATCAAGATCTTTACTTGGCAGCTTCTCCACGACCACCTCCCGTCGGGAGTGGAGGTGGCGAAGCGTTTGGGACCTGGTGATGGCACCTGTCCACTTTGTGCGGTCCCCGAGACGGGGACCCATATCCTTTTCTCTTGCCCCGCTGCTCGGTTCCTGTGGAGCTTTCTCGCCGAGGCCTTGGGTCCTGAGTGGCAGGCCTGTGACTTGGCAGAGTTCCTGGAAGTGCAGGCGAACCATACCGGGAGGAGGAGGTCCCTCTTCTGGTTGGTGTTCGCAGCAATGACCTGAACCCTTTGGACTATTCGTAACAAGATGGTCATCGAGCATGTCTTCCCACGGCGAGCCGCTGACTCAGTTTTTAAATTCTTGGCTTACCTGCAGGAGTGGCACCCGTTGGCTAGACAGAGGGACAGGCAGCGGCTGGACGGCATTATTGAGGATCTCCTGAAGGCGGCACGCCTTCTTTCCCCTCCGCCCAGCCGTTGAGCTCTACCTTGTAGAGTTTGTATCAGGACTATTTCTGCTTCCCTTGGGCTTGTTTGTGCTGTGGCCCCAACAAAATCTCTCCCTCGCTTACTTTGTATTGCTTTTCCTCGTTTGTCGGTGGTTGTAAACTGTGGATAGTTGCTTTATTTATAAAGCGGGGCGCAAGCCTGTTTCGAGGAGGAAATATTTCACCAGTTGGTAACTGGGCTCTATAGACAGATCCATTCCCTCCCGTTCCAATGCAATGATCATCGCTGAAATTTTTTGTGGCATCAATAATTTGCTTGTACACATCTTCCCCATCAAAGTTCCAGATGGCGAACATCTTGACCTGTTCCAGTCCCTTTGAACTTTCTGCCTTGGATCTCTTCTTTTTACATTGCCATGTTGCTATTGCAGCGATGAACAGAAAAGATACAGTGGCAGGTATTATAGCTATTAAAATAGCTCTCTTCTTCTTTTCTTGTCGATAACTTTGAGTGTGGTCACAAGGGGGCAGACTTTTCACATCACCGCACAAATTTGTATTATTTATGAGCCATTCGGTTGGAGCTTCTTCGAAGCTGTGGCACTGGCCCTTCTAGCTTGTTATAAGACACATCCATGTAACAGAGGCTGTTCATGCGTTGAAATGATGGTGGAATTCTGCCGCTCAATGCATTGTGTGAAAGATTCAAGGCTTCAAGCATGCTAAGATCACCTAACTGAGCCGGTATCATGCTATCAAATGAATTGTCACTTAGATCTAACAATCCTTGTAGGTTTACCAACATTCCTAGTTCATTAGGAATGCTACCAGCTAGATAGTTATGGGCTTATGGCTCAAGTTCAGAAAGCTAAGCTTTAAGCAGTGCTCAACTGACCCTCCTAAGTGGCCACTTAGGTTATTCGAAGATAAATCCAAATACTCCAGATTTTTTAGAGATGCAATTTCCTGCGGTATACTTCCCTTGAGAAAGTTGTTTCCGAGGCTCAAGTTGAATAATGTCATTATATTGCCAATTTCTGACGGAATATGTCCTTCAAGATTATTTGATGAGACATCAAATATCCTCAACTGAGACAATTTTCCTATGCTTGGTGGTATGACTCCAGTGATACTGTTGTCCGAGGCACGGAACATGGAAAGCCCATAGCACTCACCCCAGCGATGAGATAGTTGACCAGATAGTTTGTTCGAACTGATATCTATATAGACAAGATTTGGATAAAAACCCATCTCAGAGATATCTCCTTCGAGCTGATTTCGTTCAAGACGAAATCTGACCAGGCTCGTGCATCTTAGCAAGCTTGTTGGCAAGGGTCCAACTAACATGTTGTTATAAGCGGTGAAATTTTGTAGCCGGACTCCCGCACAAATACCGGATGGCAAGGCACCAGAGAGTTTGTTAGAACTTCGCGTGAACCAAACAAGATTTCTTAAGTTTCCAATTTCTTGTGGAACAGATCCAGATAATTGGGATGGAACCACTTAGTGTGTTGTTGTAAAGGTTCAATTCCTCTAAGTTCACTAAATAACCTAATTCTTTAGGGATGTTTCCAGAAAATTGATTATCGTTAGGTCCAAGGTGGTGAGTTTTGTCAAATTCCCCTAATAGTCTGGAATAGATCCTGTAAGTTTGTTCTGTCCTAGTTCCAAATGCTCTAAGTTCACTAAATTCCTTATTTCTATAGGGATATGTCGGATGAATTCGTTAGTCGAAATATTTAGAGTTGTTAACTGCGTTAAATTTCCTATGCTGGTTGGAATATAGTCTTCAAGATGGTTCGCACTAAGGCTGAGCAGCTTAAGTCTCACTAATTTTCCAACTTCTGTAGGAATTGATCCCGAAAGCTGATTATCAGAAAGATGCAGGACTGAGAGTTTGTTCAGGTTACCTATATCGCTTGGGATTGAACCTGAAAAGTTGTTCTGGCTTATGTCTAGGTGTTCAAGGTTGAATAAATTCACTATTTCTTTGGAAATGAGACCTGCAAATTTATTTTGGGATATTGATAGTCTAGTCAGGTGTTCCAAATTTACTGTAGAGTTGGCTGGACCAAAGGAAACTGGACCTGAAAGACTATTGTTTGATAAATCTAATTTAGCTAAGCGATTTAGGTGGCCTATTTCGCAAGGGATGTTACCGACCAGTTGATTGCTTGACAAGTTTAGGCTCACAAGGCTACCCAGTTTTCCTATCTGTCTTGGTATTTCACTGGTTATTTGGTTGTCATGAAGCATTAGAAAACATTAATAAACCGGGCACCTTCTTCTTAATAAATGTAGAGTACTAAGGAGAGCTAACCTCACGGTGGTGGAGTTGCCTAGGACTGGCGGCTGGCATGGCTGTGTTGTATATGTCGATAACCTCCTCTCCTCCTCCTCTGTTATCTTCTAGGTCACACTAAGTGGGCTGGGCCCTGGGCCGGTTCAACACTCCCCCTCAAGATGGATGGTAGATATCTATCAACCCCATCTTGTCACATAAGTTACAATCCTTTGTTCCTAATCCCTTTGTTAAACAATCAGCAAACTGTTGTTCAGTGCTAACATGAGTGAGACTGATGATCCCAGCATCAAGTTTCTCCTTTATAAAGAAGCGATCAATCTCCACATGTTTTGTCCTATCATGTTGAACTGGGTTATTTGCAATGCTGATAGCCGACTGATTATCACACCACACTCTCAGAGGCCCCTTCCTCAGAAGCTTCAATTCACCCAGAGCATCTCACTCAACCCTTGGGAAAGGGCTCTATACTCAGCTTCTGCTGTTGATCTAGACACAACTGGCTGTTTCTTGCTTCTCCAGGACACTAAATTTCCTCCCACAAACACATAATAGCCTGATGTTGATCTTCTATCATCTTGACAATCAGCCCAGCTTGAGTCACTATAACCATCCACTTCAAGATGTCCACTCTTTGCAAACCACAACCCCTTTCCCGGAGTCCCCTTCAGGTACCTCAAGATTCTGTGCACTATATCAAGGTGCCCACTTCTTGGTTCATGCATGTATCTGCTCACTACGCTCACGGCGTATGTAATGTCAGGCCTAGTGTGACACAAATATAATAACCTCCCAACCAGTTTTTGATAATCTTCCTTGTTCACTAGCTCACCTGATTGTGCTGTCACTTGATGATTTTGTTCAATCGGGTTGGGAGCTGCACGACATGCCATCATGCCCATGTCACTCAAGAGATCTAAGGTGTATTTTCGTTGGCACAAAGAGATTCCCTTCTCTGTTCGGGCCACTTCTATGCCAAGAAAGTATTTTAGGTTGCCCAAATCTTTTACCTCAAACTCCTTACTCAGGCACTCCTTTAATCTCTTGATTTCTTCTTGATCATCTCCCGTAATGATGATGTCATCCACATATACGGCAAGAATTGTGATTCTATGGTCAGAGTGTTTGAAGAACACCGTGTGGTCACCATTACATTGACCATATCCCATACCACAAATGGCACGTCTGAACCTATCAAACCATGCCCTCGGTGATTGTTTCAATCCATACAAGGACTTCTTCAGCCTACATACTTTCCCTGTGGTCTCCGAGGTACCAAAGCCTGGTGGTATCTCCATATACACTTCTTCCTTCAGGTCACCATGCAAAAAAGCATTCTTGACATCTAGTTGATGTAGCTTCCACCCAAAGTTAGCAGCACAGGAAACCAATATCCTAACTGTGTTCATCTTTGCCACTGGCGCAAATGTCTCATCATAGTCAATTCCATAAGTTTGACTAAACCCTCTAGCGACCAAGCTAGCTTTGTACCGTTCTACCTTCCCTTCTGGATTTTGCTTCACGGTATAAATCCATTTGCAGCTCACGGCTTTCTTTCCTAGCGGCAGTGTGGTTAGCACCCACGTCTTGTTTTTCTTTAGTGCTTCCAACTCCTCTATCATTGCATCACGCCACTTTGGATCTTGCTTTGCACTCTTCCAATCTTTTGGGACTGACACACATTGGAGAGAGGCAACAAAGGCTCTGTAGGAAGGAGACAAAGCCTCATAAGACACAAAATTTCCAATATCATGATCATCCTGAATATTTTGTAGTGCCTTCTTTGCCACTATAGTATCCTGCTCATCCCTGTATTTTTCAGGAGGCTTTCCTGCCTTAGCTCGTGGTTCTTTCCTCAAGGCAATAGGAAGGTCCACAGTGTCACATGAGCTAGCATCACTACATTGCTGCTCCCCCTGCACATGTGTCTGCTGCCCCGCAGTGTTAGATGAGCTCATATCAGTGTCTTGTTGCTCCCCCTGCACTTGTGGCTGCCGTCTAGAGTACACTCGGAGATTCTGCGGCCAACGATCTCGAACAGGAACAGGAATCTGGAGAGAACCAAATTGAATTGTGCCCACTGTTGGTTGAACCTGTACATCATCATCGGTGTTAGTACTCACGGAATCACCCTGAGTACATGGTACAACCTTCTCCCCCTCATGACCATCTTGCACAGAGTGTAGGTGGTCAAGTTCTGCAAATAATAGATTCAGATCAGTCGGTTCACCATAGAATGGCTCAGATTCCCTGAAGGTGACATCCATACTCACAAACATGCGTTTTGCAGAGGGGCTCCAACACTTATACCCTTGCTGACTCGATGAATAACCCATAAACACACATTTCAGTGCCCGTGGGTCTAACTTTCCAATAGATGGCCTATGATCCCGAACAAAACAAGTACTTCCAAATAACTTCGGAGGGACGACAAACTTATTTTCTCCAAACAACAGCTCACATGGGGATTTCATACCTAGTATCCTGGAAGGAGTGCGGTTGATCAAGTATGTGGCTGTCATGACTGCTTCACTCCACAAGAATTTTGGAACATTCATCGTATACATCAACGAGCGAGCTACCTCCAAAACATGGCGGTTCTTTCGCTCCTCCACACCGTTTTGGGGAGGAGTATCTGGGCAGGATGTTTGATGAAGAATTCCCTGGGCAGACAAGAAGGCCCCAAAGGTGGTGTTCACATACTCTGTGCCATTGTCACTCCTGATTATTTTCACCTGCACCTGGAACTGATTCTTCACATATGCATGAAAATTCTGAAAACTGTTAAACACCTCATCCTTATGACGCATCAAGTAAACCCACGTCATACGAGAATAGCAGTCGATGAAGGTAACAAAATACTTCATTCCATTAACTGACACCACTGGACATGTCCACACATCCGAATGAATAAGCATAAAAGGAGATATACTCCTCAGCCCCTTACTCACATATGAGGCTCTTGTGTGTTTAGCATACTCGCAAGCATCACATGACAACTTGTCCTTACTTATTCCACACATAACATCAGGAAATATTCTACTCATCTTGTCGAAAGATACATGCCCCATCCTACAGTGATGGATCATCGCACGCTTCTCTTTGTCTTCCATGGTGGCAGCATACACCAAATCTGGTTGCACGCCCTTGTCCATGTACCAAAGGCCCCTACGCCTGGTACCAGTCCCAACCATCTGCCTCGTCTGTCGCTCCTGAATCAAGCAACCAAACTTGTCAAAAGTCACACTACAGTCAATTTGATCAATCAGTGCACTTAAAGAAGCCAAATTGACAGGAAACGCTGGCACATGCAAAACCGAGGACAAAGAGATGTTGGGAGTGCACTTTACTGTGTCAACCCCGGCAACAAGTTGTTTTGTACCATCAGCTGTTTGAATGGTACCCTTGTGAGTAGGAGGGTGTTTATTGTAAGACTCGAACACAGAGAATTTACCCGCAACATGCTTAGAAGCACCAGAGTCTAGAACCCATTCTGTATCAATTTCATTAGCAGCAAGAGATGCCCTTTCAGAATTACCTTCATTGGATGCCCAGTGAGCAAAGTCTCCATAGGTAGCATTATCTACTTTTGTGTCCTTTGACGTCCCATTGTCCTCTTCAACTGCCATGTGTGCCTTCTGCCCCCCTGAGTATCCCGAATATCCACCTCTGCCTCTAGCATTCTGACCCCCTGAGTATCCACCTCTGCCCCAAGAAGTCCTGCTTCCTCCCCCTCTGTAGTATCCCCTGCCTCTGCCACGAGTTGGACAGTTCCACTTCAAGTGACCTTTCTCCCCGCAGGTAAAACAGTCTCTGGTGTCCTTCCACTCCCTGCGCTCAGTAACTGCAAACGTCGGAGTTGACACAACCTTCTCATCTGCTTTCTCAAGAGATAGGCGCACTTCCTCTTGATTCATTGCTGCAATAGCCTCTTCAATAGTAGGCAGTGAAGTTTGGTGCATCAGGGAAGCCTTCCTACCATCAAAGCGACGGTCGAGGCCATCTAAAAGTTTCAGCACACGCCTTCGCGCAATCCACTTATGCGCTGACTCGATGCTGGCTGCATCATAGAGTTCGAGAGGGTCACAATTATCCTGATCCGCCCACAAAGCCTGCAGCTCTGCCACATATGCCATCACTGACATTTCACCTTGGCGAAGACGATGTATCTTCCCATCAATCTGAGCAATAAGCATGACATTGCCCTTTCCGGAGTACTGTGTAGACAGAGTCTTCCACATCTCCGAGGCTGTGGTTAGCCCCTCCACTGAGCGAGCAATGGAGGGCACCACCGAGTTCAACAACCATCCAACAAGCAGAGAATTGATGGCCTTCCACTTCTTCCCCTCCGCACTAGTCTTGTCTCCCGGTTCTTCAACGATACCAACCAAGTATCCATCAAGATATTTCTGCTCCACAGCTAGCATTGCCCTCCGAGACCAACTCATATAGTTGGTAGCACCCTCTAACTTAACTTCGGTGGGCAGCAAATCGATCTTCTGGACAACTTCCTGCCGAGGAACCATAGCCCCCGAGCTTGAGCCATCCGTCTGGGAGGTGAGGAACATCGTGAGCTTCTCGAGAGCCTCAGCTAGAATTTTCTGCTCACCCATCTGCGCTGCTTGAAGATAAGCAGCACACGATTTTTTTGATTCAGTCCCAAACTAGCTGTACTTAACAGCAAATTCCTCTTCTCCGGAAGTCAGCTGCACCTCAGTACGCTTGCCAACAGTTGCCCTTCACACAAGGCAGCAACAACCAGCTCGGTTTCGCCTCCTCTTTCTCAGTCTTCTTCTCAGACTCTGTTTCCTTCTCCGCCTCTGCTGCAGACTTCTTCTCCGAGGCCGCCGTGTCCTGCTCCGGCTTCTTCTCCGCCTGAGTAGCCGCACGCAGCAGCAGCTCGTACCACAGCAGCAGCTCCTGTAGTTCCTCCTCCTTCTCGCACGCGCACACGGCCGACCAGATGTGCCGCCGTCTCCCGGCTGCAGGACCCCGCCGCCTCGCCGGCGACTATACCACCGCTGCCGCCACCGCCGGCAACCCGTGCGCCGCCGCCTCCGCCGGCAACCCGTGCTCTGATACCATGTAGAGTACTAAGGAGAGCTAACCTCACGGTGGTGGAGTTGCCTAGGACTGGCGGCTGGCATGGCTGTGTTGTATATGTCGATAACCTCCTCTCCTCCTCCTCTGTTATCTTCTAGGTCACACTAAGTGGGCTGGGCCCTGGGCCGGTTCAACAATAAATATAAGGCAAAGCTTTTGCCTTCGTTTAAAAAAAAGCATTAGAAAATGCAATTTTGTGAGGTTTGCTAAGGAGGGTGGAATGGAGCCTATTATCTGGTTGCCTTGGAGGAGCAGAGCATGGAGCCCTACAAGGACCTCGATACTCGGAGAAATGCTCCCAGCAAGGCTGTTGTGTGAGAGGTCGAGGCTCACCAAGGTCCTCAATGCTGGGAAGTCGAGAGACTCAAGCGTCCCTCCAAGCCGCATCCCCCGGAGAAAGATGCTGGTGATCATCGGCCGGCGCTGCCGCACAGCGCACCTGATGCCGCGCCAACTGCACAGCATTGACATGTTTCCCCAGGATCGCAGGGCATGCTGGCTTTGGTTGGTCAGAGCAGCTTTCCAGGCCAAGAGCGCTCCTGCTTGCTCTTCGAGGGATGGCGGCAGTGCAGCGTTGGGTGAGACAAGCACCATGAGTATGATAAGGGTGGCAAACAGTACTCTGAATGGAAACGGGTCCATGGCCAGGCTAGGAATTAGCTGTAGTTCAGCTTAGTGAAGCACCTTAAATCGTCATGCTTCTGCTGCATTTTATTTCATATAGCCTACTGTGGGCATGGAATAGTATGAGCATTTTTTTTCTGAACAAGGGTCAAAACACGCGTAACAGAAGACGGCACCAAGATGGCATACAAATGGCTGTGGAATAGTATGAAATATGAATGCTTGATGCAGATATTCAAAGTTACCGTCAGTTTCAACGGTCAAGTGGCAACTTAAGCACCCACCATACACCGTGCAGAAATTTAGACAGAAGGAAAAATCAAAACCATGGGAAATGCATATTCCTGCAGAAATTAGTCAGTGACACTGACAGATTGGACTGCAGAACACACACGATGTTCAATCGCCCATGTATCATTGTCGATCTTGTCCCTTCAGAAAAGAAACCAACTAAAGTTCAGATCACTATCAAGGTGGAGGATCACTAACCTGATTTTTCTTTCAGTTTCTTCTTCATTACTTTTCCTGTGATTCTGCAAGTTTGTACAAAGGAAGAGAAAGAAACGAGAATTACCTTTAAAATTTCTACTTGTTACTTGTTATGTTACAGAGATAATATAGGTACGCCCAGCACAATTCCTTTTAACATTTACACACGTTACCTTGTCTTCCTTGGAAAACAACAGATTAAACTTGCAGCATAAAAGAAATGTTTTAGATCTTTCCATGCTAAAGAGTGGCCTATTTTTGTCGTCTGGTATGAATAATTGACCGTTAGGGGAACCAAAAACTCTGACTGATATATGCTCTGTCCAAGAATCTCAATGGCGTTTCTCTTCAGTCTCTTGTATGACTTGACATTTCAGACGATCAACCAGCAGCTTTGTTGCTTCACGGAACACCATTTTCAGTCATGGCAAAATAACAGCCGTCCTTTCACGTCAGACCTGCACAAAGGATGCTAGACAGATACTTCAGACTAATACACTCTTTACTTCCTAATCCTTTAGTTAGACAGTCTGCAATTTGCTCACTAGAGGTCACATGACTATACCATCGGGCGCCGTTGCCCTGCGGGATTTCAGAAAAGTTCTACCCCTGCGATCTCAGCTGGATCTGAGTGGGGGGGGGGGGTTATTGTTAAGCTCCGTATGTTTGTGAGTGCTCGGAGGCACCACATTTGAGAAGCATGGGCGACGTCGTCTCGCCCACCCAGCAGCCCTGCCGATGCCCCCTGCCGCAGGCGCCAACCCCCAGCCGCCGGCGCCACGCCACCTTCCTGAAGGAGATAAGCGCTAGAGGCAATTAATAAAGTGTATTCTTTATCATATCTCGTTTGTTCATAATAGGTTTTTGTGTCATGCTAGAACCGCATTAAGCGGAAACATTAATACGGGTGTGATATGTAAACAACCAGGTCCCTAGTAGCCTCTACTAAGACTAGTTTCGTTGCGCGATTGATGATCGAGGTTTCCCGGTCATGGGGCATGGCGCCGGTCGGCAATGGGAGTCATATCGTTGGAGAACGATGTGATGGACATACCCATATTTGGAGGACGTAGTCGTTACGCCTTTGACCGTGAGATCAACTCTTATTGTTATTCCTGAAAGATACTTTGATCACACCAAACGTCGTATCTTATATAGTATGACAATAACGGTGATACTTTTGGGTATCGGAAAGGAGTAGTTGAGACGAGGGGTCAAGAGCGGGATTTGCCAGTCCGCATAGCAGGATAGATACTCTCGGGCCCACTCGGTGAGATCATGTCTAATGAGCTTGCAAGCATGTGACTAGGTCACGGAGACATGAGATCATGAACGAGTAGAAGATAGCGTCGTCGGTAACGAGGTCGGTATTAGGTATGGAGATATCTATGGAACGACAATCGGACATGCTAAGTATCGCTATGGCAAAAGGTTTAAGACTTTGCGTTCAGGTTTGATAGATGAAAGTCATTCGTTATATCACAGGGATTAATTCATGGGGTCCAGGCCTACGAGTTAGTCGTTGATCATAGAGAAGTCTTGGTCATACCTGTTATTATATCGAACCGCTAGGGTAACACACTTAAGGGGTTTCCACAAGGCAACCGGAAAGGAAAGAGATCACCGGGAGCGTCCCGGGAGGGGTCCGATGGAGATCGGGCAGCGCCGAAAGAGTTTTCGGAGCTAGGAAAAATTATATATATTATGTTTGATATTAATTAGTGTAATTAATATGCAAATATGATTTTATATATTTATTTTCGAATTTATTTAGGCTGATTTCCCTAAATGAGCCTTCTGGTCGAAAGAAGACCCAAGAAGGGGGGAATCCCCTTGGGGATTCGGTGGGGGCCAGGAGGGGCCGACCCAAGTGGGCCAAGGGCCCACTAGGGGCCGGCGCACCCTCCAATGCCGCACCAGGCATGTGGGGGTTAGTCCCACATTGCCTGGTTAGCAGGGGGGAGCCTATATAAGAAGGGGCACCCCTGGCCTTTTAATTCACCAATTAATTCCCAATTTCTCTCTCGATCTCGTGGTTCCCTTGTCAGAGCCGCGCCGAGCAGAGGAGGGGGGTCTCTTCCACCATAGCCCGCTGCCGCGCTGCTGGTGTTCCGGTCCAAGTCTTCCGCTGCTCGTCCTGGACTGGAGCTTCGGAGGCCGTCGTCTCCACCGTACGTGTGTGACGCCCTGCGAGGTGCTGCGCTAGCAGTACTCGGAGGTCTGTTTCGTCTACACGACCTTGAGGTCGGCTTCGTCGGTCTTCACCGACAACGTTTGTGCGGGAACGTAATCCCCGCTTTCGGTCTACAAGGGTACGTATTCCGATCTCCGTCCGTACTACTATATCTGCATAGAATAGATCTTGGCATGCTTTTAGGATATCGTTGGTAGGAATTTTTTTGTTTTCTGTACACGATCCCCTTCAGTGGTATCAGAGCCGATCTATCGTAGATATAGCTGTGCGATGTTAGAACCCGTTGAACGGATAGACGTCGCCTAGAGGGGGGGGGGGGGGGGGGGGGTGAATAGGCGATTTTAAACTTTTTCGAGGAGCCGGAATATCCGGTCCAAGAGTGACCGGAAATTCCGAGTAGCCGGAATATCCGGTACACAAATGACCCGGAAATTCCGGTATGCTTGATAAAGGCGGAATAAAACTAGAGGTTTACTTTAACAAGCATACAACCTAGATATATATAAACTAGGCTCACCTATGTGCACCAACAACTTAAGCTAAGCAATACAAGAACAAGATGATAGCAAGATATATGACTTCAAGCACGAAGGCTATCACAATGTAAAGTGCATAAGTAAAGAGCTCGGGTATAGAAATAACCGAGGCACGCGGAGACGAGGATGTATTCCCGAGTTCCACCCAAAGGTGTACGTCTCGTTTGGAGAGGTGTGCGCAACTACAACAGGTTAGCCGCAACGCCACAAAGGCTCACCTTCTTCTCCTGATGAACTCAACCACAAAAGGTTCGAGTTCACCTTCCACTATTGATCTCCTTTGGGGCGGAGATCGAATCCCGTACAACTCTTGAGGCACACACCCACAACTTAATTGGGGGCTCCCAAGTCTTGAGGCACACACCCACAACTTAATTGGGGGCTCTCAAGTGACCACAAAAGGTCTTGACCACAAAAGGTCTTGGCCACAAAAGGCCGGCCACAAAAGGCGTCTAGGGTCCAAAGACCCAAGAGTAACAAGCTCACAAGTAATACCACCACGAATCCTCGTGGAGGGCTCAAACCGATGCAAATGCAATGGCAAGAGCACACGAAGTGCTCAAGTCCTTCACTCTCAAATTCCAACACAACAACAAATGTTTATGGGGGAATAAGAGAGGAAGAACAAAGGAAACCACAAAGGAGTCAAATCCTTCACTCCCAAATCCCACCAAAAGCAACTAATGCTTATGGGGGGAGAAGAGAGGAAGAACAAAGAAGAAGAACCACAAAGGAACTCCAAGAACTAGATCAACTAAGTTCCCCTCACTTAGAGGAGAGATGGATTGGTAGGATTGTAGATCTAGATCTCCTCTCAACTTTCCCTAAAGAATATGGAAGATTAAATGGAGGGATTGAGAGGGAAGTGAGCTTTCCAAGGTCAACAATGGAGTAGGAGAGAGGGGAAAGTCGTGCTGCCTTGGATTAGCTGGGGAAGAAGAAGGGGAGGGGTATTTATTCCCCTCCAGGAAATATAGCCGTTGGCTGTTTCGACACTCGGAAATTCCGGTATAAGTGAGACTCGGAATTTCCGGTCACCCGGAAATTCCGGTCTAGAGAGACTCGGAAATTCCGGTCACCCGGAAATTCCGGTCTAAGAGAGCTCGGAAATTCCGGCTGGAGTCAGAAGCAAAACCAAACTTTTCCTTAGCCATTTCTAGAGGACTTTTCTGGGGGCACTCGGAAATTCCGGTAGACGGAAATTTCCGAGCACAATTTCCGACTGGAGTCAGAACCCTTTTTCTCCTTTCCTTAGCCGTTTTCTTGGATGAGCTGGGGAACCGGAAATTCCGGTAGGGCGGAATATCCGGCCCCAATAATCCGAATCAGTAGAACACCGAAACGAAAACTGCTATAACTTTTGCAAATGAACTCCAAATGAGGTGAGACCAATTTTGTTGGAAAGATAGCGACGATGACTACCCAACAAAAAGAGTAGGTGTGGAAATATTGCATCCCATAAATAGAATAAAATCACCACACATGGCAAGGTGTGGGACTTTCCTCACGGAAGAACCAACAATATTTCCGCCACCGAAAACGCAACAAGTTGTCCAAAGTAAAATCGATTTCGATGAACTAGAGCTTGACATGGAGATGAACCAAGATCTAACTCCTCACCAACATAAAAGCCAAATAAGAACCAAGAAACATGATATGCCAAGTATGCAAAGGTTTGAGCTCTCCACAAGAATGCGATCAAGTTACTAACTTGAGAGCCCCTCTTGATAGAACGCCTATCTATCCTATAGCCCTATCAAGATCATACCTTTGCATTGAGCATTCCACTTGAGTTGGATGAAGACTATCTTGATCTCTTCAAGTGGTTCATCTTTCTTGATTGCGCGTCCAAGCACTTGCTTGATGAAGACTTCTCCAAATACTCCCCCATGCTCACAATGGGAGAGTCTCGCTAAGCTTCGTCTTCATGTATCCATTGCAAGCACCAAGCATAGGATCTTTTCGAGAAAGCTTCTCTTGGTCTTGCACAACTCATCTTTTGTTCACTAAGATGATGTCTTGAATCTTCAAGACATAGTTGCAATAAGCTTCAAGAGTCCAACACATGAACTCCACAATTCCTTGGACATGATCGATAATGATATCTCAAAAGCAAACATTAGTCCATACAGATTGTCATTCAATTTCCAAAACCACACATGAGGGAAAATGCTCTTTCAATCTCTCCCATTTTGGTAATTGATGACAATCTCTTTTGAGAGGGTTAATAATATGGAATTTAACGAACAAGAATGGTTGCACTAACATCAAATACTACAAAGGTATGTGATGTTAGTCCATCCACATATATAGAGCAAACTCCCCCATAATTTATGCACGTGTGTATGAACATGAATTCATTGCATATATTATCGACCATTACCGATGGTGGAGTTTCCACTATATATATAAAACCAAGCAACAAATGCAAAGGCAAGGAAGGCAAATACTTAAGAAGATACCAAAGTAAAAAGCCAATTCCATACAACCCTCCAAAACTTCTCCCCCATTGGCAACGATTGCCGAAATGGGCGAAAGGCTTTGGAAAGGTAACATAATAAGATCTCCTTCATGATTTATGCATTTCTCATTATATGAGTGAAATCAAATGCACTTATCCAATGACGAATAGATGAAGGGGATCAAACTATATTGAGGATCCAAAAATTGCACAAGAAAGATATCAATTGAAATCCACTGGAAGGATACCAATTGCAAAGGGGAAAGCATTCACAAAGAAGCAAGCAATCAAGGGATCCAAAACCAATTGAGCAAAAAAAAAAGATATTATGATACGATCAACCAAGTGTTCTAGAAATCAAGAGGGAACTCCCCAAGGTACATGCACAATGAAAAGATTTGTATTTCAAATTGGTGTGCATAACATGGAATCCTCGCTCCCTCCTAGATAATTTTGAACATAAAAAGGTGCAAGATTGAATAAAGGCTTGCTCAACCGGGAAATGATGGGTGTGACATGGAAATACAATTTAGGAGACTAAACAAGGATGATCCTAAGCAACACCATAGTCTTTCAAATTATGAGGCACATAGTGCATATCATGTATTTCGCATGCAAGCACACCAAAAAGGATTCATCAAATAGGATCACAAGCTTATTAAGAGGCAATGTGAAACCAATGGAAAAACAAAGCTTGTGCCTTTTAGAGATCACCAAAGAATCATGAAAGTAATAAAAGGTGATCACTAAAGATTTTGAATACCAATTAAATATGTAACTACCCTCATGTGTATAAGTTTCTAAGTGGACACTAAGTCCACAAAGAAACATGCACACACAACGTAGGTACAAGGTCAAGCACATGATATTCAAGAGGAAGTCATAAATACACCGATAAGAATTTTTGCTTAGAAGCAAAGCACATAGCTCAAATTATTCTTAAAGGGTATAGATGAACTTCCAACACCAAGTTCTCAAAGCATCACAAATACCCACATAGGATAAGTGATAGTTGGGATACTTCGAGACACAAAACAAATATCACATAAGGCAAATGGTTTAAGAGAATTCATCAATATTGCATATGAGAGACTTTGAAATGAATTTGCTAGATTAACATATTGGGGATCCGTGAATCATGAAAATGATTATATATAAATATATATTCCCCTTGATGTTTAATCATCCCGGCTAACTCACATTTGCAATGAAGATGTATTGAATCAAACTTTGCAAAAACCATATCAAATGCAACTTAGAGAAACTCATGCCAAAGAACAACCTACACAAGGTTGAGAGCTAGAAGTATATGCATGAGTTAGATACTTGTTACCGAGATAGCATTGACGGTGTAGAAGATGAGAGTTCACAATCATCCAAGCTTGACTCCAAGAAGCACATGGCGAAGACATCTTCTTTAAATAGAGGCAAGCTTCCAATGCATCTCTCATGTACCTAAAACAAATCAAGTACACAATGGTACCCAAACTAATTGTGTCCAAAGTAGTTAGACCAACTACAATACATAGGACAAACTCCACATAAATATGTGCATATTGATATGAAATAGAATTGCATGCACATCTTAGCCATTTAGGATTTGATGGAGTTTATCCTATATATTGGATCTACGAAAGTAAGCATGCCATAAGATATACATATAGTAAATATGCATGCACAAAAATTTCAAGAACCAAACGAGATACAATTTGGACAAAACACCAAATAAAACAACAAGCTACACAAAAGTGTGGCAAGAGAATGATATGTCCACATTATATCAAAGACTCAAATCAACACATGATTGGAGAAACCAATTTGAAAAGATATCAAATGGAAACAAGGTCAAGGCTAAACCAAAGAGCATAAGAAATAAATCAAACAAGCATGCTCGAAGGTTTATCTCATCCAAAAAGGTAGACTAGGAGCCATGGGATGAGATAGCCAACTCCACAAAGAAGAGTAAGGGTTCAACAAATAAACCTATCCCTCTACACTTTTCATGATGGCACAAAGTACCAAGACAAAAAATGTTTGTCTTTCAAAGTGACATGTCATCGGGAACAAAAACCAATTGAACACAACTAATGTTGAATAACATATAGGATTGCTCCCCAAGATTTATGCATTACTTATGATCTTGTATTTAAATACAAAATGCACATAAATGGGATCATCACTTTCCATATATATTGTTAAACAATTAGTCATGTTCAAGAAGAGCAATACGATACAAAACCAATTTTAAAGACCAATTTAAAGAATAGTGTTCAAAAGAGTATCGAGTAGCTTCCCCATGATTAGTGCATTATTTGAGATCTTGTAGGTAAATACAAAATGCACACAAGTGGGATCATTACCTTCCATATATCTTTTTGAACACAAAGTTCAAGAAAAACAATAAGACCCGATAACAATTAAAAGGATGACGTTCTACTCAATGTAGGATAGCTCCCCCAAGAATAGTGCATTACTTAGAATTAAGTCTTCGAAAGTAAATGCACAACAATGGGATCCTTGCTTGACCTAACTCAAGAAAGCACAACACAAATTATGAGTAGAGCAACAAAAAGATCCAAATGAAGCAAAGAAGACAAATGGGTGGTTGAACCAAAACAAAGCTTGGCGATAAAGATAAGAAAATTTATTAACAATAGCCAATGTAAATATGATCAATAATTTTACCACCAATATAATTATCACTTGTCAAAGACAATGATTGTATGGAGATATTTCTCGGTGGTACATGACATATATGTATTCAAGATCATATTCACAAAACATAAGCATGTGGCAAAATAAAAGAATTGAAAAACATGCTTATCTAGATATTCTTGATGACTTCACATATTCAATGATCATTCTAGGCATCAAGAAACTTTCTCACAAACAAGATACCAAAAGATGGTTGATCAAAATGCATTTAAGCAAATATGGAACTTGTTTGAGTACTATGCCACCTAGGAACAAGATAAACAACAATATCAACTCTAGGTGACACTACCTCTTATGTTCACATTTTCTAGGCTTGTAATATGCACATAGCTTATTACTCCCCCATAATGTGATAATCCATTCTTTGTAACAAGAGGCAAAAGAAATCCAACAAGAGATAATTAATGGACATTTGAATTTGAATTTCTCATGAGTATACCACAAAGAGAGTAGATAATATTGAAATATCACTACTAAGTGGTATTCCTCATGAATACACATTTTAAGGGGGTGAGTTACCCAAAAGCACATCACTCCCCCAAAATGGGATAGTCCATTAAAATCCCTAAAAAGAGCCAATTAAGATAAAAACAAATAGACAAGAGGCTCAAACGTACATGGTGTGCAAACCAACATACACAAGCTTGATTACTCAACATAAGTAAGTAGAGTGCACAACACATATGGAACACTAGTAAGGCACAAAACCAAACACATGTAAGGGTGCAAGTAACTTTCAATGTATACATATGAATTAGATACAAGTTACCGCAAGGAGGAGCATTAGATATATGCTAAGACAATATAATCCAATTGACTTGACTTGAGAGAATATGAGTGATGAAGATCCCTTAATTCTTCATGATGTAGTCAAGTCTCCAATGTCCTCCGATTACACCTATTGATCAAGTTTGAGCTTGTTGGTCCCCAACTAAGTTGGGTCCTAAGAGGTTAGTCACAATAGGTTTGGCAACCCAAATGGTTCTTATCTTGACACCACTTTGAGTACCAATAAATTTGGCAAACACATTGCCAACCTTATCCTTCCGAAGAGAATGAACATTATCAATAGTAGGAGGGTTGGATAAGGTACCATGAGTGCATGAAGAAGCAAAGTGATCCTTCCCACGACATTTGTAGCAAAGGCGGCTTTTACCTTTCTTCTTGGGAAGGGAAGGTTCTTCAACTTGGGAAGCTTGAGTTTGAACTTGAGGTTGCTTCCCTTGTTGCTTCTCACTAAGAGGCTTCTTCTTCAAAGGGCAAGATCTCACATGGTGCCCTTCAACCTTGCACTTGAAGCACACAATCTTGGCCGAATAAATAACTTGTTCTTGTCCCTTCTTCTTGATGAACTTGTGCTTCTTCTTGACATTGGACTTGTTCTTGTTATTGGAGTTGAATCCAAGTCCACTCTTGTCATGAGTAAGTTGTTGCACTCTCAACATGTTGTCGAGGGTGGACTTCCCTTCATGACATTTCTTCAAGTCTCTCTTCAAAGAAGTGACTTGTGCCTTGAGCTCTTTGAGTTCCTCTATATGGTTAGTTTCAACAAAAATACTAGAGGAAGTAGATGCTACATTGTTAGAGCAACAAGGCAAGGAATGTAATTCATCACAAGATTTAGCAATGGTATGTGATGTAGAATTACTAGTACTAGCACATTGCAATAAAGCATTAGTAGTAGAGTTTGTGCTAGTGACCATAGGAGGCTCACAAGATTTTACCTTCGTTGTGGCCGCCTCATGAGCTAACTTTAGCCTAGCATGGGATGCTAGAAGATCCTCATTAGAGCTTGAAAGCTTTTCATGATTTTCTTCCAATATCCCATACTTGCTAGTTAGCAAATCAAGTTGAGCCCTTAGCTCAACATTCTCCTTCAAAATAGATGCTTCACACAAAGTGGAGTTAGTAGCACAAGCATCATTATCATTAGAAGTGTAAGGAGACAACATGACAAGCTCATTATTTAACTTAGCATTTTGTTTACTAAGCACATTACATTTAGCAATAGCATGTTCATGTTCTTTAGTGAGTTTAGCAATTTGGGAGTTATGAGACTCCATGATAGTTTCAAGTTGCTCTTGAAGGTGATCATTAGTTTCTTGTTCATCTTCTAGAGATGATTGAAGAGATACCTTTTCATAGGTATCTTCTCTCTCAATCTCACCTTTTAGCTCAAGAACATCCTCAAGCTCACCTATACGGCTCATAAGAGAGCCAAAGTGTTTCTTGCCAACTCCTTGCAAGTTAGTCATGAAATGATCAAAAGCAATAATTTCTTGTTTGATTTCAAGACTAGTATCATCATAAACATCATCATCATCATCACCATGAGATATATTGGAGTGCACGGTAGGACCTACCTTATACTCCTTAGCCATAAGGCAAAGGTGAGTAGTGGATGAAGACGATGAAGAGTTACTTGAAACATCATTGAGGTCCAAGTCTTGTTCCAACAATTGTTGGAATTCCTCTACATTGTTAGCCAAACAAGTACTAGAGGAAATAGAAGCACTTTGATCATGGCAACAAGACAAGGAAAGCATATCATCATGAGATTTAGTTAAGCAACTACTACATGATATGCAAGGACTATCAACACTAGCATGTATGACATTTTGAGTGCTATATGTGCTTAAGTCCAAAGATAGAGTATTGCAAAAAGATGAGTGTGAAGTATAGTTAATAGTAGGTTCACCATCAAGATTGCAATTTCTATCACCACTCACCATATCATTACCTTGTGGCACACCACATGTAGGTGAAGTGGAGGAAGTCGTGAGCTCATCACGACCGGAAGTGGAAGGAGGACAATCATCCTTGGAAATGTTGGACACCTCATATATATCTTGAAGTTTTGTCCATAATTCATGAGCGCTCCGAAAAGGCATGATTGACGCAAGCACTACATCGCTCAAAGCACATATGAGACCATTAGATGCTAGAGTATCTAGATAAGAGTTTTTCTCATCCTCTAAAGATAATTCTTGTGAATCCTTTGGAGGAGAAAAACCCATATCTACAATACTCTCTAAATTTGAACCCATGTCTCTAAAAAGCTTAAGCATGCGAATTTTCCAAACATCATAATTTGTGCCATCGAATCTATAAGTGGGATTGTGCACTAGATCTCTAAACGACATCTTTATCTTAGGCGGTTAGTCCTAATAATGAGATAACCTGGCTCTGATACCAATTGAACGAATAGACGTCGCCTAGAGGGGGGGGGGGGGGTGAATAGGCGATTTTAAACTTTTTCGAGGAGCCGGAATATCCGGTCCAAGAGTGACCGGAAATTCCGAGTAGCCGGAATATCCGGTACACAAATGACCCGGAAATTCCGGTATGCTTGATAAAGGCGGAATAAAACTAGAGGTTTACTTTAACAAGCATACAACCTAGATATATATAAACTAGGCTCACCTATGTGCACCAACAACTTAAGCTAAGCAATACAAGAACATGATGATAGCAAGATATATGACTTCAAGCACGAAGGCTATCACAATGTAAAGTGCATAAGTAAAGAGCTCGGGTATAGAAATAACCGAGGCACGCGGAGACGAGGATGTATTCCCGAGTTCCACCCAAAGGTGTACGTCTCGTTTGGAGAGGTGTGCGCAACCACAACAGGTTAGCCGCAACGCCACAAAGGCTCACCTTCTTCTCCTGATGAACTCAACCACAAAAGGTTCGAGTTCACCTTCCACTATTGATCTCCTTTGGGGCGGAGATCGAATCCCGTACAACTCTTGAGGCACACACCCACAACTTAATTGGGGGCTCCCAAGTCTTGAGGCACACACCCACAACTTAATTGGGGGCTCTCAAGTGACCACAAAAGGTCTTGACCACAAAAGGTCTTGGCCACAAAAGGCCGGCCACAAAAGGCGTCTAGGGTCCAAAGACCCAAGAGTAACAAGCTCACAAGTAATACCACCACGAATCCTCGTGGAGGGCTCAAACCGATGCAAATGCAATGGCAAGAGCACACGAAGTGCTCAAGTCCTTCACTCTCAAATTCCAACACAACAACAAATGTTTATGGGGGAATAAGAGAGGAAGAACAAAGGAAACCACAAAGGAGTCAAATCCTTCACTCCCAAATCCCACCAAAAGCAACTAATGCTTATGGGGGGAGAAGAGAGGAAGAACAAAGAAGAAGAACCACAAAGGAACTCCAAGAACTAGATCAACTAAGTTCCCCTCACTTAGAGGAGAGATGGATTGGTAGGATTGTAGATCTAGATCTCCTCTCAACTTTCCCTAAAGAATATGGAAGATTAAATGGAGGGATTGAGAGGGAAGTGAGCTTTCCAAGGTCAACAATGGAGTAGGAGAGAGGGGAAAGTCGTGCTGCCTTGGATTAGCTGGGGAAGAAGAAGGGGAGGGGTATTTATTCCCCTCCAGGAAATATAGCCGTTGGCTGTTTCGACACTCGGAAATTCCGGTATAAGTGAGACTCGGAATTTCCGGTCACCCGGAAATTCCGGTCTAGAGAGACTCGGAAATTCCGGTCACCCGGAAATTCCGGTCTAAGAGAGCTCGGAAATTCCGGCTGGAGTCAGAAGCAAAACCAAACTTTTCCTTAGCCATTTCTAGAGGACTTTTCTGGGGGCACTCGGAAATTCCGGTAGACGGAAATTTCCGAGCACAATTTCCGACTGGAGTCAGAACCCTTTTTCTCCTTTCCTTAGCCGTTTTCTTGGATGAGCTGGGGAACCGGAAATTCCGGTAGGGCGGAATATCCGGCCCCAATAATCCGAATCAGTAGAACACCGAAACGAAAACTGCTATAACTTTTGCAAATGAACTCCAAATGAGGTGAGACCAATTTTGTTGGAAAGATAGCGACGATGACTACCCAACAAAAAGAGTAGGTGTGGAAATATTGCATCCCATAAATAGAATAAAATCACCACACATGGCAAGGTGTGGGACTTTCCTCACGGAAGAACCAACAATATTTCCGCCACCGAAAACGCAACAAGTTGTCCAAAGTAAAATCGATTTCGATGAACTAGAGCTTGACATGGAGATGAACCAAGATCTAACTCCTCACCAACATAAAAGCCAAATAAGAACCAAGAAACATGATATGCCAAGTATGCAAAGGTTTGAGCTCTCCACAAGAATGCGATCAAGTTACTAACTTGAGAGCCCCTCTTGATAGAACGCCTATCTATCCTATAGCCCTATCAAGATCATACCTTTGCATTGAGCATTCCACTTGAGTTGGATGAAGACTATCTTGATCTCTTCAAGTGGTTCATCTTTCTTGATTGCGCGTCCAAGCACTTGCTTGATGAAGACTTCTCCAAATACTCCCCCATGCTCACAATGGGAGAGTCTCGCTAAGCTTCGTCTTCATGTATCCATTGCAAGCACCAAGCATAGGATCTTTTCGATAAAGCTTCTCTTGGTCTTGCACAACTCATCTTTTCTTCACTAAGATGATGTCTTGAATCTTCAAGACATACTTGCAATAAGCTTCAAGAGTCCAACACATGAACTCCACAATTCCATGGACATGATCTATAATGATATCTCAAAAGCAAACATTAGTCCATAGAGATTGTCATTCAATTACCAAAACCACACATGAGGGAAAATACTCTTTCACCCGTGTTCTGCACGGGGGCACTGTTCCTGTTATTTGCTACCCTCTAGCGTGCACTTGTGTATTCCAGCGGCATTGAGTTGATGAAGCGGCCCGGACCGACTTTACGCGTACACTTACGCGAGACTGGTTCCACTTCTGACATACGGCTTGTACCGTATATGTGGCTGGCGGGTGTCAGTTTCTCTCTCTTTAGTTGGTCTTCGCATTTTCAATGGAGGGCCCGAAAGGGATGCTTAAATATGCAATTATTGGATCGTTGTTGTGGTCATAAGATTCGTAGGTATGAAGCGGTTCTATTTACGAAAGGCCCAAGCCACGTAAAATATACAAAAGATAAAGTAGAAGCGTCTAACTTTATTTTGCAGGGGCTATGTGATATGGTCAAGGTAGGTTTATTAAATTATTTATAAACTGCGGGCGCCAAGAAGACCATGGCGCAATGGACTCTATCACATTACATTACATTTGATGTTTTGTGTGCATCTTATATTATGTGATTGTGTGTATAGTATACATTAGTTACACGGCGGTAGCTATATAAGGTGATCCCTTCAAAATACCACTAGTGTTCTCCCTCCAATGCGCACCACCAAGAAAGTTCTACGTTATGAGGCAGGCCGTGATTATCGGGTGTCAGACATCTCGTCGTTCGCATAAAGTGGGTGTAAGCCATGTTGCACAAGCGTCAGCGTGGAGGTCTTTGGTGGCGAGCCTAGCATATTCAGAAATATGGCCTCGGAACAGGAAGACCGAAAGGTCGAGCACGAGTCACAAAATTTTCATGGCGGACTTTTTGTCTACTCTTGAAGTTGTGCCGCCGGCTCTGATGATGAGGGGTGGTGCGATGGATGGGGGTCGTGTAATCGCTTAAACGACCAGGAGGGATGTTCGTTTGAGTGGGAGTTATGTTAGTTATTTTCTAAAATACTATAACTCAAAACTATTATGAACAAAGGCTTATGTTGTTGCAAATTCCATTGTAGATGTCTCGCCCCTCGTTTAACCTAGGTCTGTTCCTTGAGAAAGAAAAGCTTAAGACCAATGGGTCAAACTTCATGGCCTGGTTCCGCAACCTGAGGATCCTCCTCACTCCCCATAGGGTGGCCTACGTCATTGAGGCCGCCATAGGTGACCCTCCCGCAGATGATGCCTCTGAGGATGAGAAGAAGTTCTTCCAGACCCGATCGGAGGATTCTTCCTTTGTCCAGAGTGGCATGCTCTACGCCATGGAAGCCGACCTGCAGAAGCTGAAGGAGATATGCCCTAGAGGCAATTAATAAAGTGTATTCTTTATCATATCTCGTTTGTTCATAATAGGTTTTTGTGTCATGCTAGAACCGTATTAAGCGGAAATATTAATACGGGTGTGATACGTAAACAACCAGGTCCCTATTGCCTCTACTAAGACTAGTTTCGTTGCGCGATTGATGATCGAGGTTTCTCGGTCATGGGGCATGGCGCCGGTCGGCAATGGGAGTCATATCGTTAGAGAACGATGTGATGGACATACCCAGATTTGGAGAACGTAGTCGTTACGCCTTTGACCGTGAGATCAACTCTTATTGTTATTCCTGGAAGATACTTTGATCGCACCAAACGTCGTATCTTATTTAGTATGACAATAACGGTGATACTTTTGGGTATCGGAAAGGAGTAGTTGAGACGAGGGGTCAAGAGCGGGATTTGCCAGTCCGCATAGCAGGATAGATACTCTCGGGCCCACTCGGTGAGATCATGTCTAATGAGCTTGCAAGCATGTGACTAGGTCACGGAGACATGAGATCATGAACGAGTAGAAGGTAGAGTCGTCGGTAACGAGGTCGGGATTAGGTATGGAGATATCTATGGAACGACGCTCGGACGTGCTAAGTATCGCTATGACAAAAGGTTTAATACTTTGCGTTCAGGTTTGATAGATGAAAGTTATTCGTTATATCACAGGGATTAATTCATGGGTTCCAGGCCTACGAGTTAGTCGTTGATCATAGAGGAGTCTTGGTCATACCTGTTATTATATCGAACCGCTAGGGTAACACACTTAAGGGGTTTTGACAACACAACCGGAAAGGAAAGAGATCACCGGGAACGTCCCGGGAGGGGTCCGATGGAGATCGGGCAGCGACGAAAGAGTTTTCGGAGTTAGGAAAAAATATATATATTATGTTTGATATTAATTATTATAATTAATATGCAAATATGATTTTATATATTTATTTTCGAATTTATTTAGGCTGATTTCCCTAAATGGGCCTTCTGGTCGAAAGAAGGCCCAAGAAGGGGAAAAATCCCTAGGGGATTCGGTGGGGGCCAAGGTGGCCGGCCTGGATGGGCCAAGGGGCCCACCAGGGGGCCGGCACACCTAGCCTAGCCGCACCAGGCATGTGTGGATAGTCCGACATTGCCTGGCTGGCAAGGTTGGCTCCCCCTGGGAGCCTATATAAGAAGGGGCACCCCTGGCCTTTTAATTCACCAATTAATTCCCAATTTCTCTCTCGATCTCGTGGTTCCCTTGTTGGAGCCGCGCCGAGCTGAGGAGGGGGATCTCTTCTACCATAGCCCGCTGCCGCGCTGCTGGTGTTCCGGTCCAAGTCTTCCGCTGCTCGCCCTGGACTGGAGCTTCGGAGGCCGTCGTCTCCACCGTACGTGTGTGACGCTCTGCGAGGTGCTGTGCTAGCGGTACTCGGAGGTCTGCTTCCTCTACACGACCTTGAGGTCGGCTTCGTCGGTCTTCATCGACAACGTTTGTGCGGGAACGTAATCCCCGCTTTCGGTCTACAAGGGTACGTATTCCGATCTCCGTTCGTACTACTATATCTGCATAGAATAGATCTTGGCATGCTTTTAGGATATCGTTGGTAGGAAATTTTTTGTTTTCTTCACACGATCCCCTTCAGAAGAGCTTCGAGAAGATGAGCGCCTTCGAGATTATTTCTGATCTGAAGGCTGTCTTCGCGCCGCAGGCTAAGGATGAGAGATATGAGGCTTCTGAGTTTTTCTTCTCGGCCAAGATGGAAGAGCATAGCAGTGTGAGCGAGCATGTAGTCAAGATGTCTGTCTACGTTCAACGCCTGAATGCTTCTGAATGCAAGATTCCCGATGAGCTGGCGATTGACAGGGTGTTGCAATCGTTGCCCCCTAGCTACAAAGGCTTCGTCATGAACTACAACATGCAGGGCATGGCTAAGTCCCTGGGTGAAGTGTTCGTGATGCTCAAAACTGCTGAGGTAGAGATTAAGAAGGAGCACACACTGTTGATGGTCAACAAGGCCGTTGATTTCAAGAAATCCGGTGGCAAGGGAAAGCAAAGCTGGAAGTCCAGGAGGGAAAGCAAGTTGAATGCCAAGCCCAAGACTAACAGATCTGGTCCCAGAGCTAGCGTGGAGTGTTTCTACTGCAAGGGGAAGGGTCACTGGAAGCGCAACTGCCCCAAGTGCCTGGAGGATAGGAAGTCTGGCAAGATGGTCGACAAAGAGCAAGGTATATTTGATATATATGTTATAGATGTGTACCTTACATCCGCCCGGAGCAACACGTGGGTATTTGATACTGGTTCTGTTGCTCATATATGTAACTCTCAGGAGGAGTTACGGAATAGACGGCGGCTGGCGAAGGATGAGGTGACGATGCGCGTCGGCAACGGATCGAGAGTCGACGTGGTGGCTATCGGCACGCTCCCTCTGCATCTACCATCGGGATTAGTTTTGGTTTTAAATAAGTGTTATTTTGTGCCATCCTTGAGTGTAAACATTATAAGTGGGTCTTGCCTGTTACAAGACGGTTATTCATTTAAATCAGTGTCAAGCAATTGTGCTATTTATATGAATGATATCTTTTATGTTGATGCTCCCGAGAATAACGGTTTATTCTTGTTGAATCTCGATCGTAATACTCACATCCATAACATAGAAGCCAAACGGATTAAGTGTAGTAATGATACCGCCATGTATATGTGGCATTTCCGTCTTGGTCATATTGGTGTAAAGCGCATGAAGCAACTCCACTCCGATGGAATTTTGGACTCGTTGGATTTCGGCTCCCTCGATACATGCGAACCATGCCTTATGGGCAAAATGACCAAGACACCGTTCAAAGGTTTCGTTGAACGGGCGTCGGATTTGTTGGGGATCATACATACAGATGTGTGTGGACCGATGAGCGTTTCGACACGCAATGGTTATCGTTACTTCGTCACCTTCACTGATGACTTGAGTAGATACGGTTATATCTATTTGATGAAACACAAGTCTGAGACTTTTGAAAAGTTCAAAGAATTCCAAAGTGAAGTTGAGAATCAGCTTAATAGGAAAATCAAGCACCTCCGATCCGATCGCGGTGGAGAGTACTTGAGTTTTGAGTTTGGCACACATCTGAAGAGTTGTGGCATAGTACCCCAACATACGCCGGCCGGAACACCACAGCGTAACGGCGTGTCCGAGCGACGTAATCGTACTCTACTGGATAGTGTTCGATCTATGATGTCTCTTACTGATTTGCTAGTGTCCTTCTGGGGTTATGCGTTATAAACAACCGCATTCATTTTAAATAGGGCTCCGTCCAAGTCCGTTGAAACGACACCGTATGAATTATGGTATGGCCAAAAGCCTAAGCTATCGTTTCTGAAGGTTTGGGGTTGTGAGGCGTACGTTAAGAAACTACAACCCGACAAACTCGAACCGAAGTCGGAGAAAGTCGTCTTTGTAGGATATCCGCGGGAAACCGTTGGGTACACCTTCTACAACCAAGCTGAGGGCAAAACTTTTGTCGCGAAGACCGGTACCTTTCTAGAGAAGGAGTTTCTCGCGAAAGGAGTAAGTGGGAGGAAGGTAGACCTCGATGAGATCGTTGATCCTGAACTCGAGATTCCGAGTGGCGCAACGGAAGCAATTCCGGAAACGTCCTCCGTGGAAGGAGTGGGAGAAACTGTCGAGGAAGGTATTCTACCCCGTAGGTCTGGTAGATCTCGGATCGCACCAGAATGGTATGGCAACATGGTTTGCACCGTCATGTTAGTCGAACAAGACGAACCTACGAACTACAAGGAGGCGATGGCGAGTCTAGAGTCCGAGAAATGGCTTGAAGCCATGAAATCCGAAATAGGATCCATGTATGATAACAAAGTGTGGACTTTGATGGATATTCCCGAAGGGCGCAAGGCCGTCGAGAATAAATGGATCTTTAAGAAGAAGACTGATGCTGATGGTAATGTGACCGTCTATAAAGCTTGACTTGTCGCAAAGGGTTTCCGACAAGTTCATGGAATTGACTACGATGAAACTTTTTCACCGGTAGCGATGCTTAAGTCTATTCGGATTTTGTTAGCAGTAGCTTCCTATTATGATTATGAAATCTGGCAGATGGACGTCAAAACAGCCTTCCTAAATGGAAACATTGAGGAAGAGTTGTACATGGTACAACCGGAAGGTTTTGCCGATCCAGGGAATGCTAACAAGGTGTGCAAGCTTCAGCGATCCATCTATGGATTGAAGCAGGCATCTCGGAGCTGGAATCTTCGCTTTGATGAGGTAATCAAAGGTTTTGGATTTATCCAAAATTTGGAAGAGACCTGCATTTACAAGAAAATGAGTGGGAGCTTGGTTGTGTTCTTCGCACTGTATGTAGACGACATATTGCTGATTGGGAATGATGTGGAACTTCTGAATAGCGTGAAGGAATATTTAAACAGTAAATTTTCCATGAAGGACTTAGGAGAAGCTGCGTATGTTTTAGGCATAAAAATCTATCGTGATAGATCAAGGCGCCTATTAGCACTGAGTCAGAGTACTTATCTTGATAAAATACTGAAGCGTTTCGGTATGGAGAAGGCAAAGACGGGTTCTATGCCGGTTATCAAGAATAAGATATTGCGGAAGGCACAGTGTCCGGTAACCGAACTGGATAAGGCCAATATGACCAAACATCCTTATGCTTCAGCCATAGGATCGATCATGTATGCAATGTTGAGTAGTAGACCGGATGTGGCATTAGCTCTAAGTTTGACAAGCCGGTTCCAGAGTAATCCTGGAATGCTCAATAAGACAAAGGAAATGTTCCTTGTTTATGGGGGCTGCGATGAAGAACTTGGCGTAACGGGTTACGTAGATGCAAGTTTCTGCTCAGACCCCGATGACTGTAAGTCACAGACAGGTTACGTGTTCAAGGTGAATGGAGGCGTCGTGTGCTGGAGAAGTGGGAAGCAACCCATAGTCGCACAATCTACAATGGAGTCGGAGTATATCGCTGCTTGCGAAGCCGCGAATGAAGCTGTGTGGCTGAGGAAGTTCGTCATCGAACTTGGAGTGTTCCCGAGCGTGCAAGACCCCGTGATCCTCTTCTGCGACGATACGGGTGCCATTGCGAACGCTAAGGAGCCAAGGTCTCACTCCACGGCCAAACACATTCTCCGACGCTTCCATGTGATACGTCAGTACGTACAAGGAGGCGATGTGAAGATTTGCAAAGTGCATATGGATCTGAATGTGGCAGATCCGCTGACGAAGCCTCTCCCGCTTGATAAGCATGAAAAGCACCAGTTAGCTATGGGTGTTAAGCTTTTACCAAGTTGTAATCTAGATTAATTTGTACTCTAGTACAAGTGGGAGGCTGAAGGAGATATGCCCTAGAGGCAATTAATAAAGTGTATTCTTTATCATATCTTGTTTGTTCATAATAGGTTTTTGTGTCATGCTAGAACCGTATTAAGCGGAAACATTAATACGGGTGTGATACGTAAACAACCAGGTCCCTAGGAGCCTCTACTAAGACTTGTTTCGTTGCACGATTGATGATCGAGGTTTCCCGGTCATGGGGCATGGCGCCGGTCGGCAATGGGAGTCATATCGTTGGAGAACGATGTGATGGACATACCCATATTTGGAGGACGTAGTCGTTACGCCTTTAACCGTGAGATCAACTCTTAATGTTATTCCTGGAAGATACTTTGATCGCACCAAACGTCGTATCTTATATAGTATGACAATAACGGTGATACTTTTGGGTATCGGAAAGGAGTAGTTGAGACGAGGGGTCAAGAGCGGGATTTTCCAGTCCGCATAGCAGGATAGATACTCTCGGGCCCACTCGGTGAGATCATGTCTAATGAGCTTGCAAGCATGTGACTAGGTCACGTAGACATGAGATCATGAACGAGTAGAAGGTAGCGTCGTCGGTAACGAGGTCGGGATTAGGTATGGAGATATCTATGGAACAACGCTCGGACGTGCTAAGTATCGCTATGGCAAAATGTTTAAGACTTTGCGTTCAGGTTTGATAGATGAAAGTCATTCGTTATATCACAGGGATTAATTCATGGGGTCCAGGCCTACGAGTTAGTCGTTGATCATAGAGGAGTCTTGGTCATACCTGTTATTATATCGAACCGCTAGGGTAACACACTTAAGGGGTTTCGACAAGACAACCAGAAAGGAAAGAGATCACCGGGAGCGTCCCGGGAGGGGTCCGATGGAGATCGGGCAGCGCCGAAAGAGTTTTTGGAGCTAGGAAAAATTATATATATTATGTTTGATATTAATTAGTGTAATTAATATGAAAATATGATTTTATATATTTATTTTCGAATTTATTTAGGCTGATTTCCTTAAATGGGCCTTCTGGTCGAAAGAAGGCCCAAGAAGGGGGGAATCCCCTTGGGGATTCGGTGGGGGCCAGGAGGGGCCGACCCAAGTGGGCCAAGGGCCCACTAGGGGACGGCGCACCCTCCAATGCCGCACCAGGCATGTGGGGGTTAGTCCCACATTGCCTGGTTAGCAAGTTGGCTCCCCCCTGGGAGCCTATATAAGAAGGGGCACCCCTGGCCTTTTAATTCACCAATTAATTCCCAATTTCTCTCTCGATCTCGTGGTTCCCTTGTCGGAGCCGCGCCGAGCAGAGGAGGGGGGTCTCTTCCACCATAGCCCGCTGTCGCGCTGCTGGTGTTCGGAGGCCGTCGTTTCCACCGTACGTGTGTGACGCCCTGCGAGTTGCTGCGCTAGCAGTACTCGGAGGTCTGCTTCCTCTACATGACCTTGAGGTCGGCTTCGTCGGTCTTCATCGACAACGTTTGTGCAGGAACGTAATCCCCGCTTTCGGTCTACAAGGGTACGTATTCCGATCTCCGTCCATACTACTATATCTGCAAAGAATAGATCTTGGCATGCTTTTAGGATATCGTTTGTAACGCCCCGGGATTTATCCCCTTTTAGATTTGTGAGTTTTCTTTTTGCATCGTCATAGCATCGCATTGCATCTCATTAATTTAATTTGTTGCATTTAAATTTAATTTCCACAATTAAATTCAAATGCATTTCAAATTAATTAAAAATGTGTTATTTTCAAATCTTTTAAAAATGTTAAAAACTAGTTTATTAAATTGTCTATGCAAAACTAAAAATATTTTGTATAAGATTCGTGTTCAAATTCATTTTCGTTTTTGCTCTAAAATTATAAAACAAAAAAGATTAACGGGAGAGAAATAAGGCCCAAAGCCCACCTAAGACAAACCCTAGGTTTCCCCGCCCCAGAAATTTCTTCCCACCCCCTGACTTTTTGCAGCCACCCTCCTCCTTTTTCTGACTTTTGCAAAATAATCTTCCACCCCCTTCTTTTTCTTCCCCCCCCTTTTCTTTTCTTTTCTCTTTTTTTTCTTTCTTTTTCTTTTTCTTCTTCCTTTCTTTCTTCCCCTTCCCGAGCGCATCCCGCACGGGAGAGAGCTCCCGAGCGAGCACCCCGCGCCGGCCTCCTCCTCCACCCGACGCCGCCCCGGCCACCTCCAGCGCCGCCCGCCGGCCGGCCGCGCCGCCTCCCCCGCCGCCGCGCTGCCCCCCGGCCACCGCGCGCCCGTCGCCGCACCTCAGCCACCCAAGCCCCTGCATCCCGCGCGCCGCTCCTCCTCCCCGTCGCCTCTCTGCTCCGGCCCGGCCGCCTCGCGCCCGCGCCTCTCCCCGCCACCGGTCGCCGGCCGCCGCCACCGGGCGCCGCCCCCGGCACCGAGCGCGCCCCCGTCGACCACGCACGCAGCGCCAGCGCACGCCCCGCGCGCCGTGCGCCCGCCCCCGCCTCCGAGCCGCCGCCGGCCGCCTCCCGTGCACACCGGCGCCAGCCGCCGCCGCCGGCCGCGTCTCCTGCTCGCGCCGCCGCCCTCCGCGTCTCCTGCTCGCACCGCAGCCGCGCTCGCCCGCGCCTCCTCCTGGCCGCCGGCCGCCTCCGCGCCTCCCCGGGCCGCGCAGCTCCTGCCGCCGCGCGCACCGCGCCGACGCCGGCCGTCGCCAAGTCGCCGCCTCGCCGCGCGCCGCTGCAGCGCCGCCGCCGCCGCGGCTGCCTCCAGACCGCCGCCCCGCGCGCGACCCGTGCGCCTCCGGCCCTTGCACCTCCGCGCGCCGCCGTCCGCGCGCTTCCTCTCCTGCTCCGCCTCCCGTGCGTGCCCGGACCGCCTCCCCGACCTCCTCGCGTCCACCGCCCGCAAGGTGTTCGGTGGTTTGCCTGCAAGAACTTCGGCGTCGCTTTTGTGTCCGAGTTGTCCACCCATCGAGGTGTTGCCGAATGCGCGTGCGAGTGCTCCCTCCGGTGTCGCGTCGCCGTCACTGTCCGTGTCCGTGTCGCGGTGCGCGCCCGTGCGCGCTTTCTTTCCGGTGTCCGTTTGCCGTGCTCCTCTGTGCCCGCGCCCGTCAACGAGGATGACCGAGTACGACTACCCGACCACTTCCACGACACCGACAAACGACGATGCCCCGGTTCCGCGACGACTACTTCCTCTACGTTCCGAAGACGTCGGTTTCGGACCATATCTCTCTCGATCCAACGTACGGACCCAAACCCTAACCCTAAACCTTTTTTTTATTAAATGTCATATATCTTGTGCATATCGCATCATAATTGCATTTGTTGCATCTCTTGGGTTTGCGGGTCTAGCAATTCACCTAAATAATAATTATGGAATGTGTGGGCATTTAATTACTATTGATGCCTATTCCATTTAATTTGACTAGATCATCTTTGCCATGCCTTGCCATCTTAATGGACATTTAATTTGTGGGGTAGATAAATAACTTCAACATTAATATTAATTGTCGGAATCCCGGTTCCGCTTAATTCGGATTAAGTGCATCTCGCAATGCATCTTGCCATGCCATACATCATTCTCACATGATCATGCTGGATCTTTGCCGTAGTTATAAAATGCATCTCTTGCGCTTCCAGTGTTTGTTGCTTCTTCTCGGATACGTTAAGATGTGTGAGCAACGACAAGATCTGCTTCCATGCGGGATTCCAGGCAAGCAAAGTTTGCTTGTTTACCTATACATTGTCTTTCATTCCTGCCGTTGATCTCTGCTACCCTAGTTATCGATTCTTGAACTGCGATCCCATCACATGTTTATCCTGCAGCCCATACAGCTTTATCCACACAACCTAATACCCGTTGCATGTTTATCTGTTGGCCTTGCGAGTCGTAGCGCATGCTTAGAGTTGTTTGTGCGAGTCGTCTGTTGGTCTTATGTTTCATCTGCTTAGTTTGATAGATTATTCTACCTTAATAAAATGTTGTATTATATTGGGGTATTACAATTAAAAGTTAAGGCACCAGGCGGAAGGCCTTGCGAGGTGTTTTGTTCTGCTCAGTGTCGACATAGGAACTGAGATTTTGTCCTCGGATCCAATTTTGAGCGCACTAACCACTTGTGGGAGGCCCAATGGAGCCCCCCTCGACTTTGAACGGATCTACAGCTTGTCCATGTGCTGCAACTAGTTCGGGTTTTCCATTTGCTCATATGCATGTGCATGATGATGATGATGATGATGATGAGAGGGTATGTGATACGGGGGGTCATATAGGTGTGGTGCGCGCGAAGCGGACAGTTCCTACTGTGGTTTGAGCCGCATGGCGCGTGGACACAAACTAATGAGTCCGCAATTGAGATTCGGCCGGACTCCTGACGCGGGTAACAACTCATATGGGTGGCACCTGGACTTGCTGTAGTGAAGGAATGAGTCGTGTTGAGAGGCCCTCACGGGTGATCATGCGAGTATGGGTACAGTAGTGCACCCCTGCAGGGTATAATCTTATCGATGAGCCGTGTCCACGGTTATGGACGACTTTGGTGATGATGCTGGCTAACAAGATCTAGACAACTTGCACCTATTTAATGTTAATTAAATTGACTAGTAATATAGAATTACTTTTACAATAAATTATAATTAAAACTGTTCAACGTGTGAGTTTACCGAATTGCTTCCTCATATTTGGTTGAGGGGGTTAATTCGAGAATGGGTTATGTTTGGTGTTAGTTGTAGATGTTTACTTTATGCGCTCTCTTATCCCTCTCTGATTAGACGGAAGTTGTAGCGTGTCTCTT
Organism: Poa annua; assembly: GCA_026929855.1. NCBI lineage: Eukaryota > Viridiplantae > Streptophyta > Magnoliopsida > Poales > Poaceae > Poa > Poa annua. Next base: position 60,603,892 of record CM049432.1, read on the forward strand.
TAGGTTGCTAGTGCTGCTGCCGCTAAGTCCACCTCCCCTATATTTTGGGAGATGGTGTAGAAAGTAGGCAAGTCGGTTTTGCTTGCCAGGGAGTGCCCTGACCCTCTTTTGGGATGTGCTTTATGTGCAGTTAACAGGTTTGAAGTCTGACGACGTTAGCTTGGGAATCCCTCCGGCTTGGCTGGGCAGGGATATGGCGCCATCGCTTATCTTCAGGACTCTTAGTCCAATTTGCATCTTATCCTTAGACGGATACTATTCTGCTTCCGCTGTCATTTGTATCTTTGTATTGTATCTTTTGTATCTTGACTCGTTCGAGTCGTTGTTGTATTTTATCTTCTGTTGTATTTGTGGATGTATCGAAACTGTTGTAATGTTATCACAATTCCACCCACATAATGTGCATGTTTCGGCGTGCACATTATGTCTGGTGGGCGACCTAAAATCGTTATTATGCGGATTTCGGCGGGAACGCTTAAATCTACATAGTACCAATTTTAGGGCGTCACATCGTTGGTAGGAATTTTTTTGTTTTCTGCACACGATCCCCTTCACTTCCGCCCGACGCCCGTCGACGCAGGTCATCGTTGACTCCCCAGCGTCATCGTCTACATCGTCGCGGCAAGTTCTCCGCGACCTCAAGGTCGGCTACGTACGACTTCATCGTAACACTTGTGCGGGAGCGTAATCCCCGCTATCGGTCTACATGGAGGTATGTGACCCGTTCCGCCACCGTTATCGCATGTACTAGATAGATAGATCCTGACTATTTAGGGCGTTCTTACGCTAGAAAAATTATTGTTTTCTACACCGGAACCCCTTCAGTAGTATAAGAGCCGATCTATGCATAGTACTGTTGGTACGGTTAGAACTCATGTTGAATGAGGACGTCTTTCTTATATTTGCTACCCTCTAGCGTGCACTTGCGATGCCTTCGGTATTGAGTTGATGAAGCGGCCCGGACCGACTTTACGCGTACGCTTAGACGAGACTGGTTCCACTACTGACATACGACTTGCACCGTATTTGTGGCTGGCGGGTGTCTGTTTCTCTCTCTTTAGTCGGCAAAGCATTTTCAATGGAGGGCCCGAAAGAGATGCTTAAACTTGCAATTATACGATCCATGTTGTGGTACAAATTTCGTAGGTAGGGAAACGGTTCTCTTACGAATAAGCCTATATTCCACGTAAAACTTGCAAAACTAAATAAAGCTAGAGGCGTCTAACTTTGTTTTGGAGAGTCGTTATTTTATGTGACATGGTTACGGTAAGTTTGATATTACTCGTACTGTAGGAGGCAATGGAGGGCACCGTAGACTCGGAGCCATGCCGGGGCGCCCGGGGCCAGGCACATGGCGCCATGGAGGTCCAGGCGCATCGACCATGTCACATCGCACTTCATTAATTTATGTTGATATTGTGTTGTTGTGTGTGCATCATGTTGATTGCTTATATGTTAGATATACAACGGTAGCATCTTAAATAGGATGATCCCTAACAAATACCAAAAGTGTGTTCTCCCTCGTTGCGCACCGCCAAGAAAGTTCTACGTTATGAGGTAGGCCGTGACGATCGGGTGTCAGATATCGTCATTCACATACAATGGGTGTAAGCCATGTTGCACGCGCAGGGTCTTCGAGGATTGATTGTCGAGCCAAGCATATGCAGATATGGCCTCAGAACCCGGGAAGATCGAAAGATCGAGCATGAGTCACAAAGTTGTTGTGATCGACATTTTATGTCCACCTTTGAAGTTGTGCCGCCGGCCGTGACGATCGGGGGTGGTATGGTGGATGGGGGTCGTGTAATCGCTATTATTATTTTAGGGATAATAATTTTAGTGGAGTGTGTTTGATAATATGATTATAAACTTAAACTCACATATATTATAAACTTACCTTAACTCTTTTGCGATTATATCTGTAGACGACGGAACTATACTTCGGTTACTTCCTTAAGAGCCCGGATTCTACTTTAGAAGCCGACGGGTCCAACTTCATCAGCTGGTACATTGGTTTTAGAAACATTCTCCAACACAACAACATCCTATATGTCCTCGATGAAGCGTTAGGAGAAAGACCAGATGATTCTGCTGGCGAGGAGGAGGAAGATGAATTCGAAGGCGTCGAGACATATTCATAGAAGTGGAGATCACCATGACCGTATGCCTAGAACCTAAGTTGAAGGAGTTGTTTCGACACAAGGAGCCATATGTCATGATTGATGCGATCAAAACACACTTCAAAGATGAATTGGGGCTTGAGCAATTCAGGCAGCTTAGAAAGTTCCAGACCATTCACATGGAGGAGCATACCTGTCTGAAGACTCATTTGAAGAGATTGTATGACATCTACTTCAAGCTGACAAATGTCTTCGATTACTGGATGGCGGATTCATGTGCCATTCAGACTATGCCGATATCTCTACCTCCAAGCTATGAGAAGCATGTGCGCGAGTACGTTTTGAAGGCCGACAATATGAACTTCTACAAGTTCGTGTCCAAGTTCAATCTCTGGAAGTTGATTCCATCGAAGGAGAAATCTTTGACGCTATAGGTATATATTTGATATATACAGAATTATGAATGTATTTGCCTCTTGATATATGATAAAGTATTTGATACTTGTCCTGTTTGTGAAACAGGTCCTGATTATCACTTATATGCGGCGAAATATGATGTGACCTGGCGCTGAAGATGGTGATCAAGGAAGTTGATGGCCATTGGTGTTCACGTCCTCAAGTTATCATAGTTATCATTAATAGTTTTTTGATAAGACCTTTTTGTAATAGTGAGAAAGTGTGTTTAGTGTCTTGATTGTTACAAGACAAAGTTATTCATATATGTAATAAGACAAGTTCAGTTGTTTTATGTTATGGAACAAGCCAGTTGTTTTATATTATGAATAAAGTTTTCAGATCTCAAACTTACATCACTTGTATGATAACATTCATAATAGCAGGAATGATAAAAATAGTGTGTCCAAAGAATACAAGTTTTTGTTACTAGAACAAACACCATCGAATTTAATCATAAAGGCAATGTAAGAAGTAATAGATACTTTTGATCTATTTAAGTATTACATTTGTCGAATTGATTGAGTTTAAAATTAGTATTGAAGTGTCAATACGAAAGGAAATTAATTAAGAGTCATTTTGAATGATTATTTAATTGATTATATGGTGAAGTTTATTTGATCCGAATTCTTCTATGATTATTAGTGAATAAGTGTACTTGCATAATAAATCATGAGTCTGAAATTAATTTGATAAAAGATCAAATGGGGTTTTCAGAAGAAAGATTTGTGAGTATTTGTATTCGCAAGATTCGGTCAAAAGACAATATTTTTGAATTATGGTTTCAAAACAAAAAACTTGTGGAAATTCATTTCACAATATTATATTATCAGATATAGTGATATGTGAAGTATTATAATCATACTGTATTTTAGATAAAGTGTGACCTTTCAGAATATGTCTTAGAATCTCTTAATATGTTCAAAACATTACAGTCGGTGTCCACTTTAGAAAATAGATGTTTTTCAACGGTAATTTGTGTGGTCGACAATAGTGTCGTTATATAGATGATTATACGATAATTAAGAATATACACTAATAGTTATTTATAGATTACTCACATTAGATGAGAGTGTATTCCAAAACCCAATAGAAACAAAACTTGTGTTGTTGTCTATTTAATTCCGAGGAAAATATGATTTTTCGAATTATGGTAAATGGAATAAAATTAGAAGCTTGAAATAAGGTGTCAGACCTATATTCATAAAAGTAGAATATTGGAAAGTGTTCCAAAAGGTACATGTCTACAAATGAAAATTTGATGATTAAGAGTGAAGGAGACTAGAAAATTGTTTTCTGCTTGCAATCCTCTTCGTAAAGATCATATATTTTCATGAAAGAAGCTTCTAAATAAAGTGTTGTTATATTTAATATTGCTGTCAGGTCACAGCTTAATATTAAGTTTTTTAGATCTTGTTGACAGAACAAGGTGCACCTTATGAATACAAAGAAAGTTGAGAAAATATCAAAATACAAACAAAGGCTTTTGAGCCTGAAAATCCAAGTTACATTTAGAAGGATTAAAACAACAAATGTTATTATAATTCCATTTTGAAGAAATAAGATTTCTTGATCATCATATAAAGTGTTATGTGAGAAATGTAACTATAAGAAAGACGTGAAAGCATATTTTGTCAAGAAATGTATGTTGGAAAAAATCAAATCTGTTGACTACATAAATGTAGACATGCTTAAAATCTGTGGAATTTGTATTAATAGAATACTACAGTCCATGTTAAGTTCGAATTGATAAGAGATCAATGATTTGGTTTGACCAAAATGTCGAAATAAATTATGAATTTAAGTTGGAGTCAAAGTCATTTACTCAGGTAAAATATGTAAAGGACATATTTTTGAGTGGGAGCTTAGAACCTCATATGTGTGGATGACATGATTTTGAGTGGAGCTCGTGTTTTCAAATATATGGAGACATAATTTGAGTGGGAGCCGAATACATCTTGTGTAATGACACATTGTGAATTGTACCAGTAGGAAAGATGAAGTTGTGAAACTATTTAAAAGTTAGTGTCTATTTTGGAATAGAACGGGAATTTTAAATAGATTGTCGTGGTGGTGTCACGGCAGATGCCATAGGATGGCTAATGTGTGGGGCCGATGGACGTTGGTGGATCCGGGGAGGATAGCGAGCTGAAGAGCTCACACGGGGAGGAACCCGGTGTAACCGAGATCTCCCAAGAAGAAGAAACAAGATGAAGGCGCGAGGGAGAAGATCTAGCAAACAAGAACAAATGCACGAAGGCACACGACACACACACGATATACCCAGGTTCAGGGCCCTCGGGAGGAGGTAACACCCCTACTCCTGCCTTTCCTCTCAATATAAGTGTGGTACAAGGGCTACAACTTGCTCTTAGAGCTCTTGGGGCGAAGAACACGAAGAACTAGATGAACTCAAGGGAGGATGAAGTAAATGCTCTAGGAGTAAATGAGACTAGAGTTTTGGCTCCCAAGTTGGTCTCTCCTTCACAGGAGCAGTTATGGCGCCTTTTATAGAGTTCCGGCCAGGAGGGCCGGAAACCCTAATCCGGCTTGGCCCCACCGGACAGGCCTAACCGTTATGTCGACACCGGCTAGTGCGACCTAGTCGCCGTGCTATCCGGCGTAGCCCCTTCGTCATCATTCCGGCAAGGAAAGCAGGCGCCGTCCTGGAACATCATTGTCCCCCTGTCAGAGACAAGACATGTCTTGGCCCATCCCGGATAGCCTTTTCCGGATTGCCGGGCTAGGCACGTCCAGTCTTGTCGTACCGTTGTCGTACCGGCTGACGCGCTCCCGTGTCAGGCGGGAGGTGACCAAGCTTCCGTGTCAGGCGGGAGGTGACCATACTTCCGTGTCAGACGGAATGGTACTTCCCCCCGCATCAGGCGGGAAAGCCTGCTGCAGACCGTTGACGGCCTACCGGGATCCCTCATGCCGGTCACCTTCTTGCCCGACCTTACGAGTCCTTCCTGCACAAGTCTAGGACCGAGATAAATGTTCCAGTTAGCACTTACCCGGATTGCCTATCCGGTAAGACCGAGTACCTCTCCTTCCGGGAGTCTCCTTGGAGCCACAAAATCCGAGATCCTATCCGGATGTGCCCGAGTTCGTCTTAGGATGAGTTTCTCTAGGCCTAGCCTCCCGAAGATGTCTTAGCCTATCAACAAAGACATCTTCGAGAAGCTAGTTCTCAGAGGAACCACCCGCTAATGCTTGTGCTGTTATGAGGGCTCGGGGTGGCTATTTATAGCCACCAGAGATGACCTTTGCGCCTGCCAGGAGGCACCTTGCACTCTACCAGCTCTCAAAGGTCAAGTTGCCCCTTCAGTGCACTAAGGGGTGGCCCTTGCTCTCTCCAAAGGTCAAGCACTGTTGCTACACTGTTGAATTGCGCCGGGATCTACCCTACCCGGGGGGCAGCCCCCCGACACTAGTCCCCGAAGCTGGTGCTGCGCAGCGACCCCAGATGATGTGCGGGATCAGCTTTAGTAACAACAATTTCCCCAGAAAACATGAGACTATCCTTTGACTTAATGCCGAGATGAGTTTTACCGGGATCCCCGCACCGAGATTGTTTCGACCGGAAGGCCATGCTCCTAACCGGATAGTGCCATGTCAGTGAATCTTTATCGTTGGCTCCGCATTGAATTCCAGATCTTTGGCTGGGTCCCACCCGAGGTCATGTCGAATCAGAAACGCACTCGAGTGCTTCTGACCGAGCACTCCGCCGCTCGGGTTCGCGCGCCGGGAGCCGCAGCCGATCCGAAGTCCAACCATTGGGGCTGTGTGGCCCCCGGTGTGGCCGGATCGGGCGCTCCGGTGGATGCCACGTGTCGCGCAGCACAAAACAGATCCCACCCACGATCAGAGAGATCGTGGGCGGGAAATTCGGAAACCGCTCCGGACCCCCCCCATAAATAGGGGACCAGAACGGTCACTTCCTTTTCTTCCCCAACTCTTCACTTCTCCCACCACCGTCACGGGCGCTTCGCCGTCGCCGCGCCCGGAGCTCAACCACCGCTGTTCCTGTTGGTCGCCGGAGCTCTTCGCCTCCATCATCGGGTCGCGCCATTCTTGCTCGCCACCGGCCTCGCTTCCTCCGGTGAGTTCTTCCCTCGGCTTCGGTGAACTTCCCCACGGTGACGGTGGTTCGCGCTCGGCCGTGAAACGACGCACGCGCGGTGGCGCCGCTGCCGACGAGCACGATTCACGCGACGTTGACGAGGATGCGCTCCGCACGTTACTTTTTGTTTACATTTAGGCCACCTTCGTATCTTGCCCGAGCATATTTTCATCGATTAAGTTTCGATTTACTCGCGTGCGGTAGATCTTATTTGCTAGGAATCAGGTTGCTTTTAGGAGTTTGCGATCCGGTATCTTAGCTCCCCGTAGACTAACTCGACTAACTGCCGTTGCGCCTGCAGAATAGCCCGGACACATCCGCAGATCCCTCCGACATGGATGAAGAAAGTGTTCGGGGGTGTTGGGATGGGTCCGAGATCATGCAGAAGGATCTCGATTGGCTGTACCGGACTCACCGGATCCCGCCAGAAGTCGAGAGTCGACTTCCGGAGGACGAGGTCCAACCGGAACCCCAACCCGGGGAATACGTTGTATTCCTTACGCATTTCGAGCGCGGGTTTGGGCTTCCGGCTAGCCCCTTCTTCCGCAACTTCCTCGACACCTACGGCCTCCAACCCCATCATCTCCCAGCCAACGCGATAATGATGCTCTCGTTCTTCACCACCTACGCGGAAGCGTATCTCGGCGTATGGCCTTTCTTGGACCTCTAGGCCAAGTACTTCATCCTCCGCCGCCAAGTCATCCCCAACCCGGATCAGAAGGTCAAAGACTTAGTCGACTGCGGGGCGGCCACCATAATTCCCCGCGATGACTCCGGATTTCCCACAGTCAAGGGGCTAGAATCTTGCCGGAAGTGGCAACGTAGCTTCTTCTACGTGAAGAACCGGGAGGCTTCGGGAGATGGTCCGGGATCCTCGAACCCGGATTTTATCAATTTGCCGGAGTTCGCCATTGGACCTCCCCGCAAATTCGACCTCTGGAACCGGCTCCCGGATACCGAGGAGATCAGATGTATGCATGACGTCCTCAACGTGCTGACGGATAAAATGACTGGCGACGACCTCCTTCGCTGCTTTATCATTCGTCGCGTCTGCCCGCTACAGACCCGAGTGCACAAGATGTGCCATATGGATGGGACACTAGATCCCACCAGGACCAGCTTCTTCGGGTTGGACCGTCCCGCAGTCGTCCGGCGCGTTCGAGCTATTGCTCGAACGAAGATGCCGGATGATTATGTCTGGGGTCTTGTAGGTGGGTCCCGGAAAAACCACTAACACAGGTGCTCGTGTCTGTCTTTCGCCAACTTACATTTGCACCGGGATTCTGCTGGAAACCGACATGGTTGTCATGCAATGGCTTGTTCGTGCAGTTATTCGAGCGGCAGACCGAGGAGGACGCGATGCACGCCGGTGGGAAGTTCGTGCCGAACATCCCGGCACCGGATAAGATGCCGAGAGAGGATCCCGACGGCGAGGACCACCTTGCTATTCCTTTAGTTCGTGCTGCTGCTCCGGGTAACCCTTCAACCTCAGAGGCTATTTCCGTTTCTTCAGATGATGAGGATGAGATTGATTGTGAAATACTCGATGTGTTTGACGCTCTTCCCCTCAACTGGGCTTGGCCAGTGGCTCCGAAACCCACGGCCGTGACGAAGCGCGCCGAGACCCGGAAGCGTGCGGCTTCCGACACCAACCCTACCGGTGCATCCGACATCACCCCCAAGAAGAGAAGGCCAAACAAGCAAACGACCGAGAAGCCTCTCCGCCGAAAGAGAGGTCCTCCCACCGTCGACATCGGGTAAGATCTTTTTGCTTTGAGTTACACGGCTTTGTCTCCTCCCGAAGTCCTTTCTGACATACTTCTTTCAGTGATGCACTTGACGTCCCGGCATCCGCGGCTTCCCATCCTCCGGGATCCCGCACACCTAGCCCGCCTCGGGCTGCTCCTTCTCCATCTCGCCCCTCGCACGAGAGAGCGAGCATCCTGCGCCTGGTGCCACGCAGGCTGTCGCGGCGACTCCGGATGCGCGTCCCGTGGTGGACGAGATTCCGGCCCAGGCTACCACCGCACCGGAAGACGTCTTCCTTTCGGACAGCCCGCTCAGGGTGCCTGGGCTTGAGACGGACATCGCAAGTCCTCCTCGTTAGGTCGTGCCGGGAGCCTCCCCTCGGCAGGCCCCGGGCAAGCCTGCTCCGCCGAAACAGCCCACGGCCCCTTCCCGGCAATCTGACCATCCTGCCGGGAAGTCACGCAGCAAGGCCGCCGGGCAGAAAACAGCCTCCGCCAAACCTGCTACTCCTCCGACATCTTCGGCCCAAAACTTGGCCATGAGCTCGGGTAAGTTTTTGCGATTACCGCCACCTCCTGCCGAGATCCCCACTGCTGCCCTGCAGACGCTGCGAGCAACCGTAAGATCCTTTATGCCTTCAGGATCCCGGGAGGTTGTTACTGCTCGCGCGCCTGGCGGCTCCGGCATGCGTGTTGTTTAAGAATACAACCAAGCCTGGATTGCCGCCGATGCCTCCGAGATCGTGGAGGACTTGCACGCTGCCAGACCTAGCCCCAGCGCCCAAGCTCTACATGCTCTCCAGGTGGCCGCGCTGGACGTTACTCGGGTGGTCGATGTAAGTTTGTTCCCTTTACCTTTTCCAAAAATTATTTGTTCCATCCCCACCAGTCCCCGAGATTGGTGCTTAGTGCTCTAGATTCCACCGAATAGCAGACCACTAGGCTCCAATCTTAGAGAAAACCACAGGACTTGGAAGACGAGTCCCCGAGATCCTTCCTACCGATTAGCTTTAAAAATTGTTCCATCTCCACTAGTCCCCGAGATTGGTGCTTAGTGCTCTAGATTCCACTGAATAGCAGACCACTAGGCTCCAATCTTAGAGAAAATCACAGGACTCGGAAGACGAGTCCCCGAGATCCTCCCTACCGAGTAGCTTTAAAAATTGTTCCATCTCCACTAGTCCTCGAGATTGGTGCTTAGTGCTCTAGATTCCACTGAATAGCAGACCACTAGGATCCAATCTTAGAGAAAATACAGGACTCAGAAGACGAGTCCCCGAGATCCTTCCTACCGAGTAGCTTTAATTGACATAGATTTCGGAACATCCCGAGTCTCCGGGATCCTTCCCGAGATTGATATAACTTTCTTTGTTTGAATTCAGGAGTGCGGCAAGAAGCGGGGCCACATCTTCCACCGGCTTCTTTCTGACTTCGGTCAGTCCAAGAAGTGCGAGGGGCGTCTCCGGGAGGATCGGGATGCCGCGCGCAAAATCTCGGTGGAGCAGAAGTCTGCGCTAGCCGCGACCCATGCCGAGATAGCGCGGCTAAGTGCCGAGCTCGAAAAGGCCAAGTCTGCCGCGAGCGACATGAAGATGCGCTTCGTGGAGGCGTCGAAGAAGCAGAAGGAGACCTTGGATCAATCCGAGGCGCGCGCGCATCACGCCGAGACCGGGCTGGCGCTTCTCCGGTCACAGGCCGATTCTTGGCTCTCTGAGCTAACCGGGTTGAACCGGGATCTGAACAGTAAGTTGATCGACATCCTTTTCCTCTGCTCTTTTTCTTTACTGCTACAATCCTTATGACCTAGTCGCTTGACAGCTCTTCTTTTTAAAGGGGAATTCGAGCACTCCCGCGACGCTGCCAATCTTGCAGTCGCTGCCGCCCGGGAGAAGCGTGCCGGGAAGGGCCCTGTCTCGGACTCCTGGGACATTGAGGATCACCTCACTGCCCTGAAGGCCCGGATAGTGCCTCTCCGGTCGATCGGGACGGAGTTGATCAGTGCCGCGGTCCATGTCCATGGAGCATTATGGCCGGGCGTCAGCGCTACCCTCTCGGTCAGCGAACTGGCGAGTGCGCTCCGAGCTGCCGGGAAGCGTGTCCACGCTTATAAGCGCTCCGGTGCGCGGGCTGGTGCCGATCAAGTCTTGAGCCATGTACTTAGTTGGTACGAGTGTCTCGACCTTGACGTTGTCCAGCGCCTGCGCACCATCTTGGCGTGGTGCACCGATCCGGCTAAGGTCCAGCGGCGCCACGAAGTGGCGCATCGCATCGCCTCCTGGTCGAACATTTACGTCTTCACCACTAGCCTTGTCACCTCTGACTCCGAGTCAGATTACGAGGATGACGGCGAGACCGGTGCCACCGATGATGCGGAGGCCGAGATCCCGGAGGAAGATGACGCCGCTTCCGGTGCCGCCACTGAGAGCGTGGTCTCCCGGGAATGGATGCTTCAACTCCACCGCCACCCGAGGCCTCTCAGGCCGAGGCGCGTCCAGATGCCCCGAGTATTGCTGCCGGTGCTGAGGATACCGTCACCGCCGCTCCTGCTGCTGCTACCGCCGAGAAATCGGCTTCCCCTATCCCTTAGAAATACTCAAGTGTAGAACTGTTAAATCCCCGGGATGCCGGGTGCAAGATGTAATATATACTTTTAAGATTCATATTTCGTACCAAGTTATATATTAAAACGAGCTATGTCGGTTCACTCTGCCACGAGTCCCCGAGTTTCTTTTCATGTTTACCGTACTTAGGCAATTTCTGCTCTTGTCTACCATTTGGGCGTTCGACAGTCGAGTCACAAAATTCCATGCATGGCATACATTACTTAAGAATATCCGAGTTCTAGTTAACCGAATTTCCGACATAAAAAATAACCGGGTTAGTAAAACAGATATGCCGGATAATTTCCTGCTCCGAGTCCCCAAGACCATTTTCGTGTTCCCCATACTTGATTCTCTTTGCTCTTGAATACCATTTCGGCGTTCGTCAGTCGAGTCACAAGATGATTTCACATGACATACATTACTTTGACTTTGAGAATCGATTTCGGAACTTTCCCGGCATATAGATAACATAAAGAACAGGTACCAGGAAGTCGCCGGGTTCCTTCCCGGGATGCCGACATGAAATAATAAATAAATGGAGCAAAGTAAATGGGCACACAGCGAGGCAGTCCCCGGGTTCCTCCCGGGGTGCCGAACTTTCATTAATAGATAAAAACCGAAATACAACATACAATGTGCCCTTTACGTGTACAAGGGTCGAAGCAGGGCTACATTACATGGACGCTTGGTTTCCTCACCGGATTTGTCCATTACACCTTTCCTAGCTTCCTGTGCGTCTACAAGGTAATAAGAATCATTGTGCAATGCCCTGCTTATCACAAAAGGTCCCTCCCATGGAGGTGACAGCTTATGCATTCCGGCCGTGCGTTGGATGAGCCTCAGCACAAGATCTCCTTCTCGGAACACTTTTGGGTGCACTTTCCGGCTATGATAGCGACGGAGATTTTGTTGATAAATTGCCGACCGGGATAATGCCAGTTCTCTTGCTTCTTCAAGTAAGTCAACATCATTTTCTCGGGCCTCTTTTGCCTCGGTCTCGGTGAACATTGTCACTCTCGGGGAATCATATTGTATGTCGGTCGGGAGTACTGCCTCGGCACCATACACCAGGAAGAATGGCGTATACCCGGTAGATCTATTCGGTGTGGTCCGGAGACCCCACAATACTGCCGGTAATTCCTCTATCCAGCATCCCGGAGTTCTCAACAGTGGTTCGATCAAGCGGGCTTTGATGCCGGCCAAGACCAATGCATTTGCTCTTTCAACTTGCCCGTTTGCTTCCGGGTGTGCAACTGATGCTACATCCAACCGGATTCCCTTTTCAGCACAAAATCGAGCGAATTCCCCCACAGCAAAATTGGTGCCATTATCCGTGATGATGCTGTGCGGGTATCCGTACCTCAAGATGATGTCTTTCAGGAATTGCATGACGGTGTGTCCGTCGCATTTCCGGATTGGCTTGACCTCTATCCACTTGGTGAACTTGTCCACCATGACCAGTATGTGAGTCATATTGCCTCTTGCCGGCTTGAACTGCCCCACCATGTCCAAACACCATACTGCGAATGGCCAAGTGATAGGGATTGTCTTCAGTGCCGATGCCGGCATATGTATTCGGTGAGCAAACCTCTGGCATCCTCCACACTTCCGGACAATGTCTTCTGCTTGCTGTAACGCAGTGGGCCAGTAGAACCCATGCCGGAACACTTTCGCTACCAGGGCCCGGGATGATGCATGATGTCCACATTCCCCCTGATGTATTTCCAGCAGCATCTCTTGGCCTTGTTCCGGTTCCACACACCTCTGGAGTACCTCGGTGACACTCCTCTTATATAGCTCTTGATTGATGACGGTGTATGCTTTTGACCTTCGTATTATCTGCTGGGCTTCCACTTCGTTCTCCGGGAGGGTTCCTTCCAAGATGTAAACCATAATGGGCTGTGCCCATCCCGGGACAGGTCGAACCGGGAACACGGGAACATCTATGTCCATTGGTTCTGCCGACATCACCTCCATCATCATCTTTCTTTGCCTCTCTGAGCACTGTGACGCAGTCCCCGGGTTCGATGCGATGCTCCCGACTTCCACTTCCATGGGTACAGCTTCCGAACCAGGCTCCTTGGGGATGAAGATAGAATCCGACTCGGGTGAGGGCTGAATAGATGGCTTCCTCAAATGCTCAAGAGCGACCCCGGGTGGGATGGCATCCTGAGATGATCCTAGCTTGGACAACACATATGCTGCCTCGTTTTCTCCTCTAGGTATGTGCTTGAACTCGCATCCCTCAAAAAATCCGGATATTTTCTGCACATGAAACCGATACAAGGCCATGTTGGCATCCAGTGCATCCCAGTTCCCCGACACCTGCTGCACCACGAGGTCGGAATCGCCGAAACACTCTATCCGGCGGATGCCGATCTCCTTGGCGACATTCAGTCCATGAACCAAGGCCTCGTACTCAGCGACATTGTTAGATGCCCGGAAATGAATTTGCAGGACATACTTCAGCACATCTTGCTTTGGTGAGGTGAGAACCACTCCGGCACCCAACCCGATCTTGGCCTTGGAGCCATCGAAATGCATCGTCCAGAAATTGTAATCCGGCATCAGAGGTTCATACTGCATCTCGGCCCAGTCTACCAAAAAGCCCGGCAGCGCCTGCGACTTGATGGCATCCCGTCTCTCGTATGCTGGAGCGTACGGAGATAACTGGATGGCCCATTTGGCAACCCGACCGCTAGCATCCTTGCAACCAATGATCTCGGCGAGAGGAGCTTCGCACACCACTGTGATAGGGTGCTCTTGAAAGTAGTGCTTGAGCTTGGTCACTGCCATGTACACTCCATACGCCATCTTCTGGTAGTGCGGGTAGTTCTGCTTGGATTCCGAGATCACCTCACTGAGGTAATACACCGGTCTCTGTATCAGTTTGCCCCCTTCTTCCCTCTCTACCACAATGGCTACGCTAACTACCCGATTAGTGGCAGCAATATATAGCAGCATAGGCTCCTTGGGCAACGGGGACGCCAACACGGGTGCTGTTGAAAGAATTCTTTTCAAATCGTTGAACGCCGCATCGGCTTGCGGGGTCCAAACAAATGTTTTGCTCTTCTTCATCAATTGGTACAGGGGCAAGGCCTTCTCTCCTAGTCGGCTCACAAACCGACTTAGGGATGCAAGACAACCAGTGAACTTCTGCACATCTTTGAGACGCACAGGCAATTTCATGCTCTCGATAGCACGTATCTTACCCGGGTTGACTTCAATTCCCCGGCTTGAGATGAGGAAACCGAGTAATTTCCCTGCCGGAACGCCGAATGTGCACTTATCCGGATTCAACTTCATCTGGAATCTTCTTAAGTTCTTAAATGTTTCCCTCAGATCATTGATCAATGAGGCTTTTTCTTTTGTTTTTATGACTATGTCATCGACATAGACCTCGGCATTCCGGCCTATCTGGTCATGCAAGCATTTCTGCATGCACCTCTGGTATGAAGCACCAGCATTTCTCAAACCGAAAGTCATGACACGATAGCAATAAGCCCCATACGGGGTAATAAAAGCAGTTTTCAATTGATCATCCGGATTCAAAGGTATCTGGTGAAAACCAGAATATGCATCTAAAAAAGTTAAGAGCTCACTCCCGGCAGTGGAATCGATCACTTGATCTATCCGGGGAAGTGGAAAGGGGTTCTTCGGGTATGCCTTGTTGAGGTTGGTGAAGTCGATGCACATGCGCCACACCTTAAGCAGGAGGGGATCATCTTTCTTCTTCTCTACCAGGACCGGATTTGATATCCAATCCGGGTGCAGCACTTCCATTATGAATCCGGCGGCCAGCAGTATAGCAAGATGCTCCATGACGGCAGCTCTTCTTTCATCCGAGAGGCGCCTAGTCGGTTGCTTCACCGGCTTCGCATCCGGCCTAACAAACAGAGAGTGCTCAACCAACTCCCTCGGAACACCTTGCAGATCGTCACTCGACCACGCAAAAGCATCCCGATTCTCACGGAGGAAATCGACGAGCTCGCCTTCCTATTTGCTGTCCAGGTTGCTGCCAATTATAACTTGGCTCTCCGGGTTGCTGGGGTCCACCCCCACCTTCTTCATCTCCTTAGGTGGCTGGAATGATGCACCCTGCTCCGGGTTCACCATCCCGGGCATTCCGAGTTGGGAGGTCTTGGCCAGCGCCACCACCTGCTGGATCCTCTTCTTTTCTTCAGCCATCACTAGGGACTCGGCTAAGCATGAGCCGTCCGAAGCACACTCCATGGAGCGCTTGTGGTCTCCCGAGATGGTGATTATGCCGTTAGGACCCGGCATCTTCATATTCAGGTAGCCCATGTGAGTTGAGATCATGAACTTGGCCAGGGCCGGCCTGCCAATCAGTGCGTGATACGGGCTTTCGAGGTCCACGACCTCGAATTCCAAGCTCTCGGTTCGGCAGTTTTCCCGGGTTCCGAATAACACCTCAACCCAGATTTTACCCATGGGTGAGCAAGAGACTCCGGGCACAATGCCTTGGAAGGTCGTCTCGGTAGGTAGCAAGGTGTTCATGGACACCCCCAGCTTCAACATCGTATCCTTGTACATGATATTAATGGCGCTGCCATTGTCAATCAGAACCCGACTGAAGCGGACATTGAGGCTTGGTCCGACAAAGGTTGGGTCTACCACCAAGGCGTACGCCCCCGGCTTAGGCATAACTCTGGGATGATCCTTCCGGCTCCACGTGATCTCCATCTCGGACCAGTGCAAGAACTTGGGCACCGCCGGAATCAAAGCGTTCACTTCCAGGGCACGCTGCCGCACACTCTTCCGGTCAGTGGGCTCGGTCACGAAGACCACATAGCTCTGATGTGCCTCCCGGTAGCTGCCTTGCTGATGTCCGGTTTGATTACTGGGGCCTGCACCATTGTCGTTCCGGGTGTGCACCACGTTCACCGGCCGAGGTGGGGGTCCTCGGTGAGGTTGACTAATTCGGATCGCGTTGGCTCCTGAAGTCGGAGGGGGAGGTCTCGGAATGTTGGGTCGAGATGCCGGAGCACTCGGCCGAATAGCCCCCGAGCTGCCCTCCTGCAGCGTGCGCTGATACCAGCTGCACTGCCGAGTGGAGTGGTTTGCCGGCTTGTTGGCCTCCAGGGTGTGGTAACAGCATGGCTTGTTCAGCATCTCTTCATATGTCAGGGGCTTCTTCTGGTCCACCGAAGTTTTCTGTACTTCTTGGCTCTGACCCTAAGTCGGGCCACTTGTCTTCTGACGCCGACTGTTGCCGGCATCCTCTTGATCTCGGGTCACAGCTGCAACATGCTGTGCGGCATGGTGGTACTCGGGCTGATTCCTCTTCTGGCCAAAATCCTGGCGATCATGGCTCCTGCTCGATCCCGAACGCTGAGGTCCCGCATTCCTCCTGTTGGAGTCACCGACATCCACCAGGGGTTGCATGGGATCTCCAAGCGTGTAGGTATCGGTGATGCGCATGGTCTCTGCCAAGGTCGCCGGCATCTTCCTTTGCAATTTCTGCCACAGCATTGAGCCATGCCGGCATCCTTGCGCAAACCAGGAGATGGCCCGTGCCTCCACCACTCCTTCGCAAGAATTGCGAATATTGCTCCACCGGGTAAGGTACTCCCGGTCAGTTTCGTTGCTCCTCTGCCTACAGATGGCGAGCTGTTGAGGCCTGTTTGGCCTTTTGTACGTGCTGGTGAAGTTGCTGATGAACGCCTCCTCGAAATCTAACCAGCAGTCTATGCTGCCAGTTCTCAAGTTGTTCAACCAGATCCTGGCAGGTCCTTCCAACATCTGCGGCACGTAACGTACCGCCCAGCGTCTGTTTCCACCGGCTATGCTTACTGCAGTTACATAGTCGGTCAACCAGTCCTCCGGCTTCTTGCTGCCGTCATAGGTCTTAGCACCTCGGTTGAGCTGAAAATTCCGGACAGGCGGCTCCCGCATGATCCGGGGTCCAACGCAGGTAGGTCCCGGAGGTCCTTGCTCCTCCACTAGCTCGGATTGGTGAATCCGGTCGAGCCGAATTCTGGCATCTGCCGGATCTAGTTGGCTGGTTCCTATCCGAGATCCCAAAGGATTTTCATTGGGCTGGTACCCGAGCTGCTGCAACCTTGAGTTGCCATCGTTGTGCGGGTCTTGTACCGGGATCACAGCATGCTGCGGGACAGAGGCGGCCTCCCTTCGCGGGTTTCCCTGAACATGTGGCGGATTCCGGGGTGGATTACCACGGCTAGCCGGGTTATTGTTTCCTACACCCCGGTCGCCACCACCACGAGTACTCTCTGCCTGCCCCGAGTTATGCTGCCCGGCTTGCTGGATACCGGCAAAGGCCGGGTCATAAGTCTGCAGTTGCTTACTTTTCCCGGAGCCCCGGCTTCTGCTTCGGCTTTTGCTTGGATGCGGGGAGGAGACCTCTCCGCCCGATCTCTGGCAGTCAGCCCTAGCTGAATGCACTTGTGATCCTGCGCCGGGGTTCTTTTTCTTGAAGATTTGGTTCTGCCGGTTGGCCTCGACGACCAACTCATTCACCCGCTCCTGCTGCTTGCGCAGAGCATCACCGGACAGCCCAGCCAGCTCCGCCATGGCGGCTTCAGCAGCGCTTAGAGTTTTCGCCGGGGAGCTGTATACCGGCTTCCCCGCCGAGATCATGCTACCCGCCTGACTGGTTATGGCCCCACCGGCTAGATCATCATTCACCATTCTGCCTTTTTTGCACAGATCCGCGATACGCTTGTCCCGAGAGTGTATCTTAAGGAATCCGTGAGCTGCATTGTACTCTCGGAGGCTAGCATTGAGCTCACGCCGGATTTCGGCGATCTCTTGCGCTTCGGCGAGCAGCAACCTACGCTGCTCATCCAAGTCAGCCGAAGTGGCTTGGGTGTCTGCTTCGGCTGTCAATGGGACAGCCAACTTGGCCACCAGACCCGAGAGGGGATCCGGGTGACGACGTGGCTGGGACGGCTGCGGATCGCCGTCTCGGGCCGTACCTCTCTCCTGAGGGGGCTTGGCCAAGCGAACATGGCCGCTACCGGCATCGCCATCAGCGTCCTGGTATTCCTCCTCGGTTGTCCCGACCATCATGACTGCGACGGAACTCGGGGAGCGACTGACACACGGACCCCGAGTGGCGCTGAGCATGGGAGGATCCTCAGCTTCCAGGACATCGTCCGGGTAGCTGCAGATAACTTCGGTGGCGACGTAGGTGGTGAAGCCACCGAAGTCGATGAGGCATCCGTTCACCGGGAAGGGTTTGTTCCGGAAGCACCCGGCGTTGTCGCTGACGAAATTCATCTCGCCCAGCCTGACGACAAGGCCAGAGAGAACCCGAACATCGAAGTGAACGGGGGAACCCGTCCGGATGTGTACACCAGCCAACGCCTCTGTCTGCCCCACGGTGGGAGCCAACTATCGTGGTGGTGTCACGGCAGATGCCATAGGATGGCTAATGTGTGGGGCCGTTGGACATTGGTGGATCCGGGGAGGGATAGCGAGCTGAAGAGCTCACACGGGGAGGAACCCGGTGTAACCGAGATCTCCCAAGAACAAGAAACAAGATGAAGGCGCGAGGGAGAATATCTAGCAAACAAGAACAAATGCACGAAGGCAAACGACACACACACACGATATACCCAGGTTCAGGGCCCTCGGGAGGAGGTAACACCCGTACTCCTGCCTTTCCTCTCAATATAAGTGTGGTACAAGGGCTACAACTTGCTCTTAGAGCTCTTGGGGTGAAGAACACGAAGAACTAGATGAACTCAAGGGAGGATGAAGTAAATGCTCTAGGAGTAAATGAGACTAGAATTTTGGCTCCCAAGTTGGTCTCTCCTTCACAGGAGCAGTTATGGCGCCTTTTATAGAGTTCCGTCCAGGAGGGCCGGAAACCCTAATCCGGCTTGGCCCCACCGGACAGGCCTAACCGTTATGTCGACACCGGCTAGTGCGACCTAGTCGCCGTGCTATTCGGCGTAGCCCCTTCGTCATCATTCCGGCAAGGACAGCAGGCGCCGTCCTGGAACATCATTGTCCCCCTGTCAGAGATAGGGCATGTCTTTGCCCATCCCGGATAGCCTTTTCCGGATTGCCGGGCTAGGCACGTCCAGTCTTGTCGTACCGTTGTCGTACCGGCTGACGCGCTCCCGTGTCAGGCGGGAGGTGACCAAGCTTCCGTGTCAGGCGGGAGGTGACCATGCTTCCGTGTCAGACGGAACGGTACTTCCCCCCGCATCAGGCGGGAAAGCCTGCTGCAGACCGTTGACGGCCTACCGGGATCCCTCATGCCGGTCACCTTCTTGCCCGACCTTACGAGTCCTTCCTGCACAAGTCTAGGACCGAGATAAATGTTCCGGTTAGCACTTACCCGGATTGCCTATCCGGTAAGACCGAGTACCTCTCCTTCCGGGAGTCTCCTTGGAGCCACAAAATCCGAGATCCTATCCGGATGTGCCCGAGTTCGTCTTAGGATGAGTTTCTCTAGGCCTAGCCTCCCGAAGATGTCTTAGCCTATCAGCAAAGACATCTTCGAGAAGCTAGTTCTCAGAGGAACCACCCGCTAATGCTTGTGCTGTTATGAGGGCTCAGGGTGGCTATTTATAGCCGCCAGAGATGACCTTTGCGCCTGCCAGGAGGCACCTTGCACTCTACCAGCTCTCAAAGGTCAAGTTGCCCCTTCAGTGCACTAAGGGGTGGCCCTTGCTCTCGCCAAAGGTCAAGCACTGTTGCTACACTATTGAATTGCGCCGGGATCTGCCCTACCCGGGGGGCAGCCCCCCGACATAGATAGTCGAGTTGTTTTTGGATTATGTCTGAAGAGTCAGAATAGATTAAAACCAAATGATGGTACTTGGAAATCCAATTAATCATTAAGAGTAATGATACACAATAATAGTGGTTGTATGAAATGTTGGTCTATTATGTGATATTAGACATCATGCAGGAACCATATTATGTGCTCGATGAAATATGACCGATGTTCTTAGAAGAAGAACAATTATGAAAGTAAATTTGGAATTTACTGGAATTAGAAATGTGTTAGTCATTATATTGACATCGGTATGTCAAGTCTTCTACATAGGTGTGAAAGTATATAAAGATATCGCGATATTGTAAATGTTACAAGGATTTCTCTATGACTGAGTGTGTTTTCAAGGCAATTATCTGGTTAACAGAATCAGAGTAAGCGCTGGGAAACAGAAGTCTCACTTGGTCACGGTATTTGTATATATATATATGTTATTACATAACATGATGATATCAAACAGGTTGATATCAATGAATCGCAAAAGAATGCATAATTATGTATTGTACAAATTGTCAGAGTAACACTCTTCCACAAGCAAGCATTATCATATAACGCTTATTTGATAAGGGGTTTTTGATGAAGTAAAATTCAGCTAGTTTATTTGTACTCTAGTGCAAGTGGGAGACTGAAGGAGATATGCCCTAGAGGCAAATAAATAAGTAGTATTTATCGCATTATCTCTTAAGTTTATAATATGTTTTTGTATTATGCTATAACTGTATTAATCGTAATTATTAATGCACGTGTGATACATAGACAACCATAGTCCCTAGTAAGCCTCTATATAAACTAGTCCGTTGGGCAACAATTGATCGAGATTCCTGATCAAGGACAATGATGTTGGTTGACAATGGGGTCATCTTATTAGTAGAATAAGGTGATGGACATACGAAAAGTATTGCAATAAGATCGTATTACGATGTTTGTCATTTGCAATAGATAAGTAATATGATAGCTTATTCCTTAGACCGTGAGACCGTACTTATTGCTACTTTGTAGGGGTACTTTGAGAGTATCAAACGTTGTGTCTTATATAGCATGACAATAACGATGTCCATCTTGGGTATCCCGAAAGAGTATGTTGAGACGTAAGGATCAAGAGCGGGATTTGTTCATTCTTGTAATGGAAAAATACTCTGGGCCCACTCGGTGAGATTGCATCTATATAGCTGCGCAGCTTATGACTAGGTCATGGAGATGTAATATCACAGACGAGTTAATAACCTTTGTCGATAACGAGATACAACAAGGACATCGGATGTCTGCGATCATATCTCGGACAAGGTAGCATTGTAGAAACAAAGGGAATGAATATCATGTTTATGGTTCAGCGACTATATTCGTAGAATGCACAGGGACCGTCATATGTGTCCAGGTATCCCTGACGGTCATTGGCGAGCGAAGGTTCTCGACCATATCTGGAGTATTCTCGAACCGTGGCGTAACAAAATTAAGGTCTTAACGACACCTGGAGAAGGTTCTGGAATATTATAGGATTTTATTAGAGAGAGAGAAATGATCCGGAAAGAGTTCCGGTGGTCCGAAAGTAGTTCCGGGAAGGTCTGGAATGGTTCCGGGAGTGTCCGAAAGATGTTCGGGTGGTTCGGAAAATGTTTCGGAATCACGGGATATTAAATAGTATTTAAATATTTTAATTATATTTTATATTAATTTAATTATTAAATGATAAAGGAAAAAGGGAGCATCCCACCTAAGTGGGCCAATTGTGACCCACTAAGGTGAGCCACACCAAGCAAGGGAGGAGGGGCTTGGGCCCCTAGTCCGAATTGGACTAGGAGGGTTCGGCCGACACCCCCTCCCTCTCCTTTAGTCCCACATGGGGGAGGCAAGGTGTTTGCACACCCCCTCCCCCTTTATATAGCAAGGCATATTAGTTGGATTAATTACAAGAAAATACAATTAATTGTATAGCAGGTCGGCTGAGCTGTTTCTCCGCCCGTTTTGTCTCCTTTCTACACCAAAGCTATACCGTCGGGCGCCGTTGCCCTGCGGGATTCCAGAAAAGTTCTACCCCTGCGATCTCGCCCACCCAGCAGCCCTGCCGCTGCCCCTGCCGCCGGCGCCACCCCCAGCCGCCGGCGCAACGCCACCTTCCGCCTGACGCCCGTCGACGCAGGTCATCGTCGACACCCCGGCGTCATCGTCTACATCGTCGCGGCAAGTTCTCCGCGACCTCGAGGTCAGCTACGTACGACTTCATCAACGCTTGTGCGGGAGCGTAATCCCCGCTATCGGTCTACATGGAGGTATGTGACCCGTTCCGCCACCGTTATTGCATGTACTAGATAGATAGATCCTGGCTAGTTAGGGTGTTCTTATGCTAGAAAAATTATGTTCAGATTGTTATTCACCATAATATCACCTCTCATCATGTTCATTATGGTGTGTTGTGAGTAGTTCGTTGTGTTCTTGAGGACATGGGAGAAGTGTAGATGTTAGTAGTGAACTATGTTGATTAATATTTGATGTTTTGATATTTAAGTTGTGGTGCCATTCTTCTGGTGGTGTCATGTGAACGTCGACTACATGACACTTCACCTTTATGGGCCTAGGGGAATGCATCGTGTACTCGGTTATCATTTGTGGGGTTGCCGGAGTGACAGAAACCTAAACCCCTGTTGGAATTCCGATGCCCGAGGGATCGCAGGATCTCAGAGTTTAAGGCTATGGTTAGATTTATATTAATTACTTTCTTGTATTTGCGAATGCTTGCAAGGGGTATAATCATAAGTATGTATTAGTACTAGGAAGGGCGGTGCATTAGCATAGGTTCACCCACACGACACTTATCTAAACACTAAACATTATTCATCAATATGAAGCGAAAGCACTAGACAGAAATCCCATGTGTCCTCAAGAACGTTTGGTCATCATAAGTAAACTAACCGGCTTGTACTTTTCTCTCAAAAGGATTGGGCCACTCGCTGCAATTATATTTGCCGCGCTTTATTTACTCGCACTTTATTTATCTGTTATCTCAAAGTCTACTGAAAACTTGTCCGCTAGTGTTTACAGTGAAATTCTCATCAAACCCACTTGTCAACACCTTCTGCTCCTCGTTGGGTTCGACACTTATTTATCGAAAGTACTGCGATACACCCTATATACTTGTGGGTCATCAAGACTATTTTTTGGCGCCGTTGCCGGGGAGTGAAGCGCTATTGGTAAGAGGAATTGGTAAGGAAAACTTCAACTGTAAGTGCTGTTTTTATTTCTGTCTCCTTATTTGCTTTATAAAAGAAGAAGAGAAATATTGCTTTCCTATTTGGGAAGTCATTTATCGCTGCTGAGGTATAACATGAGGCGCCTCCTAAT
Source organism: Poa annua (assembly GCA_026929855.1). Classification (NCBI taxonomy): domain Eukaryota; kingdom Viridiplantae; phylum Streptophyta; class Magnoliopsida; order Poales; family Poaceae; genus Poa; species Poa annua. The sequence continues at coordinate 60,627,048 of CM049432.1, forward strand.
GATATTGTGTCATTTAAAATACCTATGAAAATTGTTAAACGTGTTATGAATAACCGCTATTTTGGGGATGGAACTGTCCAGCCCGGTGATCATTTGATGTATTTACATGAATTATGCGAGTTGTTCAAGTGTGCAAGTATTACGATGGACGAAGTCAGGAAGAAATTATTCTCCATATCACTTTGTGGGAGAGCTGCGCATTGGTATAAACCGCTGAAGAACAGGGATTCTCTTGGATGGGAGGAAATTGCACCTCTCTTTTATTCTAAATTTTATTCTCCAAGTGAAATTCATCAAGATCGGAATTCTATATATAACTTCTGGCCTCATGATGGAGAGAGTATTTCCCAAGCGTAGGGGATATTGAAGGCATTAATGCTCAGATGGCCAATTCATGAGCTTCCTGGTAATATTATTGTTGATTACTTCTATGCAAGACTCTCGTTTGAAGATAAAACATTATTGGATACTTCATGTGCTGGATCATTCACTCGTAACAAGAAGGAGTTTAAATGGGATCTTCTTGATTGTATTGAAGAAAATACTGAAGCATGGGAGAACGACAAAGGTAGGGAGTCAGGTATAAAATACGACTTTGAATGCATTAAGACTTTTATGGACACTGATGTATTTCGAAATATGAATAATGCTTATGGTCTTGATTCTCAAGTTGTTGCAAATTATTATAAAACCTTTGCTGATTATTTCGGTTTGCCCAAGAAGGGTTTTGAAAAATAGCATGAACTTTATAAAGATAAATCTGTTGTTCCTTTAGCTAAAAGCATTGAGATTAATATTGTTGATCATATCATTCCTGAGCCTTATGTTGATAAAAATACTTTTCCTGTTAAAGTGAAATAACATTCTCTTATGGCTAGTGTGGTTAATAAAAGTGATAAGAAAGTTAAAGAACCTGATGAAGAAATTAAATTGAACCTTCTGTGGCTATAATTAAAGAACTTGTTTCTGAAAATGTGAGAGAAGAGAATATTATATTTTGATGGTGCTTCTAATGTTGTCTCTCATCCTGTAAAGCCAAAAAGGCCAGTGTTATGTGTTATCTGTTAAAATTGGTGATCATTGCTATTATGGTTTATGTGATATTGGTGCAAGTTCAAGTGTTGTTTCTTATGAGCTTTACAAAGAGATTATGCATGAAATTGGCCCCAGCCAACTCGAAGATATTGATGTGGTTATTCAACTTGCTAATGAGAAACTATCTCTCCCATTGGTATTGTTAGAGATGTTGAAGTTCTATGTGGTAAGACTAAATATCACGCCGATTTTCTTATACTTGGTTCTACTGCTAGTAATACTTGTCCTATTATTTTTGGTAGACCTTTTCTGAATACTTGTGGTGCTGTTATAGATTGTACGAAAGAGAAAATCATTACTAAATTTGCTGGTGATTCATATGAATTCAATTTTCCAAAATTTGCTAAAACCCCATATGAACCTGAATTGCCTAATGAAGATTTTAGAGTAGAACAACTTGCTTCTGTCTCTCTTGCTCCTACTAATTATATTCAGCAATTTATGAATGCATTAAGACTTTTATGGACACTGATGTATTTCGAAATATGAATAATGCTTATGGTCTTGATTCTCAAGTTGTTGCAAATTATTATAAAACCTTTGCTTATTATTTCGGTTTGCCCAAGAAGGGGTTTGAAAAATATCATGAACCTTATAAAGATAAATCTGTTGTTCCTTTAGCTAAAAGCATTGAGATTAATATTGTTGATCATATCATTCCTGAGACTTATGTTGATAAAATTACTTTTCCTGTTAAAGTGAAAGAACATTCTCTTATGGCTAGTGTGGTTAATAAAAGTGATAAGAAAGTTAAAGAACCTGATGAAGAAATTAAATTGAACCTTCTGTGGCTATAATTAAAGAACTTGTTTCTGAAAATGTGAGAGAAGAGTATATTATATTTTGTGATGATGCTTCTAATGTTGTCTCTCATCCTGCAAAGCCAAGAAAGGCCAGTGTTCATGTGTTATCTGTTACAATTGGTGATCATTGCTATTATGGTTTATGTGATATTGGTGCAAGTTCATGTAACATCCCAACATTTTATAATATTCAAAAATCACTAAAATTTAAAACTTTTCTTTTGATTAAAATAAAACATTAAATGTATAAGAAAACCAACTATAATAGTTCCTTAAGCATTGGATTTCAACCACTTAGCCATATCTATAAATAAATTAAAATAATAATTACAAGTTTCCTTTTAAACTTTTATAAACAAGATCTAATTGCCAAATGGCTTTCAACCTATGGTTTATAACCCTAAAACTTCATAAATTAAAATTAATGAATTATCCAAATAAACTCTTCATTTGCTTAAATGAATTTCATTTATATTCAAAACATGAAATGATTAATATATTCTAAATAAGAAATGAATTAAAACGAGAAATCTTTTCCAAAGTTGTTATGAAGTTTTCAAATGAATTATCATAATATAAAATATAGTGGTGCACAAATTATTTTCAATTAAAAATGAATACCTTATATTTCACATTTCCTAAACATTATTTATATTTAGTTCTTTAATATTATGCCAAAATAAAGATGAATGATTTCAGCAAAAAAAGTTTAAATAACTTAAATTCAAACATATTGGAATGTGGGTATTTTACAAATTTTATTTAGCCAAAAGAAAATTTATTTAAGATATAATTTCTAATTTGACTTTAAGAGTCAAATTTGTATTTAATCAATATTTCAAAATATTATTTTTCAAAAATATTCAAAACATGCCCACAACTGATTTAACACAAAGATAATAATATTACAAATTTTTAGAAATTTATTTGACATCATTTGGAGTTATAAATCAAAAGATATAAATAAAATAGAAAAATCAGAAAAGAAAAAGAAAATACCTGTGACGTCATGCTGACGTCAGCCGACCTTCTTCAACCTCCGGCCGAAATTTCCGCCGCGATCCCTTTCCAAAATCCGGGCGCAATCGTCGCGGTTTGTTTCTCCTCTCCGCCCCATATAAATCCCCTCGCTCCCCTCCGTCATTCCCCTCTCTTTCGGCTGAAAATCATGCCCCCAGGCTACCGTACGAGCTCGCCGGAGTGCTCCGCCTCCGCCGCCGTTTTCTTCGATTCCCGGCGTGGTAAGACCCCGCCCGAGCTGTAACATCCCAAATTTCTCAAAAATTTAAAACTTTGCATTCATGCATCATATAGGCATGGCATTGACATCTCATAAAGAATATTTTTGAATTTTAATTATAAGTTTAAATAAAGTTGTTTTTCATTAAAGAGGTCTAATTGAGCTCCTTATAAAAATCTGTATTTTATTATTTTATTTATTTAGCAAAATGATATCAAAAAGCTCTAAATTAAATTAGCTTTTCAAAACATATTTTTATGAATTTTTCTGAAATGTTTTGATAAGATTTAAAAATCAAATTGTTTGGAAAAGGTTCAAAACAGAAAAAAAATGTGTGTTTCGAGCTAACTGGGCCGAGCCCCTCTGCTATCTGCCGCGCGCGCACGAAGAAACGGCCCAGCAAACCAGCCGCGTAGCCCACCTCCCCCCCTCTCTCACATCCATACGGGACCCACTTGTCATCTTCATCCCCAAATCGTGACGAACACGAACTCACCGAACCCTATTTTGATCCGGATCAAAATCCGTTGGATACTCGCGTTTTAATTGCTCCCTCCTTCCCCATATAAACCCCCCCTCCGTCGCCTCCTCCCGAACCCCAAAACCCTAAAAGATCGCCCCCAGGCTGCTCAGAAACCGTCCGCCGCCGTCCGCCGTTTTCGCCGCCGTAAGCTTCTGATTCCGGTGGCTACAGACGATCTCGAGCTTCCCCCTCTCGTTATTTCTTTTTACTTTCTCCGTGCGCATCTCTGTGACCCCTTGTAATCTCCTCGTTCGCAGCGGTTCGTCACCTTCATCCGCAACCGAAGCGAGCCGCCACCAGCCTCGACTCCGGCGAGCGATCCAGGGAGCAGCCAAGCAATTCAACGACGACCAACTCGCCACCGTCGCTACCTCACGCCTCTGCACGTTCTGGTACGAACCGTTCATCCCCTAGGGTCTTACATCGCCAGCGAGTGCGACGCCGGACATGGCGCCGCCGCAACCAGAGGCGCTCCGACGAACAGCGCCGCCCGAGTTGGCCAGTGCGATCTGGACCCTTAGATCCAGATCGGACGAGCACGATTCTTTTTCCTTTACCGTTTCGTCCCGTTATTCTGGAGCGTCCGATGTAAGTTAGATCGGACGGCTCCCGTGCCGATCCGCGGCGAACCGGTACTGTCCAATTAGATCGTGCCGCGTGGCCTCTTTATTTTTCTATTTCGGCTAGATTTTTATTTAAAAACAGAAAAACAATACAAACTTACAAAATTCATAACTTTCGATCTGTTCATCCAAATTTGATGAATTTTATATCCACGTGAAGCTCTGCTCGTGTAGTTTAGCATGGTTTCATTAGTGTGTCCTTTTAGTGTATATTAAACTGCGGAATTTAATTGTTTAGCTTTCGGATATTATACCTATAACTTAATTAATAAAATTTCTTTCCAAATAAATCCAATTGATTAGAACTTTATTAATGCCCTCTGTCTAGAGAGTGCAACTTGGGTTTTATTTGAAACTTTTCACAATAGAATTCAAGAAATTGGTTTTAGGACTTAAACTTCTATGTTATGCTCAATATTTTAAATGATTAAATAAAATATTAAAATATTGATCATTGCATTTCATGCATTAATAACAGAGGAAATAAATTGGTAATTATTTTGTCTTGTTAAGTTCATTGCATATCAAGCATGCATACATATTTTTGTCTTGATATTTTAAGTGTTGTGTTTTTGTGTTTATTTAGTTTTATTGTTTGTCTCTAGATTGTGAAGAGGAGGAAGGCCCTTGTGATTGTTATTCTTGCTGTGCTTGTTCCTCTTGTTACCAAGGCAAGTGACATTCATAATCTACCCAATGTTTTCTATATGCATTATTAGTAGATTTTGAGTAGTATGCATGATAGGGAATTTTTGAACTATCTTATAATGCTAAGTTAGTTTACACTTTGAAAATAGCCTAGTAGTGTGTAGCCATCCCTTCCCATGCAGCCATCAAAAGTTTTTATTAGATGCTTAGCTATGCTATAAAAAGTGTTTACTTATCATGTTATAGAAATATTTCTAAGTGTTAAAACTTTGAATGCACACCTGGGTGGAATTGGTTGTTTGGTTTATGTTGAGTGGCTTTTGGGACCATGCTTGTGGTTGTCTTTGCCTAGGATGAATTTCTATTCTACATAGGGCCATGAGCATGGTGGTTGTCACCCAGAAGCGCACTTGTGGACGGCCACCCAGGAACAAAGAGATTTCTAAGTCCCTCCAAGTTTAGAAGCTTCCCGTGCAGCCTTTTGACAATGGGCTCTGTCTAGAATTACTAAGTTGTGAGAGTGCAACCTGTCAGCTTGACAAGCAGATGTAGAGTTGGTAGGTGGAACGGGTCTTGCTAGTATGGTTGCATTCTTCTTCTGAAAGTTCTTGTCTCAGTTCTCTCCTTTCCTTAATGCACTCCGCGTGTATAGGATGTTTGGGTTAATTGAGTCTCAAGGTGAAAGTGCACAACCTCTGCAGAGTCGACAATCTGAGTACTCAGCCGTGTCCCCGGTGATGGACTACTTCGAGCAACTGGACAAGGATGGACGGAAGAATCTCATCATAGTTTTCATAAATTAAAATTTGACTAAGGAAAGAATTGTTGGTGCACTTGGGCTTCATCCCTTGGTGCCAAGTCTTTGAGAAACAAAACTGTTTTATAAAAGATAGGAGAAAACTGGCTTTCTGCAAAATAGCCTACAACTCCACCAAGCCAAATATGCATATAGAATTAGACTTGTCATAAATTATCCACCATAGTCACTTGCCAATACTTCATTGTATTGACCTCCTACGGGGGCTGCATATTCAAACGTGCAGGTAATTCTGATGAGGAGTGAGTTTGGACTCGATTCTACACCCAACATGTCTGCTTGTGGCGTATGCTAGAAGAGGAGGCTCGTTGCTTTTATTTTCGTTGTGAACTCTGAATATTTTAGCTAGTCTTCATGACTATGCACTTTGTAATAAAGCTATACTTAGCTATTTTTGGATCTCGTTGTAGTAATTTAATACTTATGCAATGATACTATATATTTTGTACTGTGGTGCTGGCAGTGATCTAGGGACTAGCACATAACACATGTGTTCCATCTTTATTTAAAAGATGGGGCGCTACAAAATGGTATCAGAGCTAAAGTGTTGCCTGTAGGTTCGAGCCCTTAGGATTGGTTAAGCCTCTTTTGATCATAATATTACCATCTTTGAAGTATGTTGGATCCTAGCGGCATAGTGGGATGTAGCGGCCCGAGACTAACCTTACATGTCCGCGTACATGAGACCTGTTCCACAATTATAAGTGGCTGGCCGGGTGTCTGTCTCTCTCACTATAGTGAATATCCGACTTACAAAGAGTTGATAATAGTATTGATCACCTTTTAGAAAATAACTTCTTTTTCTCTAAGTACTTAAGTACACCACAACTAGTATTTCTTACCTTGTGTCTTGTTTTAACAAACTCTACCTTTATCACTTAAGGATGTCGTTCTTCATGTATCAAACCGCGGAGGACTTCAAGGACATGCGCTTTGGAAGATATCTTCTAGAGTTGGTAGAACTGTTGGCACTTCCAACACCCATCATCAAGGCAAGCCAGCTGAAGCACTTCAACAAACAAGACTTATGGGGAATTCGTCTTTTCCAACAAGGGCGCCAGACTGAACCCAAGACCGAAGACATCCAGTACAAGTCGATTAGTGACTCCTTGGAGAAAGGGCTGAATCTCGTCACGCAGGAGCTAATAGGACGTCTTTGCTGGCAGTTCCAGGAGGAGTTAAAATACCACTACTTTTCTAACCTTGGCCAACGTGACGAACATGGGATACCTTACCTTGTTAGCGAGGAAGACAAAAACAAACCAGAACCTTTGTACCCATATCTCCAAGACTTAGAACTTCACCTCTGGCAACTCGAAGAGGATAGGCGCAACGAGCTATTGAAGAATGATGAAATAATGGCACAAGTCAAGGAGACTCAAAAGAAGATCGAAGCCCAAGAAGAGGTGGCCAACGCTCAAGAGGAGAAGTTCCGAGCTCAAGAGAAGAAGTTCCAAAATCAAGAAAAGAGAATTAGAGACAAGAACAAGGAGATCAAGACCTTGAAGGATGAAATTCTGAGCAACGACGTCGAGTTCGAAGCTGATCGAGATTTGATCGAGACTCTACGCCGTGAGAAGAGAATGCTACAAGAGAAGATTGAAGTCCTGGAGAAGGAAGCGATCGAGACCCTGCACCATGAGACGACAATGTTACAGGAGAAGAACGAGGCCTTGGAGAAGGAGGTGAATGACTACAAGGAGATCCTTACGAAGGAAGGCATCACCATCGAGGAAGTCGAAGAAGATGAAGGAGACGTCATGGACGAAGTTTAGACTTAGTAGTTGGACCACCCTGTTCTCCCTCGCTTAGTTCGTCGTTCTTTTTAAAAACATTGATCTCCAACTTGTGGTGTGACAATGATAGAATGATTGGTTTGCAGACTCTGTTGTTTTATTAAATCAACTTAGAATACTTGTTTCGATTTGCTAAGTAGACTTTTTCTTTTTAAGTTGCCTTTTGAGTGTTGATTGTGTTGACCTGGTTGCTTTGTGCATGGGTAGGATTTTTCTTCTCTTAGTTCTGTCTATCTTTCACTCATCTATGCTGAAAACCCTACAGATGCCTCCTCGTCGTGATACCAACAACGATGATGCCATGCAACAACTGATGGCCGCTCAAGCTCAGTTGATGAATATGATGACTCAATTCATTGCAGCAACCAACAACAACAACAACAACCACCACAACAACAACCCGCCACCTCCACCACCACCTCCAGTGGACAGACTTGCTAGATTCCTAAGGCTTAGGCCTAATAAGTTCTCCTCTGCTACTGGACCAATATTGGCGGATGATTGGCTCCGTTCAGTCAACAAGGACTTAGTAACTTGTGAGTGTTCTGAGGCAGAAAAAGTGAGGTTCACTGCACACCTGTTGGAAGGACCCGCAGCATTGTGGTGGGAGACTTATCAAGTGACTCATCCTTTGGATGGCATGACTTGGGATGCGTTCAAGGAAGGTTTCTGGAATGCTCACATCTCCTCAGGTATAATGAACCTGAAGAAAGAGGAATTTCGCAGCTTGAGGCAGGGAGGTAGAACTCTGAAGGAGTATATGGATGACTTCTGTATGCTATCAAGGTATGCGCCAGAGGACATTGACACTGATGCAAAGAGGAAGGAAAAGTTCCTCAATGGACTTAAGGGAGAACTGAAGATACCTTTGTCTGTGGCATATACTCCAAACTATCAAGCTCTGCTGGATCAAGCTATCACCCTGGACAACAACATAAGAAAGGAAGAGAATAGGAAGAGGAAGTTCAGTGCAAGTAAGGTTCATTCTGAAGGGACATATAAGAAACAACACACCTCTGAAGTCAGTAGCCATAAACCCTGGAATTACTCCAACACTGGTAGTGGCCAAAAACATCATGGCCATAACCATAATGGAGGATACAAAGGAAGCAATGGAGGATACAAAGGAAATAATGGAGGATACAATGGAAATAATGGTGGATCCAGGGGAAACCATCACCATGGCCATAATCATGGGAATGGTAATCACCGCCCTAACTATGAAGGGAAGAAAGACTTGTCAAATGTGACTTGCTTCAAGTGCAAGAAGACAGGACATTATGCAACTGAATGCCCAGAGAGGAAAGCTGATGAAAATTCCAAGCCTAATCCTTTCCAGAAGGGACAAGTGAACCACATCAATGTGGAAGAAGTTCATGATGAACCTGATGCTGTGATTGGTACGTTCTTGCTCAGCATTAGTTTTATTTGATACTGGAGCATCTCATTCATTCATATCAAGAGCTTTTATTAACAAACATGGGTTAGCTGAGGAAAGTCTAGGAAAACCTATTAGGGTAAGTTCACCTGGAGGAGAGATGATAGTAAATGCCGGGTGTAGGCAGTTAGACTTGCAAATCGGAAAACACCCTTCCCAACAGACTTAGTCATCCTAGAAACCCAAGGATTGGATGTTATCATCGGAATGGATTGGATGACTCGTTTTGAAGGAATCATAGATTGTGCAAATAGAGCAATCACCCTCACCACCCCAGAGAAAAGGAAGATTACGTTCATATCAACTTTCGAACTTAAGAAGGTTAGGCTAAATTCTCTTAAGGGGGTTAGCCTTGGTGATGTGCTTATTGTCAAGGAATACCCAGATGTTTTTCCGTAGGAACTACCGGGAATGCCACCAGATAGAGATGTAGAGTTGCTCATCGAACTGAAGCCGGGAACAGGACCAATAGCTAAAAGACCTTATCCTATGGCCGTCGATGAATTGAAAGAGCTCAAGAAGCAATTAGAGGAACATATCCAGAAAGGATTCATTCGTCCAAGTTCATCGCCATGGGGAGCACCAGTCTTATTTTTTAAAAAGAAGGATCAAACCCAGAGGCTAGTCACGGATTATAGAGATATAAATGAGCAAACTATCAAAAACAAGTACCCATTACCCAAGATAAATGAACTATTTGATCAACTGGAAGGTGCTTGCGTCTTCTCAAAGATCGATCTTCGATCAGGGTACCTCCAAATGAAAGTTAGAGAAATGGATATACCCAAGACTGCATTTGTTACGAGATATGGCTCATACGAGTACACCGTGATGCCTTTTGGATTAACCAATGCACCAGCCTATTTCATGAATATGATGAATAAAGTGTTCATGGATTTCTTGGATAAGTTTGTGGTAGTGTTCATAGATGATATTCTAATCTACTCCAAGAGCCACAAAGAACATGAAGAGCACTAGCGTCTAGTATTGCAGAGACTACGTGAACATAAGTTGTATGCCAAGTACAGCAAGTGTGAGTTTTGGTTAGAACAAGTCGGATTTTTAGGCCATGTGGTGTCCAAGGAAGGTATAGCGGTGGATCCTGAAAAAGTTTCAGCTGTAACCAATTGGGAACCGCCGAAGAATGTTGGTGAATTACGAAGTTTTCTGGGCCTAGCAGGATACTACCAACGATTCATTGAAAACTTCTTCAAAATTGCCAAGGCCTTGACGGAATTATTAAAGAAGGAGAAGAAATTTGAGTGGACGGAGGCATGCGAAGCCAGTTTTCAGGAGTTGAAGAAACGTCTGGTTTCAGCCCCAGTTCTATGCTTACCTGATTTGGAGAAGGAATTCCAAGTATACTGTGATGCTTCACGCCAAGGCTTGGGAAGTGTGTTGATGCAGGAAGGCAGAGTGGCATCTTATGCCTCTAGACAACTCAAGAAACATGAAGAAAATTATCCAACTCATGATCTTGAGTTAGCATCAGTAGTGCATGCCCTGAAAACTTGGAGACCCTACCTGATGGGAAAAGGATGTGAGGTATTCACGGACCACAAAAGTTTGAAGTACATATTTACACAGAAGGAATTGAACATGAGACAAAGAAGATGGTTGGAACTTATTAAAGATTATGATCTAAGTCTCCAATACCATCCGGGAAAAGCTAATGTGGTAGCAGATGCTCTGAGTCGTAAAGTGTATGTGAATGGCCTTACGGCAGGAGAATTACCCGAGGATTTATGCAAGGCATTCAAGGACCTCAGATTGGAAGTAGTACCTGAAGGGTTTGTAACCTCATTAGTTGTACAGCCCACTTTGATGGACAAGATACATGAAGCTCAGAAAGGAGACAAGGAATTAGAGGAAATCAAAGTCAATCTAAGAGCTGGAAAAGCTAAAGGATTTCATGAGGATGAGCAAGGGATTTTGTGGTTTGAAAAACGTGTATGTGTGGCCAATGATCCTGGTATTAGGAAGTTAATTCTGCAAGAAGCTCATGAGACACCTTATTCTAATCATCCGGGAAATACCAAGATGTATATGGATGTGAAAGAGAGATTTTGGTGGAATAATCTGAAAAGAGAAATAGCAGAATACATCGCTAAGTGTGATGTATGTAGTCGAGTAAAGGCAGAACATCAGAGACCAGCAGGACTCTTACAACCTTTGAAAGTACCGGATTGGAAGTGGGATTCTATTGGGATGGACTTCATCACCGGATTACCAAGGACCAGATCGGGTTATGATTCTATTTGGGTTATTGTTTGTCGCCTAACCAAAATAGCTCACTTCATACCCGTGAAGACCACTTATACTAGTGCAAAGCTAGCCGATATTTACATGAAGAGAATTGTGTGCCTTCACGGCGTTCCTAAGAGTATCGTGTCTGATAGAGGACCCAGTTCACTTCTCATTTCTGGAACAGTTGCACGAATCTTTGGGAACCAGATTGGAATTCAGTACGGCTTTCCACCCGCAAACAGATGGTCAGACTGAAAGAGTGAATCAGATTTTAGATGATATGTTAAGAGCTTGTGCGCTCGACTATGGATCTAGTTGGGATGATAATTTGCCATACGCTGAGTTCTCCTACAACAACAGTTACCAAGCCAGCATTGAGATGGCACCGTTTGAAGCCTTATATGGAAAGAAATGCACAACCCCACTATTGTGGAGTGGTGTAGGAGAACGGAGTTTCTTTGGGCCTGATATAATACAGGATGCTGAAGAGAAAGTCAGGCTGATTAAGGACAGATTGAAAATAGCACATTCACGCCAGAAAAGCTATGCAGATTCCAAGCGTAGAGAACTCACCTACGAAGTGGGTGACATAACCTATTTAAGAGTGTCACCACTACGGGGTGTGAAAAGGTTTGGGATCAAAGGAAAGTTAGCCCCTCGATTCATTGGACCATTCAAAATTATTTCTCGCAAAGGTGAGGTGGCATATGAGTTAGAACTACCTGAAGTTCTGTCTGCTGTTCATAATGTGTTCCATGTCAGTCAGTTGAAGAAATGTCATCCCGAGATGATGGGAGTTCCTTTAAAGGATACTGTACCTCTCGAGGAGGTACAATTGGAAAGTGACTTGACATACGAGGAGAAGCCCATCAAGATACTACAGAAAGCAGAAAGAGTCACCCGTACCAAAACCATCAAGTTTTGCAAAGTCCAGTGGAATCATCACACAGAGGACGAAGCCACCTGGGAACGAGAGGATGACCTCCGAGAAGACCACCCACACCTATTTGCTGACCTTTCCGAAGCTCGAGGGCGAGCTTCCTCTTAAGGGGGTTAGTCTGTAACATCCCAAATTTCTCAAAAATTTAAAACTTTGCATTCATGCATCATATAGGCATGGCATTGACATCTCATAAAGAATATTTTTGAATTTTAATTATAAGTTTAAATAAAGTTGTTTTCATTACAGAGGTCTAATTGAGCTCCTTATAAAAATCTGTATTTTATTATTTTATTTATTTAGCAAAATGATATCAAAAAGTTCTAAATTAAATTAGCTTTTCAAAACATATTTTTATGAATTTTTCTGAAATGTTTTTATAAGATTTAAAAATCAAATTGTTTGGAAAAGGTTCAAAACAGAAAAAAATGTGTATTTCGAGCTAACTGGGCCGAGCCCCTCTGCTATCTGCCGCGCGCGCACGAAGAAACGGCCCAGCAAACCAGCCGCGTAGCCCACCTCCCCCCTCTATCACTTCCAGACGGGACCCACTTGTCATCTTCATCCCCAAATCGTGACGAACACGAACTCACCGAACCCTATTTTGATCCGGATCAAAATCCGTTGGATACTCGCGTTTTAATCGCTCCCTCCTTCCCCATATAAACCCCCCCTCCGCCGCCTCCTCCCGAACCCCAAAACCCTAAAAGATCGCCCCCAGGCTGCTCAGAAACCGTCCGCCGCCGTCCGCCGTTTTCGCCGCCGTAAGCTTCTGATTCCGGTGGCTACAGACGATCTCGAGCTTTCCCCTCTCGTTATTTCTTTTTACTTTTTCCGTGCGCATCTCTGTGACCCCTTGTAATCTCCTCGTTCGCAGCGGTTCGTCACCTTCATCCGCAACCGAAGCGAGCCGCCACCAGCCTCGACTCCGGCGAGCGATCCAGGGAGCAGCCAAGCAATTCAACGACGACCAACTCGCCACCGTCGCTACCTCACGCCTCTGCACGTTCTGGTACAAACCGTTCATCCCCTAGGGTCTTACATCGCCAGCGAGTGCGACGCCGGACATGGCGCCGCCGCAACCAGAGGCGCTCCGACGAACAGCGCCGCCCGAGTTGGCCAGTGCGATCTGGACCCTTAGATCCAGATCGGACGGGCACGATTATTTTTCCTTTACCGTTTCGTCCCGTTATTCTGGAGCGTCCGATGTAAGTTAGATCGGACGGCTCCCGTGCCGATCCGCGGCGAACCGGTACTGTCCAATTAGATCGTGCCGCGTGGCCTCTTTATTTTTCTATCTCGGCTAGATTTTTATTTAAAAACAGAAAAACAATACAAACTTACAAAATTCATAACTTTCGATCTGTTCATCCAAATTTGATGAATTTTATATCCACGTGAAGCTCTGCTCATGTAGTTTAGTATGGTTTCATTAGTTTGTCCTTTTAGTGTATATTAAATTGCGGAATTTGATTGTTTAGCTTTCGGATATTAAACCTATAACTTAATTAATAAAATTTCTTTCCAAATAAATCCAATTGATTAGAACTTTATTAATGCCCTCTGTCCAGAGAGTGCAACTTGGGTTTTATTTGAAACTTTTCACAATAGAATTAAAGAAATTGGTTTTAGGACTTAAACTTCTATGTTATGCTCAATATTTTAAATGATTAAATAAAATATTAAAATATTGATCATTGCATTTCATGGATTAATAACAGAGGAAATAAATTGGTAATTATTTTGTCTTGTTAAGTTCATTGCATATCAAGCATGCATACATATTTTTGTCTTGATATTTTAAGTGTTGTGTTTGTGTGTTTATTTAGTTTTATTGTTTGTCTCTAGATTGTGAAGAGGAGGAAGGCCCTTATGATTGTTATTCTTGCTGTGCTTGTTCCTCTTGTTACCAAGGCAAGTGACATTCATAATCTACCCAATGTTTTCTATATGCATTATTAGTAGATTTTGAGTAGTATGCATGATAGGGAACTTTTGAACTATCTTATAATGCTAAGTTAGTTTACACTTTGAAAATAGCCTAGTAGTGTGTAGCCATCCCTTCCCATGCAGCCATCAAAAGTTTTTATTAGATTCTTAGCTATGCTATAAAAAGTGTTTACTTATCATGTTTTAGAAATATTGCTAAGTGTTAAAACTTTAAATGCACACCTGGGTGGAATTGGTTGTTTGGTTTATGTTGAGTGGCTTTTGGGACCATGCTTGTGGTTGTCTTTGCCTAGGATGAATTTCTATTCTACTTAGGGCCATGAGCATGGTGGTTGTCACCTAGAAGCGCACTTGTGGACGGCCACCCAGGAACAAAGAGATTTCTAAGTCCCTCCAAGTTTAGAAGCTTCCCGTGCAGCCTTTTGACAATGGGCTCTGTCTAGAATTACTAAGTTGTGAGAGTGCAACCTGTCAGCTTGACAAGCAGATGTAGAGTTGGTAGGTGGAACGGGTCTTGCTAGTATGGTTGCATTCTTCTTCTGAAAGTTCTTGTCTCAATTCTCTCCTTTCCTTAATGCACTCCGCGTGTATAGGATGTTTGGGTTAATTGAGTCTCAAGGTGAAAGTGCACAACCTCTGCAGAGTCGACAATCTGAGAACTCAGCCGTGTCGCCGGTGATGGACTACTTCGAGCAACTAGACAAGGATGGACGGAAGAATCTCATCATAGTTTTCATAAAGTAAAATTTGACTAAGGAAAGAATTGTTGGTGCACTTGGGCTTCATCCCTTGGTGCCAAGTCTTTGAGAAACAAAACTGTTTTATAAAAGATAGGAGAAAACTGGCTTTCTGCAAAATAGCCTACAACTCCACCAAGCCAAATATGCATATAGAATTAGACTTGTCATAAATTATCCACCATAGTCACTTGCCAATACTTCATTGTATTGACCTCCTATGGGGGCTGCATATTCAAATGTGCAGGTAATTCTGATGAGGAGTGAGTTTGGACTCGATTCTACACCCAACATGTCTGCTTGTGGCGTATGCTAGAAGAGGAGGCTCATTGCTTTTATTTTCGTTGTGAACTCTGAATATTTTAGCTAGTCTTCATGACTATGCACTTTGTAATAAAGCTATACTTAGCTACTTTTTGATCTCGTTGTAGTAATTTGATACTTATGCAATGATATTATATATTTTGTACTGTGGTGCTGGCAGTGATCCAGGGACTAGCACATAACACAGGGGTTCCATCTTTATTTAAAAGATGGGGCGCTACACGAGCCCGAGAACCTCCCCATCCTCTTCCTCGTGCCCGAGCGCAACTCCTAACCCTCTCCTTCGATTTTTGTACGCAGCGGTTCGAGCACACCGTGCTAGAACGAATCGCCGGAGCCGCCGAGCCTCCATCTTCTCGTCCACGGCGTTCCGGGAAGAGGAGGATCTGGCCGTCGCCGCCATTCTTCTTGTTTTGGATCGCCGAGTCGGAAGCCGCCCTCCGCGCGTTCGGAAAACCACCGTGGCGACGAATCCGTCCGTGACCGAGCGCCGGCGCCGTCGTCCCTCCCGACTCCGGCCAGATCCCGCCGCCCAGGTTTGGCCATCGATCCCCTGCCGTCCGATCTGCTGTTAGCGGTCAGGATTAGATCTCTTAAAACGAACCGGTACGGATCGTTGTCGACCGTTAGATCTAGATCTGACGATCCAGATCAGATCCAGTCAGCACTGACGTGGCGTGCACAGTCAGCGCCGCGTCAGCGCCAGCGTGTAATTCTTTTTCTATTTTAAATTTAATTGGAAGTTTTGCAGAATAGTCCATGTAATTAAAACATCTATAACTTTTTAACCACAACTCCAAATTTGACAAATTTTATATTTTTGTGAAGCCCTCGACATGTAGAATATTTTAGATCTGTTAGATTTCAAATTTGACTTAGTTTAAAATATTCAAATTTCAAATGGTGAATTTGAGTATTTTTGTCATAACTTTAAATCTATAATTCCAAAAGTTGCAAATAAAATTGTTTTAGAAACTTTAGAATATTTTTAAATTAATGCCACTGCTATAAAATAATTTTAAGTAATATTTGAATGAATTCATAGTCATATATTTAATTTGAATAGTTTGAGTATTTTCAACATAACTATTAATAGAAATATTATTTTTGATTAAATCAAACTGCTATAAATTTAATTAAATGCCTCCTGTCTATTAACACTATTTATTAAATTATATTATAAAAATTTAATCACAGAAAACTTTAATCTTATAATTATTCCTTTTATTATATTTTCCAAAAATAGAAATTAATTAAATTGCATTTATAAATTCATGCCTATTTATAAAGAAATCACAAAAGTTATTTTGATGCTTTCTTGTGATTAAAAATTTCATTTCATGCAAAAAATATTTTATTATATAATTATATCCCTCATAGGAAAACCTCTTCATTATTTTTCTCTAAGTTAGAAGTATTCTCAACTTAGCATTCTAGTAAAGTGCTACACTTAGACACTTAGTAATTTTCAAGATGGAGCTAGAGGGCCATTGAAGGACTTAGAAGAAAACAGACTCTGGAAGCATCCTCAAGATGTCAAGCACTTAGAAGAAAAGTGAGAAGAAGTTCAAGAAGGCCAACCCCCTTTTATTCTCCAAGTGTTTCTCTCTGTCTTTTCTTCTCCTCTGAGACTTCATGAAGACTAAGTTAAATCCAAGACCAGCCTAGGTGATACAAGAATCAACAAGTCTGAAGATTCATCAAGACTACCAAGAGCTCAATCAAGACATCATCCAGAAGAAAGTTACAAGTTTGAAGATTTATCAAGTCTATCAAAACTTCAATCAAGACATCACCAATGAGAATATTACAAGTCTGTAGATGAAGCCTGGAGGACAACTACATCTTTCTTTCTATCTTTTCCCTCTTTTTTTAATCTTGTCTTTCACATTTGACTTAAACAAATTTTGATCACGATGTTATCATCTTGAAGTTGTTGGATCCTAGCGGCATAGTGAGATGAAGCGGCCTGGAGACAAACCTTACATGTCCACGTACATGAGACATGTCCCACAATTTAAGTGGCTGGCCTGGTGTCTATCTCTCTCTCTATAGTGAATGTCCAATTTACAAAGAGTTGATAATAATTGTTGATCATCTTGAAGAAATGACTTAGTATTTTCTCTAAATACTTCTACACATCAAGACTAAGCCATTAGAGGGCTTATTCAAGATGATATAAAACAAAATATTTTATTCAACTTATGACTTTAGTCCTTAGTCATTTTTGACCAACACATTTCCTTGCATTAAGTTAAAATATTTTCATGGCATGACATGCATTCCTAGTCCTTAGAAATAAATTGCATATCATGCATGACATGGTTTCCTTAGAAGTTTTACAAAACTTGTTTGTTCACTATGTATGTGCATGTATGTTGATGGTTGTTGTTTGTTGTTTGCTTATAAGGTTTAGATTAAACGGAGAGCAAACGATCGTTGTTGAAAAGAGTTTGTGA
Organism: Poa annua; assembly: GCA_026929855.1. Classification (NCBI taxonomy): domain Eukaryota; kingdom Viridiplantae; phylum Streptophyta; class Magnoliopsida; order Poales; family Poaceae; genus Poa; species Poa annua. The sequence goes on from CM049432.1 coordinate 60,644,688, forward strand.
ACAACGACAACATTCAAAGGCAAGTGGCACACCTCATAAACTTCCTATTATTTTCTTTATGCATTACTTACTATTTTTATATGCATGAGTAGGATAGTATTACTATGCTAAACCTGTGTAGAATTCCCTTACTCCTGTGTCTAGGTTCCTATATCATACTTAGTAGATGTATTGATGCTATGCAATTGATGAAAACATTTACAAAATATTAAGTGACTACTCAGGGCTGTGCTCATGGTTGTCATCGCCTAGGATGAATGTCTATTCTACTTAGGGCCGTGAGCATGGTGATTTTTACCTGAGAGTGCACATCCACTAAGTTAATGAAACTCCTGGGTGGATTGGTTGTATGGCGGCGAAGTTGAGTGGCTGCTCAGGTCCATGTCTATGGTTCCTGGAGTACGTGCACTTGTGGATAGCCACCCAGGGAACAGAGGAATCTGAAGAACTCCGAGTGACGATTGCTTCCCGTGCAGCCTTTTGACAATGGGCTCTGTCTAGAATAATTAAGTTGTAAGGGTGCAACCTGTCAGCTTGACAAGCAGATGTAGGGGGATGATAGGTGGAACGGGTCTTGCTAGTGTGGTTGCATTCTTCTTCTGAAAGTTCTTGTCTCAATTCTCTCCTTTCCTTAATACACTCCGCGTGTATAGGATTCTCGGGCTAATTGAGTCTAAAGGTGAAAGTGCACAACCTCTGCAGAGTGTAAAACTAAATACTTAGCCGTGTCCCCGGTACAGACAATTTGAGCAGCTGATCACGGACGTCAACGGAGGATTCCACCATTCCAACTTCAGAAATAAAACTTGATGGGTGAACAAGGGAAGATGAGATTTATGGTTTTCATGCCATACTCGTCTTGATTTCAAGAAAAGTGTTTTCAAAAGAGTAGGAAAAATTGGCTTTATGCAAATTAGCCTTGAACTCCACCAGCCAAATATGCATATAGGCTTTAGAGTTATTCCATTAAGTGTCCACCATAGTGTCACTTGCCAGACTCCATTTTTTAATGGAATCTGACCCACGTTGTTGCAATATTTTTCTTATTGCAGATTGTTCAGATGACGAGTGAGATTTCGTTTATAGGTTTCGAGTCTACAACCAACATGTTTTCGCCTGTGGCAGCATGAAAGTGATAGAGACTCACTGCTATTGTATTTCCGCTGTGTACTTTTTCAATGCTAGCTTTATGCTATGCAACTTGTATCGAATATTTTGTAATTCTGGATCATCGATGTAATAAAATTGACGCTTTGTTGTGATATTACATCGTAAACTGTGTGTGCAAATGAATCGATCCAGGGATTTGCACTATACACAGGTATCTGTCTGATTTAAAGTGCAGGTACGCTACAGTTCAAGAGCTATTTCTTATGAGCTTTACAAAGAGATTATGCATGAAATTGGCCCCAGCCAACTCGAAGATATTGATGTGGTTATTCAACTTGCTAATGATAAACTATCTCTCCCATTGGTATTGTTAGAGATGTTGAAGTTCTATGTGGTAAGACTAAATATCACGCTGATTTTCTTATACTGGTTCCGCTGCTAGTAATACTTGTCCTATTATTTTTGGTAGACCTTTTCTGAATACTTGTGGTGCTGTTATAGATTGTACGAAAGAGAAAATCCTTACTAAATTTGCTGGTGATTCATATGAATTCAATTTTCCAAAATTTGCTAAAACCCCTTATGAACCTGAATTGCCTAATGAAGATTTTAGAGTAGAACAACTTGCTTCTGTCTTTCTTGCTCCTACTAATTATATTCAGCAATTTATGGAAGATGATGAAGATGAAACTTTTATGGAAGAAAGAAATGAACTTGAGGACATATTCCTCCGTCAACCTATTCTTAAACATAATTTAAAAGTGGAAGACTTGGGTAAAACAATTCCACCTAAAGAGGATCCTGTCTTTGATTTAAAACCTTTTCCTGATAATCTCAAGTATGCTCATCTTGATGATAATAAAATATATCTTGTTATTATTAGTGCTAACCTTTCTGGTAAAGAAGAAGAAAGATTATTGGAAATATTGAAGAAACACCGTGGAGCTATGGGTTATACTTTGGATGATATGAATGGGATTTCTCCTACTATATGTCAACATTCTATTAATATGGAGCCCGATACGAAGCCAGTTGTTGAACATCAACGTCGTTTAATACCTAAGACTAACGAAGTGGTAAGAAATGAGGTATTAAAACTTCTTGATCCTGGTATAATTTATCCTATTGCTGATAGTAGATGGGTTAGTCATGTGCATTGTGTCTCTAAAAAGGGTGGAATTACTGTTGTTCCTAATGATCATGATGAACTTATTCCTCAAAGAGTAGTTGTTGGTTATAGAATGTGCATTGATTTTAGAAAGGTTAATAAAGTTGAAAGGAATATGCCCTAGAGGCACTTAATAAACATAGTTTATTGGCAATATCCCAGTTGTTCATTATATGTTTTACACCATGCTATAACTGTATTAAGCGAAAACATTAATACAGGTGTGGTAGATAAACAACCAGGTCCCTAGTAGCCTCTTCTAAGACTAGTTTCGTTGCGCGATTGATGATCGAGGTTTTCCGATCATAGGGCATGACGCCGGTCGGAAATGGAAGTCATATCGTTAGGTGTAACGATGTGATGGACATACCCAATATTTATAGGACATAGTCATTACGCCTTAAGACCGTGAGATCAACTCTTATTGTTATCCCTGGAAGATACTTTGATCGCACCAAACGTCATATCTTATATAGTGTGACAATGATAGGTGATACTTTTGGGTATCGGAAGGGGGTAGTTGAGACGAGGGGTCAACATCGGGATTTGTCAGTCCGCTAGCCGGATAGATACTCTAGGGCCCACTCGGTGAGATTATGTCAAATGAGTTTGCAAACATGTGACTAGGTCACCAGCTGACATAATATCATAGACGAGTAGAAGATAGCGATGTCGGTAACGAGATCATGTGTAACATCCCAAATTTTTCAAAAATTTAAAACTTTGCATTCATGCATCATTCATCCATAGACATAAAACTACAACACAAAAATATAAAAATAAAACATCAAATTATAAGATTTAATAATCTATAATTCCAGAAAATGTTTATTTAAACCCCTTTAAGAAAATATTATTTTAGCAACTTATTTATGGGCAAGTATAATATTAAAAAGTTCTAATTTTGATAACCTTTCCAAAACATATTTTTATGAATTTTTCTGATATATTTTGAATAGGTTTATAAATCATTTTTAAATCAGTATTTAAAAACAGATATTAATTTTATTAAAAAGGAAAAGGAATCGGACCGGCCTGTGGCTATTTACCGCGCGCGCGCGTACGAACACGGCCCAAGCCAGCCCACAAAGCCCATCTCCTTCCTCCTCTCGCTGACAGGTGGGACCCACCTGTCAGCTTCGTCTTCCTCCCGCCGGAGATCGCGCCCGATTCGAACCGGAGCCGGCCGTGATTCCCGAGCAAAATCAGCGCAAGGTTTGCTCCCCCGCGCCCCCTACTTAAACCCCCACCCCCGCCGCATCGCTCCGCGCCCAAAACCCTAGCCGCTCAACGGCTAGAGAGCTCGGGATCGTGTTTCCGCCGCCGCCATTCCGCCGGCGAAAAGATCACCGTACGGTGCACCCCGGTCATCATGGACCCTCTCATCCCCTCCCCTTGTTTTCTTTCGTCCTTGCGCATCTTTTTGACACGGTCTCGTGCCCCGTTTCGCAGCGAGTCGTCGTCTTCGTCCATGCCCGAGAGGAACCGCCGCCGCAAGCAACTCCGGCGAGCTATACGAAGAGGAGAAGACAACGCCGACGACCACCACCGCGCCATCGACTCCGCCTCGACGCCCGCTACGCCTCAGTAAGATTCGCTCGTCCCGTAGCCCTCTAGAACGCACGAGCGCCCAACGCCGGCCGTGGCGCCGCCGCGGTCGGGTGAGCTCCGGCGACCGCGCCGCCCGTTTTTGGTCAACGAATTGTGGGCCGTGATCTAGATCTATCTAATCTCGCGCGTCCATTTTAAATTAGATCGGACGGCTCACGCTGCGATCCGCGTCGAAACGGTACCGTCCAATAGGAACACGCCACGTAGCCCCTGTTATTTCTTTTTTTCGAAGGAATTTTATAAATAAAACAGAAAATGTGCAAAACTTAGAAAATTCATAACTTTTGTTCTGTAAATCCAAATTCGGTAAATTTTATATCCGCGGATAGCCCTGCTAGTGTAGTTTATTTCTACATCATTTATTTTTCCTTTTGACAAATTATAAATTGTGTATTCCTCAGAGGAGTATTTCGGCTATTAAAATAATAACTTAAATAATAAAAATGATTTGGAAATAAATTTAGTTGTTTTAGGGTAGTATTAATCCCCTTTGTCCAGCAATTTTAATAAATGTATTGAATGAAAATTTTCATAAAACAATAAAAAATATAATTATAGAAATCAAGTTTTGCTATATTGTTTTCAATTATTTAATTGATAAACAAAATAAGAAATTCCTAGAAATTATATTTCATACATTTAATAACAGAGGATATAAATTAGTAATAAGTGTGTCCTATTTTCCTAGCATATCATTCATGCATACATATTTATGTTTGGTGTTGAGATTATATTGTGTTGGTATTTATTTTATTTATTGCTTGTGCTAGATTGTGAAGAAGAGGAAGGGCTTGCTTGTGATTGTTATTCTTATTGTGCTTGCTCCTCCTGTTACCAAGGCAAGTGACACTCATATCATACCCAATATTTTCTATATGCATATGTAGTATATTTTGAGTAGTGTGCATGATAGGGATTTTTGATTTATTTTATAATGCTAAGTTAGTTTGTATTTTACAAATATCCTAGTAGTGTGTAGCTACCCTTTTCCTAAGCAGCCATGAAAAGATTTTATTAGTTGCTTAGCCATGCTATAAAAATGTTTACCATGTTATGGAAATGTTTTTAAGTGTTAAAATCTAAAATACACATCTGGGTGGAATTGGTTGTTATGGTTTATGTTGAGTGGCTTTTGGGACTATGCTTGTGGTTGTCGTCGCCTAGGATGAATGTCTATTCTACTTAGGACCATGAGTATGGTGGTTGTTACCCAGAAGTACACTTGTGGACGGCCACCCAGGAACAAAGAGATTTCCAAGTCCCTCCAAGTTTAGAAGCTTCCCGTGCAGCCTTTTGACAATGGGCTCTGTCTAGAATAATTAAGTTGTGGGGGTGCAACCTGTCAGCTTGACAAGCAGATGTAGAGATGATAGGTGGAACGGGTCTTGCTAGTATGGTTGCATTCTTCTTCTGAAAGTTCTTGTCTCAATTCTCTCCTTTCGATAATACACTCCGCGTGTATAGGATTTCTCGGACAATTTGAGTCTAAAGGTGAAAGTGCACAACCTCTGCAGAGTTAAAACTAAGTACTTAGCCGTGTCCCCGCAAATGGACTACTTCGAGCAGCTGGACAAGGATGGGCGGAAGAATCTCAACACTGTTTTCATAAAGTAAAATTTGACTAAGGAAAGAATTGTTGGTGCACTTGGGCTTTGTCTCTTGGTGCCAAGTCTTGAGGAATAAAATGTTTTACAAAAGATAGGAGAAAACTGGCTTTCTGCAAAATAGCCTCCAACCCCACCAAGCCAGATATGCATATAGACTTTAGACTTGTCATTTTATATCTACCATAGTCACTTGCCAATACATCATTGTATTGACCTCCTTCGGGGGCTGCATATTCAAATGTGCAGGTAATTATGATGAAGAATAAGATTTGGACTCGAGTCTACACCCAACATGTCTTCCTGTGGCACATGCTTGAAGCTGAGGCTCATTGTTATTTGCTTTCGTTGTGAACTCTGAATTTTAGCTAGCCTTCATGGCTATGCAAACTTGTAATAAAGCTATACTTGGCTAATATTTTGGATCTCGTTGTAGCAATTCAATACTTATGCAATGATATCCTATATTTTGTACTGTGGTGCTAGCAGTGATCCAGGGACTAGCACATAACACAGGTGTTCCAACTTTAATAAAAGTTGGGGTGCTACATCATGCTAGGTATTGAGATATCTGAGAATGATATTCGGACACGCTAAGTATCGCCATGACAAAGGGTTTAAGACTATACGTCCAGATTTGATAGATGAAAGTCATTCGTTATATCACAGGGATTAATTCATGGGGTCCAGGCCTACGAGTTAGTCGTTGATCATAGAGGAGTCTTGATCATACCTGTTGTTATATCGAACCGCTAGGGTAACACACTTAAGGGGTTTCGACAAGACAATCGGAAAGGAAAGAGATCACCGGGAATGTCCCGGGAATGGTCCGATGGAGATCGGGCAGCGACGAAAGAGTTTTCGGAGCTAGAATAGATTATATAAAATATGTTTGATATTAATTAGTGTAATTAATGTTAAAATATGATTTTATATATTTATGTTTGAATTTTTAAAGGCAGATTTCCCTAAATGGGCCTTCTAGTGGAAGGAAGGCCCATGAGGGGGGGAAGCTTCCCCCCAAGGGAAGGGGGCTGGTTCGGCCAGCCCCTAGTGGGCCACAAGGGGCCCACTAGGGCCGGCTCACCCTCTTGAGCCGTACCAGGCATGTGGGGATAGTCCCACATTGCCTGGCTGGCAAGGCTGGCTCCCCCTAGGAGCCTATATAAGAAGGTGCACCCCTGGCCTTTTAATTCACCAATTATATCCCTAATTCTCTCTCGATCTCGTGATTCCCTTTGTCGGAGTCGCGCCGAGTAGAGGAGGGGGATCTCTTCCACCATAGCATGCTGCCGCGCTGCTGGTGTTCCGGTCCAAGTCTTCCGCTCCTCGTCCTAGACTGGAGCTTCGGAGGCCGTCATCTCCACCGTATGTGTGTGACGCCCTGCGAGGTGCTGCGCTAGCGGTACTCGGAGGCCTACTTCCTCCACCCGACCTTGAGGTCATCTTCGTCCTCTTCGTCGCGCCGAGTTCTCCGCGACCTAGAGGTTGGCTATGGCGTCTTCTTCGTCAACGCTTGTGCGGGAGCGTAATCCCCGCTATTCGTTCTACGAGGGTATGTATTCCGCTCTCCGCCGTACTTCTATATCTGCATAGTGTAGATCTTGGCTAGTTTAAGGATATCGTTGCTAGGAAATTTTTTGTTTTCTGCACACGATCCCCTTCAGTGGTATCAGAGCCGATCTATCGTAGATATAGCTGTACGCTTATAGAAACCGTGTTCTTGTAGTGTACCTGCACCTAAAATATGGCAGATACCTGTGTATAGTGCAAATCACTGGATCGATTCGTTTGCACACACAGTTACGATGTAATATCACAACAAAGTATCAATTTATTACAACGCTGATCCAGACTTAGAAAATATTCATTACAAATTTGCATAGCATAAAGCTAGTAGTGAACAGAGTAAACAACGGAAAATTTATTCTTCGTGGAGTCCCCAAACATCATCATGTGCCACAGACGAGCATGTTGGTTGAAGAATCGAAACCCTTAGTAAAACTTTCACTCATCATCAGGACAGTCTGCAATAAGATATATATTGCAACAACGTGGGTCAGAACCATTAAAATGGAACTGGCAAGTGACACTATGGTGGACACTTAGAGGAATAACTCTATGACCTATATGCTTATTTGGCTGGTGGAGCTCAAGGCTATTTTACAGAAAGCAAGTTTGTCCCTAACCTTTTTGAAAACACTTTTCTTCTATTCGAGACATTTGTGGCATGAAATCCACTGTCTCATTCTACCCTTGTTCACCCATCAAGTTTGTAATTTATAAGTTGGAATGGTGGAATCCTCCGTTGACATCCTCGTTCCGCTGCTCAATTGTCCGTTTCCGGGGACACGGCTAAGTACTTAGATTTTAACTCTGCAGAGGTTGTGCACGTTCACCATTGTACCCATTCAACCCAAATTACCCTTTACACACCATTTGTGATAAGGAAAGGAAAGAATGAGACGAGATCTTTCAGAAGCATTTTCCCTCCCACTCTGGCCTGATGCGCTCCACCTACAAATCCTCTACCACCACCTGTCAGGCCGGGGAGAGTCCACGCAGCTTAGTTGATCAAGCCAGAGCCCATATTGGCAATGGCTGCACGAGAAGCAATCCTCACTTGGAGTTCTTCAGATTCCTTTGCTCCTGGGTGGCCTTCCACAAGTGAATATTCCACAGGTAACACCCCTGGGAACAACACTCAACTCATACAGCCAAGCAACCAATTTCCACCCAGGTGTTTGATTAAAACTTAGTAGACTTATCTTTTTCATCAAAATAATTTTTGCATAGCATCACTATTCTACTAAGTAATTTCATAGGAACCTAGACACAGAAATAAAGAGATCTATCATGGCTTGCATAGCAATGCTATCCTACACATGCTTATAGAAAATACTCTACTCATGCATAGAAATAATAGGACTTTTATGGGGGTGTGCCACTTGCCTTGGCAATCGGGAGTGCAGCAGTTACAGTTGCAAAGATTCTCGTTTCCCTCCGAATAGTCTAACAAAGAAATAAACAGCCACACATAAACACACAAGCAAAGGTTCACACAGAGAAGATATATGCTATGCATGAGATGAGATGCAACGATTTATTTCCAAATATATGCATGAATAAATTTTTGATTTGTTTCTATTATTTAATCATGAGTAAAGGGTTAATGACAAGGACTTTAGTCCACTTAAATAAATTTTCAAATCAAATTTTGTAAAAATGACATTTGGGCAGAGGGCATCTAAACAAGTTGTTAGCAATTTGATTTACTCAAAAATAAATTTTCTAACTAAAGTTATGTTAAAAACACTTAAATTACTCTCAAAAATATTTGAAATTTTTGTATGTGTCAAAACAGAAAACTAATGAATCCAAAGTGTTCTACTGGTTCTAAGGATTTCAAATATATAAAAATATTTAAATTTGGTTAAACAGATAAAAAGTAATGATGAAAACAGTGTGCAGGGGGTTTTCTACAAAACTGCCAAATTAAAAGATTTAATATAAATTCAGAAAATAAAATCTGACGTGGCGCTGACGTGGTGCTGACGCGGCGCTGACGCGGCGTACCGGTTCGGAGTTTTAAGTGATCTAATCCTAGCCGTACACGGGAGATCTAACGGTTTAGATTAAAACGACCAGAAGCGAGCGGCGCGGCCGGCCGGAACCCTAGCCCGAGGCGTGCCCGCGGCGGTGCCATCGCCGGAGTTGCTCGCTTCGCCCGCCCTACTGCCTACGAGGACGAACGAGTCATACCCGTGCGTGGAGGAGGTCGAGGCGGGGACGATGGCGAGGTGGTTGACGATGGAGTGCTCTGTCGCGCCGGAATTTGCTCGTCGGAGTCGTGCTCGGCGGCGGTCCTCTTCGGGCGTGGATGGAGACGATGTTCTGCTGCCCGAGAAGACGCAAAAACTTGTCAAAATGATGTGCGAGGTCAAGATAGACCAGAAGGAAGTGGAGAGAGGGCTTGAGTGGGACGCGGCTCACCGGAGTTCGTCGAACTCGCCGTCGGTAACGGCGGGGCTCGGGGGGTGCTCGTGGGCGGCCTGGTGGCTCTCGGGAGGTGGTGCTTGGGGCAAAAGAGAGAGGGGATCGAGGGGATCTTATAGCAGGAATCAGCGACGTAAATGAGTGAGTAAATCGCCGGGAATCGATCGAATTGATTCGGCCGTTTCTCGGCTAGGTCGTGGGCGTGATTTGGGGCGAGCCGTTGCAGCGGGAGGGATGACAGGTGGGGCCCACCTGCCGGCGAGTGAGCGCGCGCGCGGGGGCGGGGACGGGCTGCTGGCGGGCTGGATTGCGTCGCGCGCGCGGTAGATAGCTAGTGGGCTTCGGCCCACTGGCTGGCCCGACTCTATTTTTCTTTTTGAAAATTCTTTTCTGTTTTTAATTCTTTTGATTATAAAACAAATTCAAAACTATATTAAAACTTCTCAGAAAATTCATAAAAATATAATTTGAAAAGCTTATGAAAAAAAGATCCTTTTGACATTATTTTTGTCTAAAGTAAAAATAGAATAAAAGGAACCTTATTATAAATTCAAAATAACAATTTTAAGGACATAAATTCAATTAAAACATATTTAAATAATTAAATTCAAATTTTATGTAATTCTTATGACAAGTTTAATGATGATGATGCATGGATGCAAAAGTTTTAAATTTTTCTGAAAATTGGGATGTTACAAACCTAACCCCCTTAAGATGAATCTCGCCCTCGAGATTCGGATTGGCTAGCAAATAGGTGAGGGTGATCTTCTTTAAGGTCATCTTCTCTTTCCCAAGTTGCTTCCTCTTCTGAATGGTGATTCCACTGTACTTTACAGAATTTGATGGTCTTGGTTCGGGTGACACGTTCTGCTGTCTCCAAAATCTTTATTGGTTTTTCTTCATAAGTGAGATCACTTTCTAGTTGTACTTCCTCTAGTGGCACCGTATCTCTTAGCAGTGTTTCTGCCATTTCTGGGTGACATTTCTTCAGCTGGCTGACATGAAACACACTGTGAACCGCGAAAAGTGCTTCCGGGAGTTCCAATTCATAGGCGACCTCTCCTTTGCGGGATAATACCTTGAAGGGTCCAATAAATCTAGGTGCCAATTTTCCTTTGATTCCAAATCTTTTAACTCCCCGCATAGGTGAAACTCGGAGATAGACTCGATCACCCACTTCATACGTGACTTCTCTCCTTTTGGAGTCTGCATAACTTTTCTGTCTGGATTGTGCTATCTTTAAACGGTCCTTAATCAACCTGACTTTTTCCTCGACCTCCTTGATTATGTCTGGGCCGAACAGACTACGTTCCCCGACGCCACTCCACAGTAGTGGGGTGGTGCACTTTCTCCCATACAGGGCTTCAAATGGTGACATCTCTATGCTCGCTTGATAGCTGTTGTTCTAAGAGAACTCGGCATATGGAAGGTTATCATCCCAGCTTGACTTATAATCTAGAGCGCATGCTCTCAGCATATCTTCTAGAATCTGATTTACTCTTTCTGTCTGTCCATCCGTTTGCGGATGAAACGCTGTACTAAACTCCAATCTAGGTCCTAGAGACTCATGTAATTGATTCCAGAAATGGGAAGTAAACTGAGTACCCCTATCCGACACAATTTTCTTGGGAACACCATGTAGACACACAATCCTCTTCATGTAGATGTCAGCTAGTTTGGCACTAGTGTAAGTAGTCTTTACGGTTATAAAGTGGGATACTTTCGTCAGCCGATCGACTATAACCCATATAGAATCATACCTTGATTTAGTCCTGGGTAGACCCGTGATGAAATCCATACCAATCTGTTCCCATTTCCAGTCTGGTACTGGTAACGGTTGTAGCAACCCTGCTGGTTTTTGGTGTTCTGCTTTCACACGACTGTAGACGTCACACTTTGCAATGTATTCTGCAATATCACGTTTCAAGTTGATCCAGCAATACCTCTCCTTTACATCCATGTACATCTTGGTGTTACCCGGATGTATGGAATAAGGTGAGTCATGAGCTTCTTGAAGTATTAACTTCCTGAGGTCGGCATTGTCAGGAACACAAATGCGTTCTTTATACCACACGGTTCCTTCTTCATCTACTCTAAAATCTCTGGCCTTACCTTCGCTTAGGTTCCTCTTGATTTCTTTTACTGCTTTATCCTCTAACTGCGCTGTCTTGATTTTGTTTAGTAGAAGAGGTTGAACTTCTAAGGAAGCTATGAATCCTTCAGGTACCACCTCTAACCGAAGGTCCTTAAACCCCTTACAAAGATCTCCCGGCAACTCCCCTGCCGTGAGTCCGTTTACATAAGTCTTACGGCTCAAGGCATCAGCCACTACGTTGGCTTTCCCTGGGTGGTATTGTAGACTTAAATCATAGTCTTTGATCAATTCTAACCATCTCCTTTGACGCATGTTTAATTCCTTCTGAGTAAAGAAATACTTGAGGCTTTTATGATCCGTAAAAACTTCACATCTCTTTCCCCATAAATATGGCCTCCATATCTTTAGTGCATGCACCACAGAAGCTAACTCTAAATCATGAGTGGGGTAGTTTACTTCATGATTTTTGAGTTGTCTTGAGGCGTAAGACACCACTTTGCCTTCTTGCATCAATACGCTTCCTAGGCCGCGATATGAAGCGTCGCAATAAACCTGGAAGTCTTTCTCTAGATCTGGTAAGCATAAAACTGGTGCCGACACCAAGCGCTTCTTTAATTCCTGAAAACTGATCTCACAAGCTTCCGTCCACTCAAATTTCTTTCCCTTCATCAGTAGTTCAGTCAAGGCCTTGGCAATCTTGGAGAAGTTTTCAATGAATCTCCGGTAGTACCCTGCCAGTCCTAGAAAACTGCGGATTTCTCCCACATTTTTGGGCGATTCCCAATTTGTCACAGCAGCAACTTTTTCAGGGTCCACTGCTATCCCATCTTTATACACCAGGTGTCCTAGAAATCCTACTTGTTTTAACCAGAATTCACACTTGTTGAACTTAGCATATAATTTATGCTCTCGGAGCCTTTGCAATACCAGACGTAAATGTTCTTCATGTTCTTTGTGACTTTTGGAGTAGACTAAGATGTCATCGATGAAGACAACAACAAACTTGTCCAGAAAATCCATAAACACCTTATTCATCATATTCATGAAATAGGCTGGGGCATTGGTTAACCCAAAAGGCATTACTGTGTACTCATACGATCCATATCTTGTAACGAAAGCAGTCTTGGGTATATCCATTTCTCTGACTTTCATCTGAAAGTACCCTGATCTGAGATCGATCTTGGAGAAGACGACATCCCCTTCTAGTTGATCGAACAGTTCATTTATTTTGGGTAGCGGATACTTGTTCTTGAGTGTATGCTCATTTATGTCACGGTAATCGGTGACTAATCTCTGAGTACTATCCTTCTTCTTGACAAAAAGGATCGGGGCTCCCCAGGGTGATGAACTTGGACGGATAAAGCTTTTCTGCATAAACTCTTCCAGTTGTTTCTTGAGTTCTTTCAGTTCATCAGTTGCCATTGGGTAGGGCCTTTTAGCAATGGGTCATGTCCCCGGTTTTAGTTCTATGAGGAACTCTACATCTCTATCGGGTGGCATTCCTGGTAGTTCTTCCGGAAACACGTCAGGGTATTCCTTAACTATAAGGACCTCACCGAGACTAACCCCCTTAAGAGAATTAAGCCTAACCTTCTTTAGTTCAAACCTTGATCTAAAGTTGATCTTCGAGCCTTCTGGAGTGGTGAGAGTGATGGTTCTATTTGCGCAGTCTATGATTCCTGCATAGCGGGTCATCCAATCCATCCCTATGATAACATCCAGGCCTTGTGTTTCCAGGATGATCAAGTCCGTAGGAAACTGATGCTTTCCAATCTTCAGACTCAACTGTCTACAGCCAGAGGTTACTAGCATCTCTCCGCCCGGCGAGCTTACTCTAATGGGGCTTCCTATATTTTCCACTACTAACCCATGTTTGTTTACAAAAGCTCTTGAAATGAAAGAATGCGATGCTCCAGTATCAAATAAAACTAATGCTGGGCATGAATTTAGCAAGAACGTACCAATGACAGCATCAGGTTCATCGTATAGTTCTTCCACATTGATGTGGTTCACCTGTCCTTTTTGGAAGGGATTGGGCTTGGCAGCTTCTGTGGCCTTCTTTTCGGGGCAGTCAGTGGCGTAGTGACCCTTGTTATTGCACTTGAAGCATAGGACTTGGCTGATATCTTTCTTATATTCGGGGTTTGGGCGCTGTTGTCCATTGTTGTGGCCAGCATTTCCATTTCCCTTGTGATTCCCATTGTTTCCCTTGAAACCACCACTATGGTTGTGACCATGATGTTTATGGTTGCTTCCTCCACTAGGATAGTGACCAGGTTTATAACTCTGGTTTGCATCTTGAGGGAAAGATCTCTTGAAAGAAGTCTCAGAATGGGGTTTGTGAACATTCAACTTTCTCTTCCTATTTTCAGCCTTCTTGATGTTATCCTCTAGTATGATAGCCTGATCTAGGAGAGTCTGATAATTTGGGGCGTATGCCACTGTCAAAGGGATCTTCAGCTCGTCACTCAGCCCATTTAGGAATTTTGCCTTCCTCTTTGCCTCGGTGTTAATGTCTTCAGAGGCATAACGGGAAAGGGCATGGAAATCAGCCATGTACTCCTTAAGGCTCCTGTTTCCTTGTCTCAGGTTTCTGAACTCTTCCTGCTTCAAGTTCATAATGCCCGAGGAGATATGAGCATTATGAAAACCTTCCTTGAAATTTTCCCAAGTCATGGTTTCTAGTGGGTGGGTGATTTGGTAGGTTTCCCACCACTGGATCGCTGGTCCTTCCAACAGATGAGTGGTGAACCTCACCTTCTCAGCTTCAGTACATTCACAAGTCACCAGATCCCTGTCCACTGAACGCAGCCAGTCATCTGCCACAATGGGTTCAGTTGCAGTGGAGAACTTGTTCGGTCGGAGTCTCAGAAATCTGGTAAGTCTATCCACATGGGGGGGTGGTGGCGGAGGCGCGTTGTGGTTGTTGTTGTTGTTGTTGTTGTTGGTTGCCGCAATGAACTGGGTCATCATAGTCATTAGCTGAGCTTGAGCAGCCATCAACTGTTGTATAGCATCATTGTTGTTGTGGTTGTTGTTGTTGTTGTTGTTGTTGTTGTTGTGAACGGGCGTACGACGGGGAGGCATCTGTGATTGGTATAGGTGAGTTTTTAGACGGAAAGTGTAACATCCCAACATTTTATAATGTTCAAAAATCACTAAAATTTAAAACTTTTCTTTTATTAAAATAAAATATTAAATGCATAAGGAAACCAACTATAAAAGACTTCAAAACTTATTTGAAAGAGTTTAATATTTCAAATGTCACAGTTTAAACATTTTATTATCCACTGTGTTTCAAAAACCTTAAAATATAATTTGACAGATATTTTACAAACTACAATCCATTTTATTTTAAATAAATTAGTTTCTTTATAAGTATTTGAATTTAACCACTTAGCCATATCTATTCATAAATATAAGATTATTCAAAATGGTATATAATTACTAAGTGGTTTTCATTCCTTTAACTAAGTTCAAAATATAGTTTGGAAATTATAAGCCTATAGTGTATAACTTTAAAACTTCATAGATTTTAAATTAATGAATTAGCCAAATAAACATTTCATTTGCTTAAATGAATTTCATCTATTTACAAAGCATGAAATGATTAATATATTCTAAATAAGAATAAAATTAAAACAAAGGTCTTGTCCAAAGTTGTTATGAAGTTCAAATGAATTATCTTAATATAAAATATATTGGTGCACCATTTATTTTGAATTAAAAATGAATACATTATATCTTCCCTTTTCCATTTTCATATAGTTGTGTTATATCATTAATAATTATACCAAAGCCAAAAATGAATTTAGAAAGTGAAAATGAGTTCAAATAACTTAAATTCAAACATATTTGAATATGGGTATTTCATATAATTTATTTAGCCAAAATTAAAATTAATTAAACCCTAGTTTTAAATTAAACATAAAGTGTCAATTTTACATTTAATCAATATTTCGAATTTATTATTTTTGAAAAGTGTTCAAAACACTCCCACAATTGGTTTAAAAGAAAGATAATAATATTACAAATTTTTAGAAATTTGTTTGACCTCATTTGGACAAATAAATCAAAAGATATGAATAAATTGGAATAAAACAAAAAGAAAATAAAGGGATGACGTCATCGTCTCTAACCTCCGTCCGGGAATTTCTCCCGAGATCTTCGTCTCCGATTCGTTTCCAAATTCGAGCGATCCGTGCACGGTTTGTTGCTCCCGGGTGCGTCTATAAGTAGCCCCCCACCTCCGCCACTTTTCCCCTCTCAAACCCTAGCTCAGAACGCCGCCAGGCCGCCGGAAAAGCTCGCTGGAGCTCCATTGCTACCGCCGCCATTTTTCTTTGTTCTCCGGCGAGGTGAGCCTTCCCCGTTGCCCGTGAGCCCTCCTACCTCTTCCTCGCGTCCGTGCGCATCCTCTGACTACTTCCCTCATCTCCTTTCGCAGCCAAACGGAGTGTCTCGTGCTCGGACCAAATCGCCGGAGCCGCCGAGCCTCCATCTGCTCGTCCACGACGTTCCGGGAAGAGGTGGATCTGGCCGTCCCCGCCATTCTTCTCGTTTTGGATCGCCGAGTCGGAAGCCGCCCTCCGCGCGTTCGGAAAACCACCGTGGCGACGAAAAGCGCCGGCGTCGTCGTCCCTCACAACTCCGGCGAGATCCCGCCGCCCAGGTATGGTCAACGCCTCTCCACCGTCCGATTAAAATCCTCCGGCCCAGATTAGATCGCCCTACAAAACGGTATCAGCGAATAGGAAGTAGCCACGTCGATGCCCAGTCAGTGCCTCGTCAGATCCAGTCAGCGCCGCGTGGCAGCCACGTCAGCGCCAGCGTGTAAAACATTTTCTATTTTATTTTTAATTGGAAGTTTTGTAGAATAGTCCATGTAATTAAAACATCTATAACTTTTTAACCACAATTCCAAATTTAATAATTTTTATATATTTGGAAAGCTCTTGACATGTAGAATATTTTGGATCTGACAAAATTCAAATTTGACTTAGTATAAAATATTCAAAATTCAAATGGAAATTGGAGTATATTTGTAATAACTTTAAATCTATAAATCCAAAAATTGCAAATAAATATGTTTTAGAAACCTTAGAATATTTGTAAATTAATGCCACTGCTATAAAATATTTTTGAGTAATTTTTGAATGATTTCATAGTGGTGTGTTTAAATTGAATAGTTTGACTAATTTTGAAATAACTTTTAATAGAAACATAATTTTTGATTAAATCCAATTGCAATAGATTTAATTAAATGCTCTCTGTCTATTAACACTAAGTATAAAATTTTGTTATAAAAATTTAGTCATAGGAAACTTTAATCTTATAATTATTCCTTTTATTATATTTTCCAAAATTAGAAATTAATTAAATTGCATTTATAAATTCATGCATATTTATAAAGAAATCACAAAAGTTATTTTGATGTTTCTTGTGATTTAAAATTTCATTTCATTCATAGCATATTTTATATTGTAGATATATTCCCATAGGAAAACCCCTCTTCATTAGTTTTCTCTAAGTTAGGATTATTTTCAAACTTAGTATTTTGGGAAAAGTGCTATACACTTAGGCACTTAGGATTTTCAACATGGAGCTGGAAGACCAATGAAGGACTTAGCCAAAAACAAGACTTCAGAAGTATCTTCAGGGAGAAGAAACACTTAGAAGAAAATCAAGAAGAAGTTCATGAAGGACTTAGAAGAAAACAAACTCTGGAAGCATCCCAAAGATGTCAAGCACTTGGAAGAAAAGTGAGAAGAAGTTCAAGAAGGCCAACCCCCTTTTATTCTCTAAGTCTCTCCCTCTGTCTTTTCTTCTCCTCTGGGACTTCATGAAGACTAAGTAAATCCAAGACCAGCCTCTAGGATACAAGAATCATCAAGTCTGAAGATTCATCAGGACTACCAAGAGATCAATCAAGACATCATCCAGAAGAAAGTTACAAGTCTGGAGATGAAGCCAGGAGGACAACTACATCTCTCTTACTATCTTTTCCCTCTTTCCTAATCTTGTCTTTTAGACTTAAACAAATTTTGATCATGATGTTATCATCTTGAAGTTGTTGGATCCTAGCGGCATAGTGAGATGAAGCGGCCTGGAAACAAACCTTACATGTCCACGTACATGAGACCTGTTCCACAATTTAAGTGGCTGGTCGGGTGTCTGTCTCTCTCACTTTAGCGAATATCCAATTTACAAAGAGTTGATAGTAATTGCTGATCACCTTATAGACTTAGTATTTTTCTCTAAGTATTTTGCACATCATGGCTAAGCCATTAGAGTGCTTGTTTTAAGAAGATATAAAACAAAGTATGTTTATCCAACTTAAGACCTTAGTCCTTAGTCATTCTTGACCCACCTATTTGCCTTGCATTAACTTAAAAGATTTTCATGGCATGAAAAAGTATTTCTAGCCCTTAGGAATATTTTGCACATCATGCATAAACATATTTTCCTTAGAAAGTTTTATAAAACTTATTTATTCATCTAGTATGTGTTTGTATGCATTGTGGATTTGTGCTTGCTGTTGATTGTTGTATTGTTGCTTGTCTATACTGCTAGATTGAATGGAGAGTCCCGAGTATCGTTGAAAAGAGTTGTGAACAACGACAACATTCAAAGGCAAGTGGCACACCTCATAAACTTCCTATTATTTCTATATGCATTACTTAGTGTATTTTTATATGCATGTGTTGCTATGCTAAACCTGTGTAGAATTCCTTATTCCTGTGTCTAGGTTCCTATGCAATACTTAGTAGAATTATTGATGCTATGCAAATGTTATTTTGTGAAAATCTAAATTCTACTAAGTTAAGAATGAAACACCTGGGTGGTAAGTGGTTGCACGGTTTATGTTGAGTGGCTACTCAGGTCCATGTCTATGGTTCCTGGAGTATGTACACTTGTGAATGGCCACCCAGGAACCGAGGAATCTGAAGAACTCCGAGTGACGATTGCTTCCAGTGCAGCCATTGCCATATGGGCTCTGGCTTGATCAATTATGTTGCATGGACTCTCTCCGGCTTGACAAGCAGATGTAGGGGGATGTTAGGTGGAACGGGTCAAGCCAGAGTGGGAGGGAAAATGCTTTTGAAAGATCTCGTCTCATTCTCTCCTTTCCTTATCACAAATGGTGTGTAAAGGATACCTTGGGTTGAATGGGTACAATGGTGAAAGTGCACAACCTCTGCAGAGTGTAAAACTAAGTACTTAGCCGTGTCCCCGGTACGGACAATTTGAGCAGCTGATCACGGACGTCAACGGAGGATTCCATCATTCCAACTTCAGAAATAAAACTTGATGGGTGAACCAGGGAAGATGAGATTTATGGTTTTCATGCCATACTCGTCGATTTCAAGAAAAGTGTTTTCAAAAGAGTAGGAAAAATTAGCTTTATGCAAATTAGCATTGAACTCCACCAGCCAAATATGCATATAGGCTTTAGAGTTATTCCATTAAGTGTCCACCATAGTGTCACTTGCCAGACTCCATTTTTAATGGAATCTGACCCACGTTGTTGCAATATTTTTCTTATTGCAGATTTGATCAGATGACGAGTGAGGTTTCGTTTAAAGGTTTCGAGTCTACAACCAACATGTTTTCGCCTGTGGCAACATGAAGTGTTGAAGACCCATTGCTATTGTATTTCCGCTGTGTACTTTTTCAATGCTAGCTTTATGCTATGCAACTTGTAACAAATATTTTGTAATTCTGGATCATCGATGTAATAAAGTTGACGCTTTGTTGTGATATTACATCGTAAACTGTGTGTGCAAATGAATCGATCCAGGGATTTGCACTATACACAGGTATCTGCCTTATTTAAAGTGCAGGTACGCTACAGATGGTATCAGAGCATTGTGTTGCCTGTAGGTTCGAAACCCTAGGTTTGGATAGAAATAGGTTTGACCATAGGATTGAAAATCTATTTTTCTTCACTTTTCTAAAAACAAATCTTTTCACTATGTCTTTCTCGTATTCTCATCTACTATCAACCTTCTGAAAACCTCTTATCTTTTTCTAGATGACCATGTTCTTATAGTCTAAGTCTGATTCTGCTGCCTCATATGGAAAAGCTACGATTAATCATGAAGTTCTGCATGCATGGAAGACCACTAAAAGAACCAGGATTCGACCAACACTTCAAAGATATCCAAGAAAGTTGAACAAGAACTAGAAGCACTTGCGAAGGAGGTAGATTTGACCACCACTTAAATAGAACGACGATATCGTGTTAGTGTATTGATCATATCAACTTAGCTATATGACAATACTAGATTGTTTGCTTTGTGTTAGCACCTCGTTGCTTGATGTTTGTTAGATGTTGATTGATTATGTTATAGATTGGTTGCCTTGTTTTGTTTTATTGAACTAGGATTCCTCCATAAGTACAAATAATTCAACTCATTGCTTTTTAAACCAAACAGATGTCTCACCCCAATACCAACACCAATGATTTGCATACAACTATGAGACTACTATTAGAGAACCAGAGTCAGCTGTTGAAGATGATCAATGAGCAACTGCCTAAGACTGATCAAAACCATAGTGAATTTGAAGAGGATCTTATGACCAAACCAAAGGCATGCAAAACCTGTGGGGAGATAGGACATACGTCCCAAGAATGCACTGATGAGTGGCCCCATGGTCATACCGGACATCCAGTTAGGGAATGTCCCACAAGTCAGATTTCTTGTTGTTTGTGTGAAGCAACAAATCACGTTCCAACGCAATGTCAACTCTACCCCGTGGTGCAAGAAGTCAGTCAGCAAGCCAAAAAGGGGATGCAACAAAATCTCATGAAGTATGTGGAAGTACGAGAAAAGAAGGAGGAACACAAAAGAGATACTAGCCATATAACATGTTTTACCTGTGGAGAACTAGGACATTATTCATGGGACTGCAAAGAGAAAAGGACTGGTCAGGATACTGAACCAAATCTTCATCAAAATGAGACTGTGGGTCATACTAAGGTGAAGAATGAAATAAGAGTAAGGTCACTTCCGAAGAAATCCAAAAGTAACTCCAAGTGTTGCTATAAATGTGAAGGAGATCACCTAGCTCGAAACTGTCAAATCAAACGAGACTGGACTTCTTTAATTGAGATAGAATATAGCAAACAAGATTTGGAAGAACTGTTAGCCCTGGAAACACCAAAGAAGAAGAGGAACTTAAGTGACGTAATTTGCTACAAATGTAAAGGCAAAGGACATTATGCTGATAAGTGCCCAGTAAAGATGAAGGAGAAATGCCTTAACCGCTCACACAAGAAAATCATCAGTCCCGTGACATGTCGCGGATGCGGAGCAACAGGACACTATGTCAGTGGCTGCCCAGAGCGGAAGAAGGATAAACCTCTCCAAGGACCGAGTGGAAAGCGTGAGTGCTAAAAACTTTCTGTATCCACCACATGCCATTGTATTTTGAATACTTGTACGCTTTACATCAGAGAAATAAACAAGATTACAGAACATTTCTAGACTGACCACAAAAATTTCTTTTAAGGGTGGTAGCCACCCAGTTAAAGTAAAACCCTGCTGCTTAAACTCAGAGATTCCAAACCATCTTTCTTTCTATCCTCCTAATCATAAAAATCATTCGCTGCCAATTCTTAAGTTTCCGTGTCGAAACGTTACATTCTCAAACCTCTCGAGTTATCAGAATCATTCAAGCATTTGCTTTCTTTCTAGCTTCTCCGAATCTCGGGGACGAGATTCCTTTTAAGGGTGGTAGTCTGTAACATCCCAACATTTTATAATGTTCAAAAATCACTAAAATTTAAATCTTTTCTTTTATTAAAATAAAATATTAAATGCATAAGGAAACCAACTATAAAAGACTTCAAAACTTATTTGAAAGAGTTTAATATTTCAAATGTCACAGTTTAAACATTTTATTATCCACTGTGTTTCAAAAACCTTAAAATATAATCTGACAGATATTTTACAAGCTACAATCCATTTTATTTTAAATAAATTAGTTTCTTTATAAGTATTTGAATTTAACCACTTAGCCATATCTATTCATAAATATAAGATTATTCAAAATGGTATATAATTACTAAGTGGTTTCCATTCCTTTAACTAAGTTCAAAATATAGTTTGGAAATTATAAGCCTATAGTGTATAACTTTAAAACTTCATAGATTTTAGATTTTAAATTAATGAATTAGCCAAATAAACATTTCATTTGCTTAAATGAATTTCATCTATTTACAAAGCATGAAATGATTAATATATTCTAAATAAGAATAAAATTAAAACAAAGGTCTTGTCCAAAGTTGTTATGAAGTTCAAATGAATTATCTTAATATAAAATATATTGGTGCACCATTTTTTTTGAATCAAAAATGAATACATTATATCTTCCCTTTTCCATTTTCATATAGTTGTGTTATATCATTAATAATTATACCAAAGCCAAAAATGAATTTAGAAATTGAAAATGAGTTCAAATAACTTAAATTCAAACATATTTGAATATGGGTATTTCATATAATTTATTTAGCCAAAATTAAAATTAATTAAACCCTAGTTTTAAATTAAACATAAAGTGTCAATTTTACATTTAATCAATATTTCGAATTTATTATTTTTGAAAAGTGTTCAAAACACTCCCACAATTGGTTTAACAGAAAGATAATAATATTACAAATTTTTAGAAATTTGTTTGACCTCATTTGGAAAAATAAATCAAAAGATATGAATAAATTGGAATAAAACAAAAAGAAAATAAAGGGATGACGTCAGCGATGACGTCATCGTCTCTAACCTCCGTCCGGGAATTTCTCCCGAGATCTTCATCTCCGATTCGTTTCCAAATTCGAGCGATCCGTGCGCGGTTTGTTGCTCCCGGGTGCGTCTATAAGTAGCCCCCCACCTCCGCCACTTTTCCCCTCTCAAACCCTAGCTCAGAACGCCGCCAGGCCGTCGGAAAAGCTCGCCGGAGCTCCATTGCTACCGCCGCCATTTTTCTTTGTTCTCCGGCGAGGTGAGCCTTCCCCGTTGCCCGTGAGCCCTCCTACCTCTTCCTCGCGTCCGTGCGCATCCCCTGACTACTTCCCTCGTCTCCTTTCGCAGCCAAACGGAGTGTCTCGTGCTCGGACCGAATCGCCGGAGCCGCCGAGCCTCCATCTGCTCGTCCACGACGTTCCGGGAAGAGGTGGATCTGGCCGTCCCCGCCATTCTTCTCGTTTTGGATCGCCGAGTCGGAAGCCGCCCTCCGCGCGTTCGGAAAACCACCGTGGCGACGAATCCGTCCGTGACCGAGCGCCGGCGCCGTCGTCCCTCACAACTCCGGCGAGATCCCGCCGCCCAGGTATGGTCAACGCCTCTCCACCGTCCGATTAAAATCCTCCGGCCCAGATTAGATCGCCCTCCGAAACGGTATCAGCGAATAGGAAGTAGCCACGTCGATGCCCATTCAGTGCCTCGTCAGATCCAGTCAGCGCCGCGTGACAGCCACGTCAGCGCCAGCGTGTAAAACATTTTCTATTTTATTTTTAATTGGAAGTTTTCCAGAATAGTCCCTGTAATTAAAACATCTATAACTTTTTAACCACAATTCCAAATTTAATAATTTTTATATATTTGGAAAGCTCTTGACATGTAGAATATTTTGGATCTGACAAAATTCAAATTTGACTTAGTTTAAAATATTCAAAATTCAAATGGAAATTGGAGTATATTTGTAATAACTTTAAATCTATAAATCCAAAAATTGCAAATAAATATGTTTTAGAAACCTTAGAATATTTGTAAATTAATAACACTGCTATAAAATATTTTTGAGTAATTTTTGAATGATTTCATAGTGGTGTGTTTAAATTGAATA
The DNA here is from genome assembly GCA_026929855.1 of Poa annua. Taxonomy (NCBI): domain Eukaryota; kingdom Viridiplantae; phylum Streptophyta; class Magnoliopsida; order Poales; family Poaceae; genus Poa; species Poa annua. The sequence goes on from CM049432.1 coordinate 60,668,116, forward strand.
GTTTGACTAATTTTGAAATAACTTTTAATAGAAACATTATTTTTGATTAAATCCAATTGCAATAGATTTAATTAAATGCTCTCTGTCTATTAACACTAAGTATAAAATTTTGTTATAAAAATTTAGTCATAGGAAACTTTAATCTTATAATTATTCCTTTTATTATATTTTCCAAAATTAGAAATTAATTAAATTGCATTTATAAATTCATGCATATTTATAAAGAAATCACAATAGTTATTTTGATGTTTCTTGTGATTTAAAATTTCATTTCATTCATAGCATATTTTATATTGTAGATATATTCCCATAGGAAAACCCCTCTTCATTAGTTTTCTCTAAGTTAGGATTATTTTCAAACTTAGTATTTTGGGAAAAGTGCTATACACTTAGACACTTAGGATTTTCAACATGGAGCTGGAAGACCAATGAAGGACTTAGCCAAAAACAAGACTTCAGAAGTATCTTCAGGGAGAAGAAACACTTAGAAGAAAATCAAGAAGAAGTTCATGAAGGACTTAGAAGAAAACAAACTCTGGAAGCATCCCAAAGATGTCAAGCACTTGGAAGAAAAGTGAGAAGAAGTTCAAGAAGGCCAACCCCCTTTTATTCTCTAAGTCTCTCCCTCTGTCTTTTCTTCTCCTCTGAGACTTCATGAAGACTAAGTAAATCCAAGACCAGCCTCTAGGATACAAGAATCATCAAGTCTGAAGATTCATCAGGACTACCAAGAGATCAATCAAGACATCATCCAGATGAAAGTTACAAGTCTGGAGATGAAGCCAGGAGGACAACTACATCTCTCTTACTATCTTTTCCCTCTTTCCTAATCTTGTCTTTTAGACTTAAACAAATTTTGATCATGATGTTATCATCTTGAAGTTGTTGGATCCTAGCGGCATAGTGAGATGAAGCGGCCTGGAAACAAACCTTACATGTCCACGTACATGAGACATGTTCCACAATTTAAGTGGCTGGCCGGGTGTCTGTCTCTCTCACTTTAGCGAATATCCAATTTACAAAGAGTTGATAGTAATTGCTGATCACCTTATAGACTTAGTATTTTTCTCTAAGTATTTTTCACATCATGGCTAAGCCATTAGAGTGCTTGTTTTAAGAAGATATAAAACAAAGTATGTTTATCCAACTTAAGACCTTAGTCCTTAGTCATTCTTGACCCACCTATTTGCCTTGCATTAACTTAAAAGATTTTCATGGCATGAAAAAGTATTTCTAGCCCTTAGGAATATTTTGCACATCATGCATAAACATATTTTCCTTAGAAAGTTTTATAAAACTTATTTATTCATCTAGTATGTGTTTGTATGCATTGTGGATTTGTGCTTGCTGTTGATTGTTATATTGTTGCTTGTCTATACTGTTAGATTGAACGGAGAGTCCCGAGTATCGTTGAAAAGAGTTGTGAACAACGACAACATTCAAAGGCAAGTGGCACACCTCATAAACTTCCTATTATTTCTATATGCATTACTTAGTGTATTTTTATATGCATGTGTTGCTATGCTAAACCTGTGTAGAATCCCTTATTACTGTGTCTAGGTTCCTATGCAATACTTAGTAGAATTATTGATGCTATGCAAATGTTATTTTGTGAAAATCTAAATTCTACTAAGTTAAGAATGAAACACCTGGGTGGTAAGTGGTTGCATGGTTTATGTTGAGTGGCTACTCAGGTCCATGTCTATGGTTTCTGGAGTATGTACACTTGTGAATGGCCACCCAGGAACCGAGGAATCTGAAGAACTCCGAGTGACGATTGCTTCCAGTGCAGCCATTGCCATATGGGCTCTGGCTTGATCAATTATGTTGCGTGGACTCTCTCCGGCTTGACAAGCAGATGTAGGGAGATGTTAGGTGGAACGGGTCAAGCCAGAGTGGGAAGGAAAATGCTTCTGAAAGATCTCGTCTCATTCTCTCCTTTCCTTATCACAAATGGTGTGTAAAGGATACCTTGGGTTGAATGGGTACAATGGTGAAAGTGCACAACCTCTGCAGAGTGTAAAACTAAGTACTTAGCCGTGTCCCCGGTACGGACAATTTGAGCAGCTGATCACGGACGTCAACGGAGATTCCATCATTCCAACTTCAGAAATAAAACTTGATGGGTGAACCAGGGAAGATGAGATTTATGGTTTTCATGCCATACTCGTCGATTTCAAGAAAAGTGTTTTCAAAAGAGTAGGAAAAATTAGCTTTATGCAAATTAGCCTTGAACTCCACCAGCCAAATATGCATATAGGCTTTAGAGTTATTCCATTAAGTGTCCACCATAGTGTCACTTGCCAGACTCCATTTTTAATGGAATCTGACCCACGTTGTTGCAATATTTTTCTTATTGCAGATTTGATCAGATGACGAGTGAGGTTTCGTTTAAAGGTTTCGAGTCTACAACCAACATGTTTTCGCCTGTGGCAACATGAAGTGTTGAAGACCCATTGCTATTGTATTTCCGCTGTGTACTTTTTCAATGCTAGCTTTATGCTATGCAACTTGTAACAAATATTTTGTAATTCTGGATCATCGATGTAATAAAGTTGACGCTTTGTTGTGATATTACATCGTAAACTGTGTGTGCAAATGAATCGATCCAGGGATTTGCACTATACACAGGTATCTGCCTTATTTAAAGTGCAGGTACGCTACAGAAAGGTCTAATGAGAAAGATTACCCCAACAAACAAACAACCTAAGGAACAAAACAAACATCACACAACTCAAAACTTTGGATAAATCAGACATGAGAGTTTTGGAAAAATATAGCGCGAGGTTCCTCGGAATACAATGGAAGGTACTGCCTTATCACAAGTTGATAGGTCAATACAAGACTAAGATAACGATGAGGTGTAAATAAATGGTAGTCTCGCTAACGAACTACTCGACCATGTCGTCTTCTTCTTCAGTTTCCTGAATCTCGATTCCTTCATTGTCGAGTACTTCCCTTAATTCCTTCACTTCTTTCTCCAGGGCAGAGTTCTTCTCTTGCAGTTCCCTTTTCTCGGTACGAAGACACTTGATCAAGTCACTATCAGCTTCAAACTCGACTTCATTGCTCTCGAGTTCTGCCTTCTGTTCTCTGATAGTCTTGTTTTTCTCTTGAACCCTTTTGTCCTGTCTCTTGTATTTTTCCTCTTGTGAAGCAAACTTTTCTTCTTGGGCCTTAGCCACTTCCTCTTGAGCTTTTATCTTTTCCTCGTTCTCCTTGAGTAAGGCACACAACTCATCGTTCTTCAGAAGTTCAGCGCGTCTATCCTCATAAAGTTCTGTGACGAGGACCTCCAACTCCTGGAAATACAGACTAAGGGGCTTTGCTTTGCCTCTATCTCCAACATCAAAGAGGTATGGTTCTCCCTCCTCGTTTCTCCTTCCAAAGAAAATGGAGTAGCGGCCCCTCAACTCTGTGCTATAGCGTCCGCAGAGACGTCCAATCAGGTCCTGCATCACGAGATTGAGTCCTTTTTCTTTGGAGTCACTAACCATTTTGATTTCTAACGGGGGCTCTTCTCCACGTCCTGGCTGAGTTGCTTTTATTCCCCAACAGCCATCCTTGTTAAACTTCTTCAGGATGAAGCCCTTAACTTGAGGTAGCGGTAAACCTATCTTCTCGCCGATGTCGAGAAGGTAGCAGCCAAAACGGGTGTCCTCGAAGTCCTCCGCAGTGGTGAAGTGGAAGCTCGTCATCCTTTAGGAAGAAAGAAAAGAATTTAAAACAAGAAATGTGTAAGGTAAGGAGGTACTAGTCATAAGTGTATTATTAAATTAGAGTCAAAACGAAGTCAAATCTCAATGTGATCAACAAATATAAACAACTCTTCGTAAATTGGATATTCACTATAGTGAGAGAGACAGACACCCGGCCAGCCACTTAAGTGTGGAACAGGTCTCATGTACGCGGACATGTAAGGTTTGTTTCCAGGCCGCTTCATCTCACTATACCGCTAGGATCCAAAAATACTTAAGTAGTTAATACTATGATCAAAAGGTTTTTCCAATCCTAAGGGCTCGAACCTACAGGCAACACAGTGCTCTGATACCATCTGTAGTGTACCTGCACCTAAAATATGGCAGATACCTGTGTATAGTGCAAATCCCTGGATCGATTCGTTTGCACACACAGTTACGATGTAATATCACAACAATCAATTTATTACAACGCTGATCCAGACTTAGAAAATATTCATTACAAATTTGCATAGCATAAAGCTAGCAGTGAACATAGTAAACAACGGAAAATTTATTCTTCGTGGAGTCCCGAAACATCATCATGTGCCACAGACGAGCATGTTGGTTGAAGACTCGAAACCCTTAGTAAAACTTTCACTCATCATCAGGACAGTCTGCAATAAGATATATATTGCAACAAGGTGGGTCAGAACCATTAAAATGGAACTGGCAAGTGACACTATGGTGGACACTTAGAGGAATAACTCTATGACCTATATGCTTATTTGGCTGGTGGAGGTCAAGGCTATTTTGCACAAAGCAAGTTTTTCCCTAACCTTTTTGAAAACACTTTTCTTCTATTCGAGACATCCGTGGCATGAAATCCACTGTCTCATTCTACCCTTGTTCACCCATCAAGTTTTTAATTTATAAGTTGGAATGGTGGAATCCTCCGTTGACATCCTTGTTCCGCTGCTCAATTGTCCGTTTCCGGGGACACGGCTAAGTACTTAGATTTTAACTCTGCAGAGGTTGTGCACGTTCACCATTGTACCCATCCAACCCAAATTACCCTTTACACACCATTTGTGATAAGGAAAGGAAAGAATGAGACGAGATCTTTCAGAAGCATTTTCCCTCCCACTCTGGCCTGACGCGCTCCACCTACAAATCCTCTACCACCACCTGTCAGGCCGGGGAGAGTCCACACATCTTAGTTGATCAAGCCAGAGCCCATATTGGCAATGGCTGCACGAGAAGCAATCTTCACTTGGAGTTCTTCAGATTCCTTTGCTCCTGGGTGGCCTTCCACAAGTGAATATTCCACAGGTAACACCCCTGGGAACAACACTCAACTCATACAACCAAGCAACCAATTTCCACCAAGGTGTTTGATTAAAACTTAGTAGACTTATCTTTTTCATCAAAATAGTTTTTGCATAGCATCACTATTCTACTAAGTAATTTCATAGGAACCTAGACACAGAAATAAAGAGATCTATCATGGCTTGCATAGCAATGCTATCCTACACATGCTTATAGAAAATACTCTACTCATGCATAGAAATAATAGGACTTTTATGGGGGTGTGCCACTTGCCTTGGCAATCAGGAGTGCAGCAGTTACAGTTGCAAAGATTCTCGTTTCCCTCCGAATAGTCTAACAAAGAAATAAACAGCCACACATAAACACACAAGCAAAGGTTCACACAGAGAAGATATATGCTATGCATGAGATGAGATGCAACAATTTATTTCCAAATATATGCATGAATAAATTTTTGATTTGTTTCTATTATTTAATCATGAGTAAAGGGTTAATGACAAGGACTTTAGTCCACTTAAATAAATTTTCAAATCAAATTTTGTAAAAATTACATTTGGGCAGAGGGCATCTAAACAAGTTGTTAGCAATTTGATTTACTCAAAAATAAATTTTCTAACTAAAGTTATGTTAAAAACACTTAAATTACCAAAAATATTTGAAAATTTTGTGTAAGTCAAAACAGAAAACTAATGAATCCAAAGTGTTCTACTGGTTCTAAGGATTTCAAATATATAAAAATATTTAAATTTGGTTAAACAGATAAAAAGTAATGATGAAAACATTGTGCAGGGGGTTTTCTGCAAAACTGCCAAATTAAAAGATTTAATATAAAGTCAGAAAATAAAATCTGACGTGGCGCTGACGTGGTGCTGACGCGGCGCTGATGCGGCGTACCGGTTCGGAGTTTTAAGTGATCTAATCCTAGCCGTACACGGGAGATCTAACGGTCTAGATTAAAATGACCAGAAGCGAGCGGCGCGGCCGGCCGGAACCCTAACCCGAGGCGTGCCCGCGGCGGTGCCATCGCCGGAGTTGCTCGCTTCGCACGCCCTACTGCTTACGAGGACGAACGAGTCATACCCGTGCGTGGAGGAGGTCGAGGCGGGGACGATGGCGAGGTGGTTGACAATGGAGTGCTCTGTCGCGCCGGAATTTGCTCGTCGGAGTCGTGCTCGGCGGCGGTCCTCTTCGGGCGTGGATGGAAACGATGTTCTGCTGCCCGAGAAGACGCAAAAACTTGTCAAAATGATGTGCGAGGTCAAGATAGACCAGAAGGAAGTGGAGAGAGGGCTTGAGAGGGACACGGCTCACCGGAGTTCGTCGAACTCGCCGTCGGTAACGGCGGGGCTCGGGGGGTGCTCGTGGGCGGCCTGGTGGCTCTCGGGAGGTGGTGCTTGGGGCAAAAGAGAGAGGGGATCGAGGGGATCTTATAGCAGGAATCGGCGACGTAAATGAGTGAGTAAATCGCCGGGAATCAATCGAATTGATTCGGCCGTTTCTCGTCTAGGTCGTGGGCGTGATTTGGGGCGAGCCGTTGCAGCGGGAGGGATGAAAGGTGGGGCCCACCTGTCGGCGAGTGAGCGCGCGCGCGCGGGCGGGGACGGGCCACTGGCGGGCTGGATTGCGTCGCGCGCGGTAGATAGCTAGTGGGCTTCGGCCCACTGGCTGGCCCGACTCTATTTTTCTTTTTAAAAATTCTTTTCTGTTTTTAATTCTTTTGATTATAAAACAAATTCAAAACTATATTAAAACTTCTCAGAAAAATTCATAAAAATATAATTTGAAAAGCTTATGAAAAATAGATCCTTTTGACATTATTTTTGTCTAAAGTAAAAATAGAATAAAAGGAACCTTATTATAAATTCAAAATAACAATTTTAAGGACATAAATTCAATTAAAACATATTTAAATAATTAAATTCAAATTTTATGTAATTCTTATGACAAGTTTAATGATGATGATGCATGGATGCAAAAGTTTTAAATTTTTCTGAAAATTGGGATGTTACAGTTCTGCATGGGGGCACCGCTCCTGTTATTTGCTAACCTCTAGCGTGCACTTGTGATTCCAGCGGCATCGAGTTGATGAAGCGGCCTGGACCGACTTTACGCGTACGCTTACGCGAGACTGGTTCCACCTCTGACATACGGCTTGTACCGTATCTGTGGCTGGCGGGTGCCTGTTTCTCTCTCTTAAGTTGGTCTTGCATTTTCAATGGAGGGCCCGAAAGGGATGCTTAAACATGCAATTATTGGATCGTTGTTGTGGTCATAAGGTTCGTAGGTATGAAGCGGTTCTATTTACGAAAGCCCCAAGCCACGTAAAATATGCAAAAGATAAAGTAGAAACGTCTAACTTTATTTTGCAGGGGCTATGTGATATGGTCAAGGTAGGTTCATTAAATTGTTTATAAACTGCGGGCGCCAAGAAGACCATGGCGCAATGGACTATATGACATTGCATTAAATTTGATGTTTTGTGTGCATCTTATATTGTGTGATTGTATATATAGTATATATTAGTTACACGGCGGTAGCTATATAAGATGATCCCTTCAAAATACCACTAGTGTTCTCCCTCCAACGCGCACCACCAAGAAAGTTCTACGTTATGAGGCAGGCCGTGATGATCGGGTGTCAGACATCTCGTCGTTCGCATAAAGTGGGGTAAGCCATGTTGCACAAGCGTCAGCATGGAGGTTTTTTGGTGGCGAGCCTAGCATATTCAGAAATATGGCCTCGGAACAGGGAGACCTAAAGGTCGAGCACGAGTCACAAAATTGGTGTGGCGGACTTTTGTCTACTCTTGAAGTTGTGCCGACGGCTCTGATGATGAGGGGTGGTGCAATGGATGGGGGTCGTATAATCTCTTAAACGACCAGGAGGGATGTTCGTTTGAATGGGAGTTCGGATAGTTATTTTCTAAAATACTAGAACTCAGAATATAATGAACAGAGTCTGTTTTGCAAACCTTTGTAGATATTAACCATTGTGATAGCATCTCTTCAAATTAGGCGCATTCCTGCGATTGAGAAACTTAAAAGGTTGGGTCCAAACTTTGTAGTTTTATGCTTTAGCTTGAGGATACTCCTTGTTTAAACCGTTAGCTCTTTGTGTTACAATACCCGCTAGGAGATAAACCCGGAGATTCCGCTAACAAAAGATAATCTGGATTATCAGATTTTGTGCGGATGATATCATCATAGTCCAGTGTATGCTATGATCTCTGCATAGAGAACCAACGGTGGGTATGAGTTTTTAGATCCCGACATATGATATGGTCGCTAAACTCGGGGTACCCCAAACATTGGGTTGATGAAGTTTATCAGTATGTTGACTGATTTTCTTCTCAACCAAGATGGAAGAGAATACACACATTGAGGGAGCACGTGGCGGTCATACTTAATGACATATGTTCATACTTAATGAACATTGAGACCCCTCGCTCAGCTAAATCACTGGATGACAGACATAGTTGCCAAGTGCAAATCCTCTGTCATAGACTATGTCATGCAAGGGGAATCGTTCACCTTCATGGTTCTTGATTACGGTGGAAGTATCAAGAAGATGAAACAGATCGCCGGAAGTCATCGATGATGATGGTGTATATATGATATACATGTTATGAATGTTTTAGCTAAGCAAGTACTCGCAGTAGTGACTAAGTTTTGAACTAGTCATGTTTTGTGAAAAACCTGGTTTACTGCTTGAGTAGCTTGAAAGGATGAGGCGACATTGCGTGTTGATAATGGCAGTCAAGTTGTTGTGATGGCCATAGACACTCTCCCTCTAGATCTACCATTTGGGTAAATTCTTTATGATCGCCTGTTAGTATGATCATTACAAGTGTGTCTCCTCTAGCGAGACACTTGTTCATACATGATAGTGACAAATTGGTGTCCTATATTTATGAAGTAATGATCATATGCCGATTTGAATTTAGATGGTAGAAGCTCCCACATTCATAATATTAATGCCAATGGATACAAACTTAATAAAGACACCACATATGTGTGGCACTACCGTTTAGTCATGTCAATATTATAGTCGATGCATTAGCTCCATACCGAATGGACCTACAAGTCCTAAGATTTGATCTTTTGACACTTGCAAAATAACTGTGACACCGTTTTAGGAAAGCGGGCATATAACTTATTGATAGTCATACATAGAGATGTATGTGGTTCAATGAAGTAATTGACGGGTAGTGGAGACATTTATTTCGTGAACTTCACTAAACGTTTTGAGTATAGCTTGTTGAGAATCGTGCATTTCGGTGTATGTGAATCAATGAAGTACTTTAACGTGTAGTGGAAGTCTTTATTTCATAAACTTCATGAACATTCGAATAGATATATGGATATCCACTCGGGGAATGTTGGCCTGGAAATTTTGATTCAATCAAACAAGTCCAGAATGAAGTAGGAAATAAACTTAACAAGAAAATCAAATTCCCGCGATGCATATCATGGAAATAAAGATTTGAGTTATAATGTTGGCACATCATTGGAAGACTTGTGAGAAGAGTTCCACAAATTACGTCGCATGGAACACCATAGTGTTATGGTGTGTTAGGACGTCGTAATTGCACCCTATCGGATAGTGTGTGGTAAATGAATCTCTTACCGAATTATTGCGATCATTAGATTCATATGGTAGAAACGTAAACACTCACGTTAGCAAATAGGGAAACCATTTGAATCCATGGAGACAATACCATACGAGTGATGGCATGGCTTTTTAGCCTGGATTGTCGTTTCAGCAATTTAGTGTTTCGATGTAATCGAACCTAAAATGGATTAATCTTTGTAGTATACCCTACCTAAAGAGTTAGTTGGGTACATGTCTCACGACATAGGAAAAATATTTGCCGGGATATACCTTGCGAAAGAAATAGTTTCTTGTTCGAGGGTATAAGTGAGAAAGAAAGTAGAGCAAGACGAAGTTGGTGAACTTCCTCTTCAGACATCAGAGTGGCGCAATCGAAAGTGTTTTCGGTGTCAGGCTCCACAACTTGGAAAAGCTGATGATTCAAGATCATGATGTTCTGAGCTCATACTAAGAGCGTAGGCATACGAGGTTGTGTTCCACACTGTGTGTTACGACAATCTTGGTATGAAGGTCATATTAATGGAATATGATAGACCTACGAACTACGAAGAAGAAATGGTGGACCTAAGTCCGAGAAATGGCTATGAGTCATTTATGATCCGAAATAAAATCCATATACGATTACCAGGTAATGACTTGGGAGATCTTCTTGATGGCATCTAGGATGTTAATAGTATATGGAATTTTATGAGAGAGTAGACATTGAGCATATTCGATTTGTCGTGAAACAGTTCCGACAGATTCAAAAGTTGACCACATGAGAGTTTGTCTCAAGTGGCGAAGCCTAAATCTATTCTGGGTCGTTTAGCAATTACTATAATTTCGAATGAGAAATTGATAGATGGATGAGAAAACCATGATTCTTAATAGTGTCATTAAGAATGGTTTGTAATCCTGAGGATGCTAAACATGTATGCAAACTTCGGTGGTCCATTCATGGGCTGAAGCAAGCATATCGGAGCTGGAGTCTTCACTTTGATAATGTGATCAAAGGATTTTGGAGTTGTCCAAAATAGTTTAAGAAACCTACATTTGCAAAGAAGTGAGTGGGAGCAAAGTATATTTCCTTGATATTATATGCGGAAGGCATATTTGAGTGGGAGCTAAGTAGCTTTCCTTGATCTCATATGCGGAAGGCATATTTGAGTGGGAGCTAGGTGTCATTCGTGATTTTATATGTAACGACATATTGAATGACACAAATCCTCTAGTAGAGTGTAAAGGATTATTTAAGTGATTAAATTTTCTATGAAATGAAGTTAGGAGTATTAGGCATCCGATTTATAATTGTATAGATCAGAAGGGGCTTAATAACATTAGGTCGGAATATTTACTAAGTCAAGATTCTGAAGTGTTTCAGAATAGGACAAGTGAAGAAAGAGGTTCTTGCTTGTATGACTAGGTAAAATATTAAGTTTATCTTGGCTTTTTCAGTGATAGAAAATGATGTTCGACATTCTCTATGTATCACACATACAGTCTATCAGGCTGAAAGCTCGACTTGGTGTGACCCGAGTTCTTGGTTGAAGAACAGGTTCTAGAGTGATCCTTGTGTGGATCAATGAACAAACGTTAAGTTTATTCTTCAGTGTCTATGAGAACTGAAGATAGGTTTTCTAGTAACGGGTAAGAGTGGAATGGCAACTTGCCGTAAAGCGGTTACGATGATGCAACTTATTACACTGACCCATACGACTAGAAATCTCATATAGGAGATGTCCTTTATTTTAAAGATAGACATGGTTAGTTTGCGAAGCCGCATATGAATGCACTGTCGCATAATCTACATAGGTATAGAAATATATCGCGACTTCGAAAGTAGCAAGTGTGAATGGACTGAGCAGTTTTCGGGGCGTAGGTGGTCTCCTTAATAGATCTCTTAGACTTTTAAGGTGCATGCTACGCGAATGCTCGAGTCTCACTCCATCCACTAGGATATATTTCACCGTCATCGTAAGATACAGGATGATGTCAAACTAGATGACATAGAAGTGTTGCAAAGCACACATAGATCTCAATGTGTGAGTTCTATTGACTGTATTCCTCTTCCACAAGGCGAGCAGGCACCAAGATGCTATGGGTGTTGAGTTCTTACCAAGTTGTAAACTAGATTAAGTGTTACTCTAGTGCAAGTGGTAGATTGAAGGGAATATGCCCTAGAGGCACTTAATAAACATAGTTTATTGGCAATATCCCAGTTGTTCATTATATGTTTTACACCATGCTATAACTGTATTAAGTGAAAACATTAATACAGGTGTGGTAGATAAACAACCAGGTCCCTAGTAGCCTCTTCTAAGACTAGTTTCGTTGCGCGATTGATGATCGAGGTTTTCCGATCATAGGGCATGACGCCGGTCGGCAATGGAAGTCATATCGTTAGGTGTAACGATGTGATGGACATACCCAGTATTTATAGGACATAGTCATTACGCCTTAAGACCGTGAGATCAACTCTTATTGTTATCCCTGGAAGATACTTTGATCGCACCAAACGTCATATCTTATATAGTGTGACAATGATAGGTGATACTTTTGGGTATCGGAAGGGGGTAGTTGAGACGAGGGGTCAACATCGGGATTTGTCAGTCCGCTAGCCGGATAGATACTCTAGGGCCCACTAGGTGAGATTATGTCAAATGAGTTTGCAAACATGTGACTAGGTCACCAGCTGACATAATATCATAGACGAGTAGAAGATAGCGATGTCGGTAACGAGATCATGCTAGGTATGGAGATATCTGAGAATGATACTCGGACACGCTAAGTATCGCCATGACAAAGGGTTTAAGACTATAGGTCCAGGTTTGATAGATGAAAGTCATTCGTTATATCACAGGGATTAGAGGAGTCTTGATCATACCTGTTATTATATCGAACCGCTAGGGTAACACACTTAAGGGGTTTCGACAAGACAACCGGAAAGGAAAGAGATCACCGGGAATGTCCCGGGAATGGTCCGATGGAGATCGGGCAGCGACGAAAGAGTTTTCGGAGCTAGAATAGATTATATAAAATATATTTGATATTAATTAGTGTAATTAATGTTTAAATATGATTTTATATATTTATTTTTGAAATTTTAAAGGTAGATTTCCCTAAATGGGCCTTCTAGTGGAAGGAAGGCCCATGAGGGGGGAAGCTTCCCCCCAAGGGAAGGGGGCTGGTTCGGCCAGCCCCTAGTGGGCCACAAGGGGCCCACTAGGGCCGGCGCACCCTCTTGAGCCGCATCAGGCATGTGGGGATAGTCCCACATTACCTGGCTGGCAAGGTTGGCTCCCCCTAGGAGCCTATATAAGAAGGGGCACCCCTGGCCTTTTAATTCACCAATTAATTCCCTAATTCTCTCTCGATCTCGGGATTCCCTTTGTCGGAGTCGCGCCGAGTAGAGGAGGGGGATCTCTTCCACCATAGCCCGCTGCCGCGCTGCCGGTGTTCCGGTCCAAGTCTTCCGCTGCTCGTCCTGGACTGGAGCTTCGGAGGCCGTCGTCTCCATCGTATGTGTGTGACGCCCTGCGAGGTGCTGCGCTAGCGGTACTCGGAGGCCTACTTCCTCCACCCGACCATGAGGTCATCTTCGTCGTCTTCGTCGCGCCGAGTTCTTCGTGACCTAGAGGTCGGCTATGGCGTCTTCGTCGTCAACGCTTGTGTGGGAGCATAATCCCCGCTATTCGGTCTATGAGGGTATGTATTCCGATCTCCGCCGTACTTCTATATCTGCATGGTGTAGATCTTGGCTAGTTTAAGGATATCGTTGCTAGGAATTTTTTTGTTTTCTGCACACGATCCCCTTCAAAAGTTACTAAGAAAGATCATTATCCATTACCCTTTATTGATCAAATGTTGGAGAGATTAGCCAATAAAACTAATTTTTGCTTTCTTGATGGCTATTCTGGTTTCTCTCAAATTGCCGTTAAATCTCAAGATAAAGAGAAAACCACATTTACTTGTCCCTATGGTACTTAGCTTATAGGCGTATGCCTTTTGGTTTATGTAATGCTCCTGCTACTTTTCAAAGATGTATGTCTGCTATCTTTCATGGTTTTTGTGAGGAAATTGTGGAGTTGTTCATGGACGATTTCTCCGTCTATGGCACTTCTTTTGATAACTGCTTGCACAATCTTGATAAGGTTTTGCAAAGATGTGAAGAAACTAATCTCGTTCTTAATTGGGGGAAATGCCACTTTATGGTTAATGAAGGGATTGTTCTTGGACATAAAATTTCTGAAAGAGGTATTGAAGTTGATAGAGATAAAGTGGAGGCAACTGAGAAAATGCCTTGCCCCCGAGATGTTAAAGGTATTCGTAGTATTCTTGGTCATGCTGGTTTCTATACAAGGTTTATCTGTAACAGCCCGTTTGTAACTTTCCTTTTTGTGTGCAATAAAAATGGATATCATGTCATCATTTCCATATGTGCTTGCATTTATTTAAATATTGTGCTTCAAATTCAAATTACAAATTTAAATTCTTATTCTGAATTCAAATGCTTTCAAAATAAAATCATTTGAAGTTTCCAGTTATTTATAAATAATCAAATAAGATACTAATATGACTAATTTGGAACTTGTAAAAATTGTTCAAAAGTTCTTTTATGCCTTTTCTCTTATTTGTTTTACAAATACAAGAATCAGGATGTTTAAAAAGGAAAATTTAAGAAAAGAAGAAAAAAATAAGAGAACTGGCCGAGCTGGGCCATCACAGCCCAACTCAGCCCACGGCCTGCTCCTGGCCTCCTTCTTCGTACGGACAAGCAGAGCAGAGCTCGCTTTCCAGCTCGACGAAGGAGCTCGCCCCCTGCCATGTCGCCCCCACCGGAGCCCCCACTGCCACCTCCTCTCTTCTCTCCCTATTTAGCCGCCGCGGCCGCAGCAAACCCTAACCCTAGGCTAGCTTCTTCCTCTCCCCGCCGCCACGCGCTCCGAACCCGCAAACGTCGTCGCCATGACTGGAAGCCGCGTGAGCTCGGAGCCCCGCTGACCGAGCGCTGCTGCCTCTGCTTCGCCACCGGCTGCTCCTCGTCCTCCCCTTCTTCCTCCTCCGCGCCGCGGACACCGAGGACCACCGCACCATCCTCTTCTTCCCCGACGACCGCGCGGACCCGAGCTCGTCCCCGCACCGTCTTCTCGGCACCGGTCTCCCCGCACCTCCTCCGCTCGCCATCCGCTTCCCCGAGGTGATCCGCACCCCGCCGACCTTTTTTTCCCTTCGATTCCGTCTCCGTTCATCGGATTTTGGCCGGCGCCGGTGTGCACGCCGCGGGCACGCACGGGCCAAAGAGGACGAACATGAATCCGAGCAACGCCGTCGAACTTTCGTTGAGTCGAGCACGGGATCGAGAACCCCGCACACACCGCACCCCTTTACACCCTCCAATGCACGCGCGCCGCCCCGTTTTGGTCGCCGCCGGCCTCGTTCCCCGCCGCCGCGCCTCGGTTCCATGCTGTCCGTCAGTTTCGTCAGAGAAACGAGAGCAGAGACCTTTTTCTTAAAACGTGTTAAAATTAAACCTATGCTAATCCTAACACTAACCGCACACCTAACCTACTGGCTAACAGCGCCGTCCGTGCGCTCGCCCCGCGCGCGTCGCGGGTTCGATCTCTTCCGGCGCAGTGGAAAAAGGCGCCTTTTTGCGGCGCTCGCTGACAGGTGGACCTCGCGGGTCAGTGACCGCGGGGGACAGCGCAGTACGCCCACGCCACCGTGGCCCTGGGGCCCACCTGGCAGCCGCTGGGTGCGCCCCCACTGCGGTGAGAAAATCCCAGGGGCGTGGAAACTTTGCACCGAAGCCCCCTGCGTTCCTGGTTTTGCACAGTAGACCTCCCCTGTTAGTTTTCTATCACGGTTAAGTCCTCGGGTTTTACAGAAACAACCCTACACTTCCTTTTTGCAATAACTTTTAATATATAACTCCAAATTAAATAAACTTTATATGTTTTCATATCAGAAAAATGTAATAAACATTATTATAATATTCTTATGTCATTTTGCATCATTTATCTTAAATGCTTAGTTTAAATTAACAAATGCATTTAATTAATTAAATATGGAATATGTGGGGTAATAATTATATAATGCCCTAGTTCCATTTAATATGCTCATATCCTCTTATACCAATTCTTGCCATGCTAATAAATATTTAATTTGAGTTGAAGTTAAATAATCTGCAATCAAATACTAAATATGGAATGCGTTGAGCAATTAATTAATTAATGCCTTTTTCTTTATAAATTAATTTGATCACCACTTCTACTATATTAAGTAACATTTAAATTGTGGGCTACACAAATAACTTGCACCCTAATATTTTGCCGGGATTCCATCCCCGCTTTAATATGACCTAATCATCTCATACCATATTGCACCATCATTTGTTTGCGCATTCTCTGTATTGATTATTGTTTCCTATTTTCTGTGTTTGGCTCTCTTTGGGTAGACGACGACGTGTCTGCTGCGAGTACCTACGATACTGAGGTTCCAGCTATCGTGCCAGGCTACGAGCTGCCAGGCAAGCTTCTGCTAACCGGTTACACGATTGTCGGGTTTTCATTCTTGCCTTTTTGATCTATGCTATCCTAGTTATCGATTCTTGAATTGCGATCCCATCACATGTTTTTCCTGCAGCCTATACAGCTATATCCCCACAACCCGTAACCCCTTGCATGTTTATCTGTTGGCCTTTGCGAGTCGTAGTGCATGCTTAGGATTGGTTGAGCGAGTCGTTCCTTTGTCTTTATCTCATATGCTTAGTATGATATATTGTTCTACTATAATAAACTGTTGTCTTATTTTTGGGTTCTATAATTAAAAGATAAGGCACCAGGCGGAAGGCCTTGCGAGGTGCTTTGTTCTGCTCAGTGTCGACCTAGGAACTGAGATTTTGTCCTGGGATCCAATTTTGAGGGCACTAACCACTTGTGGGAGGCCCAATGGAGCCCTCCTCGACTTTGAACGGATCCTCAGCTCGTCCATGTGCCGCAAGTAGTTTGGGTTTTCCATTTGCTCATATGCATGTGCATGATGATGATGATGATGATGATGATGAGAGGCTATGTGATACGGGGGGTCATATAGGGGTGGTGCGTACGTAGCGGACAATTCCTACTGTGGTTTGAGCCGCATGGTGCGTAGGCACAAACTAATGAGTCCGCAATTGAGATTCGGCCGGACTCCTGACGCGGGTAACAACTCATATGGGTGGCACCTGGACTTGCTGTAGTGAAGGAATGAGTCGTGTTGAGAGGCCCTAACGGGTTGATCATGCGAGTATGGGTACTGTAGTGCACCCCTGCAGGGTATAATCTTATCGATGAGCCGTGTCCACGGTTATGGACGACTTTGGTGATGATGCTGGCTAACAAGATCTAGACAACTTACACCTAATCATTGTTAATTAATTTGACTAGTAACTATAGAATTACTTACACCCTAAATGGTAACTAAAATTGTTAACGTGTGAGTATTCCCGGATTGCTTCCTCATACTTGGTTGAGGGGGTTAATTCGAGAATGGGTTATGACTGGTGTTAGTTGTAGATGGCTACTTAAACGCTCTCTTATCCCTCTCTAATTAGACGGAAGTTTTAGCGTGTCTCTTTAGGTTGCTAGTGCTGCTGCCGCTAAGTACACTTACCGCCATACTTTGGGAATCTTACAGTTTTGTAACCTATTAGCTTAAGCTTGTTCGATACGCTTCGGTGTATTGACCCGTTCGCGGGCTGTGGTTTTTCTGCAGTTGAGGATTCTTCACTCGACCAGTTGTGTGGATACTACGTGGAGTTCGACGACGAGAGCTACGACGAGTAGTTAGAGTTCCCCTGGGCTACTTCCTGGTGGACTGCGTGGATGGGCCTTCTTTTCCGTTTCGGCCTTGAGCCCTTTTCTTCTTGTCTGTACTCAGACCGGTTTGTTTCCGCTGCATGATGTAATGTTGGGACATGTGTCCTCTGATTGGTGCCATTTGATATATTTTGCTCAGTGAGAGCTTTTGGATATTATTTCTTTTCTTTGTGTCTTAGGTTTATTCTGTGGTTTCAACATGTTAAAAATCCGACTCGTATACCATGTGTGTATGGTTGAAGTATACGAGTTGGAAGACTTTTTGGGTTCTTGCGTGCAAAATCTGGAAACGTATGTGACGTTGGGGTCGGCAAGAACTGTCGGCCGATGATCCATTCCGAGCATGGCCTGATTGTTTCCTGGGATTGGTAACCCCAGTTTGTTCTTGGTTGTGTGGCCCAACCGATACGTTTCGTTTGTGTAGCTTGAATTCAGGGTCTGACAGTTGGTATCAGATCTTAAACGCCCTCAGGTTCCCTTCTACTGGTCGTTGTTTGAGTCTAGAAAAATATTTTGTAGTTATCAGGAAATCTTAAACGTGAGAGTAGGAATTCTGTTCTTTTACTTCTTTCCCCACCCACCCTCCCTGTTCTTCTGGTAAGGAAGTGTTACAATATTTCCCTTCTCACCTTAATTTTAAAATTTAGGACATCACGTGTTCTAGGTTTTCCGTAGTACCATAGTTGCAGGTGGTTTTTGTCGTTTTTTGGTGGTTATCAACTTCTTCGGCTATGTTCAGTTTCAATCTCGAATCAATCAGTTGTTGTTCTACCTTTCTCTGGATTTCATCTCCTTGTCATTGTACAATTCGTTCTGTGCAATCAATCCTTTTTGTTTCCGGAGGCTAACTTCTACTTCAAACTGCTATGTAGATGGCGCACGCCCAGGTGGTGCGTAAGACCCACTGTGAGCAGACTACCGGTTACCCGAAGCTTCTCAGAAGCATGGTTGACTATGTCGGGTTCAGCTACCTCCCGGAGTACCAGGTATCCGAGATCCCCAGAGATTACGGACAGACCTTCTACAGAGCTGCTGTTTGGATCAGGGGAGATGATGGTGATGCTGTGCACAAGCACGTTGCTGAGGCTTCCACTGTGGACATGGCAGTACACTTAGCAGCTTACGATGCAGCTCTGGCTCTGCGCAGGGACAACTACTGCTTCAACAACCATCCGTTCTGCTACGTTCCATACTACCCCTACACGGACTCTCAGTACGAGCTCGAGGTTCTGGACAAGACCGCTCAGTTTGTCCAGTCTTCAGACTCAGTTGCTGGGACTCTACGCTTGGAGCTAGCAGCAGTCCGTCAGCAGCTGCACCGGGCACTCTCTCACCTGGGACAGTACGACAGGAGGAACGTCACACCAGACGCTTTCCCGAGGTTCCAGCTCGCTTTTCCGAGTCGTCTGTCTGCTGTGGGTGGATACACTCCAGAGCGTGGTCCTCTGATCACTACTGATCCAGACCACGTTGGACCCCTACTGTACGGGAAACAAACGCCAGATGCCTACTCCGTTCAGTTTCGACGCATTGTGCGAGAGTACCACGTGTACTGCGATCGTCGCTACACCCATCGCCGCCACCTAGTTTCGTCTTCTGAGGGAAGCGAGAGCTAGTCTTCGAGTTGTATCTTTTCCTTTGTTGTAGTATCTATCCTTTGTACCGAAACCGTGTTGGTTGTACGGATGGTTAACTTTGTACTAGTAGATGTCCTTGTAGTACTGAAACCTTGGTGATTGTACTGATGGCTAACTAAGTGTATGGTTATGAACCTTTGTTATGAGAAGCTTATCCTTGTTATCCTACAGTTTGCAACTGTTTTTTTCTGAGCAAGAATTCGACTTTCCAAGTTTTCCCTGGCTTTGTGTATCTTGTCGATGTTCTAATATCCAATGTCTCCAGGATGACGAACACCAGGAACAACCGCAATGCGGAAGACGCACCACAACCGCCTCCAATCACTGAGTTGCTTGGTCAGATGACCCAAGTTCTGGCTCAAATGGCCGAGAACCAAGCCTACCAGAACAACCACGGGCATCGCAATGAAGGCAATGCACGTGTGACCGTCAAGGACTTCCTCGGTCTGGGCCCAAGGAACTTCGCTTCCCCCACTGAGCCGCTGGAAGCTGATGATTGGCTTCGCGAGATGGAAAGGACCCTTGCTATCGCCCACGTGGCTGAGCACGACAAGGTGCCTTACGTGTCTTACCTGCTTAGGGGCAAGTCTGCCTCGTGGTGGGAAAACTTCCAGGCTGTGAGAGCTCCCGGGGTGGTTACCACTTGGGGGGATTTCAAGGCAGCCTTCCTGCGCCACCACATCCCGGAAGGTCTCATGGACAGGATGCGCGAGCAGTTTAACTCGCTGACGCAAGGCAAGATGGACGTGATGGAGTACAATGGCGAGTTCAATCGCCTTGCTCGTTACGCTGGAGATGAGGTGAACACTGAGGTCAAGAAGATGGCCAAGTTCCGCAAGGGTTTCAACCCCGCGTTCAAGTACAAGCTGAACCTCGTCAAGGCCGACAACTTCGAGGACCTCGTCAACATCGCGCTCAATGAGGAGCATGGGCGCAAGGTCTTCGAGGAGTCGCGCAAGCACTCTCGTGAGAGCAACCCTTCTTCATCGTCAATCGCCGCCGCTCCTGCTCAGAAGCGTCGGCTCTGGGTGCCTAACAGCGCCTTCGCACGAGCTACCTACGTGCCAGGACCTCCAGGACTCGCGCCTCGCCCACCGAACCCGGCTCTTGCTATGAGGGGTTTCGGAGGACCGCCAAGGCCAACGGGCGCTCGCCCCAACGTGACCTGCTACCAGTGCGGGAAACCGGGCCACTACTCCAACAACTGCCCGGAGACCCGTACACTTCCTCCACCACCTCGCCCTGCTCCAACTCAGGCGATGGTCCGTGCACCTGCCCCGACTAGGCCTTTCGTCCCCAACACCAGGCCTCCGGCACGTGCTGCGCGGGTGAACCACATCAGGGCTGAGGAAGCAGAAGAAGCTCCAGAAGTTGTTCTTGGTACACTTCCCGTCAACTCTATCTCTTCTAGAGTGTTGTTTGATACAGGAGCATCTGATTCTTTCGTATCAGTTAGCTTTGCGGATTTACATGGGCTAATTCTCGATCCTCTCCCCAAAAACATCGCGGTTACTTCTCCCGGCATGGAAATGACTTCTTCCAAGATAAGCCACGACAATGAAATCCAAATTGGAGGCCATATCTTCTTGGCATCTCTAATAATTCTAGGCAATTCTGATATTGATGTCATTCTGGGCATGGATTGGTTGAAGGCCAATCAAGCTAAGATAGACTGTTCCACAAAGACTGTAACTCTTTCTCATCCTTCTGGACAGATAGTCTATTCTCCAAACCAAACCTCTTCAGCTCAGCTTTTCGCTCTCAATGTTGATCCTCTTCCTTCCATAGAAGCTATTCCGGTGGTCCGAGACTTTCCTGACGTCTTTCCTGAAGAATTACCAGGTATGCCACCTGACAGAGCCGTCGAGTTCGTTATTGCACTAGAACCAGGCACTGCTCCTATCTCCAAACGTCCTTACAAGATGGGCCCCAAAGAACTGGCTGAGCTTAAGAGACAGCTAGAGGAGTTGGAAAGGAAAGGTCATATTCAACCTAGTACTTCTCCTTGGGGTTGTCCTACTCTGTTTGTCAAAAAGAGGGACACGACTGAGCGACTGGTTGTTGACTACCGTCCTCTGAACAAGAAAACCATCAAGAATAAGTATCCTCTCCCTCGCATCAACGATCTGTTCGATCAACTGGCTGGTGCTAAGGTTTTCTCCAAGTTGGACTTGAGGTCAGGTTATCACCAGATCAAGATCCGCAAAGAAGACATTCCAAAGACAGCTTTCACCACTCGCTATGGCCTCTATGAATACACTGTCATGTCTTTCGGTCTCACAAATGCTCCGGCGACTTTCTCACGTCTCATGAACTTCGTTTTCATGGAATACCTCGATAAGTTCATGGTAGTCTATCTCGATGACATTCTTATCTATTCCAAAACCGAGGAGGAACACGGAGAACATCTACGTCTTATCTTGTTGAAACTCCGAGAACACCGTCTCTACGCCAAGTTCTCCAAGTGTGAATTCTGGCTTCCTAAAGTATCCTACCTTGGTCATGTCATCTCTTCTGAAGGCATTTCTGTGGATCCAGAAAAAGTGAAGGCCATTGTTGAATGGTTGCCTCCTACATCGGTGAAACAAGTCAGGAGTTTCCTTGGCATGGCTAGCTATTGCCGTCGATTTGTTGAGAACTTCTCCAAAATCGCTAAGCCTCTCACCGATCTTACTAGGAAGGATAGAAAGTTTCTTTGGACTCCAAAGTGTGATGAGAGTTTCAATCTCTTGAAAGCTAAACTCACTTCTACTCCTGTTCTAGTTGGCCCAGACACTTCCAAACCTTTCCAAATATTCTGCGATGCATCTCTTCAAGGACTAGGCGCAGTCCTCATGCAAGAACGCAAAGTTGTGGCTTATGCATCTCGCCAGTTGCAGCCTCATGAGCTCAACTATCCTACACATGATCTTGAACTTGCAGCAATCATGTATGCCCTCAAGGCTTGGAGACCTTATTTGTTGGGGCACAGCTGTGAGATCTTCACTGATCACAAGAGTCTCAAATATCTCTTCACTCAACCAGACTTGAACCTCAGGCAAACAAGGTGGCTTGAGAAACTCTCAGATTACGATCTTACCATCTCTTACACTCCAGGCAAAGCTAATGTAATGGCTGATGCTCTCAGTCGCAAGTACTATTGCAACAACCTCATGGTTGAGGACATCCAACCTCCTATTCATGAAGAATTCAAAAAACTCAATCTTCAAGTGGTTCCCTCTGGTTATCTTGCAAACTTGATTGCCACTCCTACACTTGAGGATAAGATCCGTGCCACACAGTTGCGTGATTCTGGTGTCAAGATTATCAAAGACAACATTGGCAAGGATAAGTACAAGAGTTTCTCTCTCGATGACAAGGGTACCTTGCTGTTTGAAGAACGCATTGTAGTGCCCAAACTCGACAGCTTAAGAGAACTCATTCTCAAGGAGGCTCATGATACTCCGCTTTCTATTCACCCTGGCAGCACAAATATGTACCAGGACCTCAAGTCAATCTATTGGTGGACCAGGATGAAGCGTGAAATTGCTCGCTATGTGTCTCATTGTGATGTTTGCTGTCGTGTCAAGGCAGTTCATCAGAGACCACCTGGACTTCTTCAACCACTGCAAATTCCTGAGTGGACATGGGACAAGATCGAAATGGACTTCGTTACTGGGTTTCCAAAGTCCAAGAAAGGCAACGATGCAATCTTTGTTGTCATTGGTCGTCTCTCCAAAGTGGCTCACTTCTTTCCAGTCAAAGAGACAGTATCAGCTAGTCAGTTGGCAGAACTCTATATGACAAGACTGGTTCCTTTACATGGTGTTCCTTTGGCAATAAGCTCAGATCGTGGAAGTATCTTCACTTCTCGATTTTGGGATAGCTTTCAGAAAGCCTTGGGTACTAAACTGCTGTTCAGCACAGCTTACCATCCGCAGACAAGTGGACAGGTTGAAAGAGTAAACCAGATTCTGGAAGATATGCTCAGAGCTTGTGTTATCTCCTTTGGCATGAAATGGGAGGATTGTCTTCCGTATGCTGAGTTCTCCTACAACAACAGCTTCCAAGCAAGTCTAGGCATGGCTCCATTTGAAGCTCTCTATGGCCGCAAATGTAGAACTCCTCTCAATTGGTCTCAAGCTGGTGAACGTCCATTCTTTGGGCCGGATATTATCCAGGAGGCTGAAGAAAAGGTTCGCATCATTCGTGACAATCTGAAGATTGCCCAGTCTGGACAGAAAAGCTATTATGATAGCAAGCACAGGGACATGGTCTATGCACCTGGTGATCAAGCTTACCTTCGTGTCACTCCTCTGAGAGGCACGCAACGCTTTGGCATCAAAGGCAAGCTCGCTCTGCGTTATGTTGGACCTTTCAAGGCGTGGTGATTTGGCTTACCGTCTGGAACTTCCTCCAAACCTCTCCAAAGTGCACGATGTCTTCCACGTGTCACAACTCAAGAAGTGCTTCCAAGATCCAGGTCGTGCAGTTGATCATGGGTCAATTGAACTTCGAGAAGATCTCTCTTATGTGGAACAACCGATTCGCATTCTTGACGAAGCTGAACGTCGCACCCGTAACAACACTGTCAAGTTCTACAAGGTTCAATGGTCTCATCATTCTGACAAGGAAGCTACATGGGAACGTGAAGACCATCTCCGTGCCGAGTACCCCAACGTCTTTGTTGCTCCATGAAGAATCTCGGGGCGTGATTCCTTTGAGGGGGGGGGGGGAGTGTTGTAACAGCCCGTTTGTAACTTTCCTTTTTGTGTGCAATAAAAATGGATATCATGTCATCATTTCCATATGTGCTTGCATTTATTTAAATATTGTGCTTCAAATTCAAATTACAAATTTAAATTCTTATTTTGAATTCAAATGCTTTCAAAATAAAATCATTTGAAGTTTCCAATTATTTATAAATAATCAAATAAGATACTAATATGACTAATTTGGAACTTGTAAAAATTGTTCAAAAGTTCTTTTATGCCTTTTCTCTTATTTGTTTTACAAATACAAGAATCAGGATGTTTAAAAAGGAAAATTTAAGCAAAGAAGAAAAAAAATAAGAGAACTGGCCGAGCTGGGCCATCACAGCCCAACTCAGCCCACGGCCTGCTCCTGGCCTCCTTCTTCGTACGGACAAGCAGAGCAGAGCTCGCTTTCCAGCTCGACGAAGGAGCTCGCCCCCTGCCATGTCGCCCCTACCGGAGCCCCCACTGCCACCTCCTCTCTTCTCTCCCTATTTAGTCGCCGCGGCCGCAGCAAACCCTAACCCTAGGCTAGCTTCTTCCTCTCCCCGCCGCCACGCGCTCCGAACACGCAAACGATGTCGCCATGACTGGAAGCCGCGTGAGCTCGGAGCCCCACTGACCGAGCGCTGCTGCCTCTGCTTCGCCACCGGCTGCTCCTCGTCCTCCCCTTCTTCCTCCTCCGTGCCGCGGACACCGAGGACCACCGCACCATCCTCTTCTTCCCCGACGACCGCGCGGACCCGAGCTCGTCCCCGCACCGTCTTCTCGGCACCGGTCTCCCCGCACCTCCTCCGCTCGCCATCCGCTTCCCCGAGGTGATCCGCACCCCGCCGACCGTTTTTTCCCTTCGATTCCGTCTCCGTTCATCGGATTTTGGCCGGCGCCGGTGTGCACGCCGCGGGCACGCACGGGCCAAAGAGGACGAACATGAATCCGAGCAACGCCGTCGAACTTTCGTTGAGTCGAGCACGGGATCAAGAACCCCGCACACACCGCACCCCTTTACACCCTCCAATGCACGCGCGCCGCCCCGTTTTGGTCGCCGCCGCGCCTCGGTTCCATGCTGTCCGTCAGTTTCGTCAGAGAAACGAGAGCAGAGACCTTTTTCTTAAAACGTGTTAAAATTAAACCTATGCTAATCCTAACACTAACCGCACACCTAACCTACTGGCTAACAGCGCCGTCCGTGCGCTCGCCCCGCGCGCGTCGCGGGTTCGATCTCCCTCCGGCGCAGTGGAAAAAGGCGCCTTTTTGCGGCGCTCGCTGACAGGTAGACCCCGCGGGTCAGTGACCGCGGGGGACAGCGCAGTACACCCACGCCACCGTGGCCCTGGGGCCCACCTGGCAGCCGCTGGGTGCGCCCCCACTGCGGTGAGAAAATCCCAGGGGCGTGGAAACTTTGCACCGAAGCCCCCTGCGTTCCTGGTTTTGCACAGTAGACCTCCCCTGTTAGTTTTCTATCACGGTTAAGTCCTCGGGTTTTACAGAAACAACCATACACTTCCTTTTTGCAATAACTTTTAATATATAACTCCAAATTAAATAAACTTTATATGTTTTCATATCAGAAAAATGTAATAAACATTATTATAATATTCTTATGTCATTTTGCATCATTTATCTTAAATGCTTAGTTTAAATTAACAAATGCATTTAATTAATTAAATATGGAATATGTGGGGTAATAATTATATAATGCCCTAGTTCCATTTAATATGCTCATATCCTCTTATACCAATTCTTGCCATGCTAATAAATATTTAATTTGAGTTGAAGTTAAATAATCTGCAATCAAATACTAAATATGGAATGCGTTGAGCAATTAATTAATTAATGCCTTTTTCTTTATAAATTAATTTGATCACCACTTCTACTATATTAAGTAACATTTAAATTGTGGGCTACACAAATAACTTGCACCCTAATATTTTGCCGGGATTCCATCCCCGCTTTAATATGACCTAATCATCTCGTACCATATTGCACCATCATTTGTTTGCGCATTTCTGTATTGATTATTGTTTCCTATTTTCTGTGTTTGGCTCTCTTTGGGTAGACGACGACGTGTCTGCTGCGAGTACCTACGATACTGAGGTTCCAGCTATCGTGCCAGGCTACGAGCTGCCAGGCAAGCTTCTGCTAACCGGTTACACGATTGTCGGGTTTTCATTCTTGCCTTTTTGATCTATGCTATCCTAGTTATCGATTCTTGAATTGCGATCCCATCACATGTTTTTCCTGCAGCCTATACAGCTATATCCCCACAACCCGTAACCCCTTGCATGTTTATCTGTTGGCCTTTGCGAGTCGTAGTGCATGCTTAGGATTGGTTGAGCGAGTCGTTCCTTTGTCTTTATCTCATATGCTTAGTATGATATATTGTTCTACTATAATAAACTGTTGTCTTATTTTGGGGTTCTATAATTAAAAGATAAGGCACCAGGCGGAAGGCCTTGCGAGGTGCTTTGTTCTGCTCAGTGTCGACCTAGGAACTGAGATTTTGTCCTGGGATCCAATTTTGAGCGCACTAACCACTTGTGGGAGGCCCAATGGAGCCCCCCTCGACTTTGAACGGATCCTCAGCTCGTCCATGTGCCGCAAGTAGTTCGGGTTTTCCATTTGCTCATATGCATGTGCATGATGATGATGATGATGATGATGATGAGAGGCTATGTGATACGGGGGGTCATATAGGGGTGGTACGTACGTAGCGGACAGTTCCTACTGTGGTTTGAGCCGCATGGTGCGTAGGCACAAACTAATGAGTCCGCAATTGAGATTCGGCCGGACTCCTGACGCGGGTAACAACTCATATGGGTGGCACCTGGACTTGCTGTAGTGAAGGAATGAGTCGTGTTGAGAGGCCCTAACGGGTTGATCATGCGAGTATGGGTACTGTAGTGCACCCCTGTAGGGTATAATCTTATCGATGAGCCGTGTCCACGGTTATGGACGACTTTGGTGATGATGCTGGCTAACAAGATCTAGACAACTTACACCTAATCATTGTTAATTAATTTGACTAGTAACTATAGAATTACTTACACCCTAAATGGTAACTAAAATTGTTAACGTGTGAGTATTCCCGGATTGCTTCCTCATACTTGGTTGAGGGGGTTAATTCGAGAATGGGTTATGACTGGTGTTAGTTGTAGGTGGCTACTTAAACGCTCTCTTATCCCTCTCTAATTAGACGGAAGTTTTAACGTGTCTCTTTAGGTTGCTAGTGCTGCTGCCGCTAAGTACACTTACCGCCATACTTTGGGAATCTTACAGTTTTGTAACCTGTTAGCTTAAGCTTGTTCAATATGCTTCGGTGTATTGACCCGTTCGCGGGCTGTGGTTTTTTTGCAGTTGAGGATTCTTCACTCGACCAGTTGGGTGGATACTACGTGGAGTTCGACGACGAGAGCTACGACGAGTAGTTAGAGTTCCCCTGGGCTACTTCCTGGTGGACTGCGTGGATGGGCCTTCTTTTCCGTTTCGGCCTTGAGCCCTTTGCTTCTTGTCTGTACTCAGACCAGTTTGTTTTCACTGCATGATGTAATGTTGGGACATGTGTCCTCTGATTGGTGCCATTTGATATATTTTGCTCAGTGAGAGCTTTTGGATATTATTTATTTTCTTTGTGTCTTAGGTTTATTCTGTGATTTCAACTTGTTAAAAATCCGACTCGTATACCATGTGTGTATGGTTGAAGTATACGAGTTGGAAGACTTTTTGGGTTCTTGCGTGCACAATCTGGAAACGTATGTGACGTTGGGGTCGCCAAGAACTGTCGGCCGATGATCCATTCCGAGCATGGCCTGATTATTTCCTGGGATTGGTAACCCCAGTATGTTCTTGGTTGTGTGGCCCAACCGATACGTTTCGTTTGTGTAGCTTGAATTCAGGGTCTGACATTATCAAAGACTTTGCCAAGGTATCAAAGCCTCTTACTAATCTCCTGCGAAAAGATATACCGTTTGTTTTTTATGATGATTGTAAGGAAGCTTTTGAAACTCTTAAGAAAGCTTTAATAACTACTCCTATTGTTAAACCACCTGATTGGAATTTACCATTTGAAATTATGTGTTCTGATGCTAGTGATTTTGTTGTTGGTGTTGTTCTTGGACAAAGAATAGATAAGAAGTTAAATATTATTCATTATGCTAGTAAGACTCTTGATTCTGCTCAAAAGAATTATGCTACAACTGAAAAATAATTTCTAGATGTTGTATTTGCTTGTGATATTATTCATACTGATCATGCTGCAATTAGATACCTTATGGAAAAGAAAGATGCAAAGCCTAGGCTTATTAGATGGGTATTACTGCTGCAAGAATTCGATTTGCACATTGTAGATATGAAAGTTGCTGATAATTTGTCTAGATTGGAAAACATTGCTTATGATCATGTACCTGTTAATGAAAGTTTTCCAAATGAACAATTTGCTGCAATAAGGATGAGTTCACGAGATAGTCCTTGGTATGCAGATTATGCTAACTTAATTGTTTTGAAGTATTTTCCTCCAACCTTTTCAGCTCAACAAAGAAGAAAAATCTTTTATGACTTGAGGCATTATTCCTGGGATGACCCACACTTATATAAAGAAGGACTTGATGGTATTCTGCGAAGATGTGTTCCGGAGTATGAACAAAAAGAGATATTGAGAAAGTGCCATAGTAGCGCTTATGGAGGACATCACGCTGGAGATAGAACTGCACAAAAGGTTTTACAATCAGGTTTTTATTGGCCTACTCTCTTTAAAGATGCAAGAAAGATTATTTTATCTTGTGATGAATGTCAAAGAGTTGGTAATATCTCTAGACGTAATGAAATGCCTATGAATTATTATCTTGTTATTTAATCGTTTGATTGTTGGGGATTTGACTTCATGAGTCCTTTCCCTTCTTCAAAAGGTAATACACATATACTTGTTGCTGTTGATTATGTTACTAAATGGGTAGACGCTATTCCTACTAAAAGTGCTGATGGTGAAACATCATTAAAAATGCTTCAAGATATTATTTTTCCTATGTTTGGTGTTCCTAGATATCTTATGACTGATGGAGGTTCTCATTTAATTCATGGTGGTTTTAGAAAGGTTCTTTCTAAATATGGTGTTAATCATATAATTGCTTCAGCTTATCATCCTCAAACTAGTGGGCAAGTTGAACTATCAAATAGAGAAATTAAATCTATCTTGCAAAAGACTGTTAATAGAACGAGGAAGAATTGGGCTAGTAAATTAAATGATGCATTGTGGGCTTATATAACTGCTTATAGAAATCCCATGGGTATGTTTCCTTATAAAATGGTTTATGGAAAATCATGTCAGCTGCCCTTAGAATTAGAACACAAAGCTTATTGGGCAGTGAGAGAACTAAATAGATATTTTAAACTTGCTGGTGAGAAAAGATTGCTTAATTTGAGTTCTTTAGATGAATGGAGAAGTGAAGCTTATGAAAATGCTAAACTATTTAAAGAGAAAGTTAATGGATGGCATGATAAGAGAATCCTCAAGAGAGAATTTCATGTTGGTGAGAAAGTTCTATTGTATAGTTCTCGTCTTAGATTTTTTGCAGGAAAATTACTCTCCAAATGGGAAGGACCATATGTTATTGTGGAGGTGTTTAGTTCGGGTACGATAAAAATTGCTTTGCTCAAGGATGACTCTACACAAGTGGTAAATGAACAAAGAATCAAGCTTTATATTTATGGAGATTCTTATAATGAAGATGTTGATGTTATTCAAGCAATTTCTCCGGAGAATTACATTAAAGAAAATATTTCTGAGTTCGTAGAACCTGATTTGGAAAAGGTACAGTTTCGGTAAGAAAAAGTCCGCAAATTTAATTTTTGGTTAACTGTGATTTATTTTGGAAAAATATGAGACGAAAACGAACAGGACATGAAGTCCGAGGCAACCACACCACCTCATGGCGCGGCGCCCTTGCTGCCGCGCCAGCAGGGGATTTGGAGCCCTCGGAGCTCCTCTCCTACTCAGTGTCGTGTTGTTGCCTTCCTTTTATTTCATAATTTTTTGCTATATAATCACCCGAGGCCCCCGAGGTCCGTACATCGTGTTTTCGACGTGTTTTGTTTCGAGCTGTTTTCTACCAGAATATTGTCCTAGTTTTTAGAGTCATCATGGCCTCCGCCAACGACAAGGGAAAGAAGACTTTGGAGGATGGGCTTCAAGATCCCAAGCTAGAGGAGGACATCAAGAGGGAAGATGAAGTGGAGGAAGAAGAAGACATGCGTCGTCACCCTCGTGCAACTGTCTCAAGCATTGGAGTGGTGGAGATCCCCTCCAACCGCAGGATGAGTGCACAGAGGAGCACCGGAGGGAGAGTTCGACGCCATCTTTTGGCTCCAAGAACATCTTCATCAAGCACCAAATACGCCTTCCACAACCTAATACACCTGGATCAAATTGAAAGATGCCTGAGGGTATGAGGCCAAACCTTTGGTATATGGATCGTTCTAACAATGCAGGGAAAAGGAGCCCCAAGTCCGATGCAGAGTGGGGAAACAACTCTAAGAGCTGGGACTCGAAGGCTGATGTATTCATGAGCCGTATTGAGCACAACACAGAGATGATCCGTGCTCTTGCTTACAAGACTGACGAACTAAAGGAGTTTGTAGCGCCCCATCTTTTATATAAAGATGGAACACCTATGTTATGTGCTAGTCCCTGGATCACTGCTAGCACCACAGTACAAAATATAAAGTATCATTGCATAAGTATTAAATTACTACAACGCGATCCAAAATAACAGCCAAGTATGGCTTTATTACAAATTGCATAGCCATGAAGGCTAGCTAAAGTTCAGAGTTCACAACGAAAATAAATAACAATGAGCCTCATCTTCAAGCATGCGCCACAGGCAGACATGTTGGTTGTAGACTCGAGTCCAAACTCATTCCTCATCAGAATTACCTGCACATTTGAATATGCAGCCCCCGAAGGAGGTCAATACAATGAAGTATTGGCAAGTGACAATGGTGGATAAATTATGGCAAGTCTAATTCTATATGCATATTTGGCTTGGTGGAGTTGTAGGCTATTTTGCAGAAAGCAAGTTTTCTCCTATCTTTTGTAAAACAATTTTTTTTCTCAAGAACTTGGCACCAAGGGATAAAGCCCAACTGCACCAACAATTCTTTGCTTAGTCAAATTTTACTTTATGAAAACAGTGTTGAGATTCTTCCGCACATCCTTGTCCAGCTGCTCGAAGTAGTCCATTTCCGGGGACACGACTGAGTACTCAGATTGTCGACTCTGCAGAGGTTGTGCACTTTCACCTTTAGACTCAATTAACCCAAACATCCTATACACGCAGAGTGTATTAAGGAAAGGAGAGAATTGAGACAAGAACTTTCAGAAGAAGAATGCAACCATACTAGCAAGACCCGTTCCACCTACCAACTCTACATCTGCTTGTCAAGCTGACAGGTTGCACCCTCACAACTTAGTTATTGTAGACAGAGCCCATTGTCAAAAGGCTGCACGGGAAGCTTCTCAACTTGGAGGGACTTGGTAATCTCTTCGTTCCTGGGTGACCGTCCACAAGTGCACTTCTGGGTAACAACCACCATTCTCATGGCCCTAAGTAGAATAGACATTCATCCTAGGCGACGACAACCACAAGCATAGTCCCAAAAGCCACTCAGCATAAACCATAACAACCAATTCCACCCAGAAGTGTATTTTAGATTTTAACACTTAGAAACTTTTCTATAACATGGCAAACATTTTAATAGCATAGCTAAGCAACTAATAAAACTTTTCATGGCTGCTTAGGAGAAAGGGTGGCTACACACTACTAGGATATTTGTAAAATACAAACTAACTTAGCATTATAATATAAATCAAAAATCCCTATCATGCACACTACTCAAAAATATACTACACATGCATATAAATAATATTGGGTAGAATATGAATGTCACTTGCCTTGGTAACAGGAGGAACAAGTACATCAAGAATAACAATCACAAGCAAGTCCTTCCTCTTCTTCACAATCTAGCACAAGCAATGAATAAAATAAATACTAACACAATATCATCACAACACCAAACATAATCATGTATGCATGAATGATATGCTATGATGATGATAGGTCACCCTTTAATATTAATTTTTATCTTCTGTCATTAAATGAATGAAATATAATTTCTAGGTATTTCTTATTTAATTTATCAATTAAATAATTTTAATAATATAGTAAAACTTTGATTTCTATAATTTAATCTTCTATTGTTTTATGAAAGTTTTCAATTAAGACATTCATTAATATTGCTGGACAGATGGAATTAATACAATCCTGAAAATATTAAACTTATTTCTAAATCATTTTTATTATTTAAGTTATTATTTTAATAGCCGAAATACTCCTCTGATAGTTATACAAATTAAAATTTGTAAAAAGGAAAAACAAATGATTTAGAAATAAACTTCATGAGCAGGGCTATCCGTGGATATAAAGTTTATCAAATTTGAACTTGTAGATCAAAAGTTATGAATTTTCTAAGTTTTGCATATTTTCTGTTTTATTTATAAAAATTACTGCGAAAAAGAATTAACAGGGGCTACGTGGCGTGATCTTATTGGTAGGTACCGCTTCGACGCGGATCGGCTGCGAGAGCCGTCCGATCTAAATTAAAATGGACGCGCGGGATCTAATCGATCTAGATCCATTGGATCTAGATCCAACGGTCTACGATCCGTTGACCAAAAACGGGCGGCGCAGCCGCCGGAGTTCGCCCGACCGCGGCGGCGCCACGGCCGGCGTTGCTCGTTTCTCGCGTCCTACGGGGCTACGGAACGAATGAGGCTTACCGAGGCGTAGCGGACGTCGGGGCGGAGTCGATGGCGCGGTGGTGGTCGTCGGCGTGGTCTTCGTGTAGCTCGCCGGAGTTGCTTGCGGCGGCGGTCTCCCTCGGGCGTGGACGAATACGACGTTCGGCTGCAAAACAACCCGCGCGACAAAGTCAAAAACGTGCGCAACGAGGAGGGAAATTGAGGAGGGGCAAATGCGAGCTCGGGGGTGGTCGGAGTACCCCGTACGGCGTGCTTTTCGGCGGCGGAGGTCCGAGCTCGCTCGCGAGCTGCCCAACGGCGGAAGATTTAGGGTTTGGGTGCGGGGAGGTGCGGCGGAGGTGGGGGGTTAAATAGGGTGGCGCGGGGATCAAGCCTCG
Organism: Poa annua; assembly: GCA_026929855.1. Taxonomy (NCBI): domain Eukaryota; kingdom Viridiplantae; phylum Streptophyta; class Magnoliopsida; order Poales; family Poaceae; genus Poa; species Poa annua. The sequence continues at coordinate 60,701,130 of CM049432.1, forward strand.
CGCTGATTCCGCTCGGAAATCACGGCCGGTCGCCGATTTCAAATCGGGCGCGATCTCCGGCGGGGAGGAAGACGAAGCTGACAGGTGGGTCCCACCTGTCAGCGAGAGGAGGGGGGGAGATTGGGCTGCGCGGGCTGGCTGGGCCACGTCCGGACGCGCGCACGCGGTAGATAGCTAACGGGTCGGCCCGAAATCCTTTTTCTTTTAATGAAATTAATATCTGCTTTTAAATACTGATTTCAAAATTGATTTTTAAACCTACTCAAAACATTTCAGAAAAAATCATAAAAATATGTTTTGGAAAGGTTATTAAAAATGGAAACTTTTGACATTATACTTTCCCATAAATAAATTGATAAAATAATATTTATTTAAATGAGTTTAATAACACTTTCTGGAATTGTAGGTTATTTATTCTTATAATTTGATGTTTTATTTAATATTTTTGTGATGTAGGTTTATATCTATTGGTGAATGATGCATGGATGAAAGGTTTTTAATTTTTGCAAAATTTGGGATGTTACAGGCTAACCCCCTTAAGAGGAAGCTCGCCCTCGAGCTTTGGAAAGGTCAGCAAATAGGTGTGGATGGTCTTCTCGGAGATCATCCTCTCGTTCCCAGGTGGCTTCTTCCTCGGAGTGATGATTCCACTGGACCTTGCAAAATTTGATGGTTTTGGTACGAGTGACTCTTTCTGCGGTCTGCAATATCTTGATGGGTTTCTCTTCGTAGGTCAAGTCACTCTCCAATTGTACTTCTTCAAGAGGTACAGTATCCTTTAAAGGAACTCCCATCATCTCGGGGTGACATTTCTTCAACTGACTGACATGGAACACATTATGAACCGCAGACAGAGCTTCTGGTAGTTCTAACTCATATGCCACTTCACCCTTGCGAGACAAAATTTTAAATGGTCCAATATATCGAGGTGCTAATTTTCCTTTAATTCCAAACCTCTTTACACCCCTGAGAGGTGACACTCTAAGATAGGTTCTATCACCCACCTCGTAGGCGACTTCTCTACGTTTAGAATCTGCATAGCTTTTCTGGCGATATTGTGCTATCTTCAATCTATCCTTAATCAATCTGACCTTCTCTTCAGCCTCTTGGATTATAGCAGGTCCAAAGAAACTTCGTTCTCCTACACCACTCCACAACAATGGGGTTGTGCATTTCTTACCATATAAAGCCTCAAATGGTGCCATCTCAATGCTAGCTTGGTAACTGGTATTATAGGAGAACTCAGCATAAGGTAGATTGTCATCCCAACTAGATCCATAATCAAGCGCACAAGCTCTTAACATATCTTCTAAAACCTGATTTACTCTTTCAGTCTGACCATCCGTTTGCGGGTGAAATGCCGTACTGAATTCCAATCTAGTTCCCAAGGATTCATGCAACTGCTTCTAGAAATGAGAAGTGAACTGGGTCCCTCTATCGGACACAATACTCTTGGGGACGCCGTGTAGGCACACAATTCTCTTCATGTAAATATCAGCTAGCTTTGCGCTGGTATAGGTGGTCTTCACGGGTATAAAGTGAGCTATTTTGGTTAAACGACAAACAATAACCCAAATAGAATCATATCCTGATCTGGTCCTTGGTAACCCGGTGATGAAATCCATCCCAATAGAATCCCACTTCCAATCCGGTACCTTCAAAGGTTGCAAAAGTCCTGCTGGTTTCTGATGTTCAGCCTTTACTCGACTGAACACATCGCACTTAGCGATATATTCTGCTATTTCTCTTTTCAAGTTGTTCCACCAGAATCTCTCCTTCACATCCATATACATCTTGGTATTTCCCGGATGAATGGAATAAGGTGTCTCATGAGCTTCTTGCAGAATTAACTTTCTAATATCAGGATAATTGGCCACACATATACGTTTCTCAAACCACAGAGTCCCTTGCTCATCCTCATGAAATCCTTTAGCTTTCCCTGCTTCCAGATTGACTTTGATTTCTTCTATTTCCTTATCTCCTTTCTGCGCTTCACGTATCTTGTCCATCAAGGTAGGTTGTACTACCAATGAGGCTACAAAACCTTCTGGTACTACTTCCAATCTGAGGTCCTTGAATGCCTTGCATAAATCTTCGGGTAATTCTTCTGCTGTGAGGCCATTCACATAAGCCTTACGACTCAGGGCATCTGCTACCACATTTCCCTTTCCTGGGTGATATTGGAGACTTACATCATAATCCTTGATAAGTTCCAACCACCTTCTTTGTCTCATGTTCAATTCTTTCTGAGTAAATATGTACTTCAAACTTTTGTGGTCTCTGAATACCTCACATCTTTTCCCCATCAGGTAGGGTCTCCAAGTTTTAAGGGCATGTACCACTGATGCTAACTCGAGATCATGAGTTGGGTAATTTGCTTCATGTTTCTTGAGTTGTCTAGAGGCGTAAGATGCCACTCTGCCTTCTTGCATCAACACACTTCCCAGACCTTGGCGTGAAGCATCACAGTACACTTGAAATTCCTTCTCCAAATCAGGTAAGCATAGAACTGGGGCTGAAACTAGACGTTTCTTCAACTCCTGAAAACTGGCCTCGCATGCCTCAGTCCACTCAAATTTCTTCTCCTTCTTTAATAATTCCGTCAATGCCTTGGCAATTTTGGAAAAGTTTTCTATAAATCTTCGGTAGTATCCTGCTAGGCCAAGGAAACTCCGTAATTCTCCAACATTCTTTGGTGGCTCCCAATTGGTTACAGCTGAAACCTTTTCAGGATCCACTGCTATACCCTCTTTGGATACTATGTGACCTAGGAATGCGACTTGTTCCAACCAAAATTCACACTTGTTGAATTTGGCATATAACTTATGTTCACGTAGTCTCTGCAATACTAGGCGTAGATTCTCTTCATGTTCTTTGTGACTCTTGGAGTAGACTAGAATATCATCTATGAACACTACCACAAACTTGTCCAGAAAATCCATGAACACTTTATTCATCATATTCATGAAATAAGCTGGAGCATTTGTTAATCCAAATGGCATTACGGTGTACTCATATGAGCCATATCTTGTAACAAATGATGTCTTTGGTATATCCATCTCTCTAACCTTCATCTGGAGATAACCTGATCGAAGATCAATCTTGGAGAAGACACAAGCACCTTTTAGTTGATCAAATAGTTCATTTATCTTTGGTAACGGATACTTGTTCTTGATGGTATGTTCATTTATATCCCTGTAGTCCGTGACTAGTCTCTGGGTTTGATCCTTCTTTTTAACAAATAGAACTGGCACTCCCCAGGGAGAAGAACTTGGGCGGATAAATCCTTTCAGAAGGTGTTCCTCCAGTTGCTTCTTGAGCTCTTTTAGTTCATCGACGACCATAGGATAGGGTCTCTTAGCTATGGGTCCGGTACCCGGTTTCAGTTCAATGAGAAACTCCACATCTCTATCGGGTGGCATTCCCGGTAGTTCTTCTGGGAAAACATCGGGGTACTCCTGGACAATCAGCACATCTCCAAGGCTAACCCCCTTAAGAGAATTTAGCCTAACTTTCTTAAGTTCAAAAGTTGATCTGAATTTAATCTTCTGTTTCTCTGGGGTGGTGAGGGTGATAGCTCTGTTTGCACAGTCTATGATTCCTTCAAAACGGGTCATCCAATCCATTCCAATGATAACATCCAAACCTTGGGTTTCTAGGATGACTAAGTCTGTTGGAAAAAGATATTTTCCAATTTTTAACTCTAATTGTCTACATCCAGAATTTACTATCATCTCACCCCCAGGTGAACTCACTCTTATAGGTTTTCCTAAGCTTTCCTCGGCTAGCCCATGTTTGTTTACAAAAGCTCTTGATATGAATGAATGCGATGCTCCAGTATCAAATAAGACTAATGCTGGAAAATAATTTAGCAAGAACTTACCAATCACAGCATCAGGTTCATCATGAACTTCTTCCACGTTGATGTGGTTTACTTGCCCCTTTTGAAAAGGGTTGGGCTTGGAATTTTGATCAGCCTTCTTCTCTGGGCAGTCAGTAGCATAATGTCCTGTTTTCTTGCACTTGAAGCAGGTCACATTAGACAAGTCCTTCTTTCCTTCAGGGTTAGGACGGGGATTACCATTCCCATGATTATGGCCATGGTGATGGTTTCCTTGAACCCACCATTATTTCCTTTGTACCCTCCATTGTTTCCTTTGTATCCTCCATTGTGGTTATGGCCATGATGCTTTTGGTCACTTCCACTGTTGGAATAGTTCCAGGGTTTATGGCTACTGACCTCAGATGTGTGTGTTTTCTTGTGTGCTCCTTCAGAGTTACCCTTGCTTGCACCAAACTTCCTCTTCCTATTCTCTTCCTTTCTTATGTTATCGTCCAGAGTAATGGCTTGATCCAGCAAAACTTGGTAGTTAGGTGCATAAGCCACAAACAAGGGTATCTTCAGTTCTCCCCTAAGTCCATTAAGGAATTTGTCCTTCCTTTTAGCGTCAGTGTCGATGTCCTCTGGTGCATACCTTGATAACATACAGAAGTCATCCATATACTCCTTCAGAGTTCTACCTCCCCGCCTCAAGCTACGAAATTCCTCTTTCTTCAGGTTCATTATGCCAGAGGAAATGTGGGCATTGCAGAAACCTTCCTTGAACGCATCCCAAGTCATGCCATCCAAGGGATGAGTCACTTGATAGGTCTCCCACCACATGGCGGCAGGTCCTTCCAGTAGGTGTGCGGTGAACCTCACCTTTTCTGCCTCAGAACACTCACAAGTTACTAAGTCCTTGTTGACTGAATGGAGCCAGTCATCCGCCACTATTGGTTCAGTAGCAGAGGAAAACATATTAGGCCTGAGCCTTAGAAATCTTGCAAGTTTGTCCACCGGAGGTGGTGGTGGTGGTGGTGGGTTGTTGTTATTGTTGTTGTTGTTGTTGTTGTTGGTTGCTGCAATGAACTGAGTCATCATAGTCATCAGTTGGGCTTGAGCTGCCATCAGCTGTTGCATAGCCTCGTTGTTGTCGGAATCACGACGTGGAGGCATATGTGGGGTTTTAGCATGGATGAGTAAAGGATTGATAGAACTATAAAGAGAAATCCTACCCATGCACAAAACAAACAAATCTAGCAATCAATCAACAAGCAACTTATAAAACAACCAATCACACAAAACAAAACCTTTGGTTTAGGGAAAATGGTATAAAAGTTTGGAAAATAAACTCGTGGGGTTCCGGGGATACAAAGGAAGGTACTGCCTTACCACAAGTTGGTAGGTCAATACAAGACTAAGATAATGAGGTGTATGATAAATGGTAGTCTCACTACGAACTACTCGACCATGTCTTCTTCTTCCTCTTCAATTTCCTGAATCTCGATTCCTTCATTGGTGAGTACATCCTTGAGTTCCTTTACTTCCTTCTCTAGGGCAGAGTTTTTTCTTGCAGCTCCCTCTTCTCAGCCCGAAGCCTTTTGATCAAGTCACTATCGGCCTCAAACTCGACTTCATTGCTCTCGAGTTCCTCCTTTTGTTCTCTGATAGTCTTGTTCTTCTCTTGAACTCTTTTCTCCTGCCTCTTGTATCTCTCCTCTTGCGCAGCGAACCTCTCTTCTTGTGCCTTAGTCACTTCCTCTTGTGCCTTCATCTTCTCTTCGTTCTCCTTAAGTAGAGCACATAGCTCATCGTTCTTCAGGAGCTCTGTGCGCCGATCTTCATACATCTCTGTGACAAGGATTTCCAACTCCTGGAAATAAAGACTAAGGGGTTTTGCCTTGCCTCTTTCTCCAACATCGTAAAGATAAGGTTCTCCATCTTCGTTTCTCCTTCCAAAGAAAATGGAGTAGTGGCCCCTCAACTCTGTGCTATAGCGTCCGCAGAGGCGCCCAATCAGATCCTGCATGACTAGATTGAGTCCTTTATGTTTGGAGTCGCTAACCATTTTAATCTCCAGTGGGGGCTCTTCTCCACGTCCTGGCTGTGTTGCTTTTATTCCCCAGCAACCTTCTTTGTTAAACTTCTTCAGGATGAAACCCTTGACTTGGGGTAGTGGTAACCCTATCTTTTCGCCGATGTCTAGGAGGTAGCATCCAAAACGGGTGTTCTCGAATTCCTCCGCGGTGTGAAGTGGAAGCTCGTCATCCTTTAGGTAGAAGGAAGAAAAGTTTAAAACTGGAAAAGCATAAGGTAAGGGGGGACTAGTCATAGTGTGTATTATTTAGAATATACTGAGTCAAATCTTGAGATGGTCAACGGATATTAACAACTCTTGGTAGATTGGATTTTTACCTATAGTGAGAGAGACAGACACCCGGCCAGCCACTTATATTGTGGAACAGGTCTCATGTACGCGGACATGTAAGGTTTGTCCCGGGCCGCTTCATCCCACTATGCCGCTAGAATCCAACATACTTCAAAGATGGTAACATTATGACCAAAAAGGGCTTAACCAATCCTAGGGGCTCGAACCTACAGGCAACACTTTGCTCTGATACCATTTTGTAGCGCCCCATCTTTTATATAAAGATGGAACACCTATGTTATGTGCTAGTCCCTGGATCACTGCTAGGACCACAGTACAAAATATAAAGTATCATTGCATAAGTATTAAATTACTACAACGCGATCCAAAATAACAGCCAAGTATGGCTTTATTACAAATTGCATAGCCATGAAGGCTAGCTAAAGTTCAGAGTTCACAACGAAAACAAATAACAATGAGCCTCATCTTCAAGCATGCGCCACAGGCAGACATGTTGGTTGTAGACTCGAGTCCAAACTCATTCCTCATCAGAATTACCTGCACATTTGAATATGCAGCCTCCGAAGGAGGTCAATACAATGAAGTATTGGCAAGTGACTATGGTGGATAAATTATGGCAAGTCTAATTCTATATGCATATTTGGCTTGGTGGAGTTGTAGGCTATTTTGCCGAAAGCAAGTTTTCTCCTATCTTTCATAAAACAATTTTGTTTCTCAAGAACTTGGCACCAAGGGATAAAGCCCAAGTGCACCAACAATTTTTTCCTTAGTCAAATTAGACTTTATGAAAACAGTGTTGAGATTCTTCCGCCCATCCTTGTCCAGCTGCTCGAAGTAGTCCATTTCCGAGGACACGACTGAGTACTCAGATTGTCGACTCTGTAGAGGTTGTGCACTATCACCTTTAGACTCAATTAACCCAAACATCCTATACACGCAGAGTGTATTAAGGAAAGGAGAGAATTGAGACAAGAACTTTCAGAAGAAGAATGCAACCATACTAGCAAGACCCGTTCCACCTACCAACTCTACATCTGCTTGTCAAGCTGACAGGTTGCACCCTCACAACTTAGTTATTCTAGACAGAGCTCATTGTCAAAAGGCTGCACGGGAAGCTTCTCAACTTGGAGGGACTTGGTAATCTCTTCGTTCCTGGGTGGCCGTCCACAAGTGCACTTATGGGTAACAACCACCATGCTCATGGCCCTAAGTAGAATAGACATTCATCCTAGGCGATGACAACCACAAGCATAGTCCCAAAAGCCACTCATCATAAACCATAACAACCAATTCCACCCAGAAGTGTATTTTAGATTTTAACACTTAGAAACTTTTCTATAACATGGCAAACATTTTAGTAGCATAGCTAAGCAACTAATAAAACTTTTCATGGCTGCTTAGGAGAAAGGGTGGCTACACACTACTAGGATATTTGTAAAATACAAACTAACTTAGCATTATAAAATAAATCAAAAATCCATATCATGCACACTACTCAAAAATATACTACACATGCATATAGAAAATATTGGGTAGAATATGAATGTCACTTGCCTTCGTAACAGGAGGAACAAGCACAGCAAGAATAACAATCACAAGCAAGTTCTTCCTCTTCCTCACAATCTAGCACAAGCAATGAATAAAATAAATACTAACACAATATCATCACAACACCAAACATAATCATGTATGCATGAATGATATGCTATGATGATGATAGGTCACCCTTTATTATTAATTTTTATCTTCTGTCATTAAATGAATGAAATATAATTTCTAGGTATTTCTTATTTAATTTATCAATTCAATAATTTTAATAATATAGTAAAACTTTGATTTCTATAATTTAATCTTCTATTGTTTTATGAAAGTTTTCAATTAATACATTCATTAATATTGCTTGACACAGAGAATTAATACAATCCTGAAAATATTAAACTTATTTCTAAATCATTTTTATTATTTAAGTTATTATTTTAATAGCCGAAATACTCCTCTGATAGTTATACAAATTAAAATTTGTAAAAATGAAAAACAAATGATGTAGAAATAAATTTCATGAGCAGGGCTATCCGTGGATATAAAGTTTATCAAATTTGAACTTGTAGATCAAAAGTTATGAATTTTCTAAGTTTTGCATATTTTCTGTTTTATTTATAAAAATTCCTGCGAAAAAGAATTAACAGGGGCTACGTGGCGCGATCTTATCGGTCGGTACCGCTTCGACGCGGATCGGCTGCGAGAGCCGTCCGATCTAAATTAAAATGGACGCGCGGGATATAATCGATCTAGATCCATTGGATCTAGATCCAACGGTCCACGATCCGTTGACCAAAAACGGGCGGCGCAGCCGCCGGAGTTCGCCCGACCGCGGCGGCGCCACGGCCGGTGTTGCTCGTTTCTCGCGTCCTACGGGGCTACGGAACGAACGAGGCATACGAGGCATAGCGGACGTCGGGGCGGAGTCGATGGCGCGGTGGTGGTCGTCGGCGTGGTCTTCTCCTCCTCGTGTAGCTCGCCGGAGTTGCTTGCGGCGGGTCTCCCTCGGGCGTGGGCGAATACGACGTTAGGCTGCAAAACAACCCGCGCGACAAAGTCAAAAACATGCGCAACGAGGAGGGAAATCGAGGAGGGGCAAAGGCGAGCTGCCTGGCGGCGGAAGATTTAGGGTTTGGGTGCGGGGAGGTGCGGCGGAGGTGGGGGGTTAAATAGGGTGGCGTGGGGAGCAAGCCTCGCGCGTGATCTTATTGGTAGGTACCGCTTCGACGCGGATCGGCTGCGAGAGCCGTCCGATCTAAATTAAAATGGACGCGCGGGATCTAATCGATCTAGATCCATTGGATCTAGATCCAACGGTCCACGATCCGTTGACCAAAAACGGGCGGCGCAGCCGCCGGAGTTCGCCCGACCGCGGCGGCGCCACGGCCGGCGTTGCTCGTTTCTCGTGTCCTACGGGGCTACGGAACGAATGAGGCTTACCGAGGCGTAGCGGACGTCGGGGCGGAGTCGATGGCGCGGTGGTGGTCGTCGGCGTGGTCTTCGTGTAGCTCGCCGGAGTTGCTTGCGGCGGCGGTCTCCCTCGGGCATGGACGAATACGACGTTCGGCTGCAAAACAACCCGCGCGACAAAGTCAAAAACATGCGCAACGAGGAGGGAAATCGAGGAGGGGCAAAGGTGAGCTCGGGGGTGGTCGGAGTACCCCGTACAGCGTGCTTTTCGGCGGCGGAGGTCCGAGCTCGCTCGCGAGCTGCCCGGCGGCGGAAGATTTAGGGTTTGGGTGCGGGGAGGTGCGGCGGAGGTGGGGGGTTAAATAGGGTGGCGCGGGGATCAAGCCTCGCGCTGATTCCGCTCGGGAATCACGGCCGGTCGCCGATTTCAAATCGGGCGCGATCTCCGGCGGGGAGGAAGACGAAGCTGACAGGTGGGTCCCACCTGTCAGCGAGAGGAGGGGGGATTGGGCTGCGCGGGCTGGCTGGGCCACGTTCGGACGCGCGCGTGCGGTAGATAGCTAACGGGCCGGCCCGAAATCCTTTTTCTTTTAATGAAATTAATATCTGCTTTTAAAAACTGATTTCATAAATGACTTTTAAACCTACTCAAAACATTTCAGAAAAATTCATAAAAATATGTTTTGGAAAGGTTATTAAAAATGGAAACTTTTGACATTATACTTGCCCATAAATAAATTGATAAAATAATATTTATTTAAAGGAGTTTAATAACACTTTCTGGAATTGTAGGTTATTTATTCTTATAATTTGATGTTTTATTTAATATTTTTGTGATGTAGGTTTATATCTATTGATGAATGATGCATGGATGCAAGGTTTTAATTTTTTTCAAAATTTGGGATGTTACAGAGTTGGTTGAGAAGCTTATTGGGGATTCATCTCCATCGCCATACAAGGAGTAATTCATCATCAGTATTGGCATCTCCCTTAGCTTGTTCCAAGCTTGGGGGGAGTGCCGCGGTATCACCATTATTTTTCATCTTTTACTTTCTAGTAGTGTCATATCATGAGTAGGGGAGTTATCTTATATTATGGTTTGCAATGTGGAAGTATCTCACTTTAGTTGGTTATCTATATATCCCTTGGTGTGAGTTACCGTTATGGAATATTAATGAGAAGTGTTATCATTTATTTTCTGCCCACTTTATTTTAGTTTGCAACTTTTATCATGTATGATTGACCTTGTCATTTAGTACTGGTGATCACTTTGGGAACATATAGTAAATCTTTTGTCTTTGGCAAACTTAGCATTGGTCTGTAGCTACAATACTTTGAGACTTAAGAGGAAAAAGAATCACATGTAGAATATAGCATTCATTGATCTTTCTCACTTGTCCATGACAAGCTTAGTATTCACAACTTAAAATTGTGTGTGCTTTCAAGAAAGAATTGCATGATTGTCTTTTATTACATGTATGTTTGTTTGCATCCTTCAACTCTTATGCTTGCTACCCAACCTTGCTAGCCAAAGACATGTATCGAGAGGGAATGCTTCTCATACATCCAAACCTGGAACCAAAACCCCTGCCATCTGTGTACACCATATCTACCTACTATGTGGTATTTTGCGCCACTCCAAGTAAATACTTCTTGTGCTATCTTTATTCAAAATTATTATCCCTTATTTGTGTCAATGTTCACTAGCTCATGAGGAAATAATAGTTGGGTTTGTCATCTTCCGTACTAATTAAGTAACCCATGACTTGCATGCTACAACTCCTCGTCATTAATATTACAAAGAGGTGGTCAGACCACTATAATATCAAAGGTTGAGTTTTTCAAAAATATAGGCACTCCTCCATGGTTTGAGATTGATTGGTGGGCACCCGTGAATTCAGCTATCCATGGTTATGTTAGAAAGGTGGGGAGGAGTGTCATGGCTGTGAAAGTAAAGAGAAAAAGAAAATGAATATGATAAAGGCTTGTTTTAAAAAATAATCGGAACCACCCTTAACTTGCTTAGTATGGAAGATGACAAGAATTATATTACAAATCGTTAACAACAACAAACACCTCTCAAAAACTTACTTTTATGCTCTCTATATGATTTCAAAAGGCTATAAACAAAAATCTCTAGCACATGCTTGTATCTCTGCTTCCCTCTGCGAAGGGCCTATCATTTACTTTATGTTGAGTCAATAAACCTATATCCTTCTATCTTAAGCAAGCATTTGAGTTGATTGTGATTCAACCATTCATACATTAGTATTATTAATCATGTCTTTCATTCTTTCTTGCTTAGCACATTGTTGGTATCTAATGAATTTGATTTTTGGAGCTATCAACCTATAAAGAGGGTTGTTTTATCAACTAAGCTCAATTGCTCATTGTTCTCTGACCAAGGACTAAATTTGCCAACACCAACTATGGTTTTCTCTATGTACTTTACTGTGGTTTACCTCTACTTGTTACAAGTTGATTTATACATGAACGGAGTTAATATCTAAGATGACTTGTGCATTTTTACATGTGATGCTTCTTGTTCGTATACTTTATATCGACACTTCACTCCATAAACCTGTGGTCATGTTTACCGAGTTCGGCTTTCGCTTGTGGACAAGCGAGGTCTAAGCTTGGGTGAGTTGATACGTCCATTTTGCGTCACTATTTTATATCATAATTTACTGCAATTCATTGATATATATCGTATTTGGAGATGATACTTATGTTATTTTATCTATTTTGCATGATTGATGATCATTGGAGGATGGAATCCCGGAAGCTGAATTCTGCTGGAAAAAGCACCGTCAAGATATAATATTTGTGAAGACCAAAAGAACAAAGTGGCCAACTAGGAATTATTTCTGAATTATTTCATCGAGGGAGCCAAAAGGGGAGCCTGGGGTGGGGCCCAGAGGTCCCACACAACCTCTCCGCGTGGCCCCCAAGGCTGTCGCGCCAGAAGGCGATGTGGGCGCCATGGCCCACCACTTGGCGCACCCCTTCGCGTACTTCTTCCCCCCCCCCCCCCCCCGAAGACCTAAAATTACTATGTCGGACAGAAACCATCTCCGCCGCCACCACGAGGCGGAGAAGACAGAGAGAGAAAAACTCTCCGGCAGGCTGCGTTGCCGCCGGGCAAATTCCTTCCCGGAGGGGGGAAATCGTCGCCATTGTCACCGTCATTGAGCTGCATGATGCACATGGTGGGTGTGTTGTTGGGAGACCCCAAGAGAAAGGTATGAAGTAGTGCAGCAGCAAATTTCCCTCAGTATGAAACCAAGGTTATCGAAACAGTACGAGATGAGAATTCCCCCGAGGTATGAACGGCGCCAGAAAAGTGCTTGGCGTGTAGTTGACGTGGAGCCTGCACACAAACAATCAAAATACTTTGCCCCAACTTAACAGTGAGGTTGTCAATCTCACCGGCTTGCTGTAACAACGGATTAAACGAATGTGTGGAAGAAAGAGTGATGTTTGCAGAAAGTAACATGTTTGCAGTTGTGGTTTTATCAGATTAATGAGAAGGACCGGGGTCCACAGTTCATTAGTGGTGTCTCTCCATAAATAATAATATCATTCATCCATGCGTGGTAAACAAATTACAGCTAGGCAATTGACAGAATAATGATAAACAACCCAATGCATATACTAATGATATGGTGTCTAGTATGAGATTCATTCGGGCATTATAACAATATACATAGACCGTTCCAACCGCATATATGACTAATAATCCACCTTGCGGTTAGCGTCCGCACCTCTTTTAGTATTAAGTTGCATTGAACAAATTATCTCCTTAAGCATTGTGTGTAAAGTAAGTAAGTAACATCATCCTTAGACAAAGTACCACTGTTTTATCCCTAGTAGCAACAACAAATCTACAACCTTAGAGCTTTCTGTCAATGCCCCATATTAAATAGAGACATGAACCTACTATCGAGCATAAATACCCCCTCTTGGAGTTACAATCAACTACTTGGCCAGAGCATACACAAGTAACGGAGAGCATGCAAGATCATTAAATATCACACACATAATATATTATGAAGCAATAACTTTAGGACTCAATATTCATCGGATCCCAGCAAATACAACATGGAGAATTACATAAAGATGATCTTGATCATGATATGCAGCTCACAAGTCTAAACATGATAGCACAAGAGGAGAAGACAACCATCTAGCTACTGCAATGGACCCATAGTCCAAGGTAGACTACTCACGCATCACTCTGGAGGCGGTCATGGCGACTTAGAAGCCTTTGGGGACGATTCCCCCTCCCGGCAGGTGCCGGGGAGCATTTTTGATCTCTGTCGAAGTGGTGACGGCGACGACGGTGGCTCGGGACCCGTGGAGGAAAAAGTGATTAACCATCTGGAGTTTTTAGGTCACGGGGGTTTATATGGGCGAAAGACCAAGGTCGGTGGGCGCCCGAGGGCGCCACACCCCCTCCCGGCGCGGTAGGCTTCTTGGTCGCGCCACGGGGCAATGTGGGCCCCTCGGGGTCCGTCTTCATCTCGTCTTTGGTTCCCCTGGTCGCAAATATTCCAAAAATAAATACTGGTTGGCTCGTTTCCAATTTGGCCTATATTTCCTTAAGAGCTTTTCTGAAACCAAAAACAGCAGAAAACAGGGAACTGACACTTTGGCATCTTATTAATAGGTTAGTCCCAGAAAATGCATAAAACTATATAAAATGCATATAAAACATGTAATAACATGATATAACATAGCATGGAACGCAAGAAATTATGGATACGTTGCAGACGTATCAACATCCCCAAGCTTAGTTCTACTCGTCCCGAGTAGGAAAGAACGATAAAAGAAGAATAATTTGTGAAGTGACATGCTTAAACACAATATTGATCATGTAATTCATTGTAAGGATGTAAACTAAAATCAAATGAATAAGGGTTGTAGTTTATATTGATATCAAATGAGTAATGAACAAACAAGTAGGTGAAGCAAGCAAAGCTTTCAATGATATAGTACTAGATAGCAATCAACTGTGCAAAGTAGATATTAAAGATGATTTAAGCTTCAAGAACAACAATATAATCATCTAATGCTTCCAACAAACATGACAACTTTATGAAAGGATCAAGTCAAGTAATAGCAATATGCACGTAGAAGATCAATATATTATTTGTTCAAAAGAAACAAGCAAGCGTTCAACGTTGGTTCCTGGCACCAGGATGTTATGGCTAACGGAGGTTTGGAAGGCCAACGGAAGAAAGGCTCACAAGGCTATAGATGATCATTAGACAAGAGAAAATCATACAATCGAAGCTATGCAAGGAGTAGTGATTGCCATATAACGGATGCACAATGAGCTATAAGTATATGAAAGCTCTCCAATGGAACTAGTGGGGGTGTATCCAATTTGCTTGCTCACGAAGACCTAGAGCACTTTTGAGGAGGCTCATCATTGGAATATACAAGCCAAGTTCTATAGTGTAAAGTTCCACACGTAGTTATGCAACTAAGACATGAAAACTCTCTCATATGGAGTAAAGGTGCTAAACATGAGCACAAATGATGATCACAAATGATATCGTGCTATAACATGAGCACAAGTGATGACTATAAATGATATGTGTTGTAACATAAGCACAAGTGATGACTATAAATTATATGGTGCTGTAACATAAGCATAAGTGTGTGATAAAGAATAGTAATCATGCCCCCTTTTTTATTTCTTTCTTTCTTTTTCTCTTTTTTCTCTTTTTTCATTCTTTTTCTGTTTCTCTTTTCGATGGCCTCCATGGCTCTTTTCACTTTTAGGGGCAAGCATCCTAATATGATATATGATATATGACAACACACTAATGATGATAAAACAACATACTGATGATATAAGTAACTATATGAATGTGCCATAAGAATACATATGACAATGGTGCCTCTGCCAGTGTAGCAGGTTATGCAGTGCTCTAGCGTAACATGGGTAAAACCACACATCAACTTTATAGAAACACGCAAAGCAATAAACAAGTAATGAATGCCAACAAGTCATGTAATGAAAGATAGATGTTGCATGGCAATATATCTCGGAACAACTATGAAAATGTTGTAGTAGGTAGGTATGGTGGCTGTTTTGAGGAAAATATTTGGCTTATGTGTAGGTGAACAAGATGAAGATCTCCCACGAGTTTGGATGTACCCGCGAAAAATGCACCAACTCTCAATGTGAGAAAGGGCAAAGCAAAGTTCTGAAGAGGCTAGCAATATGGTGGTGGAAGTGCCATGAAAACCGCAGTTTTAGAACTCACAAGTAAAAAGTTTCCAAATAAAAATATGATCATGCAAGGCATAATGAAAATTACTCCTAGGGGTGCTGTGGCAAACGAACAAGTTCACTGTTAGGGACCTGACCGTAGCGCATAACATAAAGCCATTACGTTTGCCTTAGGAAAATAGAAGTCATATTCCATTATGCAATCAACTGGAAATTTAAGTGTGGCACAATTTTCAAGTTTCTCTAGACCAACCATTTAATCATTCCACTTTACTAGACCATCATGTTTACCATTAAGAAAATTAATATCTCAAAACAACATCAATGATTCAAGTGACACAATTTAATGATCTACAAGATTAATGTATCATTTAATTATATCATCTACCACATTTAGCATTTTCTGTTCTCAACCAAACACCAATCAACTTATTTAAAATATAAACTCTCCAAGTGACGAGGGTGTAACTCAACAAATCCCAGGGTTGTCCACCCCGGGTTGATTGAGAGGGAGAGAGGAACGTTGGTGATCACGACGGCTGACAAGCGGGGCGATTTACCCAGGTTCAGGCTCCCGGAGGTTAATACCCTACTTCCTGCTTGTCTGGTATTGATTGCGAGTTCGAGATTACAATGGCGAGATGTCGATCTCGCTAGGGTTTGCGGTGGCGGCTATGAGCGTGTCGTTGGACGAGCAACCCTCCTGGCCTTTATAGGTAGGCCAGGTCTCAGGTGAACGGTGCCGATGGCGTTTACAGATATGGTAAGTCGTATGACCTAACCGACTAGAACTAGGTCGGCGATACCCCTAGTGGGATTTCTATGGGCCTCCTTAACCTTGGCGTGGCCCGGTAGCCTCATCGTGGGGTAGTCGAAGAGTAGTCCCACGTCAGTAGCCCCCGAGTGCTTGGTCCAATCGTAGAGTCGGCCAAAGGACTCCTTCCTTCTGGGCACGCCACCTAGTTGCTTGTGATTGAGTTTGGACTCGCTTTCTTCAGTCGAAGAGCACACTCCCGATGGGATTTAATTGTGTAGTCGAAGTACTTTGTCTTGGCTTGTATGGTACTCTTTTCTATTCGGCCTGCTGGCTTACTTTCTGTTGATTCGGCCGGTTGGGCTTACTGTCTTTTCTTTGTCACTCAGATGAATGTTTCGAGTTCTCGGATCAACACCATGTCTGGTTTATTTTCAGCTGTAAAGCTTACTACTCGAATCATGCGTCCGAGTTATTCCTCAGCAGAGTCTGAGTCGCCAGCAGAGCAGTTACCTTGCTGACGTCATTGATGACGCGTCGTAGCACGCCTCTGCTCCAGATGGGACGTGACGAAGCGGACCCCACTGTCAGTGTTGACTCTAGCCAGCAGTTGCCGCTTATCTCTGATTTTGGGCGCGAAATTTTCGTGGCTTGATGATGATGCCTTGATCCCCGTGCATAGTGGATGGAGTGGGGGGCGACGGTTAGTCTCTCCGTATGACACGTGGACAACTGGATGCTTCCGCTGGGAATGGTTTCTTCACGAACGGCTGAGATAGACTGCTCTGCACGGCATAAGTACTGCGCCGTAGCGCAACATCAAGTCATCTTCCCCAATCGTCCTTGCCTCCATTCCTTGCGCCATTCTTGCCCTCCTTTGAGATCTTTGCCATTTGTCCCATTACCTTCCGTGAGCGCGCAATCTCGATGGGGAAGTCGAAGGCTACCGCTAGCGCCGCCGCCGCCGCCGAAGCAGGGGTGATGAAGAAGCCTGACGGCGACTGGCAGAAGTCGTCGGTGAAGAAGGCCGACCTCGAGTTGCTGCGCACGCAGGGCATGCTGCCCCCGACGGACCAGGCCATTGTACGTGCCCCTGGTAACGAGGTGTATCCCGCTCCTCGCGAGGGGGGAACGCGTTTTCTTCGTGGATTTCCTTCCACGGGGCTTCGGGTTCCCTCTCCACGATTTTGTTCGTGGTCTTCTGTTCGCCTATGGGGTTCAGACGATCTGACCCCCAACGGCGTCTTAAGCATCGCGAGCTTTATCGTGCTCTGCGAGTGCTTTTTGGGGATCACACCCCACTAGGCTTTATGGAAGTCGCTCTTCCTTGTTCGGAAGAACGTTGGGAAGAGCAGATTGACATACCCGGTGGGCGGCTTCGGCATCCAAGTGCGCGGCGAAACCGCGTACTTCCAGATGAAGAAGTTGGATTCCGTCCAGGGGTGGCGGAAGAGGTGGTTCTACATCAGGTGCGACCAGGAGGGTCTGGCGGACTTCGACGGTGAGCGCGGCCTGCGGACGACTCGCGCCTGGGCGCACCTACTCGCTGAGTAGGATAAGGAGTCCGCAAGGCCGCTTCTGAGCCTGCTGCGCAACCTCCTCAGGACCTTGGGACGCGAGTCGGGCGGTGTCCACCTCATGGCCACCTTCTTCCGGCTTCGAGTCCAGCCTCTACGCGCTCGCCCCCACCCGATGTGGGCAGTCGAAGGCGCCGGCGACCCGCCACTTGACGACGAGGAGGTGGAGATCAAGGTGAGGGGCATCACTAGCCTCCGAGACGCGGACCCTTGCAGCGGCAAGTGTCCTGTCGCTGCGTATGGAGCGGAGAACCCTGTTCCTGAGGTAAGCTTTTGTTTTGTTCTTTTCCTTGCTTGCTTTCTTGATCTTCTGTTCCTTGACTCGGCTTGCCTTTATTTGCTACAGGGCCGCTCTTTTCTTGTCAGCCTTCCTCCACTCCCTGAAAATGGACCTCACGACGAGGCGACGTGTGTGGACGAGGAGGGTGACGATGAAGACATTCCACCCGCCGTCTCTCCGAGTGACGAGGCGGATGAAGAAGAGGAAGAGGAACCCGCGTGGAAGAAGCAGAAGATGCGGAGTGGCGGCGACTCTGCGACTGCTTCATCGCCTGCAAAGGGTGCGGCTGCTGATTTGGAGGAGGCGGGCATGTCTTCTTTGGGTGCGCGGTCCCGGGACGACTGGGATGAGCCCTTTGCTGCCCCTCCTGTTAGCTCTGTGTCACCGCGCGAGTTCGCTCGGATGCCCTCCGTCTCCCTGGGGAGCGACGACGACCTTGAGACCACCAGGTAAGTTGTTCTTTCATTTTTGCTGCGTCAAGTTGCCTTCGTGAAATTCAGGCATCGAGTTGGTTTTCTTTGAATCTTGTACCAGTTACCGCTCTGGCGGCGTCGGCTCCCCTCCTCGCGAAGTGGAGCACACGTCTGCTCCCTCGACCGAGCTAGTCATGTGGGTGGCGGTCGAGGAGCGTGCGCAGGCTGGTGGATCCGTGGCGCTGCCCCGGCGACTTCCGCGGATGCCGGCCTCCTGGACCACGTAAGTTCCTTTCTTGTTCTTGTTTTTCCGAAGTTTCATCGGGTGCACGAATAGCGCTCCTGATGGAAGTAGCCCCCGAAGGTGTGGGTGACTAGGATAGTCGCCCGCAACTTTATAATATTTTGCTTGCTTTGCAGCCATATTACCGCCAACAGCTTGAGGAAGCCGCTGCCTATGTTCGCCTGGAGAAGGAGAGAGACCAGCTGCGCACCTCTCTGGACCAGGCTACTAAGCGGACTGCAGAGTTGGAGCTGAAGCTTCAGGCTTAGGCGGAGCTTGAGAAATCTCTGCATGAGTGTCAGGAGCGTGTGCGGGTCGTCCAGGAGAAGACCCAGGTCGACCGCCTGCTCGCACTCGCTGGTGCCCTTGGAGGTGAGTTGTTCGGATTAACGCCTACTTTTTTCTTTGCTTGATTTTCTTTTGTTGACTGTTGACCCTTTGTCCAGAGAAATGCGGAGGCGTTCCTCCGGAAGGCTCGTCCAGTGACGATGTCGACTTGGCCACCGCGATTGGGTTTCTTGATCGCATCTGCACGTATGCCTCCGCTGCGCTGCAGAAGTCGACGACGGCTCTGCAGAAATCGACAGGAGCGCTGGCGACTGTGCATCGCAGCATCTTTCCCAGCATGCCGCCACCGACTGTCGTCGACGCCCTCACGGCGCCGTTTGAAGATGACGTGACCACCCTCGCGGACTTCACTCGGGCGCAGACGCTACGCGGCTCCGAGCTCACGTTCCAGCTTCTTCTTGGTCACCAGGTCGCTGGCGACTTCGAGAAAGTTGTTAACGGCTTCCCTCGGAGGCCCGATGGCAAGACCGCGTCCCTTAGCGGAGTGAAGGCTCAGGCTACACAGCTGGCTATGAAGCTTGTGGCTACCTTCGAGAGGGGGATCGCCAAGGCAACTGAGGCGGCTGCTGCTCGGAGGAGTCGCTCCCGGTCGGAGTCAGTAGTATAGGAGCCTTGTAGTTTAGGAGTAGTCTATGCATGTAATGACTTATATTTTGTCGGGTCTTCTGGCCTTGGACCATCTTTTGTGTTGAAATATACCTTCCTTCACTTCAACTTTGCTTTGGTTGAGAAGTTTTCTTTTCTGTATTGACACTGCATATTCGTGACAGACTGTCCTGCACGAGTCCACTTCCGTTGCTCCGACGACTGGCGTGGGTGGCGAGGGAGGTTCTCGCTCGACTGCGGCGGTGCACCGTCGTCGATCAACGCCAGTTCCTCAGCGAAGCACGAACGACTAACAGTTATTCACCTATATGAGGAACAAGGTGGTCGACCTCGAGGCGAGTCTGAAGCGTGCCGAGTTGGAGTTGGAGCGCTCTAAGTCGCGCCATATCGTGGAGTTCTCTCAGCGCGAGGACTTCTTGCTTGGAGAAATTGATCTGATAAGTCGACAGCTGCAAGGTTGGTAGTATTTTGCCTGTGATTTCCTCCTTGCAATTTGAGGGTTGTAACGCTTGTGGTTTATTGATGCAGATGTGAACCCTGACTGGCAGGTTGAGCAGGCTCGGGTTGAAGAACGGGTCACCCGGGAGGCAACTGGCGATTCACAC
Source organism: Poa annua (assembly GCA_026929855.1). Classification (NCBI taxonomy): domain Eukaryota; kingdom Viridiplantae; phylum Streptophyta; class Magnoliopsida; order Poales; family Poaceae; genus Poa; species Poa annua. The sequence continues at coordinate 60,721,398 of CM049432.1, forward strand.
GAGGCGCGCCACTTCTGGTCAAACATATCGAGAGGGCAGATCCTCGCGTGCATGCTTTATCGTACCTGGCGGGCTGCTTTTCTCCTGGAGAGTTGCAGGAAGACCCTCTGGCACATCCATCGCGTGTGCTTCCCGCACAATGGGCAACCTCACGAGTTGGCCACATGGCTGGAGAGGTTTCGCGAAGGTGATGCGTTGAAGGAGGTCGTCGACGCCCAACTCGTCGCCGGGGCGAACGTGGCGCTGGCGTATGTCCGACTGCACCGGCCAAATCTTCCTCTGGAGAGGTTGTTGGGTGGCCTGCCTGGGGATGACGATTACGCCGATACCTTGCAAGTTGCGCGCCAGATGATTTAACAGGTCCAAAAGCTGAGTGAGCGCCTCGTAGGGCCACTCGACGCGCCAAAGGAAGAGCCTGCGGATTAAGGGTAGCAATCTTCCGTTGTATAGGGTTAGTCATAGGAGGCAAATTTGCCAAATGTAAACATGAATGTATGAGTTTGAGGGAGCCCCCGAGTAAGCAAGTTGAAACTGATTGCATTACTATACGAATATCTGTTGTGCGCCTTCGAATGGACTTAGTGCAACTTAGGACTAGTTCTTGTGCGACGCGGCCTGAGTGCGTCGAGATTGAGTTTTGGACATGTATGGCGCAGCCCCCGAGTGTTTTGAGTGGCGGCCTAGGGTTTCAAGTGATACCTGTGAAGCGCAGCCCCCGAATGCGTCCGGCGGCGGCCTAGGATTTTCTGACTTGACCTATGCGACACAGCCCCCGAGTGCTTCGGGTGACGGCCTAGGATTTTGCTAGTAGGGCCTGTACGGCGCAGCCCCCGAGTGATTCGAGTGGCGACCTAGTACTTCAAGTGATACCTGTAAGGCGCAGCCCCCGAGTATGCCGGGTGGCGGCCCAGGATTTTTGTACTTGACATGTGTGGCGCAACCCCCGAGTGGCTCGGGTGGTGGCCTAGGATTTTTGCTAGTAGGGCCTGTATGGTGCAGCCCCCGAGTAGTTCGAGTGGCGGCCTAGGTCTTCAAGCCCTACCTGTAAGGCGCAGCCCCCGAGTGTATCGGGCGGTGGCCTAGGATTTTTGACTTGACCTGTATGGCGCAGCTCCCGAGCGGATCGGGTAGCGGCCTAGGATTTTGCGAGTAAGGCCTGTATGGCGCAGCCCCCGAGTGGTTCGAGTGACGACCTAGGCTTTTGACTTGACTTGCTGACGCTGCCCCCGATTGATTTGAGTGGCGGCCTAGGTTAGGAATCACCTTTACTGACAAAGTAAGGGGGAGAAATTGTACCGTAAAGTACTAGGGCGGCGTGCCCGGGTCGAGGTACGTCTGTCGGGTGGTATGCCCTGGAGAATGTGATTGGTGTCTCTGACCCTCTCAGGTAGTTTGGCACTGCACGTGGGCAGGTGGTAGCTTGAAGGACTTGGGGGTGATGAGCTTCTGCGCCCTGTTTGAAGGACGTCCCTTCTGTATCATGTTCAGCTATCCCCGCGCGGCTGGGTACGCGTCGTGTGCCATTGGCTGGGCTTCTTGCTGCTGCTGCTGTTGGGGAAAGGCTCCTGCGGCCTGTGTCGGGTTGTTGTTCGCGGGTGCTGCCTGGATAGCAATTTGTGGGGCTGGCTGCATCGCCGGCACAGGAGTGATGATATGCTGCATAGCCTCGTAGATCTTGCGTGCTTTGCGGCAATCCTTCAACAGGTGGTTGGCACCCCATTTGCCTGTTTCCGGGTTGCGGAACATATGGTGCTTGCAAGGTTGCGCCAACTCCTCGGCTGGCGTCAACGCGCGTCTCCAGTCGTGCTTCTGGCCTCCGTCGTTGCGGCTGATGCTACCGCCGCTGCGGTTGTAATGTCCTGGGTCGGACTGTCGACCTTGATCATTGTTGCGGCTGTACTGGCGACCTTGATCGTATGGTCGATTGCTATCGTGCCCATTATCATGGGGGTTTGATATCCCGCCGCTACTAGCTCGATCGAGTCGAGGTTGGTGAAACGTGGTTTCTTCTTCTGGCGTCCATCCCGCCAGTTACTTGTTCCGGCTTCGTTCTTCGGAGAGGTGTCGCGGACGTACTCCTCTCCTTCGGCCCACTGGTTGGCTATCTTCATGAGCTCGATCGTGGTCTTCGGCTGGAGCCTACCGAACTCTTCGCGGAGGTCGCGGCGAGCGACGCCATGCATGAACGCATCCATCGCCCGGTCTTCTGAGACGGCTTCCCTGGTATTGCGGAGAAGTGTCCAACGTTGGATGTATGACCGGAGCGACTCATCTCTTCCTTGCTTACAGGCCTGCAACTCGATGTAGGTCGTCGGCCTTGCGTATGTTCCAAGGAAACTTTTGATAAAGTTATCTTGGAATTCTTCCCAGGTCTTAAAGGAGTCCTTGGGTTGGCTGGTGAGCCACCCGCGTGCTGAATCCGTGAGCATGAGCTGGATGTACTGCATCGCCGTTGTCGACGTTCCGCCTTGACAGGTGCACGCGATGAGGTAGTCTTCGAGCCAGAGGCGCGGGTCTTGTTTCCCGTCATTCTTGGGTGTTCCTGCTGCCAGCTTGAAGCCTTTGGGCATGCGGGTGTCGCGGATGTTGAAGCTGAAGCATGCGGTGCCGCATGGCTCGAAGTCGCGATCGGCCTGGTCGTCCGGGCTCGCCGTGTCAGTCGAACGCTGGGCGCGGTTGCGGTCCACCGTCCTTTGCACGATGACATTGCGAAGGTCCTCGCCTGGTTGTGGCATTCGTATTGGCCTTGCTGCGGGGCCATCTAGAGCTGCCGGCTCTCGTGCTTGATGTTCTTGCTGCTAGCGTGCTCGGCTACTTGGCGCCTTGTTCGACTGGGCGTCCTCGATTGCCTTCATGGACATGATCTGTTGCTTGTGGAGAAGGGCGTGCGCGTCTCCCTCCGGTGGCTGTGTGAGCCGCAGGTATGTTTCGATTGCCATGATAGCAGTGTTTGCCGTTTTGGGGACGGGTATCCTGTTATCGTCCTCGGTTATGAAGGAAGAGTCGAGGTTGCGGGTGACCCTTGCTCGATCTGCTTCCGTCATAAGGGGAACGCGAGCCCTGTGTCGCCGTCCTCCTTGGTTGACTTTCGTGGAGGAAGTAAATGAGTATGCGGTCCGTCTGGCGCTTGACGCGTCGGCCTCCCTCTTGCGTCGGAGGAGCTCGGCTTTTTCTGCGCAAAGTCGCTCTCCTTCCCTGCGTAGCAAGTACTGGACTGCCAGCTGATCGTCCCGAGGTGCGTCGGGTGGCGGAAACGTGCCGTCGTCGATGTGCTTCATAGCCTTGATCGCCATGTCGCGCGTGATGGTGAGCCGAGTCACTTGATCAGGCATGACCACCTCCAATGGATATGCGGGTTCATCATCGCCTTCTGGAGGCACTGTGCCAGCCATGAAGACTTGCGCGGGGTAAACTTGAGTGGGGGTGTTTACACTGCCGCTGCTGCTTCCTTCATCCGAGTCTTGCTCGGGATCGAAAATTGCTGCCACGTGATAGGCAGCATAGTCGTCATTGCATCTTCTCGCGATCTTTATCACGGTCGTGGAGGATGACTTCGCAGTCGCCGGAGCGAGCGCGATTGGCTTGGGGAAGACTTGATCGGTCCATGAAGATGTGCACGACGCGGCTGTTGGCAGCGTGATCTCGGTCGCACGTGCGGGTTCGATTGCCGCAGTTGAAGTCGGGGTAGATCTTGGTTTCGCTAGCCGTGCGATCGAGATGGTCGAAGTAGACTCAATCTGCATGGCCGTTGTCGGAGTAGTTGAAGTAGTCGAGGTAGAAGCGGGCCGATTGGTCGGAGACGCAATCTTCACACTTGGGGCAGACGCGGCCTCCTTGGTGGGCGACGACGAGTGCGGCGCGATGATAGCCGATGCGGATGTCGCCGCCGCGCGTGATGCGGTCGCCGTGGATCTGAGTACTCCACGACTGTCCACAAAGCAATGTATGGAACCAAAGGTGTGAAGGGGTTACGGTGCAGAAAACAATAAATTTTCTAGCGAACGAAACCCTAACTAGCCAGGATCTACCTATCTAGTACATGCGATAACGGTGGCGGAACGGGTTACATTACCTCCATGTAGACCGATAGCGGGGATTACGCTCCCGCACAAGCGTTGACGATGAAGTCGTACGTAGCCGACCTCGAGGTCGCGGAGAACTTGCCGCGATGATGAAGTTGATGACGCCGGGGTGTCGACGATGATCTGCGTCGGCGGGCGTCGGGCGGAAGAAGGCGGGGCGCCGGCACCGGGGGGGGTGCGCCGGCGGCAGAGGGGGAGGCGGCGCGGCGGCTGCAGGGGCGAGACGGCATCGCCCAGGCTCCTCAAAAAGAGTTACCTCCGAGCACTCGCAAACATACGGAGCTTAGCGACAACCCCCGGTCATTCAGATCCAGCTGAAATGGCAGGGGTAGATCTTATCTGGAATCCCGCAGGGCAACGGTGCCCGGCGGTATAGCTTAGGTGGAGAGAGGAGGCAAAACGGGCGGAGAAACAGCTCGGCCGGCCTGCAATACAATTAATTGTATTTTCCAATCAATTAATCCAATTAATATACCTTGCTATATAAAGGGGGGAGGGGGTGTGCAAACTCCCTAGCTCCCCCATGTGGGACTAAACAAAGGAGAAGGGGGGGGGGGTTCGGCCCCCACATGGGCTGGCCGAACCAGCCATGGGGCCCACCCCCCCTTGGTGGTGCGGCTCCCCCTCTTGGGCCCTCTTAGGGCCCATGTAGGTGGGAGCCCCCCTTTTTCCTTTATTTAATTAATATTAAATTAATATAAAATATAATTAATTAATCATTAATATATTTAAATACTATTTAATATCCCGTGACTCCGAAAACTCTTTTGGACCACCCGAACAACTTTCGGACATTCCTGGAACCATTCCAGACCTCCCCTGAACTCCTTCCGGACCACCGGAACTCTTTCCGGATCATTTCTCTCTCTCCAACAAATTCCTATAATATTCCAGAACCTATCTCCTGGTGTCGCTAAGACCTTAAGTTTGCTACGCTACGGTTCGAGAACACTCCAGACATGGTCGAGACACTCCGCTCACCAATGACCGTCAGGGATACCTGGATGTATATGACGGCCCGTGTGCATTCTACGAATATCGTCGTTGAACCATGAATATGATATTCATTCCCTTTGTCTCTGCGATACTACCTTGTCCGAGATATGATCGTAGACACACCAATTTCTTTGTTGTATCTCGTTACCGACGAAGGTTATTAACTCGTCTGCGATATTACATCTCCATGACCTAGTCATAAGCTGCGTAGCTATATAGATGCAATATCACCGAGTGGGCCCAGAGTATCTTTCCATTACAAGAATGGACAAATCCCGCTCTTGATCCTTACGTCTCGATGCTCTTTCGGAGTACCCAAGATGGACACCGTTATTGTCATGCTATATAAGACACAACGTTTGATGCTCTCAAAGCACCCCTACGAAGCATCAATAAGTACGGTCTCACGGTCTAAGGAATAAGGTATCATAATCTTATCTATTGCAAATGACAAACATCGTAATACGATCTTATTGCAATACTTTGCGTATGTCCATCACCTTATTCAACTAACAAGATGACCCCATTGTCAACCGACGTCATTGTCCTTGATCGGGAATCTCGATCAACTGTTGCCCAATGGACTAGCTCATATAGAGGCTTGCTAGGGACCTGGTTGTCTATGTATCACACGTGTATCAATAATTCCGATTAATACAGTTATAGCATAATACACAAACCTATTATAAACTTATGAGAAAATGCAATAAATACTACTTATTTATTTGCCTCTAGGGCATATCTCCTTCAAGGTGATGTGTATACCTTCGTACAGATCGGCGTACACCGAACGGCGGGCCGACGGGTGGAAGGCGTACTCGAAGGAGCCGAACCGGATTGGCTCCCGGGTGATGCAGACGTCCATCTTGTTCATGGATGGAGCCGGTGCGAACATGATTCCAACGCTCGTTCTTTCCCACAGACGGCGCCAATTGACGAGGGTGTAACTCGACAAATCCCAGGGTTTTCCACCCCGGGTTGATTGAGAGGGAGAGAGGAACGTTGGTGATCACGACGGCTGACAAGCGGGGCGATTTACCCAGGTTCAGTCTCCCGGAGGATAATACCCTACTTCATGCTTGTCTGGTATTGATTGCGAGTTCGAGATTACAATGGCGAGATGTCGATCTCACTAGGGTGTGTGGTGGCGGCTATGAGCGTGTCCTTGGACGAGCAACCTTCCTGACCTTTATAGGTAGGCCAGGTCTCGGGTGAACGGTGCCGATGGCGTTTATAGATATGGTAAGTCGTATGACCTAACCGACTAGAACTAGGTCGGCGATACCCCTAGTGGGCTTTCTACGGGCCTCCTTAACCTTGGCGTGGCCGAGGTAGCCTCATCGTGGGGTAGTCGAAGAGTAGTCCCGTAATTAAACAATGAGATATGGGAGTATAATATAACAAAGCTAACAACTCTAACAAGAGATGCATGAAAAACAAGAGTTATAGAGCAAACGATAACAAATGACGAATATTCAACAAATGTAAGTGAAGAATACGAGTATTCATATGAAAAAACTGAGCGTGTCTATCTCCCACACAAAAGAATGCTATGATCCATATTTATTCAGAGAATGAAAATAACAAAAATAAAAACAAAAACAAACAGACGCTTCAAGATAAGCACATAAGATGTGACGGAATTAAAATACAGTTTCACTAGAAAGGACCTGATAGTTTGTCGATGAAGAAGGGGATGCCTTGGGCATCCCCAAGCTTTGACGCTTGAGTCTTCTGGAATTATATTGGGGTGAACCATCGGGGCATTCCCCAAGGTTTGGCTTTACTATCCTCTTGATCACATTGTATCATCCTCTTCTCTTGATCCTTGAAAACTTTCTCCACACCAAACTTGAGTAACTTCATTAGAGGGTTAGTGCACAAAAAATTATGATATTCTGTAAGAACACAATTCCTACCATTGCTACTAGACATTAGCTACATCCACTGATACTTAAAAGGATAAAAAGATCTAATCAAAATAGCAAAAGAGGCATTGCAAAAGAAAATAATAGAATTTGTAAAAACAGAACAGTCCGTAAAGACGAATTTTTTCGAGGCACTTAGTTTGCCCAGATCATACAACTCAAAACTAATGAAAGTTGCGTATACATCCGAGGATTACGCACAAAAAGGGGCAGAGTTTTCTGACGTTCCAGTGAATTGATATAATTTTTACGGTGGACAGCAGAAATCTGTTTCATCACAGGAATTGAATTTTTTAACATCAACTTTCGACTAGAGGCTTAACTTGACACAACATTGCGATAAAACTAAGATACAAAGGAATTTCTACAGAGGTAGGACAAATCCTTGACACAAGGAAAACAAATTAAAATAACAGGAAATAAAAGTGGGTTGTCTCCCATAAGCGCTTTTGTTTAACGCCTTTGAGCTAGGCACAAAGAACAAAAGTCAAGTATTATCAAGATCAAGAGTAGAAACCCTTTCAACTATGCATTGTATTTTATCTATATAAGGTTCAGAGGTGCCTCTTTCATTTCTTTTAGTCTTACTACTTTCATCAAATGGATTTTGAGGGACAATCCAATCAAAATTTTCTTCCAAAGCTTCATGCATAGCTACAAGTTTAACAGGTATTGGCACATTCATTTGCTCTCCCTTTATGGGTTCGGTTTTTCCTAATTTTTCAAGTGCATTAATAACATCTACACAGGAGCCAAGCATATTAAATCGATCAAAAACTTTCCTAGCTTCTATGGCAACACCACCAAATTCTTTAAGCAAGGTTTTCATGATAAAATCTTTCTTTTCAGCATTTTTAACATTGTGAAGATCAAGAAACATTTGTTGCATTATGGGATTAAGGTTAACAAACCTAGTTTCTAGCATGTGAACTAAGAAAGTTGCAGCAGTTTCATAGTTTGGGGCAAGTTCTGCAATGGATTTCTCCTCAATATCACTATTCTTACTAATATGATTAAAGAACTCTCCAATATTTTATTTTCCAATTATAGAACCACTACCTACTGAAAGATTCTCAAAAGTGTGCTTAGGAAGAAACATTGAAATAAAGGTAAAACTAAAAACCGAAATAACAAAAAAGGAAAAAATTACTAAACCGAAATAACAAAAGCAACAAAACTGAAAATAAATAGCAAACAGTAATAAGAAAAGTAATGCAAGTAACTATTTTTTTTGTATTTTTATATATGAAGCAAACAAGACAGTAATAAAAAAAACTAAGCAAGACAATAACAAAATAAAAAGATTGGCAGTGTGAAAACTCCCCTCACAGTGAATCTTCAAATCCCCGGCAACGGCGCCAGAAAAGAGCTTGATGCACACGGTGGGTGTGTTCTTGGGAGACCCCAAGAGGAAGGTATGAAGTAGTGCAGCAGCAAATTTTTCTCAGTATGAAACCAAGGTTATCGAACTAGTACGAGATGAGAATTCTCCCAACGTATCAACGGGGCCAGAAAAGTGCTTGGCGTGTAGTTGACGTGGAGCCTGCACACAAACAATCAAGATATTTTGCCCCCAAATTAACAGTGAGGTTGTCAATCTCACCGGCTTGCTGTAACAAAGGATTAAACTATTGTGTGGAAGAAAGAGTGATGTTTGCAGAAAGTAACAGGTTTGCAGTTGTGGTTTTATCAGATTAATGAGAAAGACCGGGGTCCACAGTTCACTAGTGGTGTCTCTCCATAAATAATAATAACATTCATCCATGCGTGGTAAACAAATTACAGCTAGGCAATTGACAGAATAATGATAAGCAACTCAATGCATACTAATGATATGGTGTCTAGTGTGAGATTCATTCGGGCATTACAACAATATACATAGACCGTTCCAACCGTATCTATGACTTATAATACACCTTTCGGTTAGCGTCCGCACCCCTTTCAGTATTAAGTTGCATGCAATAGATTATCGCCTTAAGCACTGTGTATAAAGTAAGTAAGTAACATCATCCTTATACAAAGTACCACTGTTTTATCCCTAGTAGCAACAGCACATCTACAACCTTAGAGCTTTCTATCACTGCCCCAGATTAAATAGAGAAATGAACCTACTATCGAGTATAAATACCCCCTCTTGGAGTTATAGGCATCTACTTGGCCAGAGCATACACAAGTAACGGAGAGCATGCTGAAAGGGCATGTTCCCTCATGTATGGTTTTGGTAATTAATGACAATCTCTAAGGACTAATGTGTGTTTTGAGCATATTGCAAGTATGGCTTGAAGTTGTCAAGGCATCACCTATATGAAGAAAGATGGTATCTTCCATGGGCTTGCAACAAGAAGATCAATTGATATAGCTCATGGAGGATGATGTCATGCCATGATCGTCATCAAGGTTGACTAGTGCAAGACCAAGGGAAGCTGCCGGAGACATGAAGACGAAGCTAAGCAAGACTCTCCCATAATGGAGTATGGGGAGTATATGGAGGAGTCTTCATCAAGCATGTGCTAGCAAGCGCAATCAAGAAAGGTGGTCCACTTGAAGAGATCAAGATCGTCGTCATCTAGCTCAAGTGGATTGCTCAAGGAAAATGTATGATCTTGATAGGGCTATAGGATAGATGGGCGTACTATCAAGAGGGGCTCTCGAGTGAGTAAGTTGATCGCATCTTTGTGGAGAGCTCAAACCTTTGCATGCTTGGCGTATCATCTTTCTTGGTTCTTATTTGGCTTTTCTCCTTGTTGGTTTTTGGTGCTTGTCATGATCTTCATGACAAGACCAAGTTCTTCGAAAACAGTTTTAGTTTGGAAAACTCGTTGCGTTTTCGGTGTGGAAATATTACCGGTTCAAACTTGAGGAAACTTCCACACCTTCACATGTGTGGGGACTTTGCTCTATTTATGGTTTTGGTAGCCCTCTCCTTGTCAGTGCCTATCCAACGGAGTTGGTCTCAAATCATTCGGAGTTTATATGCAAAAGATCTTTCAGTTCTGTTGTTTCTGCAGTTTTTCAAAGGGACGGAAATGTCCGGACCTAGCTCGGAGATTTCCGACCTGGAGAATTTTCGCTAAGTCTTAAAGTTTTTCTGCACTGAACTCCGTCGGTTCTCAGTCGGATTTTCAGCAGGAAATTTTCGGGGTTCGGAAATTTCCGTCCCAGTTTCGGAGATTTCCGAATGACCAGCTCCCAGTTTTTTCGCCAAGTCTTATTAGATCTCAGCACTGTCTCAGTTCATATTTCCACCGGATTTTCTACCGGAGATGTCCGGGGTCCGGAAATCTCCAGCCCTGGTTCGGATATTTCCGAACAACAAGTTGCAGTTTTTCACCAAGTCTTATTTGCCTTCAACACTGGTCTTTCTCAGCTCGCGTCGGAATTCCTACCGGAGATTTCCGGGGTTCGGAAATTTCCGGACCTCAGTTCGGAAATTTCCGAACTGGCGATTCCCAACGGCTAGAAATCTGGGAGGGGCTATAAATACCCCTCCCCTTCTTCTTCCTTAAGCTAGCACGACTTTCCCCTCTCTCTCTTGCCATTGTTGACCTTGGGAAAGCTTGCCCCCTCTCAAATCCTCCCATGATTCTTGCATATCTTGGAGGGAAAAGTGAGAGGAGATTTAGATCTACAATTCTACCAATCCATCTCTCCTCTAAGTGAGGAGAACATAGTGGATCTAGATCTTTGAGTTCCTTTGTGGTTCTCCCCCTTTGTTCTTGCTCTCTCTTATCCCCCCATAAGCATTATTTGCTTATGGGGGGATTTGGGACTGTAGGATTTGTCTCCTTTGTGGTTTCTCGGTTCTTCCTCTCTTATTCCCCCATAAGCATTTGTTGCTTTGTTGGAATTTGAGAGTGAAGGACTTGAGCACTTTGTGTCTTCTTGCCATTGCATCTTGCATCGGTTTGAGCCCTCCACGAGTATTCGTGGTGGTGAAATTCGTGAGCTTGTTACTCTTGGGTCTTGGACCCTAGACGCCTTAGTGGCCGCCTTTGTGGCATAGGACCTTTTGTGGTCAAGGCATTTGTGGCTAGTTGGGACCTTTGTGGTCAAGACCTCTTGTGGTCATTTGGGAGCCCCAATTTGGTTGTGGGTGTGTGCCCCAAGGTTGTTGTACGGGATTGTTCTCCGCCCCAAAGGAGTTCATAGTGGAAGGTGGACTCGGACCTTTGTGGTCGAGCACATCGGAGAAGAAGGTGAAGCCTATGTGGCGTTGAGCAAACCTGTTGTGGTTGCTCACATCTCTCCAACGAGACGTACACCTTTTGTGGTGGAACTCGGGAATACATCCTCGTCTCCGCGTGCCTCGGTTATCTCTATACCCAAGCTTTTTACTTATGCACTTTACTTTGTGATAGCCATCGTTCTTGAAGTCCTTTACCTTGCTATCCCTTTGTTGTATGTCTTGCATAGCATAAGTTGTTGGTGCACATAGGCGAACCTAGTATATTTAGGTTGTGTCATTGATAAGTTAAACACAAAGTTTTATTCCGCATTTATCAAGCCTAAATTGTAAAAAGTGTTCCTCGCCTATTCACCCCCCCCCCCCCTCTAGGCGACGTCTTTCCTTTCAAATGGTATCAGAGCCAGGTTATCTCATAATTAGGCTTTACCGCTGTAGTGTACCTGCACTTTAAATAAGGCAGATACCTGTGTATAGTGCAAATCCCTGGATCGATTCATTCGCACACATAGTTTACGATGTAATATCACAACAAAGCGTCAATTTTATTACATCGCTGATCCAGAATTACAAAATATTTGATACAAGTTGCATAGCATAAAGCTAGCATTGAAAAAGTACACAGCGGAAATACAATAGCAGTGGGTCTCCAACAACTTCATGTTGCCACAGGCGAAAACATGTTGGTTGTAGACTCGAAACCTATAAACAAGACCTCACTCGTCATCTGAACAATCTGCAATAAGAAAAATATTGCAACAACGTGGGTCAGATTCCATTAAAAATGGAGTCTGGCAAGTGACACTATGGTGGACACTTAATGGAATAACTCTTTAACCTATATGCATATTTGGCTGGTGGAGTTCAAGGCTATTTTGCATAAAGCCAATTTTTCCTATCTCTTTGGAAAACTCTTTCTTCAAATCAAGACAAGTATGGCATGAAAACCATAATCTCGTCTTCCCTTGTTCACCCATCAAGTTTTATTTCTGAAGTTGGAATGATGGAATCCTCCGTTTGACGTCCGTGATCAGCTGCTCAAATTGTCCGTACCGGGGACACGGCTAAGTACTTAGTTTTACACTCTGCAGAGGTTGTGCACGTTCACCATTGTACCCATTCAATCCAGATTATCCTTTACACACCATTTGTGATAATGAAAGGAGAAGAATGAGACGAGATCTTTCAGAAGCATTTTTCCTCCCACTCTGGCTTGACCCGTTCCACCTAACACCCTCTACATCTGCTTGTCAAGCCGGGGAGAGTCCACACAACATAATTGATCAAGCCAGAGCCCATATGGCAATGGCTGCACTGGAAGCAATCGTCACTCGGAGTTCTTCAGATTCCTATGTTCCCTAGGTGGCCATCCACAAGTGCACATACTCCAGGAACCATAGACATGGACCCGAGTAGCCACTCAACTTCGCCACCATACAATCAATCCACCCAGGAGGTTTTTTAATTTAGTGGATGTGCACTCTCAGGTGAAAATCACCATGCTCACGGCCCTAAGTAGAATAGACATTCATCCTAGGCGAAGACAACCATGAGCATAGCCCTGAGTAGTCACTTATCGTTTTGTAAAACTTTTCATCAATTGCATAGCATCAATATATCTACCAAGTATGATATAGGAACCTAGACACAGGAGTAAGGGAATTCTACACAGGTTTAGCATAGCAATACTATCCTACACATGCATATAAAAATACACTAAGTAATGCATATAGAAAATAATAGGAAGTTTATGAGGTGTGCCACTTGCCTTTGAATGTTGTTGTTGTTCACAAACTCTTTTCAACAACGAACGTTTGCTCTCCGTTTAATCTAAACAATAATAGCAAACAACAATACAACAATCAACAAACAACAATCATCAAACATACATGCTCATATCAAATGAACAAACAAGTTTTGTAAAACTTCTAAGGAAAACATGTCATGCCATGAACATCTTTTAAGTTAATGCAAGCAAAATGTATGTCAAAATGACTAAGGACTAATGTCAATAGTTGAATAAAATATTTTGTTTTATATCATCTTGAATAAGCCCTCTAATGGCTTTGTCTTGATGTGTAGAAATATTTAGAAAAGATACTAAGTCATTTCTTCAAGATGATAATATCATGATCAAAATTTGTTTAAGTCAAATGTGAAAGACAAGATTCAAAAAGAGGGAAAAGATAGAAGAAAGATGTAGTTGTCCTCCGGGCTTCATCTCCAGACTTGTAACTTTCTTCTGAATGATGTCTTGATTGAGCTCTTGGTAGTCTTGATGAATCTTCAGACTTGATGATTCTTGTATCACCTAGGCTGGTCTTGGATTTAACTTAGTCTTCATGAAGTCTCAAATAAGTAGGAAGAAAAGAGAGAGAGCCAGAAATACTTAGAGAATAGAGGAGGTTGGTCTTCTTGAACTTCTTCTTGCTTTTCTTCTAAGTGCTTCTACCCCTTGAAGATACTTCTGAAGTCTTGTTTTGGCTAAGTCCTTCAATGGCCTTCTAGCTCCATCTTGAAATTTACTAAGTGTCTAAGTGTAGCACTTTACTAAAATTGTAGCGTACCTGCACTTTTAATAAGGCAGATACCTGTGTATAGTGCAAATCCCTGGATCGATTCGTTTGCACACATAGTTTACGATGTAATATCACAACAAAGTATCAATTTTATTGCATCGATGATCCAGACTTACAAAATATTCGATACAAGTTGCATAGCATAAAGCTAGCATTGAAAAAGTACCCAGCGGAAATACAATAGCAGTGAGTCTCTATAACTTTCATGCTGCCACAGGCGAAAACATGTTGGTTGTAGACTCGAAACCTCACTCGTCATCTGATCAAATCTGCAATAAGAAAAATATTGCAACAACGCGGGTCAGATTCCATTAAAATGGAGTCTGGCAAGTGACACTATGGTGGACACTTAATGGAATAACTCTAAAGCCTATATGCATATTTGGCTGGTGGAGTTCAAGGCTAATTTGCATAAAGCCAATTTTTCCTACTCTTTTGAAAACACTTTTCTTGAACTCAAGACGAGTATGGCATGAAAACCATAAATCTCATCTTCCCTTGTTCGCCCATCAAGTTTTATTTCTGAAGTTGGAATGATGGAATCCTCTGTTGACGTCCGTGATCAGCTGCTCAAATTGTCCGTACCGGGGACACGGCTAAGTACTTAGTTTTACACTCTGCAGAGGTTGTGCACGTTCACCATTGTACCCATTCAATCCAGATTATCCTTTACACACCATTTGTGATAATGAAAGGAGAAGAATGAGACGAGATCTTTCAGAAGCATTTTTCTCCCACTCTGGCTTGACCCGTTCCACCTAACACCCTCTACATCTGCTTGTCAAGCCGGGGAGAGTCCACACAACATAATTGATCAAGCCAGAGCCCATATGGCAATGGCTGCACTGGAAGCAATCGTCACTCGGAGTTCTTCAGATTCCTATGTTCCCTAGGTGGCCATCCACAAGTGCACATACTCCAGGAACCATAGACATGGACCCGAGTAGCCACTCAACTTCGCCACCATACAATCAATCCACCCAGGAGGTTTATTAATTTAGTGGATGTGCACTCTCAGGTGAAAATCACCATGCTCACGGCCCTAAGTAGAATAGACATTCATCCTAGGCGAAGACAACCATGAGCATAGCCCTGAGTAGTCACTTATCGTTTTGTAAAACTTTTCATCAATTGCATAGCATCAATATATCTACCAAGTATGATATAGGAACCTAGACACAGGAGTAAGGGAATTCTACACAGGTTTAGCATAGCAATACTATCCTACACATGCATATAAAAATACACTAAGTAATGCATATAGAAAATAATAGGAAGTTTATGAGGTGTGCCACTTGCCTTTGGATGTTGTTGTTGTTCACAAACTCTTTTCAACAACGAACGTTTGCTCTCCGTTTAATCTAAACAATAATAGCAAACAACAATACAACAATCAACAAACAACAATCATCAAACATACATGCTCATATCAAATGAACAAACAAGTTTTGTAAAACTTCTAAGGAAAACATGTCATGCCATGAACATCTTTTAAGTTAATGCAAGCAAAATGTATGTCAAAATGACTAAGGACTAATGTCAATAGTTGAATAAAATATTTTGTTTTATATCATCTTGAATAAGCCCTCTAATGGCTTTGTCTTGATGTGTAGAAATATTTAGAAAAGATACTAAGTCATTTCTTCAAGATGATAATATCATGATCAAAATTTGTTTAAGTCAAATGTGAAAGACAAGATTCGAAAAGAGGGAAAAGATAGAAGTAGTTGTCCTCCGGGCTTCATCTCCAGACTTGTAACTTTCTTCTGAATGATGTCTTGATTGAGCTCTTGGTAGTCTTGATGAATCTTCAGACTTGATGATTCTTGTATCACCTAGGCTGGTCTTGGATTTAACTTAGTCTTCATGAAGTCTCAGATAAGTAGGAAGAAAAGAGAGAGAGCCAGAAATACTTAGAGAATAGAGGAGGTTGGTCTTCTTGAACTTCTTCTTGCTTTTCTTCTAAGTGCTTCTACCCCTTGAAGATACTTCAGAAGTCTTGTTTTGGCTAACTCCTTCAATGGCCTTCTAGCTCCATCTTGAAAATTACTAAGTGTCTAAGTGTAGCACTTTACTAAAATTGTAGCGTACCTGCACTTTTAATAAGGCAGATACCTGTGTATAGTGCAAATCCCTGGATCGATTCGTTTGCACACACAGTTTACGATGTAATATCACAACAAAGTATCAATTTTATTGCATCGATGATCCAGACTTACAAAATATTCGATACAAGTTGCATAGCATAAAGCTAGCATTGAAAAAGTACCCAGCGGAAATACAATAGCAGTGAGTCTCTATAACTTTCATGCTGCCACAGGCGAAAACATGTTGGTTGTAGACTCGAAACCTCACTCGTCATCTGATCAAATCTGCAATAAGAAAAATATTGCAACAACGCGGGTCAGATTCCATTAAAATGGAGTCTGGCAAGTGACACTACGGTGGACACTTAATGGAATAACTCTAAAGCCTATATGCATATTTGGCTGGTGGAGTTCAAGGCTAATTTGCATAAAGCAAATTTTTCCTACTCTTTTGAAAACACTTTTCTTGAAATCAAGACGAGTATGGCATGAAAACCATAAATCTCATCTTCCCTTGTTCGCCCATCAAGTTTTATTTCTGAAGTTGGAATGATGGAATCCTCTGTTGACGTCCGTGATCAGCTGCTCAAATTGTCCGTACCGGGGACACGGCTAAGTACTTAGTTTTACACTCTGCAGAGGTTGTGCACGTTCACCATTGTACCCATTCAATCCAGATTATCCTTTACACACCATTTGTGATAAGGAAAGGAGAAGAATGAGACGAGATCTTTCAGATGCATTTTTTCCTCCCACTCTGGCTTGACCCGTTCCACCTAACACCCTCTACATCTGCTTGTCAAGCCGGGGAGAGTCCACACAACATAATTGATCAAGCCAGAGCCCATATGGCAATGGCTGCACTGGAAGCAATCGTCACTCGGAATTCTTCAGATTCCTCTGTTCCTGGGTGGCCATTCACAAGTGTACATACTCCAGGAACCATAGACATGGACCTGAGTAGCCACTCAACATAAGCCATACAACCACTCACCACCCAGGTGTTTCATTCTTAACTTAGTAGAATTTAGATTTTCACAAAACAGCATTTGTATAGCATCAATAATTCTACTAAGTATTGCATAGGAACCTAGACACAGGAATAAGGTATTCTACACAGGTTTAGCATAGCACTACTATCCTACTCATGCATATAAAATACACTAAGTAATGCACATAGAAATAATAGGAAGTTTATGAGGTGTGCCACTTGCCTTTGAATGTTGTCGTTGTTCACAACTCTTTTCAACGATACTCGGGACTCTCCGTTCAATCTAACAGTATAGACAAGCAACAATACAACAATCAACAGCAAGCACAACTTCACAATGCATGCAAACATATACTAGATGAATAAATAAGTTTTATAAAACTTTCTAAGGAAAATATGTTTGTGCAAAATATTCCTATGGGCTAGAAATGCTTTTTCATGCCATGAAAATCTTTTAAGTTAATGCAAGGCAAATAGGTTGGTCCAAAAGGACTAAGGGCTAAGGTCATAAGTTAAATAAAATATTTTGTTTTATATCATCTTGAATAAGCACTCTAATGGCTTAGTCTTGATGAGCAAAATACTTAGAGAAAATACTAGCTCTATTCTTCGAGGTGATCAGCAATTATTATCAACTCTTTGTAAATTGGATATTCACTAAAGTGAGAGAGACAGACACTCGGCCAGCCACTTAAATTGTGGAACAGGTCTCATGTACGTGGACATGTAAGGTTTGTTTCCAGGCCGCTTCATCTCACTATGCCGCTAGGATCCAACAACTTCAAGATGATAATATCATGATCAAAATTGTTTAAGTCAAATGTGAAAGACAAGATTAGGAAAGAGGGAAAAGATAGAAGAAAGATGTAGTTGTCCTCCAGGCTTCATCTCCAGACTTGTAATATTCTCCTTGATGATGTCTTGATTGAAGTTTTGATAGACTTGATAAATCTTCAGACTTGGTGGTTCTTGTATCCTCGAGGCTGGTCTTTGATTTACTTAGTCATCATGAAGTCTAACAGAAGAAGGAGGGAGAAAGAAGAAAGAGGAAGAAAGACTTAGAAAATATTTCTGGTTGGTCTTCATGAACTTCTTCTTGATCTTTCTTCTAAGTGCTTCCACTCCTTGGAAATTCTTCTGGAGTCTTGTTTGGCTAAGTCCTTCCTTGGTCTTCCAGCTCCATGTTGAAAATTACTAAGTGTCTAAGTGTAGCACTTCACAAAAATGCTAAGTTGAAATTATTTCTAACTTAGAGAAAACTAATGAAGAGGGGTTTTCCTATGAGAATTATATCTACAAAATAAAATATGCTATGAATGAAATGAAATTTTAAATCACAAGAAAAATCAAAAATAACTTTTGTGATTTC
Source organism: Poa annua (assembly GCA_026929855.1). Lineage (NCBI taxonomy): Eukaryota > Viridiplantae > Streptophyta > Magnoliopsida > Poales > Poaceae > Poa > Poa annua. The sequence goes on from CM049432.1 coordinate 60,739,613, forward strand.
TTTATAAATATGCATGAATATATAAATGCAATTTAATTAATTTCTATTTTTGGAAAATATAACAAAAGGAATAATTATAAGATTTAAAGTTTTTCTATGATTAAATTTTTATAATATAATTTAATAAATAGTGTTAATAGACAGAGGTATTTTAATTAAATTTATAGCAATTTACTTCAATCAAAAATACTATTTTTATTAATAGTTATGTTGAAAATACTCAAACTATTCAAATTAAATATATAACTATGAATTCATTCAAAATTTACTCAAAAATAGTTTATAGCAGTGGCATTGATTTACAAATATTCTAAAGTTTCTAAAACAGTTTTATTTGCAATTTTTGAATTTACAGATTTAAAGTTATGAAAAAAATACTCAAATTCACCATTTGAATTTTGAATATTTTAAACTAAGTCATATTTGAATTTTTGCATATCCAAAATATTCTACATGTCGAGGGCTTTCCAAAAATATAAAATTTTGTCATATTTGGAGTTGTGGTTAAAAAGTTGTGACAGATCTAAGTGGCAGGGGTGTTTCTGTAAAAGTGCCATTTAAACTAATTAAAAGAAATTCATTTCCACGTGTGCGCTGACTGGATGCTGACAAAGCGCTGACTGTGCACGCTGACGTGGTTAAGTCATCAGATCTGGATCGTTGGATCCAGATCTGACGGTTCAAAAAAAACATGATCTAATCTCGGCCGTAAGATGTGGATCGGACGCTCACCGTGCTTTGACCAGATCGTGGCGGCGGAGGTTCACCGGACTTGGAGAAGATGGTGGTGCCGGCGTCGGGTGTGGATGATGACGGTGCTCCGGGGTTCGTCTTACTCCGGGGATGCGACAGCGACGTGCGGTGCGACGCGGCGAAGTCGACGGAGCTGGCGGCGCGTTGATTTGCCTCTCGGAGTTGCTTGGAGGCGTGGCCGAAGATGCGGCGACGATCGGGACCTTTGGGTCGAGCGTGCTCCGCACGATTAGCAGTAGGGGAGAGTCCCAGAAACCGCTCACCGGTGCGCACGGACACGAGGAGAAGGTAGGAGGGCTCACGGGCTCTCGGGAGGTGTTCACTCGCCGGAAAAAGAGAGAAAGACGGCGGCGCATGCGGAGAACTCCGGCGACCATTTTCTCCGGCCTGGCGGCGTGATTAGGTTAGGGGCGAGAGGGGAAACGGAGAGGAGTAGCTGGGGATTTATATGGGGGCAGAGGAGGGAACAGAACGCGCAAATTTTGCCCGGATTTTACGATGGAATCGGAGAGCATCTCGGAGGATTTTCCGGCTAGAGGTTGAAGAAGGTGACGTCACCGCTGACGTCAGCAGGTATTTTCTTTTTCTTTTCTGATTTTTCTATTTTGTTTATATCTTTTGATTTATAACTCCAAATGATGTCAAATAAATTTCTAAAAATTTGTAATATTATTATCTTTGTGTTAAACCAGTTGTGGGCATGTTTTGAATATTTTTGAAAAATAATATTTTGAAATATTGATTAAATACAAATTTGACACTTAAGTCAAATTAAAAATTATATCTTAAATAAATTTTCTTTTGGCTAAATAAAATTTGTAAAATACCCATATTCAAAATATGTTTGAATTTAAGTTATTTAAACTTATTTTGCTGAAATCATTCATCTTAAATTTGGCATAATATTAAAGAACTAAATATAAATAATGTTTAGGAAATGTGAAATATAAGGTATTCATTTTTAATTGAAAATATTTTGTGCACCAATATATTTTATATTATGATAATTCATTTGAAAACTTCATAACAACTTTGGAAAAGATTTTTGTTTTAATTCTATTCTTATTTAGAATATATTAATCATTTCATGCTTTGAAAATAAATGAAATTCATTTAAGAAAATGAAATGTTTATTTGGCTAATTCATTAATTTAAAATCTATGAAGTTTATAGTTATAAATTACAGGATTAAAATTTTAACACCATCTGTTGAACTTAGTAGAGAGAATGAAAACCATTTGGCAACTAACACCATTTTTAAATAATTATGAGGTTATGAATAGATATAGCTAAGTGGTTGAAATCAATTACTTATAAGTAAACTATTTACTTAAAATAAAATGGTTTGTACTTTATAAAACATTTTTCAAATTACATATTAAGGTTTTCAAATTACAATGGATAATGAAATGTTTAATTGGAAATAACTTTTGACACATTGGAAATTTTGAAATAATAGACTTTTTCAAATTGGTTGAAGTCTTTTATAGTTGGTTTTCTTATGTATTTTAATATTTTATTTTAATCAAAACAAAAGTTTTAAATTTTAGTGATTTTTGAACATTATAAAATGTTGGGATGTTACAAAAATGCTAAGTTGAAAATACTTCTAACTTAGAGAAAATAATGAAGAGAAATTTTCCTATGGGTAATATATCTATATGTGAAAAATAAGTTACGCATGCAATGCACCTTTTAAATCCTAGGAAATATCATACAAATTTTTGGATATTTATAAAGTATGCATTTGGCTATAAATGCAATCTAATTAATTTCTATTTTTGGAAAATATAATAAAAGGAATAATTATAATATTAAATTTTTCTATAATTAAATTTTTATAGAAAAATTTTGTAATTAGTGTTAGTAGACAGGGGGCATTTAATTAAATTTATAGCAATTTGATAATCAAAAATAATATTTCTATTAATTGTTATGTGGAAAAATACTCAAACTATTCAAATTAACTATATAACTATGAATTCATTCAATATTACTCAAAAATATTTCATTGCAGTGTCATCACATTATAAATATTCCAAAGTCTCTAAAACAATTTTATTTACAATTTTTGAATTTACAGATTTAAAGTTATGGCAAAAATACTCAAATTCACCATTTGGAATTTGAATATTTTCAACTAAGTCAAATTTGAATTTTGGCAGATCCAAATTAATCTACATGTCAAGGGCTTTCCAAATATATAAAAATATTTGAATTTGGATAAACAGAGAAAAAGATATGATAGTTTAAATAGACAGTGGCTTTTCTGCAAAACTGCCATTTTTAATTTAATTAGAAAACGAAATTCCACGCTGGCGCTGACTGGATCCGACGTGGTGCTGACTAGGCATGCTGACTCAGTGCTGAGCTGGATAAGTCATTGGATCTGGTCCGCACGATCTAGATCTAACGGTGCTAAACAGATCGTACTGATTCAAATAAAACAAAAGGCAGAAGCCGTTGGATCAAGATCCAACGGTCCAGATCTAACGACCAAACGCGGGCGGCGCTAGGTCACCGGAGACCTCGCCGGAGTTGCGCCCGTGGCGGCGTCACAGCGTTCCTTACGTTACACGGTTCTTCGGGACGAACGAGTCTTACCAAAACGAAGAGGAGGTCGCGGTGGTCTCGGTGGCGCAGTAGGAAGCTCCGACGTGTCCCTCTCCTCCTTGTATCGCTCGCCGGACTCGGGGACCGCGACGACCTGCTTCCGGCGGGGAAGAACACGACGCCCTGGTGCGTTGAGAGAAGAACAGAGGGGTCACGCAGATGCGCACGGAGAAGGCAAAGCGAGAGGAAGTGAACGGAGAGGTCGAGAGGTTCGGTACTCACCGGAAATAGAGGGGTTCGTCGGCGGCAATGGCGGACGGTGGCGGCTTCAACTCGAACAGCCCGACGGCGATTGGGCTAGGGTTTTTGGAGGAAAACGGAGAGGAGGAGCTGGGGTATTTGTAGGGGGCAGAGGAGGGAACGCTCGTGTTGATCACGGCTCGAATTTGGAAGGGGATAGCCAGCGGATTTCTCGGGCGCGATTTGGGCAGAGGTTGAAGACGACTCGGGCTGACAGGTGGGGTCCCGCTGTCAGGTTATTTTCTTTTCCTTTTCTGTTTTATTTATTTCCTTTATAACTTTTGATTTATAACTCCAAATGAGGTCACAAAAATTTCTATAAATTTGTAAAATTATTATCTTTGTGTTAAACCAGTTGTGGGAATGTTTTGAACATTTTTGAAAAATAATATTTTGAAATATTGATTAAATACAAATTTGACACTTAAAGTCAAATTTGAAATTATATTTTAATTAAATCTTCTTTTGGCTAAATAAAATTTGTAAAATACCCACATTTCCAATATGTTTGAATTTAAGTTATTTAAACTCATATTCCAATATTAAATAAATTTTAGCTTTAATAGATTATTAAATATCATATTACAAGTATTTGTAATGAAAAGAGAAAATGTAATGTAATCATTTTTAATTCAAATTATTTTGTGCACCATTATATTTTATATTAAGATATATCATTTGAAAATTTTATAAACAACTTTGTAAAAGATTTTAAATTTAATTCTTTTCTTATATAGAATATATATTCATGACAATCATTTTATGTTTTGAAAATAATTGGAATTCATTTTAAGCTAATGAAATGTTTATTTGGATAATCCATTTATTATAAAATATATGAAGTTATTAAAGTTATAAACTATAGGGTTGTAATTTCAACACTAAGTTTGAACTTAGTTGTAAGAATGAAAAACTATTTGACAAATAGATCATGTTTTAAATAGTTTAAAAAGAACACTTATAAATATTATTTTAATTTATGAATAGCTATGGCTATGTGGTTGGAATCATATACTTATGAGGAAACTATTGATTTCAGGAATATGGTTTGAAGGTTTGTAAAACATTTGTCAAATTAGATATTGAGGTTTTAATAATTACAATGGATAATAAATTGTTTACTTGAAACAACTTTTGAAAATAAGGTTAAACTGAGATATTTGAAATATTAAACCTTTTTATCATGTTTAAAGTCTTTTGTAGTTGGTTTTCTTATGTATTTTAATATTTTCTTTTAATCAAAACAAAAGTTTTAAATTCTAGTGATTTTAAACATTATAATATGTTGGGATGTTACAACCGCCTAGAGATAAAGATGTCGTTTAGAGAATTAGTGCACAATCCCACTTATATATTCGATGCCACTAATTATGATGTTTGGAAAATTCGCATGCTTAATATCTTTAGGGACATGGATCCAAATTTAGAGAGAATTGTAGATATGGGTTTTTTATCCTCCAAAGGATTCCCAAGAATTATCTTTAGAGGATGAGAAAAACTCTTATACTCGATACTCTAGCTTGTAATGGTATTATCTATGTTTTGAGCGATGTAGTTCTTGCGTCAATCAATGCCTTGTCGGAACGCTCATGAATTATGGACAAAGCTTGAAGATATATATGATGTGTCCAACACTACCAAGGATGATTGTCCTCCTTCCACCTCCAACCGGGATGAGCTCACGTCTTCTTCCACTTCACCAACATGTGGCTTGCCACAAGGTAATGATATGGTGAGTGGTGATAGAGATTTCATTCTTGATGGTGAATCTACTATTGATCATATTTCTCACCCATCTTATTGCAATGCTCTATCTTTGGACTTAAACTCCTCTAGCACCATAAATGCCTTACATGCTAGTGTCTATAGTCCTTGCATATCATGTAGTAGCTGCTTAACTAAATCACATGATGATATGCTTTCCTTGTCTTGTTGCCATGATAAAAATGTTTCTATTTTGTAACATCCCAAATTTTGCAAAAATTTAAAACTTTGCATTCATGCATCATTCATCCATAGACATAAAACTACAGCACAAAAATATAAAAATAAAACATCAAATTATAAGATTTAATAATCTATAATTCCAGAAAATGTTTATTTAAACCCCTTTAAGAAAATATTATTTTAGCAACTTATTTGTGGGCAAGTATAATATTAAAAAGTCCTAATTTTGATAACCTTTCCAAAACATATTTTTATGAATTTTTCAGATATATTTTGAATAGGTTTAAAAATCATTTTTGAAATCAGAATTTAAAAACAGATATTAATTTTATTATAGAGGAAAAGGAATCGGTCCAAGCCAGCCCACGCAGCCCATCTCCTTCCTCCTCTCGCTGACAGGTGGGACCCACCTGTCAGCTTCGTCTTCCTCCCGCCGGAGATCGCGCCCGATTCGAATCGGAGCCGGCCGTGATTCCCGAGCGAAATCAGCGCAAGGTTTGCTCCCCCGCGCCCCCTACTTAAACCCCCACCCCCGCCGCATCCCTCCGCGCCCAAAACCCTAGCCGCTCCACCGCCAGAGAGCTCGGGATCGTGTTTCCGCCGCCGCCATTCTGCCGGCGAAAAGATCACCGTACGGTGCACCCCGGTCATCCTGGACCCTCTCATCCCCTCCCCTTGTTTTCTTTCGTCCTTGCGCATCTTTTTGACACGGTCTCGTGCCCCGTTTTGAAGTGAGTCTTCGTCTTCGTCCACGCCCGAGAGGAACCGCCGCCGCAAGCAACTCCGGCGAGTTATACGAGAAGGAGAAGACAACGCCGACGACCACCACCGCGCCATCGACTCCGCCTCGACGCCCGCTACGCCTCAGTAAGATTCGCTCGTCCCGAAGCCCTCTAGAACGCACGAGCGCCCAACGCCGGCCGTGGCGCCGCCGCGGTCGAGTGAGCTCCGGCGACCGAGCCACCCGTTTTTGGTCAACGAATTGTGGGCCGTTAGATCTAGATCCAACGGATCTAGATCTATCTAATCTCGCGCGTCCATTTTAAATTAGATCGGACGGCTCGCGCTGCGATCCGCGTCGAAACGGTACCGTTCAATAGGAACACGCCACGTAGCCCCTGTTATTTCTTTTTTTCGAAGGAATTTTATAAATATAACAGAAAATGTGCAAAACTTAGAAAATTCATAACTTTTGTTCTGTAAATCCAAATTCGGTAAATTTTATATCCACGGATAGCCCTGCTAGTGTAGTTTATTTCTACATCATTTATTTTTCCTTTTGACAAATTATAAATTGTGTATTCCTCAGAGGAGTATTTCGGCTATTAAAATAATAACTGAAATAATAAAAATGATTCATTGGGTTCTTTCTTAAATCTAGATGGAGTGGAATTGTAAAATAGAATAAAAAAAAAGACCTTTCGGATGAAAATAGAAAATAAAATATAGTATGGGATATATCTCATAGAAAAACTACTGGCTGCGGCAGAAGTTTTTAGCAAAGGCTATTTTTTAGATGTTTCAAACAAGTGATTTTAAAAGAATCATTAACATTGGCTGGGCCATCTTTCCAAGTTGTAAAACTTCAGTTAGATGCTTACTCTTCGCCCTGTGCCTCTAGAGCTGCTGCCTTGGAAATAAATTTAGTTGTTTTAGGGTATTATTAATCCCCTCTGTCCAGCAATTTTAATAAATGTCTTAAAAGAAAATTTTCATCAAACAATAAAAATTATAATTATAGAAATCAAGTTTTGCTATATTGTTTTCAATTATTTAATTGATAAACAAAATAAGAAATTCTTAGAAATTATATTTCATACATTTAATAACAGAGGATAAAAATTAGTAATAAGTGTGTCCTATTTTCCTAGCATATCATTCATGCATACATATTTATGTTTAGTGTTGAGATGATATTGTGTTGGTATTTATTTTATTTATTGCTTGTGCTAGATTGTGAAGAAGAGGAAGGGCTTGCTTGTGATTGTTATTCTTGTTGTGCTTGCTCCTCCTGTTACCAAGGCAAGTGACACTCATATCATACCCAATATTTTCTATATGCATATGTAGTATATTTTGAGTAGTGTGCATGATAGGGATTTTTGATTTATTTTATAATGCTAAGTTAGTTTGTATTTTACAAATATCCTAGTAGTGTGTAGCCACCCTTTTCCTAAGCAGCCATGAAAAGATTTTATTAGTTGCTTAGCCATGCTATAAAAATGTTTACCATGTTATGGAAATGTTTCTAAGTGTTAAAATCTAAAATACACATCTGGGTGGAATTGATTGTTATGGTTTATGTTGAGTGGCTTTTGGGACTATGCTTGTGGTTGTCGTCGCCTAGGATGAATGTCTATTCTACTTAGGGCCATGAGTATGGTGGTTGTTACCCAGAAGTACACTTGTGGACGGCCACCCAGGAACGAAGAGATTACCAAGTCCCTCCAAGTTTAGAAGCTTCCAGTGCAGTCTTTTGACAATGGGCTCTGTCTAGAATAATTCAGTTGTGGGGGTGCAACCTGTCAGCTTGACAAGCAGATGTAGAGATGATAGGTGGAACGGGTCTTGCTAGTATGGTTGCATTCTTCTTCTGAAAGTTCTTGTCTCAATTCTCTCCTTTCCATAATACACTCCGCGTGTATAGGATTTCTCGGACAAATTGAGTCTAAAGGTGAAAGTGCACAACCTCTGCAGAGTTAAAACTAAGTACTTAGCCGTGTCCCCGGAAATGGACTACTTCGAGCAGCTGGACAAGGATGGGCAGAAGAATCTCAACACTGTTTTCATAAAGTAAAATTTGACTAAGGAAAGAATTGTTGGTGCACTTGGGCTTTGTCCCTTGGTGCCAAGTCTTGAGGAATAAAATGTTTTACAAAAGATAGGAGAAAACTGGCTTTCTGCAAAATAGCCTCCAACCCCACCAAGCCAGATATGCATATAGACTTTAGACTTGTCATTTCATATCTACCATAGTCACTTGCCAATACATCATTGTATTGACCTCCTTCGGGGGCTGCATATTCAAATGTGCAGGTAATTCTGATGAAGAATAAGATTTGGACTCGAGTCTACACCCAACATGTCTGCCTGTGGCGCATGCTTGAAGCTGAGGCTCATTGTTATTTGCTTTCGTTGTGAACTCTGAATTTTAGCTAGCCTTCATGGCTATGCAAACTTGTAATAAAGCTATACTTGGCTAATATTTTGGATCTCGTTGTAGAAATTTAATACTTATGCAATGATATCCTATATTTTGTACTGTGGTGCTAGCAGTGATCCAGGGACTAGCACATAACACAGGTGTTCCAACTTTAATAAAAGTTGGGGTGCTACAAAAATGGTATCAGAGCAAAGTGTTGCCTGTAGGTTCGAGCCCTAGGATTGGTTAAGCCCCTTTTTGGTCATAATGTTACCATCTTTGAAGTATGTTGGATTCTAACGGCATAGTGGGATGCAGCGGCCCGGGACAAACTTTACATGTCCATGTACATGAGACCTATTCCACAATATAAGTGGCTGGCCGGGTGTCTGTCTCTCTCACTCTAGTGAAAAATCCAATTTACAAAGAGTTGTTAATATATGTTGATCACCTTAGGATTTTGACTTAGTATTCTTCTAAATTAATACACACCATGACTAGTACTTCCTTATCCTTGCAATTCTTGTTTTAATTCCTCTCTTTCTACCTAAAGGATGACGAGTTTTCACTTCACCACTGCGGAGGACTTCGAGAACACCCGTTTTGGCTGTTACCTTCTTGACATCGGCGAGAAGATAGGGTTACCACTACCCCAAGTCAAGGGCTTCATCCTGAAGAAATTTAACAAAGAGGGTTGCTGGGGAATAAAAGCAACTCAGTCAGGACGTGGAGAGGAACCCCCACTGGAGATCAAAATGGTTAGCGACTCCAAAGACAAAGGACTCAATCTAGTCATGCAAGATTTGATTGGGCGCCTCTACGGACGCTACAGCACAGAGTTGAGGGGCCACTACTCCATTTTCTTTGGAAGGAGAAATGAGGATGGAGAACCTTACCTGTTTGATGTCGGAGAAAGAGGCAAGGCAAAACCCCTTAGTCTTTATGTCCAGGAGCTGGAAATCCTTGTCACTGAACTGTATGAAGATCGACGCACCGAGCTCCTGAAGAACGATGAGTTATGTGCCCTACTTAAGGAGAATGAAGAGAAGGTGAAGGTTCAAGAGGAATTGACTAAGGCACAAGAAGAGAGGTTCGCTGCACAAGAGGAGAAGTACAGGAGACAAGAGAAAAGAGTTCAAGAGAAGAACAAGACTATCAGGGAACAATAGGCAGAACTCGAGAGCAATGAAGTCGAGTTCGAGGCTGATAGTGACTTGATCAAAAGGCTTCGTACTGAGAACAAAGAGCTGCAAGAGAAGAACCTTGCCCTGGAGAAAGAAGTAAAGGAACTCAAGGATGTACTCGGCAATGAAGGAATCGAGATTCAGGAAATTGAAGAGGAGGAAGAGGACATGGTCGAGTAGTTAGTTAGTGAGACTACCATTTATCATACACCTCATTATCTTGGTCTTGTATTGACCTACCAACTTGTGGTAAGGTAGTACTTTTCCTTGTATCCTCGGAACCTCGCGAGTTTATTTTCCAAACTTTTATATCGCTTTCCTTAAACCAAAGGTTTTGATTTGTTTGCTGATTGTTTTCATAAGTGGTGTGTTGTTGATGGTGTGCTTGACTGGATTGTTTTGTGCATGGGTAGGATTCCTCCTTATAGTTCTATCTATCTTTTACTCATCCCTGCAAAAACCCCACAGATGCCTCCACGTCGTGATACCGACAACAACGAAGCTATGCAACAGCTGATGGCAGCTCAAGCCCAACTGATGACTATGATGACCCAGTTCATTGCAGCAACCAACAACAACAACAACAATAACAACCATCCACCACCACCCCCACCTCCTGTGGACAGACTTGCAAGATTTCTCAGGCTTAGACCTAATAAGTTCTCCTCTGCTACTGAACCAATAGTGGCGGATGACTAGCTCCGTTCAGTCAACAAGGACTTAGTAACCTGTGAGTGTTCTGAGGCAGAAAAGGTGAGGTTCACTGCTCACCTATTGGAAGGACCTGCTGCCATGTGGTGGGAGACCTATCAAGTTACCCATCCCTTGGATGGCATGACTTGGGATGCGTTCAAGGATGGTTTCCGCAATGCTCACATCTCCTCTGGCATAATGAATCTGAAGAAGGAGGAATTTCGTAGCTCGAGGCAGGGAGGTAGAACTCTGAAGGAGTATATGGATGACTTCTGTATGCTATCAAGGTATGCATCGGAGGACATCGACACTGATGCTAAGAGGAAGGACAAATTCCTTAATGGACTTAGGGGAGAACTAAAGATACCCGTGTCTGTGGCATATGCTCCTAACTATCAAATTCTGCTGGATCAAGCAATCACACTGGACAATAACATCAGAAAGGAAGAGAATAGGAAGAGGAAGTTTGGTGCAAGTAAAAGTAACTCTGAAGGGACACACAAGAAACCACACACCTCTGAAGTCAGTGGCCATAAACCCTGGAACTACTCCAACAGTGGTAGTGGCCAAAAGCACCATGGTCATAACCACAATGGAGGATACAAAGGAAATAATGGGGGGTTCAAGGGAAACCATCACCATGGCCATAATCATGGAAATGGTAATCCCCGTCCTAACACTGAAGGGAAGAAAGACTTGTCTAATGTGACTTGCTTCAAGTGCAAGAAGACAGGACACTATGCTACTGATTGCCCAGAGAGGAAGGCCGATGAAAATTCCAAGCCCAATCCTTTCCAGAAGGGACAAGTAAACCACATCAATGTGGAAGAAGTTCATGCTGAACCTGATGTTGTGATTGGTAAGTTCCTGCTTTCTTTTCCAGCATTAGTATTATTTGATACCGGAGCATCGCATTCATTCATATCAAGAGCTTTTGTAAACAAACATGGACTAGCCGAGGAAAGTTTAGGAAAACCCATAAGAGTGAGCTCACCTGGGGGTGAGATGATAATAAATTCTGGATGTAGGCAACTAGAGTTAAAGATTGGAAAATATCTTTTCCCAACAGACTTAGTCATCCTAGAGACCCAAGGTCTGGATGTTATCATTGGAATGGATTGGATGACCCGTTTTTAAGGAATCATAGACTGTGCAAACAGAGTTATCACCCTCACCACCCCAGAGAAACAGAAGATTAAATTCAGATCAACTTTTGAACTTAAGAAAGTTAGGCTAAATTCTCTTAAGGGGATTAGCCTTGGGGATGTGCTGATTGTCCAGGAGTACCCAGATGTTTTTCCAGAGGAATTACCAGGAATGCCACCCGATAGGGATGTGGAGTTTCTCACTGAACTGAAACCGGGTACCGGACCAATAGCTAAGAGACCTTACCCTATGGCCGTCGATGAACTAAAAGAGCTCAGGAAGCAACTGGAAGAACACCTTCTGAAGGGATTTATCCGCCCAAGTCTTCGCCCTGGGGAGCGCCAGTTCTATTTGTCAAAAAGAAAGATCAAACCCAGAGACTCGTCACGGACTACCGGGATATAAATGAACACACCATCAAGAACAAGTATCCGTTACCCAAGATAAATGAGCTATTTGATCAACTAAAAGGTGCTTGTGTCTTCTCCAAGATTGATCTTCGATCAGGATACCTCCAAATGAAGGTTAGAGAGATGGATATACCAAAGACAGCATTTGTTACAAGATATGGCTCATATGAGTACACAGTAATGCCATTTGGGTTAACAAACGCTCCCGCCTATTTCATGAATATGATGAATAAAGTGTTCATGGATTTCCTGGACAAGTTTGTGGTAGTGTTTATAGACGACATTCTAGTCTACTCCAAGAGTCATGAAGAACATGAAGAGCATCTACGCCTAGTATTGCAGAGACTACGTGAACATAAGTTATATGCCAAATTCAGCAAGTGTGAATTTTGGTTGGAACAAGTCGCATTCCTAGGTCACATAGTATCTAAAGCGGGTATAGCAGTGGATCCTGAAAAGGTTTCAGCTGTAACCAATTGGGAGTCACCAAAGAATGTTGGAGAATTACGGAGTTTCCTTGGCCTAGCAGGATACTACCGAAGATTTATAGAAAACTTTTCCAAAATCGCCAAGGCACTGACGGAATTATTAAAGAAGGAGAAGAAATTTGAGTGGACTGAGGCATGCGAAGCCAGTTTTCAGGAATTGAAGAAACGTCTAGTTTCAGCCCCAGTTCTATTCTTACCTGATTTGGAGAAAGAATTTCAAGTATATTGTGATGCTTCACACCAAGGTCTGGGAAGTGTGTTGATGCAAGAAGGCAGGGTGGCATCTTATGCCTCTAGACAACTCAAGAAGCATGAAGCAAATTATCCAACTCATGACCTCGAGTTAGCATCAGTAGTGCATGCCCTAAAAACTTGGAGACCCTACCTGATGGGGAAAAGATGTGAGGTATTCACGGACCACAAAAGTTTGAAGTACATTTTTACTCAGAAGGAATTGAACATGAGACAAAGGAGGTGGTTGGAACTTATCAAGGATTATGATCTAAGTCTCCAATATCATCCAGGAAAGGCAAATGTAGTAGCAGACGCCCTGAGTCATAAAACATATGTGAACGGCCTCACAGCAGAAGAATTACCCGAAGATTTATGCAAGGCATTCAAGGACCTCAGATTGGAAGTAGTACCAGAAGGTTTTGTAGCTTCATTAGTAGTACAACCTACTTTAATGGACAAGATACGTGAAGCACAGAAAGGAGACAGGGAAATAGAAGAAATCAGAGTCAATCTGGAAGCTGGAAAAGCTAAAGGATTTCATGAAGATGAGCAAGGAACTTTGTGGCTTGAAAAACGTATATGTGTGGCCAATGATCCTGATATTAGAAGGTTAATTCTGCAAGAAGCTAATGAGACACCTTATTATATTCATCCGGGAAATACCAAGATGTATATGGATGTGAAGGAGAGATTTTGGTGGAACAATCTGAAAAGTGAAATAGCAGAATATATCGCTTAGTGCGATGTATGCAGTCGAGTAAAGGCAGAACATCAGAAACCAGCAGGACTTTTGCAACCTTTAAAGGTACCTGATTGGAAGTGGGATTCTATTGGGATGGATTTCATCACCGGGTTACCAAGGACCAGATCACGGTATGATTCTATTTGGGTTATGGTTTGTCGTTTAACCAAAATAGCTCACTTTGTACCCGTGAAGACCACCTATACAAGCGCAAAGTTAGCTGATATTTGCATGAAGAGAATTGTGTGCCTACATGGCGTTCCCAAGAGTATCGTGTCTGATAGGGGGACCCAGATCACATCTCATTTCTGGAAGCAGTTGCACGAATCTTTGGGAACCAGATTGGAATTCAGTACGGCCTTTCACCCGCAAACGGATGGCCAGACTGAAAGAGTAAATCAGATTTTAGAAGATATGTTAAGAGCTTGTGCGCTCGATTATGGATCTAGTTGGGATGACAATCTACCCTATGCTGAGTTCTCCTACAATAACAGTTACCAAGCTAGCATTGAGATGGCACCATTTGAGGCATTATATGGGAAGAAATGCACAACCCCATTGTTGTGGAGTGGTGTAGGAGAACGTAGTTTCTTTGGACCTGATATAATCCAAGAGGCTAAAGAGAAGGTCAGGCTGATTAAGGATAGATTGAAGATAGCACAATCACGCCAGAAAAGCTACGCAGACTCTAAACGTAGAGAGGTCACCTACGAGGTGGGTGATAGAACCTATCTTAGAGTATCACCACTCCGAGGTGTAAAGAGGTTTGGGATTAAAGGAAAGTTAGCACCTCGATTCATTGGACCATTCAAAATTCTTTATCGCAAAGGTGAAGTAGCATATGAGTTAGAACTACCAGAAGCTCTGTCTACGGTTCATAATGTGTTCCATGTCAGTCAGCTGAAGAAATGTCACCCCGAGATGATGGGAGTTCCTTTAAAGGATACTGTACCCCTCGAAGAAGTACATTTGGAGAGTGACTTGACCTACGAAGAGAAACCCATCAAGATACTGCAGACCGTAGAAAGAGTCACCCGTACCAAAACCATCAAATTTTGCAAAGTCCAATGGAATCATCACTCCGAGGAAGAAGCCACCTGAGAACGAGAGGATGATCTTCGAGAAGACCATCCACACCTATTTGCTGATCTTCCCGAAGCTCGAGGGCGAGCTTCCTCTTAAGGGGTTTAGTCTGTAACATCCCAAATTTTGCAAAAATTTAAAACTTTGCATTCATGCATCATTCATCCATAGACATAAAACCACAGCACAAAAATATAAAAATAAAACATCAAATTATAAGATTTAATAATCTATAATTCCAGAAAATGTTTATTTAAACCCCTTTAAGAAAATATTATTTTAGCAACTTATTTATGGGCAAGTATAATATTAAAAAGTTCTAATTTTGATAACCTTTCCAAAACATATTTTTATGAATTTTTCTGATATATTTTGAATAGGTTTAAAAATCATTTTTGAAATCAGTATTTAAAAACAGATATTAATTTTATTAAAAAGGAAAAGGAATCGGGCCGGCCTGTGGCTATTTACCGCGCGCGCGCGTACGAACACGGCCCAAGCCAGCCCACGCAGCTCATCTCCTTCCTCCTCTCGCTGACAGGTGGGACCCACCTGTCAGCTTCGTCTTCCTCCCGCCGGAGATCACGCCCGATTCGAATCGGAGCCGGCCGTGATTCACGAGCGAAATCAGCGCAAGGTTTGCTCCCCCGCGCCCCCTGCTAAAACCCCCACCCCCGCCGCATCCCTCCGCGCCCAAAACCCTAGCTGCTCCACCGCCAGAGAGCTCGGGATCGTGTTTCCGCCGCCGCCATTCCGCCGGCGAAAAGATCACCGTACGGTGCACCCCGGTCATCCTGGACCCTCTCATCCCCTCCCCTTGTTTTCTTTCGTCCTTGCGCATCTTTTTGACACGGTCTCGTGCCCCGTTTCGCAGCGAGTCGTCGTCTTCGTCCACGCCCGAGAGGAACCGCCGCCGCAAGCAACTCCGGCGAGCTATACGAGGAGGAGAAGACAACGCCGACGACCACCACCGCGCCATCGACTCCGCCTCGACGCCCGCTACGCCTCAGTAAGATTCGCTCGTCCAGTAGCCCTCTAGAACGCACGAGCGCCCAACGCCGGCCGTGGCGCCGCCGCGGTCGAGTGACCTCCGGCGACCGCGCTGCCCGTTTTTGGTCAACGAATTGTGGGCCGTTAGATCTAGATCTAGATCTATCTAATCTCGCGCGTCCATTTTAAATTAGATCGGACGGCTCGCTCTGCGATCCGCGTCGAAACGGTACCGTCCAATAGGAACACGCCACGTAGCCCCTGTTATTTCTTTTTTTGAAGGAATTTTATAAATAAAACAGAAAATGTGCAAAACTTAGAAAATTCATAACTTTTGTTCTGTAAATCCAAATTCGGTAAATTTTATATCCACGGATAGCCCTGCTGGTGTAGTTTATTTCTACATAATTTATTTTTCCTTTTGACAAATTATAAATTGTTTATTACTCAGAGGATTATTTCGGCTATTAAAATAATAACTTAAATAATAAAAATGATTTGGAAATAAATTTAGTTGTTTTAGGGTATTATTAATCCCCTCTGTCCAGCAATTTTAATAAATGTATTACATGAAAATTTTCATAAAACAATAAAAAATTTAATTATAGAAATCAAGTTTTGCTATATTATTTTCAATTATTTAATTGATAAACAAAATAAGAAATTCCTAGAAATTATATTTCATACATTTAATAACAGAGGATAAAAATTAGTAATAAGTGTGTCCTATTTTCCTAGCATATCATTCATGCATACATATTTATGTTTGGTGTTGAGATAATATTGTGTTGGTATTTATTTTATTTATTGCTTGTGCTAGATTGTGAAGAAGAGGAAGGGCTTGCTTGTGATTGTTATTCTTGTTGTGCTTGCTCCTCCTGTTACCAAGGCAAGTGACACTCATATCATACCCAATATTTTCTATATGCATATGTAGTATATTTTGAGTAGTGTGCATGATAGGGATTTTTGATTTATTTTATAATGCTAAGTTAGTTTGTATTTTACAAATATCCTAGTAGTGTGTAGCCACCATTTTCCTAAGCAGCCATGAAAAGATTTTATTAGTTGCTTAGCCATGCTATAAAAATGTTTACCATGTTATGGAAATGTTTCTAAGTGTTAAAATCTAAAATACACATCTGGGTGGAATTGATTGTTATGGTTTATGTTGAGTGGCTTTTGGGACTATGCTTGTGGTTGTCGTCGCCTAGGATGAATGTCTATTCTACTTAGGGCCATGAGTATGGTGGTTGTTACCCAGAAGTACACTTGTGGACGGCCACCCAGGAACGAAGAGATTACCAAGTCCCTCCAAGTTTAGAAGCTTCCAGTGCAGCCTTTTGACAATGGGCTCTGTCTAGAACAATTAAGTTGTGGGGGTGCAACCTGTCAGCTTGACAAGCAGATGTAGAGATGATAGGTGGAACGGGTCTTGCTAGTATGGTTGCATTCTTCTTCTGAAAGTTCTTGTCTCAATTCTCTCCTTTCCATAATACACTCCGCGTGTATAGGATTTCTCGGACAAATTGAGTCTAAAGGTGAAAGTGCACAACCTCTGCAGAGTTAAAACTAAGTACTTAGCCGTGTCCCCGGAAATGGACTACTTCGAGCAGCTGGACAAGGATGGGCAGAAGAATCTCAACACTGTTTTCATAAAGTAAAATTTGACTAAGGAAAGAATTGTTGGTGCACTTGGGCTTTGTCCCTTGGTGCCAAGTCTTGAGGAATAAAATGTTTTACAAAAGATAGGAGAAAACTGGCTTTCTGCAAAATAGCCTCCAACCCCACCAAGCCAGATATGCATATAGACTTTAGACTTGTCATTTTATATCTACCATAGTCACTTGCCAATACATCATTGTATTGACCTCCTTCGGGGGCTGCATATTCAAATGTGCAGGTAATTCTGATGAAGAATAAGATTTGGACTCGAGTCTACACCCAACATGTCTGCCTGTGGCGCATGCTTGAAGCTGAGGCTCATTGTTATTTGCTTTCGTTGTGAACTCTGAATTTTAGCTAGCCTTCATGGCTATGCAAACTTGTAATAAAGCTATACTTGGCTAATATTTTGGATCTCGTTGTAGCAATTTAATACTTATGCAATGATATCCTATATTTTGTACTGTGGTGCTAGCAGTGATCCAGGGACTAGCACATAACACAGGTGTTCCAACTTTAATAAAAGTTGGGGTGCTACATATTTCCTCTAGTACTTGTTGTTTCACTAACAATGTAGAGGAATCAAAACAATTGTTGGAACAAGACATGGACCTCAATGGTGCTTCAAGTAATTCTTCATCTTCCTCATCCATTACTCACTTTTGCCTTATGGCTAAGGAGTCTAAGGTATGTCCTACCTTGAATTCCAATATATCTAATGATAATGATATTAATGATGAAAGTGATAATGATGCCTCCATTCAAAAGAACTTTGATATTGTCTCTCATGCTCTTTTAATGAAAAAACATGCCCATGATAGCTTCTTAGAAATCATGACCATTCTTCTTGAGCGCAAGGAGACAATTGAGGCCTTGGAGACTCGTTGTGACGAAGGATGGGTCTTGCTCGTGATTCCGCGGGTGGGATCCACAATCTTGAGATTGCTCTTAAGGAAGAGCAAGAAACTCGAGTTTCTCTTGAGGAGAAGCTAGAAACTAGTGAGGAGTTAAATAATGAAATGATTGCTAAACTCACTAAAAAATGTGACCATGCTCTTGCCAAACTAAAAATGGGCAAATCCAAATCTCTTGAGTAGACTCTTACTTTTGAATTATCTAAAGTAAAAGAAACCCGTGATAGAGCTCTTGAGGAAGCCATCAACTTCAAAAGAAAGTATAATGAGCTTGTTAAATTGCCCTCTTCTATTCCCAATGATAATGGTGATTGCGCTACTAACTCCATTTCTTGTGAAGCATCTATTTTGAAGGAGAATGTTGAGATAAGGGCTCAATTTGAGTTGCCATCTAGCAAGTATGGGAAGTTGGAGGAAAGTCATGAAAAGATTTCGAGCTCTAATGATGATCTTCTTAATAGCTTTCGAGAAAACAGGGAACTGGCACTGTGGCATCTTGTTAATAGGTTAGTCCTAGAAAATGCATAAAACTATATAAAATGCATATAAAACATATAATAACATGATATAACATAGCATGGAACGTAAGAAATTATGGATACGTTGGAGACGTATCACTACACTCCATCACCATCGCCAACACCACCATCTCCACCGCCGACGCCGTCATCTCCATCCATCCACTCCGTTCCCGCTTTAACATCTAGGGCTAAACTCTGTGTATTTGATAGGGGACACTCTCCCGGTGTTGATTACTCTTGTTATTGATGATATGGAGTGAAACCGTTGAACTAGGGTTTATGTTTAGATTGTTATTCACCATTATATCACCTTTGATCATGTTCATTATGGTGTGTTGTGAGTAGTTCGTTGTGTTCTTGAGGACATGAGAGAAGTCTAGATGTTAGTAGTGAACTATGTTGATTAATATTTGATGTTTTGATATTTAAGTTGCGGTGTCATTCTGCTAGTGGTGTCATGTGAACGTCGACTACATGACACATCACCTTTATGGTCCTAGGGGAATGCATCGTGTACTCGTTTATCATTTGTGGGGTTGCCGGAGTGACAGAAACCTAAACCCCTGTTGGTATTACGATGCACGAGGGATCGCAGGATCTCAGAGTTTAAGGCTATGGTTAGATTTATCTTAATTACTTTCTTGTATTTGCGGATTCTTGCAAGGGGTATAATCATATGTATTAGTCCTAGGAAGGACGGTGCATTAGCATAGGTTCACCCACACGGTACTTACATAAGTACTAAAGATTATTCATCAATATGAAGCGAAAGCACTAGACAGAAATCACGTGTGTCCTCAAGAACGGTTGGCCATCATAAGTAAACAAACCGGCTTGTCCTTTGCTCTCAAAAGGATTGGGCCACTCGCTGCAATTATATTTGTTGCGCTTTATTTACTCGCACTTTATTTATCTGTTATCTCAAAGTCTACTGAAAACTTGTCTGCTAGTGTTTACAGTGAAATCCTCATCAGAACCACTTGTCAACACCTTCTGCTCCTCGTTGGGTTCGACACTCTTATTTTATCGAAAGTACTGCGATACACCCCCTATATTTGTGGGTCATGAGTTGTGCAACTAGCCAAGGATAGAGGGGTCGAGAAGCTGGTGTTGGACTCGGATTGTGCTACTGTCGTGAACCTGTGAGCAAACTGAACAGTCAGGAGTTGGATCGTTCCCCTGATCGAGGAGATCAAGAACGACTTAGAGGGTGTTTGGTTAGATTTTTTTCTTGGCTTCTGCTTTTTGGCTTATAAGTCATAAAAGCACCTAAATAAGTGATTTTGGCTTATGTTACACTATGGTATAAGCCAAAAGCCAAAAGTCAAAAACACCTATTTAGGTGTTCTTATGGCTTATAAGCCAAAAACAAAAGCTAAGAAAAAAATTCTAACCAAACACCCTCTTAAGCGAGTGTGTGGCGTATTGGTAATGTAGTAGCCCTAAATGCATAGGAAGGCTGCAGTAATAAACTTTGTAATGTCTGGTTGGGACCCACTAGTTGGATTGTAAACATGGTAGCACTTCATGCTAGTTAAGGCAACCATTAAATCTAAAAAAAGACTTACGTAGTGCAATTATTATCTTATTAATGCACATATGGAAAAGATTGATGCAAAAACCCATATATAAAATTTTCAAGGATATGCCTTAGCAAGCCATACTAGTTTCCATAGAAGAAGGGCCAAGCGACCAGTATTACAACACGGTGAAAGAGCATTTTCCCTCATGTGTGGTTTTGGTAATTATATGACAATCTATATGGACTAATGTTTGCATTGAGATATCCTTATAGATCTTGTCCATGAAATTGTGGAGTTCATGTGTTGGACTCTTGAAGCTTATGTGTTGAGTGAAGCTTCTTGCAAGTATGTCTTGAAGGATTCAAGGCATCATATTAGTGAAGAAATGTTGGAAGATACAAGGTTGATGAGGATATTGATCAACACACAAAGCTACAAGATCTATCAAGAGCGATCATGTATCTCTTGGGATGGTAAACACTTGTCCGCATAGCTTTGTGAACTAACCCATTATATATGTGTGTGTGTGGTATCATTATATGAGGTTAGGTATCTTCCCATGGGCTTGCATCAAATGAAGATTTCATATAGCTCATGGAGGATGACGTCATGTGGTGATCGTCATCAAGGTGAGATGTGCAAGACCAAGAGAAGCTTCTTGAAGAGATCCTATGCTTGGTGCTTGCAATGGATACATTAAGACGGAGCTAAGCGAGACTCTCCCATTGTGAGCATGGGGGAGTATTTGGAGAAGTCTTCATCAAGCATGTGCTTAGACGCGCAATCAAGAAAAGATGAACCACTTGAAGAGATCAAGATAGTCTTCATCTAACTCAAGTGGAATGCTCAAGGCAAAGGTATGATCTTGATAGGTCTATAGGATAGATAGGCGTACTATCAAGAGGGGCTCTCAAGTTAGTAACTTGATCACATCGTTGTGGAGAGCTCAAACCTTTGCATACTTGGCATATCATATTTCTTGGTTCTTATCTGGCTTTTATGGTGGTGAGGAAATAGAGATTGATTCATCTCCATGTCAAGCTCTTGTTCATCGAAAATGGTCTTACTTTGGAAAACTTGTTGGCTTTCATCCATGTGAGGATTTAGAGCTTGGTTATCTCCATACTAAGCTCTAGTTCATCAAAAACGGATTTCGTATGAATATCTTGTTACATTTTTGATATTGGAGGTTTTACCGCTTTAAATGTTTTAGGAAAGTTAAACCTTTCCCCATTTGGTTTTATCCTCACATGATGGACTATGATGTTTCTATGCACATTCTTATAGAGCTCGTTGTAACGATTACAACGAGCCAAAAATCATCGAAAATGGAGTCTGTATGAAAAAGTTACTGCAATTTTCGTTTCGTTGTTTCTGTCAGTTTTCGGGGACTCGGAAACTCCGAAAAAGTGAAATTTCCGATCACAATTTCCGGTTCAAGTCAGTACCGAAATTTCCGACTGGAGCAAATTTCCGGTCTAAATTTCCGACCGGAATTTCCGGTTTTCTCTGGGTCCAACGGTAAGAATTTATGGGGGGTATAAAAACTCCCCCTCTTCTTCCTCCTTGGCCAATCCAAGGCAGCACGTTTTTCCCCTCTCTCCTACTTCATTGTTGACCTTAGAAAGCTCACTTCCCTCTCAATCCCTCCATTGAATCTTCCATATTCTTTAGGGAAAGTTGAGAGGAGATCTAGATCTACAATCCTACCAATCAATCTCTCCTCTAAGTGAGGGGAACTTAGTGGATCTAGTTCTTGGAGTTCCTTTGTGGTTCTTCTTCTTTGTTCTTCCTCTCTTCTCCCCCCATAAGCATTAGTTGCTTTTGGTGGGATTTGTGAGTGAAGGATTTGACTCCTTTGTGGTTTCCTTTGTTCTTCATCTCTTATTCTCCCATAAACATTTGTTGTTGTGTTGGATTTGAGAGTGAAGTACTTGAGCACTTCGTGTGCTCTTGCCATTGCATTTGCATCGATTTGAGCCCTCCACGAGGATTCATGGTGGTGATACTTGTGAGCTTGTTACTCTTGGGTCTTTGGACCCTAGACGCCTTTTGTGGCCAAGACCTTTTGTGGTCAAGACCTTTTGTGGTCACTTGAGAGCCCCCAATTAAGTTGTGGGTGTGTGCCTCAAGACTTGGGAGCCCCCAATTAAGTTGTGTGTGTGTGTGCCTCAAGAGTTTTACGGGATTCAATCTCCGCCCCAAAGGAGATCAATAGTGGAAGGTGAACTCGCAACCTTTTGTGGTTGAGTTCATCAGGAGAAGAAGGTGAGCCATTGTGGCGTTGCGGCTAACCTGTTATGGTTGCGCACACCTCTCCAAACGAGACGTACACCCTTGGGTGGAACTCAGGAATACATCATCGTCTCCGCGTGGCTCGGTTATTTCTATACCCGAGCTCTTTACTTATGCACTTTACTTTGTGATAGCCTTCGTGCTTGAAGTTATCTATCTTGTTAGCTATCACCTTGTTACTTGTATTGCTTAGCATAAGTTGTTGGTGCACATAGGTGAGCCTAGTATTTATATCTAGGTTGTATGCTTGTTAAAGTAAACCTCTAGTTTTATTCCGCCTTTATCAAGCATACCGGAATTTCCGGGTCATTCTTGGACCGGATATTCCGGCTCCTCGGAAAAAGTTTTAAATCGCCTATTCACCCCCCCCCCCCCCCCCTAGGCGACGTCTATCCGTTCACACGGGCCGACACAAACGCCAAGCGTGCAACCATACCCTAGGCGTTTACAAGAGAATTAAGGGACTACTCTCCAAACCTGCACCACTCCGCTTGTCCTAGGCTACCCCTAAACGGGCCTGCGACTCTCCAGATCTCCCCCTCCTGGCGGATCGTCCCTAGCGCCCTAAGGACGGAGGGGGACTCCCCGTTGAAGACGATGCCGTTGCGGTGCGTCCACAGCGTCCAGGCCACCAAGGACACCACCGTCCGCAGGTCTCTGCGCTCCTTCTCTTCCCTGCAGTCCTAGAGGAGATCCAATCCTGCAGGGTCCGATGCACAGAATGAACAAACTAATGGATATCTATATTCAGATAGCCAACATTGGTTTCGTTTGTATGGCATGTCCAATCATATGTTGGCAATGAACATATGTTTTTCTTTTAAGTGTTTGGATGTTGGAATTGGGCCTTGGAATTGAATTCAACTATCAATTCCATTTCCAAGATGGAAAGGAATTGACCTCCAATTCCAATTCTGTTGTTTGTTTGTAAATGAAATTTATGGTTGGAATCATAGTGTAGGACATGATTCCAATTCCTGTTTGGATGTGTAAAAGATGGAATTGTGTGTTTTTTGAGTTTGGAGAGTTTCACAATATGAACTTTTGTAAATGTATGAACAATATAGTATGTGTATATATGAACTTTGATATATTATTTTGCACATATAATAAAATTTAAAATTTCCAAACTAAGTCATGACAATAGCACAAGGAGAAATAAATAGTTTTCAAGTACCAACAATACATAAATTTGTCTCTACAAGCACAAGTGAGTTGTTATGTCTCTTACACATAGCACAAATAGATAATTCGCAAACAACAAAGACATACATGCTACATAAACCAAACAGTAGGCCGGTACATCGCTCCAAGGTTCAGATCCAACTCTTTTGCAGCATCCATCAAAGAAGTTACCATTGACCTCTTCTAGTGGCGAACATGTTAGAGCAGGGACACCGCTTGAACTTGATTCAGATGATACTCCTACAATGAAACATTCAAAGACGATATTGTCGGGATCTTCAGACCCTTCATACATTAAAGCAACAAATCTGTTTGCAGAATTTGATTCGAACGGAACTCCACTGCAGAACCACTCCAAAAACTTCTCAGTATTTTTTAATGGTAAACATAATAGAGCACCTGCTATACTATTTCCGGAGCTTGATTCTATTTCTCTGAAACCAGAAACGCCACTGACACGAGCAGTGACTCCTCGTGCTAAGCGAGTTCAACAGGATCATTCTCCTTTGTGGGGTTCAAATAAGAAGGTGAATCAGTCCATTGCTCTCCAGTTAAGAAGATGAAATGGCTGGAACCTCAGTCCGTTGTTCATGGAACCTGTAAACACACAAAATCGTGGTCAAAATCCAGATCAACTTAGCACTCCAGGGAAGAACAGGGGATCGTTGGGAGCAGGGAGCAAAGGCATCCATGGAGGAGCAGGGAGAGGATGGGGACCCCATGCGCGCCTCCATGACCGCCGTACCCGCCGCGGCCCTTGACCTCGCCCGATCTAGGGTTTTCGGGACGTTGTGCACCGAGGACGGACGGAGGAGAAATGACGAGAGAGAGAGAGGACCGCGGGGAGAGGTCACCGGAGATCTTCTCCAGCGAGCGAGCGAGCGAGCGAGAGGGAGAGAGGACGTACCGCCAGCCGCCGTCGGTTCTTCTCCAGCTAGCGAGCGAGGTCGAGAGCGAGCGAGAAATCGAAACAGGGGAAGCGGTACACGGGGCGCAGGCTACGTTTCCAAGCATTTTCGAGCTAAGTTTCAGCGAAGCGGTACAAGGTGCGGGCGGGTGCTCCTAGTTGCCGCCCTAGGCGGACGGAGCCCAGCTCCGCGCACCCCCTCCCATGTTCACGCGTTCTAATGGGCCGGCCTATTATGTACTTTTTCCATTTTTGGCTTTTTTAATTATGAACATTTTTAAAAACTGAACATTATTTAAACTTAATTTTTAAATTTAATTTTTTCGAAATGTGAACAAATTTTTATTTTAAAATACATTCTGCTTGAACATTTTTTAAAATGAAAACATTTTTAATTTATGAAAGTCGAACATTTTTAAATATAGAAAGACAGTACTAAAATTTAAATATTTTTTAAAACTAAATAATTTTTTATATGAAACAAATTTATGTTTGATTATTTTAAATATATACAAAAAACAGAAAAAATAGAAAAATAAAAAGAAACAACAAAAAAGGAAAAAGAAAACAAAAAATGAAAAAGAAACGAAATCAACTTCTTAATGGGCCAGCCCACTCCGCCGGGAGTGCGCAGAGCTACCCTAACTCCGACCTGTGCTGAGACTAGGGGTGTGTTTGGTAGCGCGGTCCGCTGAGAAAATGTCATCTCACCCAATTTTTGGTTGTTTGGTAGTTCGATTTTCTCTCCTCAGCCATGCCCACCTCATGCGAAAAATGCCTCTCAGCCATGTCCAGTTGAGAAGTGGAAATCGGGCTTCACAACTCGGCCAGGCTGAGCTCATACGGAAAAATCCCCACACGTGGGCCCCACTGAGCGTCGGGCCGTGAGCCCCTTCCACCCCGCGAGCTCATTTCCCCATCCACCCACGTGATCCTTTCGACCCAGAGCACCTCGCCGCACCTTAGGGCTCACGCTGACACCCACCGCCGCCTACCAGGTCCCGCGCCGCCTACAGCGTCGACAGCCGCCGCCACCCAGGGCCTTGCGCCGACGACCAACGCCCAGGTCGCCGACCAACGCCTCGCGCCCCCGACCAACCGCCAGGGACTCGCGCCACCGACGCCGTCCAGGGCCTCGCGTCGTCGGCCATCGCCTAGGACCAACGCTTCATCCTCGCCTGGCCATGGATGGCCACGAGCGCCCAGGGATGCCGCCACCGCCGACCTACCCACCACACGGGTCTGATTGGAGGACCTGATTGCTTTATAAAATTCTGTTCAAGGACGTTTATGTAAAACTTTACACAACCTACCAAACACACAATAAAATATCAGCCCAACATGTCTAACCTCAGCTTGGCCCAGTTGAGAAACTTTGGGGAGACCCATACTACCAAACACATCCTATGATTTCGGCAGCTGCTTGGAATTGGAGCGTGATTCCACGGGCCAATATCTAGACCACACCAAACAATTGAATTTGGTCTGGCAATTCCAGATTGACGTTTCCTGGCCCAATTCCAATTCCAACATCCAAAATATCGCAACTTGGTAGAAAAGGAATAAGGGGAAAAAATGGAGTACTACGGAATGCCAAATTGGCAATCAATCCAGGTTGGAATTAGACATTTTTGTCCTTGGCTGCAGTTGACAAGCGTGAGTGATCCGTAGCTTCGTTCTTCTCCTTTCCTCCAATGGCTACCACATCCAACTACCCCGAGCACGACGACGAGGAGGAGGAGGAGGAGGAGGACGATGATGAATTCGACGGCGATGACGATGAGCCCTCCCCGCCACTGTCTGCTGGCAGCGAGGAGGATCGCCTCGAGGCCGTCCTCCGTCGGCTCACGGCGGACAAGGTCCGGATCCGGGTGCACGACGTCGCGATCCGGGGATGCGCCCGCACGCGCCGCGCCGCGGCGGAGGCGGCGGTGGGGTCAGACCTCGCGCGCGCCTCCACCGTGCCGGAGCTCCTCTGCGCCGCCTCAGCGGCCGGCGAGCGGCTCCGTCGCCTCGGCGCCTTCGAATCCGTCTCCATCACCCTCGATGCCGCGCCACCGGGGGTACCTTCCGACGGGAGAGGCGGCGTTGTAGTCGTCCTTGTCGATGTTACCGAGGCTCGAGGCCGCACTGCCGGCGGTCTCGGCATCTTTGCCAACACGGAGGTACACACCGATCTCAGCCAAACCAGTCTTCTTTTTGTAGAACTGAACTCACTTGCAATGCACGATCTGTCTTTTGATTGACTGACCTATTAAGATTAGATCACACAGTCTTGCTTCAGTTTAGGGACGATGTCTAATATAGCCAATTCAGGCATTCAGCTAAAACAATAGATAATTGCTTACTACTCTTACTTTAAACAGTTCTTTTTAAATTTATCCCTTATTATTCTTTCATAACGATTAGAGAATGCTTTGCCAGTTTTCCTTACTTTGTAGCCTTTATTCAGAAGGTATATGCATTGTGTTGGATGATGGATATGAGTGAGGCAAATTGAGGCGTGTGTAAATGTGATTTATCTCAAAAGATTGGAGCATGCAATTCTTGCATTTAATTTGGAAAAAACGAGAAAATTCTCTTATCTAGCACTAAGGAATGGACTATGATTGTTCTTGCATCAACGTGTTACATGTATTCTATGGTCTTGTACCATAGTTTTGCTAACATTTCATAGTTTCATACTCGTATGCTTATGGATGGAATGAAATGTAGCAATGCAACAATCAAGCTTAAGCATATCTTCTGGTAGAGAATGCCCTGCTTGTTATTATCGGCTGTTCTAATCCAATGGATTATCAGTCTTTTTTTTGAAGGTAAGTACTGTGAGGGAGAACCCCCACAGTTATTGATTTTCCATTATAATGATCAGCACCGAAAATACAGCAAAAGTTTAGGGTGGGTGAAAAGGAAAAAAGATTAGCCTATTACAATTCATAATTTCTAGTCCACTCAATAAGAGGTAGAATGAGTGCCTCCTTGACTATGTCTATGGAGAGGAAGATCAGCTACGAAGTTGTTATTCCATCGCCCCCAATGTGGAGGAATATCTCTGAAGATCAGGTCGTTTCTTGCTTTCCATATATTCCATGCCGCACAAGATATCACCTCCATAAAACATGGCCCATTGAACAATGCCTTAGCAGCAGTTAGGCGGTCACAAATGTCAGGTCTGTTGTCCCAATGTCCCATGTGATGCCAATTGCATCCCAGCATCTCTTGGCGTACACACAGTCGAAGAAAAGATGGTCCCTGGTTTCTAGGATATTTGAATTACAGAGCACACATTCTGGACCATCCTCAATAATCCATTTTCTTCTTATCATCATATCTTTTGTATTAAGTCGATCACGGAGTAGCAACCAAACAAAAACTTTGAGCTTGGGAGAGACTTAGATTTCCACACCGATTTGTAGATGGCCTTTGTAGACAAGCCCGAGAAGATGAATTTATAGTAATTTGCTGGTGTGAATTGTTGTTTCCCCAGACAAACACACGAGTGTCTTCAAGTTCAGAGGCATGATCAATGGAGCCAAGTTTCTGAAGTATCAGTTCACGTTCTTCAAAAGCTTCCGGGGAGAGTGGCAGCATGAAATGATGATTCGGTTCTACGGCTGATGACATGTCTCCCACTGATGCATCTTCATTCAGCACAAAAGAGAAAAGATGTGGGAATCTATCACATAGCAACTCATTCCCCCACCAATTATCCTTCCAGAATAGCGTCAAGCGGCCGTTGTGAACTTCTGATGTAGTAATGCTTCTGTATATATGAACTAATTTGAAAATGTCCCTCCACCAGAATGATCCCCTAGGGTTTTGCGCTTGTGGGGGTGAGTCATCATATAGTGTCCAAACCAATTTAACCCAGGGGATGTCAGCTTTGCAAAAGAACTTATGGAGCTGTTTAAGTAGTAATGCACAGTTTTGAATCTCCAAGTTGAGCACACCGAGCCCCCCCTGTTTTTTTGGTGTACAAACAATCGGCCATGCAACTAGGGAGTGTGAAAGTCCTGTAATTTCATTCTTGTTCCATAGACCATTTCTTCTTCCTTTATCAAATGTCTTGATAAATCCTTTGGGAAGTTTAAGCGCACTAAGAAAGTGAATCGGCAGCGAAGAGAGCACCGAGTTAACAAATGTGAGTCTCCCCCCGGAGTCTAACAGTCTAGAGCTAGCATTGAGTCTCCTTTCCAGTAGATCAGCAAGAGGTGATAGGTCCTGAATCGTAGGTCGAGAGGTACCAAGAGGCAGTCCCAAGTATGGGAAAGGCATCGAACCAGTGTTGCATCCGAAAATTTGTGCAAGTTCATGAAGCTCCGTCTCATCAATGTTGATTGGCATCATGGAAGTTTTGCTGTAATTTATTTTCAAGCCAGTGGCTAATTTAAATGCTCCTAGAATCTCTTTCAGGACAAGAAGTTGTCTTGGGCATGCTTGCATAACAACCAATGTATGATCCGCATATTGCACAATGGGGAAATCCGTATCAATTAATGGAATGGGTGCCGTAAGTTCTCCGAGTCTAGCATGAAAATTGATCATTGATTGCAATAAGTCAGCTCCTTCCACAAAAAGGATAGGTGATAGAGGATCGCCTTGGCGAACACGTCTGCGGCATTGGAATTTCTTTCCAGGTACACCGTTGAGAAGGACGGCAGAGAACCCTGTTTGGAAAATAGTCCTCATCCACATAATCCATCTATCGTCATAACCTTTGCATTCTAGAATTTTTATCAATGCATCATGGCCAATAGAATCAAAAGCCTTAGAGAAATCCAATTTTAGAATAATGTTTTTCCTTCTCGAGTGATGACAGTGATGAATATATTCATAAGCCCACCCCACACAATCTTGGATAGTTCTATTTTTCAAGAAGCCGTACTGATTGGCATGAACAAGATATAAAATCTTTCCTTGTAGACGATTGGCCAGGACTTTAGTAATAAGTTTGAAGCATGAGTTCAAGAGCGAGATAGGTCGATAATCACTTGGAGACACTGGTGAGTTAATCTTCGGAATTAGTGTGATGTATGCATCATTAATACTCTGTAAATTCACCTGTCCACTCCAGAAGTCGTTGAAGAGGCGATAAAAGTCATGCTTGATAATGGGCCAACAAGTTTTGATGAATAATCCATTAAAACCATCAGGACCGGGTGCTTTGTCTGTTGGCAGCTCCTTGACTGTATCATCGATCTCGGTTTCAGTAAATGGGCAAGATAGTGAGGTGAGGTCGATGGAGGGTTGAAGATATGTACTAAAATTAAAGGTTGAATGGAGTGGTACATGGACACCCAAGAGATCTTGGAAGGACGACTTCAGTATCAGTATGCTAGCTTTCTCATGATGCTCAAATACAGTTGTACCATCATTTCTTGCAATGGAGGAGATGGTATTGATCCGATATCTTATCGTAGCCATGGAGTGAAAATACGACAAGTTCTCACTACCAAATTTTGCCCATTTGGCTGTGCAGCGTTTCTTCCAATATTCTTGTTTATAGTGCAGTAACTGGCCCAGTTTCTCTTTAATAATGGATCGAAAATTCCACTCAGTTATGTGAAGAGTTCTCTGATCTTCAATATCATCCAACAGAAGGATAGTATTATTGCAATTGCACACTAGCTTATTAATAATCGATAAGCTAATACTCCATTTCTTCAGGCCTTTGCGTAATAGTTTCATTTTTGCTGTAAGGTTTTTGGCACTGTCAACAATGGATGATCAGTCACTCATGCCATCCATTTTTTTTCCTTTATAAATCTCTTGCAGACTAGATCATGCTCAGTTGAAGGTTCACTGAGGTTCAAGAATCTATTTGGATACTGTGAGACCTGGGATGCATCTGGCATTCTTGGTCTAGATCAGACAATGGAGCTCAGTGTTGGAGCATCTGTACCAAGAATTGGAGCAATACCAACTCCATTGATGGCTCGCGTGTCATTTCTCTCAGAGAACTGGTTAAAGTCCTCAATCAAAGAACACCTGATGGGTCTTTCTGTTGGTTTGCTCTCCACGATGAACCATAACCTTGCCTACAATCTCTCATGGAGAAATATAACTGACCCAGCGCGGATGCCATCTAGTTCCATAAGGGAACAGTTAGAGCATAGTCTACTATCCTCTATGAAATATACATACAAAGTTGACCAGAGAGATTCAAGCATAAGACCGACACGTGGATATGCTTTTCTTTCATCCTCTCAAGTTGGAGGTCTTTCCCCAGACAGCAAAAGCACACGGTTTATTAGACAGGTATATTGAAAATCTGCATGTTTGTAGTTGTACTTTGTATTTCATTTCAGGATGCAAATTCTTGCCCTTTTTGAATATCTGCTCCACTTGAAAAATCAGCAAGTTTGATTTCGAATAAAATAGTCTCTATCTTCATTTTCTAGAATATAATATACGTAGGTGAAAAATATTGATGTAGCATCTGAACCTATTCAAACAGAAACATCAAGAAGTAGCACAAAACACATATCTTGTTAGCATAACTCTATTTTTGTTCATACTTTATCAGGAATTTGATCTTCGAGTAGCTATGCCACTGGGTATTTGGAGTGGTGCTCTGAATGCCGGAGTGGCTGCAGGGGTCATTCATCCATTAGCAAGAGGATCAATGGGCTCTATCTCACCACTTCCAGAACGTTTCTACTTGGGTGGCAATAAGTCTCTTGTTTGCCGCTTGGGCGGTCCATCATCTCTACTGGGCTTCAAGTCAAGAGGGCTGGGACCGACAGACTCGCAAACCTGTGCCCCCAAGAATTCTGAAAATGGGGCTTCCATTTCTCCTGAGCTAGATGCACCAGGAGGCGACATAGCAATCACAGCCTTTGCCGATCTATCTTTTGATCTACCCCTGAAGCCACTCAGGGATCTTGGGATTCATGGCCATGCATTTGTCTCAGCTGGGAATCATGCTGATTTCAGAGAACATGATATCAGAAGATTTTCCCTTACTGAGTTCCTAAAAACGTTCAGGAGTTCTGCAGGATTTGGTGTAGTTGTGCCGACCAGACTGTTTCGCATAGAGGTTTGTCCTTGGCATCCCTCATCTGCATCATTGAAGTAACCGGTGAAATCACATTATTTTTTCAATGATATAAGATATAAAAAATATGAGTTGTACTTACTGAATAGGTGTTTCCTTTTTTTCCAGATGAATTACTGCCACATCTTAAAACAGTTTGACCAAGACAAGGCGAAGACAGGCATACAGTTTAACTTCTCTTCTCCCTAATTTCTGATGCGACACCTTATTAAAATGAATATTTGTATTTTTTTTATATGGCCCCACTTGTCATTCTTTTTTCTTCAAGAACTTGTGAGCTTTTCTTAGAAACTTACGGACTGTAGATGATGATGAATTCCTGTCTTGGTTTGTGGATTAATTACTGTGGCCTGTAAAGTCTCGAATCTGAATGGAAAGACAGAGAGCTTCAGTTTTAAGGCTGATCAGCATGCTTCTGGAAGTGAGAGAAATAGTGATGTATAAAAGAAAGATTGTACAGTGCACTGTGTAAATAATTTCCTGGAATTATTTTCTGAAAATTCTTAGGAATTGGATGTTTGTTATCTTACTATTGTGATTGCATAGATAGAAATTGACGCCTAGTACCGAAGTAACTCGGATCTTGCCGTGTATATCATAAGAAAATTCTTTGTTTACAATAGAACAGCAGCGCACATGTCTTTCAGTTATTTCAGAACAGTTCTATTGTTGACCTGAAGAGCATGTACATATATATCCAGAAGGGACAGCAGATTGAGATCTCCAAGAAAATGGCTACATCTCTGTCCAGGTGCACAGGTACGTATCTCTTTTTCTGCAGTTGCAGGTAAAGCCGCAGTCACTCTGTTTGACATAATATGCCACGGGTTGGTGAACCTAAAAATTGTTGATTATGTTTGGCTTACTATTGAACGAAATATTTTTTTTTCTCCAAGAGTCAGTACCTGCGCTCTAATTAGTTTCTTATTGCTATCATATATAGGCTTCCGTCGCAGAGATACTTTTACAGTTTCTGTTTCTGTATACCTATCTTCCAGTTTCTTTGCATGATCAACCTGCAACAGATATATTTATGATTCTGTTTGATGATCTGTCTAATCACAAGTAAATCAGAAAAAAAATAGTGAATGGACTATTATTGCAGCTAGGATGTTGAGCTGTCCAAGTTAGTTAGTCTTGGAAAGGGGGATGAAGAAGAAAAAAGTGTATTCTTTAATGAAGATAAAAAGGCTAGCTCTGATTTGCTTTCAAACAAATCTAACACGGAATGGAATTAAGGAACTGCTTTGTACTCCCATGCATGTGTCAATAATGAAAATAATGCAAAAGGAAATTTGGACATGCATTGCTATAAAGCTATATTCTCTAAGCATGCATGCATATTTGCTGAGATTTTCCTTTTTTATTAAATGATGTTGTCAGCTGGTCAATATGTTCCTTTTGCTTAGATATTAAAATGCATGAAATTTATGAGATAAACTGAATAAATTCAATCAAGGAGGACGAAGACATCTATTGGACAACCAGTACTATTTGCACTGCCAAATAGAGTATACTGCCAGAGATGTCACCTTCCTATTTTTTTGTTGCGGAAGAAGGAAAAGGAGAGTCAAAAAGAAGAACTTAATTGTGTACAACAAGTACCCAAAAGTTAAAGTGTTATCAGCTCAGTGAACATCATCCAATCAAAGTTTGATTAAGGTATCTAATGTGTCATGGTCACTACTTCATACACAATGTAATGATTGTCCTGTGATCATGCCACAGGGCCTGTACTTGCAGAGATTTGTGCTCTGGTACACTAGTGGCAAACGTACTAATTTGCTCCAACCACGTTAGTTTATCTGGGTTAAGTCTGAGGTTTTCATCCAACCTGAGTATATGTAAATAAAATGAAAGATAATGGGTGACTAGGTAGCACTAGCAGTATGCAGCAAGGAAAGATGAGATATGGACGTTGACATGTATGGCATTGCCTCAACCTTTCCAGATTAGTCAATTTGAGAACCAGTATTACATCCATCTATCTTGTTTTTGCTTGGATATTCTTGTTCTGATCCACTATATGTTGTTGCGCAGACCAAAAAGTTTATTAGAGTATATATGATTTAGCTACTTCCTACTACTTTAGTTTACAGGTTCTTGCAGACCTGGTCCCGTATATGTGTATGGTGATGCAAGTCATGAATGATTAATTGGATGTACCCAAACTCAAAGCATGTACCTTTCCCTTTCGTTTGTTCGGAAGTTCTCTCCTCTCCAACCTGGCTGTCCTATGCCCATTCTGAAATGTATGCATGTCCCCAATGTGTAGTCAAGCTTTTGGAAGTTTGACCATTAAGACCCCTCACATTCTCATGAAGTGCATCAATTATTCCTCTATGAAAATGGTGTCAATAGATTCATCTTGCAAAATCATTTTTGTGCTACGCATTTTTTTTCAACACATGTTTTTTTTCAACACATGTTACAATTATAGTCAAGTATTGCATTGGAGACTATGAAAAGTCAAAAAAGAAAAACTGACATAAGTTTTTAACTTTTTAGGAACCTCCTGTTGGTGATAGAGTAGAGCAAGTCCAGCAGTTCCCTTAAAATGTCTCCCCTATATGTGTATGTAGGGGACTGTCACTAAAAAAATCTACCCTAAAATATGTTCAACTCCAGCAGTTCCCCTAAAACATCTCCCCTATTTAAATTTTTTATCTTTTTTTTTATATTTTAAAAATATTGTATAACTAACATGTAAAATCCAACGGCTGCCTCTGTAACTTGTAGTGTTAAAAACTTATCCATCGTCAAAATCTGAAACATAAACAAAAATCTCACGAATATCGACATATTGCAGTGTCAAAAAACTCATTAATATCGGGATAGGGGAGTCTTCCACCATAGGGGAGACGAGCGAGTAGAACCGGGGGCGCCTATAAATCGGGGGAGCGTTGAGTGAACTGCTGGGTGGTTGTTTTTAGACTTTTTCCCCTAAAAAACGTATAGGGGAGGGTTTGAGGGAACTGCTGGACTTGCTCAGGAATACGCAGCCTCGTTCAATCCAGGACATACATTTTCTAAGCGCAGGGAACAAGACTGCATACATGCACTACTATGTACAAACAGAGGTTTGATTGATACAATACACCAAATTGAGCATGGAAGCTCGATCATGGGCATGCACCCACACACGTTCATATATGCATGCATGTGCAGTGACTTTGTTGGACATGTTAGAAGTTTGTTAGTCTAGGGTACTTGTCTCTGGATCTCTCATTTTCACACCTACTGGCTAGCCGGAGACCGCAGATGGCTACAGGCCAAGCATGCTAGTTAGGAACCAAGGACTTTGGAGTACTTAACTAACTTTAAACACTAGCTTATTAGTTGTGCCTCCTTTTTCTCGAGGAATAATTGTCCCTCTCCTTGATCGACCAGCAGAGCAGCACGTACGTACTGGTCAGTTTTCTTTTCGAAAGGATCAGGCGGTACTACTAGCTCTATTGTACTGTAAAGTTTTAGGGTTAATTGCATCGTTCACCATCTTCAGAGGCCGGATCTATCTTCCCTTGCAAAAGTATGCTTCCTTCCAAGACCTCGCCACCCACATAAATATGTGTATGTGATGAGAGTGAGATCATCACTTGCCTTGCTATATCGTCTCACACACGCCACACCAGCTTAAATTCCCAGATGCATCTTGACAAAGTTTTGTAGATAGATAGGCAGATAGAATTGAGTGATGACCTCACCTTTAATTTGGCATCTCTGTCTTTCTCTTCACAACTCACTGCATCAATGACGATATGAACAGAGCAGCAGCAAGGTCATCAGCTAGCTAGATCATTGTAGTCTCCCATGGAAACAAGCAAGGGAAGCGATGGCAGCTCGGGCGCCTCGGCGAGCAACGATGACAGCACAGTGGAGGAGGAAGGAGTTGGCCATCAGCAGGAGGACACCACCCTCAGGGGGAATTCTTCTTCCTCGTCGGTTCGCCCCTACATCCGCTCCAAGAACCCACGCCTCCGCTGGACGCCGGAGCTCCACCACTGCTTCATCCGCGCCATTCACAGGCTCGGTGGCCAAGATCGTAAGACTTACATTCAGTTTACACGATCTTAGCTAGCTAGCTAAACCAATCGAGATGCTGATTTCATGTTTTGTGTATAGGTGCAACTCCTAAGCTCGTTCTTCAGTTGATGAATGTTAGAGGGCTTAGCATAGGCCATGTCAAGAGCCACCTCCAGGTTTACATTTTTTCCTCACGATGATCTTTCACTTCCTCCTTTGGTTATTAATTGATGTATGTCCTCTTGACTGATGTTATAAATCCAATCATATTCAGATGTATAGGAGCAAGAAGATCGATGACTCGGGCCAGGGTATGAGACTGACAGTGGATGATTTTTCTTTCATGGTTGTTGGTATGTTTATTTGTCTCTGAGATGGTAGACTAAATTTGTGCAGTCATAGGCCATGTCCCCTTGCCTGGTGCCTTCTATCATCGCCAGATAGGTGCTGGCACCATATTGTCAAGGTAGTTGGATCAGTACAATCGGATCTACACCTTCAGTTTCTTGCCTAGCTAGCGAATCATTCAAGTAATCGATCATAACTTAGCTTAATCTGGCTGATGTCCTTGATCATTATGAACTAGGTTCGGCACTACCGCATGGCCTCAATGGAGCAGCTGTCATGGACCATACTGGGTCCATGGTCGCCCATTTCTTGGATCAAAACTCTACAACTCATCAACATCTCAAGCAGAGGCGGCCTTCCTTCGGACCCGAATTCAACATGTAGCTAGAACTGCATCTAGCATTCCGGGATTGATGATCCAAGGCAGCCCGTCTCGGGATGACAATCACACCATGAACCACCAACATACACGAACGCTGGAAGCAACGGTGAGCAACAATGAAGATACCCGTGGTCCTGATCTTGAACTCAATCTCTCCCTCGGAATCGCCACACCACATAGCGAGACGAAACGGAAAAGATCAACCTGCAGCTGGATGAAAGAAAAGGATAGTCAGAATGGAGCCGATGAAGAAGAAATGGATGAGATGAGTATATCGCTGTCCTTGTTCACTCCTGGGGATTCTCCTCGGAAAATGAGTAGTAGGGCACTGGAGCATCAGTAGATGTCAGTGTGGATATTAAGAGAGAGGAAGATGAACATCCTACAAGGAGGATAAGTACTCTTGGTCTCACCATATGATCAGCACGCAATGTGGTGATATCTTGTGGTACTTATCCAAACATAAATATGCATGTTACGTACTATTATGTAGAGGAACATATACACCTATGTTATACCATACATGGTGCGTCACCTATGTGTATGATATTGTGGTGCTTTTCGATAGAATTCTCATTTTTTATCTGAAAACAAAATCGTACTAAACCTAGAATAGATTCCAGACAGGAACATATGTCCTTGAATCTAAGTATGTATATATATGCTGCAGGACATATATGGTCTAATCAATTCGTACATATCACCTTGATAAAGCACACTAGTATGACATTGCCATTTTCAGATAACAGACGAGCATGCTCACGTCCTCTGTGAAGACATGCATGCACGCAGTCAAATTTTACTACAGTATGCATCTTTGACAAAACAGTATGGCTTACGGACTTGTTCCACAGAAAATGACGTTTAGATCCACAAGTCCATCCACATAAAACCAGTTAACAGGGTATCAGGTGTGGAATTGACTAGCCAGCATATATATAGTCCATTGATCCATTCTGAACTTGCCGTCGTTTTCGTGCTTCCGTGCCTGGAGAAGTTGTAAGAAAATGATCGATGGTCCCGATTCAACGCAAAATGTACGTCCGATTCGGTTTGGCGACCAGGTTTTCCTTTGGTTTGGTGTTCAGAGAAAATGGAGGCATTTGTGCTTTGTCATGTTGCTGCACATCGTCAAGGTACCCTCAGTCAGTTTGTTCTTGTTAGGCGCCGCTGGTTGATTTGTTGAATGTTGCCCCCTCTCTCCCGTGGTTTGGAACAGTATCCTCCTTGATGGGTGAAATGCGGCCACGATCATCCACCGGCACCCCCGAAAATCTGTCCAGGGAATCTTGTGTTCAGCTTGGGTCGTATAACATTTTTTTTCCGATTTGAAGGTGCCGGCCGCATCTGCCCCAAATGGCAGATAACTTTTTGACCATTTGCAAATTGTTAACAATAGATGATTTTCATTCGACATATCCCAATGCAATTTATACTAAAACTAAACCTAATCCAAAGACATGAGGTAGTTTCCACTTGATACTCCATAGGACAGACCAACGTTTGAAGCGGTCCCAACCACCCCTCGCGTCCGCTCCCTGGGGCGACGCCAAGTTCCCAAACCCTTGCGTTGTCAGTTGTCAGCCCCTCGATCTGCGCGTCCCCTGCTACCTCTGCCGCGCCATTGGCCATGGTAGCGGTGGGTCCTGCGCCAATGTGCCTGGGCATGTGGATCGTGGCGGTGTCTCGATGGGGCTGTTGGGGCGGAATCACGGGAGATCATCGAGTGAGGTTGCTTTGAGACTAGTCATAGTGGGAGTAACATAGGTAGTAACATAAGTGCCACATAGATAAAAATAGTTATGTGGCAAGTATTTAATGACGAGAGAGGTGATGATGGTATCATAGGTAGATACCGTAACATAGCAGATTTCGAGACAAAATGAGTCTATAACCTAATAAATGCATGATTATATGATACTACTCCTATGATACTCCCCACTATTGAGATAGTAACATAGACTAGTATCATATGCATGATACCACTCTATGATACTCCCCACTATGACTAGTCTGAGCAGCGACCTCGGCCAGGCGACAGTAACCTGCTTCTCCCACGATCACCGATGTGTGCAGGTGATCCGCGTGCATTGACAGCTGTTTTGGGTCTAGGAGCCGGTCCAGATTCCTCCCCATGGTGGCTTTTGGTTGGCTGATGACGCGTAGAGGGCCGGTGAGGGGCTGTTAGTGGGCCTTTGTTATACTTGTGTATCTTAAAATAATTTTTGTAATCATTGGTGTATCTTAAAAAAATTTTTTTTTTAAATCAGAGCAAACTATCACACACTTGTAATTCAAATTTGAATTATTTTCAGAAAACGGTATAAAGTTATTCAAATAAGAGAAATTAGGTAGAAATCGAGAGAATTTCTAATATTTGGTGATTATCTATCAAACATGGAATACCCTTCATGAAAATTAGATGGGTGCAATTCTCTTAATTAGTTTGTGTACCTACTTCATAAAAAAAATCATTTTTACACCTCAAAAATATAAAATCATATTTCTAAAATGAAGGAAACTCGGTTCAGTACCTATGTTTCACTGACACGCCTATTGATGTGGTTATACCCGATGGGTACACCCAGCGGGCTATATTAAACGTTGGATTCCTGGCAGGCCCAGTTGCTGACCCATATAAAGAAGAAGATGAAGTGCTTTTTGGTAGTAAGGGTATGAAGCATGTTAGGCAGTTTCTGCCGACTTAGGTATGTAATAAATGTAATCCTAGTCGCATCCAAACTCCTGAGACCTGGATCCCTATATATATGGGTCAGGAGGGAAGAGGAAGGGACGCGCAATCATATAACCAAAACCCTAGCGAGGCTACGACTCGCCGGGTTATCCCTGTATTCATATTGTGAGATCGATAATATAAACCCGACGAGCAACTATTTGCTTGTCAGCCGTCCAAATTTGCCAACACCCATATATTCTTCTTGTTGACACAACCCTAGGTACATCACCATGTGACTTGTCGAGTTAATCCCTCGTCAATTGGTGCCGTCTGTGGGAAAGAAGGGCGTTGGATCAACGGAGTAGGCGGCTCCATCAGCAGCAGCAGCGACAGGGCCGTCACGGGTGCCTCTCGACCTAAGGAACTCGTATGCACTCGTGACCTTCGAGTTCGTCCCACACTCGGCCTCGGAGTTCGCACATGTATACTCAGATATGGATTTGACTTTTGGCAGCTTCCGGTTCTTGGTCAACCAGTGGGGAACTATCCATGTGGCGAGCCCAGTCGGATCAGCAAACATGGGCATCAAGATCGCATATGCGTCACTTGCGGGATCCACGACTCCCGCGTCTTCATCAACAGTCAAGATCGCATCTGCGTCGCTCGCGGGATCCACAACTCCTGCGTCTTCATCAACAGTCAAGATCGCATCTGCGTCGCTCGTGGGATCCATGACTCCCGCGTCTTCATCAACAGTCAAGATCGCATATGCGTTACTCGCGGGATCCACGACTCCCGCGTCTTCATCAACAGTCAAGATCGCATCTGCGTCACTCGCGGGATCCACGACTACCGCGTCTTCATCAACAGTCAAGATCGCATTTGCGTCACTCGCGGGGTCCACGACTCCCATGTCTTCATCAACAGTCAGGATCGCATCTGCATCACTCACGGGAGTTTTGATTCCCGCGTCATCGTCAGCAACCAAATCCACGCCAGTTTCGTCCTCGAGCACTATAAACCCGTTCGCTTCTGTCAAGGAGTTAGGCGTGGCGTGCTATTGTTCTGACTGTGTCGCTTCCCAAGTCGCATTACCCCGCAGTGGGGGTTCGTCCGTGGATAGTAAGCGCGAGTACAGTTGCAGGGGGCGCAGCGTGCGCAGTTAGCAGGTTATCCAAGTATGCACGGTGGATGCCACTCCATGAGCCACGCCTACACCGCACCCGGCGCCCCAGGGCACTCAGTACCCTATCATAGTACGGATGGCGAGTGAGGATCTAGAAATCACAGAGGAGATGGCCACCAGGTTGGAGGATATTGTTAACAGAGGTGCGTTGCTACCCATCGACTCCGCCAGGGAGGATTTATTGGCATACCAGTATCTATTACGCAAGAAAAACCTCAAGTTAGTTGAGTTGCAGAACACCCTCAACGAAAGGCAGGCTAGAGCCGACTCGCTCAGTGCAAGGAGACTGGCTTATTCATCCTCGCAGTCGACTGGTGCGGAGCCAGGCACAACGAAGCATGTAAGGACTAGGTCCACGTTAGCCGGGGCTAGGCAAAATTTGAGTAACGTCAGGCAGAAGTTCATGACTATCGCGGACGACAGTATTCCCATCCCAAAAACCACAGCAGCAGTCGTAGCTTCTGTAGCAACCTATCTCAGATCCACCATGCCTCCGTAGGATGACCCGCGACACGCTCTTCACCGAGCTCAGAATGAGGCTTTAGGGCATGTTGGTTCAGCTTTTGTACCAGTCGCTACCCCGACAGGCCGACCAGGGAGCAGCCCTGGTCAGAACCTTCCTGGTACAGGCACCCGTGTATACGGCAGCAGACCAGTTGATCAGTCGACTCCAGGCGGTAACACCCGACGCGGCAGTCAGCGGCAAGAGGAAGGTGCTCAGGACGAGCCGGAAGGTAGCAGGTCCAGGCGCCATCACCGTGACGAGCGAGATCGGGAAGACTTGGAGCGGAGCAGGTCCAGTCAACGAAATCGGAGCAGCAGAGACAGATAAGAGACCGAACAAGAGCGGTCCACTCGACGTCGCCGCGAGAGAGAAGAACGCAGGCGTAGCAGAGAGGAACGGCGGCCGAAGAGGTAGGTCCCCAGTTTTGATCATGATTATGAAGAGGAGGGGTTCGATGCAAGAGACGTAATCACTCAACGGTTAATAAACCGGCGTCGGCACCAGCGCAGGCATCGTAGTCGCACTCCAGGTTCCAGTCATAGAAGTTCAGATTTGAAATCTGATGTCGAGCCATGCGGTGCAATGTGCTTCACTTCGGCGGTACGGGAAACTCGCATGCCAAGAAGATTCAAACTAACTTCAGAGACTCCCAAGTATGATGGCAGTCAAGAGCCATCAGCATGGTTAGAGGACTATACAACGGCAGTAGCGTGTCAGCGAGGGAATACCACGACTGCCATGCAGTACATCCAGCTAATGTTGACGGGAACAGCCCGTGCATGGCTCAGAGGACTGCTGCGAAGTTCGTATGGTACATGGGAAGCTTTTTGTAGTGA
Source organism: Poa annua (assembly GCA_026929855.1). Classification (NCBI taxonomy): domain Eukaryota; kingdom Viridiplantae; phylum Streptophyta; class Magnoliopsida; order Poales; family Poaceae; genus Poa; species Poa annua. The sequence continues at coordinate 60,781,302 of CM049432.1, forward strand.
CTTCAAGAGGAACTTTTCTTCCAAGTTCAAGCGACCCGCATCTTTTCAGCAGCTCCGGCCTTGCAAGCAAAAACCTGGTGAAACACTACGCGAGTACATTCAGCGCTGGACTACCATGAAAAACTCAGGCGCAAACATCTCGGAGGACAACGCCATATTCGCGTTTATACAAGGAGTCAGGCGCAATGACCTGCAGAAAGCCCTAGGTCGGGAAGATCCCAAGTCAATTGCGCACCTCATGGAAATAGCCAATAATTGGGCTGACGGGGAAGACTCAGTAAGGAACGACAGAGTGCCATCGCCAGAAGCCGACGCCAACAGGGCATTAACGGACGTCGCGGCCATTTTGACAGAAGAATCAGGCCAAGGCCGGGGAATGGACGGAGTTGAGCAAGTAGCGGCAGGCTTCCAGGATAACCGGGCAAATCGAGGCACCCAGCAGGGGGAGAACTCGCGTGAAGAGCGGGAGGACGGAAACTTTCTCGACAGAAATCGAGAGGATGCCAACAGAAGACGTGATTTCAAGCCAAGGGGAGCCCGGTTCGAGCGACCCTATTGATCGCCGGCTCAGCAACTCAACGACCCGTGCAGACTTCACCTGTTCAAAGACGATTTCGGCAACTTGCGAGCAACTCACATACTAAAAAACTGCTGCGACTTCATCGCAATGCTGGCTGAGATACGGCGTAACGCCGCGGCAAATTCGACTCTGTCAGCAGGGCAAGTCACGGGAATAGTTCAGGAAAACCGGCAGCAGGAAAACTCGGGTGCACCCCGAGATCAGTACCCGCAAATCAGGGGGGCAATGTACATGATACAGAAAGGGCAGCCATCCAACAGGTGTCAGAAGCTCATCAGTTGCCAAGTTCATTTGGCCATAGCGGCACCACCAGCAGTCCCAGAGTATCTGCAAGGCTCAGAAACTCCAACCGGCTTCACTTGGGCGGATCACCCGCCGTGAGTAGTGCGTCCAGGCCACGCACCTCTTGTCATTCAGGCTTTGATTGGAGGTTTCAGAATGAGCGAAGTGTTTATGGATGGTGGCAGCGGCATCAACATCGTTTTCGCTGAACACTTTGCGCAAGATGAATATGTCACTCGACAATTTGAAGTAGTCTGAAAACACATTCCACGACACAGTGCAGGGCAAGGCAGTGTACCCTCTGGGTTCTTTATGGCTCGAGGTTGTTCTGGGTGACTAAGGATCATTTCAGAAAGGAAAGTGTCGAGTTCGAGGTCGTTGACTGGCCTTCTCAGTACCACATAATATTAGGGCGACCAACGTTTGTCAGGTTTATGGCGGTGCCACACTACGCATAACTTATGCTTAAACTACCGGGACCAAAGGGAGTCATCACAGTCCACGGCGATTTCCGTCGTTCGACGACTGCGACCGAGAATTCAGCAGGATTTCCGAGTCCTTCGGTGCACAAGAGCAGCTTGCGGAGATCGCGTTGGATAATGATCGCACACTGTTCCCTGAGACAAAGAAACCCACCCCCGAGAACTCGTTCAGTGCCAAAAATGACACAAGGGCTCACAAGGTTCACCCGGCGGACAGTGACAACACAGTCCTCGTGTCGTCCAGTCTAGATGAAGCATAGGAAGGCGCGCTCGTCGAGTTCCTCCGTGAGAACTGGGAAATTTTTTCCTGGCACCCTACTGATATGTCAGGTGTTCCCAGGTAACTTGCCGAGCATGCCTTGCAAATTTATCCAGGCACCAAGCCAGTCAAGCAAACCATGCGAAGGTTGTCAGAGCCGAAGTGTGCGGCAGTCGGGTCCGAAATGAACAGATTACTAGACGCCAAGTTCATCCGAGAGTTGAAAAAATCATATTGGGTCGCAAACCCAGTGCTCGTACCAAAAAAATGAGTTAAATATGGGCGAATGTGCATCGACTTCACGTCGCTCAACAAATGCTGCCCCAAGGACCATTTCCCCCTGCCTCGAATTGATCAGATCGTGGACTCGATGGCAGGGTGCGAGCGCCCGCCTTTTCTTGACGCCTACTCAGGGTATCAGCAGATTCAGATGAAGAAGGAGGATGAGGAGAAGACAACTTTTATCACCCCTCACGGTGTATACTGCTACACCGAGATGACCTTCGGGTTGAAGAATGCAGGAGCTACTTATCAGCGGATGATGCAGAACTGCCTGAGGGATCAGATCGGCCGAAATATTCAGGTGTACATCGACGACATAGTGGTCAAGACCAAAGAAACAAGAACTCTGATAGATGATCTGAGGGAAACTTTCGCAGCCCTCAACAAATATAGAATCAAACTCAACCCCACCAAGTGCGTGTTCGGGGTGCCATCAGGGCAGATATTGGGTTACCTAGTGTCCGCCAGGGGCATCGAGGCCAATCCCGAGAAAATTCAAGACCTTTTGCAAATGCCGGAGCCGACAAAGCTCCGTGAAGTCCAGGGACTCGCAGGAAGGGTGGCAGCTCTCAGCAGATTTATCAGTCGGATGGGCGAGAAGGCCCTGCCTTTCTACCAGTTAATGAAAAAGGCGGACAAGTTCGAGTGGACACCGGAGGCGCGAGTAGCGTTCTCAGAGTTGAAGCGGATGCTCACAAACCCTCCTGCTCGTGGTGCCCCGAGAGCAGGAAACTCTGTATTTGTACATAGCCGCCACCAACAGGGTGGTCAGTACGGTACTTGTAGTCGAGAGGCCGGAGGAAGGAAAAGCACAGCCAGTTCAGAGGCCGGTGTACTACCTCAGTGAGGTGCTCACCCCCGCCAAGGAGCGATATCCGCACTATCAGAAGTTAGCATACGGTGTGTTTATGACGAGTCGCAAAGTCGCACACTATTTCACAGAGCACCCAATAGTGGTGGTGAGCAGCGCACCATTGTCCGATATTCTCAACAACTCCATGGCGGCTGGGCGAGTTGTTGAGAATATCGGACAATGGTGCGCTGCTCACCACCACTATTGGGTGCTCTGCGAAATAGTGTGCGACTTTGCGACTTTGCGAGTCGCCAAGTGGAGTATCGAACTTGGTCCCAGAGACATCACTTATCGGCACCCCAAGGCAATCAAAGCCCAGGTTCTGCCAGATTTCACAACCGAGTGGATAGAGGCTCAGTTGCCACACGTCCCTGATTTGTCCAACTCTTGGACCATGTATTTTGATGGGTCAAAACGATTCGAGGGTGCAGGAGCCGGAGTCGTCTTAACCTCACCCAAAGGAGACAAACTGAGATATGTAATGCAGATGGAGTTTAAGCGAGCCACAAATAATGAGGCAGAGTATGAGGCGCTATTGCATGGCATGCGCATGGCCAAAGCTTGCGGAGCAACTCGACTGATGATTTACAGCGATTCGAATCTGGTGGTTCAGCAAACGATGAAGGAGTGCAAAGCAAACACAAATAACGTGCATGCTTACCGTGACATGTACAATGTCATGGAGGGCAACTTTGACAGGTGCGAGCTAAGGCACGTCGGTAGGGAAAGCAACGAGGAAGCGGATATGCTGGCCAACATAGGGTCCAAAAAGGAGTTTGTCCCGCCTGGAGTTTTTCTAAAAATAATTAAGGAGAGATCAGTCAAAATCAAGAATCCGGCCGAATCAGCAGTGGACACCAACACCCCGCAGGAGCAAGGTGAAAATGTGTCGGCTGATCAGCAGCCCGACAATCTATTAACCTCGATTCCTCCGGTCGAAGTGATCCTCATCGAGCCGTCCGGGACCAAACCCTTTTTGTCATATATCACATGTCAGGAGTTGCCCAACGATCCAGTCGAAGCTAAACGTATTACTCGACGCTCCAAGGCTTTCACAGTCATTAACAAGGAGTTATACAAGCGGAGCATCTCGGGAATACTACAGAGGTGTATAGCACCAGAGGATGGACGGGCAATCCTAATGGATATACATGCCGGTACATGTGGGCATCATGCGAGCAACAGGGCACTCGTTGCGAAGGCCTTAAGGGTAGGTTTTTATTGGCCAACTGCCATGCGAGACGCAGAGGGCTTGGTCCGGAAGTGTCTCGGCTGCCAGAAGTACGTAACCAGACCGCACGCCACTGCGTCTGAGCTCAAGACCATCCAGCTAGCCTGGCCTTTTGCGCAGTGGGGTCTGGACATGGTTGGACCACTCAAGAAATCATCCCACTGGTCATACTTTCCTTCTGGTCGCAGTCGACAAGTTCACCAAGTGGATTGAAGCAGTTCCCGTCACAAATGCCACCGCGACTTCCGCAGTCAATTTCATCAAGTCTATAATCTTTCGCTTTGGTGTGCCCAATAGTATAATCACTGATAACGGGACCAACTTCAAAGCAGATTAGTTCCAGGACTTCTGTACTTCGCAGGGTATCAAGCTCAAGTACGCATTTGTTGCGCACCGGCAGTCCAATGGTCAGGTCGAAAAGGCCAACGGGCTAGTTTGCAGCGGATTGAAGAAGAGGCTGTTAGTACCACTAAAACGAGCAGCAAGCGCCTGGGCAGAGGAGTTGCCCGCCGTACTCTGGAGTTTGCGAACAACGTCTAACAGGTCTACGCAGTTCACTCATTTCTTTCTGGTACATGGAGCCGAGGCAGTTATGCCATACGACCTGAAATTCGATGCCCCCGAGTGGTGGCGTGTGATGAGGAAGATTCATATGATGCACTCGAAGACGGCGTTGACACGTTGGATGAAGCTCGTGATGTTGCCCTGGCCAGAACCGCCACGTACCAACAAAGCTTGAGGAATTACCACAGTCGCCGTTTGAGACCACGCTCGTTCTCCGTTGGCGACTTGGTCCTTCGGCTGAAGCAGAAGAAAGTTCACAAGCTCGCGTCCCCATGGGAAGGACCCTTCGCAGTTACAGAAGTCATCGGCGGGGGAGCGTACAGGCTGAAGCACGCGGGCACAGGGGAACCGTCCCACAATCCATGGAACGTGGCGCACCTACGCTGGTTCTATGGGTTGTCTTTAAGTACCTAGAGTTCGTTGTCTGTTAGGGTATCAGTTTAGAAGTTATTCTTAGTGTATTATGTCGCACCAGGCGAAAACAGTATATTGAACAGCAATAAAGTACAATGTTCCTCATTAGTCACATTTGGGGAGCCAGCCTATGCAAGCAACACTCGGGGGCTGCCTGCAAATTTACGACCCAGTTAGTGCGTCCAGCGCATGCAGCGCCCGGGTGCTGCCTGCATACGTGCACCTCAGGCGGCTCACTCTGATGCATACAGTACTCGGGGATCGGCGGTAAAAATGTATATTTCTAACAAATTACATCTAATTCGACCGCGAATCAGAAACTGGGAAAGTCAGTCTCACAGACAATTACACGTCCTGCTCTTTGATCGGTGCCGACGGACGCCTTCGCTCCAGCTCCAGGGCAGTCTCGTGTTCCATCAGGGCAATCACGCAGCTGACTGCTCCCTCGACAGCAGCGTAATGTCCAGCCATGGAAATCGACCCCGTACCAGCGGGAGTACCGGCTCCACTTTCGCCAAATCTACGTCGGAGTAGTTAAGTCGCAGCACAGCAAAGGCCATTGTGGCGCCAGCCACGAGCTGGTGACGAACAAAGTCACGGGTGGCGGCGCCGAGGCGAAACTTGGCCTGTAAGCCTGCCAACCCGTTAGGCTGTTCGTTCAGAGGGAACATGGCCTCGTGGATCAGGCAAAGCATGGCGGAGCATGACGAAGTTAAGTGCTGCACTTGCGAGACACGGTCTCGAAGGGTCAGTAGCGTCGTGGCTCGGCTGCGCATAGACCAAATTGAAGACGCATCACGGCCATGCTCCGATGTCACCTTAACAAGTTGCGCCTGGACCCTATTTTGTTCAGCCCTTGCGTCAGTCTGGGCGCCTACAACAGCACAGGCAGGGTAAAGTTTAAGAACGTGCGAAGCAATCAAGAACTCAGGGGCTGCACTCTTTGCACTTACAAAGAAGGCCAGCAGCAGCGTCTTCCGCCTCCTTCATGAATACAAGCTCCCTCTCTATGGGTCGAGGCTTCTTTGACTGAAGTATGGCAAGCGTACCCCGCTCACTCTGAGCTCTTGCTCTGCATTTTCACACCGCACCTTCACCAGATTGTGCAAGTATTGGTCGCGGGGATTGAAAGGAGGCACACCTTCAGGAGAGGAAGTACTAGCAGACTGCATCACAGGAAGCGGTCCTTCAGTGAGAAGCTCAAACATGGGTGAAACAGAAAAGGAGCAAAAAGCAGAAGACAACTCATGTTTGGCTTTGAATAGAGCCTCGGGGGCTAAGCAAAGTGCACTCGATCATTCAAATATCTCCAAAATAAAACGTAGGTTTGGTTACATTCAGGGCAGCGCAAACAGACACGAGTACAGTCTACAAAAAAGGGCCACTATCTAACCTAGGTCAGTTCCTTGTATAGCTAGGCGAGTTATTTCGAGCTGGCGCCACTAACTGACGCATCGGACCCCTTTTTCTTGCGGGCGGCGCCTCGCTGCTCCAACGTCAAGAAAAGAGTGTCCGCCAGCCGGCGTGCCTCAGGCTCAATCTGACTAAGAGAGACCTTCTTTCCAGACGAGCTCGGGGGGAAATTGGCCGCTAACGCAGCCAAGTCTAGCTCCACCCCGTGTCCTAGCAGCATCTTGAAAGCAGTGGCAGAACCACGTACCGTATGCTCGTGAAGGAATTTGGGAAAGGAGTCCCCTTCCGGCCGGAACGTGTTCGCCAGGTGACGTGGGGCTACCTTTCGGGTAGCCCACGATAAGGCTACCTGGGCCGCGCCAAGGATTTGGAGGCCCACAGAAGGCCCACGCGGGGTACCATGTAACCTAGTCAAGGTTGGTTAGGTTGCATAACCTGCCATATCTGTAAGTGCCATCGGCATCGACCACCCGAGACCTGGCTATCTATAAAGCCATGAGGGTGGCTCGTCCCCAGAACGAACGAAGAGATACGCTCATAGCCGCCGCCACAAACCCTAGCGAGATCGCAATCTCGCCATTGTAATCGCTACTCGCATCAATAATCAGACAAGCAGGAGTAGGGTGTTATCCTCCGGGAGCCTGAACCTGGGTAAAACCTTGCTTGTCAGCTGTCGTGATCACCAACACCTCTCTCTCTCCCCATCAATCAACCCGGGGTGCACAACCCTGGGACTTGTCGAGTTAACACCTCGTCAATTGGCGCCGTCTGTGGGAAGTCAAACAAGTGTTGGAATCATGGTCGCTCCGGCTCCATCCGCAATGAAGATCGGCGTCTGCGCCGCCAGGGAGTCGATCCACTTCGGCTCCTTCGAGTACGTCCTCCACCCGACGGCCCACCGCTCGGTGTACGCCGATCTGGACAAAGGTATACACATCACCTTCGGCTCCATATACTGCTGCGTCGACAGTCGTGGAATACTCAGGTCTACGGCTACCGTGCTACGCGTGGCGACGTCACCCGAATCGGCAACCCTCGCGCCTTCATCACCACCCACGAAGATCACATCTGTCGCACCCGTGGAGGCCGTGCCCGCCGAACCCGCGAAGCTCACATCTGTCGCACCCGCGGAGGCCGTGCCCGCCGAACCTGCGAAGATCACATCTGTCGCACCCGCGGAGAACGCGCCCGCCGCATCCGCGAAGATCGCATCTGCGTCGACTACATCGACAACTTCAGCAACGACCGCGCGGATCGAGTCTACTACCCCAACCTCGGTCGCGCGGTCGACTAAGTCGAGATCTACCTCAACTGTCGCACCCGCACGGGCAACCAGGAGCTCGCGCCCGACAGCTACGTCACGCGCGCCTTCATCTTCGTGGAAATCCCAAGTCTACCCCAAGCCAATCACACTCGCCCCGGCAAGTGCGAACACATGGACAATCGCGAGAAGACGCAAAAGCGACTGCACCGCGCGCCACGTTGCAGCAATTTTCGATCCCGAGCAAGACACGGACGACAGAAGCAGCAGCGGCAACACCAACTCCCCGACTCAAGTCTACCCCAAGCAAGTCTTCATGGCCGGCACAGCACCACATGGCGACGACGAAGAACCCGCATATCCGCTAGAAGTGGACATGCCGGACCAGACTAAACTTGTCATCACACGGGACATGACGATCCAAGCCATGAAGCTTGTGGACGAGGGCACGTTCCCCCCACCCAATGCACCTCGAGAAGACCACCTGGCGGTCCAGTACTTGCTGCGCAAGGAAGGCGAGCGACTCCGCGCCGAAAAAGCCGACTTACTCCGACGCAAGAGGGACGTAGACGCATCGAGTGCCAGGTGAGCCGCCCTCTCCTTCACCTCCTCTACGGAAGTTAACCAAGGGGCACGGCGAAACAGAGCCCGCGTTCCCCTCTTGACAGACGCCGACCGAACCAGGGTCACCCGCAACCTCGACTCGTCCTTCGTCACCGAAGATGAGCACGGGATACCCGTCCCAAAGACGGCGAACGCCGCCCTGATCTCAGTCGAGACATACCTCCGGCTCACGCAGCCACCGGAGGGGGACGCGCGCTCCCTTCTCCACAAGCAGCAAATCGCCTCCATAAGGGCAATCGAAGAAGCACTGGCGGCCAAGGGGCCAAGCAACCGGGCGCACGAACCAACAACCTCGGGCATCCCAGCGGCACAGCGACAACCAGTCAAGGACCTCCGCGATGTCCTCACGCAGAAGACGGTGGACCGCAACCGCAAAGAGCGTTCGGCTGGAGTTACGAACCTCGACGACCAGGCCGACCGCGACTTCGAGCCATGTGGGGCTGCATGCTTCAGCTTCAACATCCGCGACACCCGCATGCCTAAAGGCTTCAAGCTGACAGCAGGCACACCAAAGTACGACGGGAAGCAAGATCCAAGACTGTGGCTCGAGGACTACCTCATCGCCTACACCTGCCAAGGCGGGACATCGACTACGGCAATGCAGTACATCCAGCTTATGCTGACGGACTCGGCACGCGGGTGGCTCACAAGCCAACCCAAAGACTCTTTCCGAACATGGGAAGAATTCCAGGATAATTTCATCAAGAGTTTCTCGGGAACATTCGCAAGGCCAACGACCTACATCGAGTTGCAGGCCTGCAAGCAAGGAAAGGATGAGTCGCTCCGCTCCTACATCCAGCGATGGACACTCCTCCGCAACACCATGGAACCCGTCTCAGAACACCGGGTGATGGACGCCTTCATACACGGCGTCGCCCGCCGTGACCTCCGCGAGAAATTCGGTAGGCTCCAGCCGAAGACCACAATAGAGCTCATGAAGACAGCCAACCAGTGGGCCGAAGGAGAGGACTACGTCCACGATACTTCCCCCAAGAAAGAGGTCGAAACAAGCAACTGACGTGAGGCACGCCAAAAGAAGAAGCCACGTTACACCCACGATTCAATCGAGCTAGTAGCGGCGGGATATGAAACCCCCCGTGAGGACAAACGTGACAACAGTCGACAGTACGATCAAGGTCGACAGTCCAGCTCGAGTCAGTATAACCGTGGCAGCAACAGCATTGGCCACAATGATGGAGGCCAGAAGCGCGAGTGGAAGCGCCCGTTGACCCCAGCAGAGGAGCTAATGCAACCCTGTAAGCATCACTCGTTCCGCAACCCGGAGACAGGCAAATGGGGTTCCAGCCACCTGCTGAAGGATTGTCGCAAAGCAAGAAAGATATACCAAGCCATGCAGCAAATCATCGCTCCAGTACAGGCAATACAGGCAGCCCCGCAGCTAGCCATCCAGGCGGCACCCGCAAACAACAACCAGGTGCAGGCGGCAGGAGCATTCCCCCAGCCGCAGCAGCAGCAACAGCAACAAGGTCAGTCGGCAGCAACCGATACGTATCCACCCGCACGGGGACAGCTAAACATGATCCAGAAGGGACCCCCGTCAAACAGGCGCCAAAAGCTCATCACCCGCCAAGTACTTCAGGCCATCAACAGCCCGCGCGCGGTACCAGACTACCTGCACGGGTCTGAGACACCCATCACGTTTTCCAGGGCAGATCACCCATCCGAGGTAACCCAACCCGGACACGACGCGCTCGTGATTGAGGCCCTGATCGGCGACTACAGCTTGAAGAAGGTGTTCATGGACGGAGGCAGCGGCATCAACATCATATTCGCCGATACCCTGAGAAGAATGAACAGGTCGACAGAGAAATTGCCGGAATCGGAAACCACCTTCCACGGCATAGTACCAGGGCAAGCAATCACGCCCATGGGAACAATCACACTCGACGTCATCCTCGGTACACCCGAGCACTTCAGGAAGGAGTCGATAGACTTTGAGGTCGTCGACTGGAAGTCACAATACCACGCCATCCTCGGGCGCCCAACCTTTGCCAGGTTCATGGCAGTACCCCACTACGCCTACCTGATGGTCAAGCTGCCTGGGCCGAAAGGGGTAATCACCGTACGCGGCGACTTCGGGCTCTCCAACAGCTGCGACCGCGAGTTTGCCAAGATTTCTGAGTTCTTCGGGGTCGAAGAGCACTTCAAGGCCATATCAGCCGACAACGACAAGACCCTCTTTCCGTCTCGCAAGAAGCCAGCTAACGACGCAGCATTCAACACGAACGACGACACCGTCACCCACCAAGTCCATCCGACTGATAGCAGAAAGACGGTCAAGGTCTCGTCAAGTCTGACCCCCGCATAGGAAAGCGCTTGTCGAGTTCCTACGTGAGAATTGGAAGATCTTTGCATGGCAACCTTCTGACATGCCAGGGATACCCAGGGAACTCGCCGAGCACTCTCTAAAGGTCCATAAGGACGCCAGACCGGTCAAACAATCCATGCGACGCTTCTCAGGACCCAAGCGAGACGCGATCACCATGGAAGTCGACAGATTACTGCACGCCAAGTTCATCCGAGAAATCAAGGACTCGGACTGGGTCGCCAACCCGGTCCTAGTGGAGAAAAAAAAGACGAAAAAACTACGCATGTGCGTTGACTTCACTGCAGTCAACAAGTGCTGCCCCAAGGATCATTTCCCGCTCCCGCGGATAGACCAGATCATCGACTCGACAGCAGGCTGCGAGCGCCTGTCCTTCCTGGACGCCTACTCAGGCTACCAGCAGATCAGGCTGAAAGTCGAAGAAGAAGAGAAAACGGCATTCTTCACACCCGATGGTGTCTTTTGCTACCAAACGATGCCGTTCGGGTTAAAGAACGCAGGTGCCACGTACCAGCGGACAATGCAAGCGTGCCTCAAAGGGCTCATCGGGCAGATCGTCCAAGTCTACGTCGATGACATCGTCGTCACGACCCGAAAGGAGGATACCCTAGTCGACGACCTCCGCAAGGTCTTCGCCGCACTCGATGTATACCAGATCAAGCTCAACCCAGAGAAGTGCGTGTTCGGCGTGCCAGCCGGAGAACTACTAGGGTACCTCGTATCTGCAAGAGGAATCGAAGCGAACCCCGAGAAGGTGCAGAACATTCTCACAATGCCAGCACCAACCAAACTCCGCGAGGTGCAGCGATTAGCCGGCCGAGTCGCAGCTCTCAGCCGGTTCATTAGTAAGTTCGGAGAGAAAGCCTTACCTTTCTACCAACTGATGAAGAAGACGGACAAGTTCTTGTGGACACAGGAGGCGCATGATGCGTTCGACCATCTCAAGAAAACCCTGACAACCTCTCCAGTCCTCGTGGCACCACTGGAAAACGAGCCGTTATATTTATATGTCTCAGCAACGAACAGGGTGGTGAGCACGGTACTCGTAGTCGAACGGGAAGAAGAAGGGCACAGTCACCCGGTGCAAAGGCCCGTCTATTACCTCAGCGAAGTCCTCACCCTGTCCAAGCAGAAGTACCCGTATTACCAGAAGCTGGCGTATGGAGTCTTTATGACCTCCAGGAAGGTCGTCCACTACTTCTCCGAGCACCCGATCACGGTGGTAAGCTCCTCTGGACTAGCAGACATTCTCACAAACCAATGCGCGACAGGACGAGTCGCCAAGTGGGTTGTCGAACTAGGACCATGGAGGCTGAAGTACGCTCACCCGAAGTCCATCAAGGCCCAAGTCCTCCCAGAATTCACCACCGAGTGGATAGAAGCCCAGCTACCAAACGTCCCCGACCTGTCCAACGCATGGACGATGTACTTCGATGGCTCCAAGAAATTCATGTCAGCCGGGGCAGGAGTTGTACTCATCTCCCCCAAGGGCGACAAGCTCAAGTACGTCCTACAGATGGACTTTCCGACACCGTCTAACAACGAAGCCGAGTACGAGGCCCTGATCCACAGCATGCGGATGGCCAAAAACTGCGGCGCCACGCACCTCATGATATACGGCGACTCCTACCTGGTGGTACAGCAAACCATGAAGTCCTGCGACGCCATCGCCGACAATATGATCGCCTACTGAGACCTCTATAACCAGATGGAAGGCAATTTCGACGGCTGCGAGTTGCGGCACATCGGCCACGAAAGCAACGAAGAAGCCGACGTCCTCGCTAACATGGGATCAGACAGGGTTCCAGTTCCACCCGGCGTCTTCCTCGAGCGCATCACGCAGAGATCCATCAAGACTCAAAATTCAGCAGGCAATGCAATAACAACAAAAGGCGATGCTAATCCGCCAAGCCAAGACAAGGTCCCCATGGAGGTCATGCTAGTCGAAGCTACATGGACAGGACCGTACCTGGCGTATATACTACACCAGAAGCTGCCAGCGGACGCAGTCGAAGCAAAGCGCATCATCAGGCGCTCCAAAAGTTTCACCGTCATCAACGGAGAACTCTACAAGAGAAGCATCTCAGGAATCCTGCAAAGGTGCGTAGATCCAGTCGACGGCCAAGCCATCTTACTCGACATCCATGCGGGTATCTGCGGGCATCATGCCAGCAGTCGAGCATTGGTGGCCAAAGCACTACGAGCCGGGTTCTACTGGTTGACAGCCATGCAGGATGCCGAGGAACTAGTAAGGAAATGCACAGGGTGCCAGGAGTTTGCCAACAAGCCACACGTGCCAGCGTCAGAACTTAAGACAATACCACTAGCCCGGCCCTTCGCCCAATGAGGTCTGGACATGGTGGGCCCGCTGAAGAAATCCTCACCCGGAGGTCATACTCACCTCCTGGTTGCAGTCGATAAGTTCACAAAGTGGATCGAAGCCGTGCCCATCACAAGTTTGACTGCATCCACATCAGTAAACTTCATCAGGTCAATCATCTTCAGATTCGGAGTTCCGAACGGGATCATCACCGACAACGGCTCGAACTTCACAGCCGAAGAATTCAAGGACTTCTGCTTAGAGCAAGGTATCAAACTCAGCTATGCATCCGTCTCGCACCCGCAATCCAATGGGCAAGTGGAGAAAGCCAATGGCCTCGTCTGCAGCGGCATCAAGAAGCGACTGCGCGTGCCACTAAAACGCGCAGCGGGCGCATGGGTGGAAGAACTACTGTCAGTCCTTTGGAGTCTACGAACAACGCCAAACAGATCCACCCAATACACTCCATTCTTCATGGTATATGGTGCAGAGGCGGTTCTCCCCCGCGACATCAAATTCGACGCACCGAGAGTGGTCGCCTACGACGAGTCAGATGCAGAAGAGGCACTCGAAGACAGCATGGATACCCTGGATGAAGCACGCGACATCGCCCTGGCGCGATAAGCCGTGTATCAACAAGACCTGCGCAACTATCACACTCGGAGGCTGCGACCAAGAGCGTTCGCTGCAGGCGACCTGGTTCTTCGACTCAAGCAGAAGAAGGTGCACAAGCTCGCTTCCCCATGGGAGGGCCCATACATCGTGACAGAAGCAATCGGCAACGGAGCTTACCGCCTGAAGGACCCAAAGACGGGAGCAGACTGCAGCAACCCGTGGAACGTGGCACAACTTCGCCGGTTCTACGCCTAGTTCGACCCAATCATTGTACAGGAAAAATCAGCGCGGCAGGTTTCAGACGCACTCTTTCCCTCACCAGGGTACCTAAGGGGACTGGAAGGGTTTTAATGAGGCGTCCTGTTCGCAAGAATCAATAAAGTGATTTGAAGAAAATCTGCCTCCTTTACCTTTCACACAGGGGAAGCTAAAATCCTAGGCCGCCACTCGAACCACTCGGGGGCTGCGCCACACAGGTTGAAAGAAAAGCTTAGGCCGCTACCCGAACTACTCGGGGGCTGCGCCATACAAGCATAAATCAAAAAATCCTAGGCCGCCACCTGAACCACTCAGGGGCTGCGCCATGCAGGTCAAGTTCAAAATCCTAGGTCGCCACCCGACATACTCGGGGGCTGCGCCAAACAGGTAACACTTGTAATCCTAGGCTGCCACTCGACTCACTCGGGGGCTACGCCATACAGGCCTTAGCAAAAACTCCTAGGCCGCCACCCGAACTACTCGGGGGCTGCACCATACAGGTCAAGTTCAAAATCCTAGGTCGCCACCCGACATACTCGGGAGATGCGCCAAACAGGTAACACTTGTAATCATAGGCTGCCACTCAACCTACTCGGGGGCTACGCCATACAGGACTTATCAGAAAATCCTCAGCTGCCACTCGAACTCACTCGGGGGCTGCGCTGTACAGGTCAAGTTACAAAAATCCTAAGTCGCCACCTGATAAAGTCAGAGACTGCGGCATACTGGTCACACTTGGAAAAACCTAGGCCGTCGCCTAACATACTAGGGGACTGCGCCACACAGGTCGAAAATCAAAACAAGCATTTACACAACAGAGCAAGCAGTTCAATTCTCATTACTCGCAAGTATTTTTTTCTAATACATTGCGATTTGCACAGGCATATTCGCCATCTATATCTAACCCTGTACAGCAGACGACAGCTACCCTAAACTGCAGGCTCGACCTTCGGCGCATCGAGTGGGCCTACAAGGCGCTCACTCAGCCTCTGAACCTGCCCGATAATCTGGCGTGCAGCCGCCAAGGTCTCGGGGAAGTCGTCATCACCAGGCAGGCCATCCAGCACCTTATCGAGCGGAAGATGTGGCCGATGCATCCGGACGTATGCCAACGCCGCATTCGCCCCAGCCACAAGTTGGGCGTGGACGACCTCCTTCAGCCCATCACCGTCGCGAAACCTCTCCAGCAAGGCGGACAGCCCGTTCGGCTGCGCGTTATGCGGGAAGTACACACGATTGATATGCCAGAGTGTCTTCCAGCAATTCTCCAGAAGAAAAGCCGCACGCCATGTACTATCAAGCATAGTGGCAAGGGCGCGCCCTCTCGACTTGTTCACCCAGCATTGACGAGCTTCATAGGAGTCGCCGGACGCCTCTCGGGCGACTCGCTCCTCAACGCGATCCCGCTCAGCCTGCCAATCCGGGTTCACATCTGCACGCGCAAACTACAAGTCAGAACAAGCAAGTTTCAACAAAGAAAGCAGCCGCCAAAATGATACCAACCTTGCAGCTGTCGATTGATCAGATCGATCTCCCCAAACAAAAAATCCTCACGCCGTGAGAATTCTGCAGTAGGATGCGACCTGGAGCGGTGCAGCAGCAGCTCAGTATTCTTCAGGGTCGCCTCAAGCTCAACCACCTTGTTCTTCAGGTACGTGATTATCCGTTGATCATTTGTACTACGTGGAGGAGCCGGCACCGCTCGGCGACGGCGAGCACCCGAAGAAGAAACCTCGCCACTCGGCTCAGCAGCAGGAGAAGAAGAAGCACTACCGCGAGCGACAGTCTGCCACGAATATGCAGAGTCAATACAATCATACGACTGCTCAGCAAAGGCACACTTGATAGAAGGAAACTCAATTCTAGCAAAAGCATTGTTGAAGGCCAAAAGACCTGGCAGGACAATAGTCATTACAGAGCCAAAAGTTTAAGGTACAGACCACGGCGACTGCCGAATTCCTATACTACATCTACTCTAAGGCCGCAGACTGCGACCGGGAGCGACTCTTCTGAGTAGCAGCCGCCTCAGTCGCCTTAGCAAGGGCCCTCTCAAAGAGTGCCACAAGCTACACTGCCAGCTGTGAAGCACGCTCCTTCACACCACCCAGCGACGCGATTCGGCCATCGGGTCTTCGAGGAAAGCCGCTGACGACCTTCTCAAAGTCACCCGGAACCTGATGTCCTAAGAGGAGCTGGAAGGTAAGCTCAGAGCCGCGTACCGTCTGCGACCGCGTGAAGTCGGCGATGGTGGTCGCGTCCTCAAACGGCGCAGCAAGGGCGTCCACGGCTGCCGGCGGCTGGTCGCTCGGGAAGATGCTCCGGTGCACCACAGTAAGGGCTCTAGTCGACTTCTTCAGCGCGGCTGGGGACTTCTTCAGCGCGTCGGACGCATAGGCGCAGACCCGGTCGAGGAAGCCGACAGCAGTCGCCAAATCAACCGCGTCACTCGACGTGTCTTCCGGGGGAGCTCCACCGCAAATCTCTGCGCAAGGGATTCAAGGTCAGACAAAGGAAAGATCAAGACACAGTAGGCACTAAAGCCGACACTTAACCCCAAGAACACTGGCGAGTGAGAGGAGACGATCGACTTGAGTCTTCTCCTCGGTGACCCGCGCCAGCTCCCGCTCTTGAGACTCATGCAGAGCCTTCTCAAGCTCAGCAACTCGCCCAGTAGCCTGGCCCAGAGAAGCACGCAGCTGGTCCCTCTCCTTCTCCAGGTGAACATAGGCCGTGGCTGCGTCAAGCTGCTGACGGTAGTACGGCTGAAACAAAAGCAAGATATTAATAAAGTTGCGGGCGACTATACTAGTCACCCACACCTTCGGGGGCTACTCCCATCGGGAGCGCTGATCGCGCACCCGATGAAAACTCAAGAATACAAGTACAAGCGTAAAGAACTTACGTGGTCCAGGAGGTCAGGGTCCTCTGAAGTCGAAGGAGGAGCGCGACTCGACGACGCAATGCCAGCAGGCTGTGCGCGCACCTCCTCCACCACCACTTGAGTCACCAATTCAGTCGAAGGGGCGGATGTATGCTCCACGTCCCGAAGAGGGGAGCTAACATCGCCAGAACGACGGCTGCAACAAAGACAGGCACACTGGTCAACTCGAAGATTGCAGCTACAAAACACAACTCGAAGAAAATAAAGCACCAACAAGTTCACCTGGTGGTTTCAAGGTCGTCGTAACTCCCCAGGGAGGGCGACGCCATCCGTGCAAATGAACGAGGATCCGCGGAGTTGACCGGAGGAACAACCAAAGGCTCATTCCAATCACATGAAGACCGCGCACCCGACGACGTCGCGACGGCCTCCTCCAGAACAACGTCGGCATCCCTAGCGGGTGACGACGCTGTAGCAGAATCGCCACCACTCGGGAGCTTCCGCTTCTTCCGTACAGGTTCCTCCTCTTCGTCTTCGTCCTCCACCTCTTCGTGGGGAGAATGAGCGGAAGGAACCTCATCGTCATCGTCCTCCTCCTCAACAAATTTCGACTCGTCGTCGGGTCCGTTCTCGGGGAGTGGAGGAAGGCTGATCAGCAGGGACCGACCCTGAAGCAAGTAGACGCAAGTCGAATCAAGAAGCAAGTAGACGCAAGTCGAATGAAGAAGCAAGAAATCAAGAAACAGAATAACAAGGAGAACAAGTCAAGAACTTACCTCAGGAATGGGGTTCGACGACCCGTAAGCAGCAACCGGGCAATTGACGTTGCATGTATCCGCGACTCGGAGGTTGGTGATGGACCTCACTTTGGCTTCCACCTCCTCATCGTCAAGTGGCTCGGTGCTGACGCCCTCGACGGACCACATCGGGTGGGGCCGAGCGTTGAGCGGCTGCACCCGGAGACGGAAGAAGGTGGCCATCAAGAAGACGCCACCCGCCTCGCACCCAAGGGTTTTGGTGAGATCGTGCAGCAGGCCCAGCAGAGGCCGCGCGGCTTCCTTCTCCCCAACAGTCAGCGGGTGCGTCCAGGCTTGAGTCTTCCGCAGCCCACGTCCGCTGTCGAATGCCGCCAGGCCGTCCTGGCTCGACTGGACGTAGAACCACTTCCTGCGCCACCCCTGGACGAAGTCCGACTTCTTCATCTGGAAGTACGCGGTGTCACCGCGCACTTGGATTCCGAAGCCACCCACGGAGAAGGGCAACCCGCTCTTTCCAACGTTCTTGCGAACGAGGAAGAGCGACTTCCACAGTGCCCAGTGGGGCGCGACACCCAAAAAGCACTCGCAAAGCACAATGAAGCTCGCGATGCTCAAGACGCCATTGGGGGTCAGATCATGGATCTGAACCCCATAGGCATACGGGAGACCGCGCACAAAATCGTGCAAGGGGAACCCGAAGCCCCGCGGAAGGAAATCCACGAAGCAAACGTGTTCCCCATCCCGGGGTGTGGGGAAAACTTTTTTGCCAGGAGCGCGTACCTGGACTTGATCAGCAGGCGGCAGAAGACCTTGAGCACGGAGGAGTTCGATCTCCGCCTTCTTCACCGACGACCTTTGCCAGTCGCTGTCGGGCTTCTTCATCAGCCCGGCTTCGTCGACGGCGGCGGAGGAACCAACGTCGCTTTTCGGCTTGCCCATGGCGTCGCGAGGCGGCGCAAGGTGCACGGACAAAAAGCACGGAGCTCTAGATGGCGGCGAAAATGGTAGAGCAGAGGAATAGTAGGCGCAGACGATGGAAGAAGATGATGCCCTCGCGTCCAAACGCGGTACTTATGCCTCGAAATATCTCATCTCAGTCATCCAAAGAGAAACGGTTCCGAGCTGCCACATCCATCATCCACGTGTCGCGCGGAGAAACCAAACGACGCCGCCCACTTCGTCCACTACGCACGAGAAACGAGGCATCATCATCATGGCGCGCAAATTTCGCGCCCAGTTCGGAAATGTGACAACTGCTGACCGCGGTCAGCTCTGATAGTGGGCCCCGCCGCGTCACGTCCCATCAGGCGCAGAGGCGTGCAGCGGATTGTCATCGGTGACGTCATCAGGCCAACGACTCTAAAATCAACTGAATCAGCTCGACAACTCGACAGGATGATTCGAGTAGTAAGCTCCTCAGCTGAAACAAACAAAGTAGGATCGACGGTTGATCCGAGCACCCGAAGTAATCATTCGGCTGACAAAGAAAATCGAGTAAGCTCAGTCAGCTGAATCCACCTACAAGTAAGCCAGCAGGCTGAACTGACGCTTCACAAGAGGACCGGAGCAAAGTAATTCGACTGCAGGTGTTACTCCCATCGGGAGACCCCGGTTCGACTGAAGAAATCGAGTTCAAGCTCAAGATCAAGCAATCCAATGGCGCGTCCAGGAGGAAGAAGTCCTTTGCCCGACTCTACGCTTCGACCAAGCACTCGGGGGCTACTGACATGGGGCTACCTTTCAGGTAGCCCACGATAAGGCTACCTGTGCCGCGCCAAGGATTTGGAGGCCCACAGAAGGCCCACGCGGGGTACCATGTAACCTAGTCCAAGTCGGTTAGGTTGCATAACTTGCCATATCTGTAATTGCCATCGGCATCGACCACCCGAGACCTGGCTATCTATAAAGCCAGGAGGGTGGCTCGTCCCCAGAACGAACGAAGAGATACGCTCATAGCCGCCGCCACAAACCCTAGCGAGATCGCAATCTCGCCATTGTAATCGCTACTCGCATCAATAATCAGACAAGCAGGAGTAGGGTGTTATACTCCGGGAGCCTGAACCTGGTAAAACCTTGCTTGTCAGCTGTCGTGATCACCAACACCTCTCTCTCTCCCCATCAATCAACCCGGGGTGCACAACCCTGGGACTTGTCGAGTTAAAACCTCGTCACCATGGTGTGCAAGTCCTTCAGGGGCTCTTGAGTTGGAAAGGCGATCTTGTGCAGCGCAGTCAAAGCAGCGGAAGAGGCCAATACCCCGCTCAGCCGTTTCCCGAAATGCTCCGTCGATTCAATCGCGGCTTCGAGTTTGATGTTTGACGTAGCCGCAAATTGGTCGGCTGGAAGTCCAAGAGTGTCTGTGGATAGCAAGGGTGGTAGTTCGGTCAATCGCAACGGTAAAATTTGGTCGCAATGGTCAGGTTCAATGCAGTAATTTGAGGCGGAAAGTACTCACGAGCCAGAGTTTTTCCGAGTGATAGGAGTCAGGTAGCAAGAGCACTGTCTGACTCTGCGCGCTGCGCAGTCAGCACTTCTTCGGCCTTAATCGCCCCCTGGGCCTTCGCATCGGCGATTAGGTGGGGGAGCTCGTTGGCTGCTCGGCCAACCTCCTCTTTCAAGTCTTTGGCGAGGCAGCGGGCATGGTCCCTCGCCTGGAGTGCCGCGTTGAGTTTGTCTGTATCAAGATTGGAGCAACAAGTCAGTGGGATGCGCATAAGTTGCGGTAATGACTCAGGTGTCAAGTAGTTACCCTGGGTCTTCAGTAATTGGTCACGGAGGTTCTGGTTCTCTTGCTCCAGCTGAAGATATTCTCCGCCTACGGCAAAAGACGGTGGAGGAAGGGCTACAGGTAGTCAGAAACACGGAAAGTAGCGATGTTTGCTTGCGGTGAGTTACAGGTAGTTCCCCACAGGCTCGGGGGCTCCTACCGTCGGGAGCGCTTTCGTGCACTCAGTAAATTCATGTGCAAGTTCGCAAGGAGGGAGAAATAGCGACTGACGTAGTTAGGGTCAGGAGTCGTATCTTGCGGGGCAGGCCTTGCCACGGCAGCAGATTTGGAAGTCGTCGCAGCCGCGACATCTGCGGTGGGCGACTGCGCCTCATCGTGCTTTCCCGTCGATGTAGTCGGGGAGGGCACATTCTCGCGAGGAGGAGTCGTAGTATGGGCAGGTTCGGAGTTCTCAGACTTATCCTCGCTAGTAGTGTTGCAGGGTTGCGCAAGTATGTCACGTTTGCGGAGAAGAACTCGATCAGCGAGTGAGTGAGTCTGGAGTACCTTGTTTCCCATGGATACATCTCTCGGCGGCTGCGGCCTCCGATGTCCAAGGGTGGAAGGCTAGAAAGTGGAACACCCTTCAGGGCCTCTGAGGCGGTCACTTGTGGGGGGTGAAGGAGCGCCTTCCTCCCGGGCACGAGCAGTCGTAAGTCGTTTTGTTCTTTCTTGGGAGTCGCCAAAGCTCTCGGCTGGAGACCGAGTTCGCTTGTGAGTCAAGCTCTTCTCTGTCCTGTCACCCTCTGAGTGTGATGTGGCAACTGATGGCTCGGAGGGAGGGTCTCCAGTTGCGGCTACTGGTGTGTCTTCTTCAAGGATAGTTGGCTCAGAGGGTGGATAGGCGATGCCCTGTTAGTCAGACAAAAGTGAAAAGTAAGTGCATAAAGAAGTAATCAGTTGATATGGAACATAAAGGTGGAAGAGAGTAAAAAGAATTTGTACCTCGGGTACAGGATTGGTGCTCTTGTATCCATCAACGGGTGAGACCAGCTCCCCACTTTAACTTTCAAACCAGTGAGCATTTTCACGGCCTGAATGAGTTCGTTGGTGGAGAAGTTCTCTCTTGAAACTCGAGTGGAGTCGTCATCTCCTGTGTACTCGAACATTGGGTGAGCGTGTGCTTGTAGAGGTTGCACGCGTCGCCGCAAGAAAGTGGTAACAAGGTGAGCACCAGTGAGCACTCTATCCTCGGTAGTTTGTAGATCAACAACCTTGGCCAGAAGTTCCTTGGCGTCTTTTTCTTCAGTCTGGCTCAAGGCGTTGTTCCAGGAGCGCTTCTTGGTCAGTTCAGCCTCAGGATTGAAGGGTGGCAGACCAATTGATTGTCCCGTGGCGACTTCGTCCTTTACATAGAACCAGCGTTCACGCCAGTTCTAGACTGACTCGGACATTGGTATCTTGAAGTACCCAGACTTGGGTTTGGCCTGAATACCGAGGCCGCCGGGGCCGCTGCCTGACCCCTGGCTCTTGATGCTGAAGCATAGTCGGAATAGCCCCCAGTGTGGGGCTATCCCGAGGAAGCATTCGCAGAGGGTGATGAAGCAGGCGATGTGGAGAACAGCGTTTGGCGGCAAATCGTGGATTTGCGCACCGTACACACAAAGCAAGCCGCGAAGGAATGGGTGAATGGGGAAGGAGAGCCCTTTGTTCATATGGTCAAAGAAGTATACCCGCTCGTTCGCAGAAGGCGTAGGTTGGTTCTCTTTGCCGGCCAGACGAGCGAAGTCCGGCGAGGCGGGGAGGACGGTGCTCAGGGACTCGAGATGTCCTGCACGGAGCAAGGAGCGGCGCCATCCACCTTTCTCCTGGGTTTCCGCAGTGGTGTTTTCCTTGCCTTTGACAGTGGCGGATTTTCCCATCGTGCGGCGAAGGTGTTAGCTGGGAGAAGGACGGCAAGGAGTTGCAGTGGTGCGACCTTGGTGCGTAGGAGGAGAAGAAGAGCAGAGGGCTGCGGCGCAAATGAGAAAGGTGGGTAAAAATTTGGTATGCGGTAAGAACTTATGCGGCACGGCCGGAGTAGCGCAGCCATTGGATTACGGAGCGTGTACACGTGGCATGCATCGGATGGTCGGCAGTGAAACTGAAGCGGCGCCGCAGTAACCCACGATGTGCGAAAAACAAGGAGGTCATCATCGTGGGTCCGTGGCGTGCGTAGTGTTCGGTCAAATCAATGTGACTAGGCAGTGCAGTCAAAGGACAAAGTGGGCCCACCAGGGGTCGTGTCTCTTCAGAAGTAGTTTGGAATTTCTTTATTTATGCGGCAGTATTGGCGTCAGAATAAATGATCAGTCCAGGGAATATTGGAATGCTGGTAGGACAGTCGGGAGGTGACAGTCGCCATTCAGTACAGTTGCGGCACAAAAGAGTACCTATAAACATAAACAAACTCAGTCAGCGTACAGGTTAAGGTCGACACTCAGACAGTAGCTAAGTGCACTCCCATCGGGAGTGTTATTGTTTCATCTATAGTTTTTAGGGTTGTTAATTTTCAGAATAAGCACAATTACAGGCAATTGCACTCAACCTCGGGGGCTACTCCCATCGGGAGCGCTGTCGCGCACCCGATGTTGTTTAGTGTCAGTCAAAGGATGAAATTTACTCGGCGATCAGCGTCAGTCGAAGGTTGAATTTCACTCGGCAATCAACATTCGTCGAAGGATGAAGTTCACTCGACGAACAACGTCAGTCGAAATAATAGAAGGCTATAATAGCATGCATCGGTTGATGTTAAACAAATATATATATGCAATAAAAAGCAATTCCGGGATGTTCTACCCTAGTCTAGTCCCCGATGCTGCATCAAACTATGCAACGGTAAGACCTGAATAAGGCCGGGTAACCCGTACAAGCTACGTGGGCTCGTTGAAATTCCGTACCAGCAGGCATGAAGCAAAATCCCGGCGGACGCGCTAAGGGTTCCTTATATCTAACCGGGTTCAAACCACTAAGTCCCGATAGGCTTGGTTTGGATTTGAGTGGTTTCCCAGTTTCGAGTCAAGAGACTTAAGACTGAGTAGGTTAGTAAGGTATTTCGCCGAGTGGCGGATTAACTTGACCCTGATCCGTCGGCTGAATCAGGCATGCTATACAGACCATCCCTTAAATTGGTGAATTGAATATTTATGTAATCTTGCGATTATCACTTGCTCTTATTTACCATTATGTACCTTGAAAAACAGGTTGTGAGCAGTAAAGGAGGATGCTCAGATGATATATAGATTGAGGAAATTCCTATCTGATCCTTCGGACTCGAATAGGCATTCGGGGGCTACTGATGTGGTTATACCCGATGGGTACACCCAGCGGGCTATATTAAAGGCTGGATTCCTGCTAGGCCTAGTTGCTGGCCCATATAAAGAAGAAGATGAATGGCTTTTTGGTAGTAAGGGTATGAAGCATGTTAGCCGGTTTCGTGCCGACTTAGTTATGTAATAAATGTAATCCTAGTCGCATCCAAACTCTAGAGACCTGAATCCCTCTTGTAGATAACCAGACACCGCTCATGAGAAATTGCATTGAGAAATGCACATAGCTTCACAATGGGTTCTCGAACATTTTCCGGTAGAAGCCCTCTCAATGCAATCGAAAGTAATTGTGTCATAATCACGTGACAGTCATGAGACTTTAGATTCTGAAATTTTTGCTCTGCCATGTTTATTATTTCTTTTATATTTGATGAGAAGCCAGCTGGAACCTTCATACTGCGAAGGCACTCAAAAAATATTTTCTTCTCTTCTTTAGTAAGAGCGTAGCTTGCAGGACCTGGCTGATTCTCTGAATGAGTATCGTCTCGATGCATCTCTTCGCTCATACGTTGATGGGTCTGCAGTCCTTTCGGTGTACCTTTTTTTGACTTCCCATCTTTTGACTTCCCATACACGCCCAAGAAGTTTAGCAGGATGCAGCAAATGTTCTTTGTCACGTGCATCACGTCGATTGCAGAGTGAATCTCTAGCATTCTCCAATATGGCAGCTCCAAAATATAGATTTCTTCTTCCACATGGGTACGTGGTTGTTTGCATCATTCGGAACAGTGAGTCCGCCAGGACCCTTTCCAAAGATTACAATTAAATCCTTGACCATATCATGTATAACAGAACTAGAAGGGCGGGTAGGCCTCGGCCGATGATCTGCCTCACATTTGTAATGCTTGCCTTTCTTCCTTAACGGATGCTTGGGTACAAGAAACCGACGATGACCCAGGTACACATTCTTGTTACCTAAATGTATACTATCAGTCTCAGCTAAACAATGCGTGCATGCATTGTATCCCTTGTTTGACTGTCCTGAAATGTTGCCAAGAGCAGGCTAATCATTGATGGTTACAAAAAGCAAAGCTCGTAGATCAAATTCCTCCAGTTTGTGCTCACGCCACAACTGCAAAAGTTCTTCCACTAATGGACTGAGGTACACATCAATGTCATTGCCAGGTTGCTTCGGGCCTTGAATGAGCACCGACATCATAATGTACTTCCGCTTCATGCACAGTCAAGGAGGAAGGTTATAGATACATAGAGTCACGGGCCAAGTGTTGTGACTGGAGCTCTGCTCTATAAAAGGATTAAAGCCATCTGTACTTAGACCAAATCTTAAGTTCCTTGCGTCATCTGAAAATGTCGGGAACTCTCTGTCTTTTTCTCCACTCGGACCCATCCGCGGGGTGTCTCAACATCAAGTCTTTTTTACGATCTTCTTTGTGTCATCGCAATAACTTGGCATGCTCTCTATTGCTGAACAAACGTTTCAACCGTGGAATTATAGGAGCATACTACATCACCTTTGCAGGAATCCTCTTCCTGTGGCGCGGCTCGCCCTCAACATCACCTGGGTCATCTCGCCCGATCTTATACCGCAAAGCACCGCATACAGTACATGCATTCAATTTTTCGTGCTCACCGCGGTAGAGGATGCAGTCATTAATGCATGCGTGTATCTTATGCACCTCTAATTCTAGAGGGCATACCACCTTCTTTGCTTCGTACGTACTAGACGGCAATTCGTTATCCTTTGGAAGCATCTTCTTTACTTTTTTTAACAAATTTTCAAATCCCTTGTCAGAAGTACCATTCTCTGCCTTCCATTGCAGCAATTCAAGTGTGGTACCCAGCTTTTTCTGGTCATTTTGACAAGTTGGGAACAACAATTTGGCGTGATCAGCTAACATACGCTTCAACTTCAACCTTTCGTTTTCACTTCCACAGTCCATTTATGCATCACGAATGGTCTCATCAATAATGGGATCTTCTTCAGTTTCGTCTTCTCCCATTGTAGTATCACTGAACCAAGGATACTTGTCATTATCCTCCTCTTCTTCATTTTCTTCCATGATAACCCCTGTTTCTCCGTGCTTGGTCCAACAATAATAACCAGGCATAAAACCATTATGCAAGAGGTGTGAGTGAATGACTTTTGAGGTAGAGTGATCACTCATATTCTTGCAGGCACTACATGGACAACGAATAAAACCATTCTTCGACTTGTTTGCCTCAGCCACATGGAGAAAATTATGCATGCCATCAATGAACTCAGGACAACATCGGTCACCGTATATCCATTGTCGGTTCATCTTTATTACATAAAAGTATATCAAACCCCATTATTACACTACTGTCATAAATAAAATGTAAGAGAAAATTAATTAATACAATCTCATTCATTAAAATAAGAGTAGAGTAGTGACAACTGGTAATACATAGTTCTCATAAAACATACATTAACTGAAACAAATATAAAAATTATCTAAAGAATTTAAATCTAACAACAAATGCGATCAAAATCGCAACTAAGGTAAATACTGAACCCACAACATAATAATACCAAGCCTCCCGATTAATGGCATATTTTCTAATCTTTTTATATTCAAGCGCATTGCATCCATCTTGATCTCGTTACCATCGACCACGTCGGCAAGTTTGAGCTCTAATTTCATCTTATCTTCTAAGCATTAAACATAAAGATCTTCACTTCTTTTCAATTTTGCTTTCAAATCATTATTTTCTTTATCCAAAAACTCGACAATAGGGTCAGGTCAATTTCCGGTTCAACTACCTCCTAGATAAAAAAATAAATCTATATCAAGTTGGTCGCCATAATTGTCAGAAACACAAAATGAAATAAATAGTTTTGAAAATATACCACATCCAAATCATAAACCGGACGAGGACCGACGGGGACGGATATCAGAACCATGACTCTATACATATAATACAAGTTAGAAAATTATACAAGTAGTAACTATGCATCTAAAACAATAAAGTTATGTTTTTTAAAAATTAAATAAAATAAAAGATAGAGCCTCACCGAGGTGGTGCCGGTGACGGGACGGCGCGGGCGATCGACGTCGATAAGGCTCTTCACGACACTAAAACACATAAATCATAATTTAGTTTGAGCTCAAATTGCACATATGAAACAAATGAAATGCTAACTTGGGCATTTCATCAAACACCTTGCTTGCACAAGAAATTTGAAATGAGTGAGCTAGAGAAGAAACACCGAAAAGAGGATGAATCGGCTAACCGTAGGGTGTCTTCAATCTTTCAAATGTGGCAAAATATTATGGATTATTTAGACTTGGGGAGAGGAAATGGAGGAGAAATGGAGAGGAAATTTTTTTGAGCTCGGGCTCGGTGGAAAAAATGGAGTGAGTCGGGAGTGAAAGAAGCTGATAAAGTGAGGATCTTTAGTCCCGGTTCGTGTTAGAAACCGGGACTAAAGGGTTCTGGTGTGGGACCCGTCTCTGCTGCCGCATAGAGTGGACCTTTAGTCCCGGTTCCTAACACGAACCGGGACTAAAGGTCCCTCGCAAAATCGCCTCACGGGGTTGCACCCCTTTAGTCTTGGTTCATTTTAAAATTCGGGGTAAAGGGGTGAACCAAAGCCCGCCACTAGTGATCAGTATTTCAAGTCCATGACCGTGGGCACGGAAATGAAACTACGCAACTATATGCGACCGCACTGCCTATCTGGGACGTCTATTTTGAATCCAACGGTTCGTGTGATATGTGTAAAAAGACCATCCACTTAAATAAATGGACAAAACAATCCTCTTATATAAAGACCCTAACAGCACCCTAAACCAATATTCCCTTTGGTGAGATAATTTAACCAAAATAAAATTTAAGGCAAAAAACGAAAAGAATTTTAACCAATAAAATGCAAATAAAACAATATGTTTACATTTTTTTTAGAAAATCTTGGTTAATTTGTTAATACAAAAATATGTTTGCATAAACACACATATTCAAATATACACTTATACACAAATATACACATATCCAGGAAATTATGTTAATACATGCTAATACAAAAAAAATTGTTTACATTTTCAGAAAATCTTTGTTAGTTTGTTAATACAAAAATATGTTTCTATAAACACACATATTCACAAATGTTAATACAAAACGAAAAAATAAATCATCTCCAAATATTCTCATATCCACTTATTAATGGTAATGATGAAAAGTTAAGTAGGTATCTATAATATTGATTAGGGTTTGATGTAAGAAACCTTTAAAGATGAGGGGGTTTGATGCAAAAAAAATAGCACGAATCGTAAAGCAAAATGGACGGTTTTGATAGAAGGTACCGTCGCATATAGTTTCGGGAAGTTTGATGCAAAAAAAATAGCACGAATCGTAAAGCAAAATGGACGGTTTTGATTGAAGGTACGGTCGCATATAGTTTCGGGAAAACCGCTGGGCAGGCAATTTCTAGGGTTGGAGTCCACTCAGTCATATTCCACCAATGTTCCGCGCTAGAATAATAACCATAGTTTTCAGAGCGATGCTTCTCCCGCCGGCCAGCCGTGTCGCCGCCTAACTTCACATGCAGCCTCGCGCCCGCGCTGACGCTCCCCGCCGGCGGCCTGGTGACGCGGACGGCGTGCTCCTCGTGCATGAAAATGTTGATGAGCAGCCGGGCCTCGATGTGGCACACAGGGATGTCAACGTAGTCCTGCATGGAGAAGACTTTGCGCACGCTGTTGCGCTCCGCGTCGTAGGCGAAGACCTTGTGACGGCCCGTAGCGAGCAGGATATTGCCGCCGGCGGTGGTGCAGAGCGGGATGATGGTGAGATTCTCCTGATCCAGCTCCTCGCTGATGGGCCGTAGCAGGCTATCCAGTTCGATGCGGCAGCGCGTCGACCATGACGCGCAGCCGCCGCTCCATGCCAGGACCTCGATCACGCGATCCACGTCCCCCTTGCCCGACCGGTGGTGGATGCCATGGACGACGGCGCACAGGGAACCGTCGAGCTCGGCGAGATGGCGGACGCGTTCCGGCAGCCCGGGCGGCATCTGGACCCGCCCGAACTGCTCCGCGCCCACGGAGAAGGACAAGATGGGATGAAAGCCGACGGACGTCCACGTCCTGAGCAGCCAGTAGAAGGACCCGTTAACGGTAACCGGAGGCATGCCGGCCAGGAAATACCCGTGGACGTCCGGTGGCACGTCACCGGCCCAGGGCCTCCACCCGCCGGAAGATCCCATGGTGTACACCTCGCACTTGGGCTGCCGATGTTTGGGGTTGATCAGGTTGATCAGGGAGAGCCTGACGGCCTTGTACTCGCCGGTGGTCGGATCGAAGCCGAGCCCGGCGCTAGAGAACTCGAAAGGAGTCCATGGTGTCTCCAAAGGAAGGAACCGCCCGCGGTGAGATAAATAACCAGATGCTTGGGCTGGTTCGCATGGCGGCAGGGCGACACGTGGTCACCGGTGGAGAGGTTGCAGAGGTAGTACTCGGACGAGCGGGCCTCCCTGACGAGCGTCAGGCCGCGGCATGGCTTCCCTTCCGAGACAGGACCACGTACTCCGCCGCGAGTTCGCGCAGGGTAAGGAGCTCACGGGCGGCGGTGGGCAGCGAACCGTCGCCGTCAGACGGGAGCGAGCACGTGTAGAAGGACGTGGAGGACCCTTCGTCCGGAGGGAAGAAGATGATCTCTGGACTCTGGTTGACGCGCGGCGGCGGCTCTGGTGGCCTGCGCGGCGACGAAGTGGTCCGAGGAGAGGGCCCGGCAGACGGTTTGGAAGCGCACGGCGGCAGCCGGCAGGCGCGTCAGGATCTCATCGACCAATAGCGCGCCGTGAAGCCGCGACTCAACGCCGCACGGCGACGCGGTCATAGATTTTTTTTGAGGATAAAGTAGTCGTTTGCCATCCTATTAGATAGGGAATAGAGTTTAATTACAGAAAACCGGTCCACCGAAAATGAGACAAAAGCTGGCGAAAGGCCCTACCGCCCTACACAGTGGGCACATCTCCTGGGTCATGTGTGTGTGCAAAATGCCCACTGGTCGATGTCCTCCTTGACCAAAGCGGCCACATGAGTAAACTGCAGCGCGGTATTTTGGAAAATGCGTCGGTTCCTCTCCTTCCATACCCCCCAAATGGAGTAGATGATCGCCCCACTCGCCTGTCTCCGCATCTCCTTCGGAATGCCCGCAATGGTAGAATCCCACCACGAGTTAAGGCACCTCCCCCCGGGGGCGGTGGGACGCCTATCGTGCCAACCCACGCAAAGACCTGCTCCCGAACTGCGGTGGCGAAATGACAGTCGAACGTCAAGTGTTGCACCGTCTCAGGGTGGATCCTGCATAACTTGCAGATGGGATCATGTGGCCATCCTCTGATGGCCAGATTGTCAGCCGTGAGAGCCTTCCCGTGGAGGGCCAGCCAAGCAAAGAAGCGACACTTGGCCTCGGCATGACCCTTCCAGAACTTCCCCGTGCGGAACGGGGCGTAGGAGCCAACGAACTGGCTGATGTAAGCTGACGACACCGAGAAGACCCCCGACTCCGTCCATCTCCATCTAATGGAGTCCGGCTCCTGGGTGAGCTCCACCCCCTGCAGAATGCCCCAAAGCCGAACAAACTGTGCTATCTGGGCTGCGGTGGAAATGTTTGCTAGAGCCGTGATCCAGTTGCTCTGATGGAACTCCTTCTTCACTGTTCTTCTTTTTCTAGTGGCAATGTCGTAGAGGCCTGGGAACTGGAAGCGCAGCGCCCCACCCGGCCTCCAGCAGTCGTGCCAGAAGAGGCACCGCTCTCCATCTCCTAACGTGACATCCGTGGATGCCCTGAACAAAGCCATATCCGTCGCGTCGCACAGCGTCTCCATCCCGTGCCAAGGTCGGCCCGCATCCGTCCATGTAATCCATGGCCAACGTAGGCGCATGGCGTGCCCAAACCTCTCGAGGTCCAACACCCCCAACCCGCCAAGCTCTTTCGGTCTACAAACGGTCTTCCAATTCACCAAGGGGTGCGGCCTTGCACCCGGCGGTGCTCCCAGCTTCATCCATAGAAAACCTCTCTTGATCTTCTCGATTCTTCTGAGCACCCACTTGGGGAGTTTGAAAACTGCCAAGTGGTAGAGAACCATGGATGTGAGCACCGATCGGCATAGGATGACCCTGCCAGCCCTAGTGAAGTGCTTCGCCCACCATCCCGCCAACCTGGAACCAATCTTGTCGATGAGCGGCTGGAAATGCACCGCTTTCAAGCGGGAATGATGCAGCGGTAATCCCAAGTAGGTGCATGGGAAAGTCCCCCGCCTCGCAGGGAAAACGTCCAGAGCCGCCGCAATATGTTCCTCCGTGCACCCAATGGGGTAAGCCTCCGACTTCCCCAGGTTTGTGCGGAGACCCGTAGCGTCCGCAAAGGTCTGAAGGATCGCCCCAACCACGACCATGTCGGCCACCTCCGACCCCACAAATATGTCGGCGTCGTTCGCGTAGAGTGAGACCGCGAAACGCACCGGAGCCTCCCGGAAAGGCAGCAGCATCGGCGAGATGGTACAGGGGGTCAATCGCGAGAATGAACAGCATCGGCGAGAGCGGGTCCCCCTGCCGCAGCCCCCGCCTATGAGCAATCCTGGGTCCCGGCTTCCCGTTGAGGAGCACACGAGAAGAAGCCGTCGAGAGTAGCAAGCAAATCCAACGAATCCACCGAGGCCCAAATCCAAGCACCCCAAGCAACTCAAGCAAGTACGCCCAACTGACTGAGTCAAAGGCCTTAGTGATATCCAGCTTCAGAAAAAAAAACCCGGCGTCTTCTCACGGTGCATTCCTTTTATCATTC
Source organism: Poa annua (assembly GCA_026929855.1). Taxonomy (NCBI): domain Eukaryota; kingdom Viridiplantae; phylum Streptophyta; class Magnoliopsida; order Poales; family Poaceae; genus Poa; species Poa annua. Next base: position 60,812,571 of record CM049432.1, read on the forward strand.
CCTGCACGTGCAGGAAATTATCGTGAATGCAACGCTTCTTGATGAATGCCGACTGGGTCGGGGAGACCATCTGCGGAAAGAGGGGGGCTAGGCGCAGCGAGAGCAGCTTTGAGAAGATCTTGGAGACGCTGTGTATCAAGCTGATTGGTCTGAAGTCCGAGATTGCCCCTGCATCCAACTTCTTTGGTAGCAGCACTATATTTGCTGAGTTCAGCAGCCCTGCCGCCGACCCGCCATGCTCCGCCATGTGCACCACCGCATCGTGAAGGTCGTCCTCCAGGATACTCCAGCAAGCCCGAAAGAACATCCCAATGAAGCCGTCTGGGCCCGGCGCCTTCTCCGCGGGAAGGCCGAAAACCGCTGTTTTGAGCTCGTCTCTCCCGAATGGGGCCTCGAGGTGCCCCAAGTCGTGCGGTGCATACCCCATCTCCTGCCAATTCAGACTGGCCGTCCGCTGATCGATCCCGCCTAAGAATTCCGTGTAATGCTGCGTGATGACATCCTGCTTCTCAGTGTGCGAAACTGCCAACCCTCCATTTGAGGCTAGAGTCTGTATGAAGTTTTTTCTTCGTCTCCCATTGGCCCGTAGGTGGAATAGGCGCGTGTTGGCATCACCTAGCCTAATCGTTGAGAGTCTCGACCGCTGGCGCATTCTGATCTTGTTGATGGCCGCAATCCCCTGGATTTTGGAGCGCAAGCTTATGCGCAGGCCTCTCTCCTGCTGTGTCAACTCCCTAGCCTCCTGCGCAACATCAAGTCTACCAATCACTTCTCTAGCAATAGCAAGCTGCAGCTTCAGATCTCCAAAGCTTGCCTTGTGCCATCTCCTTAGTGCTTTTGCCGCCCTTGCCAGCTTGACGTGCATCCTCCGCATGGGATTATTTGTTGCCACCGGTGCATCCCAAGCCTCCTGTACCACCTCATGGAAACCCTCCATCTTCAACCAGAACGCCTCGAAGCGGAAAATATTGCAACGTGGGATATCTGCCGCCCCCAACAGAAGGAGAGGGTTGTGGTCCGACACTGAGGATGGCAGTGGTTGTATAATCGCGGAGGGAAAGACCACGTCCCAATCCTCGGAACAGAAGAAGCGGTCGATCCTCGTCATAGTCGGGTTGGCTTGTCCATTTGACCAAGTGAAGCGGCGTCCGGGGAGGTTGAGCTCCCGTAATCGCATGGCGTCGAGAGCAGCCTTGAATCTTCTCATCATTCGGCGATCCAAGCGATCATTGCTTTTGTCTTCTGCCCGGTAGATGAGGTTAAAATCCCCGAATACCAGCCATCTCGCCGGGCGTGCCGGGCAATCGCCCGCAGTTCATCGATGAAAAGTTGTTTTTCCGCGTCCCCCTGCGGTCCGTACACTCCGGTGGCAGCCCAAGAGGCCCCGTCCTCCCTTTGGGTACTGGTCGCCGAGATCGTGTTAGGCGTAGACAAAGGGGTGGACAAGGAGAAGAAACTGCTTGAGGCCGCAAGAATTATCCCTCCCCGCGTGCCCTGCGCTGGAAGGAAAGCAAAATCATCTGTGAAATCGGGTCCCAAAATCTGTATAATCAGACCTCTATCGACGACCTGGAGTTTTGTCTCTTGCAGGCAAACGATCGTTGCTCGCACATCTCTAACCAAATCATGCACTGCATCCCGGCGAACCAGGCAATTAAGTCCTCTCGCATTACAGCTAAGCACACGCACATTTTCCCCATCCATCACTAACAGGAACTGACCAGCAGCAAGCAATAACCAACGCGAGGGTAGCGATGATGGCAACAAACTGCCTCGCTAAACCCAGATCACAGCCACAAGGGGGGTGCCCAGGCAAGAGTTGCCACACCGCTCCTACCGAACAGACCAGATGCAAAACGACCAGAGAGCAAGGTCGGACTCAACTCACACCAAACCAGCGAGCAGACCAGGGCGCTCGCCACAAACCAGTTTAGACGAACAACTAAACAGCTACGATCAGGCCACTCGCCCATGCTGCTCCAAGCCCCACACCTGGTGTCTTCTTCTTCTTGATGGTCAGCACCAACTCCTCTATCGCCTGCACCCCCTGATCAGACAAGGGACCCTCGAACAGGGCCAGATATGCCTGCATGAGACGCTCGGAGAAACCCACCGCAGGAGGCAGGGACCCCAGCCTTCTCGCGACAGCTTCGCGCGCCAGCGTTTCTATCGGGACCCCTGGTGTGTGGGTCTTGGCGATGCGAATGCTGCGGCGCACCGTCGACGGAGCCTCCTGCTCCACCGGTGTACCCAGCACCGTCTCCTCGATCCTAGTTGCGATCCTAGAGATGAAAGACGCCAGCCTGCACTGCGCGTCCTCCCCCTCCCCCTCCTCTTCATTCCTTCCCTGCACCATCGGCAGCAGCGTCGACGCAGAGGCCTCGGACCTGGCAAGCTGCAGGGAAAAGGCGTCGGGGTCTTGTGCTTCCGGTCCTTGTGGCGCCATCTTTCCTGTGGCCGGTGACATCTCCTGAGTGTCTCCCACCGTCCTCGGCAGCAGCCCAGGGGAGACGATCTCCACGTTCTTCTCCGGCATCAGCTCTAGCTGCAGGTCGCCGTCGTGCCCACCATCGTCCTGCTCCTCCGAGACCGCCCCGCCGAGCGCCTCCATCTCTGGTAGCAATGCCAACTGCAGGTCGCCAGCAGTGTCGCCGTCTTCCTGTCCCTCCAAAGCAGCTACAGACACCCCAGCCCCCGCCTCCGGTGAAGCCGGAGAGGCCGGGCGTGCCACCGCGGGCGAGCATGCCGCGGCCAGCCCCACCTTCGTTGCCTTGGTCGGTGCCGGGCGGCGCGCCCTGGCGTTGCGACGGATGGGACCGCACTCCTTGCGGCGCCCCTCGTACCTGGACCGCTCCGAAACCCTGCCAGCCGGGTACGGCTCAGAACGGCCATGCCTTGTTGATGTCCGCTCCCGCGTCGCGTCGCGCCTTTTGCCTTTGCTCTGCCCCCCTGCACCGTCCTTGTCCCCGTCATGGTCGCGACCCGGAGGGCGCCTTCCTCGCGGCAGTTGCGCGTGGGCGGCGAGCTGTGTCGCGGCACCTCGTCCTCAGGCAGTCCCGAGTCGTAGCCGCCGATGCTCCAGTCGTAGCCCTGGATGTAGCGATGCCCGCGCTCCGCCACCGAGCCCGCCGTGGTCCCCCGCCCGAGCGACGTCAGGTCCTCAACCACGTCGACGTGGATGGACACCACCGAGCGGCGTCCCTCCAGAGCCGCGCGCGGCGCATCCCGATGGAAAACCGGCAGATGCTGCATCCCGCCGCCGAGGTCGCTGTCCATGGTGGGGTTCATCATATTGAACCCAAACCGGTGAGGCAGAGCTGTCGGGTCCTGCGTCCAGATCCAGACGTTGACAGTCGACGTGTCCTCCCTCCGCACCGAAGAGCCCTCGACGAAGTGCACGGTTCCCCTCCTGCCAATGATGCGCTCCGCCATGGCCGCCGACCATGCCGTGTCCGGGAGACCCTCGATGCAGAGCCGGATGTGGTAGGCAGCCGACACCCACGTGTTGTGGCGATCCGCACTCCACGGCAGGAAGTCGAAAATCCTGCCGCCGGAGCGGATGCGCTCCCGCTGGACCACCTCCTCCCTCGTGCGTGCGTCGTCGAAGAGGATGAAGAAGTCCTCCGGGTTGTGCGGAGAGACGCGGATGCCCTCCTCCGGCACCCCCATCTCCCTCCTGAGCGCCTCAACGACATGGCGCGGCTCCGTGCGCTGGCGGTCGCCAGCCATGCTGACAAGCACGGCGCGGGCGGTGAAGATGACCTCGTTTGCCTGCACCTCCAGCGTGGCGGTGACAAAGATCTCGTCCATCTCCGGCCTGCCTGAGAGGTTGCCGCGGATGGGCGCCATGAGGACTCTTGCGAAGGAAAGGAGTGGCGTAACTGGGGTGGACCGGTGCAGCGTTGCGGGCGGCGACGAGGGCGGCCCAAAGCAGTCGCGAGCAAGGTGCCCAACGCGCTTGCAGTGCCAACACACCCGCAGCTCACGGCAGTCCACAGCTCGATGCTCAGTGCTCAGGCATCGGAAACACTTCCCCTGCATCCTTCTTAAAAAGGCCTCCCGTCCCTCCCATCCCGTCCGACGCGGCGGCGCGTGTCGAGCTGTGAGAGGACGGACGGTGCCCTGGTTGTCTTGTCGCCATAGCTGCCTTTGGGTAGCTCGGCGCCGAGCTAGGCCGCCATGAATGCCCCTGCTGCCTCCGTATTGTTGCGTGCGGTGTGGAGGGGATGAAATGCGCGACACGCCGGTCGGATTAAGCAAATCTCCACCCACCGCACCCACCCGCGAGTTAATACGGCGCGGCTGCCCTCTCGGTGGTGACCCAGGCGGCGGAGGCGGGAGGTCACCAAGGAAAGTCAACCCTGCATTCAAAGCAGTCCGGAAGCGCGGCTGGAAGCGGGGTGGCGCGGTTGTCGGCGGTGGGGAGGCAAGATCTGGTCGCGCACCTCCGCCAGGGATACACCTTCCTGACCCGCGACCACAACATTGAAGGCCCCAGTCGCCGGCTCCGAATCCAGCAGCTCCCCCTCCTCCAGATCTGACGGCTGTGAGACCGGCACCAACGACGGGAGAGGCTCCTCCTCCTCGGGACAGTCGGCCCACACGAACGGGCACGGCGAGGGGGTGAAGGTTGGCCATGGGGGCATGGTGGATGGGGTAGCTATGGCAGCGGAGGCGGCGGCCGGCGTGGTCGCCACCTGCGTCGCCCCTATCGGGGTGGTGGGAGACAACATGTTGTTTTTAAACAAACCTATACACTATCAGTTATCGAGACTGCTGACGGGTCGATTCAGACATTCAGTTATCGAGACTGAGTGCGGTCATAGATTTTGACGGCGAGGTCGCCATATGTTTACCTTATTACTGGATGCACGGATTGATCAACAGATCTCGATCGATTGGCTAAGTACTTAAGTAAAGATAATTAAGCTGCGACCGTATCCATACGATTTTACGCATAGGATTGGTGTTCGAATTGTAACTGATTTTCATGGAAGAACAAGAATTGTACTCTTTTTTCTTGAGATTACAAGAATTGTACTCGGACCAGTTCAATTAGTACCAGCTGATTCCGACGCGGACCAGTTCCTATCGGAAACAATGTAGTAGCGAGTAATTCATAGTAGGCATTTTGTATCGCACCGCAGTAAAATTTGCTCGTTATAGTAGTTTCCATCTGCCATCACAAGTATAATTCTCAGTTGCAATCTATATACATCAAAACCCCACTTAGTATCTCTATCTCTCTACTATATAATACGGCTTAAGGTGAGGATGGTACGTCACTTTTTTCTTCCACTTTTACCCCTATAGTTCTGAGATATTACCCACCACGGCCACCGGTAAATAAAGAAAAAACGGAGCGGCAAAATAAAAAAACCCGGTCTTCTTCCCCACCTGTGTCTCCTCAGTCCTGCTGGTTTAATGCGGCTAATTGGGGATAATCATTTCAGATTACAAACTGCGAGTGATGGCTAATACAGTGCGGGAGCTAGCGGCGTCGCGGGATGGCGGCGCGGAGGCGAAGCCGGAGGTGCCTGCGGCAGAGGAGCCGGAGGAGGATGATGAGTAGGGGGAAGGGGAGGAGGAGATTGTGCCGGTCGGGGCGCAAAAGCACGACGCGGCGTGGAAGCACTGCGTCCTGGTGCGGTCGGCAGGGCGGACGCACCTCCGGTGTGCCTACTGCGGCAAGTACTTCCTCGGCGGCGGCATCCACCGCTTCAAGGAGCACCTCGCGCGCCGCCCCGGGAACGCGTGCTGCTGCCCCTGCGTGCCCCACCACGTCGAGGACCTCATGCACCGCAGCCTCCAGGAGGTCGCCGCCAAGAAGCTGCGCAAGCGCTCCCTCGCCGCGGGCGCCGCAGCCTACCCTGGCTCCATGCCCACGGACATGGCCTCCCCCTCCTCCCACGCCTACAACGGCCAGGTCCAGCAGCTTCAGGTCACCGGCGACATGGCCAGCCCCATCCACATGGTCCCGCTCAGCCAGGTTGTGTTCGATCCGCGTGGCTCCGCACCGTCGTCAGAGATGGGGTGGAGTGGCGATACTGCTACTGGTAGCAAGAGGAGGAAGAAGGCGCTCGTGGTGAGGCGCGCCTCTGCTACTCATCCACTCGCTCCTCATCAGCAGCAGGCTCCTCAGCAACAGTTTGTCATGGGGCTGGACGCAGCTGAACCCCCGAGGCATTCCGATCCGGCTGCCTCAGACGGGGAGAAGGTTTCCATGGCGGTCGGGAGGTTCATGTATGACGTCTGCGTGCCGTTGGAGGTGGTGAACTCGATCCATTTCCAGCCCATGATCGACGCTATCACATCGACGGGAGGGAGGCCATTGGAGCTTTTCTCGTACCACAACTTGCGGGGTTGCGTCCTGAAGAGGTCACTGGACGAGGTGACGGCTCAGCTGAAGTTCAACAAGGGGTCATGGGCACACAAGGGGTGCTCTGTGCTGGCCGATGAGTGGACGACCGACAGGGGCAGAACCTTGGTGAACTTTTTCAGTGTATTGCCCGGAAGGTACCATGTTTCTGAAATCGGTCGATGCGACATAAATCGTTACGTCACCGGATGCGCTGTATGAGCTGCTGAAGACTGTTGTTGAGGAAGTTGGAGTGGAAAATGTTGTCCAGGTGATCACGAAGAACTCTGAGGTTCATGCAGCAGCGGGAGAAATGCTAGGAGAAACATATCCTACATTGTTTTGGTCTCCGTGCTCTTTCCTGTGCATCCATGGCATGCTCGAAGATTTCAGCAAGGTGAAGGCGGTTAGCGATATCATAGGTCATGCAAAGGCCATCACAGGATTTATCTACAACAATCCAGTTGCATTGAGTTTAATGAAGAAGTATCTGCATGGGAAGGATCTGCAAATTCCAGACATGGTGTATGCTTTGTTTTTTCAAATATTCCGGACATGGTGTCTGCTTGTTTCTTCAAATATAAGCCCATCTCCTAAGATGTGTGATGCACAAGCAGGGGCGGTGGCGCATTGCTAGCAAGGGAACCGCATCAAGCCGTCAACATAGTTTAGTTCCTGTTACAATATGTATCTTTGCATAAACCTCAACCAAGAATTCGTACAGAAAGATAACAATTTGCATTTTACATCCCAAACGGTACAGTTTGTGGAGGAAGTCTAGGAACACTAACTACTAATGTATTGTGATATCATCCAAGGAAATATATTTATGTGAAATAATTAGGCATATTAGCTGCTTTATCATGTTAGGATTTTATAGCTACACAAATCAGTCTGCTTTCCTTAAGGCGGAAGATATTGTAATGTGACTATGCATTTGTGATTTTTACCGTAAAACAGGTCGAGTGGGTCACGGACACTGCACTTGGCACTTCAGAGTCTAGGTGTGGTTTATGTGGACATGGGAGACATACACCGATACGCAACACTGCTAAAGAGAGACCGATATGAACCGTGCATTAGAATCCAAATCGAACATCTACACTCATGGGCCATTAATAAATAATCTTCACAACATCTGTTTTGAATAGATTTGATGTCTTGATCAGCTATAGAGCTAGACTTTCATACGGACTTGCCTTAATCATTGCTTTATCTAGGGCATGCAATTTCAACGGTAATTAATACTCCACTCGTCAAATTGATTTAATTAGTTAATAAGTTAATTTCAATGGTGTTTTTTTCCAATTAGAACATCCTTAAATTATTAGTAATTAATTACATTTCTTTATTATTTTATATTTTTTACATGACTTCATGCCACAATAAAATAAAAAACGGACACTGAAAGTTGGTTCAGGGAGAAGGACACATAAATTTAATTTAAATGAATAGACAAAATTGTTTCGTTCTTTGATCAAATTCCCATGTAATGTATACATGGCTCGTTTTTTGCTGCAGTGTGATAGAGCTTAGTTTTTAATAAGCATAGGACGCAAACAATTAAGGGGAAGTCGAAACGAACACGCCAATAAGTGCTTCTTGAAAGAGATTATCAAGTTTACTCATTTTGATAGCCTCCATGAACTGTTTTTTTTTGGTAAAAATGGGGTGTGGTGTTAAAGTTGTTAATTTGTTTTACCATATTCAACCAAATTTATTTACCCGTAGCAACGCACGGACATTTTACTAGTATTAATTATATGTTCTATCTTAACATGCAGGGTATCTACATCATCCACTATTTTGACTAATCAATTCTTCATATGTTACCTCCAATAACAATAATCGATAATAGTTTTATGTAACATATCTATGTCATGTGTTTTTAGCCATATTAATATTTAATATTTAGTTCCCAAACATTTAACAACTTCATACGAATCAAATTTAGTCTCTCGACTATTGTGATCAAATGAATCCTAATAATTGAATATTTCATGTGTGTCTTATACTCATTTCATTTAACAATACATTTTTTAAAAGATTCCCACTACAACATGTGGGTATTCTTCTTATAACCTAAAACTCACTAACACGTGGGTATTAATTTAACACTGGGCCTCGGCGCTGTATTAATTAATTTCGAATTTCAACATCCATGTTGTCCACGTCCTACATTGTTCTATCTGATCAATTATTCACGTCACCCCCCACTAATATTCATTGTATTTCCCAATTTAACTGTAACGTGCGGGGTATTTTTTTAAATATACTAATAAATCTGGCGTGTCATAATTTTGAACTAACGTACACTACTCTAAAACTATGACACACCTATATTAAATCGGAGGGAGTATTTTGAATACTCATTAGCTAAGAATATGATCAGATGGAAAGACGCTTTTGCAATTAAGAACAAAAATATTTAAACAATTTTTTTTGGATAAAAGATCGAGAGGCCCAGTGTTAAATTAATAATGCCATAAATGGCAAAAAGGTGCATTATGTGGACCCACTTACAACAAAGCACTACACACACCCAACGAAACAACAGAACTACCAACGAGACTATAAATAAAACACCAAAGATGAGCGCCGTCGACGGAACACAAGCATGAGAGGCAGAGGCGCCGGGCCGGAACTCACCATAGCACGGGCAAACCAACATACATAACACAGCGCCGAGACCCACAACAGCTTCAAAGGAAGCACCACCGGCAGGATCATCACCACCATTATCTGCAAGAGTACCGATAGGCTAAAAAATAAACAATTAAAGATCTATGAAGACGGAAAAATCTTGATCTTCAAAGTTTAGGCTATTTATGTTTGGTTTAGTCAGCCCCGGAATGGTTTGGCAATGAGTAATCCATAGTACGGGTTGTTTATCTGAGATTTCAAATTACATAATTTGATGTAACTGAGTCGCATGACACTAAAATTTGGTCGTTATACTAGTAGTAGTTTCCATCTGCCATCACAACTATAAATCGGCGCTTTATTACTTCATGTTGCAATATACTACTCCCTCCATTCCTGTTTATAAGGCTTATAGTTTTCTCTCAAAGGTCAAATTTAACTATTTTATATTAAGGTTTTCAAACAAACTATCATTATTTTAAATATTAGGAAAATAAATATAAAAATATACTTCATGATGAATCTAGAGATACTTATTTTATATTATAAATGCTAATAGCATTTTCTAAAATCTTGATAAAAGATGGTATACTTTGACTTTTTAGAGAAAATTGTTGATCTTATAAAAGAAAGAATGGAGGGAGTACTAATTTTGATGTGTCAGTAATTTTGAACTAACACCAGTCTAAAACTACGACACATATATATATATTAGATCAAAGGGAGTATTTTGAATACTCAAGGTACGAATATATGATTAGCTGGAAAGATGTGTTTTGCGATCAAAGATGTAGAAATGCTTACCAAGTAAACAATTAAAGATATATGAAGACGAGAAAGAGCTTGACCCTCCAAAATTCATGCTATTTCTGAGTGCTGGAGTCAGCCTCATTTGGTTAGTCAGCCCCTAACTGGTTATCTTTAGTATTAAACTATAAAATATGTGTCGTGCATTGTCATGGGTTGATTTTTGTATTGAATATAGCAATACCATAACCCTACCCAAAAACTCAATAATTGATACGAACGGAACAAATGTATTATTAATTTCCATTACACAGAACACATTGCATTGTAAACATAGACAATAATAAGTTAGTATACCAAATACGAAAGACTGAAACAAGTTCCTCTTATAGCATCGAATGTAGCCAAGGTAGTGGATACCACGTAATATTTATTTTCTTTGTAAAATACTCTCTCATTTTTCCCACTAGTTGAATGCCCGTGCGTTGCTACGGTTCGCTCACAAAAATTGACGCACATGTAAGCATAGTATTCAGAACATAAACAATCCATAATCCAACATCATTTCAAAGAAAGAAATAACCCATCTAATTATCCCAGTTGACTAAGATTTCACACCTAGAGCTCTAATAATAGTTTTCATATACTACATCGCTGCAATGCTGCAATGAAAAATCTCACATGATGTTACGAATATGAGCTCGTTGCTCTTGCTCATGCATCAAATCAGCTAACTGAACCAAAGCCACTCTGGTCCCTGTGATTATCAACGCATCTACCAAAAAGTATCTTCACACCTCCAGCTCCTATGCTTTGTACTGATAAAATGTAGGAATATGATAATTAAAAGGACATTCAATTTTATGAATACAACCCATAAATATGAAAGTTGTGATCACTACAGTTCATTTTGTCTCACACAGATGCTCATTGAGGATAACTGTCTCAGAAATAACGAACGACCCGTCAGGCTCCGTGCGTTGCTACGGTTGTTGAAGTTTTATATATCACCATACATGACATACAGGTAAACATAAATGTTATTCAATATTCACGTACATATTAAATATCGTCACATAGCATCTAATAACGTTACAAAATTCATCTCATATAATTTGACTTCCGTGTGCTCGACCATTGCATCCTTCATGCTCTCTTCCTCCCTAACAGTGTCCTTAAAAAACAATGCAACGTCATACTGGTTATCACATCTCTCATCCTAAAATGTATACTGCTTAACATAAGAAATGCATCTAGGTTGCCCGTTTATAAGAACCAAACGCCAAATCATAGAAATACCAAGGGCCAAATCAGGTTTCCTTGTATGCTACAGTCAGATTCATATGTATGGTAGTTTTGTGTTAGCAAAACCAAACTTAGGCGAAAAATGATAGTAGCTGATTCAAAATGAATTGCTTACACAAAATAGGAAAAAAACTGGGGTCATCCTTCCACCACACATTTCCACCATTTCATCTAATGAACATACATTTAAAGAATAATGTGATGTTGAAGGCCAACCACAAAATATTAAGGATAGCAAGTTTAACATGAATCAGTGCTCATCTGGCCAAAGCTTCGCCCCATTCATCTCTTTACAGATTTGTCACTCTGCCCTGAAAACTCTCTTGCCATATTCAGAGATAATGACATTGAAAGATCTATTCTCACACAAAAATATTGAAGCATTTGAGACCACATGTGACAAATACTAAAAGCTCCCTCTGTGGGTGCCTTTAGAACTGGATATTGCACTTTACAAACAACAAGTAAACATAGAAGAATTCCATGTATGAACAGTAATTAACCTACCAATGTCTTCGGGTTTACAGAAGCATTATAGCAAAATATTGTATGTTGTTTGTGTTATATCCTGATATATAATACATGAGTGTTACCAACTACTACTCCTAGATAGTTAACACGGGTAAAATTATGATGGCTGCAATTCCATATCCAGTTTTCACCAATCAGAACAATTAATAAAACAAGTTAAATAAAACAAGTTAAATAAAACAAGTTAAAGATGATTTCAAATTTTTATTTCAAGCACAATTCGAGGCATGACAACAGTTATATGAATGAACAACCAGCACAATCCACATTGCATGGCCACCAATTTACATAAATACCAAGTGCATAACATATTATTGACGCTAAACTATAGTCTACAAGCCATAACTCAAGAAATATACTCTCAATAATCATGGAAATCTGGTAGCATCAGTGATACTACGACATCATCCACGTGATCACAAAGAAATTGACTAATGAGGCTACATCACACATGTATTTATTCGTTACAGATCATCATTTCTCTCTCAAAAATAGGTCATCTTATAAGAAGCTAGTCTAATACAAATAGCACAAGGCAAACATTTGTCATAGTGGAAAAGATAAAATACGAAGCTAATGATGGAAAAGGTCAATATCCAGAATACATCCTAAAGTAAATAATGACGTGTGTAAAAATTTATCGCAGTGGAAAAAGTGTTGATCAAAATTGGGTATTAAAAAACCCGGTATTCACATGCAAAATACATACAGTTTAATGGAAAAGAATGAGCCAGGATAAAGTACCGTATCTAGAGTGCTCCTGGTTTCCCTACCTGTTGGCGAAGAAAACAAAGCGAATTTACTAATTCATTCCTCACTTCATGTATCAAAGTTTCCCCGCTAAGATGATTACTCTGAATAGGCCTGTAGGAAGTTATCGGGTGCACACACAAATGGTCGCAGTTAGAGATTCACTCATTAGTGGAAGCGCAAATATTATAGTTTAGCTTGTACTCTTGCACAGACATATTTTACTGTAATACGAACAAATATACATCTCATTCAATCTGCTTCCATAGTTGAAGCAATCCACATTATGGTAGCTCGTCGAATCCCTTTTTCCATGTTATGCATAACTGCAACTAATCCTTGCAAGGTACAAACAAACAGAAATATATTATTTTGGATGAAAAACAGTATACTCAATATACTCTAAGGCATGAAAGAACTCACAAAATGAAACCATGAAAGTTACTTTTTTAGTTCTTGTTAGTTTGTGTTTGACGTATTACACAGAGAAAGTGCCACTAAAAGGAACTCGGAGCAAATTTTCAGTGCTCTATCATCCCAGGGAAAGCACTGTATGAACTGTAGTACTACTGATAATGACATATAATCTCAACATTCAGGAATACATGTTCCTTTTCTTTTGTCTATTGCTCCTGATCTCCAAAGGTCTTTTTATTCCAAAGCTAATGCCAAGGACTTTCTTGCCAGTAATGATTCTACCCACAAAATCATCATACTGGCCACCAGCCAAAATGGAGCAGATCTATAGGAAAACAGAGTTATTAGCATAACATGAACCGAATGAACATGTCTTCCGTGTGTTCTAAAAATGACATGCGGTGTGATTTAATGATAAATCAAATGAAAATTTTAGGAATAATAAATGCATGTAACAACAGATCAATTACAGTATACAATTATAAAGGGCTGAAAAGGAAAACATAGAACGTGCTTTCAGGTATAAATATGATGGTACATGTCAAAATCCAGGGTATCATCCAATGATCATGAAGAACATTGAATAATGAGAACACTGAAACATAAATCAGTGTCTCAGTGATCCATAGTAAAAGGAATATGATTGCATGGTGAGATATATATATATATATATATTTTTACTATATAATACGGCTTAAGGTGAGGATGGTACGTCATTTTGTTTAGACGATTTTGCCCCTGTAAGTTTGGTGATATTACCCACCCCTGCCACCGGTAAGTTAAAAAACGGTTCGCCCCAGTCAAGAAGGTATCAGAAAGGATCTCGATTCAGTTAAGCTTTCGAGAAAGATTGCACGGGTCTCTGCTGCTGCGTGCACGGCATGTTGTATGCTGGTCGCGGCCGGTACACGGTCGCCGGCCTCCATGAGCGGCTCGCCGCGCTTCTCCGCCAGGGCGTGTGCACGCAGCAGCGACCAGCAGGCAACATGCGTGCACGCAGCAGCGAGCAGGCAGCAGGCATGCACGCAGCAGGGCGGCAAGCGCGCAGCAGCGACCAGCAGGCAACATGCCGTACGCACAGCAGCAAGCAGGCATCAGGCATGCGCGCAGCAGGGCAGCAAGCGGCGCTTGGCCGGCCAGCAGGGCGCGGGCGACCGGCGAGCAGCGAGCGGCCCTTGGGCGGCATGCAAGGCGTGGGAGGGCGGCGAGCAGCCAGCGGCCCACAGCGGCGCACAGAACAGCGAGAAGCCAGCGGCCAGGCGACGGCACACCGAGCCGAAGGACGATGGAGCGACCCTTTTGACCTTTTGACCCTTTTGATCGGAAGAAGAAGTTATATATGACTAATTGGACGTGCTAACAAGGAGGAGTGTGAGAAAAAAATGCGAACCTATGTGGCACCCTTGACCACAGCTTCATATATCACACCCATGTAATCAAGGCCTCTATAGCACGGCACTCCAGCAAACTTATACTGTCTATCACCTTTGCTTATCTTGAGCTTTGAATAACATCCTCATCTCATTTAATGGAACAACAGACCCATCGTTCTCCATAAACTTGCTATCCTCCTTTATCAATTCTAGCAGAATTTCCAACGCTGGTCCGCTTGTCTTCACTAAATTGCCAATCTTTTCAGCGGTTTCACTTGATACACTCTCCCCTTCCACCTAAGTTAGCATAATGAGCATTTTCTTCTCTCCCAAAGCCACGTGTTCCCTAGCAAGAGTAAGAATAAAATAAAGCACAAAATTGACTCCTATACGAGATGCTTGATGCTTCCGAAATATATTCAATAAGGTAATTTGAGCAGAAAGACAAAACAAGAAGATACAAATGCACCAACACCGTGCACAATGCTTCTTACCTTGGGAATTTTAGGCAAATATCATCCTCACTTCACTGCCCTCTATAGAAACCTTCACTTTCCGAACAGGGGACTCCAGTTTAGGACACCTGAGATCAAACAAGAGCATAGCCTGGTTCCCCAGTCTGTAACAAGTAGAGAATCCATGCAAGTGACATCCTTTCCGTTGTGGCATGATCCCTAAGCAGAGCATTGATACAAAAGAAGTCCCCTTCCCCAACATTTTCTTCTTGTTGTTGTTTATGTCACCTTTCACTCTCTCCTGGCCAGCTTACGGCGGCAGCTGGGTTGAACAATCTGTAACCAGTGCTGAACTCACAGAAGAAACATCGCCCTTTCCGTCGGTAGCATCATTCCTAAGCATGTAAGAAATGGCTGTCCTCGACATTTTTTTCTTGTTGCTCTCAGTTGAGCTGCCAACTTTGTTCTCCTCACCAGGATGCAGCTTCTGAATTGAACCGTTCATCCCAATGACAGTCATGACCACAACTGCCTCCCACGCTAGCACCTCCCTAAACTTCAGCAAATAGTCGTACACTCCCCGCAAGACCAACATGGCATCTGAATCATCCTTAACACTATCGAGCATCATCTTCAGATATTTGTTAATTCCACCGCCGGTAAGCTTCTCCCAGAGCTCAGCATCAGCAATGCGGAGCCGAGCAGGTTGACGCTCAGCTTGCACATCGAATGTGCCGACCCTACGGTGTGTGTGGCCAGCAGTTTTAAAGCCTCCTACTTCTCCTCTGCCTCACCACCGTCGCCGGTCTCAGCAAGCAGCGGCATCAAGGCCTCCTCCGCCTCGCTCGTGGATAGGCCTCCAGCTTCACGGGAGCGCTGGGCCTAGTCTGCGCCTCCGCGTGGTCCGGCGCGATGCTGCCCCCTGCCAGATTGCATCTACTGGCATAATGAGTAGAATTTTTTCACCTTGCTCATAATGATCCGGTCATGCCAATCTAAGACTTGGAAAGGCAACCAGGGACATGCTGGGACGAGGTCGCTGACCATGGATGGGCCGGGCACCGCGCGCTGGAACGAAGAGTCCAGGGATGGGGCGGAGTCTCCGTTGATCAAGGCCGAAAATTTGTGTCCCGTATAAAAAGGTGTTGAATATTGGAGGTGACGATTTGGTAGTAGGAGTATCTACTCACATTAAAAATTATAATATTTTTAATATTAAAAGTTTAACAAAGAAATTGGGACATTTATCTTGACATTTGACATCCACGTATAAAATTTCGCGATGAAAAGATATTTTTTGTGACTTGTGTGAAAAAGATAATTTTGGTGCTATTAAATGAGTTTTGAAAAGACATTTTTTCCTTTTAACACAGGTCACAAAAAAATCTGAAATTTATGTGCCAGCATAAAATGTTTCTAGGTATATACGATTTTTTTTATAAAGTGTTTGACATTTCAAAAATGTATTTTCAGCCTGTGTGAATAGATGCTCTTGCTATGCGACATGGATTTCCCGTAGAATTTCACAAGTTGATGTAATTCCATGTTCTGTTGCGATTTAAGAAACTGAGGGTGTCACTAATTTATTCAACGCAGAGCCAGATCTGAAAGATAATCATGGAGTAGGAATAGTATAGCAGCTAGTCTAATTCAACTTGATGGGAAGAAGAACAGCAGCTAGACAGATTGGCGCCAGCGTATTAATCATACAACCCCCTCGGTCTTCCTGCAGGAGCAACAAGTCTGTGAAAAAAACATTTGACATTGGAGCTCCTGTCTGCGAGTTGGGTGGATCTAGCTTGTGGATCCATGTGGTCGGACAGCCCCCTTCTCCGGGATGCCGGCGCTGCTGTGCTCACCGGAGGCACCGCCCTGGCGGTACTCCGCTTCTGGGAGGAGATCGGCAACCGCGCCCTCTTGGACCAAGTAAGCTGCTCATCACCTATTCTTTCAACTGATGGTTGTTTCGATTTGTACCGAGAAATTCTAGAGGAAATAGGACAAGCTATCTCAAAAGCCTCTCTTAGTTAATCTTAAAAATCATCATCTGGTTGTATACCGCTTCCCTTGCTGATCAATTATGTAAAAAGAAAGCGAAATTAAGCTGCCAAAGTGATTTTGCGTGGTAGAAAAAGTTCGAATACTGACCTCGTGGTTTAATTGTCCAGGCAGTGGAGATTCACATGCAAATTATTTATTGATTGGTATCTGCTATGCATTTGTAGAAACTTTGCAGGAAACTGGTGCACATAAGCGTTGGGCTAGTATATTTCCTTATGTGGCCTTTGTTCAGGTAAATCAGACACCAACAAAGCTCCTCATTTGGCATCAATGTGTTTTTTTTCGATAAAGCATCAATGTGTGTACTACTACCTTTCTAAAAGTTCTTCTCAATTGCAGTGCAGATGATGTGTATGCTCCGTTCCTTGCTTCACTGGTCATCGCACTCAACATCGTAAAGGTGACCTTGATTGGACTTGGTGTAGTTAAAGATGATGGCGTCGTTAACTCAATGACAAGAAATGGAGACCATAGGTACTGTCTCTTGTTTTCCATTTCATTTTTATTTTTGCCAACAAGATCTGACCTCCATTTTTTTTCCACTGTTTCTAGAGAGCTTCTCAAAGGTCCTCTGTATTACGCATGCGCTATAACTCTCACAACCATAATATTTTGGAGGACATCTCCCATTTCCATCGCTGTCATTTGCAATTTGTGTGCTGGCGACGGTACTACTTCTTTCTCATGCCATTACAGTTTGTCCGGTGCTATCTCAAATGAAGGTTTTAGAGAACAGCATAACTTTGTACCTTGCTTCTTTCAGGTGTTGCTGACATAGCCGGGCGGCGATTCGGGCACAAGAAGCTCCCTTACAATCCCGACAAATCCTACGCTGGAACCATTGCAATGTTCTTCGCCGCTTTCGTTGCATCGATACTGTAAGCAACAATCTTTATATATAGTCTACGCTACTGGACCCTGAAGCATGGAGTCATCCTTTGGTTTATTGTCTGAAAAATTGAAACTGATACTGAATGTGGTATGCCTACAGTTACATGTGCTACTTCCACCTTTTTGGGTTTGTCGAGCAGAGCTGGATCATGGTCTTTGCCTTCGGCGTCACGTCGCTCACCGCAGCGATTGTCGAGTCACTCCCGATTAGCACACGGTTGGACGATAACCTGACGACTCCAATAGCCTCTGTGCTCGTCGGTGGATTGGTTTTCTACTATGTTGGTGGTAGTGGTGCCATGGTCGGCGACAGGAGCAGCATCGCTGCAATTGCTGACATGGTCTTTGCAGGAAGTAGCTAATACAGTAAGGAGACACTGCTGTAAATTGGAAGTCTTTGTTTGTGTTTGACACTGGCAGTGAGTTGCAACTGCTGTTTGCTGAGTGTTGGTTTAATCCGGTTTGTGCCCCTGTAACAGTTACGGACTAAAATTGTGTAACCGTGTCAATGTGTAAGCATCATTTTTTTTCTGGAAGGGCATTGAGCAACAGGGGTGTTCACCCAACATAATTTATCATCATTGTCTGCATTTACAATCGGAATCTTCTTCAAGATTTGCTATTTTACCGTGCCATCAAAATGATTAGTAATTTCCCCAACATGCCAAATTTTATCATTATACTGCCAAAGATCATTGATAGCACTAGGACAAAGATACTACCAGGTAACACGATTCAACTTGATGGCGAGAACAAGAGCAGCTAAAGATTGGCGTCAGCGTATTAATTACTCCTATGCAACAGTTGTCTTGATCTTCCTGCAACAGCCCCAAACCTGTGAGAAAGGCCTGAGCTCCCGTCTGCGAGGCTGTGAGTTGGCGCTAGCACTGGTGGATCCATGTCGTCGGAAAGCCAGCTGTTCCGAGACGCCGGCGCCGCCGTGCTCACTGGTGGCGCCGCGATGGCGGTGCTCCATTTCTGGGAGCTGATCGGCAACCACGCCCTATTAGATCGGGTGAGCCTAGCGCCACAAGATATTTTTGTTTATTTTCATTCAGGGTTGATGATTGTTCCGGTTTGCCCGGAGATATTTTGGAGGAAATGACACAAGCTAAAACAATATCATCTCGAAATTGTCAGCAGATCTTTCTGCTCTTGTGGTGCTAGGCTACGGCTATATCTGAAAGTAACAGTTAGCACCTAGCAGTGCACCTGTTGCCTTATCATGTACTCCATCCGTACCAATATAAGACGTTTAGACAGGCTAATTTAACTTGTGATAACACCTTATATTATGGGACATAGGAGTAATTAGGAAGGAAAAATTATACCACCAAAATTACAGCTGATATAAATGATTCATGAGAATCCAGTTATTGACAGGTCTACATCCGTTGTTTAAAATCATTCATGAGATTTTTCGTCTGCATTTTTTCAGAAACTCTGCAGAAAGCTGGTGCACATAAGTGTAGGGCTAGTGTATTTCGTAATGTGGCCTTTGTTCAGGTAAAGAAGACCATCCACGTTTTTCTTCGATTAGAGTGTAATCACTTTGTTAACAATTACTTCGTCATTACAGTGCAGATGTTGTCTATGTTCCATTTTTTGCTTCGCTTGTCATGGCACTCAACATCCTAAGGGTGACCTTGATCGGACTTGGTATAGTTAAAGATGATGGTGTTGTCAACTCAATGACAAGACATGGAGACTGTAGGTATATATCTTTTTCCTTTCCACATCAGTTGTGTATACATTGTCAACAAGTATATCTTCATCTTCTCTCCTCTTGTTTGCAGAGAGCTTCTTAGAGGCCCACTTTATTACGCGTGTTCTATAACTCTCACTACTGTGATATTCTGGAGGAAGTCTCCTATTTCAATTGCTGTGATTTGCAATTTGTGTGCTGGGGACGGTATTAGTTCTTGTCATTATCTAAAAAGATAGTTCTTTCTTCTCTTTTGATTCTTCAAGTGAAGGTTTCTGAAAACAATATACTCCATATAATGTAGCGTGATTCATTCAGGTGCGGCTGACATAGCCGGTAGGCGACTCGGGAACATCAAGCTCCCTTACAATCCTTACAAATCCTACGCGGGGACCATTGCAATGTTCTTGGCCGGCTTCATCGCATCGATTCTGTAAGAAACAAGCTATATGATAGTACTACTGAACCCTGAAGACATCTCTTGGCTTTGGGGAGCAAAGCCTGAACCCACATTTTATTCTGAAAGTTTGGAGCTACTACTGAATGTGTGTACTATACATGTTGCAGGTACATGTGTTATTTCCATCATTTCCGGTTCGTCGAGGAGAGCTGGACTATGGCCGTTTCATTCGGTATCACGTCTCTCGCCGCCGCGATTGTGGAGTCACTACCGGTCAGCATGCGCCTCGATGACAACCTGACGGTTCCAGTCACCTCTGCGCTTGTCGGTGGTCTAGTTTTCCACTATGTTGGAGGCGGGAACGGGTGACAGGAGCAGCATCTCTGCAAGTGCTGAGACGGTCTTTGCAGGCAGTAGGCTAGCAGTAGTATAATAAGCAATACATTGCAGTGAATTGCAAGGTTTTCTTTTGTTTTTTCGCTGTGCAGTGAATGACAATTGCTATTTGCTAATATAGTCTCTGACTCTCTGCAGGCCGTTCACTAAGTTTTGGTTCAATCTAGGTTGTGTTTTATTCGTGTTTCTGCAACAGATTCTGAACTAAATCGGGTAGTGCAGCAAGTGTTAATTTTGTGTAAGCCGCAATGCATGAGAAACGAAGAAAATTTATTTTGAAGTGATAAAGAATGGATTAAAAAAAAATGGCCCATGCAGGTCTCGAACCTGCGACCTTCGCGTTATTAGCACGACGCTCTAACCAGCTGAGCTAATAGGCCATGCTATTTGAAAATGAAAGTTAAAGAATCATTATCACATTTGTCCCTGAATCTAGCCTTGTATTTATCTCTTTGACGACATGCCAGATGAAGGATGAAGACGGCCCTCAACCGCCAATCATTCAACACAATCTCGTCGGTGAACCCTCCTTCATGTCAACCAGAGGTAGAGGAGGCAAAAGTGAAGAAAAGCGCAAAGACGACAATTGGGAGGGGCATCATCATCTCCCCACGCACCTCGTAGTTCCTCTCCTCGTCAAAAAAATGTATATGATATAGGAATATAATCTACAATGGTTTAAAAAAATACTAAATTGATTTCATAGACGTTAATATATTTTACTACTCCAATATATCTGGTACTACACTTTCTAATGTTTGATTTTGACTAAATCTAATATGCATTAAAGTATGGAAGATGGATAGAGAGAGATAGAGATTATTAATGAGCTGCATAGTTATCATAAGAGGCTAACTCGTGGCTTGGACTATGTGCATATTTGCTATGCAGAGGCCGTATATAACTCATTTGGTGTCTTGCCTTGATACGAACAATTGAGTTGATAAAAACTCTCTTTATCAAAAAAAAAAGCAAGTCATGGCTTGATGTAGAGGAGCTCAGATGTGTGCTAGGGGCTAACTTTTTGTATTTGGGCACCGACATGCTACATGTGTGGCAGATTAAAAGGCAAGTTGTATTTGCTCTCATCCAGGAAGTCAACCAACTGTTTCCTATCATCGAGGGATCTAGGGTAAGCTCGATGATCGAGACAATTGTTAAGGGACAAGGTGAGGCTGCGAGCGCTAGTACGGCTGAGATATTTAGCCATCGACGACCTATAAATACTCGGTGTTGTTGGGGCACATTCCATTATTAATCACGAGACAAGCAGAACCATAGGGAGGCTGAAGAAGGAACTATGTGCATGGGGACTGACTTGATGCATAGGATAACCAACCGTCTACACTAAGCAATAAATCGGTCGGTTTATCAGGATATTGGTTGATATCTTGAACAGTGATGACATCAAACAAACTAGCAAGATATGATTCTATAGGTGACATGAGTCAGTCGTGTGCTTCCAATAATGTGAATAATAAATATCAAATAGGTTACACCATACAAAACACTCTTGATTGAAAAAGCATATGTACAGTGCATTGTATCAAAACTTCGTGTTAGAAGTGGGGTAGACTTTTATTGGTGTCACCATACCAAACTATGAGCCTCCATGGCTCCTCCAGGATTCTAGAAAGCCAAGTGGCATGACTTACAGTAGCATGGTGCGTAATTTTCATTAAAGTTTGGATTTCACCACATTGAAAGCAGGGGAAATTCACTACGAGCAAGCATGTGCCTTCCCGAAATCTACATATATACCCCTTGTGTTGGCATTTACATATTTTTTGCAAGGAAACGGGATGGAAAATTATAGCCAAATGTATCGGCATGCGAATGATTTTGTAGGGGAATGTAAACATTTGATATTTTTTTTCACACTGGTAATTTAGACACTAAATTGTTTTTTGAGGAAAATGGAACTTAGACACTGATAGGCCGGGGCTAGTCTGATTCAAATAGTCAGGCTCTACTGGGCCGGGTCTAGTCTGATTCAAATACAGTCAGGCTTTACTGGGCCTATTTTAGCCCAAATGCAGGGTTATCCAAGCCCAATCCAGGCCCATCCTGCGGTCTCTGTCCTTCCTCGCTCGGCGAAACGCAAACAAAAGCGAGGCCAAGACGAGAGAGAGAACCCTCTCAAAACCCTAGAACACTAGGCATCGCCGCCGCCACCCGCAAGACAGCAGAGGATTCTCAGCCTCCGCTATGCCGAAATCCAAGCGCAATCGCTCAGGTCAGCTCACCCGCTCCATTCTGTTGCACTCAGTTCTCCCCGCCTACCTCTCTACTCGCTTTGTTGCCTTCTCCTCATGGATTCGATTCGACCCATCCAAACGTGTCTCTCTTTGTTTGTTTGTTCTAGCTAATAGTGGTATGTACTGGATTGACTTGGGGTTTATTGGATAGTTAATTTCCAGCTTGCTTGTAGTTCTGATGCCTGGTGATTCATTGGTCGGCAAATATCTTAGCTCTCTTGTAAATCACGAGAGGCACCTTTCCGAGGGTCTTCTTCGCATGCATCCATTCCCAAATTTCTGTGTTTTCTTATAATCAACTGAACCACAAGTTTAGGACTTCAGGGAACAGTTATAGACTCTTCTTTTTGTTCCTAATGTGCAAAAATTCAATCTTTGATGGGCGCAGTTACCTTATCCAAGACCAAGAAGAAGCCAGGTCTGGAACGAAAGGGCAAGGTTGTCACTGAAATCAAAGAAGCTATTGAGCGCTACAGCAGCGCCTACGTCTTCACCTACAATAACATGAGGAATCAGAAACTCAAGGACCTACGGGACCAACTGAAGGCTAATAGCAGGTAGCTTTCCGTATTTACTTCCCGGTTATTTATTACAGTGTGTTCTGCTGCTATAAAAATGAAATGGGTGACCTGAGGGCAATTTAGAATATGGTTGGTTTTGAACCCTTCTCGTTTACAATGATGACAGATTATGCAAATGTCAAAGCAGTTATCTGGGTTTGAATCAGCAGAATTTGCTTTGATGCCGGCAGTTATATTTTGCTAGAGAGTACACTTGAAACCCTGCTAAGCTCCTATATGTTCTCTTCTCAGGATATTTCTTGCTGGAAAGAAGGTCATGCAGATTGCATTGGGGCGTTCAGCTGCTGATGAAGCAAAAACCGGCCTGCACAAACTTTCCAAGGTGATTTATTCTTTGTTGTTACTTGTTAGGCAAATATTCGAAAAGTGTAATCCATACCATTCCTGTTGAGGTTTTGCTCATGGAACTTTTCTGTATTCAGTTCCTTCAAGGTAGTACTGGATTGTTGTTTTCGAATCTCCCAAGGGATGAGGTTGAGAGGTAATCTCCTTGTCTAATAATTCCTATCTGCGCACAATAATTCCAAACACTTGCTTATTTACTTGATGCCGCTTAATATTATGAACTCGATGATCACATATCTTCTGTTTCAGATTATTTCATGAATTCGAGGGGCTTGATTTTGCAAGGACAGGAAGTATTGCCACTGAAACGGTATTGCTTTTGCTTTCATATCTATGTCACAGCATTTAGTTTCAGGAAACAAATTAACAGGTTATTTTAACAAAACACATACCCTGGTTATCAAAGATGATGTTAACATACTCTCTCCGTCCACAAATACGTGTCTCAACTTTGTCAAAAAGAAAATGTATCTAGACAAATATCTTCTTTTTGACAAACTTGAGACACTTATTTTTGGACGGAGTGAGTATTAATGATTCTGGGCTGTTGGCATTTAATTAGTAATAGCTGTATGTCTGAAAAGGAAGGTCAACCTCATTCCTGGAGTTATCTTGTGTCATCACACCTATATTCTCTCTAGTAGTAGTCTGTTGAGAATTACTGTTTATCATAGCTCTGCCTATATAGCATTCATCAATGAATTCTAATTTAAATTGGTCGTTAAATTGTGCTAATTTTCCGAAAAAAACACTTATAGTTTCTCGTATGGTCTGGTTAACTTATTTTTAAATATATGATACTTCAGGTCGAGCTAAAGGAAGGCCCTCTGGAACAGTTTTCTCATGAAATGGAACCCTTTATACGCAAACAAGGGCTGCCAGTTCGCCTAAACAAAGGTTTGTAGTTCCCTTGCATTTACACAGGTCCTTGAAGCTACCAAACAAAATGGTTGGATTTCATAAAGTTGACATATATTGATGCAGGTGTTGTTGAATTAGTTGCTGATCATGTAGTGTGTGAAGAAGGGAAGCCCCTTTCACCAGAAGCAGCACACACTCTGGTATGTAGAACATATTATACATTATTAGACACATATAAGTTACACATGAGTCCTATGATTGATTTAGGGGAATTGACCATTATAATTTCCAGTATCATATGTTAATTAGCTTGGTTTAGGAAAACATATAGGCGGATGGTTTGCTTGGCCCAAAGTATTTCGCTGATAATTGGATTGTTACAGGCTTCTGGAACAATTTTTACTCGCAAGTGTAGAATTGTGGAAGTATATCTTTTGTATTAAGGTCACTTTGATTTCCTTGTCCCAGCGCCTGCTTGGCATACAGATGGCGACATTCCGACTGTACCTTGTCTGCCGCTGGTCCTCAGATGACTTTGAAGTGTATAAGGAAGGCTTGGCGCAACTGAAAGCTGGCGAGGATGATGAGTCATCTTAAGGTTGTTGAATGGCAGTGCTGAATATCCCGTGGAACTATTGTTGTCTTGCTATGTTAAGAAAGTTTTCTGATATGCCTTTTGTATCCTTGGAATCTCAAATATATGGTCCGCCCCAGGTGGGCATTTCGTTCAGTCCTAACTCCTAAGATTCGTGAGATATTAGCAGTAAAAGTTAACCGGCAGCATGTAAGAGTTACTTTTCCCAGAAAAACAGGGGCAGATGTCAGCAGATTTTTTTGCACCTTGTTACAATTGAAACAAAAACAGGAGAGGAGCACAAAGAACAAGAGCAGCTCTTGTTTTCTTTTGTTAGACACTTAGACCCAAATCGTCAATTTTCAAAGAAATTTGACAATTCACTTGTGATGAGTGATAAGACGCAAAATACATTCGTAAGAAAATTGTGAAAACTTCAATGTGACTCAACCAACACGGTTTGTTCCTGCCATAGCTACAATAGTATTTTTGCAGGAAGTTTTTACTCCAAACAATAAAGCTAACACTGACTTTACTTTACACGAGATTTTGACAAAGAACTTTTGTCAGGTGCAATAGATGACACAAATGGAAATCTCAAGGACAATCTATTTCAGTTGAGCTTCCTGGTTCCCCCTGCTTGCTTGACGACTCCCTGTCAGAACCTTCTCTGGCCAGTGTGGCGAGGAGCCATTGCCGCTGCCTCCACTTCATCCTCGTACTCGATATATCCCTTGGCGTAATATTTATCTAGGGAGTGCCCCCTGCAACGTCGTCCTTCTGGCCGTATAGATTCTCCGGTCGGCGTCTATCCTGGCGAGGGCGTCGAGGAGGTGCTGCGGCAGCTTGGCCAGAAAGTCTGGCGTGAAGGATTCCATGAGTACGGGCCTGTGTTGCTCGATGTCGATGAGGAGCGTCGCCTCCCCGCTCCCCGTTGGCGATGCAGCAGTCGATCTGCTAGCTGCTGTGTGAAACGCACCATCTTCTTCCTGGGTTTCTCCTCCTCCGTTGCCGTGGTGGTTTTCTGAGATCGCACTGCATTGATCTTCCTTGGTTCCCTCGGACGACGAGTGTGCTATTCTTCTGCTGTCGATTGAGCACTAAACGTAGCCTGTCTTCAAGTATATGACCAATCCCTAGCTAGACCGAACTGGTCTGGTTTCGGATGCACGATCATACCAATGTACTGGTTCGTACCATATACGGTATTTTCGGTGCAAACGCTTCCGAACGAATCTCTGTACTGGAGTACTAGTTTTATTGCAATGCTTTCCGTCAAATTTTTTTTTTGCAAAGCTTCCGGTTCACAGACGCCGCCGCCCCTTTGGCCTTGACCAACACAGGCAAAATGTAAACAATTTATTCTCATTGACTCAACTGTTGTGGATTTGGAAAGCGAACATTGAACCAGAAATGGTTGTACCATACCAAATGTTCTTCCATCCATTGATAGTTTCTGTCACTTTCAGAATATACAATCTGTTGTGTCATTGTGTGGTATTCAGGATATTTGGAAGAAAAGTGCGTACAAAAGGAAGTGGTAGTCTTTCAGCCATTGCTCTTGCCTTGGCTTCACCTTCCACCTTCAGCTAAGTACCTAACCCATGGGACGGGACCTTCGGTCTAGCTTTTGTTCGGGTATGGGACCGACATGGGATTCTTCCTTCCGAGTGAGTACCGCCCTTCTCATTTTTGTGTTAGTACGGGACGAATCTTCCCTTTTGTTTGTAACTGGGCTTGCCCGAAACAAAGGAACCTTGGTTTGAGAACCCACCCGAGTTGGTAACTCAACGTTTTCACCTACGATTTCTCCCTCGTCTTCTTTGCCTAGCCTTTAGCTTCTTCTTGAAATAGAAACAATATATAAACATTGTAGCCTGAATTGATCTTTGGTAATCAAAAACTAAATCCCAACTAGATTAGATGGAAATGTGTATCATGTGGCCCAGAGAACTGGGCTTGCTTCTAGAAGATTCTATAGTGACCCCTGGAATCAGCCTCGGGTGACCCCTCCCTAGTCGTCGAAAGATTTCATCCCTCGGTCGTTAAGGTGGGGGTGAAAACTGCAATTAGAAGTAGGAAAAGCTCAACTCCTTTGGATTCCGGATTGAAATCAATCAGACTGAGTTTGTCCCACATACTAGAGCTGGAATAGTGGGAAACCTGAAAGCATCGATCAGACTGAGTTTGTCACTCCATGGTTCATTTGCCTGTCCTCTTCTCAGTACTTATGTAACAGATGAATTTTGTCCTCGTTCCCGGTACTACTTACACATTACGAGATGAGATTAGAAGCACATTGCTTTACTTGCACAGTTCTTTTACTTACTGGTTGTGTGAAGGAAGTCGAGTATACAAGTTTGCACATTTCTTTTACTTGCACATTATAACCATGTCAGTATTCCAGCTTCATTTCTTGTCTCTGTAGGACAATATTGTTTACAGTTATTTCCTGAACTTATATTGGAATGTGACTTCCGTGAGGTAACCATTTCATTGATGGCATTATCAATGTTTACTACTGTTTCCGTTATTTCTTATATGTCATAAGGATTATCTCTTCCTCTGAAGCAAGTGTCATGATTGTTAGAAGAAGTGGAATTACGTTCTGATTGTTACCTATTGCTGCTAGGAGATTGTTGATTGTTATTTGTACGTGATCACTAGACTTGCGGCAACTGAAGGAGAGGGCATTCAGAACAATGTTGACCAGCCTGTAGAAGAGATCTTAGTGAAAGATTAGTCATTTATTTTGTATATGCTATATTTGTTGAGCCGAACAATAGTTGCAAGGTGAATAGACAATTAATGTTAGTCCACAAAGTTGTTTGATGTGCCTGAGAATCCGACACATATGTGCTAGAAAAGTTCGGTGTTGAACCGCTAGAATAAATTCATTTCAGCTAGGTAATAAAGTAGGATTATATGTTAGCTACGTTCACCTGCAGAAATAGGTGTTGGAACTTTAGCAACTTCAAATCTGCAGGTTACACGCTCAACAATTTAGGATCACTAGATTATTGCATTCAAGCTATGGTGATTTTTTCATGCCACATCCACTCATCAACATAGAATTGCCTATATATGACATTTATATTACGTCAAATTGCTTTGTCTCCTAATGTTATGTTGGGTCTGGCCATGAATTTCATTTGAGCTCAATCAAAGCATACTGATATTCTCTAGACGAAACAGTTTAACATGAACATGTATTAATTTGGAAGTATTTAAAAGACATGTTTTTGTTCATCATTTGCATTTAGTAAAATCTAAATCTCATTATTTTGCTAAATACATGGATGAATATCCGGTTTACCCGTAGCAACGGTATTTTTCCAGTTCCATAAACAGTAAGCAGACCATAGTATGAGCGTTCAGGTGCAGCCATAGTAGTCTCAACTCTTAAGTAGAGTGTGGTGATAATGTGTTACTGGCCTAAGTCGCTGAACCATAACACGAGTATGGGCGGCCCGTCGGACGATCAAACGGGCGCATGTCAGCACCATCGCATTGGCGACCCTGAGAGCGCCAATGGGCAGGGCCAGCCCGCTGGCGAGCATGTATGTCCGACACAAGTTATGTTGGCACCACACAAGGAACTTGGGGTTGGTGATGACACCCCACGCTGCAGAGCCAGTGGCGGAGCTTTGCTGTCCATATGAGGGGGCAAATGGGCTAAAATGGCCAACACAAGCCTATTTTTTTCTCAATCTGGGGGACAAGCATCCCATAAATGGGCCCATTCTTCCTTGCAAGCCCATAGGCTGGGGTGGGGGGAAGTGGGGGGGGGGGGGGGGGGCAACGGCCCCCCCGGCTTGGCTGTAGCTCCATCTCTGTACAGAGTCCCATGATATGGACGCTAGCGCCTACGATGGCACATGTGCATCATTTTGATTGAGATTCCAATTAAATACAGTTGCAATCAAGCAAAGTCGAAGTTAGCAAAAATAATCTTATGCAATCTATCATCAGGTGCACTGAACTTTCATCCTACATCTCAGTTCCTAAACATTCAGAACGGAGGGAGTATGTTATTGTGAATCTATGAAACCATTATTGTCCTTGCCTTGATGGAATACTGGTCTCATGAGCCGTTATTGTCATATGCTCGGCCTAGTCTTTGTACATGTCTGGCAAAATAAAGTTAGGTTTGGTCGCAAAAAAAAATTTGTGCACCAAGCCTAGCTACGGGTCTCCATTTTCACCGGTGTATACCTTCTCGGCCGTCACGGCTAGAGGAGGTTAATCCCAATTAAAACTTATGCCGTGTAATGCCGACCAAAATTTCCCTATGTTTAGTTTTAAAAAAAAGAGTTGTGTTGTGTTTCTTCGGAATTTTATGTGCTTTCATCTCAACGTCTGTCTGAGTGTGCACACAGTACGGTCTAGCTCCAGGTGTGTGTCTAAGGCTTGTAAATTTAGTCAACTTTCTAACTCTGAACAAGTACATATAAATTGTGTAATTGTTTATAATATTAAATACATAACTTAATATATTTGATGGTGAATCTAGTGACATTGATTTCCTATCGTAAACTAGAGGATTTTGGTATCAATACGCTTGGTGAAAACTAGTGGATTTTGACTTTTTAGTAAATTTATACAACTTATTCATTGGAACAAAGAGAGTATAGGGCCGAGGATGTTGCATTACTCATGGTTAAGAAAAACAAACATGTAGTATGTTGATGAAGTTTTCAGAATTAGTTATTGGTTCTTAAATGAAAAAAGGTCAGGTTGATAGCCCACAATGCCGTAAATTATGATCGTGGTGTGTGGTATTTGGACACCGGAGTCAGTAATCACATGACAGGGATGAACGAGAAATTATGTGATCTTGATGAAAGAGTGAAAGGAGAATTAAAGTTTGGGAGAGATGGCTCAACTGGCAATTCTGGGTCGAGAAACTAATTCAGAACGGAGGAAGTAACTGTTTAAACCGAAGGGATGCACTTGTATTCAGCTAGTTCTGATAGTTTGGCACGAATTAAATCGGTTCCACAAGGCACAACCTGACCCTTTTTGCATGACACCGTAACATAGTGTGACACATGGTATGCTCTAAGAACCCCACGCTCGTATAACGTTGTTAGTCGCCATAGACAAAAGCGTCAAGTAATATTAAAAAATGTTGAGAATGATAGACAAATAAAATTACAGAGACAAGGAGGTCTGGATGGCTCTTACTGTAGCGACCCGTGGCGAAAATGGCGGAACCACCTCGGGTTCCGGCCATGGCCATGGCGGGCCAGGGGCCGCAGCGCCGGGCAGCCACACGGCGTACCACGGGCACCACGCCGGCCTTCCCCTTCCCCTCGCGCCCTTCGCCCCCCCCCCCCCCCCCCCCTCCCGACTCTCTACCTTTCACCATATCTCCCCACTCGAACTCCTCGTTTCAGATCCAAAATTGACCGACGTTTGACGCTGGCGATCAACGCGAATGGAAGCGAGGATGAATCGAGCAGTGGCTCGCCTCCGAGGGCGAGGTGGGGGCCGAAGGACGGGAAGACGGAGTTCACGGCGGAGCTTAGGAGAAACCCTAGCCCTGTTTGGGGGATTTTGGGGGAGGAAGGACCGGAGATCATCGAGAAGGCCGTCTCGTCTCTTCGGGATGAGGAATCGCCTGAGATCAGCCTCCGCATTGGGACTTTCGGACCTTTCGCTCTCCATTCAGGAGTTCCTCGCAAGGGCATGGTGAACGGGAATCCGGCACCTAGAGGGGGGGGGGGTGAATAGGTTCTATTACAAATTTTAGGTCTTTTCAAATTTAGGCTCAACACAAAGGTAAATTCTCTAGATATGCAACTACGGTGAATTTACCTAAATGAGAATCTAAGCAATAACAAGATAAGCAAGTA
The DNA here is from genome assembly GCA_026929855.1 of Poa annua. Lineage (NCBI taxonomy): Eukaryota > Viridiplantae > Streptophyta > Magnoliopsida > Poales > Poaceae > Poa > Poa annua. The sequence goes on from CM049432.1 coordinate 60,843,080, forward strand.
AGGGAGCAAAGGGTAAAGGGAACCAAGTGAAGCACGCGGAGACGAAGATGTAATCTCGAGTTCCACCCAAGGGTGTACGTCTCGTTTGGAGAGGTGTGCGCTACCACAACAGGTTAGCTGCAACGCCACAAAGGCTCACCTTCTTCTCCGATGAACTCAACCACAAAGGTTTCGAGTCCACCTTCCACTATTGATCCCCTTTTAGGGCGGAGATCGAATCCCTTACAAACGCTTGAGGCACACACCCACAACTGAACTGGGGGCTCCCAAGAATACCACAAAAGGTCAAGGACCACAAAAGGTCAAGGTAACACCAAGAGTACAACAATGGTGAACTAGGTTTTGCCACCGGAAACCCTAGCCACGAAATCCCCAAGTGAATGGGGGAGAAATACAAATCCCTTCGGTGAGGATGTAGATCCGGGCCTTCTCCTCCAATCCTCCAAAGATCTATGAATTTGGGTGGGGGGATTGGGAGATCTTGATGATTTGAGCTTTCAAGAATGGTAGGAGAGAGAAAATCTGAGAGCTCATCGTTCTTGAGTGAGTGAGGGGGTATTTATACTCCCCCTCAAAATCTGGCCGTTGGCTGTCTTGGGCACCCGGAAATTCCGGTATAAGTACCACCGGAAATTCCGGTCACCCGGAATATCCGGGCCTTTGAAAATATCCGAGCTGAATTTCCGGTTGAGATCAGAACCAATTCTGAACTTGACTTAGCCGTTTTTCTGAGGTTGACTCGGAATATCCGAGTCCTTGAAATTTCCGAGCTGAATTTCCGATTGGAGTCAGTGCCACTTCTGAATCTTGACTTAGCCAATTTTCTTGAGGTTGACTCGGAATATCCGGGTTGGTGAACCGGAATATCCGAGTCCTTGAAATTTCCGAGCTGATTTTCCGATTGAAGTAAGTGCCACTTCTGAATCTTGACTTAGCCAATTTTCTTGAGGTTGACACGGAATATCCGGGTTGGTGAACCGGAATATCCGAGTCCTTGAAATTTCCGAGCTGATTTTCCGATTGAAGTCAGTGCCACTTCTGAATCTTGACTTAGCCAATTTTCTGGGGATGACCCGGAATATCCGAGTTGGGGAACCGGAATATCCCGGTCTGGGAAGAATTCCAGAAACTCTTTTTCTCTACAGTTTGGCTTTAGGATTTGTGATATGAGTTTCACCCAAACTGAAATACTTAGCAATAGGATTAGTATCATTGGTATTGTTAACTAACACACAAAACATTAGGGATTAAGAAATGTTCTTTCACATGGGCGGTTCACAGCTTAAGCTTCACGGTTTCGAGGCAACGTCGAGAACAGGGGCGCATGCGGCCGAGGAAGCAGCCGTTTCCGAGAAGATTCATCCATCTTCAGCCGCAGGAGGGGGAGAAACGGCGGCGGGGGGTGTACCCACAACTTCGGGCTCCCCCTTGCTACCGATCGCTCGGATGCCTGCGGAAGAGTTGCAGTTTACACTGAGGGAGGTCAGGGCAGCAATGGCGCTGTGCCAAATCAGCCAGAGTGCTCTGTTCCTGTTGGATCTGATGCAGGTTGCAGCGGTTGCAGCTCTGTTGATGCTAAGCAGCAACGGCAGCCTCTGAACTTTCTGAAGAAACTGCAACTGAAGGAGGGCGGGAAATTGCAGTGGTTTCGAGCTTTTGGTTCACCAGGTACGGCAAGGAAGGGACCATGTGGTGGTACAGTTGGTGGTGCTTTTGATAATATTCATGGAGATGGGGCTGTGGAGGTCTTTTTCTCCCAGCTATGGAATATACCTTTCCTGCCCAACCGGCCACTACATAAGCTGTTGTGCAAGATCCCACCTACCACTACCAAACCTAGGGTTCCTCCCCCACCTTTGGCGGCGGTGTCGGGAGACTCTGGCCACCAGTACTCGTTTGTAGAAGATCTTGGAGGATTAAAACCACCTTTGCTCAGTGAAGAGATGGGTGATCAAGGCAGAGGCAGGGGGAGAGGTAGGGGTGCGGCAGATCAAGGCAACTGGCAGCAGAGGCCGCCGCCGCAACAGATGCAGCAGCCTCAGCAGCAGCAGATGCAGCAGCCTCAGCAGCAGCAGATGCAGCAGTTTGGCTTCGATCAGGGGTCTCAACAGTTTGGATTCCCACCGCAACCCTATGGTTTCCACCCTGGTAATATGCCTCCACCTTGGGCTTTCCCTGGTGCGTTTCCCCCTTATCAGCAACAGTTTGGTATGCAGTCGAATCAATGGATTGCACCACAGCAAACAGGGTCTCAGCAACAGCAAGGGCAGCAACAGCAAGCTCAGGAGGGACCCAGGAAGCAGGCAAAGACAAAGAAACGCCCTAATCTGGTCGTCCAACGTGAAGCTCCACTTCCTATTGGGGTTCCTGCGCAGATGAGCTACTCTAACTGCATCTGTATGTGCTATGGCGAACCAGGAAACCATCAGGTGGCTTGCGACAAACCACCGATGTGTTTCATATGTAAGAGTACCCTACATGCTGTGGAGAACTGCCCAGTCAAGAAGAGACCTCACCAGATAGCAAGATATATTGGGAGTGCTGCTAATGGTCTTGGCTTCTACCACATAGAGATGCCAGAGACGATCCAAAACCCTGTTTGCTCCACCAAGAACAGTGGCCTGGTGCTGGTTGAAAAAGGAGAGATTTCAAAGGAAGAACTGGCCTTGGAATTCTCCAAGATCTACAAGACTAACTGGCCTTGGCAGATCAGAGAACTGGGTCATGATGGCTCTTACCTGGTCAAGTTCCCACCTCACATCTTAGTGGACCAAGTGATTGGATACCCCAGGTTTGGTCTGGCTAAGGAGGGGGTCTGGGTTAAAGTGGAAGCATGGGCTGATGATCCAGACCCTGTGGAGTCCCTGCAGGCTGTCTGGATTACTGTAACTGGCCTACAGGCAAAGTGGTGTGAGTGGAATACTTTAGATCAGGCTGTCTCTGTGTGTGGGATCTTATTGGATGTAGACTGGCTAAGCTGTTTCAAGAACAATGCTCAGAATGTCAGACTGAAGATCAACTGCAGAGACCCCTCTAAAATCCCAACAGGCAGGTTGTTTGAATTCCATGGAGGGCTTTTCCATCTAGGTTTCACTCTGGACCTTGTGAATGGGGAGGCTGGAGCAGAGGTGCTGGAAGATGAGCTAGATAAGAATAGCAAAGGAAATGGGGAAGCTTCTGACACTCAGAGTGAGAGCATGGATACAGATAGCAGGACTAGCAACACTTCTAGAGGTACTGCTCACTCTCTGACCAATGTGGGGGGAGCTGGTGGAAATCCTGTTCCAACCAGATCTTTGGTTGAGATCTCTGCTGGCAACAGTGAAGTCACAGAAGGGATGGATGCTTCGGCTGTTTTCCAACTCCTGGAGAAGAAAGGACTGGTGGATAGCAAGGGTGAATTTTTGTGGGATACATCCCCAATATTCCAGACCAAGAAGGAAGTGAGTAATTTCTGGGCTGAGGAGCAACTGGTGTTGGCAAACTCATTGCCTACTATTGAGGAGTTTGGCTCTGCAATCTGTGAAGAGATCATGCCACAACCCTTGAAGAAGCAGAAGTGGGGGCCGGTGCAAGTTCAGAGGATTAGCTCTCGAATTGACAGATCCAAGAATATTCTGGAGAAAGCAATGTAGAGGAAGCAGATTGCCAACCTGGAAAAACCAAGAGCAGGGAAAGGTATATATGCAAACCCCTTCTCTATTTTACAGGATGTAGATGTAGCTAATGTTTCTGAAGCTATTGGTGTTAAAGTTAACATAGATCTGATTAGCCCAACTGACAGTCCTAAGACACCATGTAATTGTGGTGATCCTGAGGATTGTGCAGATGATTGGATAGAAGTAGTTAGGAAATCTCGGGGCAAGCACCCCAGGAAGCAGTTTTTATGATTAGTGCTTTCTGGAATCCTAGAGGGATTACTGCCCCTGGTAGAAAAGTGTTCATTGAGCAGAATATAATTCCTCTTAAAGTGGATTATATTGGCTTTCAGGAAACTAAAAAGGAAAATTTCAGTAAATCCTTTTTGAAAGTTTTACTAGGGAATAGAGATTTTGCCTGGAATTACTTACCTGCTGTTGGCTCTGCTGGAGGTATTCTAGTTGGTATTAACTGTGATCTCTTTGAGATTCTCTCTTGGGATATTAGAAGTTTTTCAGTTAGTGTTGTTGTTAAAAACAAAGTTAGTAATCTGATAAGTAGAATTACTACTGTGTATGGTCCTGCTTATGCAGACAAGAAGCAGGAGTTTATTTCTGAGCTGCATGAACTTTTCATAGACTGTGAGATCCCTGCTATGATTGGTGGGGATTTCAATTTAGTTAGGTCTCATTTAGATAAAAGTAATGGTAATATAGATATTAGATGGGTAGAAAAATTGAATGCCTGGATTGATATGTGGGCTCTCATTGAGATCCAAATGTCAGGAAGGGCATATACCTGGGGGAATAATCAAGCTGACCCCATCATGTGCAAACTAGATAGAATTTTCTGTTCCACTAGTTATGATGCTTTATTTCCTCTGGCAAATGCTAGAACTTTATCTAGATCAGGTAGTGATCATACTCCTATAGTTTGGGACTCTGGGGAATTACATCCTCCCAAGAAATCATCTTTCAAGTTTGAAAAATGGTGGCTAGGAAGAAGTGATTTTAAAGCTGTAGTAGCAAAAGCCTGGAGTGCTAGCTGTAATAGTAGTAATGTTGTAGATAGGTGGCAGAAGAAAGTAATCTACTTTAGAAGGCTTGCTAGAGGTTGGAATGCCAACCTAGAGGCTGAAATTAGGAGAAATAGAAAAGACCTAATGGAGGAGTATGATGCTTTGGATATTAAATCCGAACATAATCCCCTCAATGAGGTGGAGAAAACTAGACTAGATACTGTGCTTAGAGAACTCAACGACTACTGGGTTATTGAGGAAACTAAAGCCAAGCAGAGGTCGAGAGACAGGGATATTGTAGAAGGTGATAGAAACACTGCCTATTTCCATGTTGTAGCTAATCAAAGGAGAAGAAAAAAATTAACTCATGTTCTAGATGGGCCTGATGGGCCTGCTTCTGACACCAAAGAAATGCTTAAGATAGCAACTAGCTATTACAAGAACCTCTTTGGTAAAGAAGACAGGGTAGATATTAGACTTAGGGATGATTTCTTCTCTCTAGATGAGAAGGTCACAGTAGAGGAGAATGAGAATCTCCATAAGCCTTTCTCAGAGGAGGAAATTAAAATAGCAGTTTTTGGTTCTTATTCTGATGGGGCTCCTGGTCCTGATGGCTTATCTTTTATGTTCTATCAGAAGTTCTGGGATATTGTTAAGATTGATCTCATTCACATGTTCAATGCTTGGCTGCTAGATAAATTAGATATCTATAGATTAAACTTTGCCATGATTACTCTTATCCCCAAAGAAAATGATGCTAGAACCATGAATAAGTTTAGACCAATTAGCCTTTTAAACTGCTCCTTTAAAATCTTTACTAAAGTAATGACTAACAGGATAGCTGTGGTCATTGATAGACTAATCTCTTATCAGCAATCAGCTTTCATTCGTGGGAGGTTCATCCTAGAAAGTGTGGTTACTGCTCATGAAGTAATCCATGAGGTGCATAAGAAAGGTGAAAAAGGCCTAGTCCTTAAAATAGACTATGAGAAAGCTTATGATAAGGTTAATCTAGATTTCCTGTATGAGGTCCTGGAGTTGAGGGGCTTCTCCCCTCTTTTTATTAGGCTGATTAAGCAAATTACACAAGGGGGCTCTGTAGGAATTAAAGTAAATGATATAGAGGGAGATTTTTTCCTTACTGGAAAAGGTCTTAGACAGGGAGACCCCATTGCTCCCATTCTTGTTAATTTAGTAGTAGATGTCTTCTCTAAGATGCTAATTAGGGGTTGTGATAGAAACCTTATTAAAGGCCTCTGCCCCAACTTTAACCCAGGGGGTGTGGTCTGCCTGCAATATGCAGATGATACACTTTTGTTTCTTGGAAATGATGTTGATGCAGCCAGGAACCTTAAGTGCATCCTGACTTGTTTTGAACAAGTGTCAGGAATGAAGATTAATTATCATAAGAGTGAGCTTATTCCCATTAACATGGACAATGTAGAGCTACAACCTTTCTTAGATATTTTTAGATGTGTAGCTGGTGCTTTCCATGTCAAATACTTAGGGATCCCCCTGCATTATGATAGACTTAGAAAAGAGGATCTTCTGCCTCTAATAGAGAGTATTATTAAAAGAATAGCGAGTTGGAAAGGGAAACTGCTCTCGACAGCAGCTAGAATTGTCCTGATCCAGGCTTGCTTAGCTAGTATTCCAATCTATCTTTTGTCTTTCTTCAAATTCCCAAAGTGGGCGTTGCAATTAATTAACTCACAACTGTCAAACTTTATGTGGAGTGATGAGGAAGGCAATCATAAGATTCATCTTGCCAACTGGCCTTCCATTTGCATGAAGAAAGAGTTTGGGGGTTTGGGGATCCCTAACCTACAAGACCTCAACCTCTGTTTGTTAGGGTCTTGGGTTAAGAGATACATCCAGGGAGAGGGATCCCTTTGGAAGAGAGTTGTAGATGCTAAGTATAACACTAGGGACCCAAATATCTTATGCTGACATGATGTACAGCCTTCCCTGTTCTAGAAAGGAGTCATGTGGGCTACTAGGGCTGTTAAATTAGGCTACAAGTGGCATATAGGAAATGGTAGATCAATTAGATTTTGGGAAGACGTCTGGTTTGGTAATGCACCTCTAGCTTCTCAGTTCTGGGACATTTATTTTGTGACTAATCAACAAACTCAAACTGTAGCTGAGCTTTGGGATGGGGAACAACTTAAGTGCACCTTTAGAAGGACTTTCTCTGAGGAGATGATGTCTCAGTGGCATGATTTAATTTCCATAATTAGAAGTGTAGTTTTAACTGTGGATGAAGACCAGCTGATCTGGCAACATGAATCCAAAGGAGTGTACTCCTCCAGATCCATGTACTCTATAGTTAATTTTAGAGGTGTTAAGCAGATTTATCTCCCTGTAGTCTGGCAGCTCAAAATTCCCTCTAGGGTTCAAGTCTTCCTCTGGTTATTCTCCCAGAACAAGATTATGACCAGGGACAACCTGAGGAAAAGGGGGATTGCAAAACCTTTGGAGTGTGAACTCTGCAAAGAGTTTGAATCTGTTCGACATTTGTTTTTTGAATGCTTAATCTCTACACATCTTTGGCAGCTAGTGTTCAAAGTATTTGATATTGCGGTCTCTAACTTTGAATCTGTTGGCTCTAGATGGCTTTGTAATAAGAGATTTCTGCATTTTAATGTAGTTGCTTCGGCTGTCTTATGGGGCATCTGAAACAACAGAAATAGCTTAGTCTTTAATCGCTGTTCTTGGGTTAACATGAAGCAGGTGTGGCGCTTGATTGCGAGTTACCTGAAGAACTGGCAGAACTCTTTCAAGGACCTGGGACAGGGGGGAACAAAGCTCTTCTTGGATCTGCTGCTCGCCAAGCTGAGGGCGCCGCTGCAGTTGCCGGGGAGCTGAGTCCTCTGTGGACTGCCTCTTGGCGAACTGAAGCAAAACCTGAAGCCCACTTTGGTCATGCCTCTCTCCTTGCTGCTGCTGAGGGAAGAGGCATACATGTGGTGGCGTGAAGCTGTCCGATCAACTCCTTCTGCTATGAGCTGATCACAGGCGCGTCGTGCCTGTCGAGCGGAAAGTTTCCCTCTTCTCCTATGTCCCTGGTTTCCCTGGCTGTGTTGCCAGCAAACTTGTAAGGCTTTTTGTTGTCTAGGTTGTAGGGTCGCTGTGAGCGAAAAACTTGTCCTTGTAGCTTAGGTCTTTTTGTTGTGGCTACTCGTTTGGTTACTTTCGGTGTTCCGAATCCTGATTTCGTTATGATTAATGGAACCGGGGGGTCGTTGGGCCTCCTGTTTTTCTAAAAAAAAATGTTGAGAATGTCCGTTTTTTCGAATTGGTTTACTTTGTGTTGAAATTTGCGAAAAAATGTCAAATCTGTCTATTTTCACTATACACTGCCCTCCCGTCGTTTTCAGCTGACCACCACAACGCCCATCAAGGCATCAAGAAGTCAAGGAGGCAACCTTTTTCAAGGCATGGCCTACGACTGCGTAATGTGGCCTACGCACCTGCTGAATACAAGTACTCCTACTCTCCTACACATGATTCGACCTAGCAAAAACTAGTCTCAAGTTCAGTCATGGCGACCCCGTTGCTTCTTCTCCAATTACTCCTACTGCTAGTGGAAGCAGCGCCACGCTCACCTGAAGCAGCGCCGCAGCTGCTGCACCCCATCGTGCTGGTGCCCGGCTACGCCACCAACGAGCTGGACGCGCGGCTCACCGAGCTGTACCAGCCATCGTCGCCCCGCTGCGCCGGCGAGCGCAAGGGCAAGGGCTGGTTCCGCCTCTACCTCAACTACTCGGCTCTCCAGGACCCCGCCAACGTGCCGTGCTTCGCCGAGCAGATGACCACCGTCTACGACGCCGCCTCCGACGACTACTTCAACCTCCCCGGTGTCGAGACGCGCGTCCCCTTCTTCGGCTCCACCCAAGCCTTCCGCTATCTCGATCCAGACCGCAAGTAAGTACAGTATATTATGAATGATTTGTTCAAAAATTCCCGATCATGAAAGTCCGACAATCCTAACGATTCCTCGAATGCTTAGGAATTTCTCCTACATGAACACCTTCGTGGAGCGGCTGGAGAGGATGGGGTACCGGGACGGCGAGACCATGTTCGGCGCGCCCTACGACTTCCGGTACGTCGTCGCGCCGGCGGGGCACCCATCCAGGGTCGGCGACGCCTTCCTCCGGGCGCTCAAGAGCCTCGTCGAGAGAGCGAGCCGGCTAAACGGGGGCAGGCCCGTGACGATCGTCACCCACAGTGGCGGCGGTCCGCTGACGCACCAGATGCTCGTCCGGCAGCCGCTGGCCTGGCGCCGGCGGTTCGTGAGGCGCTTCGTGCCCATCGCCGCGCCGTGGGGAGGCATCGTCCTCGGCATGCTGACGCTCGCCTCGGGGAACAACTACGGCCTGCCGTTCGTCGACGCGCGGGCACTGCTGGCGGCGGGCAGGAGCCAGCAGACCAGCCTCTGGATGCTGCCCAGCCGCAGCCCGGCGGTCTTCGGCACCGCGCAGCCACTGGTGATCACCAAGAGCAGGAACTACTCGTCCGGCGACGTGGCGGACTACCTGGTAGCCATCGGGTTCGGCGAAGCTGTCGGGCCGTACAGGTCCCGCGTGCTGCCGCTCGTCGGCGGGGAGCTGCCGTCTCCCGGGGTGCCGGTGACAAACGTCGTGGGGGTCGGGGTGGGGACCACGGAGAGGGTTGTGTACCCCGGGGACGACTTCGGCGCGACGCCCGGCACGGTCACCGGAGACGGCGACGGAGTGGTGAACCTCGCGAGCGCCCTGGCCGTGGAGACCAAGTGGAAGAATTATAGGCTGGTCAAGGTGTCCAACGTCACCCACAATGGCCTCGTGGCCGATGATCGAGCGCTCGAGATTGTCATCCAAGAGATTCAACGGGACAATTAGTTAATCGGATTAGGGGACGTGGTAGACTGGAAACTGCGCAATTTGCATCAAGAAGATTCATGGACAATAGAATCTTTGTATTTGGTTCTCCGCAATCTGTTCCAGTATAATGAGAAGTGCTCTGTATTTCGTTCTTTGATTTCAGTAGAGATATAGGTCGCGTTTGCCTATGCCTCACTCCACTGATTTTCTTTTTAAGTCTTTGTCATTTCAGAAAAGTGTAATTACAGTTTACTATTCTAGGTAGAAAAGTGCAATTGAATACCATAAAAGTATAATTGCACTTTTTGAATTACGATTGCATTTTTGTAAAATGTGGTCAAAGCCTTAAGAAAAAACAGTCAAAACTTAGAGAATCCAATTTCCTATTGGAAAGAATAAAATCTCAACAGTTTGTTGATGGATAGGTTTCAACAACTAACATTTAGGGTGACATTTTAAGGGCTGATGTGTCAACTCCACCAATGGGCCCCAAATTAATGGACATTTCAACTATTCTACTATGTATTCTATGTACAACAGGTTTCTTATAAAAAGACTTCCCTTTACAAAGGTCTCTTCGTGTGTGCTGCTAAGCTGACAAGTGTCGAATTTTCGTTCACTCTCGCTCCCACCTCCTTTCTGTATGTGACAAGTGGCGGCTGCTTGGTGGTGCGCAGAGAGTTGTTTGCACATTTATTTTGAGATTCGTTTTTTCAAGATGAAATATTTTGAGAACCGTTTATCCGAATTACAAACCGTTTTCACTTTTCAACTCCTCGCGTCGAGATCTTCAAAAGTAGATCCATTGTTTATAAGTTTCGACGAACCTTTTTTTTGTACTTTGGATTGTGTATAGTTTGTACAACGTGTTTGCAGTTGTACGTATGCCCTCAAATTTGCACTTGTACATACAACCTGATAGGTCTAGTTGTACGTACAATCTGATATGTGTTTTTGTACAACTGTGGTGTTATAGTATACAATTGTGTTGTTGTACAATCCGGTCTGTGTTGCTGTACAACCCAGTATTCGTTGCTATACAACCCGATCTATTTTGTTGTACAACTCGGTCTGTATTGTTGTGCTATCTAAATTTGCACAATATATGTATTCCTAATTCGTAATATTGTGTACATTATTTTTTATGTATTTATACTTTTTTTTTTAGAATCAACATATATATAGAAACATATATATAGAATAAGTCAGCAAGCCGCCTCATTAAAAACCTTTCAGTCTCCGTAGGTACCCTGGTAAGGAAAAGAGTGCGACAAAAACTTGCTGTTTCAGTCTGACTTACAATCCTTTTTGATACATGCATCAAGAAAGGTAGGAATATAATTTATCCAGAAACATCTCCTCCTAACAGGGCTACAATGTTTAGCACACAAATGTGCCAGTTCATTCACACCACGAGGAATAAAATTAAGAGTGAAAGATCTAAACTTAGTACTAAGATCTCTAATCTCCATTATTATTACTGCAATTTCTGAGCGTTTAAAATTTACCATTGTCCACAAGTTCACAACCTGCTGTGAGTCAGTCTCGATTGTCACCTCCCGGATACCGGCATCCATAGCTAATTGCATCCCATCTCTAACCGCAAAAGCTTCCATAGCGAGTGCGCTATACGCCGAGTCATACCAAATCGCCTGGCCACGCACCAATTTTCCGTTATGATCCCGGAGGCCTATCCCTGTCCCCCCTTGCTTAGTTGCCGTCGAGAAAGACGCATCAACATTAATTTTCACTTGACCGGATGGTGGCAGACACCACTTCGCCGGTGCCTTTGGCTGTGTTATCAAAGCCTCTTTCCGAGTCTTCATAAGGTCGCACACAATATCACAAGCCCATTTAACAGACTGGGAGACAGTGCGTGATGTCTCCCCGTGCTTCCTCGCATTCCTTTCTGACCATACCGCCCAGGCACCACATATAATGACATAATTATCTGAACCGTGACTGTCTGACCACTCCACAAGATCCATAGCCCAAGTTTCTGGGTGTAACTCTGGTATTTTAGTTCCATTCAGTGATTTTACTTCAGCCCAAAACAACTTAGCCCAAGTACACTTGAACAACGCATGAAATATTGTCTCATTTTCACCACACTCATCATAGAAGGCAATCCGCTCAATATGTCTGTCGCAAAGCACACCTTACGTGGGAACAAACTTGTGTATAACGCGCCACCAAAAATTACGTACCTTCGGAGGTATAGCCATCCGCCATAGTTTTTTCCAGATTGGTAATTCAGATACGCTTGATGAACTTTCCCTCTTGCTGCGTTGGTCCTGCATTAATGATTTATAGGCAGACCGAACTGAAAAGAAATCCAGTTTTTCTGGTTGCCAGGCCCAGGTATCCTCCGTTAGTTTTCCAACTGGAATTCTCAAGATTGCGTCTGAATCAGTAGGTATAAAATTGTCCTCTACCTTCTCCACATTCCAGTTTCCAGTAAGCGAATCCAAGAGTTCATCTACCATTACAATATTAGCATCATCTTTTTTGACCAAAGGCATCCGGCTGGAATTTTCTGGAATCCATGGACCATCCCATACCTTAACCGAACTACCATCTCCAATTCTCTTAATTATTTCGAGTTTCAGCGCCTCCCTTCCATGAAGAATCGCCCGCCACGTGTGTGAGCTACCTTTCTTCTTTGTTGCAGACATAAAATCACAGGCAGGAAAATACTTGCCTTTCAAAACTCTAGCACACAAGGAATTCGGATTTGTTAAGAGCCTCCATCCTTGCTTAGCTAGCAGAGCTTGGTTAAGAGCATCGAGCTTGGTTAAACGTACAGCGCCGCGGCGTAGCAAGCAACAAGCGCGTATGCCCGGTGGCCTTCGTCAACGTACACGCGACGAGCAGCAGGAAAAAAAAAGCTTCAAGACGCCGCAAGCAAATAAGCGGCGTACGCTCCTGGCTCCACGTGGCAGCAGTTTGCATGCGCGGGCACGTAATGGACCTTTGTGAAGGTTTACCTTCGCATAATGATACCCTATGTACAAACATATTAGTTATGGGCTCTAAACTTGATTGGGCCCCTGTGTCATCGCATCTCTCGCCCTGGGCCGACGTCGGCCCTGCTAACATTCCTACCATGTATGCAAGATGAAGTACAGTTTACTTCCCCTCAGGCTCTCAAGCTAAACTAGTCATAAGTTTTTGATTGTGACATAACTATGTAACATTTGTTTTGTAACAAATTTAGTGAAACCATTAGCAACCTAATCATAGAAATAGACTATTTTGACATCAAGCACTGGTGGAGCTATCGGCAGTACGCGGTTGGACGCTTGCCTTAGCCGGGACCCCCTACCAATCGCTTCAAGCGAGCACATGTCTTGCCTCGCTCGCTCATGTCCGTTTCCCCTCATGGGGTTGGGCCAACGCTTTGAGTGCACATACGCTTCTCCCTAGTAGCAAACCAGCACTCCACTTGAAAAATAAAGAAAGCAACCGCCATTCCTTTTTTGAAAATGTTTAAAAAGTTATATATTGAAAACATTATTTTGTTCATCTTGTATTCTACGGAAAGTCCGTCGTGTATAATAATAGTGGACAAAAATAATGAACCAGATTAGGGTGAACCATAATATAATGAACCAAATAAAATTAAGGTGACCCAAAGAAACATATGACTAAAAATTCAAAAGGAACCAAATTTTGGGCGAAAAAAATCAATGAACCGTAATAATAGGAAAGAAAAAATATGAAATTAAGGTGAACAGGAGTTGGTCTACCGAAAATAATAGTGAACCAACAAATAAGGAACGAAAAATTATAGTGAACCAAAAAGAACTAAAAATTTGGTGAACAAAAAACTATAGTGAACCAAACAAATTCATGTTTACAAAAAAACTAGATCGATGGGTTGAAATGTAACTCATGTTATGAAAAAATAAAGGTTAATATCTTGGAATAAAATGGTTCACGGTTAAAAAAAGAAAATGATTAAGAAAATTAACACTGTTCAGTGTTACAGCAAGTAACACCTGCTGGCAGCGGCGGTGCTCCAGGAATAGCGCCGAAAAACACAAGCAATGTCTCCTCCCGGCCCTAAACGGATCGGAGGGGTTAGATTTTTCCGAGAGCTGAGAAACTTCTTGGCAGATCTCTGCACCGCACTTGTCGAACTCCGAACTCAATTTGGATAGATTAGTTGTCTCCCTCAGCGTAATTAAGCTCTATACATGGTGGCCATGTCCAGCTAGCGGCGTGTCGATCGGCGTCAACACGTCGGACCAGCGTAGCCAGCCGGCGCCGGCATTGACCTACGCGCAGCTTACCATTTCCTGATGAGCTAAGCTAGCTAGCTAGACTTGAAAACTTGAAACCTTGGTAGTCATACGATTTCGGCGCGCTAGCTAGCATGTTTATTTCTTCTTCGCGAGGAACATGAGCTAGCATCTGACCTTGCGATTAGTAATAATTGAATAGTTAGTTTTTTAACAAATTGATTGATTCAGAGGATACTATTAGAGGTCGGCACAGTTCACGCCGGCCGCTGGCAATGTATAGGCATGTGTCGTGCGTGCCATTTGTGTAATATCGCTGTGATGGATCGCCTGGCTTTTAACTGGTCATAACTCATATATAATATCCTTAAAATCCTTCGGTTGAATGATCATTTCCTTCATTCAGCCTGATCTTTGACATCGTTCAATAATTCAGATTGCCGTTGTCACATTTGGCTTATGTTGTCATATATGGCTGATTATTTCCTGGTCAAATATGGTTGACTTTACGTTGGGAACAGGAGAAAGCAAGTTGGGAAGCATAGAGAGATGGAGCAGGGCATAAGAGTGTCACTATGGAGGCTATCAAGGGAACAATCAAGAGGTAGTCGTGATGGATAGAGTAAGTAGGGAGCGACCATGTACTAATAAGTCAAGTTGTCTTGTCGTAAGGGATCGAAGATACATGCTCTTCTAGAAGTTGTGTTGTTATAGTTGAGACTCCCGAGGTCGAAGTACGTGCGGAAGTGTGTAGTTTCACCCTTATGACTCCCCGGTTAGGAGATAATGTTGGTCATGAGTGATTCCGTTCAATTTTTGTTACTATAAATTCAGCATTGTGCTATCTTATCTCCTCTAAGTTTACTCTCGGTGATACTTTGCTAATTTTACTAAATAATCCAATATTTCATTAGCTTATTCATATTCTGAATTCTTATCTTTTTTGGTTAAATCAGATGATCCAACACCATACACACACAGAGAGCAAGTACATCTTTACATAGGGCAACTAAAGAACAAATGTTCAACGGATTCAACCACCTTGCCACTTGCGCCTTCTCAAATTAACTCTTGTGAGGATCACATCCCTAAAGAGGTGTCAAACGAAAATCTTAATTTTTAGGGACTCGTTGTGTCAAACATTTTTATTAAAAAAAATCAAAATGTCAAAGAATTCCAGAAAAAAATTCGGATATACATCAGGGCATTTTGTGTTAGCACAAAAAGTTTCATGGAGAGAAAAAATGTGACCTGTGAAACAAGAAAAGAAAAATCTCGTACAAAATAATTTGTGGCGTGTGCTTCCCAAATCCACTTGTTATTCGCCCAACGATATCTTTTTCTAGCCACCGATAAACATACTTTGTTCAAAAATTAACGTTCTTATTTACTGCCCAGGAAGTCTCATCCTTTTCATCAGATAGGACAACATCCATTGCTTTGTCAGGAAATCCATCCATTGACTATAAGCTCACCATGAAGTACTTGTCAAAAAGGAAGATCAAAATCACACTCTTTTGGTTCAGTAAAAGTGTACTCTCGGGTTTGAGAAATAGAGAAGAGGCATATAATTGTTCACAAAGAGGAGGACCATCATCCGTATTGTCAAGGGAAGCAAATAATGTCACCACTCTCACACTTTGCACGGTTTTAGGCCCCTAATTTGTAGGCAACTAGGCATGCAGTCACTGTTATCTCATATAAGCCCAATCTGATTGAAAAAAACCTATTTTTGACAGCTGAAAGATATACGAAGAGAGAATATTAGAACATATAGTTTATTATTAACAATTAAAATATATTTGAAAATTAGGATTTTTTATAAAAATAAGAAAGAAAATCTATACAAAATACGATGTTAGAATATAATATCTTAAAATATGATTTTCTTTTGTGGGGGGGGGGGGGGGGGGGGTATTTGAAATTTGATGAATATAAATTTACATTCGTGTTTAAAACATTTTTTTCCAATAGGTCAGAGGAAAAACAGATTTTAGTTTTTCATCAATAAATTAACATTCTGTTTTTGAAACTCAATAAATCAACATTCATGTTGTTGTGATAGTACTAAAGTTTACTTCTGGCGCTTAATAATTAGTTGGTGAAGGGGAATGAGGCTACGCACGATGCATCACAGCCACGCACGAAACTAACAAATTATTTATTTTTACGCGCATATCCGCTGAATTTAAGATAGCGTTGCCACGATCACGATCACGGAAGCTTCGGTTTTGCCGTACGTACAGAAAGCCGTACCTGTATATATAGCGCACCCACACACTCCATGTCAAGCCACGCAAAATTGTGAGGAGTTCACACGCATAAACACATAGAGGTTAGATCAGCGGGCAAGATTGAGCATTCACTCATGGTGGCCGAGGCCGTCGCGGAGGTATCGTCGGTGTTCGCCGCCTTCGACAAGGACGGCGACGGCAAGGTGTCCGCCGCCGAGCTCCGCGGCTGCATGGCGGCGGCGCTGGGCGAGGACGTGTCCGAGGAGGAGGCCGCTGCGGTCCTGGCGGCGGCGGACACCGACGGCGACGGGCTGCTGGACCAGGAGGAGTTCTCCAAACTAGGCGCCCCCGCCTCCAATGGTGAAACCGACGTCGCCGCCGGAGGAGAGGCCGATGACGAGGTGAGGCGGCGCTGCCTAAAGGAGGCCTTCGCCATGTACGCGGTGCCTGAAGGCGGTGACGACGGCGCGACCATCACGCCAGCGAGCCTCAGGCGGATGCTGGGCAAGCTGCTGGGGTTGTCCACCGAGAAAATGGGGTTGGAGGAGTGCCGCGCCATGATCTGCAGGTTCGACCTCGACGGCGATGGCGTCCTCTCCTTCGACGAGTTCATGGTCATGATGATGGCCAACGTGTAAAGGACGGATTTTTCATCGGTTTCAGATTCTTTTATTTTTTATCCCCTTTGGGGTCTGTTCATATGGATATTTTATTTGTATGTTGCGTTTTGGTTTTGGGAGTTTTGTGGAGAAAAGTTGACGCTTGCATGTTTAGGGCCTATGTGGTTTAAGGATTTTTTAGAAATTTTAGAGGATTGAATCTTCTATGAATTCTTCTAAGAAATCCTTTCTACTACACTTTGTAGGAAAATATAAATCCACTCAATATTCCTTGTAAGAATTATTTGCATTTGCTACAGCGCAACCAGACAAAAAATGCTACGATTAAAATGAGCACGACACCCTAACCCAATCCTTACTGCCCTACTTTATTGAAAATCTTGTGAATCAAAGAGGCCATTAAAATGTCAGAGTCTTCTAGTTCCAAAAGAATAGAAAAAATGTAGGATTTGAGTTCCTCCTGAGTCCTAAAGGATAACAAACCTATGAATTAAGAAAACTTTTTAAGGGATTGTTTGGCACCCATCATTTTATCTCCTTCGTCTGACATAACAATAGAATTCCAAATGAATTGACATGCCTATTACATGACAGCCAGAACAGGTTGGATGTGGAATCACAAATGAATTCCATGATTACGCCTTGAAATGATGGGTGCCAAACAAGCTCTAAAGATTTCGGTAATTTGAATCAAAAAACAAACATAGAAAAAGATATTTAGGAAATCATATCGTCAAAATTTCCTATGAATCAAAGGAGCCTAAACTAAATATATTTCAGATTTGTGTTTGTCACATTATTTTTTTTCATTTTGGTTGTCACTATAAATATTGACGTTTTGCTTTTGCGCTATTTTTCCGTCGAGGGCAAAAGCAGAAGTAGAAAAGACACACAACAAAAGGCAAAAGCAAAACAAGATTTCATCATTTCCATTTAGTTTTTTTCCTTTTGTGGGGCAAAATGGTCTCTAACCATAAACTGGCACGACAAAAGCAAAATGTCAAATTTTAGTGACAAAAGCAAAATTGACAAAAACTAGTGTGGTAACAACAACAAAAAACAAAATCATATGTTCCTTCTTGATTGGGTAGTTTTTCTTCAAGGATTTAGAGTCAACTTGTACATTTTATATTAGAGTTCTACAACCTTTTCTTGCTTACAAAACTGGAAGAGATAAAGGTATCAAAAAGGAGAGAGAAAGTAGTGATATTGGGGCACCCGAGCTCACCGGGTCTGATATTTAAAATGGTTACTTTAGAGTTAAAAAAATGTTTTGAATGTGAATATGTATATGCATATTATGCATATTTGAGCAATGTTTGGGTAAAATAGATATTCTATTTTGGGAGAAAGAAAAATAGCAAACTTGTGGACATATAAATAAGTAAATAACTCTTAATTTGTCTTAGAGAATATGTATATATATTGGTAATACTTTTTGCATTTTGGGACCAAGAAATATTATTTTCGAGTTTTTTAAGAAAAACTAGCCGGCTGATGCTCCGGTGCTAAACAAAGACGCCTTGACTTGCACGGCAGAAGGAACCGGGGAGCGCAGCGGTTTACGGTAGACGTGTAAAAGGACAGCTCTGGTTTTTCAGATGTACGATCATTCATGATCCGGGGTCTTCTTTGAATAGCTACAATATGGTCAACTACTCTCCGTGCTAACCTGCTGACTAATCAAGCATAGCAATACGGTCAATAATTTCAACGATTACAGCATTGTCTACGGTTGTGACAACTATTTAAGTGGTCACAATCTATTCTAGACCAGTCCAGAACAGAACTTGTTACATAATGGAACGACCATTCTAGAATAGATAGTTGTCACAATCTATTCTGGACCATTCCAGAACAGAACTTGTTACACAATAGAACGACCATTTTAGAGTAGCCTCGAATGGAGCACGGTCAGTCTAGTCAACGCTTCTCGAACACATCTATATTCAAATATATGAAAGTGACTTCCCTGAAGGTACACCCTCGTTCATTAGACTTAACTGTATAGTAGTACCAGAAGCAGAACGGGTCAAAATTACATTGAGGAATGTAAAACAGGCAGTGTTGTTCAACAAAAGAGGTTTTCTCAGGTAGCCAAAATCAAACCACCAGACATGAGATCGTAAAGCCTAACAGGTAAGATACACACAGTAATTTGTTTGTGTTTATGGCTGGCTGGCAACACCAACCCTGGCAAGTGTACATGCAGATCTACAAACTTTCATTACAGAACACCTATACAAATGGTAACAGTTTTGCAATTCCCAACTCAGCTGGGTCTAATCATAGTCATGCTGCTGATCCTATCCGATCGTAATATATATAGCAACCTGTAATTAATTCAAACTCGGCTAGAGATTTCGCTCCCCAAAATTGTCATGGTACCGAAAGAATATTAACTGACACAGATCTAGCGCTTCCAAAGATACCTTGGGATCGATCCTCATGTGTCTCTCTGGGCGAACTGAAATATTTGACATCATCTATACTCTTCACAAGTCGACAGGGGATAACTCAGTAGCTTCCCATTGGAGGCATCCCGTATGGTGGCAATTGACCAGGACCAGGACCCATGCCCATTCCGCTGATCGGAGGCATGCCCATTCCGCTCATCGGAGGTGGAGGCATGCCCATTCCGCTCATCGGAGGTGGACCGCTCATCATACCGGGCGGAGCAGGCAAGGCGAGAGGAAGCAATTGAGCGTACATGTTCTACACAACAGAAAGCAACTTGTCATGCAGGCTGCTTAAGCATGCTCAATCGGTCGTACAACCAAAAGAAAGGTACTTCAAGATTACCTGCTGAGCAACTAGTTCCTTCTCTTCGCTCTCCTTGGCCTTTTCCTCCTTCTGTGATTCAATCCTGTCCTTTACTAAATCGTCTACCTTGCTTGTGTACTCACGGATGAACTACATGCACAGAGAGGATACACTGTTATAGTAAATTGAATATATATAAGAACACTTCTGAACATTCACATGGAAATAAATATATATACCTGTAAAAGATAGGGGAAAGCGAAGTCAAGCATGTTATTCGTCCATGCAAGCTCAAGAGCAACATCCGCACGAATCAAGTCGTAGCAAATGAAGAGGCAGGAAGCAAAACATTCTTTCTTTCCCTGCAGCAAATTCAAAGGTGTTTAGTGATATTGTGTACACAACTCCTGCACCTTAAAGAGTTGTATATTCTAGGTTAGTATGCTGATTATAGACACGGTATGGAGATGTCATGCCACAAAGGACTCAAGTTATCAATTTCATAAAAGGAATTTACGCTGCTAAAACCAGCATAAGAAAACACATAACTAAATTCACAGAGAATTCAAACCTGATCGATAAAATAGACAAGCAAGTCTTCTGAGAGCTCACGGTCACCAGACTGTGAGCATGTCTCCATGCAATCCTTGTACATGTTATCTTTCTTTGACAACGCAATAGATTGCTTCCATCTGCCAGCCTTCTTGTAAATGTAGGCAGCAATCCTCCTCATCTCAAGCAATTCATGCTTCTCAAGCTGATCAAGAATTGAAGGCACTGGTTATAAAACTGTAACACCATGAAGAACAATTCCACATTCATCTAGTTTGTTTACCTTCTGGGCCAGACCAATCTGATCAAAGTTATCATGCATGTCAACAGATTCACGGAGCCTCTCGTAGTCCTCCTCTTCGACATAAAGCTCATTCAAAGCCTCATTGACGGCAGAGACATTGTTACTCTGAACTGCAACCATGTACGGTTTCACAAGATGCAACTGACCAGCCTGCATAAAAAATAACAGAACAAATCAAAGTTTCAGCATGGTATATAAAACCGGGACATCAACCAAAGATCCTTTCTGTGTAAGAATAAAAGCAACCATAAGATACAAACCTTGCGCATTATATCTACAACTCTTGTGTGATCCAAACGAAGCGCAAGCACATTGAGAAGATCATTGATGAGTTCAGGGTGTTCTAGCAGATAGAAGTGCACCGCCTTGTAATATATCTCGACATTTGCAATCTTAACACAAACATCCTTAAATTGCATATGCTCCCATGCATCTGGAGAATGGTTCATGATAGTGGTGGCAGCATTGTCAAATTCATCATACTGTATGAACAGGTATGTAAGTTCTTTCCAGTGCTGCTGTTCATCACAAGCACGGATAAGCTTAGGAATGTTGAGACGGGTAGAGAAGAGTTTGATGTGTTCCATAAGCTTCTCAGGGCGGTATCTAGCATAGAGAACTCCCAATTCTGTGAAGATGCCCATGTGTGCCCGTTCAAGTCCAAGACCACTCTCCATGAGGGAGATAAGCTCACTGAAGCACCCTCTGTTCTGGTAGTATTCACTTACTTCCTCCAAGTCATCAACCTAAAGAAAAGAAGGCATGTCAGAAAGGATGGCAAGGAAAAAAAGTCCTCAGACAGGAACATACATTTAGGAAACGTTTTAGCTACAAAAAGATGCCCCTCCTTATATACCTGGACAATAATATTGAGACCACAGATTTGTGCTAGACGGAACTCCTCAGCGTCAACACAAGCAAAGCAGACCTCCTTCCATGTTTTAGCGCTGTTAGCTTTGCGAGCAGCATCTACAGCACTTTGGAACTGCTTTAGCTTGACCAGAGTGACAGCCAGCTTGGCCCAGTTTGAGATGAAGGCATAGATGATCTTTGCAGCTTCGTAAAGTTCATCGTCATACAAACGGTCACCAACATTTTGGAGATTCGCAACATTTGGCATCAGAATGAACTCTTCAATGTCACTGAGCCTATCAGTCTTAGCATATGCAAAGATGAGTTCACCGTCGACTTTGGGCTCCCTTGCCTTTTGCCTTACCATCAGTAAGTACTTAATCAAATCATGGTATACATTTGCTTCCTCAGCAGCACGGATGACATCAAGGAAATGTGTCACGTCATCTGCACGAATGAAGGATTCAATTGCTTCGCTGACTAGACCTTCCCGCAACTGGGCCTTGGCAACCTGGCTCCAAACAGCATCTTCTTCAACACGGAATGCAAACTCTTCAGCTCTTTCTATGCTTTGGATGTTATCCAACAGAACATTGACAGCCTGCACGTTTAAGTTGAATTTCTTGAATATGGCAAAAGCCTCCTCATAGAGTTGTGCTTCAACAGCCACTTCTCCGACGGCGGGACCATCAAAGTTGTCTAGTCTGTTAACATAGTCCATGACCCTAGATGAGTCCGCCTTGATGGCTGTCAGGATGAGGAGATTCTGAAGATTGAAGTTTCCACTAAACGCAGAATTCTGAAGGACAATCTTTTCAAGAAGTTCTATCAGTTCATGAGGGAGGTCAGCTGTCATGAAAGCCTTAACAGCAGCAGAAACTTGCTCAGGACTCTTGCTTTCTGGCAATGCGGTAGAAACCACTTGGTCAATGAACTGCCTTCTATATTCATTTTCAGGCTGTAGAACTTTATCCCACAGATCACCATCCATTCTTTCAACCACATACCTGTTAATTCAATTAAAATTATGTGATATGAGCATGTAAGCAAACAGCCAACAGAGATAAAGATTCAGACCAATGATATGGCATCAGAAAGACACGAAAATTCTACATACCTTGCTTGCAGCTTGAACAGCGAATTTTTGTTTGTAACATTGATAAGTTCTTCATCGCACTGTCCACGTCTGTAAGCAACAACAGCAAGGGTAGGATCCCTCTTTTCACAGTATTTACCCACCACTCGGGAGTCATAGAAGGGGTTGGTAGTCAGGAAATGCTCAGGATTGTTGTTGCTGTCAATGATTATTTTTCCAAGAGCATTGTGGACATGTACATCTTGGCTACCCTCGCTCACTAAGTGCTCCAGGAATTGTGTAAGTAACCGTAGACGGTTCCTGAATAAAATATCAAACAAATAAGACAAAGAGAAAAGGAAGCTGAGCTGTGCATGTGCGCCTAGGATAAGAGCTAAAACTCGAACCTCTTCTCGCATTCATCAACCAGTGGCTCAACAGGAAGGAGAGAGCGGACAGACAAAATCAAACCCTTGATAAAATCTTCTGGGCACTCATCATCAAGTAGCTGCCCCACTACCAATGGGGCATTTCCAGGGTTCACCTACAAAAAGAAGAAAAAGAAAAAGCCATTCATATACTCCACATATTAGAAGTGATGCTCAAATCAAACTGAATTCAAAGAGTTGCTTACTTTCTGTACATAGCCTTCAATATATCGGAGCATATTATTTGTATACAGATAGTGAGTCAGATCTGGAACAAAACCAAAGCGGTCACAAACATTTATGAGTGGACGGGCATCAGGTAGTTTTGTTTCCATCAAAAAGTTCTTCGTCTTCTCAGCATCATAAAAGTTAGACTCTCTGGTGACTCGCTCAACTTCTTTAATCTGTCCAGTCCTTGCAGCTGATTCTATGTATTTGAAATGGATCTCTGGATCCTCACTGTTGCATATGACGAAGTCAAATATTAAAGTGTGATGACACAATAAGAAAAAAAAGGCAATTCAAACATATCAACATCAGGAGTAACTACCTTGAGCTCAAATAGGATCCTAAGAAGAAGTAGAGACCTTCGTATGATTTAAATTGTTCAAAAAGTTTTATGCAAGCGTCAACTCCAAGCTGCTCAGCGTATTCTTTGGCTGCCTGCAGGCGTGCCACAGGTTTTCTGATAATTAGCATGAAGGGGAAAAAAGGAGTAATATGAAAGGAAAAAAATTAAAGGAAACTCTGCAGGATTACCTGCACAACAATTTGAAGATTTCCTCTCAGGTTGACCAGTAGAAGGTCCTTCATGCATTCTAATGCCCATTCTTTAGAAAGGGTTCCAAAGAACTCAACAAGTGCCTGTGCAAGAAAGTTATCAATGAACCGGAGATAAATAGACTGATAACTGATCATAACTGAAAAGAACAAACCTGTGGCTCAATAGCATGGGTATTCACGATAACACGCTTGATATCAGGTAACTCTGCATAGTGCTGCAACGCGATATAGGAATAATTAAGGAGAGAACAAAAGAGAATCATGCAAAACCATGCAAAAAATACTGACCTGGAGGGCCCGCAAGTACAAGCCAGCTTTTTCACATAGCTGAGCAATACGAGGTCGATCGTAATGAGTGAACATACCATTAGCAAGAATGGCATCAGCCACATTTGGGTAGGTCACCAAGTTGATCTCCAAAACCTGCAATGGATTCAGATAGAACCTACTGAGTAATTGAAGCATGTACATAAATCATCTACGTTCAACGAAAATAGGAGATACCAACCTTGGTTTGAAGGAAAGCGTGCTCTTCCAAATTTGGTTTCAGTACATCCAACAGAAAAGCTGTTGCTTCACGTATCATATTTCTCTGTCAACATAAGACGCATAAGGCAAAGACATGCAGCCAAATTTCGCAGTCAAACATGCAAAAAAAGCATATTAAACATGGTATGAATAAAAAGGATACCTGAAGAAAGAGATCAGTTATGGTATTATAATCTAGCGGACAGCCCCCCTCCATTTGTGACATCATGAGAGCAAAGTTGACAGCTCCCTGATCCCAAATTTATAGGACAAACAGTTAGGCAAGGATTTATGCAGATAAAAAAAACACAAACAAGCATGAAATATTTCACTACAGCACAGTTTTTCTTAAACAACCTATTACCTGCGGATCTGTACGTAAGATGGTCTGGAGGAGGAAGAGGTAGTCAGGAGTGTATCCGACCTGGAATAGCAAAAGTATTAGATCGAAAGTTAATGTCCAAGCTGAACACAGTCTAACAACTGAAAACAAGAATTTTAAAGTACCAAAGCAACATACCTGCTTTGAGTATATAAGGATCTTGTCAAATTCTCTCCTCTCAGCAAAAGCAGCGACAACTTTAGGGGTTGCCCTAGCTTTAATGTATATTTTCAGTGCAAGATCATTGTCTACCGTCTGCAAAAACATAATGTTAAGTGAACATTCCGTACACAACAATGAGCAAAATTGATGGAAGCACAACAACTCTACGCAACCAATGAGCACAGCACAACACTATTTTACCTTAACAAGATCTCCAAGTTCTTCACTGCACTCCAGCTTGTCTTCTGCCAACCAATTTTCCAACAGGTTCTTCTTGTTTTGATTGACAACAAGGCGAGATAATTCGAGAGATTCATAAGCGTTGAGCTTCCCTCGAGTAAGCAATGTGCCAAAGTACTGCAGGAGTGGAGGTGTTTGCCCAGCTTGAACAGGAACACTCTGCATTTGGAGCACAAAAATAGCAAATCAGACAAGCAGAAGAGCGTACAATTTAAGCAGATTAAATGTAGATACATGTAGAAGATAAATATGATATACTTTTTGGTAATTGTATTTCTCTGAACAGGTAATAATTTCAAATATGGAATAAGCAAGTGCAATTTAAGCAGATTACCAGTGCAAACAAGATGTGATTTTACAATAGTACTTTCAAGAAGTGATAATTACCAAGAGTTTATCAGACATTGTAAATAAAAAACAAAAGACTGACTGACTGAGTATTTAAGCATTAAGAGCTTTCATAGGCAGAGCATGAAAAGAGGAACCTGGAATTTGGCAACAGTCTCGGGAGTTCTCAGAAGACCCTGAGGGGATTCTGCAGCCAGCTCTGCTGCTTCCTTGTATTTCGTTTGCGCGAATAGTTCCTGGAATCTTTGCACAACCTGCAATTCAGGAAATTCAACACTTAGTCTCCCCACAACAAAATAAGACATGGGAACGACTCCAAATAAACAATATCTTAAATACTATACAGCCAGCATAGGGCTTAACACCTGCATGACTGCAAAGGTAAGGGTAAGCACTCCAGTGCCAACCAATAGATACTCAAAACACAAGCAATAAGCACTCAGATGGTACTTAGACAAAATGGTTACTACAACAAGTTACATGCGGAAAATGATTATTACATCTAGAGAACAATTAGTGGCAACTGCCAAAATGATTAATGAACTTATATGAAATAGAAATATGCTAAGAAGTGGTTATGTAAACAACATATGAAGGCTAAAATGCTCATTCGGCAATAAAGTGCCAATAATGTAGGAGACTGAAACATGTCGCTACAGAATTCCTATGAAGCACAATAAATCAGCAACAAGAGCTAAACAAGCTAGAAGGAAACCAATCACTAACAAAATTTCTACTAAACGATTATGACAAAAAATACAAGCATAGATAAAAATGAACAAGTTTTGCAAATGTAGAACTGTCCTCTGCGAAAATATATTACTATGGAGCTTACCAAGTTCTCTGCCCCAGGGAGATTAGCTCTTTTGGCAAGATTCACGGCTAGTTCAAGGTTGTTTAACTGCATGAAGGGTGTAATAAAAAAGTTAAAGGTATTATCCAACATATGCACCAGCCAAGGAATAGAAGAAAGCAAAACAACATACTTGACCACTGACAAAAGGCACAACAGTGGCATCATTAACTGTGGCATGCAAAACCTGCCCTCTTCTGTTAATAGCATAAAATCCACCAGTAGTAGAAGACTCTGCAGTCAAGAATATGGGATCTGGACTGATTCTATTTCTATAAACTGCAGAAGCAGTTTCCAAATCATATACAAACAAAAGCCCAAGCTTTGTAATTACATAGACAAGGCCATACTTTTGAGAGATCTGCAATCAAAACAAGATAAAAACGAATTAGATACATGTGGTAACTAACAGGGTATCAGTATCTTTGAGACTTCTTATAATATACCTGCATGGCTACAGGAAAATCATCCTGGAAATCTGGTGGGAAAAAGAGATCAGCTTGTTTCTTGGAAAAGCCAGGTTTCCCTGCAAGACATGAATCAGCAACAGAAGTACGAACAAGGAATGATAATCGAAAGTGGTACTTCAGGGTTCAAAATGCAAACCTGGCTGGGCGCCCAGTTCAATGATATGTAACTTAGAAATAATTGTTCCAGCATTTGATGCCTTCGAAGCAAAACAAATGAGGGTGGATGGGTTCTCGTTACCAGGAACCTGTATAGGAAAACCAAGCACAGTTGTTAAACACTAGAAGATGAACTATCTAAGCAGTGCTAAATAACTGAAAAGCACCTTGAATGTTGCAAAAGAAGCAGCATGAGCTTCAAGTGCTTGGCTACGCTGCTGATCCACAGAAAAAAGTTGCATATTTCCCTTTACCAGCTGTGGCCTCTGATAGGATGAACAGGATAACTCATCAATATGAGAAGCAGATATGACAAAGTACTACTACCTCCGGCCAGAAATAATTGTCGTGAAAACAAACTAAGCTTGTACAAAATTCTATACACCTCATGACAACCCTTTCCGATCAGAGGGAGTATTTAATAAGTGCCTACAACAGCTGATCTCGTAACTCACCATGGTTGATTTGCTTAGAATTTTGTAAAGGAGAAATTATATTCTTACACACCAAGAGTGGTCAAAATTATCAAAGAAATAGAATAAACAATAGAAGGAAGCGGAGCAAAAGATATTATGGTCTTCGTACTGCATTCAAATGTGACGACAGTGGTGCACTATGTTTTGATGATACGTATTAAGAATGTCCATTACAAGCATACCTCTGGAGCACCAGGAGCAATTCCAATAAGCACAAGCCACTTCTCTGCTGGATCACATCGATAGTTGATAATCTGATTATTGGCCAAATTAGCCGTCCTATCAAACATCTTAACCGGCTCAGAATCTCCTGCATTCCAACAAAAGCAAGCAATGATTATCTTGGTTTTGTATACATATCAGCCAAATCATGCAAAATTAGAAGTACTTAAGCAGACAATGACTGTGATTCATCAGAGGAGACTAGGAGAGTACCTTCAATTGACCAGTGATAAACTGATGCTTGTGTTACCAAACCCAACAACTTTGGTGTGATCCATTTCCAAAACACAACCTGGGATTGTGGAAGAAAGACATGTATGATAATACATTCAGTAGGATCATACATTACCATTCAAACAAAAATTAAGAATAATGTCAAATAAAAAAAATTAACTTGAGAACAATTTAATATGTTACCTGTTCAGGCATCTGGTGTGACTTAACTTTAGTCTTTGCCTCAATATTAAAGATTTGCAAGTGATCCTGTGTGGTTCCAGGTATTTGAGCTGCAATTCAGTAAAAAATATTATTTACGTCTGTAACCTACTTAATTACACAGATTAAAGTCAGACAGTAATGCTTAAGTATGAAAGGAAGTTTCTACGAACAAAAATGAATCCAAGAAACTACATAGCGGACAGAAACAATGCTGCCGATGTATAAATCCGTCATTTCAACTTTTACATTTTAAGTTAGGACACCTCTGATTCTGCGAGAACAGTTCCTCCGTTATCACTTTATTTGCAAAATCAACATCACTAATTCTATATGTAAGGAGTGATATGCAGAAAGCACCAGAAACAAATTATCACATCATATGAGTACAGAACGTACACTCCCTATTTTGTTCTGCAGGTTCTACTCTATGGTAGAAAACTAGCCAGAAAAAAGGAACGCGAAAACAGAGCATTTTCATTATAAGAAACTGTTGACAAAAAGCTTATGTATAGACATAATATGCAATTTTCATTGCAATTTAGAAGCCGCAGAACTCTAAATCTGTGAATGTTGACCCAGGTTTTAGTGGGCTCGCCTTTTAAAAAGGGAGGCCCTTCTCCAATCCTTCAAGTTCACAGAGAAGGTCAGTGAGTTCTCTGTGCCTGGGATAATTCTAACGTGCATCCCCTTAGGATAGAAGTCAATGTATGTAATTTGTTTATTCCCACATGTCCATGTCCTGCACATATTTCCTTTTAGTTGTTAATACTGCATATACTGTCAGGGACTACCCTACTGTTTACCCTCAAACAAAGGGATCATTTACTGACAGAAATATGTCATCGACAATAAAATATGATCCATTCATGGAGAAGTCATCTATTCTATTCAATGCAACCGATGGCATACAAGGACTCACATAAATTTAGATAAACTCTTTTGGCCCCCTATCCAAGGTCCAAGCTAAGATCAACTAGAGGGAATCCAAATCGTGGGCAGTCATGGTAACAATACCAGCAAAATAGATGCAATGCTACAATCGTAGGGATCAAGCAACTTCATTACCAAAAACAATGGGTTACAAGTCACTGAAGGTATGGACAGAATTGTCAATTACCACTCTAAGCTAGTAACACCCAAGCTGAAAGTTGATAACAGCTATGCAAATTCATACCCGCTGGGCCATTTGCACGCTACACTACGGAGCTACGTACAAGCCTGGGTCAGAACCGAATTCTGACAGATCTCAGGACGGGGCGAGCGTGCAAGGAGGAGGGCACCAGCAGCAAGCGTTATAATGGACATGGAAACGACCGAGATCCCGTGAGGCGAAGGTGTCGGCGAGATGAGATCTACCTTTGAGCGCGAGGATCCTGGTGTTGGGGTTCATGAGCGCGGAGTCGGCGGTGATTGGCCTGCGGAGGGGCTGGCTGGGCATGGCCATGTCGATTATGACGACGCTGTTCTGCGGCGAGGTCTCCCGGACGCAGATGAACCGCTCCGACTCCATTGTGACATTGGTGAAGGTGATGAACTGGGGCACGATCCCCAGGCTGGTGAGCTGCAAGCCATGGACAAGGTGTCAGTCAAGTCAGTCGGTCGGCCAGCCCCTCCCCGGAGATCTGATCTGACTTCCGAGGGAGGGGGGGGGCGGCGGCGCGGACAGTATGATGTGCGCGCGCGCGTGTTACCGTGAGCGCCTCGCGCATGGCGATGGGGGCGTTGGCCGCCGCCATGGCGGCAGACGGCGGTGGCGAGAGGACAGTCCCGGCGGTGGGGGGCGGCGAGCGAGAGATGGGATCGGATCTGATCTGAGGACGGGAGGAGGAGGAACCAACGGGGCAGAGACGATGGATGGAATTTTTAGTAGTGGGTGTCTGTTGGAAGTCTCCTTTTGCCGTTTGGTCCTCCAGCATCCCCTTAATTACCTTTCCTAGAGACAGCTGTGAGCACGTGGAGGTTTGAAAGTCATCTATCTCTGCACCCGGTTTGGTTTCTACGTACCTACTAAGAGCATCCTAGAATAGCCCTTAAAATGTCGTCTTTTCTTATAAGCAGTCTTCTGGTTGATTGTAATCGCTTATCTTCTATTTAATAAAGCTTTCAAACATTGATAGTAAAAAAAAGGTCAATCTTTAAAAATAACTGTTTTTTTACAGGTTCAGGAGGGCAAACGCGAACTAGCAGAGCTCTTAAACCCTTAAAACCGTAAACAATTAAGGGTTGTAGCACAGTTTGGCTTGTCAACCTTACCTGTAAAGGTTGGGGAGGGCTGCGCAGTGACAGCCCCTATTCCTATTCACCTCGCACGCGGGAGGGAAAAATCCCAACCGTCGTCCTCCTCCGCGCGCGCCGCCCATCTCCCGCCTCGTCGACGACCGGCGCTCACCGCCCCGCCGCCATGGAGCACCCGCTGGCGACCGCTCCCTCTGCCGCGCGCGCTGCCCCCACTTATGCCCCTCCTTCACCCTCCTGCACCGGCCGCTCCCACCGCCCCGCTCAGCTCGCCCATGGCGTCCATGGCGGCCGGAAGAAGAGTGGAAGCTCGTGGTGCGTGGAATACGAATTCGAGCCGTGGAAGAGGGGGATCGAAGGAGAAGCTCACCGGGGGTGTCTCAGTGTCGGTGTTCTTGCGCGCGGAGGTCCGGAGGCGACGAATTTCGCGAGGAGGCGCTGGCGGCCGGAGGAAGAAGAAGTGGACGATTGGCTCGCTCCGGCGTGTCCCTGCTCGATTCCTCCCGCGTGTACGAAGTGGATGACGAGGCGCACCTCTGGGCGTTCTCGGCTTGTCTTGGGGATGAGCGAGGCAGCGGCGCCGCAACAAGCTCCGGAAGGTGTCGTTCATGGCGTCGGCTCTAGCTTGGATAAGAAAATGAGAGAGAGATGCGACGGAATATTCTGTTATAAGGGTTGGATTTGAGGGTACTGATCTATGCTCTCTGTTTCCAACCCTTAAAACATCCAATTCTTGACCCTTATTTCGTTTTTAAGGGTTGACCTTTTAAGGGCTCTGCTAGTGATGCTATAACATTTCTGCTTGGAGTACCTCCAATCTGGAATAACGGTTGGACAAAAAAGGGATGAAATTGATTTTTAGATTTATATTGACAAGTCATTCCATGAATCGTGTTCACCCATTTTCTCATAATTTCATGTTAACTATTTAACATTTAATCTTCTACATGTGTCCTCAAATAACATCTTTATGTTGTCCTCGTTATTCCAAGTCATGTCATCATCCACTACCTACGAAGATATCCTGCCATTACAGTGGTCAACAGGTATAATAAAACGTTTGATATTTGTTGACAACCCTGAAATATCTTGATCATCATTTGGAACTAGGACACTTGAACCGACAACCATGTTTGATCTGATTAACAACTTTTTCAATGATAGTGGTATGAAAGTTTGTGGTAGGTTGACGACACTAACGCTGACACAAGAAGTTAGGGCGATCATGTTCATCGCGACGTTTCACATTTACACACATTCATATTGCTTCTAAAACGGTAATCGTGAAAAACGTAAAGCCAAACTGTTGGAAATCTCGATTTCTTTAAATATAACTTTATCATATGAGTACAAGACCCAAAAATTGATGCATCGGTAGTTCTGTAGTTCTATTTACTCCCCACTCAAACCATCAATTCCCAAAGTGTTTAACTTTTCATAGACAGTAGACTTTATTCCGTACTTGTTAATTGAAGTAACCATGTGTTTTTGTTAATTGTTGCTGCTAATGACCACGTGGACTGGAATTATGTGAACAATAACCATTAGGTGTGTACTTCCATATATCTAATACTAAGGGTACCTCTTTGTGAAAGTACTTGAAATTAAAGCTGGCTAATCGGACAGCACGAGAGGAATGACTGGACCAACATACTGTTAGCCTCTTCTACTTGGTTCTCTTACCACTTAAGTATAAAGTACTAGCACATAGATCCAGCATTTTAAGGTTGAGGAGCTAACTTCATGTGAGCCAGGCCTGGATATGAGCTGGAAAGAAACATGCAGGTACTACGATGCTTGCGCTACGGTAGGTAGACAGAGAGCCTGTAGGCGTGAATGCGTAGAACTGGATATTTTTTTCTGAACGATACTGCGAGTGCGAGAAAAGTTTTGAAGCTGAGTTCCAGTTAATTAAGATCACTAAGTAATCAGGCTATAGTGTTTCCAAGTTTCTTAAACCCCGGGAGTCAATAATCAGATATCTCCGTTCAAACCACATCATGCACCGTAGGTCTCCTTCTGCGTCAATCATTCATGACTGGAGGTAGTAGTATTATATTATATATTTTGAATGGTCATCTTAAAATTGTCATCGGATTTATGATGATATTATAATTTTTATGTTTGTTCACACTCATATTTATGATCAAAGTTGTAGCGGTGACAGGCGGCGGCTCTTCTTCCCCTCCAGCTTCTCTTTTTCTAGGCGTGTTTGGTTACCCACTGTCAGCCCATGTTTGCTTGGTTAGGTTGTGCTGCGTTTTTCACAACGTAAACCTTAAAGCAGCTCAGAGTCAGGCCCAACGGGACGTCTGATTCGGTTGTTCGCACTCAGCCCACCCTCCCGTAGGCCAAATTTCAGCCAGGGCTGCACGCGCGGGGAAGGAGCGGGAGGCGGCGCGTTCCGCCCCTGAGAACGCGACATAAATCCCCTCACCGCACATCTCCCTCACTCACTCCACTCACCACCTGCTCCCTCCTCTCCTCCTCGGCGGTTCCTCTGCCTCGACCGTGACCACCACCGTCCACAACTTCGTCACACTAATCTTTGCTGGGAGAGGAAGGCAGGTCGTCCGTGGATCGTCCTCGACCGTCCTGAACTTCTGCGACAACTATCACCCACTCGTCCACATCTTTGCTTCATCCATGACGATAAGTACCTTTTGCATCCCTTTTATCTAGTTCATGCCCTACTTCTATAGACTGTGGTAGGTTTATCAGTGTAGGGTTACATGCACAGTAGATCTATCTAAGTTTAGGGTTCGATGTTGTTTTATGGTTCGATCTCACATATTAGCACGAGTTCTTGGATATTTTTGACGTGGTCCGATGATGAAAAATGTGTGGTAGCAGTTGTGTCTTAGGGATCATGTGTACCATTCTGAATCCAAGGTAAATAGACATGTCTACCCTAGCTTTGGCACGGTGCTCCGACCCCTATGAACGTTGCTTGCTTTTGGTATCTAAGGCCTTAATGCATCCTATAGATCAATTGGTTCTTGATGCGGGCCGGTGATTAAACTAGACCGGGATATTTGGAAGAAAAGTGCGTACAAAACAAAGTGGTAGTCTTTCAGCCAATGCTCTTGCCTTGGCTTCGCATCCACCTTCAGCTAAGCACCTAACCTGTTGGACGGGACCTTCGGTCTAGCTTTTGTTCGGGTATGGGACCAACCTGGGATTCTTCCTTCTGAGTGAGTACCACCCTTCTCATTTTGTTTTAGTACGGACCGATCTTCCATTTTGTTTGTAACTTGGCTTGCCCGAAACAAAGGAACCTTGGTGTGAGAACCCACATGAGTTGGTAACCCAATGTTTTCACCTCCGTCTTCTTCGCCTATCCTTTATCTTCTTCTTGAACTAGAAACATTGTATCCTGAATTGATCTTTGGTGATGAAAACCTAAATCCCAGCTAGATTAGATAGATGTGTATCATGTGGCCCGAAGAACCGTGCTCGGGTGACGCCTCCCTAGTCGTCCAAAGATTTCATCCCTCAGTCGTTAAGGTGGGGGTGAAAACTGCAATTAGAAGTAGGAAAATCTCGACTCCTTTGGATTCCGGATTGAAATCGATCAGACCGAGTTTGTCCCACATACTAGAGCTGGAATAGTGGGAAACCTGAAAGCATCCATCAGACTGAGTTTGTCACTCCATGGTTCATTTTCCTGTCCTCTTATTAGTACTTAGGTAACAGATGGATTTTGTCCTCATTCCTGATACTACTTACACATTACGAAATGAGATTAGCAGCACATTGCTTTACTTGCACAATTTTTTTACTTACTGGTTCTATTAAAGGAAGTAGAGTATACAAGTTTGCGCATTTCTTTTACTTGCACATTATAACCATGTCAGTATTCCAGCTTCATTTCTTGTCTCGGTAGGACAATATTGTATATAGTTATTTCCTGAACTTATATTGGAATGTGACTTCCGGGAGGTAACAATTTCAGTGATGGCATTATCAATGTTTACTACTTTTTCCGTTATTTCTTATATGTCA
This sequence comes from Poa annua, assembly GCA_026929855.1. Lineage (NCBI taxonomy): Eukaryota > Viridiplantae > Streptophyta > Magnoliopsida > Poales > Poaceae > Poa > Poa annua. The sequence goes on from CM049432.1 coordinate 60,876,972, forward strand.
TAAGGATTATTTCTTCCTCCGTAGCAAGTGTCATGATTGTTAGATGAAGTGGAATTACGTTCTAATTGTTACCTGTTGGTGCTAGGAGATCGTTGATTGTTATTTGTACGTCATCACTAGACATGCAACAACTGAAGGACTTGAAGGCGAGGGCATTCAGTACAATGTTGATCAGCCTGCATAGAAGAGATCTTAGTGAAAGAGTAGTCATTTATTTTGTATATGCTCTATTTGTTGAGAACAATAGTTGCGAGGTGAATAAACAATTAATGTTAGTCCACAAAGTTGTTTAATGTGCCTGAGAATCCGACCTGTATGTGCTAGAAAAGTTTGGTGTTGAACCGCTAGAATAAATTAATTCCAGCTAGGCCATAAAGTAGATTTATATGTTAGCTACATACTATTTTTAAAATCTCGGTGACAACGTTAGCTTTTTCTTAATCATATCAGGAAAGGTTCACCTACAAAAATAGGTGTTGGAACTTTAGTAACTTTGGAAGTGCATTCTTTGCACCCCTATGTTTTGGTGACTAATGACAACTCAAAAGGTGTTCTAATGTTCGTGATAAACTATGCAAGTTTTAGAACAAGTGGGATGATAAGAGTGACCACTTAAAATTGTCTGGTTTTCAGTACTGCTTCACTTTGTAAATCATCATGAAATCCAGGAGGAGATTTCCGGTCCCCTGTCCGGAGATCTTCGAGCTACACAGTTTTTCTCTAAGTCAAGAACTTCAGAACGCACTGACTACATTGCGAGATCAACCGGAAATGCATGAGGATATTTCTGAGACTCAGTCCGAAGATCTCCGAGTGCCAGACAAATTTCGACCAAGTCAGAATCTCAGAGCGCACTGATCTCAGATGGAGCTCAACCAGAATTGCTCCAGGAGATTTACGAAGACCGGAGATTTCCGGGCCCCAGTCCGGAGATCTCCGGATCACAGATGATTTCTCGCCAAGTCTAGAAGACCAACCAGCACTGACCTCCAGACCTTCTCAGCCAGAATTCCTACCGGAGATCTCCGAATCTCAACCCGGAGATTTCCGAGTTGGCGATTGTACAACGGGCATAATTTGGGGAGGGGTATAAATACCCCTCCACCTACCTCCACCATTTTAAGCTTTCAGATTTCTCTCTACTCCATTGGTGATGAAGCTCGTTTCTTCCGGATCTCCCAATCTAGCCACTCAAATCCATTGATACTTGGGGATCCGAGGGAGAAGCCACCGATCTACATCTCCACCGAAGTGTTTTGATCTCCCCCTCTATATCTTGAGGGGCATTGAATTTAGGGTTCCTTTGTGGATAGTGAAGGAGATATGCCCTAGAGGCAATTAATAAAGTGTATTCTTTATCATATCTCGTTTGTTCATAATAGGTTTTTGTGTCATGCTAGAACCGTATTAAGCGGAAACATTAATGCGGGTGTGATACGCAAACAACCAGGTCCCTAGTAGCCTCTACTAAGACTAGTTTCGTTGCGCGATTGATGATCGAGGTTTCCCGGTCATGGGGCATGGCGCCGGTCGGCAATGAGAGTCATATCGCTGGAGAGCGATGTGATGGACATACCCAGATTTGGAGAACATAGTCGTTACGCCTTTGACCGTGAGATCAACTCTTATTGATATTCCCCGAAGATACTTTGATTGCACCAAACGTCGTATCTTATTTAGTATGACAATAACGGTGATACTTTTGGGTATTGGAAAGGAGTATTGAGACGAGGGGTCAAGAGCGGGATTTGCCAGTCCGCGTAGCAGTATAGATATTCTCGGGCCCACTCGGTGAGATCTTGTCTAATGAGCTTGCAAGCATGTGACTAGGTCACGGAGACATGAGATCATGAACGAGTAGAAGATAGCATCGTCGGTAACGAGGTCGGGATTAGGTATGGAGATATCTATGGAACGACACTCGGACGTGCTAAGTATCGCTATGGCAAAAGGTCTAAGACTTCACGTTCAGGTTTGATAGATGAAAGTCATTCGTTATATCTCAGGGATTAATTCAGGGGGTCCAGGCCTACGAGTTAGTCGTTGATCATTGAGGAGTCTTGATCATACCTGATATTATATCGAACCGCTAGGGTAACACACTTAAGGGGTTTCGACAAGACAACCGGAAAGGAAGGAGATTACCGGGAGCGTCCCGGGAGAGGTCCGATGGAGATCGGGCAGCGCCGAAAGAGTTTTCGGAGCTAGGAAATATTATATATATTATGTTTGATATTAATTAGTGTTATTAATATGCAAATATGATTTTATATATTTATTTTCGAATTTATTAAGGCAGATTTCCCTAAATGGGCCTTCCGGACGAAAGAAGGCCCAAGAGGGGAAAATTCCCTAGGGGAATTCGGTGGGGGCCAGGAGGGCCGGCCTAGGTGGGCCACAAGGGGCCCACCAGGGGGCCGGCGCACTCCCTTGGCCGAACCAGGCTGTGGGGGTTAGTCCCACATTGCCTGGCCGGCAAGGTTGGCTCCCCTTGGGAGCCTATATAAGAAGGGGCACCCCCAGCCTTTTAATTCACCAATTAATTCCTGATTTCTCTCTCGATCTCGTGGTTCCCAAGTTGGAGCCGCGCCGAGCAAGAGGAGTCGGGGATCTCCTCCACCATAGCCCGCTGCCGCGCTGCTGGTGTTCCGGTCCAAGTCTTCCGCTGCTCGTCCTGGACTGGAGCTTCGGAGGCGTCGTCTCCACCGTACGTGTGCGACTCCCTGCGAGGTGCTGCGCTAGCGGTACTCGGAGGACTGCTTCCTCTACACGACCTTGAGGTCGGCTTCGTCGGTCTGCATCGACAACGTTTGTGCGGGAACATAATCCCCGCTTTCGGTCTACAAGGGTACGTATTCCGATCTCCGTTCGTACTACTATATCTGCATAGAATAGATCTTGGCTAGTTTAAGGATATCGTTGCTAGGAAAATTATTGTTTTCTGCCCACGATCCCCTTCAGTGGTATCAGAGCCGATCTATCGTAAGATATAGCTGTACGCTGTTAGAACCCGTGCTCTGCACGGGGGCACCGTTCCTGTTATTTGCTACCCTCTAGCGTGCACTTGTGTATTCCAGCGGCATTGAGTTGATGAAGCGGCCCGGACCGACTTTACGCGTACGCTTACGCGAGACTGGTTCCACTACTGACATACGGCTTGTACCGTATCTGTGGCTGGCGGGTGACAGTTTCTCTCTCTTTAGTTGGTCTTCGCATTTTCAATGGAGGGCCCGAAAGGGATGCTTAAACATGCAATTATTGGATCGTTGTTGTGGTCATAAGATTCGTAGGTATGAAGCGGTTCTATTTACGAAAGCCCCAAGCCACGTAAAATATGCAAAAGATAAAGTAGAAGCGTCTAACTTTATTTTGCAGGGGCTATGTGATATGGTCAAGGTAGGTTTATTAAATTGTTTATAAACTGCGGGCGCCAAGAAGACCATGGCGCGATGGACTATATCACATTGCATTACATTTGATGTTTTGTGTGCATCTTATTTTGTGTGATTGTGTGTGTTACACGGCGGTAGCTGAATAAGATGATCCCTTCAAAATATCACTAGTGTTCTCCCTCCAACGCGCACCACCAATAAAGTTCTACGTTATGAGGCAGGCCGTGATGATCGGGTGTCAGACATATCTTCGTTCGCATACGGTGGGTGTAAGCCATGTTGCACAAGCGTCAGCGTGGAGGTCTTTGGTGGCGAGCCTAGCATACTCAGAAGTATGGCCTCGGAACAGGAAGGCCGAAAGGCCGAGCACGAGTCACAAAATTGGTGTGACGGACGATTTTGTCTACTCTTGAAGTTGTGCCGCCGGCTTTGATGATTAGGGGTGGTGCAATGGATGGGGGTCGTGTAATCGCTTAAACGATCAGGAGGGATGTTCGTTTGAGTGGGAGTTATGTTAGTTATTTTCTAAAATACTATAACTCAAAATTATTTTGAACAAAGTCTTATGTTGTTGCAAATTCCATTGTAGATGTCTCACCCCTTCTTTAACCTGAACCTGTTCATTGAGAAAGAGAAGCTTAAGACCGATGGGTCTAACTTCGTGTCCTGGTTCCGCGATCTGAAGTCCATCCTTGAAACCCACAAGGTGGCCTACATCCTTGATACCCCCTTAGGTGATCTTCCTAGCACCGCCCCGGAAATCGATAGGATTGTCCATGGGGTAAAGGCGGAGATTTCTTCTTGTGTCCAGAGTGGCATGCTCTTTGCCATGGAGCCTGACCTGCAAAACCGTTTCATGAACAAGGGTGCTTATGATATAATCACTGAACTCATGGTCTTTTTTGCACGACAAGTCAAGGCTGAGACATACGAGGCAACTGTGCTTCTCTTCTCAGCCCAGATGGAAGAGCACGGCAATATCAGTGAGCACTTGGCCAAGTTGTTTGGCTGCGCTCGACTTCTGAGTGATCTGGGAAGTGTGATCCCAGAGGAGTTGGTTATTGATAGGGCGCTGATCTCTCTGCCCCCTAACTATAAGAACGCCATAGTGGACTACGGCATGAAAGGGACGTCAAAACCCCTGTCGGAAATCCTGAAGATGCTCGAAGTGGCCGAATTAGAAATCAAGCTACAGAAGATGGTGGTGACCATCGGATCACCTGAGCGCAACTGCCCCAAATATCTGGAGGATAGGAAGTCTGGCAAGACGGTCGACAAAGAGAAAGGTATATTTGATATACATGTTATAGATGTGTACCTTACATCCGCCCGGAGCAATACGTGGGTATTTGATACTGGTTCTGTTGCTCATATATGTAACTCTCAGGAGGAGTTACGGAATAGAAGGCGGCTGGCGAAGGATGAGGTGACGATGCGCGTCGGCAACGGATCGAGAGTCGACGTGGTGGCTGTCGGCACGCTCCCTCTGCATCTACCATCGGGATTAGTTTTGGTTTTAAATAAATGTTATTTTGTGCCATCCTTGAGTGTAAACATTATAAGTGGGTCTTGCCTGTTACAAGACGGTTATTCATTTAAATCAGTGTCAAGCAATTGTGCTATTTATATGAATGATATCTTTTATGTTGATGCTCCCGAGAATAACGGTTTATTCTTGTTGAATCTCGATCGTAGTACTCACATCCATAACATAGAAGCCAAACGAATTAAGTGTAGTGACGATACCGCCATGTTTTTGTGGCATTGCCGTCTTGGTCATATTGGTATAAAGCGCATGAAGCGACTCCACTCCGATGGACTCTTGGACTCGTTGGATTTCGGATCCCTCGATACATGTGAACCATGCCTCATGGGCAAAATGACCAGGACACCGTTCAAAGGTTTCGTTGAACGGGCGTCGGATTTGTTGGGGATCATACATACAGACGTATGTGGACCAATGAGCGTTTCGACACGCAATGGTTATCGTTACTTCGTCACCTTCACTGATGACTTGAGTAGATACGGTTATATCTATTTGATGAAACACAAGTCTGAAACGTTTGAAAAGTTCAAAGAATTCCAGAGTGAAGTTGAGAATCAGCTTAATAGGAAAATCAAGCATCTCCGGTCCGATCGCGGTGGAGAGTACTTGAGTTTTGAGTTTGGCACACATCTGAAGAGTTGTGGCATAGTGCCCCAACTTACGCCCGCCGGAACACCACAGCGTAACGGTGTGTCCGAGCGACGTAATCGTACTCTACTGGATAGTGTCCGATCTATGATGTCTCTTACCGATCTGCCAGTGTCCTTCTAGGGTTATGCGTTAGAAACAGCCGCATTCATTTTAAATAGGGCTCCGTCCAAGTCCGTTGAAACGACGCCGTATGAATTATGGTATGGCCATAATCCTAAGTTATCATTTCTGAAGGTTTGGGGTTGTGAGGCGTACGTTAAGAAACTACAGCCCGACAAACTCGAACCGAAGTCGGAGAAAGTCGTCTTTGTAGGATATCCGCGGGAAACCGTTGGGTACACCTTCTACAACCAAGCTGAGGGCAAAACTTTTGTCGCGAAGACCGGTGCCTTTCTAGAGAAGGAGTTTCTCGCGAAAGGAGTAAGTGGGAGGAAGGTAGACCTCGATGAAATCGTTGATCCTGAACTCGAGATTCCGAGTGGCGCAACGGAAGCAATTCCGGAAACGTCCTCCGTGGAAGGAGTGGGAGAAACTGTCGAGGAAGATGTTCTACCTCGTAGGTCTGGTAGATCTCGGATCCCACCAGAATGGTATGGCAACATGGTTTGCACCGTCATGCTAGTCGAGCAAGACGAACCTACGAACTACAAGGAGGCGATGGAGAGTCTAGAGTCCGAGAAATGGCTTGAAGCCATGAAATCCGAAATAGGATCCATGTATGATAACCAAGTGTGGACTTTGGTGGATATTCCCGAAAGGCGCAAGGCCGTCGAGAATAAGTGGATCTTTAATAAGAAGACTGATGCTGATGGTAATGTGACCGTCTATAAAGCTCGGCTTGTCGCAAAGGGTTTCCGACAAGTTCATGGAATTTACTACGATGAAACCTTTTCACCGGTAGCGATGCTTAAGTCTATTCGGATTTTGTTAGCGGTAGCTGCCTACTATGATTATGAAATCTGGCAGATGGACGTCAAAACGGCCTTCCTGAATGGAAACATTGAGGAAGAGTTGTACATGGTACAGCCGGAAGGTTTTGTCAATCCAGGAAGTGCTAACAAGGTGTGCAAGCTTCAGCGATCCATCTATGGATTGAAGCAGGCATCTCGGAGCTGGAATCTTCGCTTTGATGAGGTAATCAAAGGTTTTGGATTTATCCAAAATGTGGAAGAGACCTGTATTTATAAGAAAATGAGTGGGAGCTCGGTTGTGTTCTTAGCACTGTATGTTGACGACATATTGCTAATAGGGAATGATGTGGAACTTCTGAATAGCGTGAAGGAATATTTAAACAGTAAGTTTTCCATGAAGGACTTAGGAGAAGCTGCGTATGTTTTAGGCATAAAAATCTACCGTGATAGATCAAGGCGCCTATTAGCACTAAGTCAGAGTACTTATCTTGATAAAATATTGAAGCGTTTTCATATGGAGAAGGAAAAGAAGGGTTCTCTGCCGGTTATCAAGAATAAGATATTGCGTAAGGCGCAGTGTCCGGTGACGGAACTGGGTAAGGCCGAAATGACGAAACATCCTTATGCTTCAGCCATAGGATCGATCATGTATGCAATGTTGAGTACTAGACCAGATGTGGCATTAGCTCTAAGTTTGACAAGCCGGTTCCAGAGTAATCCTGGAATGCCGCATTGGATAGCTGTTAAGAGCATTCTTAAGTATCTCAATAAGACAAAGGAAATGTTCCTTGTGTATGGTGGCTGCGATGAGGAACTTGGCGTAACGGGTTACGTAGATGCAAGTTTCTGCTCAGACCCCGATGACTGTAAGTCACAGACAGGTTACGTGTTCAAGGTGAATGGAGGCGCCGTGTGCTGGAGAAGTGGGAAGCAACCCATAGTCGCACAATCTACAATGGAGTCGGAGTACATTGCTGCCTGCGAGGCCGCGAATGAAGCTGTGTGGCTGAGGAAGTTCGTCATCGAACTTGGAGTGTTCCCGAGCGTGCAAGACCCCGTGGTCCTCTTCTGCGACAATACGGGTGCCATTGCGAACGCCAAGGAGCCAAGGTCTCACTCCACCGCCAAACACATTCTCCGACGCTTCCACGTGATACGTCAGTACGTACAAGAAGGCGATGTGAAGATTTGCAAAGTGCATACGGATCTGAATGTGGCAGATCCGCTGACGAAGCCTCTTCCGCTTGATAAGCATGAACAGCACCAGTTAGCTATGGGTGTTAGGTTTTTACCAAGTTGTAATCTAGATTAAATTGTACTCTAGTGCAAGTGGGAGACTGAAGGAGATATGCCCTAGAGGCAATTAATAAAGTGTATTCTTTATCATATCTCGTTTGTTCATAATAGGTTTTTGTGTCATGCTAGAACCGTATTAAGCGGAAACATTAATGCGGGTGTGATACGCAAACAACCAGGTCCCTAGTAGCCTCTACTAAGACTAGTTTCGTTGCGCGATTGATGATCGAGGTTTCCCGGTCATGGGGCATGGCGCCGGTCGGCAATGAGAGTCATATCGCTGGAGAGCGATGTGATGGACATACCCAGATTTGGAGAACGTAGTCGTTACGCCTTTGACCGTGAGATCAACTCTTATTGATATTCCCCGAAGATACTTTGATTGCACCAAACGTCGTATCTTATTTAGTATGACAATATCGGTGATACTTTTGGGTATTGGAAAGGAGTATTGAGACGAGGGGTCAAGAGCGGGATTTGCCAGTCCGCGTAGCAGGATAGATACTCTCGGGCCCACTCGGTGAGATCTTGTCTAATGAGCTTGCAAGCATGTGACTAGGTCACGGAGACATGAGATCATGAACGAGTAGAAGATAGCATCGTCGGTAACGAGGTCGGGATTAGGTATGGAGATATCTATGGAACGACACTCGGACGTGCTAAGTATCGCTATGGCAAAAGGTCTAAGACTTCGCGTTCAGGTTTGATAGATGAAAGTCATTCGTTATATCTCAGGGATTAATTCAGGCAGTCCAGGCCTACGAGTTAGTCGTTGATCATTGAGGAGTCTTGATCATACCTGATATTATATCGAACCGCTAGGGTAACACACTTAAGGGGTTTCGACAAGACAACCGGAAAGGAAGGAGATCACCGGGAGCGTCCCGGGAGAGGTCCGATGGAGATCGGGCAGCGCCGAAAGAGTTTTCGGAGCTAGGAAATATTATATATATTATGTTTGATATTAATTAGTGTTATTAATATGCAAATATGATTTTATATATTTATTTTTGAATTTATTAAGGCAGATTTCCCTAAATGGGCCTTCCGGACGAAAGAAGGCCCAAGAGGGGAAAATTCCCTAGGGGAATTCGGTGGGGGCCAGGAGGGCCGGCCTAGGTGGGCCACAAGGGGCCCACCAGGGGGCCGGCGCACTCCCTTGGCCGAACCAGGCTGTGGGGGTTAGTCCCACATTGCCTGGCCGGCAAGGTTGGCTCCGCTTGGGAGCCTATATAAGAAGGGGCACCCCCAGCTTTTTAATTCACCAATTAATTCCTGATTTCTCTCTCGATCTCGTGGTTCCCAAGTTGGAGCCGCGCCGAGCAAGAGGAGTCGGGGATCTCCTCCACCATAGCCCGCTGCCGCGCTGCTGGTGTTCCGGTCCAAGTCTTCCGCTGCTCGTCCTGGACTGGAGCTTCGGAGGCGTCGTCTCCACCGTACGTGTGCGACTCCCTGCGAGGTGCTGCGCTAGCGGTACTCGGAGGACTGCTTCCTCTACACGACCTTGAGGTCGGCTTCGTCGGTCTGCATCGACAACGTTTGTGCGGGAACGTAATCCCCGCTTTCGGTCTACAAGGGTACGTATTCCGATCTCCGTTCGTACTACTATATCTGCATAGAATAGATCTTGGCTAGTTTAAGGATATCGTTGCTAGGAAAATTATTGTTTTCTGCCCACGATCCCCTTCAGATAGCTAGGTTCAACCTTGTATCTTTTGATCCTTTGTGGATTCCTTTGTGGAAGTGAGCTCTTGTAGTCGTTGTGGGAGCCCCCAATTCAGTTGTGGGTGTGTGCCCCACGAATTTGTACGTGACCTTATCCGCCCTTAAAGAAGTCCTTAGTGGAAACGTGGATTCACACCTTTGTGGTCAAATTCACTAGAGAATAGGGTGAGACCTTTGTGGCGCTGAGCAAACCTTTGTGGTAGCTCACACCCCTTCAACGAGACGTACACCTATGTGGTGGAACTCGGGATAAAATTGTCGTCTCCGAGTCCCTACGGTTGTCTTGCTCCATTCTCCTTTACCGCCTTTTTATTTCCCGTACTTGCTTAGTTTCCTTGTTGTCTATCACTTATATCATCTAGTTCACATATAGACAACTTACCTTCCGCAAGCCTAAAACTGAAAAAGACATAAAAATTGGTCACCACCTATTCACACCCCCCCTCTAGGTGGTCAACTGTCGTTCAATTGGTATCAGAGACATGTTGTCTCTTAAAAGCTTCACCGCTTGAGACCAACCTTGGACAATGCAAGTTGACCCGAAAGAGGTTGCTGAAACGGCCGCTGAGACTTTGGTGGCAATGCAAGAGAAAGGTGCCACTATGGCCGATATCAACTCTTTGGAAACAAAGTTGACATCGTCCATACAAACAGAGTTCAAGAAGTTTCATGATATAGTTGAGTCTCTCAAGACATCCAAGGAAACCTCTCTTGCATTGCCCTCAAAGCCTCCGGTGCTTCCGGGCACTACTCACGATGTGGACCCTGAAATGATAACGGGAAAGCAAGAGCCTTTGGATGGGAAGGGTGATGCTAGTAGTTCCTCAAACCCTCAAACCACTCCATCTACCCAAGATGGAGTGCCTAAAGGCTACAACGCCACTCCTCCCCCATCACAATACCATACTCTCGATCCCATTATCCCTCACCCACAAGTTTCTCATAGGGGTGATCCCCCATTGCTTAAAGATTATACTTTTTCTCAATGGCAATATGTGATGAAGTCTCATGTGTGCAGCTCATCAATCGAGCTATGGAGAATCATTCAAGCTGGATACAAGCCGCATGATCCGACCAACTTGACAAGGAGAGAAGTGGTGGAAGCTCAACTTGATGCTACCGCTCTCTACATGATCCAAAAGGCGGTCGGGAATAAGGACATGCCACTCATCCAACACCTCACCAATGCCAAGGAGACATGGGATGCTCTATCCGAGTTGTTTGTTGGGAATGATAGCATGAGGAGGAACCTCTATGATTCGTTGAGCAATGAAGTCGAGGGTTTTTACAAGCTTGATGGTGAAGACCATGAGATGATGTATCGAAGATTAGTGGCCATTGCCACAAGCTTTTGTGAAGTGGGTGCCTCTCATATTGATGATGCTTAGATCAAGAGAAAGTATGTTAGCTCTATGATGTCATGCGAGCCTACCGACATCAAGAGTCTTCAAGGGAGACACAACTACCATCTCATGACTTCTAATGAGGTGATGCAAGAGATGGCCGTATTCAAAGTGGCCACGAAAAATGCTCAAGACGCAAGGGCAAGGGCTCTTGGAATGCAAAAAGGGAAAAACAACCTTGCCTTAAGGGCAACCGTTGAAGAGGACAACAATGATGACCTTGGAAGCTTTGCCGCCATGTACGAAGATGCGCTCAAGATTGCATACAATGATCATCTCGCTCTTGCGGCTCGCACATTTTGGAACAACCCTTCAAGAGCCAAGATGCGTTTTGACAATAGTCCACCTCAAGGTGATAAGGTCTCACCCTCCAAGTCAAGGACATGCTACAATTGTCAAGACAAGCTCCACTTTGTCGCCGATTGTCCTTACGAGAAGAGAGAAGAGCATGGTGGACGTCTTGTGCTTCAGGACAAGGCCAAGATGCCCCCCAAGAAGGCCCATGGAAAGAAGAGACCTCTTCACAAGAAGCCTCGCATCATGTTGTTGACTCAATAAGAGTACCCCACCGATGATGAAGAGTCGGAGGAAGAAACGCCGAATGAAGTGGCGGCTCTCGCCACCACTTCAACACCTACCGCTCCTTCATCATTGACAAGAACTTCCCCATCAAAGACAAGAACTCCTTCAACAACGAAAAGCTCCTCTCCATCACTTTTCGAGTCGCCAAATGAGAACCCCATCACCAAGAGCTCAAGATGCCTTATGGCCAAGGCATCAGAGGTACCTTAATCCTCTTCCTTCCTCGTGAATGAAATGAATGAGCTTGATGATGCTTCTAGCCTTCATATCAAGGAATAGCTTGTTGCTTTCAATTTCTTTATCACTAACTTGCTGGTGATAGCAAGAAACATGTTGAAGCCCTCATGGCTCGAATTGGTGAGCTAGAGCATCTCAATGAAGAGAAGGGTAAGACAGAAAGAGAAGACGCTCTTTCTTTTTAATACTTGAAGTCCTCTCTTGAGGAGGTTGAAGAGTCTCATGCTCGTCTTGAGGAGCAACTTGAAACTATTGAGGAGACTCATAACTCCTCACATGCTAAGCTCATTAAGGATCGTGATATGTACTTTGCTAAATTCAAGATGGCCTAACAAGATAAGGCCGAATTTGCGGTTTGGCATGTTAGACTCATTGAAGACATGGAGAAACTCGTCATAGCTCACAAGGCTTTGTAGAGTGAACATGCTCTTCTAAAGGAGTCCCATGCTCAACTCCAAACTCGGCTAACTAACCTTGATTCTCCCAGCACTTCTACCTCTATTTGCTCTTGTGATAATGCTAATCTTGTGAAGGAGAATGCTAGATTGAAGAATGAGATTGTTAAGGCCTCCACATCCAATACCATCCTTCTCAAGGGTAAGCAAGTTGTTGAGACTCCCATCGTGGAGTCTCGCACTCGTCAAGGAACCACTCTGTGGTGAAATCTGGTAGCACTTGAGCTTTGATAGCTTTTGGGTGATCGTATGTTATTCCGAGTGGCCCCCATCTCAATGAGCCATTTGGCGACCCACCCTGTTGCGTCTAGATTGGTGAGTATGTCTCTGATTGCTGATTTGCTGATCACCATTATTGGGTGTTCTGTGAAGTAGTGATGTAGTTTCCTTGTTGTTATAAATACTACATAAGCTAGCTTCTGGAAGTGTGGATATCTTTGCTTTGATAGGGATAGCACCTCGCTGATGTAGTAGATTGGGCTTTGCATACTCTGGGCTTTTCCTTCTTCCATGCGCTAGACTACCAATACTGTGCTGACCACCCTGTTTGTTACTGCCACATAAAGGTATAGCGTCTCCTTTTACTTTGGTGTTGTTAGAATGGGAGGTTTAGTGAGTGTTCGCTTGAGGTCTATGAAAGCCGCTTCTGCTTCCTCTGTCCACTCGAATTTATCTGCTTTCTTCATCAGTCGATAAAGCGGTAGTGCTTTTTCGCCTAGCTTGCTGATGAACCGACTGAGGGCTGCCACTCTTCCTCTCAGTTGTTGTACTTCATATAGCTTTGTAGGCCTTTGCATAGTTAGTATAGTTGTATTTTCTCTGGATTTGCTTCAATTCCTCTTGCTGACACCAAGTATCCCAAGAGTTCTTCTGTCGGGACTCCAAAGGTGCATCTCTCTGGGTTCAGTTTTATGCTAATTCAAAAACATCCTAAATAATGCACACACTTAGGGGGAACTCCGTCTATATTTTGCAAATTTGTTCTCCTTTCGTGTTGTCATCATTCGCCAAAAAAGGGGAGATTGAAAGTGCATTCTTTGCACCCCTATGTTTTGGTGACTAATGACAACACAAAAGGTGTTCTAATGTTTGTGATAAACTATGCAGGTTGTAGAACAGGTGTGATGATAAGAGTGAACACTTAAAGTTGCCTGGTTTTCAGTACTGCTTCACTCTGTAAATCATCAGGAAATCCAAGAGGAGATTTCCGGTCCCCTGTCCGTAGATCTACGAGCTACATAGTTCTTCTCTAAGTCAAGAACTCCAGAACGCACTGACTACATTACGAGATCAACCGGAAATGCATGAGGAGATTTCCGCTGCTCGGAGATTTCCGAGCCGCAGTCTGGAGATCTCCGAGTGTCGGACGAATTTCGACAAAGTCAGAATCTCAGAGCGCACTGATCTCAGATGGAGCTCAACCGGAATTGCTCCAGGAGATTTATGAAGACCGGAGATTTCTGGGCCCCAGCCCGGAGATCTCCGGATCACAACTGATTTCTCGCCAAGTCTAGAAGACCAACCAGCACTGACCTCCAAACCTTCTCAGCCGGAATTCCTACCGGAGATTTTCGGAGTCCGGAGATCTCCAAACCTCAACCCGAAGATTTCGAGTTGGCGGCTGTACAACGAGCATAATTTGGGGACGGGTATAAATACCCCTCCACCTACCTCCAGCATTTTAAGCTTCCAGATTCTCTCTCCTCCATTGGTGCTGAAGCTCGTTTCTTTCGGATCTCCCAATCCAGCCACTCAAATCCATTGATACTTGGGGATCCGAGGGAGAAGCCACCGATCAACATCTCCACCGAAGCGTTTTGATTTCCCCCTCTATATCTTGAGGGGCATCGAATCTAGGGTTCCTTTGTGGATAGCTAGGTTTAACCTTGTATCTTTTGATCCCTTGTGGAAGTGACCTCTTGTGGTCGTTGTGGGATCCCCCAATTAAGTTGCGGGTGTGTGCCCCACGAATTTGTACGGGCCCTTCTCCGCTCTTAAAGGAGTCCTTAGTGGAAACGTGGATTCGCACCTTTGTGGTCGAATTCGCCGGAGAATAGGGTGAGGCCTTTGTGGCGCTGAACAAACCTTTGTGGTAGCTCACACCCCTCCAACTAGACATACACCTATGCGGTGGAACTCAGGATAAAATCGCCGTCTCTGAGTCCCTACAGTTATCTTGCTCCATTCTCCTTTACCGCCTTTTTATTTCCCGTACTTTCTTAGTTTCCTTGTTGTATATCACTTGTATCATCTAGTTCACATATAGACAACTTACCTTCCGCTAGCCTAAAACTGAAAAATACATAAAAATTGGTCACCACCTATTCACCCCCTCTAGATGGTCAACTGCCGTTCAAACTTCCAATCAACATGTTACACGCTCAACAATTTAGGATCGCTAATTATTACATTCAAGCTATTCTATGGAGATTTTTTCATGCCACATCCACTCATCATCGGCATAGAATTGCCTATAAATGCATTTATATTAGGTCAAATTGATTTGTCTCCTAATGTTATTTTGGAGTCTGGCCATGAATTTCATTTTGGCTCAATCAAAGCATGCTGATATTCTCTAGATGAAACAGCTTAACATGAACATGTATTAATTTGGAAGTGTAAAAAAGACATGTTTTTGTTCAACTCTTAAGTAGAGTGTGCCAGGTGTGGTGATAATGTGTTACAGGCCTAAGTCGCCAAACCATAACACGAGTATGGGAAGCTCGTCGGGCGTCATATGCGTGCATGTGAGCACCATCGCATTTGCGACCCTCAGAGCGCCAATGAGTAGGGCCAACCCGCTGGTGAGCATGTTTGTCCAGCACAAGCTCTGTTGGCACCACACAAGGAACTTGGGGTCGGTGATGACACCCCACGCTGCAGTCGCAGAGCCCAAGGACATGGCCGCTAGTGCCTGCAATAGCACGTGAAAATTTTCCAATTAAATACGGTTGTTATCAAGCAAAGTCAAAGTTAGCAAAAATAATCTTGTGCAGTCTATCATCAAACTTTCATCCTACATTTCAGTTGGCTAAACATTTTATTCAGCAGTTACATATTTTCTCATATACTCTAATATTGCACGTATTCTAGAACTAAATTCTTATTAATATTTTAAGAAGACCATGAACTAGAAGAAGAATCGACTTATCTATATCTATATTTTATATCTAGATGGGGGCAAATCCAACCAGTTATGACCGTCAAACAATTGATCCGAGATCCATGTTGACTCCATGTTATACGGTAAAACATTGTCCGTCCGCTCCTCCACTCTCTCGCCCCGCCATGCGCTAATCACGTTCCATCTCACATATAATCATGCCGCGAAACAACTATAGCTTGGCCGCTCCACTTCGCACGTTCCTCTCAACCCAGCCCAATGCCCCAATCCCGCCGCCATGCCATCAGATCGCTCAAAACTGTAAAGGTTGCAAGTGGGATGGATATGTCACTCCTCCCGTGTCCCATCCCACCGAATCTGACCCACCTCTCCTGACTTATCAGCCCACCACTCCCGAACGGGTTTCCTGGGACAAATCCACCTTAGGCCAGCGAAAGCCCACCACGTTGTATGCTGCTATGCTCTTTCAACTGGTGTGTGACATTTTTATGTGTGTTATCGGATGTAGAAGACTACAACGACGTGTTCTGTTTTAAGAGCAAGCAGACAGAGCACGGAACTAAGGGTGCGTTCGGTTTGGTGGCTATCCCCCAGGTGGTTAGGAATAGCCACTTTTTTATGGTTTTCAGCCGTTTGCTTTGGAGTATGAGGTGGTTGTGCGCAACCAGATTTTGAATATATTCCTCTGGAAAATTGGTTGAGCTCGTCCGTCTGAATCGGCCGGATAAGGCCAACCACTTCTGTCTAGGGTCACTTGCCTCTGCTGAAATATTGGACCTTTTAGCTCATTATCAATTCCTGAAATTCCTAAGGCCCATGTTGTCATGACATGTGGTGGGAGTTTAGTCCCATACTGCTAGTTGGATGAGATATGCACCAGCTTATATACTGAGTCATTCTACTACTAGTATGAGTTGGTGTGAGGTATGAGGAGAATGACTGTGTACCACACGCGCGCTCCTCCTCCGCCGCCCGCCTCACAACGCCTCGCCTCGTCACGACGCGCCGCGGGTTGCGGGAATCTCGCCGAGCCGATGTATTCTTTTTGTCACGCGGGAATAGAATGTCAACGGTCACGAAACGTTTTGCGGTAAAAGAGATTGATCTCTACCTAAAACGTCGTGTCTTAATTGCTCTTAAGTACGTGCGTTTTCAGTCTTAACGATTATTCATTACGTGCGTTTCGGCTGAACCCTCTGTCTCTCGCGTCTGTGCATAAAAGAGAGGTCGCTCCTCTCCGAAAAACACCAGACAATACAACCATCCGCCCACAGCCACCACCATCATTCCTACTCGTTGTTGCTGGCATCGTTGATCCCATCCCGTCCGCCGTGTACACGGTCGACGGGAGAGCAGCCCTCCGAAACCCCGCCTCTCTGTTTCCTGTACGGGAGAGGGGCGATTAGGTTTTTGGGGAGCGTCTCCTACGCGACTGCTCGCCAACCTTCGTCCACTACGTCGCCTACTTCCTCTACGTATGCATCGCCTTCGTCTTCGTCATGGGAACCGACGCCGACCGTCTCGCTGCTGACAAGGCTGCCGCTGACAAGAGGACTGCCGACGACGCTGATGCTTCCGCTTCGGCCATTTGGCCAATTGCTGGGTATGATGTGTTCATACCCCTCTGTTAATTTCCTTACTTGATGTACTAGCGATTTGCGTATATGTTTCTACTATCTTGCTAGTATACGATTACACTGTTAAGTTTCAGTATGTCATTAGCACCATATGGGTCATGATTTTTGTTTATAGTTGGATTAATATAATCGGAAAATTGCTTATATTCTCAACAATCCAAAACCTAATTTGTGTAGGAAATTTTTGGTTAATGGTTTTACTGCTGCACTGAAACCAGTCCCATTTACGGGGACATATTTTAAGCGTTGGCAAACCAAAACCATCTTATGGCTCACTGTGATGAACGTGTTCTGGGTCGCCGGTGTCACTTCCACTGAAACGATTATTCGTGAACAGGAGAAGGCGTTTAGGGATGCCACCATCGTCTTTGTTGGAGCCATTCTAAGCGTGATCGGAGATAAGTTGGTTGACGGATATTTACATTTGCGGGTTGTCAAGGACTTATGGGAGGCACTCGAATCTAAATTCGGCACAACTGATGCTGGAAGCGAGATGTACACTATAGAGCAGTTGCATGATTACAAGATGGTTGAAAACCGTTATGTATTAGAACAAGCTCATGAGATGCAGTGCATCGCTAAGGAGCTTGAGCTTCTGAAGTGTGTGTTACCTAGCAAGTTTGTCGCGGGATGCATAATCGCTAAGCTGCCCCATTTCTAGAGAAACTTTTCTACTACTCTGAAACATCAGAGGCGTGAATTCTCTGTTGAGGATGTCATTGGTCATCTGAGTGTTGAACAGAATTCGAGGGCAAATGACTCGCATGGAAAAGGTGAAGGTAGTTCTGTTGCCAACATGGTACAAAAGAACTTCAACTCCCACAAGCACAAAGGGAAAACTGTTGTCCAATAGAATACTGACTTCAAAAAGAAGGGTAACAAACCCTTCAAGAAGGATAAGAAGAAATGTGCGTGCTACACCTGTGGTTCAGAGGAACATTGGGCTCCTAAGTGCCCGAAGATGTTCAAGAAACCAGGACAAGACTCAAAGTCTGTCAACAAGATCGTGAGCAACAATGAGAACGGTGCATCCGGGTACGGTAATTTATTTACTGTATTTTCAGTTTTTCAGTCTAACGAATGGTGGATTGATACTGGTGCAAATACTCATGTGTCTGCAGACATTTCATTGTTTTCTTCTTATCAGGTCACAGCGAACGGATCCGTATTGATGGGGAATGGCGCGAGTGCTTTTGTTCTTGCTGTTGGCACGGTCGATTTGAAGTTTACTTCGGGAAGGATCGTGCAACTCAAGAACGTTCAGCATGTCCCCGCCATCAAGAAGAATCTCGTTAGTGGCTCCCTTCTATGTAGAGAAGGGTTTAAGTTGGTATTCGAATCTAATAAAGTAGTTCTTACGAAGTATGTACTATTTGTTGGAAAAGTTTATGAATGCGGAGGCAGGTTCCGCTTTTCTCTTGCTGATTTTTGTAATAAAGTCGTGAACAATATTCATTCCAATGTTAATGAAACAGAAGTTTGGCATTCACGTCTTTGTCACATTGGTTTCGGTTGTACGACGCGGCTAGCAAAACTAAGTTTAATCCCACCTTTCACTTTAGCAAAAGGTTCTAAATGTCTTTCGTGTGTTCAAGCAAAGCAACCTCGCAAGCCTCATAAAGCTGCGGAGGAAAGACACTTGGCACCGTTAGAACTTATATATTCTAATCTTTGTGAGATGAATGGTGTACTGACTAAAGGTGGAAAGATATACTTCATGACACTGATAGATGATTCCACTAGATTTTGTTATGTATATTTGTTAAGCACTAAATATGAGGCTCTGCACTACTTTAAAATATATAAGGCAGAAGTTGAGAATCAACTTGAAAAAGAAAATTAAACACATCCGGTCTGATCGTGGTGGAGAGTACTTCTCGAATGAGTTTGATTCTTTCTGTTCGGAACACGGTATTATTCATGAGAGTACGCCTCCCTATTCTCCCCAGTCAAATGGGGTTGCCGAACGGAAAAACCGTACTCTAACTGATTTGGTTAACGCCATGTTATATACATCGGGATTATCCAAGGAATGGTGGGGGAAGGCGTTATTGACGTCATGTCATGTCCTGAATAAAGTTCCGACAAAAGATAATGAACTCACTCCCTATGAACAATGAGAGAAGAGAAGGACAACAATCTCCTACTTACGAATTTGGGGTTGTTTGGCGAAAGTCAATGTGCCGATCCCAAAAAGTGTAAGCTTAGACCTAAGACCGTGGACTGTGTTAATTTGGGCTACTAAGAATAGCGTTGGCTATAGATTCTTGGTAGTGAAATCTGATGTACCTGACGTGAAGGTCGGTACGATTATGGAGTCTAAAGATGCTACTTTCTTTAAGGATGTTGTTTCTGTGAGAGATATGCAAAGCACTTGTATACAGGAATCTGAAGGAACTCCTGAGCCTGCCATTCCTATGGAATATTATGAACAAACCCATGATGAAAATCCTGAGAAGGATGATGAGGAAACCCTTGGCAGGGGCAAGTGACAGAGGACTGCAAAGTCCTTTGGCGATGATTTTCTCGTGTACCTTGTGGATGACACTCCCACTTCCATTTCAGAGGCTTATGCATCTTCGGATGCTGATTATTGGAAAGAAGCAGTCTGTAGCGAGATGGATTCCATCATGGCTAATGGGACATGGAAAATTACTGAACATCCTTACGGTTGTAAACCGTTGGGATGCAAGTGGGTGTTAAAAAAGAAGCTTAGACCCGATGGTACAATTGAAAAGTACAAGGCTAGGCTTGTGGCCAAGGGCTATGCCAGAAAGAAGAGACAGATTTCTTCAATACTTACTCACCTGTGGCCAGACTGACCACCATATGAGTTTTACTCTCGTTGGCGGCCTCGCATGGTCTTCTCGTCCATCAAATGGATGTTAAGACGACTTTCCTAAATGGATAGCTAGACGAGGAAATTTATATGCAACAGCTAGATGGCTTTGTATTAGATGGTCAAGAAGGAAAGATATGTAAGTTACTGAAATCTTTATATGGCCTGAAACAAGCACCTAAGAAATGGCATGAGAAATTCAATACAACTTTAACCTCTGTTGGTTTTCTTGTTAATGAAGCTGACAAATGCGTATACTATCGCCATGGTGGGGGCGAAGGAGTTATACTGTGCTTGTATGTTGATGACATACTGATTTTTGGGACAAACCTCAAAGTCATTGAGGAGGTCAAGTCTTTTCTATCTCAGAACTTTGAGATGAAGGACCTTGGTGTGGCTGATGTTATTCTGAACATCAAGCTACTCAGAGATAATGAGGGTGGGATAACACTTTTGCAATCCCATTACGTTGAGAAGATTTTGAGTCGATTTGGATATTCGGACTGCAAAACTTCTCCAACGCCTTATGATCCTAGTGTGCAAATTCAAAATTTTAATGGCACAACTAAGGATCAACTGATGTACTCTCAATTAATTGGTTGTCTCATGTACCAAGCTAGCGCGACAAGGCCTGACATCATGTTTGCTGT
Organism: Poa annua; assembly: GCA_026929855.1. Lineage (NCBI taxonomy): Eukaryota > Viridiplantae > Streptophyta > Magnoliopsida > Poales > Poaceae > Poa > Poa annua. Next base: position 60,897,420 of record CM049432.1, read on the forward strand.
CAGCAAACTTAGCCGGTTTGTTTCCAATCCGGGTGATGTGCATTGGCATGCTGTCGAAAGAATTATACGCTACTTGGAAGGTACTGAGAACTACGAACTTCACTATTCCGGAAGCCCGTCAGTGCTTGAAGGGTACTCTGATGCGAATTGGATCTCTGATGCTTATGAGATGAAAGCCACAACAGGGTATGTGTTTACCCTTGGAGGTGGTGCTGTTTCTTGAAAGTCTTGCAAGCAAACGATCCTGACGAGATCGACAATGGAAGCAGAATTAACATCATTGGACACATCTGGTGTCGAAGCAGGATGGCTTCAAGATCTTTTGATGACTTGCTAGTGGTTGAAAAGCCAGTTCCGGCTATCCTATTGAACTGTGATAACCAAACAGTGATTGTTAACGTTAAGAGTTTAAAGGACAACATGCGGTCCAACAAACACATAAGAATGCTATTAAAATCTGTCAGACATTTAAAAAACTGCGGAGTTATAGTGTTGGATTATATTCAGTCGGCTAAGAATCTGGAAGATCCCTTCACTAAAGGGCTATCATGTGTTGTGATAGAAAATACATCGAGAGAGATGTGTATGAAACCCACATGAGTTGCCATGGTAGTAACCCAACCTATGTGATCGGAGATCCCGTGAATTAGGACCTGGGAAAACAAGCTAGTGGTTAACTGAAAAGAGTAAAACCTTTACTAACCCACTCCGTTGAAGATGCAATACTCTCGGTAACTATATGGCAGGTTAACGTATGCCTTAATGTGTTCCAAACCTTTGTATAAGCAAGACGCTATCCTTCAGAACGATCTTTGGAGGAACACACCTATATGAACCTGATCGCTGGTCACAGTCTATGAGATTCGGGTGATCTCTAGTAAGTTCATGAATAGGTCAGGAGTGACCAATATGCTCCACCCGAGGGGTCAGCCTTCGGCAACCTAGTACTGGTAAGACAGTTAGTGAAACTACTTTACGCCAAACTGACAATTCAATGCCTAGTCCATTGTCAGTTGTGAAAGTGTGTAGCTAATTGCTCTAGTCAGAGTTCAAGCTTAACAGGTCTCTACTAAAAATACTGGTATATCAAAACAGTGTTTGGAACGGATGACAACTTCATGGGTCTTTAGGATCTGGTGGGGGATTGCTGAAATATTGGGCCTTTTAGTTAATTATCAATTCCTGAAAATCTCTAAGGCCCATGTTGTCATGGCATGTGGTGGAAGTTTAGTCTCATACTGCTAGTTGGATTAGATGTGCACCAGTTTATATACTGAGACATTCTACTACTAGTATGAGTTGATGTGAGGTATGAGGAGAATGGCCGTGTACCACACGCGCGCTCCTCCTCCTCCGTCGCCCGCCTCGTCACGCCACGCCTCGTGACGACACGTCACGACGCGCCGCGGGTTGCGGGAATCTCGCCGAGCCGATGTATTGTTTTTGTCACGCAGGAATAGAATGTCAACGGTCACGAAACGTTTTGCGGTAATGGAGATCGATCGCTACCTGAAACGTCGTGTCTTAAGTGCTTTTAAGTACGTGTGTTTTCAGTCTTAACGATCATTCATTTTGTGCGTTTCGACTGGACCCTTTGTCTCCTGCGTCTGTGTATAAAAGGAGGGGTCGCTCCTCTCCGAAAACACCAGACAATAGAACCATCCGCCCATAGCCGCCACCATCGTTCCTACTCGTTGTTGCTGCCATCGTTGATCCCACCCCGTCCGCCGCATACACGGTCGACGGGAGAGCAGACCTCCGAAACCCACCTCTACGTTTCCTGTACGGGAGAGGGGTGATTAGGTTTTTGATGAGCGTCTCCTACGCGACTGCTCGCTAACCTTCGTCCACTACGTCACCTACTTCCTCTATGTCCGCATCGCCTTCGTCTTCATCATGGGAACCGATGTCGACCGTCTCGCTGCTGACAAGGCTGCTGCTGACAAGAGCAGTGTCGATGGCTGCTGCTTCCGCTTCGGCCAGTTGGCCAATTGCCGGGTATGATGTGTTCATACCCTCATGTTAATTCTCTTACTTGATGTACTAGCAATTTGCGTAGATGTTTCTACTATCTTACTAGTATACGATTACACTGTTGAGTTTCAGTATGTCATTAGCACCACATGCGTCATGATTTTCGTTTATACTTGAATTAATATAATCGGAAAATTGCTTATATTCTCTCTCCAACCATGGCTCTAGATCGGGGTCAACGATGCGAATGGTGCTGGAGCTCACCTGCGATCAGCTGTCTTCTCTGATCTCGTTCGCTCGCATCTCTTTTTCGTCTGGTCTCCTTGGGAAAATGGCGAGATGGACCGGCGGCAACAACGCGAGCTGAAGAACGCCGGATCTGATTGCTCTCACTCGTTCTTTCTGCCCTGGGATATTTCTCGGTTGGTCTGTACTGGGAGCCGCCTTGCCGGCGTGAGGTAGCGTGAGCAGCAACGCGCGAGGCTCCAATCCTCTCTCTCTCCAATTTCTAGTTTGTTCAGTTTCTAGCACTATCGTTTGCACATGAACAGGAGCCTTTTAGGCATACTACCAAAGCAATACCACATGCTTTTTTCTTGAGGCGGAAGCAGTACAATTTATACTAGTATGTATTTTGTTTAATTAGAGCTAAACATATATTGGTAATCTCACCATCAGGGGGCATAGCTGCCACCACAGCTGTCTATCCATTTTTTATTGTTCCAACCAAACAGAAATTTGGCTACAATCAACCAAAATTTTCATCTTTAAACCAAACATCAAAAAGTAGCTATCCCTAACCAGGTGGTTGGTGGTGCCCTTATCCCCAAACCATATCCCCAAGCCAAACACATACTAAGAGGTCTACGGAAAGCTATTCTTGCTGGAACACGTGACGATTGCGTTTGCGCCAGATTTCCCAGGTCGCTAAGAGGATTATGGAGTGAATCCCTTTTTTTTTTCAGGCATTCGGGTACGGCAGCTAGCAAGCCAGTGTGAGATGGTGTTGAGGTCTCCCCACGAGGAAGCCTCTGGTTTAAAAGTTAATTACAGAAAGACGATAGCTACGGTAATCCGTGCGGAGGAGATGGAGATCTGGTGCGAGGGGATCTAGGGTGCCAGACAGCGAGGTTCCCGATTCGTTACCTCGGATTTCCATTGGCATTACGCCCCTTGACAAGGGATGAGTGGCAACCATGGATTGATCATGTAATTGAGTTTGTGCCGGGATGGTAGAGAGGCCTAATACAACGCGCAGGCAGGCTTACGCTGATCAAATATGTTATCTCGGCTAAACCCATTCACCAGATGTTGGTAGCAGATGCACCAGATTGGGCTTTGGAGGAAATTGAGAAGTGGCCTCGGCCCTTTTTCTGGGCAGGGAAGAAGAGGACAATGCCTTGTGGCTTGGGAGGCTATCTGTAGGCCTGTGGAATTCGGAGGGCTTGGTGTCAAAGAACTTAGATTGCAAGGGCTGGCGCCGAGGGCGAGATGGGAATGGCTTCACAGGACCTGACCCTAACAGACCGTGGCAGGGTCTGCCGAGGATGCACGACACGGAGGCGATTGCGGTGTTCGACAACTTGGTGAAGATTGTCGCTGGACACGGAGACGATGTACTTTTCTGGACGAACAAGTGGATTGATAGTGTGGCGGCGATCGACATCGCACCTCTGGTCGTGGCCATGGTGCCTACGTGGCGCAAAAACGCGCGATCGGTGCAGGATGCACTGAACAATCAGAACTGGACACTGGACATATCGGAGGAGTTAGATGAGCAGGGTTACGGACAACTGGTCAGGCTCTCGTTGGCGATCAGCATCGTGGAACGTGGCGTGCCAACTGCAGACCTATTCATCGGGACCCGTCGGTGACAGGTGTGTACTCGGCGAGATCCACCTACGCGAGACTGCAACAAGGAAGAGTAAGGGATGGCATGGCCAAGCCAATATGGCGATCTTTTGCGACGACTAAATGAAAATCTTCGCCTAGTAGAGTTACGTCGAAGACTCTGGATGGCTGATAGGCGCACGCGCCATGGACTGCAAGAGATGGGCTGCAAGAGGTTACAGACCCATGATTTACCTGTCTCTAGGAGGAAGACACGGTGGATCACATTATCGTACAATGCCCCTACGCGAAGGAGGTGTGGTGGGAGTGCTTACATGGTATTGGAATTCAGCTCTCCGAGCCACAAAACACCGGGTGCTTTCAAGTGTGGTGGGAGGAGGCGAGAAAGCAAGTGCATGGGCAGGACAGGAGACACTTTGATATGCTAATCATCTTGATCGCGTGGTGCCTTTGGAAGCAACGAAACTCTCGGGTTTTTGGAAACTTAAGAGATCAGTGCAGCCCCTTGGAACTTGGAGGCCGAATACGAGAGGAGTTCCAAACCTGGGAGGGAGTGAGAAGTGAGAGGGGTGTATGTGTTCATGATGCGATAGAGTAGGTTCAGGTTGGAGTGGAGTGTGGTGTGTGGTGTATTTCTGAACCGGTTGGGTACAACTGGCTCAGATTTCTTGTAATTTGGTTGTGTTCCTTATATAAAGATAAGGTATGCCTTTGGCATACTTTTTGAAAAGAGGTTTCCCCATTAGTCCGGGTTTATGGCTTGAACATGTGTTGCCATGGCAAACGCTGCTCAAACCTGTCTTATAGTCCTCCCTACGGAGTTGGTACAGCCAAAGAGGCATCCCTAGATATTTGTATGGGAAATCCTTGATTGCAATGTTTAGTGGTTGAAGCACAGTAGGCAGGGTCAATTCCTCCAACACCCAGGATATTGATCCTCCAACACCCAGGTAATTATTTCTTGAAATTGAAAATGAGCACATCATCCATTTGAAGATTGTTTTATCTTTTGTGATAGAACTGTCTCCTGTTGGCGTTTGTCTATTTTCATGACCAGTCTGTACAATCTATTACAGCCCTGTGAACTATTGATAGGAGTACATATGAACTATTGATAGGAGTACTTGTTTTTGCCCATCCTTCCCACAATTATTTAGCTCTTGCATGTTGCTTATCTCCAGCGGTAAATGAAGCAAGATTGTGTCACAAACCATGTGTTGGTATATATTGACACTGTTCTTTGTCTTTAAGACATTCATACTAAGTTCTTATTACACTTCGTATGGGAAGTATTCTCCAAAATTCTATAGAGGACACACTTAAGCATGAGTGATATTTGTTTAGGTGAACTTTTGCGCTCTTAAGATGTAATCATGTAATTAATAAGAACCAAGCTGCATTTCTTCTAACAAATGCTAAAAAGAATTGTGAAAACAAGAGCAAAAGGAATGTCGTAAAGTGTGAGCTTTCCAGATACATGACAATATTTGCAATAATTTTATTTGAAAACATTTTTCATTACCAGTTTTGTTTCTACATGTCAATTACCGTATTTCTACAGCGTTGGTGGGGCTTGCTATGTATTTTCCTTGGATAGTTGTATCGTCAAAAATTTCAAGCTATACACTTTTATGAGTGATGTATTGTTGAGACATCGGTGACAAACCAAACAAATGCTACCTTTTTCTGGAAACATAAAAAAATTCTATTGTATGTCTTTTCTTCACACTAACTATTCCGTCTACCAGTTGTAGTGGTGTCGTGACAAAATAATGGAGTTCGTTTACAAAATTATGTTGTGGTTTGTTGAACCATAAATACCGAACATGAGGATTCTTATGATGGACAATTCACACTTATTTATGGAAGTATTTCATGTTCTAAATTTTGTATACTTCAAACTTTTTTGTTTCAATTAGACAACACGTGCATTGCACATGCACCATTACTAGTTTAAAAATAGTTTTAAAAAGGAGCGAAAGGTATATCGAGAATTAGGAAAAATTACCCACTCAGTGAAGACAACCGGGTAGGAGAAGCAGTTATTTGGCTCCAGCCCCAACCAGGGCTTTAGGCAAGCCACATGACAGAGCAACATAATTATGCCCATAATCATCTCCAATAAGGCCGAGGAAAAGACAACATTGGACAATAGTAATGGTTATTGCTGCAGAGAGTATAGTAAGAAAAAAATGTTTGTTCTCTTTTATTTACAGAAACATATTGTTTTTCTAAAGAAAGAGGCAAATGTTTTGCCTTTTATATTGATATAGAAGTAGCAAACACGAAGGTCAAAGCAAAAAAAAAAACAGTATTCGTTTCAGGCTACTATCTCAGCTAAATGTGTGCCACCCGCGAGGATCTAGTTCTTGTCTTCGTCTTTTATTCTCTAAACGAGGGTCGCAGGCATAGAGAAGGTGTTGTTGAATACCCCTGCATTTCGTTCCTTCCAAATCTCCCATGCTTAGCGTGACTGTAGACATGTTGTGTGTCGCTGGAGTCTTGGCAATTGTCTTCCAGTAATCCAGCACGGTCGGGCGGTTAGAGCCGAGGGTCAGGACCAGAGATGGACAGGAGAGCCAGGCGGCAGCCTCCTGTCAGATGCGTCTGGAGTATGCATTCGAACAAGATGTGTCTAGTTGTTTCGTCTTGCCATCTGCAGAGCTCGCAGAGAGGAGTGTGAGGCCATCCCCGCTTTGCAAGACGTTCCGAAGTCTAGAGCCTAATCTATACTGCAAGCTAGGCGAAGAACCCGCATTTAGGTGGCACCCAGGTCTTCCAAACGAGGCTGTTGAACGAGCATGGGTTGGAGGCTGTGGAGTACCTTCCCTCCGAGGTAAGGGTCCAAGTGATGGTGTCAGCAACGCCAGGGACCAGAGTAGTGCCCTGGAGGATATCGCAAAGGTCGACAAACTTCACAATGTGCTCAAGGGTGAAATCAACCACAAAAATGTCCGCCACCCAGTTGAGGTTGGCGAGAGCATCCTTGAAGCAGCGCCTTTTCTTCTTGGACGCTAGGAAAACCTTCAGGGCAATCGTTTTCGGTGTGATGCCGCCCATCCAGGAGGAGGACCGAAAGCTTGCAGTGAGACCATCTTCAATGGTGACTTTCGTTGCTGCATTAAACAGTTCCTTCTCTGCATGATCGTTCAGAGTTTCCATACCAACCCATGGCTTATCCGGAGCCATCCATTCCATTCAGAGCCAGCGAAGTCCCAATGCCCTCGCAAATTTTTCAAGGTCGAGGATTCCAAGCCCTCCAAGCGATTTTGGGCTCCAAACCTTGGCCCAACTGACTTTGCACTTGCCACCCGAGACAATATCACTAGCCTCCCATAGAATTCCTCGAAGCAACTTATTAAAAGCCCTGAGGGTGGCTTTATCTGCCTTTATTTGCAGTGATTAGGAAGATTGGCAGTGCCGTTAGGACCGATTTTACCAAGGCCTCGCACCTGACCCTTTTGAGTAATTTGGCCTTCCAGGGGTTGAGTATAGACGCCACCTTGTCGATGTATGACACTGAAGATCGACGTGCCTCAGTTTCTCAAGCGTGAGGGGAAGTCCGAGATACTTGAGAGGCAACAGAGCCAGAGTAGCCGGGAAGTTTGCCAACATGGCGCTGATGTCAATGTCTCTGCAGCGGATGGGGACGATGGAGCTCTTTTGAATGTTCGTCATCAGACCCATAACCTCCCAAAAGTTCCACAAAAGTGCTGCAAGATTGTTTATGTCCCGTGATTATAGCTTTAAGAAGATGACCGCGTCATCCACGCATAGAGAGATGCGCGCCTTGATGAAGTTTCCAGTCCGTGGCTGAAGGACCCCGAATTAAGTTGCCAGCTCGAGGAGTCTTGGGAGAGTGTCCATTGCGATGTCGAAGAGCAGCGGAGACAAAGGGTCTCCCTGCCGCAACCCCCTTCCATGGAGAACGTGTGCCATTAAGGAGGACATGAGAGGAGTCCGAGGAGAATATGAGGGAGGCCCACGCTCAGCAGCGAGGAGGGAGGCCAAGGCGTTGCATCAAGTCCATTAAGTAGTACCAACGAACAATGTCGAAAGCTTTGGTGATGTCGAGCTTGATGAGAAGAGCGGGAGTGCGCTTTTGGTGCAGGCATCTAGCCACATTTCGAAAATACATAAAGTTGACGTGGATGCTTCTGTTTTTTATGAAGGCGCTATGGCAGGTGGGCACAATGTCATCCATCTTAGGCCACAGACGAGTGGTCATAGCAGTAATTTTGGGGATCATGTGAATGAGGCTGATGGGCAAAAATCGTTAATACATTCCGTCCATCTTTCTTCGACATGAGTGCAATGACAACAATGTTTATGACTTCAAAATTATTGATGGAAAGCTCCGAGAACGCATTGATGGCTTTAATAAGATTGTCCTTGATAAGAGTCCAGTAGGAATGAAGAAGTTGGATGTGAGTCCGTTCGGTCCGGGCACTTTATCCGTGGGAAGGTTGTGAATGGCCTCTTTCATATCGTCCTCCGAGAAAGGGAGCTCTGAATCATCCAAACTCGCAATGGTAGGGTCAATTGCGTCGCCGTTGAAGTTCACTGGTCTCGCGGGAGGGGTCCCCAGGGTGGACGTGAAGTGGTCATTGATGAACTGCTCTTTTTCCCCGTGGCTTACCACCCACCCCTCGTTCCGTTTAAGCCTCTGCGTTCTTGTGGCGACGAAAATTGACCTGGATGTGAAAGAACTTCATGTTTGCATCTCCCTCGCAAATGGAAGCTTGACGCTTGCGAGACCGCTCAAGCACAACCAATCCCATGACACGCCGCTTTAAAGCAGTATGGAGAGTGGATTCAACATTGGAAGCGCATGCGAGTCCTGCGCGGTGTCAAGCTGAAGTATGATATCTAGTGCCATGATGAGTTGCTGCTTGTTGTTGGAGAAGAGACCCTTACTCCACTCTCAAAGCCTCTTAGCGACCACCTTGAGCTTGTGGTTGATGATGTGCACCGGCTGGGTGTGGGTGGAGGCCTGGGTCCTGGTAGAGTAAACAACCTCCGCAAACCCTAGCATCTTAGGCCAGAAGTTCTCGAATAGGAAAGATGGCGGCTTGTGAGGCCCACTATGGTTGGAGATGAGAAGGGGGCAGTGATCCGAGAGGACTGAAGACAACACCTGCATTGTATGAGAGTCGAAAGCTAGGTCCCATTTTGCATTGCAGGAGACCCGGTCAAGCCTTACCAGAGTTGGGTCGGCTCTTTCATTGCTCCAAGTGTACTTCCGGTTCTGCAATTTGATCTCTTTTAGCTGGCACGAATTGATGGCGTGGCGGAATTGGCCCATTAAACGGAGGTTGAGGTTGTCATTATTCTTGTCTGCAACTAGAGCCATTTGGTGTCGTCGGTAGGCTTGGCTGCAATGGCTTCATCCAAAAAGGCCCTCTTTTCCGTGTCTGTGGTTGGGCCATAAACAGTGGTAATTTTGAAGGTAGTCGCAAAAACCCTGACAACAACATCCGCGAAATGATGTGCGTGTCAACGTGGATGTTGGTGATGCTGAATAAGTCGTTGTTCCACGGTAAGAAAATTCCTCCTGGTGCCAATGGCAGGGCGGTGGGCAAATGATCTGAGACGAGACCCTCCAATGTACGCAGTAGTCTGATGATCAATAAGTCCAGATTTGTTTCATGAATGCAAGCTATGTGGCAAGTGGTTTGAGCAATAATCATTTTGGAGGTATCTTTGCACGCTTGGTCTTTCAACCCTCGCACATTCCAGCAGATGATATCCACGAATAAGGCCTAACATGTATGGTGGTTGAAGGCGTGCATGCTAAACAGAGAAGCACATCGGAAATGCGGGAAGGTGTCGCTCGGAATGGATTCATGCATAGTCATCGAAGAGTAGTGTCTCGAGGTCGTAGTAGGTCTGAGGGGCGAAGAATTGCTTCACGTAGTGGATGGCGAGGAGTTTCTTTGCAGGGGAGTTGCCGAATGATGGAATAAGATGGCATAGTTCACGGTCTTATCGGCACTACAATACGTAGACAAAGCGGTAAACAAAGGGCTAATCAGAACCATCAATATTGCTTGGGGCCAGGTCACTTCCACCCGCTCCAGCCATGGCAATGAGAGTTCATCAGCATCCGTTACAGAGGGCATGTTGAGCTTGAAAAGCGCCACCAGAGCATCAATAGCGGAGTTCGGGAGCTTGGTCTTGAAGTTGTTCACGTATTCCATCCATGCCTTTTCCAGAGGCATTTCCGAGTACTTGATGCCCATCTTGCTAGACAACACGTAATAGGCTTTGTCAATGGTTGGCATCCTTGGCTTGAGGGCTAATCTTGCGCTTCGACGAACAAGCAAAAGTTGCATGTCCTTGCGGCGGATTTTGAAGCGCCTTGGAGCCCTAGCAACCGGCATTGGCAGCAGAGCGACTTCAGGGTGATCAAAGAAAGCGGCCACAGAATCCTGCGCAAGCATGTGCAAAGGAGGGCAGTCCGACGACGCTGGCTCGAGCAGGTCGCCAAGTATCGCAGTGTCGACGCGGCCGTCGATGGGGCAGACAGTGTCATCTCCGGCACCCCACCAGCATCCAATACAGGCGCCGCAGAGTCCATGTGAGCATCGCATCAGGCCACAATCCCGTCTTCTTCGTCCCAGCTTAGCGGAACCATGCGCCCGGAGGCCGCAACAGTGCTGGAGTGAACCAGAACATCCGCATCCGCATTGTTGCCTCAACCCTTGACCAGAGTCATCTCGGGCATGCCGACATGTCCGCCGTGCCGGGGTCGGCAGTCGCGCCCTCCCCACCCACTAGCGGTGCAATGTCTTCCTCGACCAGCCCCCATGCGTTGAGAGCGGGGGCTACCTCAGTGAATCCATCTGCACACTGTCTTGGGCACCCACGTGTGTCACGCAAACGTCGAAACGCAGGATCGACGCAAGCTGAGAAGACTTCACGGTGAAACCTGGGGGCGGTGAGCGGATTCCGGCAATCCAGTCGCGGCACACTCGGTTGAAAGAGGACGGCGGTGGCAGTGTCTTGGCCCGGGGTGCAAGTGTCGGAGCGATGCCGAGGAAAGCCGGCATCGAAGCCCGAGCCCATTAGCGAGAGAAGCATAGCCTGGACCTCATCGTTGGAGAGGCGTGGTTCCGATGGCAGTGGCTGTAGAGGCTGCACCGGCCCAATGATGAGGAAGGTAAGGCACGGGGCTGGTGCAGGCACGGGTAACAGGTCATGATGGCGACCTCCATAACGGCTGTTGGGACGGTGGCGCGGGGAGCATTCGCGGACGCGTTTGTCGCGGCTCGAAGAGGCCGGTCTTGGCGAGCCGAAGAAGCGAGCTACTATGGCAAGTGTCTTCATCTTGACGATGATCATCTTCATCGTCGTCGTCGTAGTGGCTGCATCTCGGGGTCCTTTCATTACAGCGCTGGCCGTCCCTGGAGCGCTCGTGGGCTCCCTCATGCTGGACCGAGTGAATGCCAGTCCAGCACCAATCGTCGTGGTCGCCAACGTCTCCGTGATGCTGGCTATGCATGCGGCGCGCGCGCTTGCGGTCGACCTGGTCTCGACCGAGTGGAGGGATGGGGGCCTAATAGGTGGCACAACAATCTCACCTTCCCCGCTGCCGTGCTGTCAGGCCGGGAAGTCGCGGCACGCCGGCCTGAATTCAGAGAGGTACGCGCCGCAGTCGAGCAGGGGAGCCCACATGTAGTCTTCGATGCACTTGACGTGCAACAACACCCTAAAATGCAATCCACACTTCCATTGGTCCGACCAGTCTTCCGCGTCGCGGACGAGCGAGGAAACACCGCCCAGAGCCTTGTTCGCAAAGGTACACCATAGGATCTTGATAATCTCGTGAGGCTCGGCCGTCCATGCCGAGGGCCTGAACAAGGTTGTCATCTACATGGTCGTGAAGCCGACGTCGAGTCGCTGCACAACGCAACTCCTTCCCACCATCCAGGCGAACAAGGGGAGTCCGTCGATGTTGCGGCATACGTGTTTGTGGAGGTCGGTGTTGAAGGCGTGGGAGGCGCAAGACCACAAGCGAAAATGAATTTCGAGCCTGTGGCGCCTGAAGGTCAAACGGGGCGTGCTCATCACCTAGTCACGGCTTGCCGCGACGTCAAATTTCTCTCGAAACAGGCTTTCGCCCCGCTTTATAAATAAAGCCAAACCGTTTGAGACCGCTGCTGGGCCAGACAGCACAACGTCCAAGGACCGACCGAACGATACAAGGTAGTGAGGTAGCCCTCTTACAAAGAAGATCCTAAGAAACCGAGCTACAATAGCCACAACGAACCACGACTACGAAGCCGGACAAGCTCACTAGCTCTACGCTACGCCCTAACTTCCCTAAGCTCCACGACGCCGCCCCCAAGAGGGTGACGACGTACAACGCCGCCGCCGCCGAGTCGAAAGGACTTGGATTTTCACCCGGAACTTTGACATGGGGGAGATCACCTAGACGGCGTCCTCAAGAGGAAAGCGGCACCCGCGGGCGGCTCGGTCACTCCCCCGTGACACAAAGAGGGACGTCGAACGCACGCGTAAGGCAATCCAGATCCAGGCACCACCGCGCCCGAGCCACCCACCGCTGCAACCTTCGCTGTCCGCACAACCAAACGATGCAGCCACCACCGTCACCATGGTGCTCGCCGGAGAGCAACCCATGCGACCCGCCACCCAGGGCCGCCGCCCCGGCATCCGCGCACTCCCCCCAAGGACCGGGACACACACAACGCAGGATTAACGGATCTGGGATGGAAACCTAGCGCGTGTTAACCCACTGGAGGGACCTCCCCCCACCGGCACCGACCGGACACGGTAGCTGGATCAGCCCAGACCACCTGGCCCATACCAATCCTGCCGCCATGCTGTAGCCCGTAGGTCGTCACGACGCAAAATCTCCGCCACTTCACCACCACTCACCATGTGAGTACGCCCCCGGCCACTAGGAGACGCACACCAGACCCAGACCGATGCGGCGACTATGGGGGGAGGACGCTCGAAGGGTCGCGGTCCCAGCCGCCGCCGCGCACCATCCACCGCCACAAGCCAACCCGCTAGGCACAGGATTGGGGCAACACGACTACCGGATCGGACCAGAGAGGTTGAGGTCAGCCAATCAGCTCTGAAACCACCGGATATGACAAACAGGCACCATCCACCGCCACCAGCCAACCCGCTAGGCACAGGATTGGGGCAACACGACTACCGGATCGGACCGGAGAGGTTGAGGTCAGCCAATCAGCTCTGAAACCACCGGATATGACGAGCAAGCACCTCCCGCAAGTCACTTCCAGGTTTCACAACTAGATTGATAGGTGGTCGCCGGATCTAGGCCCGTGGCCCGGATCTAGCACCCCAGCAACACGGGGCCAGGGGGTGGGTTCGAAAAGAGCCCCTAAAACCAGCTGGACAGACGGCCCCGCCATACCCAAATCGGGCCCAAATGGTCCTAGATCTGGGCCGAGGCGCCGCCTTCGGTGGCCAACACCACCCACCGGAGAACCGCGCCATCCCGCCCTTCTCCACCACCACCTCTAGCCTGCCCTGTCGCCCACTCCCCTACGCCCGAGGTAGCCGCCGCCGCCGCGCCGCCAAAGACGGCCTGCGGCCACCGGCCAGCGCCGCCGTCATTGACGCGCCCACCAACTGGCGGCCTCCACGCCGCCGCCGCAGCAGCCGCGCCCCTCGACCAGCACGGCGCCCAGGCCCGAGGCTCGCCCACGTCGAGCCCCGCGCGTGGGAGCAAAAGAGGCCTCGCCGCCGCCAGCTCGCGGCCCACGGCCTGCAAGGCAGACCGACGACGGTGAGGGGAAGGAGGAGGCGGGGGAGGGCCGAAGAGGCGGGGACAGAGGGAGGACCCCCGCGGCTCGCGGGAGCCGCCCGGGAACCCTAGGTCGGGGGGGGGGGAGGTTTTTTTTCCATTTCCGACGTCAAATTTCACGAGGTAAGTCTCAAGAAAGTGTGTGCTGACGACGAGATTGGCGGTGCTGAGACGGAACTCGCATCGGAAGGCGGATTTCATGGACATGCGGTCTGTGCTAGGCGCGGCGGCCAACACCCAGACCATCAAAGCCGAGCGCTCCCAGTACAACCTAGCGGTGTAAAGGTCAAAGGACGTGGCCGTGACGCAGAAGTCGCTCTTCGGGCGCGTTGTGAGATCGACGAGGAAGTTGAGCTCGTTAAAGCGCGTCGAGCACGAGACCATGTCGATGAGGTGGTCCATGTCGTGAGCAGTGTCGATGGAGGTGGCGGGAGCGGACGGGGACGATGCCATAGGAGGCAGCTCGTTGGACCTCCACGCCCGAGTCGGCGTTGGGGCGGATGGCGAGAGTAGCAATCCCGTGCCTAGTGGCCCGACAGGCCGCAGTCGTCGCACCGCACAGGGTCGCGGTAGCCCGTGACGTGGTGGTCGCTGGCGCGACACCTTCGACAGCGAAGGTAGGGGGAGCGCAGTGTGGAGGCGTGGTGGGAGTGGCGAGAGGGAGAGGGGATGTTTGCTTGGTGCTTGCGTAGGTGGTAAGGAGGCCGGAAAGTTAAGGCATCGTGCAAACGGAGCGCCGCGACACTCCACACGCACGGCGAGACAAAACTTGTGTCCATCCCGGCTCCACAAATGGCGGCCTTGAGCCCCTCTGCGCCGTGGAGGAGGAGAGGCGATGTGACCCGCCTTGAACGGAGGAAAGTGCAGTAGGCGCGTGTAGGGGAGCTCGGGGTGTAGGCAGGTTAAAGGAGACTGTGCGGCCCTAAAGGTCGAGCGGGGCACGCAATAAATGTCGAGGATGAGCGGAGGATTCCAGTTGGGCAGGGAGCGAGTGCTGGGCATCCGCGTGAACGCCAGGCCGCAAGAGTGTCATTAATGGCGGAGCAGGCCGCCGCAGAGGGGTTGACGAAGGGGGAGCCTTGACTACATCAGATGGGAGAGCAGTGAATGCTTCCTCCCGCTGGCTTCCACGACGCAGCGACCGCAGCGAAGATCGTAAAGGAGGGGGGGGGGGGGGGCGCAACTTGATGACGTGGAGGCGGCAGAGCTCGGTTCCGATGCAGATCTGGATTCCGTAGCGCAACACCCAAACATGGGTGGAGCTGGAGTAACAAAGACCATGATGCCTGATGCACATGTACTCTGCTAACGTGAGGCAAAAGTGACTTTTATACACTATGTTAAGCTACAAATTTGTACATGCATCAGTGTTCACACATGCAGCTCTCGCCCCTGCGCCAAATATGAGGAAGGCGAGACAGCCTAGCGAGCTCCATGTGACTAGCCCTCCAAAAATAATGTTGTTCTCTTTAATTTGCAAATAATTAATCAACACGTGTTTTATATTAGGAAATCGTAAATACTGTATATGCATGCAAATGACACCAGCTTTATATATACACAAAAGAAGAGGCGTATGTAAATATGACACATACAAAAAGGACGACGGGAAGGGCTGGTCTTCGGAGGGGAAGGGCGTGAGAAAAATGCAGACGAATGCCAACACCGTGGAAAGAATCCTCGAGGCCAAGAGGAAGTAGTCACGTCGCTCCATGCGGTCTAGCTTCAGTAAAAAGCACGAAAAGTTAGCACGGTAATTAATTGTTGTTTTTTCGTGAGCACGGTAATTAATTGTTGTTTTTTTAGCGCCAAAGTCATCTGTCCAAATTGCCCAAGTGTGAACCAGTTCTGACAACGTGAGGCATGTACAGCCGCAAGACGCTTAGATAGACGCTTAAGTGTAAAGAAATATATTTGCTGTAGAATGTAATTATCAGGCAAGCGTCGGAGCTGACAACGCTGGGCGCTTATTTCAGTCGCTAGCGGACCAGGAAGAGCTGCGCTAGCGTCCCACCTCTTCAGCACATCATCTAGCTCGACTTGCTCTTCGTATGCAATCAACAAACAATAGACCTTCTGTTAGGTGTGTGTCGGCTCAAACTGGAGTGTCCAGTCTGCTTCGAAATTACAGCGGAGAGTGTGTTGCCTCTCCAGCTGACCTTTGTAAAATGTGCTTAAAGTCTTATCAATAAAATGGTAGAAGTTTCAAAAAAAAAAAAAAACTGAGACGCTTTTGGTGGCCGCTTGTGAACACTGAACACCGACAGCTAACGGCGGAATACTGCTCTCCCTCTACCCGTCCACCGTGCCCAAATCCCTGAGCAGCTTGCTCTCATAGGCTGCCACCGATTCATCCCGCCGGCGGTGTAGCCGTAGTATAGTCGATTTTGATTCCTAGAGAAGCCGCCACTCGCGCCGGCGCTGGCGCGCAGCTCCATGGCGACTAGTATCGAGCTGGATTCTGTTTAATCAGTTGAGTTGAGGAACGAGTCTGTATTTCAATTTTTGCTAGCGCATTGTCCCTCGTCAATCCGGCCGAAGCAGAAAAAAAGGCTTAGCGCCCGACGCAAGTATTTGCGTCTGCGCGAGGGAGACGCAAGGAAAAATCCCGGGGTCGATCGGAATTCGGCCATAACGGCCAGGAATTGAAGCCTAGCGCTCGCGTCTCCCAATGTACATGCTCAAGGGGCATGTTCAATGGTAAGCGCTTGTATAGACGCTTGAGCGGAGCAAAAAAAGGGGAATTAATCCTAGCGAGTCCAGATCTGCAACGCAACGGCTTAAGTTTCAGGTGCTTACATCTCCAACTGATTCTTCCGAATTTGCTACCGCACGCCAAAGACGAGCAAAGCGCCGGGCGCATCTTATTGCGTCGACGCCTGGAATTAAGCGCCCATGGCCAGGATCATGAGACGAAAACTACCTATCGGTACTGGGAACAATATCCTAGCGCCTATCCACAGCGCAGGAGCGCTTGACGCGGCGCTTAAGAAATAAAAATAATCATCCTGAAATCGATTTACCTGCTAAGCTTCAGTCGTCGCAACGCTGAGCGCTTGCCTCGACGCTAGCCAGCAGACTCCCTGCACCCAGCCGCCCAGCCGCGAGCAAGAGAAAGGAAGCAGAACTGCCAGGCGCCGAGCGACAATTTTAGAGTCCGAAGCCCAGGATGAGTCTTCTTCTCGGCGAAACACCGATGAAAGCGTTGTTCTCCATTTCGGGAATACTTGCTGTACCATTGCAACGATCTGCATGCATGGCTATGAAAACGACGTACGTAAAGCAACGGACCCAGAGCGAAACACGCACTCGGAGCTGGTCCGTCCGTTCCATAATATAAATTTGTTTAGTTTTTTTCCTTATTCACATGTATTTAGACATATTTTAGTATATATGTATATTTATGTTATTATGTGTCTAAATTACAACGCTTATAACATCTTATATTATGTAACTGACGGAGTATTTACCTACACTGTAGCTCCTGCATGTGATTTATTTGAACTCTTCTAGTGGAGATTTTTTTATATTAAGGACCACTCCTACTAATAAAATGTCAATAAAAAACCACCTTTCACTACTGGAATCCACGGAGTTGTCGGGTATGCAAAATACCCGGCGAAGAGCATTTTGACCTCGGCGAACCCGGTTGCCGGGTATGGAACTCGGCGACATTTGCCTCGGCGGCTCATATTTGCCGAGTGTTTTCTGTCGGACCGCTCGGCGAAACTGTCACCAAGAAAACTGGAGGCGCACTCGACAAAATAAACCCGGCGAATATCACGTCACGTCCGCCTGTGAAGTCACGACTGTCAAGTCGGTCATCGAGTTTGGACGCTACACTTGGCGACTCCGAGCAACCAGGAGAGATGCCATGTGTTGAGGATATTCGCCGAGTGTCTCGGTTTCGCCGAGCGTCACCTGTTCACCGAGTGCCCATCTACGCCTCAGCAAATAAAAGTTTGACCGAGTGCCTAATATCACCGAGAGCCGAGGCACGTTGTCGGCATCTGTATTCGTCGAGTGGCGTGCGGTAGTCTCGACTTAAGCTTCGTCGAGTGTCACTGATACGTCTCCAACTTATTTATAATTTATTATGTTTCATGGTTATATTATACCAATTGCTACATATTTTATATACACTTTATATGGTTTTTATGCATTTTCTATAACTAACCTATTAACAAGATGACACGGTGTCAGTTCCCTGTTTTCTGTTGTTTTTGGTTTCACCAAAGTTGTTAAGAAAATATTCTTGGAATTGGATGAAATAAAAGTCAAATTTCCTACTTTTTCCCGACACGTCAAGTGGTCTGAAGGGGAGACGAAGATGGGCACCGAGGCGCCCTCACCATGTGGGGGCGCGGCCACCGCCTTCACCCTTTCGCCCATATATTACCCCCAACATAATAAGACCCTGTTTGTTTGAGCTGCAGCTTAACGAGAAGCAGCTGGAGCTGGTAGGTTCTGAGAAGCAGCTGGAGCTGGACGGCTGGTGAAATGTAAAAATGTTGTTTGGCAATCTGATTTTAGTATAGCTGGTGGATATGCAGCTGGTGCTGAAAATCTGAAATATCCTTCTAGTGGAAATGCAGTTGGTTATGATTTGTACTGGCTCAAATAATATGTTTATCATTTTTATGCAGCTGGTTCTCATATTACATTTAAGTGACGAACAAAATATAAATCAATTCCTTGTTACGGAAATGCTACACATAGTCTCTACTTCGGGTAGAAATGGTGGAGGACCTTCACGAAAATCAAAACCTACAGACAACTTGTTGCCATACCGAAAAGAATAATCAATGGTACTGGAGCATAGTAGTGTAAATTTTGCTCCATGGTCTCTATTCCTGGAAATAACCAATCGTAGATCTCAAAAAGAATAAAAGGTCAACGCTGGGCATTTGGGCGCTCCGGGAGGCACGCGTAACAGGGAGCAGCAGCGAGGCGTCCCGCGCTGGGTGCTCAGGGGCTGCAGGGCACGCCGGCCGCTCGGGCTGCGAGAGCACGCCGGCCACTCTCGAGCTTGCAGCCATGGCAGAGCACACTGCGCCCGCACCAGATCTCACCCTGAAGAGATGCGCCGCCTTTCGCTCTGTCCTTGTACCGCGCCTCCGGCCGCTCGGGGCTGCAAGAGCACGCCAGCCACTCCCGAGCTTGCAACCATGGCGGAGTTCTGTCGCGTGCGGACGGTTTGCCGATGTGAAACGAGGAGAAAGACGAACTGGTATGTGCACGATGGGGAAGGAGGTGTATATCTTAGCGGTGGCAATGAGCGTAAATAGCAGGAACTCTAAGGGTGAAGGCATATACCGGTTCAGAGTTTAAGTAACAAGCTGCGGGGAGCCGCGAGAAGCACCTCCGGACGTGCTTCCGGGCTTCGTGTACAAATTGAATAAGCGCTTGAGCTTCTCAGGATCCATATATTTGATGTTTGGCTGGGCTTGTGCTTTTGGAGAGCCAAAAGCAGTAAAAGCTCCAGCTCCAGCCCAAACAAACAGGGCCTAAGACCTAATCAATAAGCCTTTTCCCGAAAAGAGTTTCGCTACGCCGCCGCCATCAAAGACAAGATTCGAGGGACAGAAGTCTCTGTCTCGGCACCCTACCGGGACGGGGAATTGTCCACGGAGCCATCTCCATCGACTCCACCGTCATCTCCATCGTTGTTGCTGACTCCTATGATGAGGAGTGTGTAGTTCTCCCCCAGGGTTGCGGGCTCTACCGGTAGCTATGTGGTTTATCTCTCTCTCCCTTGGTGTGATCTTTATGTGATCATGAGCTTTGTAATCTAGTTGAATATGTGATGTTACTCTTTATCTATTATGCACTCTAGAGGTTATTTTAATATGAACTCCAAGGTTATTCACGGTTGTGAAGGTGACATTGTGCGCACCGTGTGTGATTCCTTTATGACATTGTATTGTGTGTTTACTCATACTTTGAGTGTGTTGTTATAGCCCTACACAGTGAATGAAGTTTATCATCCAACATGAGAGTGTTTGAGAGTAGTATTTATTATTCAACTATGAGGTCATTCTTGAGAGTGTTCACTAGTGAAAGTATGATCCTTAGTCCTTGTTTCTAATAACTGAAACACCGTTTATAACAAGTTCTGCTACATGTTTGATTGTTGTCATTTTTTTTCAGATTCCAATTACTACTTATAATCATCCATGTTACTTGTATTTCACTATCTCATCGCCAAACTAGTGCACCTATACATCTGACAAGTGTATTGTGTGTTGGGGACACTACAGACTTCTTGTATCTTATTTGCAGGGTTGCTTGAGAGGAATATCTTTGACCTCTACCGCCCCGAATTCGATAAATCTTGGGTGATTCAACACTATCTATGAGAACAGAAGCATGCGTAGACATCAGTTACAGTTACCGCTCGGCAAATGCCTGCGGCTCATATAGAGGCTGCTTGGGCGCCTAGGGACGCCATTCGCCGAGTGTCCGGGCTCGGTAAAGACTTGTTTCGCCGAGTTTCACACCTGGCATACCACAGGGCTCAGCGAATACTGCACCCAAGTGACGTTTTGGTCACCTGTACAGCCTATTTGCCGAGTGCCGTAGCCCGGGATATGACCATATGGTCAATTCGCCGAGTGCAATACTCGGCCTAAACAAACAAAATTCCAATTTTTTCTCTTTTTTCTTTAATCCCTGCTTTTCAAGACAAAATGCATACATAATATAGAATCCATCACTAGACACCTAAATAAGCACAATTTAACACAATTTTAACACGATTCACACAATGTAGCACATAAGTTCACACAATGTAGCATAAGTTCACACATTCCACTACATATAGCACTGGAGGGGTCAATCGGGCCTCATTGTAACATCCTAATTTTGCTAAAATTTAAAACTTTGCATTCATACATCATTCATCTTATAGGCTTAACTTTTAATCACATAAATACTAAATAAAAATTCAATTATGAGTTTAAATAATGTTTAATCCCATTTAAATGTTTATTTAAACTTACTTCATAAATATATTTTTTTCCAAATTATATAATGGGTAAGGTTATTATTAAAAATTGCTAATTTAAATAACCTCTCCAAAATATATTTTTATGAATTTTTCTGAAATGTTTTGAATAGGTTTAAAAATCATTTAGTAAATCAGATTTGAAAAATAGTTTTTATTTTATTTACAGGATTATGTTACCGGGCCGGCCCAGACGTTATCCACCGCGCGCGCGGTCGATAACGGCCCATCGGCCCGCTCCAGCGCGCGCGCGCCGGTCCCCTCTCGCTGACAGGTGGGCCCCACCTGTCAGCCGTCTTCCACCTCCGTCCGGAGATCGCGCCGGAGACGACGACCACGACCGAGCCGTTTTCGGGCCGGTTTCCGCCGTGATTAGCTCCCGTGCCCCCTCCTATTTATACCCCGCGAGGCCGCCTCCGAACCCCCCCCCCCCCCAAAACCCTACCTCTCCGCCGTCGGGCTGCTCGGAATCGAGCTCGCCGTCGCCGCCATTGCCGCCGGGCTTTTTCACGAGTGCGGTAAGCTCCAAGCTCCTCGAGCTCCACCGAGCCCCCCCTCGCTTCCCCATCCTTTTGCGCACCCGTTGAGCCCCCTTTCTTGTCCCATTGCGCAGCCGAACGCCGAAAACGACCTCGACCGAGGTGCTCCGCCGCCGGCCACCATCTCCGACGAGGAAAGGAGAGGAGTCTCGACGCCGCCGCCGCGCCATCGACCTCACCTCCTCCTCCGCGTCATTTTGGTAAGAACCGTTCGTCCTGGGGCGGTGTTTTCATGCGGGAAGCGTCGAGGCCGACGCACCGCCGCCGGCGAGCCTTCCGGCGACCCGCGCGCCGCTCGGTTCGGCCGGGCGTCCCACGCCATTGGATCTAGATCCAAACGATCCCGTGCGTCCGATCTCATTTAAATCGGACGGCTCTCGTCCACGATCCCCGCGAACCGTTTTCGTCCAATAGGATCGCGCCACGTAGCCCCCTTATTTTCTTTTTCGCAGGAATTTTATAAATAAAACAGAAAGATATGCAAAACTTAGAAAATTTATAACTTATGTTCTCTAAGTCCAAATTCAATGAACTTTATATCCACGGATAGCCCTGCTAGAGTAGTTTAATTCTACATCATTTGTTTTTGCTTTTGTTAAATAATAATTCATAAGATCATCCGAGGAGTAATTCGGCTATTAAATCCATAACTTAAATAATAAAAATGTTTTACAAATAAACTCAATTGTTTTAGGTTTAGGTTAACAACCTCTGCCCAGGAATATTAATATATGTCTTATTTGAAAACTTTCTTAGAACAATAAAAGTTGTAATGTTATAATCTAAGTTCTGGTTATTTTGTTTTCAATTAATAAATTGTTAAGTGAACTGAGAAATTCCTAGAAATTGCTTCTCATGTATTTAATACCAGAGAATATAAATCATGGATAAGTGTGTCTAATTCTACACATGGCATATCATGCATGCATACATCTTTTATTTGGTGTGTGAGATTTTGTGTGGATATTTATTTGTATGTATTGCTTGTGCTAGATTGAGAAGGAGAGGAAGGACCTGCTTGTGATTGCTATTCTTGTTGTGCCTGCCCCTCCTGCTGCCAAGGCAAGTGACTTCATAAAACACCTACTATTTAATTCTATTGCATATATAGTGTTTTCAAACAGTATTTGTAAAAGTAGTATGCATGATAGATTTTGGGAGATTGTAGTATGCTATGCAAACCTTTTAGGTTTCCCCTTAGAAATTCCAGATTAGAACCCTATTATAATTTAGTGGAAGCACCTGCTGCAAAAATGATTGTTTTATGGTTGTTGTGATAAATGAAAATTTCCACTAAATTAATTTAACGACTGGGTGGATTGGGTCGATCGAGGAGGTTTCAAGTTGAGTGGCTTCTCAGGGCCAAGTGTCATGGTTGTCTTCGCCCAGGGTAGTTTCTACTTACCTGGGGCCATGATATGCGGTGTTAACCTGAGTTGCTCACTTGTGGTAGGCCACACAGGGCTATGAGATTTAAGTTTACACTGAGTCTAGTTGCTTATCGTGCAACCATTGGTCAATATGGTCTCTGTCTTGATGGAGTAAGTTGATGTGGACCTGGGTCAAGAGATTGATGGTGGTAGAGTTGATAGGATGGTGCTAATCTCTTAGTATGATCATGGGAAATCAACTTCTGAAAAGTCTCGTCTTGATCTTCTCCTTTTCCTTCTCACTAAAGGAGTGTAGAGGATAGTTTGGGTTGATTGAGTCTAATGGTGAAAGTGCACACCCTCTTGAGAGTTAAAACCTAAGATCTTAGCCGTGTCCCCGGCATCGGACAATTGAGTAACTACACAAGGCTGTGTCCTGAAAATCTCCTCATCTCAAATTTCTTAATAAAACTTTGTTGGGTGAACATGGGTAGGAGACATGGACTTGTCTCGAGATTTGTCTCTGAAGGAGAAGATATTGATTTAAGAAAACTGTTTATCAAAAGTAGGAGAAAAATTGCTTTGCGCAATAGCCTTGAGCTCCACCAGCCAAATTAAGCATATAGTTATAGTATAATAGAACATTAGGAATTAAAGTCACTTGCCACCACAATTCAATTGTGCTGACCCTTTATAACTGGGCTGCAACTAAACCTTGCAGAATGTCCGAATGAGGAGTAAGGGGGTCGTCTTCGAGCTACAACCAACATGATTTGCCAATGGCTTCATGGAGAAGATGTAGCTCCATGCTACCTTTAGTATTGCGTTTGAATTCTGAAATAAAGTGTGAACTACTTATTCAGCTAGCATTTCCGCTATGCTAAGTTGTAAGGATATTTGTTTTTGGATCATTCGTCTCGTTCTGTAATAAATTTTGACATTGTACTGTGATATTACATCTTATTGAAGAATGTGAGACTTATGTGATCCAAGTCTTTACATTATTCATATGTGCCATTGCTTTCGTAAGCAAGGGCACTACACTCATAGAGTCGGATGGCGGCGACGTTGCTCCGGCTCCATCATCCGGGACAGTGTGGGATCCTGCTGATGGATTCTCCTATAAAGATTTGTGTCAGACGAGTAAGCAATAACAAATGCACTATTGCCGGGTATGACAAACAACTTACCAAGAGTAGGGTGGGTGCTGGCTGTGGAGGAAGAGGAAAAGGAAGAGCGACGGATCTGCTGGCAGCCTCTGCGAACCGAATACGAGTTTGAATTTGCTAGTTGTAACACCATGGTAAGTTGAACAGAAAAGGTGGAACCACTTACCGACATAATCGCCTTGAGTCATCTCTGTTGGCTTGACATATACTCGTGCATGACCGCCAAGCAATCCTGTGCTTCCCGCGCCTTCACCGTTGCCTCCACGATTCTCCTCCTGTTCTCAACTTCAGCCTATGCGAATGAAAACAAATATAACAAGTTTTTGTCGCTATAGTAGGCAAATAAATAATGAAATGATGGTTGAAGAACGACATATATACCTCCATAGCATAGCAGGATGCAACTCCTAGACGTGGGCGACGCTCTCGGGCGTTGATCTCGTCTGGCTAGCACGCATCTGGGAAGCGAGGGAACGCCCGAAGTATCAGCGGAACCACCACGCTAGGCCTTTGTTCCCTTCTCCTATATCAATATAAAACGGTAAATCTTTTGCCGCGTTAAAACTTCAAAAAAAAAAGTAAATATTGCCCAATCTTTTGCAATGCCGAGATCTCACAACAATATGACCAGGCCAGTACAATGGTGTTGTCCGATCAAATAAGTGTACGTGCAGATAGCGATCGTGCCAGGTGCCATATATACTCATGTACTAGTTGAATGCCCATACGTTGCTACGGACATATAAATATATCGTGTGACATCTTATTTTAGAAATCTATTTAGGTTGTATCCCACGCCCCATCTTTGCAAGAAGTGAATGTGTTGTGTTCCTCTCCCATGCTCTGCTGTATCGTCACATTATCTCCCTCTAAATTAAATATCAGAAGAACACATTTCAATTTTGAGAGTAAAGTCACACGATGCATGAATGATGAATCACATTTAAGTCAAGTAATTACAATAGTATGCAATACAATTAATAATTTCAGTGTATAGAAATTGGTCCCTAAAGACAAAGACAATAAAAATATGTGCACTTAAGTGAGCCTATTCCAACAACATACAAGCCTCAAGAGTAAAGTGTTATAAGATAGATTGATCATAATATCTCATTTCAAAAGCTCTATTATGAACCATCATCTATCTTTTTAATATACAAAGTTATTCTACATGCCAAAATGCATCACGTCATATGTTATAAATCGGAACATATTTCCTGTGATACATAGACCCTCTCATGCTATAATGTCATATATACATTAAAGGTCATTCACATTGAACGTCTACATTCTTATGCTTTACAATGCTTACTTATACCAGTGAAGGTGCAGATTAGCACATACATTGTCCTTTATCTGTGTCAGGCAGCTCGTAGGAATTTATTAGACACACCAAAAGTACCATTGGATGTCCTTTCCACAAGTAAGCATCAAATTAGCAATTACTCTGCAACAGTATAAACCGGTTGCTTGATGCAAGTTGGCCCCCCCCCCCCCCCCTCAACCACCATGTACACCATATCTCCTTCGTTATCCATATCCCGCAAAAAAATACCCCAAGTGTAGGTTGTGTGGAATTCTCAATCGTCGCTACAAACAACGACCTTGCTCCAGTCACATATCTCTCCCTGACCTCCCTTCAGTCAACCACCTCCCATCAGTAATTATAAACCCGAACGACATTTACCAAATGGGAACACCTGCTTGGGAATGTGAACGATGGATGGCTTCATTTCTCGCTTCACCCTGCCTCCAGCAAAGACTCCACAACTACCTGATTAGAGCAAGCATAAGCATTCAGTTCATGTCAGATTAGCTCCTTTCAAGTTAGAGCCATCAAAAGCATATTGCCAATGAAAATTAAATGAAGAAAGAAAACCACCAACAGCCCAAAGAATTTCTTCATACTTTTTGCTTGATTAACGCGCTGCATACTAACGAATGAGTCAAAAGTGCAGTAAAAATCCACTTTCAGTAACGGTTTAGCTAGCTTTAGTGTTTCTCCTGCCACAGCTATGCATAACTTTTGTATGACCAATATAAGAGTGTTCTCTGCCATTTCTGAACTCTATACTTTCACTTGAAGAAATTTTAACACTCAGTTTTAGGTATCAAATTGCCCATTATATCTTACTATATCAAATCTGCATAAAAACAAACTTGAAACATCCCTAGCACCTATGGAGGCCTTTTTTCAGCTTGAATGTACTGGGCTAAGAAAATTACTTTTTGAAAACACGTTCCATGTGTTGTGTGAACATCATCTTACATCTCAGTTCCCTTCTCCATAACAATTCGATGTTTGATGAGGATAGAACAACTACTTGTATGAGAGAAAAAAGAAGTTCCAACCAATCTGAACAAAGAAAAACAAACTTACCTCTTGTAGGCTCCTCCAGGCGATCTCCCTCTAATATAGATCGTGCCAATTTTCGTGCAGACTCACACCTTTTCACGCTCTAATTCGTCCTCGCCTCGCGCGCATTCCTCAGCAACTCCGGCTTGCGCTGCACATCTGGCGCCCAGCCGCCAACGCAGGTCACCGTCGCCGTTCCCCACTAAGCGAGACAAAGAGAGGAGGGAGAAACCCTGTACTGCGCTGCACGTAAAAGATCATGCTGAATTTGAACCCTGAAAAAAAAGTAAAACATACTTGAATAATTTGTACAGGATCCCCTAGAGAGATTTGTATTCAAGCCTCCGATATGTAAGAGGGTGGACAGTTTTCGAGTAGTGATGTGATGATCTATTTACCTATCTTGTCACCTGAAGGTAGTGGAGTTGCTGCACTGGGAAAACTACTTTGAAGCCGGTTGTTTTATTGCAACCATGAATTAGCAATTGGTGCAGTGCAGAGCAAGAAAAAACAAAGTGGAGCAGAATTTGCTAGCCCATTGTAGCCGACACAAATTGTAAAGAAATGATTATGAAACAACGTTGTAAAATCCTGAAGCAGATTTAGTTATTCCATGGAATATTAAGATATGGATGATAACTGCAACTCAAATCTGGTTGAATTAAGACAATCACAAATTATCTCACACAATTGAAGATGGTCTTTTATTGGACAATTCAAGATAGTCCCCCATCAAAGATGGACCATATAAACAAACATACACATCAAAGAAACAAAAACTAACTCACAAAAATACCTGCATTTTTTGACTCTCTACTGCTGCTGCGCTAGGATGACGAGGACGACAACCATCAGTAGTCAGCGCCTCCAGGCTAGCGTGAGAAGCGTTCTCGCCACAATGGATAGTAGCCAGTGCTAGCGATGTATAACCGTTCACAAAGCCAGAGAAGCACATCTCTCACCGAGGAGGAGGCCCGACGACCTTATTAGATGATTTGGGCGGTGACGCAAATATTGGAGGTGGCGATACGGCCCTGGGATGGCTACACAATAGTACTATTGGTGGTGGAGTGGTCTTGGAAGGGGAAACACCATTGCAACCTGGAAGGGGAGACGCATTGGTCATGGCGGCAACGTAATGAACATACCTTGTGTTGCTTATACTTCTCTCGAATTGTCGGTAAGTATGGACACTTTCTATTGAGCTGTAATTTATGTATGGCTATGATGCAATCCTTCAGTTCTGACGGCTTGTAGCCTGTCAGTTTCTGCATTTCTTTGTTATGCAACCACATAATCACAGGATAGTTTTAGCCTTGAGAACGTGAAATATCAAAACAATATTCTAAGCTTTGAGAATATATTTCTTCGTTCTTACCCAAGGATTAGTGCATGGTCCAATGGTCAACCTAGCAAGAAAAATTGATGAAACTGCAACCACTGATGGCATGAACCGGAGGCAGCTGTAGTCCAGAAGACTCAGTTCGGCAAGATAGCTACCCAAGAACTCCAGTAACAAATTGGAGCGCTGCAACAAGAAAGCAAGAATAATATCAGACTTCAACGTACATACGAAGCAATGGAGGAAAAATTAAGTCTAACGAATTTGAAGGATTGACAGCGACCTATTTATCTTACGGGTCAGATCTTGTGGAGCGCCTGAAATTAGTGAAAAGGGGGCAATGCACAAAGATCTCGTTAGAGATAGGATGAGAATAGACAGCGGCGTAGCTAGTAACGTCCAACAGATCCTCGCCTCGCCAGGGATCCGGTTGGGCGCCCACGCGCGGAGGTTTTCCTCCGCCATTCGCCTCCTGACGCAATACGTACTGGCCGACTCGCGGAGGCGGCGGCGATGTGGACGCGCACCTGCCCCCGTCCTTGTGCGATGGAGACGGCGGCGGCTGATCGAGTTGGGCGCTGGCGTTGCTCAAGAAAGGCGCGATAGGGCTCGGAGGCACACGGTTGTTCTGGGCCGGTTGACCCATGTTAGCGATGGTGTTCGCGTCGCGCGTGGAGCCGTGGAAGCGAACGTGGAAAACTTTCCACTTTTCACTTTCTCGGTTAAACCTACCTACGAACTCTCATTTAATAGTAAAGATATATCTTCCTATGCATTGCATTTAGTTTTCATTACAGCTCATATCGGCTATACCAACTAAATACGTATGCAAATCAGGAAGGCCAATTATGCTTGCAAGATACATTATGCAACTAAAACCAAGAAACAAACCAACAACAAAAGTTTTCATAATGAGTGCGGCGTGGCAACTATCTACCATATCGATAAACATGCTAATTTTTATCTTATCAAGAGAACGACTACGGGAACCACTAACACCTCAAGAACAAATGACAAACACGTTATCTTATGTTCTGCAGCATCATCTTCTATAACTTGTGATCACTGGACATGTATTTAGTGTCAATCCAATCTAAGTACAGTCTATCGGATTGTTGAAGTCCACTGACGCGGGCACGCGGCGTATCGCCGCGCCTAATCACCTAGTGATCATAGTAAGACGCGCACATCGACGTGCATACATTATGTGTATATTTTATTTGGAATTGAAACATGGATGAGCCCGTTTCCTTTTCATCAAAGCCAGCATGAATGGGAGCAGAGAAGGCAAGCGGCAGCAAAACAGTGCCCTGGGCCCCCGGCGCATATTGCGATGGAATCAATGGCAATCAGGATTTTCAAAAACAAAAAATGGCAATCAGGAATTTACGTAACCAGCTAGGCCTATTTCACCTTCTGATCAAGGTGCCCGGCAGGTGCTGCCGCTTACACGCACGTCTAATCTTAGAAATTCTTTATTTATATAATATTTATTCAAATTAGAAAAATAAAATAAGTTCAATCGAGAGATACAATAATGTACTAGTAGAGACTTAAAAAATATGAACAAATGCAAGCACAAATGCCAAAGGTCAGCAAAAGAATACATATGAGAACATTGATCGCATCTGAGCAATCTATACCTAAAAATACATTGCAGATCAAAATTCAATCTTTCTCATATACATTAGCAATACAAAAACATGCCCAGGAAATACCCTCCTTGCAAATTGTAGCCGCATAAATGAATATATTAGAGAAGGATATTGTAAATCCTAGTACCATGCCAAACATAGTTTATACACTTGAATTGACAATTCTTTAACCCACAGAGAATCATCTATTTTTGTCTGACATTCAATTGTGACTTCTCTTAAATTATCAAAATCATTACAAGGCAAATGTGCTCCTGTTTCCATAGGGGAACCATTCTGTACTCGTATCGACAACTGAACCTACCGGTGGACTAACTGAGTGAATCTCCATATTTTCTTTATTATTGGGTTCTTGCATTGAAAGTTCACATATGGGGAAATTTGGGTGACTGATGATTTTGACGGAAAAGGCAGTCTAGCCTGCTTTTCATTCAATTAGAAGAGTGTACAGAGTACAAAGGTAAAAAAAAAAGTAAAAACACTACAAAAGAGAAAATAGTCTACAGCGAGCTATCTGTAGACTGCAAAAGAATCAAGGGCAACCCTCTAGTCAGGTTCCCTTGGTCTAAACAGCAGGTCCGCAACGTTGGTCTTCCCGACGTCTCTCCAGCATCTAGCTTCTTGTAAGATACCCAAAAAAATGCGGTTCAGAGGTTCCGCTGTATTGTTAAAAATTCTGGCATTTCGTTCTCTCCAAACTGACCACCAAGTTAGATGCACTACAGCGGTCCAGCTTTTCTTCATCGTACAAGGGAGCCGATGATGAGCAGACCAAAGCCAGGCCTCCAAGCTGACATTGTTGGAGGTAGGAACCAGGTAATTAGGCAGTGCAGCTCTGTGCACAATCTTCTGCCAAAGTCGTCTGATTACATGGCAAGAGGTAAGTAGGTGCAATGCGGTTTCAGGCTCGCTGAGGCAGAAAACACAGACTACGTTGTGAGGCCAACCCTTCTTTTGAAGACAGTCAGCGGTGTGGCATTTGCCAAGGATCGCCAGCCAACTGAAGACGCGGCACTTGAGCGGTGCCCCGCTGTTCCAGACAATATCCTTGAAGCACGAGCGAGTGGAGCCTTCAAACTGCATGTCATAGGCTGAAGAGGCACTGTATTTACCATTATTTGTCCAGAGCCAAGTAATCGTGTCCGGCATGTCGTGTCGTAGCTGCACATCATTTAGAACTTCACAAAGGTGAAGGAATTGGTGGAGAGCACTAGAGGAGAGATTCCGTTTGAAATACCTCATCCATTTGTTGCCAGCAATTGCATGTGCAACAGACAAGTTACGCTTGGTACACCATTTGAATAGGTCAGACGCAATGCTTGCAAGGCTGCGGTGTTCGGCAGTCCAGGGATCATGCCAAAAGCTGATCTTTCGCCCATTTCCAAGATTGAACCTGACAGCAGAATTGAACAAGCTTTTCGCACGATCATCGATTCCAATAGGCAGCCCACTCCAAGATTTTTCCGTGTCTGTCCAAGTGAGCCACAACCATCTCACACGCAGGGCGGTGGCCTTTCGCTGCAGATCAGTAATACCAAGCCCTCCAAAAATAGTCGGTCGACAGATTGTATCCCACCTCACAAGACAACGCCCACCCGTAGCCAGCTCGTCGTTGCACCAGAGGAAACCTCGACGCAGCTTATCAACTGCTTTGATTAGCCAGACCGGCGGGTCAATCACTAAGAGCTGGTAGATGTTCATTGCTGATAGCACATGTTTGACAAGGAGTAGCCTAGCATCAAGTGTAAAACCACCCTTGTTCCAACCTTTGACCTTGCTTGCTAGTCTGTCCAGGTAGGGCTGTAGGTCACCTTTGCGAAGCCGCTGATCAGAAAGAGGCAGACCAAGGTATTTGCAAGGAAAACTCTGGATTGGACATTCCAGGATGGCTGCAAGCGCGTCTGTGTCTATGTGCGAGCAGTGGATGGGTATGATGGAGCTTTTCTCAAAATTTGTGAGCAAGCCAGATGCCTCCCCAAAGCATCGCATCAGCAACTTGATAGAGTAGAGCTCCTCTTGATCAGGTTCAGCGAAAATGACTACATCATCCGCATACATGGATATGCGATTCTTGGCAGGGAGAAGTGCATTGGTTTTCAGGGCACCCAGACGGTCAGCAATTGCAAAAATCTCAGCCAAAATGTCAGTGGCAATGACAAAGAGTTGGGGTGACAGCGGGTCCCCTTGCCGCAGTCCACGCCTGTGAAAGATAAACTCAGAAAGTTCCCCATTGACAGTGATTTGAGTGGACGCGGTGAACAGCAGGCAGGCAATCCAGTCTCGCCATTTTTGCCCAAAACCCTTTGCTTCTAGCACCTCGAGCAGGAATTCCCAAGAGAGGGAGTCAAAGGCTTTCTGCAGGTCTAGCTTGACCAAGAGTGCCGGGAATTTCTTTTGTCTGAACAACTTTGTTTGGGCACGAACAAAGACAAAGTTATCATGGATGGCTCTGTCTTTGATGAAAGCACTCTGGCAAGGGTTTACAAGCTCATGCATTCTGGGGCGTAGCCGCAATGCCAAGATTTTGTTGAATAGCTTTGCAAAGAAGTGGATCAAGCTAATGGGTCTGAATTCATTTGGTTTTGTAGCATCAGGGGATTTGGGCAGCAAAATCATAATGGCTGAGTTTAGGAGGTTGAGGTTGCGAGATGTGCAACATTCAAGAGCACCAATAGCACGCATAACATCAAACTTGATGATGTACCAACACTTTTTTAGAAGATGGCAGAGAATCCATCGCTGCCTGGGGCCTTGTCAGAAGGTAAATCCATGATAGCAGACCAAACCTCTTCAGCTGTGATAGTGGCTTCGAGACCAGAAAGGTCAACAGGCTCAATACCAAGGAGAGCAAGGTCGAGAGAGTGATGCCGTGGCCGATCCTCGCCAATAAGTTTGTGGAAAAAATTCCAGACAGCTTCAATTTTGCCCTGTTGGTCCGTATGCACATTGCCATCATAATCAATGCAAGGAATGAAGCTCTTGCGCCTACGTGCATTGTCTTTGGCGTGGAAGAATCTTGTATTGGCGTCCCCTTCTCTCAGCCATTGAATGCGGGAGCGTTGGTGCCACTGAGTCCTCTGGATGGCCTCAATACCTAGCCGGTTCATCTTCAACATGGATCTGAATTGTCTCTCTTCATATGTCAGTTGTCTGATGTCCATTGCCTGATCCAGTTTAAAGATGAGCTCACTGGTGATGGCAGCACGCAGCTCCATGTCGGAGGTGAACTGGGCACTCCATTTGGACAAGGCCTGAGCAGTGGAAGTGAGCTTGACATGCAAATTGATGAAAGGATCCACATGGTACGGAGTGGAATTCCAGGCTGCAAGTACCACATCCAAGAAATCCCCTCTGGAGACCCATGATTGTTCAAACCGAAATCTACGCACATGCTTGAAGCCAGCATCAGAACTGAGCAGAATGGGGCAGTGGTCCGAGACTTCTGATGAAATAGGCTGAAGAATGCAGCCAGGATATGCAGCATCCCACTCCTGGTTGTAAAGGACCCTGTCAAGCTTGACCATGGTGGCAGCTCGCTGTTCGTTGCTCCACGTGTACCTCCTTCCAAGAAGGTATAGGTCTTTGTGAAGGGGTTACGGTGCGGAAAACAATAATTTTCCTAGCGAACGAAACCCTAACTAGCCAGGATCTATCTATCTAGTACATGCGATAACGGTGGTGGAACGGGTTACATTACCTCCATGTAGACCGATAGCGGGGATTACGCTCCCGCACAAGCGTTGACGATGAAGTCGTACGTAGCCGACCTCGAGGTCGCGAAGAACTTGCCACGATGTCGAAGTCGATGACACCGGGGTGTTGACGATGATCTGCGTCGACGGGCGTCGGGCGGAAGAAGGCAGAGCGCCAGCACCGGGGCTGGTGCGCCGGCAGCAGAGGGGAGGGAGGCGCGGCGGCTGCAGGGGGCGAGAAGACGTCGCCCAAGATCCTCAAAAGAGTTGCCTCCGAGCACTCACAAACATACGGAGCTTAGCGACAACTCCTGGTCATTCAGATCCAGCTGAAATCGCAGGAGTAGATCTTATCTGGAATCCCGCAGAGCAACGGCGCTCTGCGGTATAGCTTGGGTGGAGAGAGATCCCCATTTTCTCAGCTCGGCGCGGCTCCAACTTGGGAACCACGAGATCGAGAGAGAAATCGGGAATTAATTGTATTTTCCAATGAATTAAATCAATTAATATGCCTTGCTATATAAAGGGGGAAGGGGGTGTGCAAACTCCCTAGCTCCCCCATGTGGGACTAAACAAAAGGAGAAGGGAGGGGGGGGGGTTCGGCCCCCACATGGGCTGGCCGAACCAGCCAATGGGGCCCACCCCCCTTGGTGGTGCGGCTCCCCCTCTTGGGCCCTCTTAGGGCCCATGTAGGTGGGAGCCCCCTTTTTCCTTTATTTAATTAATATTAAATTAATATAAAAATCCCATTAATTCATAATTAATATATTTATATATAATTCAATATCCCGTGACTCCGAAAACTCTTTCGGACCACCCGAACAACTTTCGGACATTCCTGGAACCATTCCAGACCTCTCCGGAACTCCTTCCGGACCACCGGAACTCTTTCCGGATCATTTCTCTCTCTCCAACAAACTC
Source organism: Poa annua (assembly GCA_026929855.1). Taxonomy (NCBI): domain Eukaryota; kingdom Viridiplantae; phylum Streptophyta; class Magnoliopsida; order Poales; family Poaceae; genus Poa; species Poa annua. Next base: position 60,931,097 of record CM049432.1, read on the forward strand.
CTATAATATTCCAGAACCTATCTCCTAGCGTCGCTAAGACCTTAAGTTTGTTACGCTACGGTTCGAGAACACTCCAGACATGGTCGAGACACTCCGCTCACCAATGATCGTCAGGGATACCTGGAAATATATGACGACCCCTGTGCATTCTACGAATATCGTCGTTGAACCATAAATATGATATTCATTCCCTTTGTCTCTGCGATACTACCTTGTCCGAGATATGATCGTAGACACACCGATGCCTTTGTTGTATCTCGTTACCGACGAAGGTTATTAACTCGTCTGCGATATTACATCTCCATGACCTAGTCATAAGTTGCGCAGCTATATATATAGATGCAATATCACTGAGTGGGCCCAGAGTATCTTTCCATTACAAGAATGAACAAATCCCGCTCTTGATCCTTACGTCTTAATGCTCTTTCGGAATACCCAAGATGGACACCGTTATTGTCATGCTATATAAGACACAACGTTTGATGCTCTCAAAGCATCCCTACGAAGCATTAATAAGTACGGTCTCACGGTCTAAGGAATAAGCTATCATACTCTTATCTATTGCAAATGACAAATATCGTAATACGATCTTATTGCAATACTTTGCGTATGTCCACCACCTTATTCAACTAACAAGATGACCCCATTGTCAACCGACGTCATTGTCCTTGATCGGGAATCTCGATCAACTGTTGCCCAATGGACTAGCTCATATAGAGGCTTGCTAGGGACCTGGTTGTCTATGTATCACACGTGTATTAATAATTCCGATTAATACAGTTATAGCATAATACACAAACCTATTATAAACTTATGAGATAATGCAATAAATACTACTTATTTATTTGCCTCTAGGGCATATCTCCTTCAGTCTCCCACTTGCACTAGAGTACAAATAAACTAGCTGCATTTTACTTTATCAGAATCCCTTATCAAATAAGAATCATTTGATAATGCTTGCTTGTGGAAGAGTGTTACTGCACAATCCATGATTGTACATGCTTTTGCGATTCACTGACATCAACTTGCTTGATATCACCATGCTGTCTAACAACATATATGCAAATATCGTAACTAAGTGAGACTCCTGTTTCCCAGCGCTTACTCTGATTATACTAACCAGATAACTTCCCTGAAAAACGCACTCAGTCATACAGAGTCCCTTGTAACAATTACAAACTCGCGATATCTACAAACTTTCACACCAATGTAGAAAACTTGACATTCGAATGTCAATCCTTTAACTAACGCACTTCTACTTCCAGTAAATTCCAAATTTACTTTTATAACTGCTCTTCTTCCAAGAACATCGGTTATATTTCATCGAGCAGACAATATGGTTTTTGTATGATGTCTAATATTACATAATAGACCCACATGTCATACAACCATCACTTTCATGCATCATTACTCCTAATGATCAATTGGATTCCAAAGGACCATCCTTTTGATTCTAATCTGACTCCTCAGATATAATCCAAAACAACTCGACTAACTATTTTAAAATTCCCGTTCTATTTCAAAATAGACACTGACTTTCAAATAGTTTCACAACTTCATCCTTCTTATCTATTCTACTGGTACAATTTCACAATGTGTCATTTACACAAGATGAATTCGGCTCCCACTCAAATTATGTCTCCACATATTTGAGAACACACGCTCCCACTAAAAAACGTGTCATCCACATATTTGAGTTTCTGAGCTCCCACTCAAAAATATGTTCTTCACATATTTCACCTGAGTGAACTAACTATGACTCCCACTTAAATTGACATTTTGGTCAAGCCAAAATCATTGATCTACTATCAATTCGAATTAAATACAAACTACAACATTACATTAATACAAATCCCTCAGACTTCAAGCATGTCTACATAAATGTAGTCAACAAATTTGATCTTGTCCAAGACACATTTCTTGACAAGACATGCTATCGCGTCTTTCTTATAGTTACATTTCTCATATAACACCTTATATGACGATTAAACAATCTTATTCCTCTAATAAGAATTGCAGCAACAATTACTCTCTTAATCCTTTCAAATGCAACTTTGGATTTCCAGGCTCAAAAGCCTTTGTTCGTATTCCGATATTTTCTCAACTTTCTTTATATTCATAAAGTGCACCTTGATTTGTCAACAAGATCCGAAACATTTAATACAGTGCGGTGTCCTGACAGCAATATTAAATATAACAGCACTTCATTTAGAAGTTTCTTTCATGAAAACATTATGATCTTTATGAAGAGGATTGCAAGCAGAAAACAATTTTCTAGTCTCCCTCACTCTTAATCACCAAACTTTCATTAGCTGACATATACTCTTTGGAACACCTTCCAACATAAGTCTGACACTTTATTTCAGGCTTCTAATTCCAATCCATAAACCATAATTCGAAAAATCATATTTTCCTCGGAATTATATAGACAACAAACTAAGTTTTGTTTCTATTTGGTTTTGGAATACACTCTCATCCAATGCGAGCAATCTACAAAGAACCACTCATGTATATTCCGAATTATCGCATAATCATATACATGTCGACACTACTGTCGATCCTACGAGTTCTCGTTGAGAAAAATATCTATTTTCTAAAGTGGACATCGACTATAATGTTTCGAACATATTAGGAGATTCTAAGACTGATTCTGACAGACCACACTTTATTTAAAATAGAGCATAATTATAATTCCCCACATATCACCATATATGACATTATAATATTGTGAAACGAATTTCCACAAGTCTTTTGTGTTGAAACCATAATTCAAAAAATATTGTCCTTTGATCGAATCTTGTGAATACAATATTCACTAATCTTTCTTCTGAAAAACCCCATTTGATCTATTATCAAATTAATTTCAGACTCCATAATTTATCGGGCAAATACTCCTATTTACCAAAATCATGGAAGAATTCAACACCATTGATTAATCATTAAAAATGACTCTCAATCAATTTCCTCTAGTATTGCAACTTCAATACTGCATTTCAAACTTTAATCAATTTTGGCACTCGAAATACTTAAATGGACCAAAAATATCCATTACTTCTTTCATTGCCTTTATGACTAAATTCGATGGTGTTTGTTCTTTGGACACATAATTTTATCATTCCTGCTATTATAAATGTATATCATACGCATAATGTAATTGAGATGTGATGCAAATTACTCATAACATGAAACAACTGCTTTGTTCCATAACATAAAACAACTGATGTGTTCTATATGAATAATTATGTCTTGTAACATTCAAGACACCAAACTAGATCACATTCTCACTATTATAAAATGTCTTATCAAAAACTATTGATGATAACTAATATGATATCTCGAGGGCGTGAGCACTACTGGCCATTAACTTGCCATCACTTGTGCACTGTCACGTCACCCTTCGCCACATACTTGTGATAATCAGCGACTGTTTCACAAACAGAACAATTATCAAACACTTTTTATCAAGTATGAGAAGAATACATTTATATCTTCGTATATCAAATATACCCATAGCGTCGAAGAACTCTTCTTCGATGAATCAACTTTTAGAGATTTGAACTTGTTCACGAACGTGAAGAAGCTCACCGTGTCTCTATAGCATATTCACGCACATGCTATTCACAGCTAGGAGGTAAAGCACAATCTCTATTGCACTAGAGTTCGCTATCTAGAAATCGTAGATATTCGTAAGCCTGAAGTAGATGTCACACAACTTCTTCAACTGAGTCTCCAGACAGGTATGCTCCCCATGTGAATGGTCCGGAACTTTCTAAGCTGTCTGAACTGCTCAAGACTCAATTCATCTTTGAAGTGACCTCTGATCGCATCAATCACGACATATGGCTCCATGTGTTGAAACAACTTTCAACTCAGGTGCTAGGCACACGCTCATGACGATCGTCACTTCCATGAACATGTCATGATGCTTACGGAACTCATCATCTTCCTCCTTGCTATCAGAATCATCTGGTCTAACTTCTAACTAATGTTCTAGGACATATAGGATGTTTGTTGTGTTTGGAGAATGTTTTAAAAACCCTTGTACCATCTGATGAAGTTGGACCCGTCGGCTTCCAAGGTAGAATCCGAGCTCTTGAAGAAGTAACCGAAGCGTAGTTCCGTAGTCTCCAGATGTGATCGCAAAAGAGGTAAGATAAGTTTATAATATATATGTGAGTTTTACTTTTATAATCTCATTATCAAAAACACACCACACCAAGATTATTATCCCTAAAAATAATAATGGCGATGACACGACCCCCATCCACTACACCACCCCCGATCATCACGGCCGGCAGCACAGCTTCAAAGGTGGAAATAAAATGTCGATCATAACAACTCTATGACTCGTGCTCGATCTTTCGATCTTCCCGTGTTCCGAGGCCATACCTCTGAGTATGCTAGGCTCGCCAATCAAACCTCGAAGACCCTGCGCGTGCAACATGGCTTACACCCACTGTATGCGAACGACGAGATGTGTGACACCCGATCATCACGGCCTGCCTCATAACGTAGAAATTTCTTGGTGGTGCGCAACGAGGGAGAACACAATTTTGGTATTTGTTAGGGATCATCCTATTTATGACGCTACCGTTGTATATCTAGCATATAAGCAATCAATAGGATGCACACACAACAGCACACAATAATGATGCAATGAAGTGCGATGTGACATAGTCGATGCGCCTGGACCTTCATGGCGCCATGTGCCTGGCCCCCGGCGCCCTGACATGGCTCCGAGTCTACAGAGCCCTCCATTGCCTCCGACAGTACGAGTAATATCAAAACTTACCGTAACCATGTCACATAAAATAACGCCTCTGCAAAACAAAGTTAGACGCCTCTAGCTTTATTTAGTTTTGCAAGTTTTACGTGGCATATAGGCTTATTCGTGAGAGAATCGCTTCCCTACCTACGAACTTTGTACCACAACGTCGATCGTATAATTGCATGTTTAAGCATCCCTTTCGGGCCCTCCATTGAAAATGCTTTGCCGACTAGAGAGAGAGAAACAGACACCCGCCAGCCACAGATACGGTGCAAGCCGTATGCCAGTAGTGGAACCAGTCTCGCGTAAGCGTACGCGTAAAGTCGGTCCGGGCCGCTTCATCAACTCAATACCGAAGGCATCGCAAGTGCACGCTAGAGGGTAGCAAATATAAGAAAGACGCCCTCATTAAACATGAGTTCTAACCGTACCAGCAGTACTACGCATAGATCGGCTCTGATACCACTGAAGGGGTTACGGTGCGGAAAACAATAATTTTTCTAGCGAACGAAACCCTAACTAGCCAGGATCTATCTATCTAGTACATGCGATAACGGTGGCGGAACGGGTTACATTACCTCCATGTAGACCGATAGCGGGGATTACGCTCCCGCACAAGCGTTGACGATGAAGTCGTACGTAGCCGACCTCGAGGTCGCGAAGAACTTGCCGCGATGTCGAAGTCGATGACGCCGGGGTGTTGACGATGATCTGCGTCGACGGGCGTCGGGCGGAAGAAGGCAGAGCACCAGCACCTGGGCTGGTGCGCCGGCAGCAGAGGGGAGGGAGGCGCGGCGGCTGCAGGGGGCGAGACGACGTCGCCCAAGCTCCTCAAAAGAGTTGCCTCCAAGCACTCACAAACATACGGAGCTTAGCGACAACTCCCGGACATTCAGATCCAGCTGAAATCGTAGGAGTAGATCTTATCTGGAATCCCGCAGAGCAACGGCGCTCTGCGGTATAGCTTGGGTGGAGAGAGATCCCCCTTTTCTCAGCTCGGCGCGGCTCCAACTTGGGAACCACGAGATCGAGAGAGAAATCGGGAATTAATTGTATTTTCCAATGAATTAAATCAATTAATATGCCTTGCTATATAAAAGGGGAAGGGGGTGTGCAAACTCCCTAGCTCCCCCATGTGGGACTAAACAAAAGGAGAAGGTGGGGGGGGGGGGGTTCGGCCCCCACATGGGCTGGCCGAACCAGCCAATGGGGCCCAACCCCCTTGGTGGTGCGGCTCCCCCTCTTGGGCCCTCTTAGAGCCCATGTAGGTGGGAGCCCCCTTTTTCCTTTATTTAATTAATATTAAATTAATATAAAAATCCCATTAATTCATAATTAATATATTTATATATAATTCAATATCCCGTGACTCCAAAAACTCTTTCGGACCACCCGAACAACTTTCGGACATTCCTGGAACCATTCCAGACCTCTCCGGAACTCCTTCCGGACCACCAGAACTCTTTCCGAATCATTTCTCTCTCTCCAACAAACTCCTATAATATTCCAGAACCTATTTCCTAGCGTTGCTAAGACCTTAAGTTTGTTACGCTACGGTTCGAGAACACTCCAGACATGGTCGAGACACTCCGCTCACCAATGATCGTCAGGGATACCTAGAAGTATATGACGACCCATGTGCATTCTACGAATATCGTCGTTGAACCATAAATATGATATTCATTCCCTTTGTCTCTGCGATACTACCTTGTCCGAGATATGATCGTAGACACACCGATGCCTTTGTTGTATCTCGTTACCGACGAAGGTTATTAACTCGTCTGCGATATTACATCTACATGACCTAGTCATAAGCTGCGCAGCTATACATATAGATGCAATATCACCGAGTGGGACCAGAGTATCTTTCCATTACAAGAATGAACAAATTCCGCTCTTGATCCTTACGTCTTAATGCTCTTTCGGAATACCCAAGATGGACACCGTTATTGTAATGCTATATATGACACAACGTTTGATGCTCTCAAAGCATCCCTACGAAGCATTAATAAGTACGGTCTCACGGTCTAAGCAATAAGCTATCATACTCTTATCTATTGCAAATGACAAACATCGTAATACGATCTTATTGCAATACTTTGCGTATGTCCACCACCTTATTCAACTAACAAGATGACCCCATTGTCAACCGACGTCATTGTCCTTGATCGGAAATCTCGATCAACTGTTGCCCAATGGACTAGCTCATATAGAGTTTTGATAGGGACCTGGTTGTCTATGTATCACACGTGTATTAATAATTCCGATTAATACAGTTATAGCATAATACACAAACCTATTATAAACTTATGAGATAATGCAATAAATACTACTTATTTATTTGCCTCATGGGCATATCTCCTTCACTTTGAGCTGTAGATCATTGATGAACTTGCGAAACTTGGCCATATTTCTCCTGTTCAAGTTCATGTTATTCTTGTCACTGGCTTTAACAATCATGTTGAAATCTCCGGCAATAATGGTTGCGGTTGCTTGCGGAAGATCAAAAACAATCCTTGCTTGTAGCTCTTGGAGGAAAAGAACCTTGTCCGGGTCTGATTGAGGTCCGTAAACAGCTAGCAGGTTCAAATTATTGTTGGAGCTAGGTAGCAAACCATGAACAGCAACAGACCAAGGGGATAGCAATCTTATTGTACACTGAAATTCAGCCGGAATCCAAGCAACAAGGATGCCACCACGGGTACCATCAGCAGGAGCATAACAAAAATCAGAGAATTGTGGCCCACAACATTGCTTAACGATGTTTATATCAATCACTTGCAGCTTGGTTTCTTGAAGACAAATAACAGAAACATTGTGTTTCCTGATAACAACATACACAACACTTCTACGAGCAAGATCGTTGAGACCTCTAACATTTCATATCAGGAAGTTGCAATTCATTGACTAACGGGGTCGACGCACAAAGCAAACAGAGCAGGCGCAGACTTACTGCACAGGGGGAACCAGCTGCTCCGTTGCCGTCGTGGCCCTGCACCGCCCACGAGCTCCCTTGGCGAGGATGGTGAGGTTGTCCATCTGGGTTCTGGAGATTGGCGAGTCCAGCGCCGCCTGGTATTGCTCGAGTGTGTCGTCGTCAGATTCTTCCCCTTTCTCGGCGATGGCGAGGCCGCGCTTGGAGACAATGAGTTTGCGCGCCGCGCGCAAGGTCATGTTGCCGCCGCCCGTCACCGCCTGCTTGCGGTTCTGCAGACGGTGGCTCCGGCGGGAGGCGGTCGTCTGCTTGTTCCTCGAGCGCCGCGGCGGCCCTGGTGGCGTGTGCTGTGAGCTTGGGGTAGGGATGATGCCGGGCGTGACGGGCTGCACAAGTCTTGATAGCAAGTTGGAGGTGGATATGCGGGCTGGGCCTTGGGCAGCAAGCCCATGAGGCGGGGATAGTGCTGCGTACAGGTCAGAAGTGTTGAGTAGGGATTGGGTGCCCAGAGCTGGCCCGTTAATGTTTTGCTGGAGACAGCTTTGCACTGGTGTACACAAGCCCTCAGTCTCTTGTTCGTCAGCAACGCCGCGGAGCTGGAGCACGCGGCTACAGTCTTCACTACACTCAGATGGCTGCAAAGTGTGGGCCTCCGTGGCAGCAGGCTCCTTGTCCACCAGACGGTCGGGCGCAGCGTAGGAGGGCTGCAGGACATGCATTCCTTGCCCCAACGAACCCGAAATGCGAAGTTGCAGTGCTTCCGCAAGAACGGCGACATGGTCTGTGTCCCCGTGCAGTTGCTCGTTCGGGGAGTGGGGTGGCATTGGCTGCAGGAGAGTGTTGACCACGAGTGTAGCAGCTGATGCGGTTCCATGTGCCGGCGTCTCGGCAAACTGTGTGTCGTGCGTCCTTGATGTCACGGCGTCGGGCACGCCGTTAGGGCTCGGAGCGGCCGTCACCGCTGCACTGCCGGCGAGAGGCGGAGCAGCAAGAGACACGAAAAGCATGTCCGGCGAGGCGATACCCTGGTGACCACCGCAGCCACGCTGGCGGCGCGGGCGGTGCTGGCCGGCGGCCGCACCCGAGGAGGTGGCCTCCAAGCGCTGGTGCCAAACATCATCTGCCAAACTATGCGTCCACGGGTGCACCTGCTCCTCCTCCAGCATGTCGTCATTGTTGTCATCATCGAAGCCGTCGCCGCCATGATCACTCCGGCGAGCACGTGCAGCAGGGGTCGGCCTGACGAAGGTCGACGAGTCGAGGTGGACGAGCGCGGTCGTGCTGAGCACCCTTGGAGGCCGCTCGGAGAGGTGGGCCTTGTGGCAGCTTTGCGTCGGCGTGCCCGCACCTGGGGTCGCATCATCGTTGGAGGAGAACCCCGGTGGCAAGACGACATGGGAGAGCGTGTCGGCGTAGTGTGCGGGCTCGTGGAGGTCGATGATGGCCTCAGTAGGGACGTCCTCAAGGCGCTCGACCCAGGCCTCGACAACGTAGTAGGAGAGGTCGAGCTTATCGAGGGTCTCGCCGGCCACCGTGTGGATGAGGCAGCCGGGGAGGGCACGCTGCACGGTCGAAAGTGTCCAGGCCTGCGGTGCGAGCTGCTCAATGAAGAGGCGCACATTGTACCTATACTTTTTCAGCGTGGCGAAGGTGAGGCGGTTCCAGCGCTTGATGAGGATGGGTGTCCCGCTGATGTGAAAGATGGAGCGTGAGGCGACCATGTCAAAGCAGCGTGCGTCGACGAAGCGGGCGAAGAACAGCCCTGGCTGCCGGAGTGAAATCTGCACGGCATCAGCATGTAGGTCTGGGAAATCTTGCAGCAAACCTTCATGAACATGCCCTGGTGCCAGGCGAGGCTGGGAGCCAACCACGACGAAGACAAGCGCATAACGGCGCAACACCATCTCCTCCGCCGCCGTCTCCTGAGTCAGCTCCAACGCCACCTTGGTACGCAGAGCCCGCCGCACAAAGCCAAACTCGCCAGCCATGGTAGGGAATGGATCGGAAGCGGGAGGAGGTGGAGGCGGCGGCGGGGTGGAGGTGTCGGTGGTGGGTGTGGTAGGTGGGGAGTTGGCGGCGAAGGCAAGGCGAGTGTGGACCGGTTGGCGAGTGAGGTCCGGGTGCCCGGGCGGGAAGGTTAGACGCGAGCGTACAGCCGGCTTTGGAGAGCGGCGGCGGTGCGGGGGAAGAGGTGGGAGGGGCACGCGCGGAAGGTGTCGAGTAGAGCACTTCTTGGCGGGGTGGCCGGCGTCGAGGCAGTGGATACAGCGTGCTTCGTTGGTGCAGTGCCGGACGATGTGTTCCGAAGAGAAGCACCGGAAGCAGCGGCCGTAGAGCTCTTGTTTGAAGGCCTCCGCAGCTGAGAGCCATTGGCCGTCATTAATGGCTCCCTCCAGAGACGGCAAAGGAGCGGGGCGACGACCGCGCTTGTTCCGGACCTCATGCCATTCCGATGAAACAGCATCCTCCAACACATTCGGGTTGACCACAATGCTCCGGATCGTAGGCCGTGCGGGATGGGCATCTGTGGCCGGCGCAGGCGCGGCAGGAGGCATTGAAGGAGGCGGTGGCTGGCGGGCTGCCATGTCGGCATAGGAGGGGGAGGCATTGAAAGCTTGAAGCTGGGGTGGCTGGCGCTGAGAGGTGAAGGCGGTCTGCAGAGCCAGGGGAGCTAGGGGAGCCGCGGCAGGCGGTGGTCCGTGGCGAGGTGCGGCGGGCTACGGTCATGGCAACGGAGGGGGTGCGCCGTGGCCGAGGTGGCCACCGGCGATGAGGGGTGGGAAATTCTTTGGTGTAGGGGTCTTCAGATAGGAATAGATTGCTCATGGAACATGGTGACTGATGATTACTCACCAATTATATCCCGTCACCCTGAAAACACTGAAAGTACCAGTACATTACATGCATGATTAAATTACCATATGAAAATTAGAAGAGTGTATCATGTACGATAGGAACAATGTACCATGTCCAGTTTCTATAGCTCTTTCCGTACCCTGTAATCAGTATTGAGAGATTTATTGGCATGTACAGGGATAACAACAAGACCAAAATTTCAACAAAAAAAAGATTTGTTACCGTGTCTGTCCCCATTCTAGAATGTCAGTATCATGTTCTGTTCACACTAACATTAAGAATTTGTTGGTTGTGCATTTTCATATGGAAATCAATTATTACATATGCGACTTATCTTTACTATTAAATGGGAGTTCAACGTACGTACGTCGGACTCCTTTCGTCTGCCAGGCCACGCTCGTCGAACGAAGGCCCATCTAACGCGTTTGGCCCAACTCCCCCCGAGACCTCCCAAGTCCCAACCCTCCCCTTCCTCTACGTCTCCAGCCGCAGCGCGACAGATCGTGCTGCTGGCCTTCCACGGCGGCGTTGCAGCCACGGTCACCACCTACACCAACCTCTCTCTGAGGCGCACATCCAGCTGCCCAGCTCCCTCTCTGCAGCTACCTCCGTGTGAGCCTCCGCGACACCTGCCGGATATCTGCAGCACCACCCTCCCTCGAAATCTTGGGCTCTCGGTCAATCTCCTGAAACAACTCCCGCAGCCTCGCCATCAACATCTTCTTGGTCGCTGGCCGTTCCGGATCGAATCAGCCGCAAGCTCACTACACCGTCCTCCGCTCCTGCTCTTCTCACAAGGGTGAGCCATGAGCAGCAACTCCTAACCATTCTCTTCCTCCCCATGTTCAGACAGAAAAAATTCAGACATGGAAGATGCGTTAGCAATTTGTGCTTCTTTTAGAACTTGTTTGGTGAAGCAGCCACAATGGCACTGATTGAATGCAACAACGGAATGATTCATCAGTCTCTAAGGTGTGGCATGTTCGCTAATAATCATCAGCCACTAAGGCGTGATGTGTTCGCTAATAATCATACATCGAAACATTATTTTCAGAAATAGAATGTGTTAATGATTTACCCATTGACCATTATATATCTTTTAGGGAAACTATGTACTGTAGCATATTATCAGGTTTGAGAAAATTGGAGCACTCCAAGGATACATGCATGCTATTTTCATGGAAAACAAGTGTAGATAATTTGATATGATTGCTTGAACGAGTGTGATTTGTTTCCTTGCAAATCTGAACTGAATGTAATATATTTTTCCTGTGCAGATGCAAGCTCAGGAGGTCCAAACTCGGTAGGTCCAGGAGGTCCAAGCTCGAGAGAGCCTCGTAAGTCTGGTTGTTTAGTAAAATAGTGTTGTTGCCTCTGTTTCTATTGAATTGCTATTGCAATCATAATTTATTTGGATGAAGTCGTCTACAGATAGCAATGAGGCAAATGATCTGTTGTAATAAAAATATCAACTATGGCTATCAGCCTAGCAAGCCAGCCAGCGGCACTTCCCTAGCCCCCAGCTAGCCTCCAGCGCCACTACGCATCGACATGAAGAAACCCATGGTCTGAACTCGCTAGCCTTCATTGTTTAGTCTTGAAGTTGACTCACGCTTCAATATATGGACAATCCTCCTGTATATTTTCAGATACCTCTAATTTGCTGAAAGTCTTGAAAATGCAGTATATTTGTAACAACCAAGCAGTCATTTTCCAGCTATTTGGATATATATATAGATGTACGTTTCAGACTTTCAGTTTAAGCACCTTGATTTTTTTTAATAGAGAAAATGAAAATGACATTTGCGTTTTATTAAATTGAACATGTAGAGAGTGTCGACCACCTCCTAGGAGGCAAGTTTACATGGTATTACAGGGAAATTAGTGGACGTCCCAGGTCTGCGGGATGATCGCACTAAGCCCTAACACGCCGGCTCTGTCCCAAAGGGTAGCTTCCTCTTTGATTTTCGCTGTCAGGTTTGGTATTGAGGGATGGGCTCTGTCGAAGACCCAGTCATTGCGGTGCTTCCAGAGCATCCAGGGGATGAGCAGGGTCGTGGTTTGTAGTCCTTTGTGCATGAGCTTGGGTGTTCTTTGCCTCGTGGTTTGCCAGTCGAGCAGCGTCTCTTCGTTATCGGGTGGGCGGCAAGACAACCGAAGCCAGGAGAGGACCTCGTGCCTAGAGAAGGGGCAGTCTAGCAAGAGGTGGCGCATCATCTCTGGTTCCTGGTCATAGAGGGAGCAGCGTGCAGGGTGATCGAGGTCACAGCGGGCGAGGCGATCTACGGTCCATCATCGGTCGAGGAGCGCGAGGCATATGAAGAACTTGACGCTGGGGGGAGGGGGGAGCCCAGCACTTCTGATTCAGCTTTCTAGGAGTCGGAGGTGATGGATCCCTGGAAGGTGGATAGGTAGGCAGATTGGGCTGTGTACTCGCCATCCACGTCCAGATCAGTCGGTATGGTTCTTTTAGGATTCTACTACTTTTAAGATTTCAGTATAGTAGAGAGTTGAGAGCGTATGTCTGTTTCACAGGAGCGTTGTTGCTAATCCATATGTTAGCGGGTGACGAGGCAATGTTGGTAGCGTAGACATGGGAGAGAACTATGACAAGAACCTGGAAAAGAGGATGCTGATGGAAGGTAAAGCGAAGGGACCAGTGATGTCGTTGAGGTCTTGAAGAACCCCACAACTATGAGGAAACATAATATCAAGGTATAAATCTGAGGTTTCTTGCTTAATGCCTTTCTTCGTGTGAATTCCGCTCTCTAAATTTCATTTTTCTTTGGACGTCTCTCAATACGAGTAATAGTCACCACTGAGTTACTTATTGATTCCCAAATTTCTGTTCCGTGTGATTCCTTTGAGATCATGGATGATTGATCTTGCAATCTTATTTGTTTGAATTGTTTGAAGTCGGACATATGTACTTTTACCTTGTTCCTGTAATTCTCCCATCACCACAGTATAGAGACACTATCAGATCACATCTTCTGATTCTTTAGCGAGTGTCACGTGCACCATCTCTCTACATTGGTCACAATATGTATATCTTTAAGATTATTTGCTTTGCAGATCTTTTTACTTCTTTGTATATTAGAAAAGGATGTGCTCCGTCCTTATCTTGATTCTGGTATAGACGTCAAACCATATCACATTCTATAACTTATCTTAATATTAGTATGTTGCGGCAGCCTATTATCAGCTAGACGCCATATGTATTTATTTAATTTTGACATGGACGCCATATGAATTATTCATACTTGGGAGTTGCTCGGAATTTCTAGATACACTGCCAATTATTGTATGAACACATCCCAGTCGAGGGTTATATTTAAAGTAGATTATTTTCAACTTTCTATTTAAGTATTAATCTTAATTGTTTCCGGTATCATTCAGAATGAAACCGGCAAAGTTCTCACATTGCTACATTCTCGGACATTCTTTATGTTTTATTCAGTTAATATGTAGTTAAGCTCAGAGTTTTTGTACATACAAAGTCATGGTTACTAATCAAGATATTATTTCCGATCTGTCTTGTGACTATAAATTATTAAATGATTTTGGATTGTTTAATATGCCTAGCTTCACACATTCCAATACTGACTTCATGTTTTTCTTTAGATTTTTGTTAACCTTATAACACCAGAAAGTTATGTCCAAAATATTATTATCGATACAAATATTAGCGATACAAATATTATGTTTTTTACTTTGTTTTGAAGCGCTTACATACTTGTGATTTTCTGATCATGGGCCCAGCAGAAAGCCAAGGAGGAAAGGCCCTCCTCAATTAAATCCAGGGAACATCAATGGAGGGCCTACAATGCCTTTTCATGCGGTTACTGTATTCATTTCTTTTCTCACGAAAAAGAGTATTCATCTATATTTGCATTTTGTGGATGGTCTTAATATGATGACATGTGCCCTATCAGTATATTTCTTTCCTATTTATATCCATGGAAACTTGGATAATTTTCTATTAAGGCTTTTATTTATTTATCGAGGTTTACTTGTTTTTAAAGCCTCCACATTATTCAAATAACTGCTTATTTCCGTTCATATCTATGTTGTAATTTCAACACTGAACCATCTTAAATAGGACCATTGTGATTTATTTTTAATTAATAGATCCATGTCTTGATGGGACCAGATTTAACAGATCTTACTGCTCTTAGAAGCCGACAAAACGCGGGGACGGTGGAAGCACATCGCCAGTTACTATAGAGGTGGCACCGGGGATTGCAGGAGACTGTCTAGATGAAACCTAGAGATGGCAGCTGATTGTGATTCTATGCGAAATTGGTTTTTGTGCAAAGGGTTAATATTTCGTTATGAAAGTTGCTCTTTATTCCTTGTATAAATTCTTTGTCGGAATTCTCTTTCAATTACTCTGTCATATTCCACATAAGATAAAAAAAATGGTTGTCTTGTTTTTGTTCAAATTCAGTCCACAGAATCAACCAAACAAGGAGCAATTAGTTAAGCATGAATCTCTGAACTTGCACATTATGGTTTCTTTGTAGTGTACTCGTTCTGTTTTAATTTATTGTTCCACCTTGATATTTAAAATTCACATAAGTATAGTTCCAAACAGATGCAATTACTGTAATTACATAGTCGTCATCATTAATTTGTCTTGCAGTAAGAAACAAGGGTCTAATCTAAGAAAGCTAAAGTAGCATTGCAGGACATCTCATAGGCTACCAACTGGTGGCTCTAAATCTATGTGAATAGACATTGAAATTAAAAACTCACATGTGTGAAAAGTGTCCATTTTGTTTTTTGCCTTGTTGTGACGCTATTCATTCATGCTAAATTTGATTTTTTGTTTCTCAATGCTAGATAATTGTCTTATCTTTGTTTAAATGGTAGCATGGTGGCTTGTAAGTTAGGATATCACTAGATACTCTCTTCAAAGACATAGTGGTGGGAGACTTTTGTCACAATGTTATTAAAATGTGCACAGTCATGTTTGATTCGTGAAAATTAGCCATGCTTTTGATCCATTCATCTCTTCACCCGTAGCAACGCATGGGCATTCAACTAGTGTATGTAGTATTGGTGCTTCAGAAATGACTTCATATCAAAGGATTTCAACCAAACAATTACAAAACTTAATGATTTTATTTTACACAGACAAATCCTAGTACTTCTATAAAAATCAAAATCGAGAGTTAAGAAACAATAAGTAGAAGATATGTATCTACACTGGACCAACTGAATCGTGATACAATACATTCAAGTGATTTTAATACAATACACTCGACCAACTGGTAGAAGATCTATCAGTTCATCTTAAAACAATTAAGCAGCAAAAAAGTGATGAGATGCCATAGTAGTACTCATAAAGGCTTATGAATTAGTGCCACGGTTTATACCTCCTGTTCCTCGCCGACTAAAGCTTCAGTGTAACCTTATCTATACTTCTTATAAACTAAAACCCCACTAACATATGATTCTATCTCAACATGCAAGCCATCCACATCACTTCTTCTTTTAGCCAACCAATTATCCACATCATCTCACAAAAACTAATTACTTATTGTCCATCTCTACATGGAAGTATCCACATCATTTTTTTCTTTAGCCATTAAATTAGCCACATCATCTTTTTATTTTGTGGTTCAATAATAAGACCACACAATTCCTCAATGTAATTACTAAATTAAATCACGTGTTATTCATACATGCATATTTCTATAGTTTGCTTCAGAGTTTATGCGTTTATTTTGTTCTTAGTGATACCCGCTGCAACGCGCGGGGTATCCATCTAGTAAAATAAGAAGATTAAATATCAGTTAAGTAGATGCAAAAATGAAAGTTGCAATGTGAGGACACGATCAATTGGTAGAAATAGAAAAATTTCCTCACCATTGATTGGCTACAATATAGGAAAAGGTTTTCACCTCCCAAGTTCAAACTTTGTTTGAAATCGACCCAACAAGGCGGGGCTCGGAGCATAACCACATCAGGAGGGACTCGGGAAAGGCTGGCGGCACTCGGGCAGGGTCGCGGAGATGATGCTCGGGGAAGTCTGTGGCTTGCGAAGCGATGGACGCTCAACTTAGCGGATTCGAGTTCCGCGGGCGGCAGGGTCAGGTTCTTACCTATCACAAACGGATAGCTCTGACGCAGGGCATTGGAGAAGAGGTCAGTAAAGGAGAGAGGCGGAGGGACAGAACCCGGGGCAACCGTGGGTGGCACGATTTCGCCGGCTGAGGTGGAGCGGGTAGGCTGGACGCAGCCGTAGATGGCATTGGTTGCTCGCCGGCCGAAGGCTCAAGCAGCGCTGGCTTTCGTCGTGAGATAGACATATAGTTCTATGCACTAGTAAAATGTCCGTGCGTTGCTACGGGCGGATCACATAGAATTTTATTTGATAGTATGTATTTCGGGGTAGTTTAGCTGATAATCTATCATTATTCATGTAAAAAAAGAAAGATGATAATTGCTGCTGAAGAATGAAGAAACAAGATACTACATTTCCCAATCCAGATCGTAATACCAGGTAATTGCTGATGAAGATACTACATACTACAACCTTGTCTGGAACACAAAAATGTGATTCCCATTCAAATCTCTCAATATATCTTCAACTTGAGTCTCCAACACATAAAACAGTATGAAGCGAGATTAACCTGAGGTGAAGACAATCACTAAATATAGTCTTATATCTTCGGGCATTTAAATCAACTAGATGATACCCCGCACGTTGCGCCGGGATTTTTTAGCGATATATATAACTTAGGCCACGACGTACCAGACAACTTAGACCGTATTATATTGTAGAGATACACGAACACGAACCCGTCTTCGGCTGGTACGTCCCCTGCGGGGCGCTTCGGTGTCGGCGGGTGTCTCGGCCCTTACCAAGATTAACAAATCTGTTGAGAAACTTGGGCCGGTCGTGGGTGGAGAAAGCCCACGCGGTAGACTCTCTAAGTCCACGTTAGGTCAAGTCAATGCTTCACTTTGTACGTTAAGTGGGTCTATCTGTTTATCCCTTACATCTATATAAAGTAAAATATTGTATATACCGTAACACCAGTTTTAGAGATAATAAAGAGAGACTTTGTCTATACCTTGTATCAGTTTACTTTTTATTCGTGTGTGTGCCTCGCGTTTTCGACTACTTACTATACGTTACACACCATCGGAACCGGCCAGCCAGCAGAGATTGAGTAACAAAATCTATCCAAACGTTTTTTTTGTAATTCCTTGAGTTGCGATCTAGAGAGCGTTGGTTAATTTAGACGCTTTAGATATAAATTATCAACACAACTCAACACTTAGACATCTTAGATTTAAACTATCCACATAACTCAACACAAGTTTTCTCTTTTAATAGTAGTGTAGATTTTAGTAGTAGTGTAGATGTATAATTAAAAATCGGTTTTGCTAATTCTCAGGCGACTGAGAATTCCTTAAGTCTCAGTCACCCATAAAAATATGCATCAGTTGCATTTTTCTGATAAAAAAGTGCAATTACACTTTTCTGACAGAAAAGTGCAACTCGTTCCAGTTGCACTTTTTTTAACTGCAGTTGCACTTTTCTGAGGTGATTGAGACTTAAGAAAAAATCAGGCACCTGATACATATGCACTCCCTTAAAAAATAGTAGTCTCTATCTCTATCTCTATCTCTACTATATAATACGGCTTAAGGTGTCCGGTACGTCATTTTCTATACCGATTTTACCCCATGATTTCTGAGATATTACCCACCACTGCCACCGGTAAGTGAAAGAAAAACAAAACGATTCGCCGCCGCCGCGTCCAATCCCGACGACGAGGAGTACATCCCCGTGCAGGGCCATGGAGGCCGACCGCCTCCGCCACTAGCGCCTCTCCAAGCCCGCCGCCCCCTCCTCCACATCCTCTCCCGCCGCCGCCGCTTCCTCCGACGACCAACCCCACCGCCAACGCGTTCGCCCCCGCCGCCAAGCCCAGCCTCCTCGTCACGTCCACACAGCTCAAGCGCGCCGTCCCCGAGGTCACCGCCACTGAGCAGTTCATCCTGCAGGAGAAGGAGATGATAGAGAACCTCTCCGACCGCAAGACGCTCATGTCCGTGCGGGAGCTCGCCAAGGGCATCACCTACACGGCACCGAGCCCATCCGCACCGGCTGGAAGCCGCCCCTGCGCCTCCGCCGCATGCCGCGCGCCAAGGTCGACGAGCTCCGCCGGAAGTGGCACATCCTCGTCGAGGGCGACGAGATCCCGCCCCCGCCTGCGAATTCCGGGACCTCGGGTTCCCCGAGCCCGTACTCTGCATGCTCCGCGAGAAGGGCATCGTGCAGCCCACGCCCATCCAGGTGCAGAGGCTCCCCGTCGTGCTCTCCGGCCGTGACATGGGGGCTCCTGGAAGACGCTCATCTTCGTGATGCCCCTCATCATGGTGGCGCTGCAGGAGGAGATGTTGATGCCGATTGTGCCTGGGGAGGTCCCTGTCGGGATGATCATCTGCCCATCACGAGAGCTGGCCAAGCAGACATGTTGAAGGGAACCTCTTTGTCTTTGAGTGTGACATGGTCCGGCCTGCTATTTACCTGCAAGCTGCGCTCGTCGAGACATTCAGGTGACACACCTTTCATCTTTGTGTATCTCCTCCTACCCATCTGACCTAGCTACTCCGTTTGAGGAGAAGGAGGCCCTAAGCGATGATGTCTTGTCAAACGGTACCAGGGTAAGCAAGGGCACAAGGATCATCTTCTCGCTCTACGCCGCGGGGAGGATCAAAGGAATATGGGGCAAGGATTGCGCGGAATTCAGACCAGAGCGGTGGGTTTCAAAGAGTGGGCGCCTTCGTCACGAGCCGAGCTACAAGTTCCTGGCCTTCAATTCCGGTCCCTGGGGAAGGACCTTGGCCTCAACAACATGAAGATCGCAGCTGCTTCCATCATATACAACTTCAAGGTCGAGCTGGTGGAAGGCCATGCTGTGATGCCTGCGAGCTCTGTGATACGCACACACGGAACGGGATGATGGTTAGTCTTAAGAGAAGGGAGGCAGCTGCTTGATTGCTGATGTCTCTTATTTGTTACTCCCTCTGTTTATTATTACAAGACGTTTTAGATAGTACTATCTAGGTCTAGGTGCATGTGCATGATGATGAACACACATACTAAAAATAGACTAGGTACACACTAAAGTGGGTGAACCTAGAGAAGTGCTAGAACTCTTATATTTCCAGTTGGAGGAAGTAGTTACTTATGCGCATGAACTAGATGCATAATATATGGGTTGGATCGAACAGACTAGAGGTGTGAGACCATCTGTCTGTAGTTTTAAAATTGTCAACGGTTGATTGACACAAATTGTTGAAGTGATTTCTGATTTGTGTGGTTGTATTTTAGCTATTTTCATGTAAAACTGTATCTATTTATTTATAAAGAATATATGCATCTTATTGCACAATATATCACCGAGTATCCGTATATTTTAGTTATTGAGCTATCAATGAGTATGTACTGAAGTATAAATTGAACTTTTTTCGGTTGAAGTGACTTTCCTGGCTTCTCCCTCTTTAACTACTCCATCCATTTTGAATGACCCATCCAAAATGTTATTCATTACCTCAGTTTTATATTTGGTTAGAGGGTTGGGGGATTATTGATTAATGTGAGACACCCGAATTTATAAAAAAAATATCAGATACACACGCCCCAGATTTTCCCCAAAATTCAGATAAATCCAAATTATACCGCTGGATGCAAATGCAACATTAACTATTTCCTCTTGTATGAACATTTCTTTGAAACCGTTAGCATTTTTTTCAAAATAGAAATATTTCTTAAACTACGCAAAAAATTATTATAATCGGTTGAAAAAAATTGTCTACCACATGAACAAATTTTGAACACGTGAACGTATTTGCAAAATTAGGCATACAATGTCCTTCTCTCATATTGCGTTTTAGCCCCTCAAGAAACCGGGAATAAACCCACTGTCTACCTTTAAGCCAACTTACCGGTTAGATTTTTCCTACCTCTGTTTTCTTTTCTTCCACCGAGAACCATCGAAGACCCTCGCCGTCATGCCGCTGATACGCCGCCGTTGAAGGAACGACGCCATCACCGGAAGCTCCTCTTATAAGTCCTCTCCGTTCACGTGCAATTAATCGGAGCCAGGATCACCGCAGGGAACGCCTTCTTACACGATGTCCATGACGAACACTGACGCACGACGCAGTTATTCAATTCCGGCGACGACGGTCTTTCCCAAGCAAGAAGTCGCCGGTCTTCCCAAGCAAGAACGGCTCATCCGTACCCTGACCGTGATATACGCGTCCTATTCCTCCTCTTTCCCTCTCGATTTTGTGATGTATAGGTCGAATCCGTCCATGGTTGCTTCCGCCGTCGGCCATTGCCGAGCCAACGAGCTCCGCTCGAGCACGGTGTTGTTGCCTCCCCCGCTGCCTTTTGCCTCCACGCACACACTGCATCTAACCATGTACATCCGCACCCTCTCCTCTCTTGCACACCCGCCAGGAACCATCAGCTTTCCTGCCGATCTCCGCTCCGTCACCGTCCTCTGCAATTGTGAAGTTCGATTCAGTTTCAGTTAGCATCGTCTTAGATATACTCAGGATATAGAGCAGCGGTTCAGTTATTAACACCGTCAGAGCCGTTGCAGTGTGGCTTTGCTCAACTATTTTCTACCAAGAGACCTGCGTTCGAGTCCATCACAATTCATTGTCTTTTCCCCTCTGTCTTATCTTTATATTTCTTTTTTAATAAAATGTGTAATCTTATATATATCATATCTTTTGTTTTACCAATCTAATTAATACAAAATTTATATGTATTTTCATAATAAAATGTAATGAATATTAATATGGCCCGGCATGTGATTAGATCGGGCACCAGGTACTCGGCAGCTCCCCCATCCACAACCAACCGACGACCACATGTTCCGCCCCTCTCTCTATATGGATAAAAGGAAACAACACCCTTGAACGGTCGGGTACACAGTAGCGGGCACTGGCAGAGCCGTTGCTGTGGTTGCGCTCAACTGCTTTCTACCAAGAGACCTACATTCGAGTCCATCACAATTAGATCGGGCACCAGGTGATCGGCAGCTCCCACATCCACAACCAACCGACGACCACATGTTCCGCCCCTCTCTCTATATGGATAAAAGAAAACGACACCCTTGTACGGTCGTGTACGCAGTAGCGGGCATGGCGCGAACGGGCTGCTAGCACGGCGCTCTGCTTCGCCGGCGCACAAAGAGCAATGGTGCCACCGGTTCTTATCCCGCCCGGATAGCGACAACAATAAGGATCTATTCATGTCTTCTGCCCCTAAAAACCATAGACCACGATGTCCTCCAGCTGCAAGCTGCCGCAGCCATCATCAACCAGGACCTAACCGGTAATGCAGTACGATCGATGGTTAAGTAAAATTTGGATTAAGCTGATTTTTTTTAAATGGTTTTTTCTACCCGTAGCAACGCACGGGTATTTTACTACTTTCTTTACTATTCAATAGGAGTTTAACATACGTACGTCAAGCTGACTTCGGCTGCCATCATTCAATAGGAGTTTAACATACGTACGTCAAGCTGACTTCGGCTGCCATCGTCGCGTAAATGGGCCAGGCCCAACGAAAGCAGGCGCACCGCGCACATGTCTAGAGTACGTACGAGCCAGCGAACTGCCCTCGTCTGCTTCGTCGCCTCGCATCCCATCCTCTCACCCCTCTCGCGATTTGGAGGCGACAATGGCGGCGGCGGGGAGGACGCAGCCGTGAACCCACCCACACGTCCGGAGCTCCCCACCGCCGCCCGACCGCCCTCCCCCAGCCCCCTCCCCGACCTCTCCTGCTCCGTCGCATGCGGGAAACCACCAGCGGATCCCTGCTTCACACTTCGTCTAGCACATCCCTGCTCCTCATCCATCGAGACGCAAACGCCTTCAGCGGCCGACGAAGACGACCAGCTGCAGCAGTTGTCGGGTAGAGGCCTGGCCCTGGTCCTCATATCCTAGCTGTGCAGTCTCGATGTGGTGCTTCCCCTGCTGCGGACTTCGTCAGGTGTGGATAAGCTTTGGGTTCAACTCTATTGTTGGGCGGCTCGCAGCCGTCATCGCTCTGATGCGGTCCTGTGACAAGTACTGTATGGTTGACATCTTGTTTGCTACGGATGATTGAGGACCATAAGCATAGGTAAGCTTGGTGCATGATCTTTTTACTTTGAGACTGGTAGTGTATGACCATATTTGCCACCTTCATGTTTCAATTTTTTAGTCTCTCGGTTCTCTGATTTTTTGCTTTAGCTGAAATCTAAATGATTTTTTCCTATCAAAAGCTTAGGAGCATCTCTCATTGATCGACGAACTTCTCAATTGATTTTATTAAAATCCGATCTAATGTCATCTCAAAATAGTTGTGTGCTCGGTTAGTATTGTGGTTGCAAATGTTCCAAATTATTGTGAAACTGCACTAAAGCTACTATGGTGAAAGTGACAGATTTAAGTTATTGTTTCTACAGTCAAGATCAAGTCTATTTTTTACAGTAATGAGCTATGATATAATGTTCTGATCGGAACTTCAATAATTTCAAGTAATTGTATCACGACATGCAAATCTTTATGTGTTAGTTTTGGCTCCAGGTTTGATCGGAAGTTTTTTAGATTGCACATACAAAAGGGAGTTGGAATCTACCGCTGTTAGACGATTGGAGGTCAGCATATCTCTCTTGGTGATTTACACGGTAAGATGCTTTGTACTTGAAGACAGAACGAACTTGGAGGATTTGTCACATATGGTTTCAGATGCTTCCATTTTCTTGTAGGAGAATAACTGATCTTACAATTGCCTCATCTCTGGATATCGCAAGAGAGTTTTCCTTTTACAACGGGTATGTACTAGAAATACAAAACCATCTTCAGATACTCTCAATAATGTTCATTAACTAGAAGTGGATTATTCACTGACTTAATGAGCCACTGAGTTCAGCGGCCATTTGGTTTCTCGACATGAGAATCAATATGTCAGTCTTGGAGCTCAGCGGCCATTTGGTTCTGAAGAGGAGGAAGGACTATGATGAAAGATCTGAGGCGGCATTATATAGGTTTTGGGTTGAAGTAACCCTGTCTTGCACAGAGTTGCGCCATGAAGTTCTTGGCCAGTGCACGTCCTGGAGAAGAGAGATGAAATTTTTTGAGACACTAATCACTCTAGGGAACCTAAGTTGGTACATATATGGTGTGGACTGTCAATTCAGCATATGTGAATTTATCTCCCGCTGGCATACGATTGGAGGAAACAAATGGTCATTGAACTCGATGGCTCATTAATCAAATTATTTATGATCATAATGTAGAGTTAAGTTTGTATGGACATTTGCTTCCAGTGAATGAATTAGTTTGATCATTGCAACACTTAGAGCTGTTGCCAAGGAATACAACACAGCTAGACATTAGGGATTTGAATGCTTAGTCTATAAGGTTGATATATGAAGATTTGAAGAGATAATTAGCTCCACTTGCAAGAATGTATAGGTCTATAGGATCATAACTAGCATTATCCAATCGCTCACGTCCATGACAATCAGTCTGGTGTGGCAGCTGCAACACATGCATCGTCAAGGTAATTTCACCTGCCCAACTTAACTGACTGTATCATATAGCACGTTATATCAAGTACCAGGATTTCTTCTCCTGTTCTGAACTATAATTCACATCCTAGACTGTGCCTTGAACCCTGTGTGTACTTAATTGATGGAAATGAGCTCCTGAATGGGATGACGAAACTAAGAATTGTTACATGAAGAAACTATGTAGTATTGCGATACTGAGATCGCCTTCTGAAGTCTGGGCAGCAATGGTTTCTTTTTTGCTGTTATCCCCTTTGTGCTTTATATACAGAGGACAATCCAATTAGATTTGAATTTTTAGCTTATTTTCTATTTATATACCGGTTCATAGAAGCTGGCTTGCTAGATGATTGTAGGAAATAAACAAAACTCAAAGGCATGATTTCACTAACCTCCATATGCGCTATTTCCTGCCATGCTAATGATAAGTGTGCTTCTGAAGATCTCATTTATTTTTCATGCTAGCGGCTATCCAGTGGAGGAAGTAACTGTACAATCTGCATAATGGGTGTACTAATAGCATGCGAGATCCTTCGTAAAAAGATCGAGTTCCATGTACCTCCTACTATCCAAAGGGTTGAGGACCGATTTTCTGCCTTGTTGCCTGTGTAAGTTCATTAAGCGTTAAGCGTTATGAAACTCAATTTAGGTCTATTTGATATCATAATCTGATCATGGAATTTTTTATGTGGAAATCCAACTTTTCTTAAATTTTGTGCATAAATGCATGCTCGTGTAGAACAGGGCACAAGTTCTACTGCGCTTCAGCTTTTAGTTCATTTTTGCTTACGAGTAGTGCATGCCGTTTAAAACTACTTTGAAGGCGCAACATACTAAAATTGCAGTTGTGAACATTTTGAAGAAATTTTCCTTAGAAGAATTGTAGGGTAATTATTATAAAAAGTCAAGTTCTTTTTTTTGTTTGATCCACCAATCAAGAGATGAGAAAATACATGGCACTATCTGGTCTATGTATTTTTACATGCTTGATGCTTTTTTTCTTAAATATTTAAGCTATAATACGCACACAACAAATCATGGTTTATTTGCAGGACTATGATTCACATGTTTTTGTTGAGAAGCTTGAAAAATGGACAAATAGATTACAATTACTTGGAGCATCCTACATCCCATGATTTATTGCTTAGACATGAAGAAACAATGGGCTCCTCAGCATGAATTGGTTCCTCTCATCTTGTCTAGGGAAGTTCAGGTAGATTTTGCTTGCATAATAAAAATAGTAAAAATCACATGCCACATTATACTACTATACGAGATTTAGATTTATTCTATATTTACATGAAATTCTATGAAGATCCTATAAATACAAAATCTTGTTGACTTTTTTGTACCTAAATATAAGATGGTTTTGATACTTTTATATCGGCTGCATATGGGTATGGATGTAGAATTCATGTTTTCACTAATTTGTGGTGGCGAAAAATGAAAATGAGAAAATAGAAATGAGAGAGACAGACTTAGTTCAGTTAGAGTGTGTTTGGTAGCCTGTTTCAACTTGGCATAAGTTTCTCAACTGAGACAGGCTGACCTCATACAGGTTGGGCTGAGATTTTGTCGGATGTTCAATGGCTCATATGTGTTGAGCTAGGCTGAGATGGGATGTTGTTTGGTGACTTGTATGCATGCGGACATGCTAAATCATTTCACCATTTCAAATATAATTACAATAATGCTTGTATTATGTGGTTGGATAATTTTAACTTGTAATCTAGAGAAAATATTAGAATTAAAAATATTATATCTCAGTTTTATTTATACGCCTCTAAGTCCAGGAAAAATAATTACAAATAGGTCCAAATTGTTACACAACGGTCTCTGAAAAGAATTTAGAAAAGCAATCAGGTCCTCATGTTTCTTCAAACTTCCATGGCCACAGTGCTCCATCCCGTAGGACCGTCGCCGGCGTACGCGTCGACGGGCGGGCGCAAGGGACCGCCGCCGGCGCTAGGAGGCCTTGTGGAGGCGCGACATGCACCAGAAGGAGGTGGACGTAGGGGTCGCATCCTAGAGCGTCCTCCGGCGGCGCTCGTCAAGTGAGGACCTCGGCGGCCGGTGCTCCTCCGTTACAGCGCGAGGAGGAAGCAGCGTTGGTCCTCCGTGGCTGGCCGAGGAGGCGGCTGTGCTGTTTGAGCCGGGCTCGGGGTGGCGTGGAGCTGGGCTCTGGGCGGGGTGCTTCTCCTCGTTGGCAGCGTGTTGCTGGACTTCGGGCACGTAGGCGCTAAGCTCCGGTGTGGGCCGACACGGGGCGGCGGTCGACTAGGCTCGGCAAGGCAGCATCTCTGCGGCGGTGGGGTGGCGCTGGTCGGCGGCGCTAGAGATGGAGCAAGGAGAGAGTTAAGAGAGTGGGACACGGGGGCAAATGAGAGGGGAATTTGGCCGGGGTGGGGGTCGCACAGCTCGGGTGGGGCCCACGCGTGGGATTTTCTATATCGGCTCGGCCATGCTGAGTTGTGAAGCTCGATTTGAGCTTCTCTGTGGGCATGGCTGAGAGTGGTTTTCTGGATGAGGTAGGCATGACCCATAGCACAAAATCGGGCTACCAAACACATAAAAGTTGGGTGGGTGGAGATAATCTGGAGGCAGCCGAGTTACCAAACACGCCCTTAGAGTTTCAGGGTGCTTCTACTTGGAAACAATGTTTTTGCCAACTTATACATTGCGGATGCATAATGGGAGTTTCGACTTGAACACATATTCATGATAAAGCAAAGTGTAATCTTATTCAACAAGACTAGTTGAATGCCCGTGCGTTGTTACGGGTCTTATTTTGTTTTACCTATAATCTCTACACTATGATTCAAATTTTAGCAGAAAAGAGACCATCACTCAGAACAAGAAAATGGTGAAAGAAGCAGCACCTGCCGCGTCAATTGATAGGTCGTTGATTGATATGTATCAACAATGAGAGTTTTAGGTTTAGAAATAGTAAGAAACTCAAGCAGCTAGTTTTATCCCTTACGTTATGTAATTGTGCTGGGTTTCCCTGGGCAGGCGGGTTCGGCCCTCCCATGTAACGTTTCAAAACTCTCTTCTCTATCAATATAACAGGTAAAGCTTTTGCTCCTTAAAAAAAAAACTCAGGGTAGAGACCGGTAAAATCAGATCTTAACTTGAGGGTGGAGGGCAAGGTTGGGGAAGAGCAAATGTTGGTAGCCCTCCGATAACCTAGTCTACTCATACCGGCGTTTGGCGGTAGAGGGGTCGTGCCCTATGGTGGCTTGGAATAGTGCGGAGAAGGAAGAGGGGTGCCGCATGCATGCGTGGAAACCTAGTGGAGAAGCTTTTTTTAGAAACACAGTACAAACGTAAACGATTATATACACGCGTACACACTCACCTCTATGAACGCGCACACACACCCTACTCCTATGAGCACCTCCGAGAGATTGAACTGGCCGGTCAGGTCTTGAGATTGACGAAGTCACCACAGGCGACGAAAACATCGCCTCCCACTGAAAGAATATTCCGTCTAAATAAGAAACACCAGCGTCAAACCTGGGGTTTGAACTCTGGTGGGTTAGAAATACAACCATCTTTCTAACCATCTTGTTGATCTATAGATCTTTTTAATCTCCAACGTGAGCATGCATGTCGACATAGATCTTTTTATTTCCGGCGTGAGCGTGCTTAGCAGCGCCACCCTGCCATCATTTTATCCCGAGAGGTCTCTTCAGGGTTTGTTTTAATTTCTATAACTGCCATCGGGCAATTTATTAATTAGGGGGGATAACGTTGATTGTACAGCGGCAATCGAGAAAGCAGGTTTTTATCATAGATTACAAGATTTTGTTCTTCAGAAATAGCTGCTTGAGCACAACAGTGATCAGAAGAATTTTCGCTTCTTCTCACATACCTCAACAGAAGCATTTGCACTTCTTCTTACAAACCTCAATTTAAAACTCTAAAAGGATGGCAGGAAGCTACGCATCTCTTGGCAGATATGCCCTCGAACAGACATGTCTCTACAACGGGCAGCCACTGCACGAACATGGGAAGCAACCTCAACTCATTATTTTAAGAGATTTAAGTTCGGAAAGGATATCTACAAAGGCTTAATTACTGGAATAATCATGTGACATATATCTAATTTACTTCCTTATTCAAAGATAGGAGATGGGTAACATCAAGTCCCAATTGCTTGTACAACACTAAGTAAATAATATATTTATCTGGTTTACACATTGGGATAGTGTTACTCTTGTAGCAGCATAGATCGGAGCATAGATCGACTTCCTTGTTAGCAACTACGCCTTTTTTTGAGATACACAGTACAAACGCAGACGCTCAGAAACACACGTACAGACACCTCTATGGCCGCACACACGCAAACCCTATCTCTATGAGCACCTCCGAGAAACTGGTCCGACATATCTTGAGGTTGACTGTAACGCCCCGGGATTTTTTTTCCCAATTAGAAAATTGCTTGTTTTTTTTTGCATCAACATGACATCATCATGCATCATTTGCATTTGTCAATCTTAATTTAAATTGTTGCATTTAAATTTAACTCCATTTACATTCTTTTCCACTTTTAATTTCAAATGCAAACCAAATTAATTTAAATGTGATATTTAAATTCTTTACAAATATTTAAACTAATATATTAAATTGTGTATTTTTCTGAAACTATAATTATCTGCCAAAAGTCTATATAGCTTTTCTTCCTCTATTTTGTTTTAAAACATAAAAAAACATAAAAAGAATAAAAGAAGAAAATATAAAACAGCAGGAAAACAAATAAAACTCACCTGGGTCATTTTATCTCTCCTTGGCCCATCTCTCCTCGAGGCCCAAAAGCCCACCTCCAGTCCACTACCCTTTCTCCCTCCTCCGTACGTACAGAGGCAGAGAGGAGAAAGCGACCTCCTCTCCCTCCATGGCCCCCACCTTCCTCCACCTTTCCCCTCCTACTTAGCCGACCCCCTCCTCTGCCCTAACCCTAGATCGCTCCTACTTCTCCCTGTTGCGTCGTCGCCCCCTTCTTCTCCCATCTCCCCCTCCTCTCACCTCTCTCGGTTTCTATCAACACCGAAACCACCTCGTCGACGAGTTGCCTCCGGCGCCGGCGAGAGTGCTCCTTCGGGCATCGAAGCACCGCAGCGTCGTCGTTGAGCTCCTCCCCGAAGTAATCGTACGGGGAGCCACGGTACGCGTCATCGTCGTCCACTTCGTCCCCGACTCCGGCGGAGCGCGCCGTCGCAATTACCCGCCTCCGGCCGTCCTCGCGCGCGATCGACTCCCCCAACCACCTCCCCGTGAGCGTCTCTCTCCGTCCCCCCTCTTCCCCCTCGTTTTGCTGTAGTTTTTCTCGGTTTGGTCCTCGTCCTTTCTCCGGTTCCCGCCATGGCTGCGCTTGCGAGCTCTGCTCGATCCGCCACGGTTTCGCTTGCCTTACGGTGCCTCCCCTGTGCCCTAGTACACCGCACGCAAGCATCAACACACACGCACGCCCGCACACCCCTCACGCGCGCAGCGCCCGTCGGATCGACGCCGGCGTCGCCGCGTCCGACCTCTGACGAGAGAGAGTTTCTCTAAAACTCTGTTGATTTCAGTTTCGACAGTTTTTTTTAGAAGTTAGGTTGGGTTCAAAACCAAAGTGCCTCCTTTGTTATCACCAACACCCGTCCGGACTTCTGGCTAGCGCAGCCGTGTGTTTCCCTCCGACCGCGAGCGCCCGAGATCGATTCCCGGCCCCGATGAATAAAATGGCCACCTTTTTCTTCTGTTTTTGCTCACTGATAGCGCCCCCCACCAGTCAGTGAATGTGGGTGCAGCGAACCCTAACCGCACCCAGTCAGCGCCCACGTAGCGCTGGGCCCACGCGTCAGTCTCTCCGGCTGGCCACACGCTCGGTACAAAACGCCAGATCCAGATCTGCGCATGAACTTTTGCACTGAGCCCCCTGTTTCTCTACTTTTTCACACAGAAACACTCACAGATAGTTTTCTATCACGAACAGGTCCCTGTAAATTGCAGAAACACCCCTAAACTTAAAATGTTAATAACTTTTAATTTATAACTCCAAATAAAATAATCTTTATATGTTTATTTATCATAAAAATGCAAGGAATTTTAATACGCCATTTGTATGCCATTTTGCATCTGTTATTTTAATTGCTTAGTGTAATTTGTTAATTGCAACTAAATAGTTAAATATGGAATGTTAGGGGTAATAAATATATAATGCCCTATTCCATTTTAATTAATTAGATCACCCATGCCATGTGTTACCATGTTAACCAACATTTCATATTGTTGAGTAGATATATAACTTGCACCTAAATATTAATTGCCGGGGTTGCTTTCCCGCTTAATTTGGATTACCTGCATTGTATTGCATCTTGCCATGCCATGCATCATTCTCGTATGATCATGTTGAATCTTTTACCGTAGTCGTAAATTGCATCTTTTACGCTTTCCAGTGTTTGTTGCTTCTTCGCGGATACTACGTTGAGACGTGTGAGCACCGACAAGATCTGCTTCCATGCGGGATTTCAGGCAAGCAAAGTTTGCTTGTTTACCTATACATTGTCTTTCATTCTTGCCTTTTGATCTATGCTAACCTAGTTCACGATTCTCGAATTGCGATCCCATCACATGTTATCCTGCAGCCCATACAGCTTTATCCTCACATCCTATTACCGTTGCATGTTTATCTGTTAGCCTTGTGAGTCGTAGTGCATGCTTAGAGTTGGTTGTGTGAGTCGTCAGTTGGTCTTTTATTTCATATGCTTAGCTGATAGATTATTCTACCTTAATAAAATGTTGTCTTATATTGGGGTATTATAATTAAAAGATAAGGCACCAGCGGAAGGTCTTGCGAGGTGCTCTGCTAAGTGTCGACTTAGGAACTCAGTTCTTGTCCTCGGATCCAATTTTGAGCGCACTAACCGCTTGTGGGAGGGCCTACGGAGCCCCCCCCGGCTTCGATCTAATTCGCTTCTTATCCAGGGCGCCGCAAGTAGTTAGGGCTTTCCATTTGATGCATGCATATGTTACCTAACGATCTCATGATGATGGAGTAGTCGATTCTCATATAGGGTGGCACGTTCTTAGAGTGCTATGAAGGTCGATCCCACGGGCACTGGACCTGATTAGCCGTGCACACAATCATGATGTTCCCTGGATGGGTTGTAGAGAAGAGATTTGCCGTGTTGAGATGCCCTACCTTATGGCTGCTTTTGGGGTTGATCGAACGAGAACGGGTCCAGTAGTGCACCCCTGCAGGGTATAATCTTAACGATGAGCCGTGTACACGGTTATGGACGACTTGGTGATGATGCTGGCTAATAAGATCATAGACAACTTACACCTCATCATTGTTAATTAATTTGACTAGTAATATAGAATTACCTTCACAATAACTTGTAACTAAAACTGTTCAATGTGTGAGTTTTCCCGAATTGCTTCCTCATACTTGGTTGAGGGGAGGTTAATTCGAGAATGGGTTATGATTGGTGTTAGTTGTAGATGTTTATCTTATGCGCTCTCTTATCCCTCTTTGATTAGACGGAAATTGTAGCGTGTCTCTCTAGGTTGCTAGTGCTGCTGCCGCTAAGTCCACCTCTCCTATATTTTGTGAGATGGTGTAGAAAGTAGGCAACTCGGTTTTGCTTGCCAGGGAGTGCCCTGACCCTCTTTTGGGATGTGCTTTATGTGCAGTCAACAGGTTTGAAGTCTGACGACGTTAGCTTGGGAATCCCTCCGGCTTGGCTGGGCAGGGATATGGCGTCATCGCTTATCTTCAGAACTCTTAGTCCAATTTGCATCTTATCCGTAGTCGAATACTATTTTTTGCTTCCGCTGTTATTTGAATCTTTGTTTTGTATCATTTGTATCTTGACTCGTTCGAGTCGTTGTTGTAATTATATCTTCTATTATATTTGTGGATGTATCGGAACTTTTGTAATGTTATCACAATTCCAACCACATAATGCGCATGTTTCGGCGTGCAAATTATGTCTGGTGGGCGACCTAAAATCGTTATTATGCGGATTTCGGCGGGATTGCTTAAATCTACATAGTACCGATTTTAGGGCGTCACATTGACGAAGTCACCACTGGCGCCTCGCTGTTGACGGGCACGTCAGCTACCACTGAAAGCATAGCGCCGGTTAACTTCTGAAAAATACAGGAAAATGCGAACACCCATGCCAAGTCTGGGACTTAAATCTGGGTGGACTGGTTCCACCACAAAGAACCAAACCAGTTAAGTTAGGCTCACTTCACTGACAACTACGCCTTTGCATGTACAATAACTGAAACGTATATAACATTAGTCTTTCTTGTTTATTTTTCTAAGCCAAGTCCATATTTCTTCCTGCTATATCCAGTTTCTTCTAGTGATGCAAACATAACTGTTGCTTTTATTTGTACTGTGTACACTCCATACTTCAGGTCACAAAGCTGCTAACATCCATTTCTTAAAAGCTGGTTTATTGACCTACTATAGCATTTTGAGAGATTTAAGTTCGGAAAGGATATCTACATAGGCTTAATTCCTGGAATAATCATGTGACATATATCTAATTTACTTCCTTATTCAAAGATGAAAGATGGGTAACATCAAGTCCCAATTGCTCGTACAACACTAAGTAGATAATATATTTATCTAGGTTACACATTAGGATAGTCTTACTCTTGTAGCAGCATAGATCGGAGCATAGATCGACTTCCTTGTTGGCAACTACGCCTTTTTTTTGAGATACACAGTACAGACACAGACGTTCACAAACACACACGTACAGACACCTCTATGACCGCACACACGCAAACCTTACCCCTATGAGCACCTCCGAGAGACTGGTCCGACATATCTTGAGGTTGACGAAGTCACCACTGACACCTCGCTGTTGACGGGCACGTCAGCTACCACTGAAAGCATAGCGCCGGTTAACTCCTGTTCTTCCTGCTATATCCAGTTTCTTCTTGTGATGCAAACATAATTTTTGCTTTTATCTGTACTGTGTACACTCCATACTTCAGGTCACAAAGCTGCTAACATCCATCTCTTAAAGCTGGTTTATTGACCAACTATAGCATTTTGAGAGATTTAAGTTTGGAAAGGATATCTACATAGGCTTAATTTCTGGAATAATCATGTGACATATATCTAATTTACTTCCTTATTCAAAGATGGAAGATGGGTAACATCAAGTCCCAATTGCTCGTACAACACTAAGTAGATAATATATTTATCTGGGTTACACATTGGGATAGTGTTACTCTTGTAGCAGCACATATCGGAGCATAGATCGACTTCCTTGTTGGCAACTACGCCTTTTTTAGATACACTATACAGACGCAGACGCTCACAAACACACACGTACAGACACCTCTATGACCGCACACACGCAAACCCTACCCCTATGAGCACCTCCGAGAGACTGGTCTGACATATCTTGAGGTTGACGAAGTCACCACTGGCGCCTCGCTGTTGACGGGCACGTCAGCTACCACTGAAAGCATAGCGCCGGTTAACTTCTGGAAAATCTAGAAAAATGCGAGCACCCATGCCAAGTCTGGGACTTGAACCTGTGTAGGCTGGTTCCACCACAAGGAACCAAACCAGTTAAGCTAGTCTGACTTTGCTGACAACTACGCCTTTGCCTATACAATAATTGAAACGTATATAACATTAGTCTTTCTTGTTTATTTATTTAAGCCAAGTCCATATTTCTTCCTGCTATATCCAGTTTCTTCTAGTGATGCAAACATAACTGTTGCTTTTATCTGTACTGCTAACATCCATTTCTTAAAGCTGGTTTCTTGACCTACTATAGCATTTTGAGAGATTTAAGTTCGGAAAGGATATCTACATAGGCTTAATTCCCGGAATAATCATGTGACATATATGTAATTTACTTCCTTATTCAAAGATAGAAGGTGGGTAACATCAAGTCCCAGCTGCTCGTACTACACTAACCAGATAATATATTTATCTATGTTACATATTGGGATAGTGTTACTCTTGTAGCCCCATAGATCGGCTTCCTTCTTGGCAACTACGCCTTTGCATGTACAATAATTGAAACGTATATAACATTAGTCTTTCTTGTTTATTTTTTCTAAGCCAAGTCCATATTTCTTCCTGCTATATCCAGTTTCTTCTAGTGATGCAAACATAACTGTTGCTTTTATTTGTAATGTGTACACTCCATACAGAATAAATCATATGGTCAATGTAAATGTGAAACAACATTGACAATAAATGCACTTACTTCTCTTATCTTTGTATCGTGTGATGGCACTGTCTCTAGTTCCAGCAAATGAGCCTTCACGGCCAGGAAGAAACCAAGGAGGCTCACCCATATGGAGCATTGGTGTTACCCCACAATCCTGGTGTTTCACAGGGTCTTTTCATCATTACAGTTTGAATAGGAAATAGCTTGGCTAATTTGGAAAAACAAAGACATGACTCATGTTCTACCCCAGAGTCAGCATATACTGCAATGCTAGCTGCTGGCTGGATTAACTTGTGTTTGGGCTGCTGAAAACAAAGAGGTATTGTGCTCAAAGCAAGCAAAGAGTATGAGCTGCAATTTGACAATTTATTTCAAGTCTTTCATTAAGTACCTTGAAAAAACAATGACAACCGAAACTATTCTTAACAACGATTGTATTTGCAAAAGGTACATAATGTTGAATTTTATGTTAAAGGCTTAAACTGATATCTGACAAGGGAGCATGAATTTCATATACTTAGAAAATTATTATCCAACAAGAGACATTGAACAAACAAACTCCGAAGATCCTTGCATTAGTTCTGAATTTCCGAATTTGCTTGCGAGCATTCCTTGCATTAGTTCTTTCATAAAAATATGAATGTTAGCGACTTTTGGAAAATATGAATTTTCCATCAATACTCCATGTCAACTAAAAAATCGTCCTAGAAGCGAGCACAAAAGGAATCACCATATGTGAAATAACTCAAAGAATTATCTCACCTCAGAATAATCTCCACTATCAATGATTCCACCACTTCAACAACAATAATCAACAAAAGCTAGCTAAGGGAGGAAGGACATTAACCTGATAAAATGCTTTATCTCACCTCAGAATTGGTAAATGACCATATACAATGTTCACGAGCACTACAAACCTCCCCCTAATTCAGCACCGATGGTGATAGTTCTCATAGAATGATGTTGAGTCCCGACATCTTATTAATCTGTAAAACATAGTACAGGAGAATGTCACAAAAAAATGAACCCATGGTGACTACACTCCCATATATAATATGTGATGATCAAAAACAGGAAATTGTCAATGGAACAGAAGGAAAGATGCTGAACAATCCACTTATATACACACCGAATGAATCACCCAATCCTTACTAAAATGCTATTTACACTGTAATGGATGTTAGCAGCTTTAAGAAAATATGAATTTGTCATCACTACTCCATGTCAACTCAAAACTCGTCCTAGAAGCGAGCATAAAAGGAATCACCATAGGTGAAATAACTCAAAGAAAGCTAAGATAAATGATATATACACATACCACTCACATGCCAGGGCCAATGAACCACTCAAAAATTGTCTTGGAAAATATCTATAGTAGGTCAATAAACCAGATTCAGTCACATTATACATGCGTACAAAGCCATCGTGCTACATAACTAAGAGCTCGTCTTGGCAGAATCATCTTCATCATGGGAGCTGTCATCATCATCAACATAATTAGATTGCCCATTAGCGAGACATCTTGAGCTAGAAATTTCCAACATTTAATTGATTGTTTCTAGTCTCCATGGTTTTCTGGCAGATAGGTACCCAAACACTACTGTCTATGACAGTCTACAAAATAGAACAATAAAAGCATCACGATACTAAGAGTCTGCCTTGGCAGAATCATCTTCATCATCACCATAACCATAATTTAAGTCAGAGTCAGACAGTCGGTGTGCAGCCATCCTCTGAGCAATAATTTTCCATTAGCAGCACATCATGAGCTTTAATTTTCCAGAAATCAATTTGACTATTTCTAGTCTCCATGGCCATCTGCCAGCTCGGTACCCAAACAATATTGTTTATGACAATCTACAAAAGAGAACAATAAATCATCACGACACATTCACAAACTTACGATTAGAGACAATGGGAATATAAGCGATATTATGGCGAGGTCGGTATAGACTAACCTGGTGGCCGAGGAGGACACAGAACAACCCTTGCTGGAGACGTGCTCGGGGCCGACGAGCGCGAGCATCCATGGCTCGTTGCCCTGCGCGTAGCTGCAGCTGCCGGAGATTACGATGCCGTCCGGCGTCCTACGGGAGCTCCACACGCACGGCGCCATACACTCCTCTCACTCTTGCAACGGCGCGCGGAACACCTCGAGGTACCCGAAGCTGCCGGAGATGACAATGTTGTTCGGCATCCGACGGGAGCTCCCCGCACACGCTCCTCGAAGGTAGACACCCCGATCCTGGAAGGCGACACAGTGGGAATCACGACTGATTAGCGGCGGACCAGCGACGACCTTGAAAATTATCCTCTCCGCCAGCACCTCATGAGCTCCATCCTTCTCCGCCTCCATCTGCGGCCGCAGGTGCCACGTCTCTTGCAAGAGAAACATCGGCGGCTCATCTAGGTTTTTCATGCGTGAGGTCGTTCTGGGCCCTTGGCCCATGGGTGCTTGCGCGTGCAAGCGAAGGGTATACAACGGTCAGGATGTCTCTAATCGTCTGCCAATCGATGCAAGGTGTGATTTGACGATGATGATCGAGCAAGGGAGGCAGACCACGGCAAACGACGTACGTACCATGCCCAACCATCACGACCGCAGACTCTCATTTAATATAAAAGACTAGCAAAATGCCAGTGCGTTGCTACGGGATATCGGAAAAAAACATCTATAATCCAATAAAATAATTGCCCTATTGTCCTGAATTCAAAAGGATGTAAACAACATGACACATGGTTTCTGTTCATACATTGCTTAATATCTATTACCTCTCCAACTTCTTTCCTTCTTTTAAGGTTGCAAGCTAGTTATTATAAACATTACACAAGTTGAAGACTTGAAATATCTATAATTATCTGAAGTATTGTTCTGGTGCAGTACTATTTTTTAAATCACAGAATGTCCAACAAGTTCAGTATGAACTGCACTGCAAAATTCATATATATGTAACACGCATTGGTCGTAGTATACCCACATAATTAGTAGCAAAATCTTTGTGAAGTGCCCAGAATTCAATCGCAAACTGCTCTATTAAACAAGTGAACTGATAGAGCCCTCATGGCAGGTTGATCTGGTCTTCAATTCGGCAATCCCCGTATTCGGCAATTCGGCAATACCCGTATTCGGCAATTCGGCTATACCTGTATATGCCAACCACGAGTCCAAGGGTCAAGCCCATTGTACAAAAAAAAGGGTCAAGACCGGGCGAAGGTGGCCTTTGCGAACCTGTTTGCAGCGGGCAACCAAGACAACATGCGTTGTTCAGACTTCAGAGACGAGAGGTTCAGGGAGCCGCGTGTGCAGGTTCAGAAATTTGCAGCTCGGTGGTTCAGAGCAGCACCAAAAAGAGAGAGGCTCGCTCCTGTCCACACAAACCGCCGTCCGTGCAACGGTATTGGGGTCGCACCGGAGGTTGGATCCATGGCCGGATGGAGCTGGGACTTGCGAGGATTTTGCGGCAGTTGACTTGCGGGTTGGCGTATTGGGCTGCCGGTTACGTGGAGGCGCGATTCGACGGCTGAGCCATGGAGGCGCACAAGGACGGCGACCTCGCCTGGGAAGCCCGCCATGGGGGAGCGCTGGGGAAGGAGCTTCTTCTAGCTTAACGCGCTGACGAAGGCCAGGCTCCTTCCTCGACCCGAGAGGCTGGCTGATGGGGGCGTAGTGGGAGAGCAGCAGGGGCGGCGCTGGTCGTTGAGCAGAAGGAGCAGCGTCGAGGCGACGTGGTGCGGTGGAGGGAAGGACGCGTCGGCGTGCTGCGCGCTCCCGTGGAAGGCAGGCCAGAGGAGCTCGTTCCGGTGGAAGGTCCGGGAGGCGCGTCTCCCCGCGTCGCCGCGAGAGGGGCACGAGGACAACGATTGAGGCTACCGACGCAGAGGAAGGAGGCGGCCGAGTACAACGTACGACGTACCACGGACGAAAGAGAAACAGAGCGAAACGTTAACTTCTTGGATGACTTAGCGGTGGCAGTGGTGGGTAATATTCCAGAACTACAGGGGTAAAATCGGAAAAAAAATGACGTACCATGGACACGGTAAGACATATTATATAGTAGAGATAACTAGTAAAATGGCCGTACGATGCTACGGGTTAATAAACTAATTTGATCATTAACTTTTTATAGGTCATCAACTTATTGGTATATTTTGTTTGGAAAGATAAGAGCTAAATGTGCAATTAAAGTAATGGCTACACTGTTTAGAGCCTGTTTTATTTTTATTCTGTAAAAACTAAGCCAAACTATAAATTTTGATAATCAGAGTCGCTGACTCCTTTAAATGTTACATCATATCTAACGTTCCCAGCAACAACTACGACAACCATCTTTCAGTTAACGTCTAGAATAGGAGGATAATAAAGTGTATACATGATTTCAAAGGAAGTGTCATAAATAAAATGTGGCTCATTAGTAAGAGCAAAAGCTGAAAACGGATGTGGTAGCAACAGTACCATCAGCAAAGGAGTGCCTTCTGCAGAACTCAACAGCATAACCGTGGCAGCTAATCCAAAGTGGCTAGCTTAGGCATGAGCTTCGCTGGAAATCTTGGATCATGATGAATGGTGGTTAGCTAATGTATCAAAGGTCTTTACAACTAACATGCTGAGTCAATAAGAATGATGTAAGAAAACAACTAAATGTCCATGCTAGTTTTATATATCATCTCAATTCTCATCGTTGGCTGCATGTTAGTGAACAATGTCCTCAATTAACTAAGACTTCACAAATATAACACACCAGTCCTTTCCCACCCTTCCATAACAGCAGCAATTGTATTCACTTTTGATGGATTCATGTGTTAACAGAATAAACCTCCAATATCCATCCCCGCAAAAGAAGTAAAAAAACACCACAAACCGTTAACAATAGTGAGGATATTGTACTCTTGCAAAACCTTAACTTAGACCCATGAAAAAATAGAAAACCATGTGTAACATCTATTTAAGGTGTCTACTTAACATTGTATTCATTGCTAGCACCTGGTACGGTCACCGACATGAAAATTATGTGCTACTACAATACAATCAGCTAATGCAAGTTCATCTAACAATCAATTCCATAAGCAAACTTTTAGTACTTTTAGTCTTTAGACGAAAGATTCCTAGGCAGAAAAGTCACCATTTGAAACTTATGTGCTACTACAATATGATCAGCTACTATGCAAGTTCAGTTACAATCAATTCCATAAGAAAACTGGTAGTACTTTTAGTCTTTAGACGAGAGATTCCAAGACATAAAAGTGTTTTTATCTGCTCAGCTAAAAATGATTCTAAGAATCTAAAGTAATTCCCATAGTTTATATGCTTAAATTGGCAAGAACGAAAGCATCATTATTAACTATCTGAATCTGAGGCTAAGTTCCTGATTTTTCCCATATGTTCTATAAACGTAAAATAGCAAGTAATCACATATCAGGGAAATCTCTCTAGCTACACGTAATCCAACTATACAAGGTGGTACCTTACGACTTGCTGGGACAGCCTCCTGTGCTTGGCCAGACTCACCTGCATCAGTAAGCTCAGATTCATGTGCATCACCATGCCCTTGCGTTGTCAATCCATGTCTAAAAAGAACAGCTCCAAGCACTTAAAGGATTGGGCGACATCACGATGGACAACACAACACGCAGGTCTAGCTCAGCTTGGAAATCACTCTTGATCTGAAAGACACAAACACCATACTATTAGCACAAGTGATATATACGCTTACAATTGATAAACATGCATGAGGCTTTGAAAGTTCTAGGTTTCTAGCAGAACATGGACCAAAATTTGGTCTGGTAGTAAATAGTGGTCAATTAAGGACATCACCATAATTTGCCCACTCCTCTCATTGGGCAAATTAGATGAGTGTACACATAAAGTTGGTAAACATCGTTTTCTAGACTCCATACTTCTCCTGGGTACCACTGAAAGGGGCATCGTTTACCACTATTTTTTATTCAACTTTTGAAAAATTATTATGTTTTGAAGGAAAACGATAGGACATGAACCTGCTGTCATTATTCAAAATGTCAGTTTTACTGCTTTGTTTTTGTGCTGGGTAAAATTGTACCATGCCTATGTTATGATTGAACCAATTTGTAAGTATTTTGCAACTCAGATATGTCTGCTCCTTTCCCTCCCAACTGAAAAGGGACTAATAATGTGGCGTAACTTTCCATGAACCAACAGAATGTCTCAAGAAATTTTCCACATCCAATTCAAGCGCCTCTCTGGAATCCATGAACTCTGCAATACATGATTAATTGCACTCCCCAGACGGCGATTCAGTGGTAATAAACTAATACTCAATAGACAGAGTAGTTAAATTTGGCAGAGCTACACAGCGCTACCACGCCAATCCAGAGATCGCAAAGCAAGAAGTACACCTCTTGCTAATAGTCCACCATTGACATACACGGAGGATACAGAGGAAGGGAGAGCTATATGCTACCAGACATATCTAAACAACACTGGCGTCCTGGAGATTTTATTGAAATTATTTTCATGTGGTCAATCTATAAAATTCAAGATTATTAAGTTTGTTTATTCAGAGGTGATATTTCACATGGTATGTAGTATTATTTATGTATCCAAGTATACTAACCAATTTGGAGCTGAGCTTAGTGAAGCACGACCGGCCGGAGCTCGGACGAATTCGGCAGAACAGCGAGACAGGGGACCTCGTGAAGCAAGCACTGGAACTGAAGGACCTGCTGAGCTGGGCGAACTCTGCTTGTGCTGGTCCCTGTCATCACCGTCGTCGTCGAGGGAAGCACTGGAACTAAATACAGATTGATTCCATTGATTTTTTATGTCACGGAGCATTTTACTACTGCAAGCAGAGTTTTTCTTTCATCTCCTTCCATCTGCAAATAATCAACACAAGCATACAACAATAAGGTGTAAACATACAAGCCTGCCAAAATTTATTAGCAGCAATTCTCTCTATC
The DNA here is from genome assembly GCA_026929855.1 of Poa annua. Taxonomy (NCBI): domain Eukaryota; kingdom Viridiplantae; phylum Streptophyta; class Magnoliopsida; order Poales; family Poaceae; genus Poa; species Poa annua. The sequence continues at coordinate 60,972,398 of CM049432.1, forward strand.
TCTCTCATTTTCTCTAGTCAGTACATGCAAAGAAATATACCAAGCGTTTCACTTTTTACCCCAAATCAGAGAGTAGGTGCAAGCAATAAGTAGTTGTCTCTCTGTCTAGCATCTTTGCTGGCAAATCGCAGCATTTCTTTTTTCTGTTCTACTCCATCTGATTCTGAATCATCACATCACAAGGGAGGGGGGAAGAGTAACGGAATAGAGGGCAAGATTCAATCGCCATGAACGGACATCATGCGGCTAGACAAAGAAAGACGGGGGGCATTTGATGATAACCCCCCCCGGCCACTTTGGGCCCACATGTCAGTGGCACATCAAAGGGGGCTGGGAGCAAACATAATTGCACCTGGGGGGGTTATCATCAATTATCCCCGTCGACGAAGGCGATAAGGGACGCGAAGCGGTAGGGACTAAAATGCAAAGAGCGAAACTTAATGTGTGGACTATGGATCGATTTCCGTATTGTTCAGGGGTCTTTTTGCAAAAGAACCGCGACATACCGGACACATTAGGCCGTATTATATAGTAGAGATAGAGAAGAGATTGTTATTTCTATGCATATGATTTAACTTATAAGTTTTAATCAAATGAAATTTTGGAAAATATAATCTTATTGGTTTTATGTAGCAACAAAAAATAAGGAGACCCATAGCACGCACGGGCACTCGTAGAGATAGAGAAGAGATTGTTATTTCTATGCATATGATTTAACTTATAAGTTTTAATCAAATGAAATTTTTGAAAATATAATCTTATTGGTTTTATGTAGCAACAAAAAATAAGGAGACCCGTAGCACGCACGGGCACTCAGCTAGTCTCTACTATATAATATGGCTTGGGGACACCGGTTGTACGTCCTGGCTATCTTGCAAAAAAAACCTCAGGTTCTGTGAAATTAACCCGCAGTACAACTTAATACTTCTGAAACTTTTTTTCACGGACAGATTAAAGGGAATATGCCCTATAGGCACTTAATAAACATATTTTATTGGCAATATCCCAATCGTTCATTATATGTTTTACACCATGCTGTAACTGTATTAAGCAAAAACATTAATACATGTGTGGTAGATAAACAACCAGGTCCCTAGTAGCCTCTACTAAGACTAGTTTCGTTGCGTGATTGATGATCGAGGTTTTCCGATCATAGGGCATGGCGCCGGTCGGCAACGGAAGTCATATCGTTAGGTGTAACGATGTGATGGACATACCCAGTATTTATAGGACATAGTCGTTACGCCTTAAGACCGTGAGATCAACTCTTATTGTTATCCCTGGAAGATACTTTGATCGCACCAAACGTCATATCTTATATAGTGTGACAATGATAGGTGATACTTTTGGGTATCGGAAGGGGGTAGTTGAGACGAGGGGTCAACAGTGGGATTTGTCAGTCCGCATAGCCGGATAGATACTCTATGGCCCACTCGGTGAGATTATGTCAAATGAGTTTGCAAACATGTGACTGGGTCACCAGCTGACATAATATCATGGACGAGTAGAAGATAGCGATGTCGGTAACGAGATCATGCTAGATATGGAGATATCTGAGAATGATACTCGGACGCGCTAAGTATCGACATGACAAAGGGTTTAAGACTAGACGTCCAGGTTTGATAGATGAAAGTCATTCGTTATATCACAGGGATTAATTCATGGGGTCCAGGCCTACGAGTTAGTCATCGATCATAGAGGAGTCTTGATCGTACCTGTTATTATATCGAACCGCTAGGGTAACACACTTAAGGGGTTTCGACAAGACAACCGGAAAGGAAAGAGATCACCGGGAGCGTCCCGGGAGGGTTCCGATGGAGATCGGGCAGCGCCGAAAGAGTTTTCGGAGCTAGGAAAAATTATATATATTATGTTTGATATTAATTAGTGTAATTAATATGCAAATATGATTTTATATATTTATTTTCGGATTTATTTAGGCTGATTTCCCTAAATGGTCCTTCTGGTCGAAAGAAGGCCCAAGAGGGGGAAAATTCCCTAGGGGAATTCGGTGGGAGCCATGGGGCCAACCCAGGTGGGCCAAAAGGGGCCCACCTAGGGCCGGCGCACCTGTCTTGGCCGCACCAGGCATGTGGGATAGTCCCACATTGCCTGGCTGGCAAGGTTGGCTCCCCCTGGGAGCCTATATAAGAAGGGGCACCCCTGGCCTTTTAATTCACCAATTAATTCCCTAATTCTCTCTCGATCTCGTGATTCCCTTTGCTGGAGTCGCGCTGAGTAGAGGAGGGGGATCTCTTCCACCATAGCCCGCTGCCGCGCTAGCGGTACTCGGAGGACTACTTCCTCCACCCGACCTCGGGGTCATCTTCGTCGTCTTCGTCGCACCGAGTTCTCCGCGACCTAGAGGTCGGCTACGTCGTCTTCGTCGTCAACGCTTGTGCGGGAGCGTAATCCTCGCTATTCGGTCTACGAGGGTATGTATTCCGATCTCCGCCGTACTTCTATATCTGCATAGTGTAGATCTTGGCTAGTTTAAGGATATCGTTGCTAGGAATTTTTTTGTTTTCTGCACACGATCCCCTTCACAGATACTCTCCCCAATCGCCCCATCCGGAAAAAATCCCCTGCTGAAATGGAGAGACGGCGGACGGAAGAGGAGCAGTGGTAGGACATCCGAGCGCGGCATCGGCGCGCAGCTCGGCTTCCGTCTGCCACCGGCGTACGATGGAGAGGCTCGCCGCTTCCGCCAGCGTACGAGGGAGGAGTAGTGTGGGGTGTCCCATCGGAGGATATGGGCGGGCAGGGAGCGGGGCACCGCCGCCGTCGCAGGCCCCTAGGACGCCGCCCGCAAGCGCGCCTCCGTGCTGCACGAGCCCCCGCTGGCGGAGAAAGCCGTGCAGCGCCTGGGGCGGTCGCTGGGCTCTGTGGCCGGCAGCACGGGGTCCGGCTGTGCGCGACGGCCTGGAGGGCGTGTGACGAGGTTGTAACTCGGCAAGTCCCAGGGTTGTACACCCCGGGTTGATTGATGGGGAGATAGGAGAGTGCAAGGTGATCACGACGGCTGACAAGCAAGGTTTACCCAGGTTCAGGCTCCCGGAGGATAACACCCTACTCCTGCTTGTCTGGTTATTGATGCGAGTAGCGATTACAATGGCGAGATTGCGATCTCGCTAGGGTTTGTGATCCTGAGCGTGCGTTGTCCTCTAGGACGGGCAACCCTCCTGGCTTTATAGGTAGCCAGGTCTCGGGTGGTTGATACAGATACGGTAGGTTATAAGACCTAACCGAATTGGACTAGGATATGAGATACCCTGAGTGGGCCTTCTGCGGGCCTTTCCATCCTTGGCGCGGCCCAGGTAGCCTCATCGTGGGCTACCCGCAAGGCAGCCCCACGTCAGTAGCCCCCGAGTGCTTGGTCGAAGCGTAGAGTCGAGCAAAGGACTTCTTCCTCCTGGACGCTCCATTGGATTGCTTGATCTTGAGCTTGAACTCGATTTCTTCAGTCGAACCGGCCACTCCCAATGGGAGTAACCTTTGCAGTCGAATTACTTTGTCTTCCTCTTCCGTAGTGTTCTTCTGTTCAGCCCACTGGCCTACTTGTAGATGGGTTCAGCCGATTGAGCTTACTCGCTTTTCTTTGCCATCCGAAAAATTCCTTCGGGTTTTCGGATCAGCAGTCGACCCTACTATGTAAGTTTCAGCTTAGAAGCTTACTTCTCGAACCACTCTGTCGAGTTGTCGAGCTATTTCACTTGTGCTTGTAGTCTTGAATTTTCATTGGGTGCGCGATCAGCGCTCCCAATGGGAGTAGCCCCCGAAGGTGTGGGTGACTAGTATAGTCGCCCGCAACTTTATAAATATCTTGCTTTTGTTTCAGCCCCGATGGCTCACTCGTGTTACTCGAATGGGTTCGAGTGTTTGCTCAGCCCGACGGCTTACTCGTGTTACTCGAATGGGATTCGAGTGCTCATTCAGCCTGACGGCCTACTTGGTGGACTCGACAAACATATCGAGTATTTGCTCAGCCGAACGGCCTACTGCGTTGCTGGACCTGTGCAGCGCAGCCCCCGAGTAAGTTCGAGTGGCGGCCGAGGGTTTTTCTGAGTCCTGTTTGGCGTAGCCCCCGAGTAGGTCGAGTGGTAGCCTAGGGTTGCAAGTGTGACCTGTGTGGCGCAGCCCCCGAGTATGTCGTGGGTGGCGCCTTAGGATTTTGGACTTGACCTGTATGGCGCAGCCCCCGAGTCGGTCGAGTGGCGGCCTAGGATTTTTTGACTTTGTGCTTGTTTGGCGCAGCCCCCGAGTGGTTCGGGTGGCGGCCTAAGCTGTTATTTCAACCTGTGTGGCGCAGCCCCCGAGTGGCTCGGGTGGCGGCCTAGGATTTTGATTGTGCTTGTATGGCGCAGCCCCCGAGTGGATCGAGTGGCGGCCTAAGCTGTTATTTCAACCTGTGTGGCGCAGCCCCCGAGTGGCTCGGGTGGTGGCCTAGGATTTTGATTGTGCTTGTATGGCGCAGCCCCCGAGTGGATCGAGTGGCGGCCTAAGCTGTTATTTCAACCTGTGTGGCGCAGCCCCCGAGTGGCTCGGGTGGCGGCCTAGGATTTTGATTGTGCTTGTATGGCGCAGCCCCCGAGTGGATCGAGTGGCGGCCTAAGCTGTTATTTCAACCTGTGTGGCGCAGCCCCCGAGTGGCTCGGGTGGCGGCCTAGGATTTTGATTGTGCTTGTATGGCGCAGCCCCCGAGTGGATCGAGTGGCGGCCTAAGCTGTTATTTCAACCTGTGTGGCGCAGCCCCCGAGTGGCTCGGGTGGCGGCCTAGGATTTTGATTGTGCTTGTATGGCGCAGCCCCCGAGTGGATCGAGTGGCGGCCTAAGCTGTTATTTCAACCTGTGTGGCGCAGCCCCCGAGTGGCTCGGGTGGCGGCCTAGGATTTTGATTGTGCTTGTATGGCGCAGCCCCCGAGTGGATCGAGTGGCGGCCTAAGCTGTTATTTCAACCTGTGTGGCGCAGCCCCCGAGTGGCTCGGGTGGCGGCCTAGGATTTTGATTGTGCTTGTATGGCGCAGCCCCCGAGTGGATCGAGTGGCGGCCTAAGCTGTTATTTCAACCTGTGTGGCGCAGCCCCCGAGTGGCTCGGGTGGCGGCCTAGGATTTTGATTGTGCTTGTATGGCGCAGCCCCCGAGTGGATCGAGTGGCGGCCTAAGCTGTTATTTCAACCTGTGTGGCGCAGCCCCCGAGTGGCTCGGGTGGCGGCCTAGGATTTTGATTGTGCTTGTATGGCGCAGCCCCCGAGTGGATCGAGTGGCGGCCTAAGCTGTTATTTCAACCTGTGTGGCGCAGCCCCCGAGTGGCTCGGGTGGCGGCCTAGGATTTTGATTGTGCTTGTATGGCGCAGCCCCCGAGTGGATCGAATGGCGGCCTAAGCTGTTATTTCAACCTGTGTGGCGCAGCCCCCGAGTGGCTCGGGTGGCGGCCTAGGATTTTGATTGTGCTTGTATGGCGCAGCCCCCGAGTGGATCGAGTGGCGGCCTAAGCTGTTATTTCAACCTGTGTGGCGCAGCCCCCGAGTGGCTCGGGTGGCGGCCTAGGATTTTGATTGTGCTTGTATGGCGCAGCCCCCGAGTGGATCGAGTGGCGGCCTAAGCTGTTATTTCAACCTGTGTGGCGCAGCCCCCGAGTGGCTCGGGTGGCGGCCTAGGATTTTGATTGTGCTTGTATGGCGCAGCCCCCGAGTGGATCGAGTGGCGGCCTAAGCTGTTATTTCAACCTGTGTGGCGCAGCCCCCGAGTGGCTTGGGTGGCGGCCTAGGATTTTGATTGTGACCTGTGCGGCGCAACACCCGTGAGAGCATCAGGTGTGGCCAAGGCGAATTTGTTTGTGGTGTCGTAGAGGCAGTCGACGCGGCGGACTGGAGTCGACGCAGCGGAGTGGTGCCGTAGAGGCAGTCGACGCGACGGACCGGAGTCGACGCAGCGGAGTGGTGCCGTAGAGGCAGTCGACGCGGCGGACCGGAGTCGACGCAGCGGAGTGGTGCCGCAGAGTCAGTCGACGCGGCGGACCGGAGTCGACGCAGCGGAAGTAGTTGAGGTAGATCTTGATTTGATCGACCGCACGACCGAGGTTGGGGTAGTAGACTCGATTCGCACGGCCGTTGCCGAGATTGTCAATGCAGATGCCCTCTTCGCGGGTGCAGCTGGCGCAGCCTTGCGGGTGCGGCAGATGCGATCCTCGTGGGTTCGGCGGGCGCGATGTCCGCGGGTGCGGAAGATGCGATCTTGACGGGTCCAGCGGTCGCGATCTCCGCGGGTGCGGCAGATGCGATCTTGACGGGTTCCGCGGGCGCGATCTCCGTGGGTGCGGCAGATGCGATCTTGACGGGTTCCGCGGGCGCGATCTCCGCGAGTGCGGTAGATGCGATCTTGACGGGTTCCGCGGGCGCGATCTCCGCGGGTGCGGAAGATGCGATCCTGGCGGGTTCCGCGGGCGCGATCTCCGCGGGTGCGGCAGATGCGATCTTGGCGGGTTCCGCGGGCGCGATGGTCGGCGATTTTGGTGACGCCGTCGCGCGTAGCGCGGTAGTCGTGGACCTGAGTATGCCACGACTATCGATGCAACAGAATATGGAGCCGAAGGTGATGTGTATACCTTTGTCCAGATCGGCGTACGTCGACTGGTGGGCTTGCGAGTGGATGACGTACTCGAAGGAGCCGAGTCGGATCGACTCCCTGATGGCGGATGCGCCGATCTTCATTGCGGATGGAGCCGGTGCGACCATGATCCTAGCACTTGTTGTCTTTCCCACAGACGGCGCCAATTGACGAGGTTGTAACTCGGCAAGTCCCAGGGTTGTACACCCCGGGTTGATTGATGGGGAGATAGGAGAGTGCAAGGTGATCACGACGGCTGACAAGCAAGGTTTACCCAGGTTCAGGCTCCCGGAGGATAACACCCTACTCCTGCTTGTCTGGTTATTGATGCGAGTAGCGATTACAATGGCGAGATTGCGATCTCGCTAGGGTTTGTGATCCTGAGCGTGCGTTGTCCTCTAGGACGGGCAACCCTCCTGGCTTTATAGGTAGCCAGGTCTCGGGTGGTTGATACAGATACGGTAGGTTACAAGACCTAACCGAATTGGACTAGGATATGAGATGCCCTGAGTGGGCCTTCTGCGGGCCTTTCCATCCTTGGCGCGGCCCAGGTAGCCTCATCGTGGGCTACCCGCAAGGCAGCCCCACGTCAGCGTGCACGGCGTGTGGCTCATGGAGGAGGAGAATGCGGCGGCGAAGTCGTGACGGCGCGTGCACGAGGCGGTGTTGGAGGACCTGTCCGTGTGGTACTTCCTCTCCATGCTCCGCTCCGAGATGCCGGTGGACTTCCCCGGCGCTTCCGACGATTTCTTCAGTGTCTGGAATACTCAACACATTCTCCAGCGTGAGGAAATCGAGTAGATTGTGGATTCTCGGGAGTCACAGCGATGTCCGGTGAGATTGCCGAATCCTTCCCGAATCGAGCAAATCAGTAGGAGTATCATACTCGAATACGGCTCGGCTCGATTCGGCATCACCTATAAATATGCACCACGGTGTTTCCCACAGAACAACACGTTGACCTTTTCCTGTTTGTTCTTGACAACGCTTCCTCGCCGTCCCGCCGATTTCGTTGGAAATCTTCACGATTTGCCGTCCGTGATCGACATTGTTGTCTCGCAATTCAGCAGACTTCACCGGAAGTCAGATAGATCACCAAACACAAGTCTAATCTGAAGGATGGTTAATACTCGTTGTTCACCTGACCTCCCAGAAATTCCTTCTGCCCATGATCCACGCAAGGTACAATGTTATTTGTTATGCATTCATCTGTGATTTTTGTTTAGAACTTCTTCTATGATTTTCAAACAGCTTATTCTAATTTGTTATGCATTCATCTCTGATTTTTGTTTAGAACTTCCTCTATGATTTCCAAACAGCTTATTCTAAAACAATCAGTGGGCTAGGCACTCAAACAGAAATTAACTTTGTAAGATTAGGCCCTCAAACAGTATTAGAACTTTAGAACTCAGTGCGGCTGTTTTGTTTTATAGCAGATACGGTTTAATAATCACAAGGAGGCCTGCCCTTCTCATTTCCAGTTAGTTTTATGTTCTTATTTCTTGGGATGAATATGTCTTCTTTCTTTACCATCCTTTTTCTATGAAGATGGATCAATGATGAATGTAGATCGATAGTACAAAGTAGCTAAGATCAGTGTAGATAGATAATTCCAGGAGGACTTATTTTCTATTTTTAGTATATTCTTTGTTGGAGGTGTCTGTTGAATGAACTAGATGATACCCCGCGCGTTGCTGCGTAATTTGTATTTTTTATCTTTGATGCTCAACTTCAAAGAAACATATACTACTATTTGAACAAAAAGAAGCAAATATGAGAACGTACAAAGATCTTGTGGAATATTGATAGTTCCATTTGAAATAATGTTGACCGAATAAACAATGCATTGCACATACATAAATAAACTAAGCACTAATATGAGAGTCGGTCCTCGGTAGTCAAGCCATAACTTGTAAGGGAGCTGAAAAATTGTCGTACATGGAGGGTATTGTGTCAGCTTAGACCGACTTACAAATGACGTTTTTAATTCACTTCCACCCAAATGTTGAATCTCTTCAGGTTTAACTTTGATGAATTAAGTAATAAAATATGATTAAAGAAAATTGGAGATTGTTGTTCAATCCTCTGCCCTCGAGGCAAAATAATTCAAATCACAAAAAATATATCTACTGAGTAAAACATGAAAGTAATGTAATATTTAGTTATGTACTATGTTCAACTTGACATGTAATGATAAACATATATTGTGCACTGAATTTATAATTAGCCAACTCACTTTTTTTTCTGCAGCTTAGAAATGTGTACATACTTACAAGAACACATATGTGGTTTCTTTTTGTTAGGAAGTTTTATACCGGCATTACTGTACATAATTATGTAAAGATGACAAACAATAGAAGAGGAAACACATACCTAAAAGATGGAACCAACCCACTGAGAGAAAGATATGGGCAGCCACCTGATATGGTTTAAACAGCCGACAATAGAAAGGTAAGCTATTTAGCTCTTAAAGTTGGAAATGTCGCCATATTCATAAATTAAGGATGCAAGTTGTATCTTACCTACATAATATGGCTAGCTCTACCAGATATTTGTATCTTCTTTATTCCACAAAAGCAACCGTTAGAAATTAGAATCATCAAACGATGGAACTGTGTGAACTTTAATACAGTTAGGTAATACAAAATTGTGATGACACCATTGGGCTAGTAATTTAGGTTTACAGAAGCTCAAAAATCACCTTCTCGTCCTCAAGCAGTAGTGCTGTACTTGAAACACTTAGAAGATATCGATGTAGGTGCACCTTGTAACTGAAATAGAATACTAAAAAGGTGAAAAGAGAGGGGATACATCCACGGAGAACGATAGGAAAATGAGATGTATGATGTATGCATGTTTACTTTGAGATGAATTGCAAAGGAACCTGTGTTGATTCTTCCTAGAGTGTTGGACTTCCTGTAAAAAAGACTTATGGTCTTCGTAAATTCATGCTTTGTGCGTTCAAATGATTCGAGGAGATGAAACAACAGGCTTGAGAGTAGACACACACATCAGGCAATAACCAAGTGTATGCTTACATGGAGACACATGAGGTTCAACTTCGCAACGCACACAAAATGAAAACTAATTAATCAAGAAACATGGAATGGGTTGATATACCGTCTATTGGTCAGTACAGCAGTACGTGTTTCGGCAAAGCTGCATGGGGAGAAGTGGTGGTGAGCAGTGGCGGAGACGCCTTCCGACGACCCAGGAATCCAGGATGGCTAGCGAACTCGTCCGGCGAGCATCTATTAAGAGCAGTGTTTGCCTAGCTACAACCAATGGTAGCGTTTCTTTGGGCAAACTTTCAGTAGTGTACCATCAGTTAGATGTGCCTGGGAATCTGGGATACCATGACGCAGAGGAATGCAGATGTGTCCCGGCCAACGCTCGAGGTACCAGCAGGAGGTTGATGTTTTCACCGTTGACTTCAAACCGGCTGCATCAATCACTTGAATTTCGTAAGGGAGAAACCTGGCAACTCTCCAGCGGGGGCCGGGGCACGGGCATGAGGCAATGGTGACGATGACGTGAATGAAGCATCTCCACTCATTAATAAAGGGAGGAACTATACCTCGGTTACTTGTGCATTTGTTTCAAGCAGAAGATGAGGAGGTGGAAGAAAAGCCATCGACTTTTTCAGTTCTTCTCCATAATAGTTGTGGGCAGTACAGGAATTGGATCTGATCCAGAATGTGAAGAGGAAGAGACAATTAATACTCCCCCGTTTCTACGAGCCGAGGAAAAGAGGATTAGCGCGACGGTTCAGGAGCAAAGAGCCTGTGTGTTATTGAATGGACGAATAGACTTTCTGTTTTTTTATTAAACTGTTTTGGCATGCAGCGGTGGTTTCGATCTGACATGGCAATTGTGATGACGTGGGAGAAGGAGATTGCATGAACTGAGTTAGTGGGGATTAGATGATGTGACATAGCTGCATGTTGAGAGAATTTTTTTATTGGGGCTTTGCTATTTAGATATAGAAGATTATAATACATGTTATGGAGTGGGCACCGGTAATAAAGCCCATTTAGTTTTCACACTGTGTTTGTGTGCTTCCCCTTTATTTTTCTCCCTGTTTTGTTTTTTGTTTGACAAAGTATCTACCTCGTTAGATCGTATGATTAGGAGAGAAATCTTCGAATTGTATTTTGTGCTTTGCTTGTGATGCGTATGTTATAGAATTGACTATGACCGTTAAATTTTATAATTTTATAGTGTTAGTAATCATTCGATAAGTCGTGCGAACACATGTAATTTGTTTCTCCGAGGGGGTGCGATTCTTGCCTTACTTTCGTTTTGGCATCCTTAGTTTGTTCTGTCAAGGAACACACAGTCAACTGTTTTTTTGATTTTGCTGAAGCTTTGCACGTGGCTTGTGCAGCTCCTTATGCTCTATATAACTTGCATGCAAATAACATTCTTCACCGATATGTGAAGGTCAGTAACAATGCTTCGTTTTGGAGGATTATAATGGTAGTTGTCTTTATAAGGTGTGGTAATAATGTATATTGAAGCTGCAAATATATTTCAGTGCTCTAGTATTTTTATTGCCAGAGACCAAACTATAAGACTTCATTGTTTCTTCACTGTCTCCATTAGTTTCCTAGGTAGCTACTCCGTAGGTAGTAAACCTGAAGCTATATGAACTCTGAGGGTGATGTTCTGAATTCGGTACCTCTGGTGCTTGATGGATCATGGATCCGTTTTCATCTTTGCTTTGCAAATGAATCGCTTATGGGTGCTTGCATTGTGCTGCTTATATTAGTCTTGCTTTATTTGTCATTGTTCTTCAGTTAACAGTGCACATGATCAATTTACGACTCTCTTTCTGAATCCAAGCAGCTGTTTCGGTCATCCGCCGAGTATTTGTTGATTGCCGCTGTAACTTGCCAATCCAAACGTGTCTGAACTTTGACCACTGAAACTGTTAATTTTTCTATCAATTTTTCAGCTAGGATGCAGCAGTGATATCCAATTTTCATGTTAATTTCGCCTACAAAATCAGTATCTATTTTGCTTTACAAATCAAACTAGATTTGTGGGCTAAGTTATTTTTAGAACAAGGCCAAAGGTATAGTTTTTGCTCAATTCATAATTAACCCTGATATTGATCTCATTGCAGAAGATGGAAGACAATGGTGAAACAAACATTGTCGAGGTTTTGGATAAACGGCCTTTAAAAAAGTCAAAATGCTCTGAATCAAGTGGTTTGGAAGATCTGTTGTCATCCCCTTCCGCCTCATCATCATCCGAATCAGAGAATCAGATACAAACTGCTACAGTGCCAACACCTCCGTCACCGACTATGCCGACTTTACCTCCATCTTCATAACAGATGAAAGAAGAAATAGTTTCAGAAGTTGAAGAGCCAACATTTTCAGAGGGTGATGAGCAAACGAATCAATCGAAACATACAATAAATTACATATCATATGACTACCTCCCACAAGGTAAAATATTCACTTCTTACTTTTAATGTATCTCATTATAAATTATATGAAGATATTCAGCATATGCTTCCTTTAATTTTTTTTTGACGCATAAAGACAGTGGGGAAGGCCCCCACTGCGTCATTTTCCATTTTCTATTACCACCGCATTCACATATTTACAGAGAGTCCAAGTTTAAGAATTACAATAAGTCAAGCCACGCTTGCATGCCCTCTTTGAGACTGGGCTTTATTCTATGTCTAATGACATTTATCGAGATAACAAAGAAATCATAACAGGAATCTAAACTTCTAGGATCACCTTCAAATATAATTTTGTTCCTGTGGTTCCAAATACTCCAACATCCAACCAACATGGCAATCTTGAAGAATGGAATATTGCATCTGTTCTTAGCTTCAATCAAGAGGCTAATTATTTCTGGATTGTCAGGCCATGTGATGTTCAGCTTACTCCAGAAATCCTTGCTGAAAGGACAGTCAAAGAAGAGATGATGTAAGACTTCTCTTGTATCATTGTCACATAGGACACATGATTTTGTTTGCACATAAAAGTTCTTCCTGTCCAATAGGTCTCTAGTATTAATTCTATCTTGTATCATCAGCCAGAAAAAGAATTTATGCTTTGGGAGACATGGGGACTTCCAAATCCATTTAAATGGGGCAGGTGCATCAGGCTTGTTAATAACGGCAGTGTAGACTCGCTTAGTAGAGTATTTGCTGCCATTCCATGGAAAATTCCACTCATCCCTCTCCTGGTTGTTTATGTGTCCCTCCAAAAGGCTAACAAGCTGTCCATACTGTTGGGATGCAATCTGTGTTAATGGCCACTGGAAGAGGGTGTGCAACTCATGCAAACCAGATTCAGTAGCCATTTTCACCGTAATCATAGATTTGTGGGCAAAGGAATGTAGCTGTGGGAACTGTTCACAAAGGACAGTACCTGCCCATTTATCATGCCAGAGGAGAATACTCTGTCCAGTACCAATTTTGCAGGTGGTAAGATTTTTGAAATCAGTCAAAAGTGATATACAATTTCTCCACCAAAAGGATCCTTTCTGTTGCTGAACCGTTGGAACAGATTGATTGCTGTAGTGTGCATTCCAAATTAGCTTTACCCATGGTATGTCATGGCAATTAAAAAATTTGAAGATGTTCTTCATTAGCAATGCTTTATTCTGTTCCCTGAGATTGATAACACCAAGTCCCCCAGCAGCCTTAGGCATACATACCTTTTCCCATTTAACTAAGCATTTACCTTTCTTTTCAATATCTTTTCCATGCCAAAGGAAAGTCCTAATAGATTTATCTGCATGATCTAACTGAGTATAATGCACTTTCAATGCACACATAAGAAAGTTTGGCATAGCAGATATCACAGCCTTGATAACCACCAACCGAGAACAATGAGATAGCAGGTTAGATATTCCAGCTAATCTTTTATCCAGTTTGGATATCATAGGCATAATGTCTTCTACTCTTGGTCTTGTAGTACCCATGGGCAATCCCAAGTAAGTAAATGGGAGTGATTCAATTTTACAGCCAAAAAGAGTAGCAAGTTCCTGGCATTTCTCCTGGCTTGTATTAATAGGTACCAATGAAGATTTATGAAAGTTAATCTTCAACCCAGTTGATCTAGAGAACTTGTTTAAGATATCTTTTAGTGTGACAATCTGAACACTATCAGCTGGCATGATTAGTAATGTATCATCTGCATACTGTAAAACAGGAAAATCTTGCCCATATGATTTATCAACAGGTAACTGTAGCATACCATCTTGCCAGGCTTTATTGATCACTACTTGCAGAAGTTCAGCAGTGGCAACAAATAGGAGCGGTGAAAGGGGATCCCCTTGCCTAACTCCGCGTTTGCATTTAATAGAGTTCCCAGGTACTCCATTCAGGATAATGGAAGTACTATCCGTGGAAAGAATATTTCTGACCCAAGTTCGGAAATTCTCCCCAAATCCAAGATGTTCCAGCATTGCAAGAATAGCAGAATATTCAACCATATCAAATGCCTTTTCAAAATCCAATTTGATGATCACTATCTCTTTCTTGGACTTGTGGCAAATATGAAGATATTCAAAAGCCCAGGCGATACAATCCTGTATAGTTTTGCTCTTGATAAAACCATACTGGTTGCTGTGTAGAATAGAGATAATGACACGATGTACTCTATTAGCAAGGATTTTAGTGATGATCTTAAGTCCCATACTGACCAGAGAAATGGGTCTAAAATCATTAGGTTTTACAGGACTAGGTATCTTTGGTATAAGTGCAATATATGCCGTATTATGCTGGTCAGATCTAACTCATGCTTGCAGAACTTATCACATAGTAAATAGAACTGATCCTTAATTAGGTGCCAAAACTTATTTATGAACATACCATTGAAGCCATCAGGGCCCGGAGATTTATCATTGGGCATATGCTGAATAACCTCATCAATTTCTTCCACAGAAAAACGATTTTCTAATGCACTTAAGTCATGTCTGACCATCAGCTCCTCAAGATTAAATTCCATAACTGCCTGTTCAGATTTACCCAGCCTATCATGAAAAGCTTTCCAGAGAATAGCAGCTTTCTGAGAATGATCTGTAACAGTTTCACCATCATCCTTAACAAGGCTAGATATGTAATTATGCCTATAATTCCTGGTTGCAATTGTGTGAAAAAACTTGGTATTTTTATCGCCCAGTTTGGCCCATCTGATACAAGCTCTTTTCCTCCAGTATATTCTCTTTGCTTCCAGAAGCTTAGCTAGGTGCTTTCTCAGAGCAGATCTGAAGTTCTTCTCTGGAACAGACAACATCCTTTGCTCTTCAATTCCATCCATCATAGCCAGTATGTAACTACAATTAGCAATGATTGCATTAAGGTTGGATAGTGTTTTACTCCACTTCTTGATACCATGCCTTAAAGATTTAAACCTTGCAGTCAAGTCTTGAGCAGGATTCTTATAAATACCAGTGTGCTGCCAGTGGGTTTCTGAAGGGGTTACGGTGCAGAAAACAATAATTTTCTAGCGAGCGAAACCCTAACTAGCCAGGATCTATCTATCTAGTACATGCGATAACGGTGGCGGAACGGGTTACATTACCTCCATGTAGACCGATAGCGGGGATTACGCTCCCGCACAAGCGTTGACGATGAAGTCGTATGTAGCCGACCTCGAGGTCGCGGAGAACTTGCCGCGATGTCGGAGTCGATGACGCCGGGGTGTCGACGATGATCTGCGTCGACGGGCGTCGGGCGGAAGAAGGCAGAGCGCCAGCACCGGGGCTGGCGCGCCGGCAGCAGAGGGGGGGAGGCGCGGCGGCTGTAGGGGGCGAGACGACGTCGCCCAAGCTCCTCAATAGAGTAGCCTCCGAGCACTCGCAAACATACGGAGCCTAGCGACAACTCCCGGTCATTCAGATCCAGCTGAAATCGCAGGAGTAGATCTTATCTGGAATCCCGCAAAGCAACGACGCTCTGCGGTATGGCTTAGGTGGAGAGAGACCCCCTTCCTCAGCTCGGCGCGGCTCCAACTTGGGAACCACGGGATCGAGAGAGAAATTGGGAGTCAATTGAATTTCCTATGAATTAAATCAATTAATATGCCTTGCTATATAAAGGGGGAAGGGGTGTGCCAACCCCCTTGGCTCCCCCATGTGGGACTAAAGGAAGAGAGGGGAGGGGGGTTCGGCCGAACCCCCTTGGGCCTCTCCCTCTTCTAGTCCAATTCGGACTAGGGGGGGGAAGGCCCCCTTGCTTGGTGCGCCACCCCCTCATGGGCCCTCTTTGGGCCCATTTAGGTGGGAGCCCCTTTTTTCCTTTATTTAATTAATATTAAATTAATATAAAAATCCCATTAATTCATAATTAATATATTTATATATAATTCAATATCCCATGACTCCGAAACTATTTCGGAACCACCCGAACAACTTTCGGACATTCTCGGAACCCTTCCATAGCTCCCCGGAACTCCTTCCGGACCACCGGAACTCTTTCCGGATCATTTCTTTCTCTCCAATAAAAACCTATAAAATTCCAGAACCTATCTCCTAGCGTCGCTAAGACCTTAAGTTTGTTACGCTACGGTTCGGGAACACTCCAGACATGGTCGAGACACTCCGCTCACCAATGATCGTCAGGGATACCTGGAAATATATGACGACCCCTGTGCATTCCACGAATATCGTCGTTGAACCATAAGTATGATATTCATTCCCTTTGTCTCTGCGATACTACCTTGTCCGAGATATGATCGTAGACACACCGATGCCTTTGCTGTATCTCGTTACCGACGAAGGTTATTAACTCGTCTGCGATATTACATCTCCATGACCTAGTCATAAGCTGCGCAGCTATATAGATGCAATATCACCGAGTGGGCCCAGAGTATCTTTCCATTACAAGAATGAACAAATCCCGCTCTTGATCCTTACGTCTCGATGCTCTTTCGGAATACCCAAGATGGACACCGTTATTGTCATGCTATATAAGACACAACGTTTGATGCTCTCAAAGCACTCCTACGAAGCAACAATAAGTACGGTCTCACGGTCTAAGGAATAAGCTATCATACTCTTATCTATTGCAAATGACAAACATCGTAATACGATCTTATTGCAATACTTTGCGTATGTCCACCACCTTATTCTATTAACAAGATGACCCCACTGTCAACCGACGTCATTGTCCTTGATCGGGAATCTCGATCAACTGTTGCCCAATGGACTAGCTCATATAGAGGCTTGCTAGGGACCTGGTTGTCTATGTATCACACGTGTATTAATAATTCCGATTAATACAGTTATAGCATAATACACAAACCTATTATAAACTTATGAGATAATGCAATAAATACTACTTATTTATTTGCCTCTAGGGCATATCTCCTTCAGTCTCCCACTTGCACTAGAGTACAAATAAACTAGCTGCATTTTACTTTATCAGAATCCCTTATCAAATAAGAATCATTTGATAATGCTTGCTTGTGGAAAAGTGTTACTGCACAATCCATGACTGCACATGCTTTTGCGATTCACTGGTATCAACTCGCTTGATATCATCACGTCGTCTAACAACATATATGCAAATACCGTAACTAAGTGAGACTTCTGCTTCCCAGTGCTTACTCTGATTATACTAACCAGATAACTGCCCTGAAAAACACACTCAGCCATGCAGAGCCCCTTGTAACAATTACAAACTCGCGATATCTACATACTTTCACATCAATGTAGAAAACTTGACATTCAAATGTCAATCCCTTAACTAACGCACTTCTACTTCCATTAAATTCCAAATTTACTTTCATAACTGTTCTTTACTCCAAGAACATCGGTTATATTTTATCGAGCAGATAATATGGTTTCTGTATGATGTCTACTATTACATAATAGACCCACATGTCATACAACCATTACTTTCATGCATCATTACTCTTAATGATCAATTGGATTTTAAAGGACCATCCTTTTGATTCTATTCTGACTCCTCAGATATAATCCAACACAACTCGACTAACTATTTAAAATTCCCGTTCTATTTCAAAATAGACACTGACTTTCAAATAGTTTCACAACTTCTTCCTATTCTATTGGTATAGTTTCACAATGTGTTAACTACACAAAATGAATTCGACTCCCACTCAAAATATGTTTCCACATATTCGACAACGCGCGCTCCCACTCAAAACGTGTTATCCACATATTTGAGTTCCTGAGCTCCCACTCAAAAAATATGTTCTTCACATACTTCTCCTGAGTGAACTAACTATGACTCCCACTTAAATCGACATCTTGGTTAAACCAAAATCATTGATCTACTATCAATTCGAATTTAATACAAACTACAGTATTACATTAATACAAATTCCCTCAGACTTCAAGCATGTCTACATAAATGCAGTCAACAAATTTGATCTTGTCCAAGACACATTTCTTGACAAGACATGCTACCGCGTCTTTCTTATAGTCACATTTATCATATAACACCTTATATGATGATTAAACAATCTTATTCCTCTAATAAGAATTGCAGCAACAATTACTCTCTTAATCCTTTTAAACGTAACTTGGATTTCCAGGCTGAAGAGCCTTTGTTCGTATTCCGATATTTTCTCAACTTTCTTTGTATTCATAAAGTGCACCTTGATTTGTCAACAAGATCTGAAGTACTTAATACAGTGCTGTGACCCGACAACAATATTAAATATAACATCACTTTATTTAGAAATTTCTTTCATGAAAATATTATGATCTTTATGAAGAGGATTGCAAGCAGAAAACAATTTTCTAGTCTCCCTCACTCTTAATCACCAAATTTTCATTAGCAGACATATACTCTTTGGAACATCTTCCAACATAAGTCCGACACTTTATTCCAAACTTCTAATTTCAATCCACAAACCATAATTCGAAAAGTCATCTTTTCTCGGAACTGCATAGACAACAAATTGAACTTTGTTTCTATTTGGTTTTGGAACACACTCTCATTTAATGCGAGCAATCTACAAAGAACTACTCATGTATATTCCGAATTATCGCATAATCATATACACGTCGACACTACAGTCGATCCTATGAATTCTCGTTGAGAAAAATATCTATTTCCTAAAGTGGACATCGACTATAATGTTTCGAACGTATTAGGAGATTCTAAGACTGATTCTGACAGGCCACACTTTATTTTAAAATAGAGCATGATTATAATTCCCCACATATCACTATATATGACATTATAATCCTGTGAAGCAAATTTCCACAAGTCTCTTGTGTTGAAAACATAATTCAAAAGTACTGTCCTTTGATCGAATTATGTGAATACAATGTTCACTAATCTTTCTTCTGAAAAACCCCATTTGATCTATTATCAAATTAATTTCAGACTCCACGATTCATCGGGCAAATACTCCTATTTGCCAAAGTCATGGGGAAATTCGGATCAATCAATAAACATCATTAATTAATCATTTAAAATGATACTCAATTAATTTCCGCTAGTATTGCAACTTCAATACTTGATTTCAAGCTTAATCAACTCAGCACTCGAAATACTTAAATGGACCAAAGACATCCATTACTTCTTTCATTGCTTTTATGACTAAACTCGACGATGTTTATTCTAGCAATAGAACCTTTGTTCATGGGACAAGATATTTTATCATATCTACAATTATGAATACTTATCATACAATCAATGTAACTGAGATGTGGAAACTTTATTCATAAGATAAAACAACTGACTTGTTCCATAACATAAAACAACTGATCTTGTCTTATTACATGAATAACTTTGTCTTGCAACAATCAAGACACACACACTTGCTCACTATTACAAAAGATCGTATCAAAAACTATTAATGATAACTATGATAACTTGAGGACGTGAACACCAAAAGGCCATCAACTCCTTGACTACCAGCTTCAGCGCCAGGTCATATCAAACTGCGCCGCATATACGTGATAATCAGGACCTGTTTCACAAACAGAGCAATCATCAAACATTTCATCATATACCATGGGCGAATTCATAATTCTGCATATATCAAATATATACCTGTAGTATCGAAGATCTCTCCTTCGATGGAATCAACCTTCAGAGACTGGAACTCACGTATGAATACGTAGAAGTTCATATCGTCGGCTTTCAAAATGTACTTACGTACATGCTTCTCATAGCTAGGAGGTAGAGATATCAGTACAGTCCGAATGGCGCAAGAATCCGCCATCCAGTAATCGAAGACCATCGTCAGCTGGAAGTAGATGTCGTACAATCTCTTAAAATGTGTCTTCAGACAGGTATGCTCCTCCATGTGAATGGTCTGGAACATTCTAAGCTGCCTGAATTGCTCACGCTTTAATTCATCCCCGAAGTGCGTCTTTATCGCATCCATCATGACGCTTGGCTCCTTGCGTCGAAACATCTCTTTCAACTCGGGTGCCAGGCATACGGTCATGGTGATCTCCACTTCAATGAATATGTCTCGACGCTTACGGAAATCATCTTCCTCCTCCTCGCTAGCAGAATCTCCTGGTCCTTCTCCTACCGGTTCATCGAGAACATATAGAATGTTGTTGTGTTCGAGAATGTTTCTAAAACCCCTGTACCATCTGATGAAGTTGGATCCGTCGGCTTCTAATGTAGCATCCGGACTCTTGAGGAAGTAACCGAAGTATAGTTGCGTAGTCTACAGATGTGATCGCAAAAGAGGTAAGGTTAAGTTTATAATATGTAGGTGAGTTTTAGTTCTATAATCTCATTATCAAAAACACACCACACCAAGATTATTATCCCTAAAAAAATAATGGCGATGACACGACCCTCATCCACCATACTACCCCCGATCATCACGGCCGGCAGCACAGCTTCAAAGGTGGACATAAAATGTCGATCATAACAACTCTATGACTCGTGCTCGATCTTTCGATCTTCCCGTGTTCCGAGGCCATACCTCTGAGTATGCTAGGCTCGCCAATCAAACCTCGAAGACCTGCGCGTGCAACATGGCTTACACCCACTGTATGCGAACGACGAGATGTGTGACACCCGATCATCACGGCCTGCCTCATAACGTAGAACTTTCTTGGTGGTGCGCAACGAGGGAGAACACAATTTTGGTATTCTGTTAGGGATCATCCTATTTATGATGCTACCGTTGTATATCTAGCATATAAGCAATCAATAGGATGCACACACAACAGCACACAATAATGATGCAATGAAGTGCGATGTGACATGGTCGATGCGCCTGGACCTTCATGGCGCCATGTGCCTGGCCCCCCGGCATGACTCCGAGTCTACAGAGCCCTCCATTGCCTCCGACAGTACGAGTAATATCAAAAGACTTACCGTAACCATGTCACATGAAATAACGCCTCTGCAAAACAAAGTTAGACGCCTCTAGCCTTATCTAGTTTTGCAAGTTTTACGTGGCATATAGGCTTAATCGTAAGAGAATCGCTTCCCTACCTACGAACTTTGTACCACAACGTCAATCGTATAATTGCATGTTTAAGCATCCCTTTCGGGCCCTCCATTGAAAATGCTTTGCCGACTAGAGAGAGAGAAACAGGCACCCGCCAGCCACAGATACGGTGCAAGCCGTATGTCAGTAGTGGAACCAGTCTCGCGTAAGCGTACGCGTAAAGTCGGTCCGGGCCGCTTCATCAACTCAATACCGAAGGCATCGCAAGTGCACGCTAGAGGGTAGCAAATATAAGAAAGACGCCCTCATTCAACATGAGTTCAAACCGTACCAGCAGTACTACGCATAGATCGGCTCTGATACCACTGAAGGGGTTACGGTGCAGAAAACAATAATTTTCTAGCGAGCGAAACCCTAACTAGCCAGGATCTATCTATCTAGTACATGCGATAACGGTGGCGGAACGGGTTACATTACCTCCATGTAGACCGATAGCGGGGATTACGCTCCCGCACAAGCGTTGACGATGAAGTCGTACGTAGCCGACCTCGAGGTCGCGGAGAACTTGCCGCGATGTCGGAGTCGATGACACCGGGGTGTCGACGATGATCTGCGTCGACGGGCGTCGGGCGGAAGAAGGCAGAGCGCCAGCACCGGGGCTGGCGCGCCGGCAGCAGAGGGGGGGAGGCGCGGCGGCTGTAGGGGGCGAGACGACGTCGCCCAAGCTCCTCAATAGAGTAGCCTCCGAGCACTTGCAAACATACGGAGCCTAGCGACAACTCCCGGTCATTCAGATCCAGCTGAAATCGCAGGAGTAGATCTTATCTGGAATCCCGCAAAGCAACGGCGCTCTGCGGTATGGCTTAGGTGGAGAGAGACCCCCTTCCTCAGCTCGACGCGGCTCCAACTTGGGAACCACGGGATCGAGAGAGAAATTGGGAATTAATTGAATTTCCTATGAATTAAATCAATTAATATGCCTTGCTATATAAAGGGGGAAGGGGTGTGCCAACCCCCTTGGCTCCCCCATGTGGGACTAAAGGAAGAGAGGGGAGGGGGGTTCGGCCGAACCCCCTTGGGCCTCTCCCTCTTCTAGTCCAATTCGGACTAGGGGGGGGGGGGGGGGGGGAAGGCCCCCTTGCTTGGTGCGCCACCCCCTCATGGGCCCTCTTTGGGCCCATTTAGGTGGGAGCCCCTTTTTTCCTTTATTTAATTAATATTAAATTAATATAAAAATCCCATTAATTCATAATTAATATATTTATATATAATTCAATATCCCATGACTCCGAAACTATTTCGGAACCACCCGAACAACTTTCGGACATTCTCGGAACCCTTCCATAGCTCCCCGGAACTCCTTCCGGACCACCGGAACTCTTTCCGGATCATTTCTTTCTCTCCAATAAAAACCTATAAAATTTCAGAACCTATCTCCTAGCGTCGCTAAGACCTTAAGTTTGTTACGCTACGGTTCGGGAACACTCCAGACATGGTCGAGACACTCCGCTCACCAATGATCGTCAGGGATACCTGAAAATATATGACGACCCCTGTGCATTCCACGAATATCGTCGTTGAACCATAAGTATGATATTCATTCCCTTTGTCTCTGCGATACTACCTTGTCCGAGATATGATCGTAGACACACCGATGCCTTTGCTGTATCTCGTTACCGACGAAGGTTATTAACTCGTCTACGATATTACATCTCCATGACCTAGTCATAAGCTGCGCAGCTATATAGATGCAATATCACCGAGTGGGCCCAGAGTATCTTTCCATTACAAGAATGAACAAATCCCGCTCTTGATCCTTACGTCTCGATGCTCTTTCGGAATACCCAAGATGGACACCGTTATTGTCATGCTATATAAGACACAACGTTTGATGCTCTCAAAGCACTCCTACGAAGCAACAATAAGTACGGTCTCACGGTATAAGGAATAAGCTATCATACTCTTATCTATTGCAAATGACAAACATTGTAATACGATATTATTGCAATACTTTGCGTATGTCCACCACCTTATTCTATTAACAAGATGACCCCACTGTCAACCGACGTCATTGTCCTTGATCGGGAATCTCGATCAACTGTTGCCCAATGGACTAGCTCATATAGAGGCTTGCTAGGGACCTGGTTGTCTATGTATCACACGTGTATTAATAATTCTGATTAATACAGTTATAGCATAATACACAAACCTATTATAAACTTATGAGATAATGCAATAAATACTACTTATTTATTTGCCTCTAGGGCATATCTCCTTCAGTTTCCACAATGGTTTTGAACTCCTCAAACTGAAGCCAATAGTCCTCAAATCTGAAAATCTGGGCTTTAGGAATACTAGTTTCAATTTGGATATTCATAGGAGTATGATCAGATCCTAACTTGGCCAAAGGGTAGGCCAAAGTATTGGGGAAAGTGGTGGTCCAATTATGAGAGGTGAAAATCCAGTCTAATTTTTCCAGTAAAGGTTCAGCTTGCATATTACTCCATGTGTATCTTCTGTCCTTTAATGGGATTTCTTCTAGATCATGCATCTGGATAATAGAATTAAATAACATCATGTTATTAATATTCCCACCTGGTTTATTTTTGTCATCTGTGCTTCTAATCATATTAAAATCACCCATTATCATCCACAGATTATAAGGTGTTGAGTCAAGGTTCAAAAACCAGTCAGCAAACTCCTGTCTGCCCTCATTGTTACAGGGGGCATAAACATTTGTGATATAAAACACCCTCGCAGATTGGTTGCATGTGAATTCCATAGTTAGCTGGAAGAAACTTTGACTAATCACATTGCCAGTATACTGGTTACCATTCCAGATGGTAATTAAACCCCCTGAATTTCCAATCGAAGGTTGATATGCAAATTGGTTGAGCCGTCTCGGGCAAAATTTCCTTATATAAGCTGTATCAAAAACTTCTCTCTTAGTTTCCTGTAAGCAAACAATACTGCAATTACTTTCAGTTATTTTATTTGCTAAATCATCACATCTTGCCTGTGAATTAACACCTCTCGTATTCCAATTACAAATATTCCATTGTCTATTCATTGGAAACTGATTGAGGTGTCAAGTTTAAGTAAGCAGGTACTGCTTTCTTGGTGATGTATAAGCACGCAAGGGCACACAAGCTAACAGATCTCTTTGTCAACTTAGGCCAAATGAACTCATATATCACGACAGATATAAAGTGGAAGGTGTTAACAGGTGAAGCTGGGTAGGTGCTTGCATGCAATATCCCAAACCCTGAGTCCAAGCAAACAAAACCCAAAGTGCCAACATAACCAACATCAGCCACATAACTAATAGAACTCATATCACAAAGACTGGTCACATAACAAATATGTCTCATACAGCAAACACTGACCATATAGCAAACACAACCCACAGAGTAGACCTGGACCATATCATCCTCAAACCAAACTGACAAAGGCCAACAACTCATCACAGTAAGCAGAACTGGTTTAGAGCAAACATAAAAAGAGCGATGAGCAGGACTCAAGTACAAAAGGCTAAAGGTATCAAGGGCACAGACGTAGTACTTATTACAAAAGACATTAATGGTTCCTCTGACATAACAAACATAAACATAGACATAGATAACTGAACAACTATAAGCCCTGTTCATAGCCACAGATGCTAGCAGACTAATCATCATCAGAACTTTCCTGGTTCAGAACAGCATCAGACACCGCACCAGGTGGCATCTTACAATGTGTTGTACCAATTATCCTCAGCATCTCAGAAGGCAGATGAGGTGGGGGCTCAAGAGCACCATCAACTACAGTAGCTCTGAACTTTTCCTCCAGATTTCCTCCAGTCTTTGAACTAGCTGCTTCATCAGCACTCTTCTTGTTTTTAAAACCTCCATTGAGGATGGCAATCCTGTTGCTGCGTCTCACTTCTGCTCCCTGTAGCTTATCATTCCTCTTCTGCCTTTTAGCTTTGTGTGATACTACTGCAGGATTGGTTTCAGGAACAACAGTAAGGACAGAGCTATGTGCTTGGGGGCTGTTATTTTCTGGAGATAATTGCACAGTGTTGTCAGGCAGTGCTTGCTCCTGGAGGTGTACATCCATTTGCTCTTGGGTGTCAGAGTGATGATGATCATCAATGTAATCCCCACAGGTGTTAGTCCCTTGTTCATCATCCTGCATATCCAAGGCTTCCTCAGAGGAACTGGAAGTAACAAACTGCCTGCTGAGTGTGCTAATATGAAGTGTGCAAGTCCTGATAACCCCTGCAGTCCCACTGGATTCTGATATGGTACATCTAGCACCCGAGATAGTAGTGTCAGTGAGTTTGGGGATCAGTTCATCTGCATTAAGCACTAATGTAGCAATCAAGTTCTTTAGATGACTCATGGGATCATTAGGCTGCTGGACAATCTCTTCAGGCTGCAGAGGAGGGGTATTGGGCATTTCATTGTCAACTGCCGCTGGAGCAACATCAACATGTGCTGCACCAATCCCTTGGTCGGCTTGATTTACTTCTGCATTGTCAGGGACTGGCTCCTCGTCCTGGTGCATAGCATCATGCCAGAAACCCTGATGCTCCATAGGCTGAGGGTGAGGATTGGCACCGTCAGGTGGAAGGGGGTCTTCATCCCCTGCCACCACCCCTAGCAACTTACGAGATAGAACCACTAGCGGACAGGTCTAGGAGTCAGCATTACCATCATCAGTTATGTTCTTGATCAGTACTAGACTCATCGGCAAGGTATCCACATTGTATGCTCTAATTTTAACAAGAATACGTGCTCTGTTTGAAAGATCCTTATTCCAGACAATGAACCGACCATACGGAACCAGAGCTCTAACAATGCACTCAATATCCCACAATTCTAGTGGCAGATTCAGAAGCATGATCCAAACATCGTGAGTAAGAAACGTAGCTCTGCGATTGATACCTTGGTCTTGGGCAACAAAGCGGAGAATAGAGTCTCCGATGAAGTGGGGGTTGAGGTCTATCGCTGCGTCACGGTCGGTGACCGATGCGAAGCGCACAAGTGCCGCTCCCATGGCGCAGCGCGAGATTGTGCGGACCACCAACCCGATGTCCTGCAGCCTCTGGATAATCACAGCAGATGCATGCTCGAAGTGCTGACCTCCAAGCTCCGGTACGATAGTGGCAATCGCCCAATCTTCACAGCTATTGGGGTATTCTCCCCCAATGACCACATAGCCGCGCTGGGTGCGGAGCGGGCCAGGTGGGATCGCCGTCATGCCAGGAGGTACGTGCGGGAGGATGTCACAATCATAGTTGGCCATGGCTGGGAGCAAGCTCGAGATCGATTGCGGTGTGTAGGGAGAGGGGGTCTCTGAAACATGAGTTCTCGAGCTGGTCGTAGGAGACGAAGAGGCCATGGTGGTTAATATATTGTCAGGAACAGGATCTTTCCTAATTGGCCTCCAGTAGAATCTCTTATTATTCCTAACCGTGCATTGTAAGGCAACATGCCCAGATTCAAAGCAGGATTTGCACCGGATTAGGTTTAGGCAACCTTTCCTATCATGGCCAGATAACAGACATTTACAGCAAAACAAAATCCTATTAGGAGACGAAACGTCAAGCCCTATATTCTGTGGACCGGGCTCAATGCGAACAGGATCCACTGCTGCCTGGATATCAGATGGGCCAGGCCTAGGTACCTCAGGACGAAATGGGCCAGATTGGCAAGCATTGTTTGAAACGTGATTCCCGCTGATCGTGGAAATAGGATCAACTAACTGATTACTAGCCCCATGATTACGACAAAGAGATCCCAAAGGAATCAAATTTGCACCCGAAAGGAAGGGATTAACTGAAGATAACACTGGATTACCTTGCATGGGCTTTACAACAGGGCGGTAGATCAGTTTTCTTGCTGATTGATTCGTAGATCTTTTCCTGTGGGAAACAACAGTCCATTCTTTGGCCAATTCAGAATACCATAATTTTTCTTCACGCTGCCAATTAGGTCCTCCGAAACCCCAGAGATTAAAGAAGCATTTGAAATCCCTTGATGAATGAACTTTCATATTAACAATCATAAAACCCACAGCTTTGGATGAAACATCAAACATGAACGTACGATCTCGTAGGTGACAAATCCTTAATTCCTCATGTGATGCACCCAGACATGCAGAAAGTGCCAGCCCAACATTCAGTGAAGAGAGATCAAAAGAAGCTCGGGCAAAAGAGACCACCAAAGAGAATCCATCAGAAGAAGAGACAGGGTTTACGGCCGAGGAGAAAAGGCTTCGAACTTTTGCACGAAAGGAGTGTCCAGGGGAGAAATCCAGTCGGTGAGAGATGGAGTATGGATCAGAGAAAGGATCCACCCGTGTCATACCTTGATCCATGATCAACAAACCTTTGTCTCCTGGCTAGATCTCGGCTAGATCTAGGTTTAGAGAGAGTCGCCATGGGAGCCGCCACGGAGGGGAGGGTGGGGTGGGGGAGCCATTACCTACACGGATTTGCAACGCTAGACATTATGCTTCCTTTAATTATTCATCCTTTTTTGCAGATTATACATTAACCTACGAGGATGATTGTGCTCACTTAGTTATAGAAATCTCTCCGGAAGACGACATAATGGTCGATATAGATGACATAACTGTCAAACAAAAATACTTGGCGTGCCTCCTAGATAAAGACAAATGGCTAGACGATGAAGTAAGTAGCCCTTACTAATAATAAAATAAATAAATCCTAATTATTAATACCCATCAGTAATGTATTTTTACAATCTTTATATAGGTAATCAGCGCATATATATGTTGTATGAAGGACCAACTATGTGTGCAAGATAAGAATGATGCTAAAGTGTATTTTGAGAATCCCTATGTGACCAGACTGTTAAAACGGGATGGTAAAATTGGAATACATGGACCTACCGGTATGACAAATGTTGTCAAAAACTATCTCAACCATGACATGGTAATATCCATTTCCATAATTGTCAAGTTTTAGGTTTAATTGGTATTTAATTTGTAATTCTACATGTCTACAAAAAACTCAATGTCTTCAATGTAGATTCATCTTCCAATAAATATCGAGAAATCGCATTGGTATTTAGCTTCCATCAATGTTGAGGATTACAATATACAAGTGCTCGACTCATTGTGCTGGGAGCACAATCGATATGACCTCACTCTTACGGTTAGTTAATATAGCTTATATATTGTGAATTCATCCATTGCTTATATATGTTATTTTCTTATCACTAATCCTTTTACAGCTGCAAGGACTACAAAATCATTTGGACATTCTTAAAAGTCAAGAAAATCTCAATATTCATAAATGGAAAGACCTTGATGTTACTAAATGGCCTATTAGAGAACAACTACAAACGCCGATCCAGAAGGATAGGTACATAAACACATGTTTTCTTACAATAATAACCATATAATAAGTATTATGGTTCATGCAAATTACTCATTTATTTTTTATGTATATGTAGTTCATCTTGTGGTCTATTTATACTTAAGTTCAGCATGTGCAATAATTCCGTTTAAATTTTATATACTAATATTTGATGGTCACTGGCAGGAATTGATTACTTCATTAAGATATAAGTTAGCTGCAATACTATTATGTTGGAAAGCAAACAAGGCATCAGCAACTGAAGAGCTTCAAATTGATGACAGCGACGGAGATCCAAATGATTTAAGAATGTCAGACAAGCCATTTGATAACAATCAACCAAAAGAACTCAACACATTATCTAATGAAAACAAAGACAAGTGTCTGATCTCTGTTGTTTCTAACCTGAGCCTACATGAGTTAGTTGGTGGATTTTGCAACTACATCAAATCAATCAATTCTGCAGAAGCTTTAGAGTAAGACATTAAATATTATTGCATGCACTTTAATTTTAACACTTAACAACATATATTATCTTATTTCATCATGATATTAAATTACAGAAAAAGTTTGGGTACGAAGCTCTGAGCCATATCCCATTAGCTTGACTCTCAAAAACCTTCAAGACATGCTAAAGGATAAGTCTTCGATGGATCGAGATTGTTTTAATTTGGTCGTACGGAAGATTATGTTTGACGACATCCAAAAGGTTAAAAAAGGCGGAGGATTGATATTTAAACATTATCTTGACATGCATTTTTGGGTATGTCCTTACATTCACGGCTTATTTTGCGACTACATTTCTATACTAATTCTTTGATAACATTTCTAACCATTTTATAATATTCTAGATGATTACTGATTTTGGAAGACATCCAAACTACCGGAAAAGTTAGATTTGGATCAACTAGCATTTTCCGTTCGTTGCTGGCTTGGTATGAAATATAGTGTTTCATCGTGCAAATCGGTAAGAAAACTTCCACATAAGTATCACCACAACTCTTGTTTTACATACATCTAATATATATACTATTTCAGATTCATATTCCAATACAATCACACTCTGGATTTATTCTATTCATAGTGGACAAGGATACAAGAACTGACTACATTTTGGACCCTACTCCTATTGATCCAATATACCAACGAAACCCACTTGCAAAATATGTGCACATAATTTTATGGATTGCTGAATACTTACCGAAAGCTATGTTAAAGGCATGCCCTGGGACTACATGGAATGAGAATATTTTTCTGTGGCAACAAAAAATAGTACATGATATTACGGGTCACCACAGGTACTATATAATAAGTATTTGCTTTACTGAATATATATGTAGTATTTGCTTTACTGAATATATGTACGACATATATTTGTAGTCTTGATTACCAATTTATATATCTTATACAGGGAATTGTCTGGTTATCTTGTTGCCCTTTTCATGTCCACCTGGGATGACAAAAAAGTGAATCTGCCATTTTTAAAGGTAAATACCATAAGCATTTAAACATTAAAACATATATGGTGCTCATCTTATTTATATGAATGTAGGATGGATATGATCTGAGGAAACAAATTTTGGCACACCTACTAACATTCAAGGATAATGAATGTGAAGACAACATGCCTGCCGGTGTCCTCGATTTCATCAGTTGCATCAGGAAAAAGATATGAATGTGAAGAATCGAGAAAGGCAACCAAGACCACATGATTTTGAAGACCCAAGGATCTAAAGGAAACTAATACCAATAACAGATGTGTCAAAACCTCTATCTCCAGTTGCTGCTCCTCAACTCTCCATGACACACTTCAAAGTTTAGTTTGCACTGTTGAGCGTCATTCCGTTGGTGATGGTGTAAAGTTGTAAAGAGACATGTGCCTTTATGGATTGGCTATTTTGTTTCTCATGTATTATTTTACTTCAGATTACGGTAACAGAGAACAAATCAAAAATATTACATATAATTATGTTGCTTTTAAAATTTATAAAGGATTTGGTATAAGATCATTTCATCTGCCAGGTTTGATTGAATCTTAATGAAAAATTGAAAACTTGACTGTTTGGATAATGAGCTGTGGATTTTGATACTGCTTTGTTTGCAAATATTCTGATGATGGATGCGACCTACTAAAATGATCTTGCTTCAGTCAATGAGATGTAGATGAGGTCTATGAGGTTTTGCGATTTGTCTTTATTTTACGCCCGTTGCTCCAAAATTACCTGCACTTCCTTGGATCTGGACAATAGGACTAGGTGAAACGCTCAAGTATCCCAGCTGCAGCACATAACTGCATACACGACGCTAGGCACATTCTTTGTTCACAATTTACATCCTCAGTATCATAAGACAGTGGCAATATACAGTGTGTTGTTCTGTATACCTTATTATTACAGACATCCGCCCACAATGTTACATATACAAACTTTCAGATAGCAGACTTAACTACCAGGAAGGAACATTATACGGGTACACCTTGAGAGCTCACTATGTAGATCTCATCACGCTCTTCATCATAGTACAGAGATGTGAAGTCCTCAAGAGCCTCAGTGATTGTACTCTGAAACTTCCATGTCTTCTTTTGCTTGCACAAATCCCCAGCCTTTATTTTTGTCAAGCATTTTCCTGTCAGTATGTTGCTGATGTTTATAGAGCCAGCTGCACGTGAGCAAACAGATATAACTTGAGTTATCCACAACTATAAATGTGAATATCATGCTCGTTCATCTGTTGACAAGTGGTGAGATGCTAATTTGGAAACTGAGGGTATCATTCGATTGTGAGGGGCTTGTGTGAGATCATACAATGGCAGGTTTAATGGAATTAACTCGCGCCATGAAGTGTATGTAGCATGATTGGAGAATAAAGATTGTTAAAAAAATATAGCTACCAATAACTAGCAAGATGAAACATGCACTGATTCTGCTTTATGATAAATTACACAATACACCTTCCAACAAACAGCAGAAGAAATCATATCTTACCATTTTCGCCGTAGCGCTCTATTTTCATGGAGATGGTGTACAAAATAGGGTAAGATAGATGGGAGATGTGAATGTATATGAACAACTAAATATACGGTGTTATGCGACCTCATAAACAAAGATGAAACCAAACGTTGACATCAAAATAGAAAGTACCGCAAACCTAAAACACTCACCATTAGCCTAACTAATTGTAGACTGGGCTGATGGGCTCATACCTTGGCAAACAACTTCAGAGAAAGGGTCAGGTATTAATCAGTAATGTTAAGAGCGTCCAAAAGTACTAGAGTACTATTAGTTGGCATGAACCTTAGTATAAATCTGGGACGGTATCATATATCTGTTCTTTGATATGCTTGGTTACAGAATTTAAAGCAATATGATGTGCTCGGTATACCAAGATATAAGCTAGGAGTAATACTTCTTCAACGTATTAACCAAGATATAAGCTAGGAGTAATACTTCTTCAACGTATTATCTACAAAGCACCCGATAGCTCTAAAATTAGCATGTAAATGTTATTACTAGCTACTGGCATGTTGACAAATCAGTATTAGTTGTCTAAGTTGGCAGTAACATAAGGTGACATCACTGAAGGCTGCAGCTCACAGAAACAACGCCGTACAAAAAAGAATTTCGTATGGACTGTACTGTGTGACAATCGTTTAGTAAATTAAGATCATTTTTGCTTCTGATATTGACAACAGCAACTCAAAAACCTGACCATAATGACAAGATAGCATAACTGATCAAGCCGTAAACCAAACTGCACCTGGCTTCAAGGCACATATCAGTAGCAAGAATGCTTACATGCTGTATGGTGTTGAAATATTTGCAGAGCCCAACCAGATAAAGAAATAAATCCCAGCAGCAGTCTACAAGGTATACACGATTATTTCTAAGTTGCATTTTACCTAACATGTAAAGGACATCATATTAGTATGATTTGAGAAAGCATCACTTACCTGAACCAAGAATCTTATCCACTGAGGTATTTTATGGTTGTGATCCATGAAAAGATTTGAGATATCATCAAGTAGTCCAACTACTGCAAATATGAGGGTTATTATAGCTGCTCCATTCACTGAATTGGAACCAACGTGTCTTCTTGCAACACAAATACCAATAGGAATGAAGAATAGTCCTCCCATTGCTGGGGTTGGCTTTCCATAGGATGGAGAAACAGGCTTTCCTAAGCAATCAGTCCAACATTATTCATCAGCCCTTGTTGAGTTCTGGAAATTGTTGGGTTCCCCTCTCTCACGCATACTACAAGGAAACGCAGAAGAAGACCAGACAGGTAGTAGCATGACCAGCATCTCTACTCTACCGGGAGGCAACGAAGTAGAGGCGGTGGACCTGAAGGGAAGCCCTAGGCTGCTGCTGCTAGCCAGGCGCGAGGACGCGGATCTGCGCTGCGCTTGCTAGGGGACGGCGATGGCGGAGTGGGGGCGACGGTCTTGCCGCGGGGAGAGGGAGGTGGCGGAGGATTTCGCCGATCCGGCCGAAGGAGCGAGGGGTTGGGCGGCGGCGCGGTGCTTGGGGGAGGATACGGCGGCGTCTCCTGGAACAGCAGCCAGAGCGGTCCGGGTCAGAGCAGTGAACACAGTGAGACGCGCGAGAGAGAAAGGAGATCCCATCCAGGAACGTGTTGGGTCAGGGGAAGAACGGGATACTCGGAAAACTCAGTTGAAACGACCGAGTACCAATCGACAAGGAGAAACGAGTCTGACTCGTACATGGCTACTACCGAGCGAGTGTATATATGTACACGAGGCCTCAATCTATCAAATCCCAATCGTTAGAAGTGAGTCCAGGACCCTCACGGCTATGGCAGAGCGAAGCCAATCTATTGTAAACACTTCACAAGATAAAAATCAAGTAAGACGTGAACTGATAGAACTCAGCAAAATAGTCTGACAGCCGAGAAAAAGAAGAAGATTAATGCACGTCGAAGAGCAGCTTGGCAAAAGAAAACACAAGATGAAAAAACAAACGACAAAGGCCAAATCTAACCACGGAAGAAAGGCTAAAAGATAATACACGCCAGCGCATGTCTATGCAAAACAAATCCGAAGAGGAGAGGGAAAAACTGCTAGCTCGGCGCAAGGCGGCTAAGAAGAACACCCCGTGCCCTCAATCCATAGCGATGTCGTTCTCAAATGCAACAAATTTGACAAACATAGCTTCAACGAGCACACCAGAGTATACGATCGGGACCGAAGTTAACACATTAATCTTTAAACCCTTCATTTATTTAATCATGATACTCACTAGAACAACGATGTGGTAGGCGACATGGAGTCCTTCCTTAGCAATATCATGGACGAGAACACCATACCCAACGACCTCATGGACGAGGAGTGCTACACCTATGATGGAAATGAAGGTACGTAGGCCAGATTTTTTATCTTGCCATAGACCACAAATCAACATGAATATATCGAATGTGACATCCACTTCATGCAGGTTTCAAGACTGATGCTCAGTACCTCGTTACAGTGATAGACTCATCAGACGAGGATGCCATCGATCCTTTCGACTTCGTGTACTCGAACCTCCCAGATAGCACACACAAACTAGAGCAAGTCCCCGACTGCGAGCACTGTCATGCCAAGAGATTTCAGCATGAGACCCCTGGTTTATGCTGTCGAAACAGACAGATCGAACTGGCTGAACCAGAGCCAATCCCCGAGCTGATGAGGCTATGGTCTAGCTCGGATGCAGACAACCGACATTTTTGGGAGAGCATACGATTCTTCAACGGCCATTTCTCCTTCACAACCCTTGGCGTCAGCCTCGACAACGACTGCACGAACATGAGATCAGGGGTGTACACATTCCGGGCGCAAGGCTCCATGTATCACAACGTGCATTCGTTCGGTTCAGGCTCTCGACCTGAAATCTACAACTCTACTTCTACGACGACGATCCCAGCCTGATCCACCGCAAGGAAGCCTCCAAACAACTAGACCAGGAGGTGAGAGGAAACCCCTATTCCGAGCAGTTTAGGAGTTTGGGCGCACAAAAGGATAACCTCGAGAACTACCGTATAGAACTGAACACTGACAAAAAGCTAGACCAACGGAGATACAACACGCCGGTATCATCTGAGGTGGCTGCGCTCGGGGTCGAAGGCAGTGACCTCGCAAATAGGTTCAAACGCAACATTATCTTCTACGGCAACGACAATCAAAGACACAGTATACATGCCACACAAGGATGTTATGACCCGCTCTCATACCCCTATTCTTCCCAAAGGGCGAGCTCGGTTGGCATCCAAATATACCTAAGCGTAATAAGTCTTGGGACCTTGCGCAGCTACAAAGAGAAGACCGTGAAGAAGATCCAGGTTTGTCTATCTCGAATAATTATGCAAGTTTCTCTATCCTTCACATATATTGCATAACCTTCTTTTTCCTGTCACGGATGGGGGTGGACGTATGTGCATCTCTGTCAGGGACTACTACTGTTACCGACTACAGACGCGTCCTGCTATATTCAACCCCATACTGCATGGAGGGCGTCTGTTCCAACAATGGGCGGTGGACATGTACATAAAGATCGAGGGGTGTAGGTTGAACTGGATCAGGAAGAACCAACCGCTGATACGTGCTGTTCTATATAAAGGAATTGTCGATAGCATCACGGCCGGAGAGAATCAAGCAAGCGCTGTTGGCACAAGGATTGTGCTCCCTTGGAAATTCCAGGGGTGTTTTTGTAACGCCCCGGGATTTATCCCCTTTTGTTTTGTGTGTTTTCTTTTTTTTTGCATCGACATAGCATCGCATTGCATCGCATTAATTTAATTGTTGCATTTAAATTTATTTTCCACAATTAAATTCAAATGCATATCAAATTAATTAAAAATGTGTTATTTTCAAATCTTTTAAAAATGTTAAAAAACTAGTTTATTAAATTCCCTAGTTAAAACTAAAAAAAATGTATAGTTTTCGTATTTAAATTCCCTGTCTATTTTGTTTTAAAAATATAAAACCGAAAAGTTTAAACGGGAGAGAAATAAAGCCCAAGCCCACCTAAGCAAACCCTAGGGTTTCCCCCCTGGAAAATTCTTTCCCACCCCCTGCCTTTTTGCAGCCACCCTCTTCATTTTCTGGGTTTTAGCAAAAGGTCCTTCCACCCCTTTTTCTTTCTTTTTTTCCCTCCTTTCTTTTCTTTTCCTTTTTCTTTTTCTTTCCTTCCTTTCTTCTTCTTTCTCCTCTCCTTTTGCACGCACGGGAGAAAACCTCCAGGGCCCGAGCCCGAGCTTCTTCCCCCTGCTCCGACCCAGCCCCGTGCGCCCCAACCTCCTGCTCCCGCGCCTCCGCTCGCGTGCCCTCCGCGTCGTCCCCGCCGCCCGACGCCATCGAGTCGCCCCGGCCTGCGCCTCCCCCGTGCGCCCGCAGTCGCGCGCCTCCCCAGCGCCGACCGCCGCGCCGTGGCGCCCCCCCCCCCCCCCCGAGCTCCTCCGCCTCCGCCTCTCCCCTCCGACCGGAGATGAAGGGGATCGTGTGCAGAAAACAAAAAAATTCCTAGCAACGATATCCTTAAACTAGCCAAGATCTATTCTATGCAGATATAGTAGTACGAACGGAGATCGGAATACGTACCCTTGTAGACCGAAAGCGGGGATTACGTTCCCGCACAAACGTTGTCGATGCAGACCGACGAAGCCGACCTCAAGGTCGTGTAGAGGAAGCAGGCCTCCGAGTACCGCTAGCGTAGCACCTCGCAGGGAGTCGCACACGTACGGTGGAGACGACGCCTCCGAAGCTCCAGTCCAGGACGAGCAGCGGAAGACTTGGACCGGAACACCAGCAGCGCGGCAGCGGGCTATGGTGGAGGAGATCCCCGGATCCTCTTGCTCGGCGCGGCTCCGACTTGGGAACCACGAGATCGAGAGAGAAATCGGGAATTAATTGGTGAATTAAAAGGCTGGGGGTGCCCCTTCTTATATAGGCTCCCAAGGGGAGCCTACCTTGCCAGCCAGGCAATGTGGGACTATCCCCACATAGCCTGGTTCGGCTAGGGAGTGCGCCGGCCCCCCTGTTGGGCCCCTTGTGGCCCACCTAGGCCGGCCCTCCTGGCCCCCACCGAATTCCCCTAGGGAATTTTCCCCTCTTGGGCCTTCTTTCGTCCGGAAGGCCCATTTAGGGAAATCTGCCTTAATAAATTCGAAAATAAATATATAAAATCATATTTGCATATTAATAAAACTAATTAATATCAAACATAATATATATAATTTTTCCTAGCTCCGAAAACTCTTTCGGCGCTGCCCGATCTCCATCGGACCTCTCCCGGGACGCTCCCGGTGATCTCCTTCCTTTCCGGTTGTCTTGTCGAAACCCCTTAAGTGTGTTACCCTAGCGGTTCGATATAATATCAGGTATGATCAAGACTCCTCAATGATCAACGACTAATCCGTAGGCCTGGACCCCATGAATTAATCCCTGAGATATAACGAATAACTTTCATCTATCAAACCTGAACGTGAAGTCTTAGACCTTTTGCCATAGCGATACTTAGCACGTCCGAGTGTCGTTCCATAGATATCTCCATACCTAATCCCGACCTCGTTACCGACGATGCTATCTTCTACTCGTTCATGATCTCATGTCTCCGTGACCTAGTCACATGCTTGCAAGCTCATTAGACATGATCTCACCGAGTGGGCCCGAGAGTATCTATCCTGCTACGTGGACTGGCAAATCCCGCTCTTGACCCCTCGTCTCAATACTCCTTTCCAATACCCAAAAGTATCACCGTTATTGTCATACTAAATAAGATACGACGTTTGGTGCAATCAAAGTATCTTCCGGGAATATCAATAAGAGTTGATCTCACGGTCAAAGGCGTAACGACTACGTTCTCCAAATCTGGGTATGTCCATCACATCACTCTCCAGCGATATGACTCTCATTGCCGACCGGCACCATGCCCCATGACCGGGAAACCTCGATCATCAATCGCGCAACGAAACTAGTCTTAGTAGAGGCTACTAGGGACCTGGTTGTTTACGTATCACACCCGCATTAATGTTTCCGCTTAATACGGTTCTAGCATGACACAAAAACCTATTATGAACAAACGAGATATGATAAAGAATACACTTTATTAATTGCCTCTAGGGCATATCTCCTTCAGTCTCCCACTTGCACTAGAGTACAACTTAATCTAGATTACAACTTGGTAAAAGCCTAACACCCATAGCTAATTGGTGATGTTCATGCTTATCAAGCGGGAGAGGCTTCGTCAGCGGATCTGCCACATTCAGATCCGTATGCACTTTGCAAATCTTCACATCACCTCCTTGTACGTACTGACGTATCACGTGGAAGCGTCGGAGAATGTGTTTGGCGGTGGAGTGAGACCTTGGCTTCTTGGCGTTCGCAATGGCACCCGTATTGTCGCAGAAGAGGATCACGGGGTCTTGCACGCTCGGGAACACTCCAAGTTCGATGACAAACTTCCTCAGCCACACAGCTTCATTCGCGGCCTCGCAGGCAGCAATGTACTCCGACTCCATTGTAGATTGTGCGACTATGGGTTGCTTCCCACTTCTCCAGCACACGGCGCCTCCATTCACCTTGAACACGTAACCTGTCTGTGACTTACAGTCATCGGGGTCTGAGCAGAAACTTACATCTACGTAACCCGTTACGCCAAGTTCCTCATCGCAGCCACCATACACAAGGAACATTTCCTTTGTCTTATTGAGATACTTAAGAATGCTCTTAACAGCTACCCAATGCGGCATTCCAGGATTACTCTGGAACCGGCTGGTCAAACTTAGAGCTAATGCCACATCTGGTCTAGTACTCAACATTGCATACATGATCGATACTATGGCTGAAGCATAAGGATGTTTCGTCATTTCGGCCTTACCCAGTTCCGTTACCGGACACTGCGCCTTACGCAATATCTTATTCTTGATAACCGGCAGAGAACCCTTCTTTGCCTTCTCCATATGAAAACGCTTCAATATTTTATCAAGATAAGTACTCTGACTTAGTGCTAATAGGCGCCTTGATCTATCACGGTAGATTTTTATGCCTAAAACATACGCAGCTTCTCCTAAGTCCTTCATGGAAAACTTACTGTTTAAATATTCCTTCACGCTATTTAGAAGTTCCACATCATTCCCTATTAGCAATATGTCGTCAACATACAGTGCTAAGAACACAACCGAGCTCCCACTCATTTTCTTGTAAATACAGGTCTCTTCCACATTCTGGATAAATCCAAAACCTTTGATTACCTCATCAAAGCGAAGATTCCAGCTCCGAGATGCCTGCTTCAATCCATAGATGGATCGCTGAAGCTTGCACACCTTGTTAGCACTTCCTGGATCGACAAAACCTTCCGGCTGTAGCATGTACAACTCTTCCTCAATGTTTCCATTCAGGAAGGCCGTTTTGACGTCCATCTGCCAGATTTCATAATCATAGTAGGCAGCTACCGCTAACAAAATCCGAATAGACTTAAGCATCGCTACCGGTGAAAAAGTTTCATCGTAGTCAATTCCATGAACTTGTCGGAAACCCTTTGCGACAAGCCGAGCTTTATAGACGGTCACATTACCATCAGCATCAGTCTTCTTCTTAAAGATCCACTTATTCTCGACGGCCTTGCGCCCTTCGGGAATATCCACCAAAGTCCACACTTTGTTATCATACATGGATCCTATTTCGGATTTCATGGCTTCAAGCCATTTCTCGGACTCTAGACTCTCCATCGCCTCCTTGTAGTTCGTAGGTTCGTCTTGCTCGACTAGCATGACGGTGCAAACCATGTTGCCATACCATTCTGGTGGGATCCGAGATCTACCAGACCTACGAGGTAGAACATCTTCGTCGACAGTTTCTCCCACTCCTTCCACGGAGGACGTTTCCGGAATTGCTTCCGTTGCGCCACTCGGAATCTCGAGTTCAGGATCAACGATTTCATCGAGGTCTACCTTCCTCCCACTTACTCCTTTCACGGGAAACTCCTTCTCTATAAAGGCACCGGTCTTCGCGACAAAAGTTTTGCCCTCAGCTTGGTTGTAGAAGGTGTACCCAACGGTTTCCCGTGGATATCCTACAAAGACGACTTTCTCCGACTTCGGTTCGAGTTTGTCGGGCTGTAGTTTCTTAACGTACGCCTCACAACCCCAAACCTTCAGGAACGACAACTTAGGCTTTTGGCCATACCATAATTCATACGGCGTCGTTTCAACGGATTTGGACGGAGCCCTATTTAAAATGAATGCGGCTGTTTCTAACGCATAACCCCAGAAGGACACTGGCAGATCGGTAAGAGACATCATAGATCGGACACTATCCAGTAGAGTACGATTACGTCGCTCGGACACACCGTTACGCTGCGGCGTTCCGGCGGGCGTAAGTTGGGGCACTATGCCACAACTCTTCAGATGTGTGCCAAACTCAAAACTCAAGTACTCTCCACCGCGATCGGACCGGAGATGCTTGATTTTCCTATTAAGCTGATTCTCAACTTCACTCTGGAATTCTTTGAACTTTTCAAACGTTTCAGACTTGTGTTTCATCAAATAGATATAACCGTATCTACTCAAGTCATCAGTGAAGGTGACGAAGTAACGATAACCATTGCGTGTCGAAACGCTCATTGGACCACATACGTCTGTATGTATGATCCCCAACAAATCCGACGTCCGTTCAACGAAACCTTTCAACGGTGTCCTGGTCATTTTGCCCATGAGGCATGGTTCGCATGTATCGAGGGATCCGAAATCCAACGAGTCCAAGAGTCCATCGGAGTGGAGTCGCTTCATGCGCTTTATACCAATATGACCAAGACGGCAATGCCACAAAAACATGGCGGTATCGTCACTACACTTAATTCGTTTGGCCTCCATGTTATGGATGTGAGTACTACGATCGAGATTCAACAAGAATAAACCATTACTCTCGGGAGCATCAACATAAAAGATATCATTCATATAAATAGCACAATTGCTTGACACTGATTTAAATGAATAACCGTCTTGTAACAGGCAAGACCCACTTATAATGTTTACACTCAAGGATGGCACAAAATAACATTTATTTAAAACCAAAACTAATCCCGATGGTAGATGTAGAGGGAGCGTGCCGACAGCCACCACGTCGACTCTCGATCCGTTCCTGACGCGCATCGTCACCTCATCCTTCGCCAGCCGCCTTCTATTCCGTAACTCCTCCTGAGAGTTACATATATGAGCAACAGAACCAGTATCAAATACCCACGTATTGCTCCGGGCGGATGTAAGGTACACATCTATAACATGTATATCAAATATACCTTTCTCTTTGTCGACCGTCTTGCCAGACTTCCTATCCTCCAGATACTTGGGGCAGTTGCGCTTAGGTGATCCGATGGTCACCACCATCTTCTGCAGCTTGATTTCTAATTCGGCCACTTCGAGCATCTTCAGGATTTCCGACAGGGGTTTTGACGTCCCTTTCATGCCGTAGTCCACTATGGCGTTCTTATAGCTAGGGGGCAGAGAGATCAGCGCCCTATCAATAACCAACTCCTCTGGGATCACACTTCCCAGATCACTCAGAAGTCGAGCGCAGCCAAACAACTTGGCCAAGTGCTCACTGATATTGCCGTGCTCTTCCATCTGGGCTGAGAAGAGAAGCACAGTTGCCTCGTATGTCTCAGCCTTGACTTGTCGTGCAAAAACAACCATGAGTTCAGTGATTATATCATAAGCACCCTTGTTCATGAAACGGTTTTGCAGGTCAGCCTCCATGGCAAAGAGCATGCCACTCTGGACATAAGAAGAAATCTCCGCCTTTACCCCACGGACAATCCTATCGATTTCCGGGGCGGTGCTAGGAAGATCACCTAAGGGGGTATCAAGGATGTAGGCCACCTTGTGGGTTTCAAGGATGGACTTCAGATCGTGGAACCAGGACACGAAGTTAGACCCATCGGTCTTAAGCTTCTCTTTCTCATTGAACAGGTTCAGGTTAAAGGAGGGGTGAGACATCTACAATGGAATTTGCAACAACATAAGACTTTGTTCATAATAATTTTGAGTTATAGTATTTTAGAAAATAACTAACATAACTCCCACTCAAACGAACATCCCTCCTGGTCGTTTAAGCGATTACACGACCCCCATCCATTGCACCACCCCTCATCATCAAAGCCGGCGGCACAACTTTAAGAGTAGACAAAATCGTCCGCCACATCAATTTTGTGACTCGTGCTCGACCTTTCGGTCTTCCTGTTCCGAGGCCATACTTCTGAGTATGCTAGGCTCGCCACCAAAGACCTCCACGCTGACGCTTGTGCAACATGGCTTACACCCACCGTATGCGAACGAAGATATGTCTGACACCCGATCATCACGGCCTGCCTCATAACATAGAACTTTATTGGTGGTACGCGTTGGAGGGAGAACACTAGTGGTATTTTTTGAAGGGATCATCTTATTCAGCTACCGCCGTGTAACACACAATCACACAAAAATAAGATGCACACAAAACATCAAATGTAATGCAATGTGATATAGTCCATCGCGCCATGGTCTTCTTGGCGCCCGCAGTTTATAAACAATTTAATAAACCTACCTTGACCATATCACATAGCCCCTGCAAAATAAAGTTAGACGCTTCTACTTTATCTTTTGCATATTTTACGTGGCTTGGGGCTTTCGTAAATAGAACCGCTTCATACCTACGAATCTTATGACCACAACAATGATCCAATAATTGCATGTTTAAGCATCCCTCTCGGGCCCTCCATTGAAAATACGAAGACCAACTAAAGAGAGAGAAACTGTCACCCGCCAGCCACAGATACGGTACAAGCCGTATGTCAGTAATGGAACCAGTCTCGCGTAAGCGTACGCGTAAAGTCGGTCCGGGCCGCTTCATCAACTCAATGCCGCTGGAATACACAAGTGCACGCTAGAGGGT
The DNA here is from genome assembly GCA_026929855.1 of Poa annua. Taxonomy (NCBI): domain Eukaryota; kingdom Viridiplantae; phylum Streptophyta; class Magnoliopsida; order Poales; family Poaceae; genus Poa; species Poa annua. The sequence continues at coordinate 61,014,669 of CM049432.1, forward strand.
AGCAAATAACAGGAACGGTGCCCCCGTGCAGAGCACGGGTTCTAACAGCGTACAGCTATATCTTACGATAGATCGGCTCTGATACCACTGAAGGGGATCGTGTGCAGAAAACAAATTTTTTCCTAGCAACGATATCCTTAAACTAGCCAAGATCTATTCTATGCAGATAAAGTAGTACGAACGGAGATCGGAATACGTACCCTTGTAGACCGAAAGCGGGGATTACGTTCCCGCACAAACGTTGTCGATGCAGACCGACGAAGCAGACCTCAAGGTCGTGTAGAGGAAGCAGGCCTCCGAGTACCGCTAGCGCAGCACCTCGCAGGGAGTCGCACACGTACGGTGGAGACGACGCCTCCGAAGCTCCAGTCTAGGACGAGCAGCGGAAGACTTGGACCGGAACACCAGCAGCGCGGCAGCGGGCTATGGTGGAGGAGATCCCCGGATCCTCTTGCTCGGCGCGGCTCCGACTTGGGAACCACGAGATCGAGAGAGAAATCGGGAATTAATTGGTGAATTAAAAGGCTGGGGGTGCCCCTTCTTATATAGGCTCCCAAGGGGAGCCTAACTTGCCAGCCAGGCAATGTGGGACTATCCCCACATAGCCTGGTTCGGCTAGGGAGTGCGCCGGCCCCCCTGGTGGGCCCCTTGTGTCCCACCTAGGCCGGCCCTCCTGGCCCCCACCGAATTCCCCTAGGGAATTTTCCCCTCTTGGGCCTTCTTTCGTCCGGAAGGCCCATTTAGGGAAATCTGCCTTAATAAATTCGAAAATAAATATATAAAATCATATTTGCATATTAATAACACTAATTAATATCAAACATAATATATATAATTTTTCCTAGCTCCGAAAACTCTTTCGGCGCTGCCCGATCTCCATCGGACCTCTCCCGGGACGCTCCCGGTGATCTCCTTCCTTTCCGGTTGTCTTGTCGAAACCCCTTAAGTGTGTTACCCTAACGGTTCGATATAATATCAGGTATGATCAAGACTCCTCAATGATCAACGACTAATCCGTAGGCCTGGACCCCATGAATTAATCCCTGAGATATAACGAATGACTTTCATCTATCAAACCTGAACGTGAAGTCTTAGACCTTTTGCCATAGCGATACTTAGCACGTCCGAGTGTCGTTCCATAGATATCTCCATACCTAATCCCGACCTCGTTACCGACGATGCTATCTTCTACTCGTTCATGATCTCATGTCTCCGTGACCTAGTCACATGCTTGCAAGCTCATTAGACATGATCTCACCGAGTGGGCCCGAGAGTATCTATCCTGCTACGCGGACTGGCAAATCCCGCTCTTGACCCCTCGTCTCAATACTCCTTTCCAATACCCAAAAGTATCACCGTTATTGTCATACTAAATAAGATACGACGTTTGGTGCAATCAAAGTATCTTCCGGGAATATCAATAAGAGTTGATCTCACGGTCAAAGGCGTAACGACTACGTTCTCCAAATCTGGGTATGTCCATCACATCACTCTCCAGCGATATGACTCTCATTGCCGACCGGCACCATGCCCCATGACCGGGAAACCTCGATCATCAATCGCGCAACGAAACTAGTCTTAGTAGAGGCTACTAGGGACCTGGTTGTTTACGTATCACACCCGCATTAATGTTTCCGCTTAATACGGTTCTAGCATGACACAAAAACCTATTATGAACAAACGAGATATGATAAAGAATACACTTTATTATGAACCACGGTTATGGACGACTTTGGTGATGATGCTGGCTAACAAGATCTAGACAACTTACACTTAATTAATGTTAATTAAATTAACTAGTAATATAGAATTACTTTCACCATAAATTATAACTAAAACTGTTCAATGTGTGAGTTTCCCGAATTGCTTCCTCATATTTGGTTGAGGGGGTTAATCCGAGAATGGATTATGTTTGGTGTTAGTTGTAGATGTTTATCTTATGCGCTCTCTTATCCCTCTCTGATTAGACGGAAGTTGTAGCGTGTCTCTTTAGGTTGCTAGTGCTGCTGCCGCTAAGTCCACCTCCCCTATATTTTGGGAGATGGTGTAGAAAGTAGGTGAAAGAGCATTTTCCCTCATGTGTGGTTTTGGTAATTATATGACAATCTATATGGACTAATGCTTGCATTGAGATATCCTTATATATCTTGTCCATGAAATTGTGGAGTCCATGTGTTGGACTCTTGAAGCTTATGTGTTGAGTGAAGCTTCTTGCAAGTATGTCTTGAAGGATTCAAGACATCATATTAGTGAAGAAATGTTGGAAGATACAAGGTTGATCAAGATATTGATCAACACACAAATCTAAAAGATGTACCAAGAGCGATCATGTATCTCTTGGGATGGTAAACACTTGTCCGCATAGCTTTGTGAACTAACCCATTATATATGTGTGTGTGGTATCATTATATGAGGTTAGGTATCTTCCCATGGGGTTGCATCAAATGAAGATTTCATATAGCTCATGGAGGATGACGTCATGTGGTGATCGTCATCAAGGTGAGATGTGCAAGACCAAGAGAAGCTTCTTGAAGAGAACCTATGCTTGGTGCTTGCAATGGATACATGAAGACGAAGCTAAGCGAGACTCTCCCATTGTGATCATGGGGGAGTATTTGGAGAAGTCTTCATCAATCATGTGCTTGGACGCGCAATCAAGAAAAGATGAACCACTTGAAGAGATCAAGATAGTCTTCATCCAACTCAAGTGGAATGCTCAAGGCAAATATATGATCTTGATAGGGCTATAGGATAGATAGGCGTACTATCAAGAGGGGCTCTCAAGTTAGTAACTTGATCGCATCGTTGTGGAGAGCTCAAACCTTTGCATTCTTGGCATATCATATTTCTTGGTTCTTATTTGCTTTTATGGTGGTGAGGAACTAGAGTTTGGTTCTTCTCCCTGTCAAGCTCTTGTTCATCGGAAACGGTCTTTCTTTAGAAAACTTGTTGGCTTTCATCCATGTGAGGATTTAGAGCTTGATTTATCTCCATACTAAGCTCTAGTTCATCAAAAACGGATTTCGTATGAATATCTTGTTACGTTTTTTATATTGGAGGTTTTACCGGTTTACATGTTTTAGGAAAGTTAAACCTTTCCCCATTTTGTTTTATCCTAACATGATGGACTATGATGTTTCTATGCATACTCAATTAGAGCTCGTTGTAACGATTCCAACGAGCCAAAAATCATCGAAAACGGAGTCCGGATGGAAAAGATATTGCAGTTTTGGTTTTGCTGTTTCTGTCAGTTTTCAGTCACTCGGAATATCCGATTCTGGACTGAACCGGAATATCTGATTCTCGCGGTTTTTCTCGAAAAAGAGGCACTGATCGGAACAGAAAATCAGCTCGGTAATTTCACTTTTGGGCGGAATTTCCGGTCTAAATTCTGGGTGCAACGGTTCTATTTTCTGGGGGGGGGGGGGGGGGTATAAATACCCCTCCCCTTATTCTTCCCTTGCCCAACTAAGGTAGCACGAATTTCCTCTCTCTCTTACTCCATTGTTGACCTTGGAAAGCTTGATTCCTTTCAATCCCTCCATTGATTCTTCCATATTCTTTAGGGAAAGTTGAGAGGAGATCAAGATCTACAATCCTACCAATCATTCTCTCCTCTAAGTGAGGGGAACCTAGTGGATCTAGTTCTTGGAGTTCCTTTGTGGCTCTTCTTATTTGTTCTTCCTCTCTTCTCTCCCCATAAGCATTAGTTGCTTTGGGTGGGATTTGGGAGTGAAGGATTTGACTCCTTTGTGGTTTCCTTTGTTCTTCCTCTCTTATTCCCCCATAAACATTTGTTGTTGTGTTGGAATTTGAGAGTGAAGGACTTGAGCACTTCGTGTGCTCTTGCCATTGCATTTGCATCGGTTTGAGCCCTCCACGAGGATTCGTGGTGGTGATACTTGTGAGCTTGTTACTCTTGGGTCTTTGGACCCTAGACGCCTTTTGTGGCCGGCCTTTTGTGGCCAAGACCTTTTGTGGTCACTTGAGAGCCCCCAATTAAGTTGTGGGTGTGTGCCTCAAGACTTGGGAGCCCCCAATTAAGTTGTGTGTGTGTGCCTCAAGAGTTGTACGGGATTCGATCTCCGCCCCAAAGGAGATCAATAGTGGAAGGTGAACTCGCAACCTTTTGTGGTTGAGTTCATCAGGAGAAGAAGGTGAGCCTTTGTGGCGTTGCGGCTAACCTGTTGTGGTTGCGCACACCTCTCCAAACGAGACGTACACCTTTGGGTGGAACTCGGGAATACATCCTCGTCTCCGCGTGCCTCGGTTATTTCTATACCCGAGCTCTTTACTTATGCACCTTACATTGTGATAGCCTTCGTGCTTGAAGTCATATATCTTGCTTTCACCTTGTTACTTGTATTGCTTAGCATAAATTGTTGGTGCACATAGGTGAGCCTAGTATTTATATCTAGGTTGTATGCTTGTTAAAGTAAACCTCTAGTTTTATTCCGCCTTTATCAAGCATACCGGAATTTATGGGTCACTCTTGGACCGGATATTCCGGCTCCTCGGAAAAAGTTTTAAATCGCTTATTCACACCCCCCCCCCCTCTAGGCGACGTCTATCCGTTCAATTGGTATCAGGCCCATGTTATTGAAGGAGATATGCCCTAGAGGCAAATAAATAAGTAGTATTTATTGCATTATCTCATAAGTTTATAATAGGTTTGTGTATTATGCTACAACTGTATTAATCGGAATTGTTAATCCACGTGTGATACATAGACAACCAGGTCCCTAGCAAGCCTCTATATGAGCTAGTCCATTGGGCAACAGTTGATCGAGATTCCCGATCAAGGACAATGACGTCGGTTGACAATGGGGTCATCTTGTTAGTTGAATAAGGTGGTGGACATACGCAAAGTATTGAAATAAGATCGTATTACGATGTTTGTCATTTGCAATAGATAAGAGTGTGATAGCTTATTCCTTAGACCGTGAGACCGTACTTATTGTTGCTTCGTAGGAGTGCTTTGAGAGCATCAAACGTTGTGTCTTATATAGCATGACAATAACGGTGTCCATCTTGGGTATTCCGAAAGAGCATCGAGACGTAAGGATCAAGAGCGGGATTTGTTCATTCTTGTAATGGAAAGATACTCTGGGCCCACTCGGTGATATTGCATCTATATAGCTGCAGCTTATGACTAGGTCATGGAGATGTAATATCGCAGACGAGTTAATAACCTTCGTCGGTAACGAGATACAGCAAAGGCATCGGTGTGTCTATGATCATATCTCGGACAAGGTAGTATCGCAGAGACAAAGGGAATGAATATCATACTTATGGTTCAACGACGATATTCGTGGAATGCACAGGGGTCGTCATATATTTCCAGGTATCCCTGACGATCATTGGTGAGCGGAGTGTCTCGACCATGTCTGGAGTGTTCCCGAACCGTAGCGTAACAAACTTAAGGTCTTAGCGACGCTAGGAGATAGGTTCTGGAATTTTATGGGTTTTTATTGGAGAGAGAGAAATGATCCGGAAAGAGTTCCGGTGGTCCGGAAGGAGTTCCGGGGAGCTATGGAAGGGTTCCGAGAATGTCCGAAAGTTGTTCGGGTGGTTCCGAAATAGTTTCGGAGTCATGGGATATTGAATTATATATAAATATATTAATTATGAATTAATGGGATTTTTATATTAATTTAATATTAATTAAATAAAGGAAAAAGGGGGCTCCCACCTACATGGGCCCTAAGAGGGCCCAAGAGGGGGAGCCGCACCCCACAAAGGGGGGTGGGCCCCAAGGGGGTTCGGCTGGCCCATGGTGGGTGCGCACCACCCCCCCCCCAACCTTTAGTCCCACATGGGGGAGCCAAGGGGGTTGGCACACCCCTTCCCCCTTTATATAGCAAGGCATATTAATTGATTTAATTCATAGGAAATTCAATTAATTCCCAGTTTCTCTCTTGATCCCGTGGTTCCCAAGTCGGAGCCGCGCCGAGCTGAGGAAAGGGGAATCTCTCCACCTAAGCCATACCGCAGAGCGCCGTTGCTCTGCGGGATTCCAGATAAGATCTACTCCTGCGATTTCAGCTGGATCTGAATGACCGGGAGTTGTCGCTAGGCTCCGTATGTTTGCGAGTGCTCGGAGGCTACTCTATTGAGGAGCTTGGGCGACGTCGTCTCGCCCCCTGCAGCCGCCGCGCCTCCCCCCTCTGCTGCCGGCGCGCCAGCCCCGGTGCTGGCGCTCTGCCTTCTTCCGCCCGACGCCCGTCGACGCAGATCATCGCCGACACCCCGGCGTCATCGACTCCGACATCGCGGCAAGTTCTCCGCGACCTCGAGGTCGGCTACGTACGACTTCATCGTCAACGCTTGTGCGGAAGCGTAATCCCCGCTATCGGTCTACATGGAGGTAATGTAACCCGTTCCGCCACCGTTATCGCATGTACTAGATAGATAGATCCTGGCTAGTTAGGGTTTCGCTCGCTAGAAAATTATTGTTTTCTGCACCGTAACCCCTTCAGTGGTATCAGAGCCGATCTATGCGTAGTACTGCTGGTACGGTTAGAACTCATGTTGAATGAGGGCGTCTTTCTTATATTTGCTACCCTCTAGCGTGCACTTTCGATGCCTTCGGTATTGAGTTGATGAAGCGGCCCGGACCGACTTTACGCGTACGCTTACGCGAGGCTGGTTCCACTACTGACATACGGCTTGCACCGTATCTGTGGCTGGCGGGTGTCTGTTTCTCTCTCTCTAGTCGGCAAAGCATTTTCAATGGAAGGCCCGAAAGGGATGCTTAAACATGCAATTATACGATCAACGTTGTGGTACAAAGTTCGTAGGTAGGGAAGCGATTCTCTTACGAATAAGCCTATATGCCTTGTAAAACTTGCAAAACTAAATAAAGCTAGAGGCGTCTAACTTTGTTTTGCAGAGGCGTTATTTCATGTGACATGGTTACGGTAAGTTTTGATATTACTCGTATTGTCGAAGGCAATGGAGGGCTCTGTAAACTCGGAGCCATGCCGGGGCGCTGGGGGCCAGGCACATGGCGCCATGAAGGTCCAGGCGCATCGACCATGTCACATCGCACTTCATTGCATCATTATTGTGTGCTGTTGTGTGTGCATCCTATTGATTGCTTATATGCTAGATATACAACGGTAGCATCATAAATAGGATGATCCCTAACAAATACCAAAATTGTGTTCTCCCTCGTTGCGCACCACCAAGAAAGTTCTACGTTATGAGGCAGGCCGTGATGATCGGGTGTCACACATCTCGTCGTTCGCATACAGTGGGTGTAAGCCATGTTGCACGCGCAGGTCTTCGAGGTTTGATTGGCGAGCCTAGCATACTCAGAGGTATGGCCTCGGAACACGGGAAGATCGAAAGATCGAGCACGAGTCACAGAGTTGTTGTGATCGACATGTTATGTCCACCTTTGAAGCTGTGCTGCCGGCCGTGATGATCGGGGGTAGTGTGGTGGATGAGGGTCGTGTAATCGCCATTATTATTTTTAGGGATAATAATCTTGGTGTGGTGTGTTTTTGATAATGAGATTATAGAACTAAAACTCACCTATATATTATAAACTTATCTTACCTCTTTTGCGATCACATCTGGAGACTACGGAACTACACTTCGGTTACTTCTTCAAGAGCTCGGATTCTACCTTGGAAGCCGACGGGTCCAACTTCATCAGCTGGTGCATTAGTTTTAGAAACATTCTCCAAACACAACAAACATCCTATATGTGCTAGAACATTAGTTAGGAGTTAGACCAGATGATTCTGATAGCAAGGAGCAAGATGATGAGTTCCGTAAGCATCATGACATGTTCATGGAAGTGACGATCGTCATGAGGGTATGCCTAGCACCTGAGTTGAAAGTTGTATTCAACACATGGAGCCATATGCCGTGATTGATACGATCAGAGTTCACTTCAAAGATGAATTTAGTCTTGAGCAGTTCAGACAACTTAGAAAGTTCCGGACCATTCACATGGGGAGCATACCTGTCTGGAGACTCGGTTGAAGAAGTTGTGTGACATCTACTTCAGTCTTACGAATATCTACGATTTCTAGATAGCGAACTCCAGTGCAATAGAGATTGTGCTTTACCTCCTAGCTGTGAATAGCATGTGCGTGAATATGCTATAGAGACACGGTGAGCTTCTTCACGTTCGTGAACAAGTTCAAATCTCTAAAAGTTTATTCATCGAAGAAGAGTTCTTCGACGCTATGGGTATATTTGATATACGAAGATATAAATGTATTCTTCTCATACTTGATGAAAAGTGTTTGATAATTGTTCTGTTTGTGAAACAGTCCCTGATTATCACAAGTATGTGGCGAAGGGTGACGTGACAGTGCACGAGTGATGGCATGTTCATGGCCAGTAGTGCTCACGCCCTCGAGGTATCATATTAGTTATCATCAATAGTTTTTTTATAAGACATTTTTGTAATAGTGAGAATGTGATCTAGTTTGGTGTCTTGAATGTTGCAAGACATAATTATTCATATAGAACACATCGGTTGTTTTGTGTTATGAAGCAAAGCAGTTGTTTCATATTATGAGTAATTTGCATCACATCTCAATTACATTATGCGTATGATATACATTTATAATAGCAGGAATGATAAAATTATGTGTCCAAAGAACAAACACCATTGAATTTAGTCATAAAGGCAATGAAAGAAGTAATGGATAATTTTGGTCCATTTAAGTATTTCGAGTGCCAAAATTGATTAAGTTTGAAATGCAGTATTGAAGTTGCAATACTAGAGGAAATTGATTGAGAGTCATTTTTAATCAATGGTGTTTTGCTTGATCCGAATTCTTCCATGACTTTGGTAAATAGGAGTATTTGCTCGATAAATTATGGAGTCTGAAATTAATTTGATAATAGATCAAATGGGGTTTTTCAGAAGAAAGATCAGTGAATATTGTATTCACAAAATTCGATCAAAGGACAATATTTTTGAATTATGGTTTCAACACAGAAGACTTGTGGAAATTCGTTTCACAATATTATAATGTCATATATGGTGATATGTGGGGAGTTATAATCATGCTCTATTTTAAATAAAGTGTGGTCTGTCAGAATCAGTCTTAGAATCTCCTAATATGTTCGAAACATTATAGTCTATGTCCACTTTAGAAAATAGATATTTTTCTCAACGAGAATTCGTAGGATCGACAGTGGTGTCGACATGTATATGATTATTTGATAATTCGGAATATACATGAATGGTTCTTTGTAGATTGCTCGTTTTGGACGAGAGTGTATTCCAGAATCAATTAGAAACAAAGTTCAGTATGTTGTCTATGTAATTCCGAGAAAAGATGACTTTTCGAATTATGGTTCATGGATTGAAATTAGAAGTTTGGAATAAAGTGTCAGACCTATGTTGGAAGGTGTTCCAAAGAGTATATGTCTGCTAATGAAAATTTGGTGATTAAGAGTGAGGGAGACTAGAAAATTGTTTTCTGCTTGCAATCCTCTTCATAAAGATCATAATATTTTCATGAAAGAAACTTCTAAATAAAGTGTTGTTATATTTAATGTTGCTGTCAGGTCACAGCACTGTATTAAGTATTTCAGATCTTGTTGACAGATCAGGGTGCACTTTATGAATACAAAGAAAGTTGAGAAAATATCGGAATACGAACAAAGGCTTTTTGAGCCTGGAAATCCAAAGTTGCATTTGAAAGGATTAAGAGAGTAATTGTTGCTGCAATTCTTATTAGAGTAATAAGATTGTTTAATCGTCATATAAGGTGTTATATGAGAAATGTGACTATAAGAAAGACGCGGTAGCATGTCTTGTCAAGAAATGTGTCTTGGACAAGATCAAATTTGTTGACTACATTTATGTAGACATGCTTGAAGTCTGAGGGATTTGTATTAATGTAATACTGTAGTTTGTATTAAATTCGAATTGATAGTAGATCAATGATTTTGGTTTGACCAAAATGTCGTTTTAAGTGGGAGTCATAGTTAGTTCACTCAGGTGAAATATGTGAAGAACATATTTTTGAGTGGGAGCTCAGGAACTCAAATATGTGGATGACACGTTTTGAGTGGGAGCTCGTGTTATCAAATATGTGGAGACATAATTTGAGTGGGAGTCGAATTCATCTTGTGTAGTTAACACATTGTGAAACTGTACCAATAGAATAGATGAAGTTGTGAAACTATTTAAAAGTTAGTGTCTATTTTGAAATAGAACGGGAATTTTAAATAGTTAGTCGAGTTGTGTTGGATTATATCTGAGGAGTCAGAATAGAATCAAAAGGATGGTCCTTTGAAATCCAATTGATCATTAAGAGTAATGATGCATTAAAGCAATGGTTGTATGACATGTGGGTCTATTATGTAATATTAGACATCATACAGAAACCATATTATCTGCTCGATGAAATATAACCGATGTTCTCGGAATAAAGAACAGTTATGAAAGTAAATTTGGAATTTACTGGAAGTAGAAGTACGTTAGTTGAGGGATTGACATTTGAATGTCAAGTTTTCTACATTGGTGTGAAAGTATGTAGATATCGCGAGTTTGTAATTGTTACAAGGGGCTCTGCATGGCTGAGTGTGTTTTTCAGGAAAGTTATCTGGTTAGTATAATCAGAGTAAGCGCTGGGAAGCAGAAGTCTCACTTAGTTACGGTATTTGCATATATGTTGTTAGACAACATGGTGATATCAAACAAGTTGATGCCAGTGAATCGCAAAAGCATGTACAATCATGGATTGTGCAGTAACATTTTTCCACGAGCAAGCATTATCAAATGATTCTTATTTGATAAGGGATTCTGATAAAGTAAAATGCAGCTAGTTTATTTGTACTCTAGTGCAAGTGGGAGACTGAAGGAGATATGCCCTAGAGGCAAATAAATAAGTAGTATTTATTGCATTATCTCATAAGTTTATAATAGGTTTGTGTATTATGCTACAACTGTATTAATCGGAATTGTTAATCCACGTGTGATACATAGACAACCAGGTCCCTAGCAAGCCTCTATATGAGCTAGTCCATTGGGCAACAATTGATCGAGATTCCCGATCAAGGACAATGACGTCGGTTGACAATGGGGTCATCTTGTTAGTTGAATAAGGTGGTGGACATACGCAAAGTATTGCAATAAGATCGTATTACGATGTTTGTCATTTGCAATAGATAAGAGTATGATAGCTTATTCCTTAGACCGTGAGACCGTACTTATTGTTGCTTCGTAGGAGTGCTTTGAGAGCATCAAACGTTGTGTCTTATATAGCATGACAATAACGGTGTCCATCTTGGGTATTCCGAAAGAGCATCGAGACGTAAGGATCAAGAGCGGGATTTGTTCATTCTTGTAATGGAAAGATACTCTGGGCCCACTCGGTGATATTGCATCTATATAGCTGCAGCTTATGACTAGGTCATGGAGATGTAATATCGCAGACGAGTTAATAACCTTCGTCGGTAACGAGATACAGCAAAGTCATCGGTGTGTCTACGATCATATCTCGGACAAGGTAGTATCGCAGAGACAAAGGGAATGAATATCATACTTATGGTTCAACGACGATATTCGTGGAATGCACAGGGGTCGTCATATATTTCCAGGTATCCCTGACGATCATTGGTGAGCGGAGTGTCTCGACCATGTCTGGAGTGTTCCCGAACCGTAGCGTAACAAACTTAAGGTCTTAGCGACGCTAGGAGATAGGTTCTGGAATTTTATGGGTTTTTATTGGAGAGAGAGAAATGATCCGGAAAGAGTTCCGGTGGTCCGGAAGGAGTTCCGGGGAGCTATGGAAGGGTTCCGAGAATGTCCGAAAGTTGTTCGGGTGGTTCCGAAATAGTTTCGGAGTCATGGGATATTGAATTATATATAAATATATTAATTATGAATTAATGGGATTTTTATATTAATTTAATATTAATTAAATAAAGGAAAAAGGGGGCTCCCACCTACATGGGCCCTAAGAGGGCCCAAGAGGGGGAGCCGCACCCCACAAAGGGGGGTGGGCCCCAAGGGGGTTCGGCTGGCCCATGGTGGGTGCGCACCACCCCCCCCCCCCCCCCCCAATCTTTAGTCCCACATGGGGGAGCCAAGGGGGTTGGCACACCCCTTCCCCCTTTATATAGCAAGGCATATTAATTGATTTAATTCATAGGAAATTCAATTAATTCCCAGTTTCTCTCTTGATCCCGTGGTTCCCAAGTCGGAGCCGCGCCGAGCTGAGGAAAGGGGAATCTCTCCACCTAAGCCATACCGCAGAGCGCCGTTGCTCTGCGGGATTCCAGATAAGATCTACTCCTGCGATTTCAGCTGGATCTGAATGACCGGGAGTTGTCGCTAGGCTCCGTATGTTTGCGAGTGCTCGGAGTCTACTCTATTGAGGAGCTTGGGCGACGTCGTCTCGCCCCCTGCAGCCGCCGCGCCTCCCCCCTCTGCTGCCGGCGCGCCAGCCCCGGTGCTGGCGCTCTGCCTTCTTCCGCCCGACGCCCGTCGACGTAGATCATCACCGACACCCCGGCGTCATCGACTCCGACATCGCGGCAAGTTCTCCGCGACCTCGAGGTCGGCTACGTACGACTTCATCGTCAACGCTTGTGCGGGAGCGTAATCCCCGCTATCGGTCTACATGGAGGTAATGTAACCCGTTCCGCCACCGTTATCGCATGTACTAGATAGATAGATCCTGGCTAGTTAGGGTTTCGCTCGCTAGAAAATTATTGTTTTCTGCACCGTAACCCCTTCAGTTATCTCATTTTTAGGACTAACCGCCTAGAGATAAAGATGTCGTTTAGAGATCTAGTGCACAATCCCACTTATAGATTCGATGGCACAAATTATGATGTTTGGAAAATTCGCATGCTTAAACTTTTTAGAGATATGGGTTCAAATTTAGAGAGTATTGTAGATATGGGTTTTTCTCCTCCAAAGGATTCACAAGAATTATCTTTAGAGGATGAGAAAAACTCTTATCTCGATACTCTAGCATCTAATGGTCTCATATGTGCTTTGAGCGATGTAGTCCTTGCGTCAATCATGCCTTTTCGAAGCGCTCATGAATTATGAACAAAACTTCAAGATATATAAGAGGTGTCCAACATTTCCAAGGATGATTGTCCTCCTTCCACATCCGGTCGTGATGAGTTCACGACTTCCTCCACTTCACCGACATGTGGTTTGCCACAAGGTAATGATATGGTGAGTGGTGATAGAAATTGCAATCTTGATGGTGAATCCACTATTGACTATACTTCTCACCCATCTTATTGTAATGCTCTATCTTTGGACTTAAACACCTCTAGCACTTCAAATGTCTTAAATGCTAGTGTTGATAGTCCTTGGATATCATGTAGTAGTTGCTTAACTAAATCTCATGATGATATGCTTCCTTTGTCTTGTTGCCATGATCAAAGTGTTTCTATTTCCTCTAGTACTTGTTTGGCTAACAATGTAGAGGAATCCCAACAATTGTTGGAACAAGACTTGGACCTCAATGGTGTTTCAAGTAACTCCTCATCGTCTTCATCCACTACTCACATTTGCCTTATGGCTAAGGAGTTTAAGGTATCTCCTACCGTGCACTCCAATATATCTCATGGTGATGGTGATGATGATGATGTTGATGATGTTGATGATGATACTAGTCTTGAAATCAAACAAGAAATTATTTCTTTTGACCATTTCATGACTAACTTTCAAGGAGTTGGCAAGAAACACTTTGGCGCTCTTATGATCCGTATAAGTGAGCTTGAGGATGTTCTTGAGCTAAAAGGTGAGATTGAGAGAGAAGATGCCTATGAAAAGGTATCTCTTCAATCATCTCTAGAAGATGAACAAGAAACTAATGCTCACCTTCAAGAGCAACTTGAAACTATCATGGAGTCTCATAACTCCAAAATTGCTAAGCTCACTAAAGAACATGACCATGCTATTGCTAAATGTAATGTGCTTAGTAAACAAAACGCTAAGTTAAATAGTGAGCTTGCCATGTTGTCTCCTTCCACTGCTAATGATAATGATGCTTGTGCTACTAACTCCACTTTGTGTGAAGCATCTATTTTGAAGGAGAATGTTGAGCTAAGAGCTCAACTTGAGTTGCTAACTAGTAAGTATGGGAAGTTGGAAGAAACTCATGAAAAGCTTTTTAGCTCTAATGAGGATCTCCTAGCATCCCATGCTAAGCTAAAGTTAGCTCATGAGGCGGTCACTATGAAGGTAACTTCTTGTGAGCCTCTTATGGGCACTAGCACAACTTCTACTACTAATGCTTTATTGCAATGTGCTAGTTCTAGTAATTCATCCACTCATAAAATTGCTACATCTTGTGATGAATTACTTTTCTTGCCTTGTTGCTCTAACATTGTAGCATCTACTTCCTCTAGTATTTTTGTTGAAACTAACCATGTAGGAGGAACTCAAAGAGCTCAAGGCACAAGTCACTTCTTTGAAGAAAGACTTGAAGAAGTGTCATGAAGGGAAGTCCACCCTCGACAACATGTTGAGAGTGCAACAACTTCCTCATGACAAGAGTGGACTTGGATTCAACTCCAATAACAAGAACAAGTCCAATGTCAATAAGAAGCACAATTTCGTCAAGAAGAAGGGGCAAGGACAAGCTATTGATTTGGCCAAAATTGTGTGCTTCAAGTGCAAGGTTCAAGGGCACCATGTTAGATCTTGCCCATTGAAGAAGAAGCCTATTAGTGAGAAGCAACAAGGGAAGCGACCTCAAGTCCCAACTCAAGCTTCCCGAGTTGAAGAACCTTCCCTTCCCAAAAAGAAAGGTAAAAGCCTATGATATTATGTTACCGACATCGCTATCTTCTACTCGTCTATGATATTATGTCAGCTGGTGACCTAGTCACATGTTTGCAAACTCATTTGACATAATCTCACCGAGTGGGCCCTAGAGTATCTATCCGGCTATGCGGACTGACAAATCCCGCTGTTGACCCCTCGTCTCAACTACTCCTTTCCGATACCCAAAAGTATCACCGTTATTGTCATACTAAATAAGATACGACGTTTGGTGCGATCAAAGTATCTTCCAGAAATAATAATAAGAGTTGGTCTCACGGTCTTAAGGCGTAATGACTATGTCCTATAAATACTGGGTACGTCCATCACATCGTTACTCCTAACGATATGACTTCCATTGCCGACCGGCGCCATGCCCTATGATCGGAAAACCTCGATCATCAATCGCGCAACGAAACTAGTCTTAGCAGAGGCTACTAGGGACCTGGTTGTTTATCTACCACACCTGTATTAATGTTTTCGCTTAATACAGTTATAGCATGGTATAAAACATATAATAAACGATTGGGATATTGCCAATAAACTATGTTTATTAAGTGCCTCTAGGGCATATTCCCTTCAGTCTCCCACTTGCACTAGAGTAACACTCAATCTAGTTTACAACCTGGTAAAAGCTCAACACCCATAGTATCTTGGTGCCTGCTCGCCTCGTGGAAGAGGAATACAGTCAATAGAACTCACACATTGAGATCTATATGTGTTTTGCAACACTTCTATGTCACCTAGTTTGACATAAACCCGTATCTTACGATGACGGTGAAATATATCCCAGTGGATGGAGTGAGACTCGAGCATTCGTGTAGCATGCGCCTTAAAAGTCTAAGAGATCTATTAAGGGGACCACCTACGCTCGGAAAACTGCTCAGTCCAATCACACTTGCTACTTCTAAAGTCGCGATATATTTCTATACCTATGTAGATTACGCGACATTGCATTCATATGCGACTTCGCAAACTAACCATGTCTTTCTTCAAAATAAAGGACATCAACTATATGAGATTTGTAGTCGTATGGGTCAGTGTAATAACTTGCATCATCGTAACCGCTTTACGGCAAGTTGCCATTTCACTCTTACCCGTTACTAGAAAACCTATCTTCAGTTCTCATAGACACTGAAAAATAAACTTAACGTTTGTTCATTGATCCACACAAGGATCACTCTAGAACCTGTTCTTTAACCAAGAACTCGGGTCACACTAAGTCGAGCTTTCAGCCTGATAGACTCTATGTGTGATACACTTATGTGTGAAACACTTCAGAATCCTGACTTAGGAAATACTCCGACTTAATGTTATTAAGCCCCCTCTGATCTATACAATTATAAATCGGATGCCTAATACTCCTAACTTCATTTCATAGAAAATTTAATCACTTAAATAATCCTTTACACTCTACTAGAGGATCTGTGTCATTCAATATGTTGTTACATACAGAATCACAAATGACACCTAGCTCCCACTCAAAATGCCTTCCGCATATAAGATCAAGGAAAGCTACTTTGCTCCCACTCACTTCTTTGCAAATGTAGGTTTCTTCAACTATTTTGGACAACTCCAAAATCCTTTGATCACATTATCGAAGTGAAGATTCCAGCTCCGATATG
This sequence comes from Poa annua, assembly GCA_026929855.1. Taxonomy (NCBI): domain Eukaryota; kingdom Viridiplantae; phylum Streptophyta; class Magnoliopsida; order Poales; family Poaceae; genus Poa; species Poa annua. Next base: position 61,031,067 of record CM049432.1, read on the forward strand.
CTTACTTCTGCCCATGAATGGACAACCGAAGTTTGCATACATGTTTAGCATCCTCAGGATTACAAACCATTCTTAATTACACTATTAAGAACCATGGTTTTCTCATCCATCTATCAATTTCTCATTCGAAATTATAGTAATTGCTAAACGACCCAGAATAGATTTAGGCTTCGCCACTTGAGACAAACTCTCATGTGGTCTGTCGGAACTGTTTCACGACAAATCGAATCTGCTTAATATCTACTCTCTCATAAAACTCCATATACTATCAACATCCTAGATGCCATCAAGAAGATCTCCCAAGTCATTACCTGGTAATCGTATATGGATTTTATTTCGGATCATAAATGACTCATAGCCATTTCTCGGACTTAGGTCCACCATCTCTTCTTCGTAGTTCGTAGGTCTATCATATTCCATTAATATGACCTTCATAACAAGATTGTCGTAACACACAGTGTGGAACACAACCTCGTATGCCTACGCTCTTAGTATGAGCTCAGAACATCATGATTTTGAATCGTCAGCTTTTTCAAGCTGTGGAGCCTGACACCGAAAACACTTTCGATTGCGCCACTCTGATGTTTGGAGAGGAAGTTCACCAACTTCGTCTTGCTCTACTTTCTTTCTCACTTATACCCTCGGACAAGAAACTATTTCTTTCGCAAGGTATATCCCGGCAAAGATTTTGCCTATGTCGTGAGACATGTACCCAACTAACTCTTTAGGTAGGGTATACTACAAAGATTAATCCATTTTAGGTTCGATTACATCGAAACACTAAATTGCTGAAACGACAATCCAGGCTAAAAGCCACACCATTACTCATATGGCATTGTCTCCATGGATTCAAATGGTTTACCTATTTGCTAACGTGAGGGTTTACGTTTCTACCATATGACTCTAATGATCACAATAATTTGGTAAGAGATTTATTTACCACACACTATCCGATAGGGTGCGATTACGACGCCCTAACACACCATAACACTATGGTGTTCCATGCGACGTAATTTGTGGAACTCTTCTCACAAGTCTTCCAATGATGTGCCAACATTATAACTCAAATCTTCATTCCTCGATTTGCATCGCGGGAATTTGATTTTCTTGTTAAGTTTATTTCCTACTTCATTTTGAACTTCGTTTGATCGAATCAAAAATTCAGACTAACATTCCCCGGAGTGGATATCCATATATCTACTCGGAATATTCATGAAGTCTATGAAATAAAGACTTCCACTACACGTTAAAGTACTTCATTGATTCACATACACCCATATGCATGATTCTCAACAAGCTATACTCAAAACGTTCAGTGAAGTTCACGAAATAAAGATCTCCACTACCCGTCAATTACTTCATTGAACCACATACATCTCCATGTATGACTATCAATAAGTTATATGCCCGTTTTCCGAAAACGGTGTCACAGTTATTTTGCAAGTGTCAAAAGATCAAATCTTAGGACTTGTAGGTCCATCCAGTGTGGAGCTAATGCATATAACATTGACATGACTAAACGGTAGTGCCACACATATGTGGTGTGTTTATTAAGTTTGTATCCTTTGGCATTAATATTATGAATGTGGGAGCTTCTACCATCTAAATTCAAATCGGCATATGATCATTACTCCATAAATATAGGACACAAATTTGTCACTATCATGTATGAACAAGTGTCTCGCTAGAGGAGACACACTCGTAACGATCATACCAACACCCGATCATAAAGAATTTATTCAAATGGTAGATCTAGAGGGAGAGTGTCTATGGCCGTCACAACAACTTGACTGCCGTTATCAACACGCAATGTCGCCTCATCCTTTCAAGCTACTCAAGCAGTAAACCTGGTTTTTCACAAAACATGACTAGTTCAAGACTTAGTCACTACTGCGAGCACTTGCTTAGCTAAAACATTCATAACATGTATATCATATATACACCATCATCATTGATGACTTGCGGCGATCTGTTTCATCTTCTTGATACTTCCACCGTAATCAAGAACCATGAAGGTGAACGATTCCCCTTGCATGACATAGTCTATGACAGAGGATTTGCACTTGGCAACGATGTCTGTCATCCAGTGATTGAGCTGAGCGAGGCATCTCAATGTTCATTAATCATGAACATACGTCATTAAGTATGACCGCCACGTGCTCCCTCAATGTGTGTATTCTCTTCCATCTTGGTTGAGAAGACAATCAGTCAACGTACTGATAAACTTTATCAACCCAACGTTTGGGGTACCCCGAGTTTAGCGACCATATCATATGTTCGCGATCTAAAAACTCGTACCCATCGTTGGTTCTTTATGGCAGAGATCATAGCATACACTGGACTATGATGATATCATCCGCACAAAATCCGATAATCAAAATTATCTTTTGTTAGCGGAATCTCCGGGTTTATCTCCTAGTGGGTATTGTATCACAAAGAGCTAACGGTTTAAACAAGGAGTATCCTCAAGCTAAAGTATAAAACTATGAAGTTTGGACCCAACCTTTTAAGTTTCTCAATCGCAGGAATGCGCCTAATTTGAAAAGATGCTATCACAATGGTTAATATCTACAAAGGTTTGCAAAACAGACTCTGTTCATTATATTCTGAGTTCTAGTATTTTAGAAAATAACTATCCGAACTCCCACTCAAACGAACATCCCTCCTGGTCGTTTAAGCGATTACACGACCCCCATCCATTGCACCACCCCTCATCATCAGAACCGGCGGCACAACTTCAAGAGTAGACAAAATCGTCCGCCACACCAATTTTGTGACTCGTGCTCGACCTTTCGGTCTTCCTGTTCCGAGGCCATATTTCTGAATATGCTAGGCTCGCCACCAAAGACCTCCACGCTGACGCTTGTGCAACATGGCTTACACCCACTGTATGCGAACGAAGAGATGTATGACACCCGATCATCACGGCCTGCCTCATAACGTAGAACTTTCTTGGTGGTGCGCGTTGGAGGGAGAACACTAGTGGTATTTTGAAGGGATCATCTTATATATCTACCGCCGTGTAACTAATGTATACTATACACACAATCACACAATATAAGATGCACACAAAACATCAAATGTAATGCAATGTGATATAGTCCATCGCGCCATGGTCTTCTTGGCGCCCGCAGTTTATAAACAATTTAATAAACCTACCTTCACCATATCACATAGCCCCTGCAAAATAAAGTTAGACGCTTCTACTTTATCTTTTGCATATTTTACGTGGCTCGGGGCTATCGTAAATAGAACCGCTTCATACCTATGAACCTTATGACCACAACAACGATCCAATAATTGCATGTTTAAGCATCCCTTTCGGGCCCTCCATTGAAAATGCAAAGCCAACTAAAGAGAGAGAAACAGGCACCCGCCAGCCACAGATACGGTGCAAGCCGTATGTCAGTAGTGGAACCAGTCTCGCGTAAGCGTACGCGTAAAGTCGGTCCGGGCCGCTTCATCAACTCGATGCCGCTGGAATCACAAGTGCACGCTAGAGGGTAGCAAATAACAGGAACGGTGCCCCCGTGCAGAACACGGGTTCTAACAGCGTACAGCTATATCTACGATAGATCGGCTCTGACACCACTGAAGGGGATCGTGTGCAGAAAAAAAAAATTCCTACCAACAATATCCTTAAACTAGCCAAGATCTACACTATGCAGATATAGAAGTACGGCGGAGATCGGAATACATACCCTCGTAGACCGAATAGCGGGGATTACGCTCCCGCACAAGCGTTGACGATGAAGACGCCGTAGCCGACCTCTAAGTCGCGGAGAACTCGGCGCGACGAAGACGACGAAGATGACCCCGAGGTCGGGTGGAGGAAGTAGGCCTCCGAGTACCGCTAGCGCAGCACCTCGCAGGGAGTCGCACACATACGGTGGAGACGACGGCCTTCGAAGCTCCAGTCCACGACGAGCAGCGGAAGACTTGGACCGGAACACCAGCAGCGCGGCAGCGGGCTATGGTGGAAGAGATCCCCCTCCTCTACTCGGCGCGGCTCCGTCAAGGGAACCACGAGATCGAGAGAGAAATTGGGAATTAATTGGTGAATTAAAAGGCCAGGGGTGCCCCTTCTTATATAGGCTCCCAGGGGGAGCCAACCTTGCCAGCCAGGCAATGTGGGACTATCCCCCATTGCCTGGTTCGGCCAAACCAGGTGCGTCGGCCCTAGGTGGGCCCCATTTGGCCCACCTAGGCCGGCCAAGCCTCCCCCACAAAGTTCCCTTGAGGGTTTTCCCCCCCATGGGCCTTCTTTCGACCAGAAGGCCCATTTAGGGAAATCAGCCTAAATAAATTCGAAAATAAATATATAAAATCATATTTGCATATTAATTACACTAATTAATATCAAACATAATATATATATAATTTTTCCTAGCTCCGAAAACTCTTTCGGTGCTGCCCGATCTCCATCGGACCCCTCCCGGGACGTTCCCGGTGATCTCTTTCCTTTCCGGTTGTCTTGTCGAAACCCCTTAAGTGTGTTACCCTAGCGGTTCGATATAATATCAGGTATGATCAAGACTCCTCAATGATCAACGACTAACTCGTAGGCCTGGACCCCATGAATTAACCCCTGAGATATAACGAATGACTTTCATCTATCAAACCTGGACGTATAGTCTTAAACCCTTTGTCATGGCGATACTTAGCGTGTCCGAGCATCATTCTCAGATATCTCCATACCTAGCATGATCTCGTTACCGACATCGCTATCTTCTACTCGTCTATGATATTATGTCAGCTGGTGACCTAGTCACATGTTTGCAAACTCATTTGACATAATCTCACCGAGTGGGCCCTAGAGTATCTATCCGGCTATGCGGACTGACAAATCCCGCTGTTGACCCCTCGTCTCAACTACTCCTTTCCGATACCCAAAAGTATCACCGTTATTGTCATACTAAATAAGATACGACGTTTGGTGCGATCAAAGTATCTTCCAGAAATAATAATAAGAGTTGGTCTCACGGTCTTAAGGCGTAATGACTATGTCCTATAAATACTGGGTACGTCCATCACATCGTTACTCCTAACGATATGACTTCCATTGCCGACCGGCGCCATGCCCTATGATCGGAAAACCTCGATCATCAATCGCGCAACGAAACTAGTCTTAGCAGAGGCAACCTTGATTATCCAACCCTTCAACTATTGATAATGTTCATTCTCCTCGGAAGGATAAGGTTGGCAATGTGTTTGCCAAAGTTATTGGTACTCAAAGTGGTGTCAAGAAAAGAACCATTTGGGTTGCCAAGCCTATTGTGACTAACCTCTTAGGACCCAACTTGGTTGGGGACCAACAAGCTAAAACTTGATCAATAGGTGTAAGCGGAGGACATTGGAGACTTGACTACATCATGAAGAATTAAGGGATCTTCATCATTCATATTCTCTCAAGTCAAGTCAATTGGATTATATTGTCTTAACATATATCCAATGCTCCTCCTTGCGGTAACTTGTATTTAATTCATATGTACTCATTTAAAGTTACTTGCACCCTTGCATGTGTTTGGTTTTGTACCTTACTATTGTTTCATATGTGTTGTGCACTCTACTTACTTATGTTGAATAATCAAGCTTGTGTATGTTGGTTTGCACACCATGTATGTTTGAGCCTCTTGTCTATTTGCTTTCATCTTAATTGGCTCTTTTAGGGATATTAATGGACTATCCCATTTTGAGGTAGTGATGTGCTTTTTGGTAACTCACCACCCTAAAATGTGTATTCATGAGGAATACCACTTAGTAGTGATATTTCAATATTATCTACTCTCTTTGTGGTATGTCTTACTCATGAGAAATTCAAATTCTAATGTCCATTAATTATCTCTTGTTGGATTTCTTTTGCCTCTTGTTAACAAAGAATGGATTATCACATTATGGAGGAGTAATAAGCTATGTGCATATTACAAGCTTAGAAAATGTGAACATGTGAGGTAGTGTCACCTAGAGTTGATATTTGTGATTATCTTGTTCCTAGGTGGCATGGTACTCAAACAAGTTCTATATTTGCTTAAATTCTTTTTGATCACCCATCTTTCGGTATCTTGTTTGTGAGAGAGTTTCTTGATGCTTAGTATGATCATCGATTATTTGAAGCCATCAAGAATCTCTAGATAAGCATGGTTTTCAATTCTTTTATTTTGCCACATGCTTATGTTTTGTGAATATGATCTTGAATACATATATGCCATGTACCATCGAGAAATGTCTCCATACAATCATTGTCTTTGACAAGTGATAATTATATTTGTGGTAAATTTATTGATCATATTCACGTTGGCTATTGTTCTTAAGTTGTATTTTTCTATCGCCAAGTTTGTTTTGTTTTAACCATCCTTTTGTCTTCTTTGCTTCATTTGGATCTTTTTGTTGCTCTACTCATAATTTGTGTTGAACTTTGTTGAGTTAGGAAAAGCAAGGATCCCATTGTTGTGCATTTACATTCGAAGACTTAATTCTAAGTAACGCACTATTCTTGGGGGAGCTATCCTACATTGAGTAGAACATCATCCTTTTAATTGTTATCGGGTCTTATTGATTTTCTTGAACTTTGCGTTCAAAAAGATACATAGAGGGTAATGATCCCACTTGTGTGCATTTTGTATTTACATACAAGATCTTAAAAATGCACTAATCATGGGGAAGCTACTCCATACTCTTTAGAACACTATTCTTTAAAATTGGTTTGGTATCTTATTGCTCTTCTTGAACATGACTAATGCTTTAACAATGTATATGGTGAGTGATGATCTCATTTGTGTGCATTTTGTATTCATATACAAGATCATAAGTAATGCACTAATCTTGTGGGAGCAACCCTATATGTTATTGAACATTAGTTGTCTTCAATTGGTTTTTGATCCCGATGACATGTCTCTTTGAAAGACAAACATTTTTCGTCTTGGTACTTCGTGCCATCATGAAAAGTGTAGAGGGCTTGGTTTATTTTTTGGAACCTTACTCCTCTTTGTGGAGTTGGCTATCTCATCCCACGGTTCTTAGTGTACCTTCTTGGATGAGATGAAACCTAAGAGCATGTTTGCTTGTTTTATTTCTTATGCTCATTGGTTTAGCCTTGACCTTGTTTTCATTTGATATATTTTCAAATTGGTTTCTCCAATCATGGGTTGGTTTGAGTCCTTGATACAATGAGGACAAATCTTTCTCTTGCCACACTTTTGTGTAGCCTTTTGATTTAATTGGTGTTTTGTCCAAATTGTATCTCGTTTGGTTCTTGAAAGTTTTGTGCATGCATATTTACTATTTGTATATCTTGTGGCATGCTTTCTTTCCTTGATCCAATATATAGGATAAACTCCATCAAATCCTAAATGGCTAAGATGTGCATGAAATTCTATTTCATATCAATATGCACATATTTTTGTGGAGTTTGTCCTATGTATTGTAGTTGGACTAACTACTTTGGACCCAATAAGTTTGGGTGCCATAGTGTACTTGATTTGTTTTAGGTACATGAGAGATGCATTGGAAGCTTGCCTCTATTTCAAGAAGATGTCTTCACCATGTGCTTCTTGGAGCCAAGCTTGGATGATTGTGAACTCTCATCCTCTACACCGTCAATGCTATCTCGGTAACAAGTATCTAACTCATGCATATACTTCTAGCTCTCAACCTTGTGTAGGTTGTTCTTTGGCATGAGTTTCTCTAAGTTGCATTTGATATGGGTTTTTGCAAAGTTTCTTTCGTTCAAATATCTTCATTGCTAATGTGAGTAAGCCGGGATGATTACACATCAAGGGGATTTATTTAATTATATTCATGATTCACCGATCCTCAATATGTTAATCTAGCAAATTCATTTAAAAGTCTCTCATGTGCAATGTTGATGAATTCTCATAAATCATTTGCCTTATGTGATATTTGTTTTGTGTCTCGAAGTATCCCAACTATCACTTATCTTATGTAGGTATTTGTGATGCTTTGAGAACTTGGTGTTGGAAGTTCATATATACCCTCTAAGAATAATTTGAGCTATGTGCTTTGCTTTTAAGCAAAAATCTTATCGGTGTATTTATGACTTCCTCTTGGATATCATGTGCTTTACCTTGTACCTACATTGTGTGTGCATGTTTCTTTGAGGACTTAGTGTCCACTTAGGAACTTATGCACATGAGGATAGTTACATTTTTAATTGATATTCAAAATCTTTAGTGATCACCTTTTATTACTTTCTTAATTCTTTGGTGATATCTAAATGGCACAAGCTTTGTTTTTCTATTGGTTTCACATTGCCTCTTAATAAGCTTGTGATCCTATTTGATTTATCCTCTTGGGTGTGCTTGTTTGCGAAATACATGATATGCACTATGTGCCTCATAATTTGAAAGACTATGGTGATGCTTAGGAACATCCTTGTTTAGTCTCCTAAAATGTATTTTCACGACACACCCATTCTTTCTCGTTTGAGCAAGTCTTCATTTGTCACTTCTTTCTCTTGTTGCTCAACATTTGTGTGTTGCAAGGTATACTTATTTTCTTAACTATACAATCTTGCACATTTTTGTGTTCGAAAGCATCTAGGAGGAAGTGAGGATTCCATGTTATGCACACCATATTGAAATACAAATCTTTTCATTGTGCATGTACCTTGGGGAGTTCCCTCTTGATTTCTAGAACACTTGGTTGATCTTATCATAACATCTTCTAGTGCTCAATTGGCTTTGGATCCCTTGATTGCTTGCTTCTTTGTGAATGCTTTCCCCTTCGCAACTGGCATCCTTCCAGTGGATTTCAATTGATATCTTTCTTGTGCAATTTTTTGGATCCTCAATATAGTTTGATCCCCTTCATCTATTCGTCATTGGATAAGTGCATTTGATTTCACTCATATCATGAGAAATGCATAAATCATGAAGGAGATCTTATTATGTTACCTTTCCAAAGCCTTTCGCCCATTTCGGCAATCGTTGCCAATGGGGGAGAAGTTTTGGAGGGTTGTATTGAATTGGCTTTGTACTTTTGTATCTTCTTAAGTATTTGCCTTCCTTGCCTTTGCATTCGTTGCTTGGTTTTATATATAGTGGAAACTCCACCATCGGTAATGGTTGACAATATATGCAATGAATTCATGTTCATACACACGTGCATAAATTATGGAGGAGTGTGCTATATATATGTGGATGGACTAACATCACATACCTTTGTAGTATTTGATGTTAGTGCAACCATTCTTGTTCGTTAAATTACATATTATGAACCCTCTCAAAAGAGATTGTCATCAATTACCAAAATGGGGGAGATTGAAAGAGCATTTTCCCTCATGTGTGGTTTTGGTAATTATATGACAATCTCTATGGACTAATGCTTGCATTGAGATATCCTTATAGATCTTGTCCATGAAATTGTGGAGTCCACGTGTTGGACTCTTGAAGCTTATGTGTTGAGTGAAGCTTCTTGCAAGTATGTCTTGAAGGATTCAAGACATCATATTAGTGAAGAAATGTTGGAAGATACAAGGTTGATCAAGATATTGATCAACACACAAAGCTACAAGATGTACCAAGAGCGATCATGTATCTCTTGGGATGGTAAACACTTGTCCGCATAGCTTTGTGAACTAACCCATTATATATGTGTGTGTGGTATCATTATATGAGGTTAGGTATCTTCCCATGGGGTTGCATCAAATGAAGATTTCATATAGCTCATGGAGGATGACGTCATGTGGTGATCGTCATCAAGGTGAGATGTGCAAGACCAAGAGAAGCTTCTTGAAGAGATCCTATGCTTGGTGCTTGCAATGGATACATGAAGACGAAGCTAAGCGAGACTCTCCCATTGTGAGCATGGGGGAGTATTTGGAGAAGTCTTCATCAAGCATGTGCTTGGACGCACAATCAAGAAAAGATAAACCACTTGAAGAGATCAAGATAGTCTTCATCCAACTCAAGTGGAATGCTCAAGTCAAAGGTATGATCTTGATAGGGCTATAGGATAGATAGGCGTACTATCAAGAGGGGCTCTCAAGTTAGTAACTTGATCGCATCGTTGTGCAGAGCTCAAACCTTTGCATACTTGGCATATCATATTTCTTGGTTCCTATTTGGCTTTTATGGTGGTGAGGAACTAGAGCTTGGTTCATCTCCCTGTCAAGCTCTTGTTCATCGGAAACGGTCTTACTTTAGAAAACTTGTTGGCTTTCATCCATCTGAGGATTTAGAGCTTGGTTTATCTCCATACTAAGCTCTAGTTCATCAAAAACGGATTTCGTATGAATATCTTGTTACGTTTTTTATATTGGAGGTTTTACCGGTTTACATGTTTTAGGAAATTTAAACCTTTCCCCATTTGGTTTTATCCTAACATGATGGACTATGATGTTTCTATGCATACTCAATTAGAGCTCGTTGTAACGATTCCAACGAGCCAAAAATCATCGAAAACGGAGTCCGGATGGAAAAGATATTGCAGTTTTGGTTTTGCTGTTTCCGTCAGTTTTCAGTCACTCGGAATATCCGATTCTGGACTTAACCGGAATATTCGATTCTCGCAGTTTTTCTCGAAAAAGAGGCACTGGTCGGAACCGGAAAATCAGGTCAGAAATTTCACTTTTGAACGGAATTTCCGGTCTAAATTCTGGGTGCAACGGTTCTATTTTCTGGGGGGGTATAAATACCCCTCCCTTCTTCTTCCCTTGCCCAACTAAGGTAGCACGAATTTCCTCTCTCTCTTACTCCATTGTTGACCTTGGAAAGCTTGATTCCTCTCAATCCCTCCATTGATTCTTCCATATTCTTTAGGGAAAGTTTAGAGGAGATCTACATCTACAATCCTACCAATCATTCTCTCCTCTAAGTGAGGGGAACCTAGTGGATCTAGTTCTTGGAGTTCCTTTGTGGTTCTTCTTCTTTGTTCTTCCTCTCTTCTCTCCCCATAAGCATTAGTTGCTTTTGGTGGGATTTGGGAGTGAAGGATTTGACTCCTTTGTGGTTTCCTTTGTTCTTCCTCTCTTATTCCCCCATAAACATTTGTTGTTGTGTTGGAATTTGAGAGTGAAGGACTTGAGCACTTCGTGTGCTCTTGCCATTGCATTTGCATCGGTTTGAGCCCTCCACGAGGATTCGTGGTGGTGATACTTGTGAGCTTGTTACTCTTGGGTCTATGGACCCTAGACGCCTTTTGTGGCCGGCCTTTTGTGGCCAAGACCTTTTGTGGTCAAGACCTTTTGTGGTCACTTGAGAGCCCCCAATTAAGTTGTGGGTGTGTGCCTCAAGACTTGGGAGCCCCCAATTAAGTTGTGGGTGTGTGCCTCAAAAGTTGTACGGGATTCGATCTCCGCCCCAAAGGAGATCAATAGTGGAAGGTGAACTCGCAACCTTTTGTGGTTGAGTTCATCAGGAGAAGAAGGTGAGCCTTTGTGGCGTTGCGGCTAACCTGTTGTGGTTGCGCACACCTCTCCAAACGAGACGTACACCTTTGGGTGGAACTCGGGAATACATCCTCGTCTCCGCGTGCCTCGGTTATTTCTATACCCGATCTCTTTACTTATGCACCTTACATTGTGATAGCCTTCGTGCTTGAAGTCATATATCTTGCTTTCACCTTGTTACTTGTATTGCTTAGCATAAGTTGTTGGTGCACATAGGTGAGCCTAGTATTTATATCTAGGTTGTATGCTTGTTAAAGTAAACCTCTAGTTTTATTCCGCCTTTATCAAGCCTACCGGAATTTCCGGGTCACTCTTGGACCGGATATTCCGGCTCCTCGAAAAAAGTTTTAAATCGCCTATTCACCCCCCCCCCCTCTAGGCGACGTCTATCCGTTCAATTGGTATCAGAGCCAGGTTATCTCATTTTTAGGACTAACCGCCTATAGATAAAGATGTCGTTTAGAGATCTAGTGCACAATCCCACTTATAGATTCGATGGCACAAGTTATGATGTTTGGAAAATTCGCATGCTTAAACTTTTAAGAGATATGGGTTCAAATTTAGAGAGTATAGTAGATATGGGTTTTTCTCCTCCAAAGGATTCACAAGAATTATCTTTAGAGGACGAGAAAAACTCTTATCTCGATACTCTAGCATCTAATGGTCTCATATGTGCTTTGAGCGATATAGTCCTTGCGTCAATCATGCCTTTTTGGAGCGCTCATGAATTATGGACAAAACTTCAAGATATATATGAGGTGTCCAACATTTCCAAGGATGATTGTCCTCCTTCCACATCCGGTCGTGATGAGTTCACGACTTCCTCCACTTCACCGACATGTGGTTTGCCACAAGGTAATGATATGGTGAGTGGTGATATAAATTGCAATCTTGATGGTGAATCCACTATTGACTATACTTCTCACCCATCTTATTGCAATGCTCTATCTTTGGACTTAAACACCTCTAGCACTTCAAATGTCTTAAATGCTAGTGTTGATATTCCTTGCATATCATGTAGTAGTTGCTTAACTAAATCTCATGATGATATGCTTCCCTTGTATTGTTGCCATGATCAAAGTGTTTCTATTTCCTCTAGTACTTGTTTGGCTAACAATGTAGAGGAATCACAACAATTGTTGGAACAAGACTTGGACCTCAATGGTGTTTCAAGTAACTCCTCATCGTCTTCATCCACTACTCACATTTTCCTTATGGCTAAGGAGTTTAAGGTATCTCCTACCGTGCACTCCAATATATCTCATGGTGATGGTGATGATGATGATGTTGATGATGATACTAGTCTTGAAATCAAAGAAGAATATATTTCTTTTGATCATTTCATGACTAACTTGCAAGGAGTTGGCAAGAAACACTTTGGCTCTCTTATGATCCGTATAGGTGAGCTTGAGGATGTTCTTGAGCTAAAAGGTGAGATTGAGAGAGAAGATGCCTATGAAAAGGTATGTCTTCAATCATCTCTAGAAGATGAACAAGAAACTAATGCTCACCTTCAAGAGCAATTTGAAACTATCATGGAGTCTCATAACTCCAAAATTGTTAAGCTCACTACAGAACATGACCATGCTATTGCTAAATGTAATGTGCTTAGTAAACAAAACGCTAAGTTAAATAGTGAGCTTGCCATGTTGTCTCCTTCCACTGCTAATGATAATGATGCTTGTGCTACTAACTCCACTTTGTGTGAAGCATCTATTTTGAAGGAGAATGTTGAGCTAAGAGCTCAACTTGAGTTGCTAACTAGTAAGTATGGGAAGTTGGAAGAAACTCATGAAAAGCTTTTTAGCTCTAATGAGAATCTCCTAGCATCCCATGCTAAGCTAAAGTTAGCTCATGAGGCGGTCACTATGAAGGTAACTTCTTGTGAGCCTCTTATGGGCACTAGCACAACTTCTACTACTAATGCTTTATTGCAATGTGCTAGTTCTAGTAATTCATCCACTCATAAAATTGCTACATCTTGTGATGAATTACTTTTCTTGCCTTGTTGCTCTAACATTGTAGCATCTACTTCCTCTAGTATTTTTGTTGAAACTAACCATGTAGGAGGAACTCAAAGAGCTCAAGGCACAAGTCACTTCTTTGAAGAAAGACTTGAAGAAGTGTCATGAAGGGAAGTCCACCCTCGACAACATGTTGAGAGTGCAACAACTTCCTCATGACAAGAGTGGACTTGGATTCAACTCCAATAACAAGAACAAGTCCAATGTCAATAAGAAGCACAATTTCGTCAAGAAGAAGGGGCAAGGACAAGCTATTGATTTGGCAAAAATTGTGTGCTTCAAGTGCAAGGTTCAAGGGCACCATGTTAGATCTTGCCCATTGAAGAAGAAGCCTATTAGTGAGAAGCAACAAGGGAAGCGACCTCAAGTCCCAACTCAAGCTTCCCGAGTTGAAGAACCTTCCCTTCCCAAAAAGAAAGGTAAAAGCCGACTTTGCTACAAATGTCGTGGGAAGGATCACTTTGCTTCTTCATGCACTCATGGTACCTTATCCAACCCTTCAACTATTGATAATGTTCATTCTCCTCGGAAGGATAAGGTTGGCAATGTGTTTGCCAAAGTTATTGGTACTCAAAGTGGTGTCAAGAAAAGAACCATTTGGGTTGCCAAGCCTATTGTGACTAACCTCTTAGGACCCAACTTGGTTGGGGACCAACAAGCTAAAACTTGATCAATAGGTGTAAGCGGAGGACATTGGAGACTTGACTACATCATGAAGAATTAAGGGATCTTCATCATTCATATTCTCTCAAGTCAAGTCAATTGGATTATATTGTCTTAACATATATCCAATGCTCCTCCTTGCGGTAACTTGTATTTAATTCATATGTACTCATTTAAAGTTACTTGCACCCTTGCATGTGTTTGGTTTTGTACCTTACTATTGTTTCATATGTGTTGTGCACTCTACTTACTTATGTTGAATAATCAAGCTTGTGTATGTTGGTTTGCACACCATGTATGTTTGAGCCTCTTGTCTATTTGCTTTCATCTTAATTGGCTCTTTTAGGGATATTAATGGACTATCCCATTTTGAGGTAGTGATGTGCTTTTTGGTAACTCACCACCCTAAAATGTGTATTCATGAGGAATACCACTTAGTAGTGATATTTCAATATTATCTACTCTCTTTGTGGTATGTCTTACTCATGAGAAATTCAAATTCTAATGTCCATTAATTATCTCTTGTTGGATTTCTTTTGCCTCTTGTTAACAAAGAATGGATTATCACATTATGGAGGAGTAATAAGCTATGTGCATATTACAAGCTTAGAAAATGTGAACATGTGAGGTAGTGTCACCTAGAGTTGATATTTGTGATTATCTTGTTCCTAGGTGGCATGGTACTCAAACAAGTTCTATATTTGCTTAAATTCTTTTTGATCACCCATCTTTCGGTATCTTGTTTGTGAGAGAGTTTCTTGATGCTTAGTATGATCATCGATTATTTGAAGCCATCAAGAATCTCTAGATAAGCATGGTTTTCAATTCTTTTATTTTGCCACATGCTTATGTTTTGTGAATATGATCTTGAATACATATATGCCATGTACCATCGAGAAATGTCTCCATACAATCATTGTCTTTGACAAGTGATAATTATATTTGTGGTAAATTTATTGATCATATTCACGTTGGCTATTGTTCTTAAGTTGTATTTTTCTATCGCCAAGTTTGTTTTGTTTTAACCATCCTTTTGTCTTCTTTGCTTCATTTGGATCTTTTTGTTGCTCTACTCATAATTTGTGTTGAACTTTGTTGAGTTAGGAAAAGCAAGGATCCCATTGTTGTGCATTTACATTCGAAGACTTAATTCTAAGTAACGCACTATTCTTGGGGGAGCTATCCTACATTGAGTAGAACATCATCCTTTTAATTGTTATCGGGTCTTATTGATTTTCTTGAACTTTGCGTTCAAAAAGATACATAGAGGGTAATGATCCCACTTGTGTGCATTTTGTATTTACATACAAGATCTTAAAAATGCACTAATCATGGGGAAGCTACTCCATACTCTTTAGAACACTATTCTTTAAAATTGGTTTGGTATCTTATTGCTCTTCTTGAACATGACTAATGCTTTAACAATGTATATGGTGAGTGATGATCTCATTTGTGTGCATTTTGTATTCATATACAAGATCATAAGTAATGCACTAATCTTGTGGGAGCAACCCTATATGTTATTGAACATTAGTTGTCTTCAATTGGTTTTTGATCCCGATGACATGTCTCTTTGAAAGACAAACATTTTTCGTCTTGGTACTTCGTGCCATCATGAAAAGTGTAGAGGGCTTGGTTTATTTTTTGGAACCTTACTCCTCTTTGTGGAGTTGGCTATCTCATCCCACGGTTCTTAGTGTACCTTCTTGGATGAGATGAAACCTAAGAGCATGTTTGCTTGTTTTATTTCTTATGCTCATTGGTTTAGCCTTGACCTTGTTTTCATTTGATATATTTTCAAATTGGTTTCTCCAATCATGGGTTGGTTTGAGTCCTTGATAAAATGAGGACAAATCTTTCTCTTGCCACACTTTTGTGTAGCCTTTTGATTTAATTGGTGTTTTGTCCAAATTGTATCTCGTTTGGTTCTTGAAAGTTTTGTGCATGCATATTTACTATTTGTATATCTTGTGGCATGCTTTCTTTCCTTGATCCAATATATAGGATAAACTCCATCAAATCCTAAATGGCTAAGATGTGCATGAAATTCTATTTCATATCAATATGCACATATTTTTGTGGAGTTTGTCCTATGTATTGTAGTTGGACTAACTACTTTGGACCCAATAAGTTTGGGTGCCATAGTGTACTTGATTTGTTTTAGGTACATGAGAGATGCATTGGAAGCTTGCCTCTATTTCAAGAAGATGTCTTCACCATGTGCTTCTTGGAGCCAAGCTTGGATGATTGTGAACTCTCATCCTCTACACCGTCAATGCTATCTCGGTAACAAGTATCTAACTCATGCATATACTTCTAGCTCTCAACCTTGTGTAGGTTGTTCTTTGGCATGAGTTTCTCTAAGTTGCATTTGATATGGGTTTTTGCAAAGTTTCTTTCGTTCAAATATCTTCATTGCTAATGTGAGTAAGCCGGGATGATTACACATCAAGGGGATTTATTTAATTATATTCATGATTCACCGATCCTCAATATGTTAATCTAGCAAATTCATTTAAAAGTCTCTCATGTGCAATGTTGATGAATTCTCATAAATCATTTGCCTTATGTGATATTTGTTTTGTGTCTCGAAGTATCCCAACTATCACTTATCTTATGTAGGTATTTGTGATGCTTTGAGAACTTGGTGTTGGAAGTTCATATATACCCTCTAAGAATAATTTGAGCTATGTGCTTTGCTTTTAAGCAAAAATCTTATCGGTGTATTTATGACTTCCTCTTGGATATCATGTGCTTTACCTTGTACCTACATTGTGTGTGCATGTTTCTTTGAGGACTTAGTGTCCACTTAGGAACTTATGCACATGAGGATAGTTACATTTTTAATTGATATTCAAAATCTTTAGTGATCACCTTTTATTACTTTCTTAATTCTTTGGTGATCTCTAAATGGCACAAGCTTTGTTTTTCTATTGGTTTCACATTGCCTCTTAATAAGCTTGTGATCCTATTTGATTTATCCTCTTGGGTGTGCTTGTTTGCGAAATACATGATATGCACTATGTGCCTCATAATTTGAAAGACTATGGTGATGCTTAGGAACATCCTTGTTTAGTCTCCTAAAATGTATTTTCACGACACACCCATTCTTTCTCGTTTGAGCAAGTCTTCATTTGTCACTTCTTTCTCTTGTTGCTCAACATTTGTGTGTTGCAAGGTATACTTATTTTCTTAACTATACAATCTTGCACATTTTTGTGTTCGAAAGCATCTAGGAGGAAGTGAGGATTCCATGTTATGCACACCATATTGAAATACAAATCTTTTCATTGTGCATGTACCTTGGGGAGTTCCCTCTTGATTTCTAGAACACTTGGTTGATCTTATCATAACATCTTCTAGTGCTCAATTGGCTTTGGATCCCTTGATTGCTTGCTTCTTTGTGAATGCTTTCCCCTTCGCAACTGGCATCCTTCCAGTGGATTTCAATTGATATCTTTCTTGTGCAATTTTTTGGATCCTCAATATAGTTTGATCCCCTTCATCTATTCGTCATTGGATAAGTGCATTTGATTTCACTCATATCATGAGAAATGCATAAATCATGAAGGAGATCTTATTATGTTACCTTTCCAAAGCCTTTCGCCCATTTCGGCAATCGTTGCCAATGGGGGAGAAGTTTTGGAGGGTTGTATGGAATTGGCTTTGTACTTTTGTATCTTCTTAAGTATTTGCCTTCCTTGCCTTTGCATTCGTTGCTTGGTTTTATATATAGTGGAAACTCCACCATCGGTAATGGTTGACAATATATGCAATGAATTCATGTTCATACACACGTGCATAAATTATGGGGGAGTGTGCTATATATATGTGGATGGACTAACATCACATACCTTTGTAGTATTTGATGTTAGTGCAACCATTCTTGTTCGTTAAATTACATATTATGAACCCTCTCAAAAGAGATTGTCATCAATTACCAATATGGGGGAGATTGAAAGAGCATTTTCCCTCATGTGTGGTTTTGGTAATTATATGACAATCTATATGGACTAATGCTTGCATTGAGATATCCTTATAGATCTTGTCCATGAAATTGTGGAGTCCACGTGTTGGACTCTTGAAGCTTATGTGTTGAGTGAAGCTTCTTGCAAGTATGTCTTGAAGGATTCAAGACATCATATTAGTGAAGAAATGTTGGAAGATACAAGGTTGATCAAGATATTGATCAACACACAAAGCTACAAGATGTACCAAGAGCGATCATGTATCTCTTGGGATGGTAAACACTTGTCCGCATAGCTTTGTGAACTAACCCATTATATATGTGTGTGTGGTATCATTATATGAGGTTAGGTATCTTCCCATGGGGTTGCATCAAATGAAGATTTCATATAGCTCATGGAGGATGACGTCATGTGGTGATCGTCATCAAGGTGAGATGTGCAAGACCAAGAGAAGCTTCTTGAAGAGATCCTATGCTTGGTGCTTGCAATGGATACATGAAGACGAAGCTAAGCGAGACTCTCCCATTGTGAGCATGGGGGAGTATTTGGAGAAGTCTTCATCAAGCATGTTCTTGGACGCACAATCAAGAAAAGATAAACCACTTGAAGAGATCAAGATAGTCTTCATCCAACTCAATTGGAATGCTCAAGTCAAAGGTATGATCTTGATAGGGCTATAGGATAGATAGGCGTACTATCAAGAGGGGCTCTCAAGTTAGTAACTTGATCGCATCGTTGTGCAGAGCTCAAACCTTTGCATACTTGGCATATCATATTTCTTGGTTCCTATTTGGCTTTTATGGTGGTGAGGAACTAGAGCTTGGTTCATCTCCCTGTCAAGCTCTTGTTCATCGGAAACGGTCTTACTTTAGAAAACTTGTTGGCTTTCATCCATCTGAGGATTTAGAGCTTGGTTTATCTCCATACTAAGCTCTAGTTCATCAAAAACGGATTTCGTATGAATATCTTGTTACGTTTTTTATATTGGAGGTTTTACCGGTTTACATGTTTTAGGAAATTTAAACCTTTCCCCATTTGGTTTTATCCTAACATGATGGACTATGATGTTTCTATGCATACTCAATTAGAGCTCGTTGTAACGATTCCAACGAGCCAAAAATCATCGAAAACGGAGTCCGGATGGAAAAGATATTGCAGTTTTGGTTTTGCTGTTTCTGTCAGTTTTCAGTCACTCGGAATATCCGATTCTGGACTTAACCGGAATATCCGATTCTCGCAGTTTTTCTCGAAAAAGAGGCACTGGTCGGAACCGGAAAATCAGGTCAGAAATTTCACTTTTGTACGGAATTTCCGGTCTAAATTCTGGGTGCAACGGTTCTATTTTCTGGGGGGGTATAAATACCCCTCCCTTCTTCTTCCCTTGCCCAACTAAGGTAGCACGAATTTCCTCTCTCTCTTACTCCATTGTTGACCTTGGAAAGCTTGATTCCTCTCAATCCCTCCATTGATTCTTCCATATTCTTTAGGGAAAGTTTAGAGGAGATCTACATCTACAATCCTACCAATCATTCTCTCCTCTAAGTGAGGGGAACCTAGTGGATCTAGTTCTTGGAGTTCCTTTGTGGTTCTTCTTCTTTGTTCTTCCTCTCTTCTCTCCCCATAAGCATTAGTTGCTTTTGGTGGGATTTGGGAGTGAAGGATTTGACTCCTTTGTGGTTTCCTTTGTTCTTCCTCTCTTATTCCCCCATAAACATTTGTTGTTGTGTTGGAATTTGAGAGTGAAGGACTTGAGCACTTCGTGTGCTCTTGCCATTGCATTTGCATCGGTTTGAGCCCTCCACGAGGATTCGTGGTGGTGATACTTGTGAGCTTGTTACTCTTGGGTCTATGGACCCTAGACGCCTTTTGTGGCCGGCCTTTTGTGGCCAAGACCTTTTGTGGTCAAGACCTTTTGTGGTCACTTGAGAGCCCCCAATTAAGTTGTGGGTGTGTGCCTCAAGACTTGGGAGCCCCCAATTAAGTTGTGGGTGTGTGCCTCAAAAGTTGTACGGGATTCGATCTCCGCCCCAAAGGAGATCAATAGTGGAAGGTGAACTCGCAACCTTTTGTGGTTGAGTTCATCAGGAGAAGAAGGTGAGCCTTTGTGGCGTTGCGGCTAACCTGTTGTGGTTGCGCACACCTCTCCAAACGAGACGTACACCTTTGGGTGGAACTCGGGAATACATCCTCGTCTCCGCGTGCCTCGGTTATTTCTATACCCGATCTCTTTACTTATGCACCTTACATTGTGATAGCCTTCGTGCTTGAAGTCATATATCTTGCTTTCACCTTGTTACTTGTATTGCTTAGCATAAGTTGTTGGTGCACATAGGTGAGCCTAGTATTTATATCTAGGTTGTATGCTTGTTAAAGTAAACCTCTAGTTTTATTCCGCCTTTATCAAGCCTACCGGAATTTCCGGGTCACTCTTGGACCGGATATTCCGGCTCCTCGAAAAAAGTTTTAAATCGCCTATTCACCCCCCCCCCCCCCCCTCTAGGCGACGTCTATCCGTTCAATTGGTATCAGAGCCAGGTTATCTCATTTTTAGGACTAACCGCCTATAGATAAAGATGTCGTTTAGAGATCTAGTGCACAATCCCACTTATAGATTCGATGGCACAAGTTATGATGTTTGGAAAATTCGCATGCTTAAACTTTTAAGAGATATGGGTTCAAATTTAGAGAGTATAGTAGATATGGGTTTTTCTCCTCCAAAGGATTCACAAGAATTATCTTTAGAGGACGAGAAAAACTCTTATCTCGATACTCTAGCATCTAATGGTCTCATATGTGCTTTGAGCGATATAGTCCTTGCGTCAATCATGCCTTTTCGGAGCGCTCATGAATTATGGACAAAACTTCAAGATATATATGAGGTGTCCAACATTTCCAAGGATGATTGTCCTCCTTCCACATCCGGTCGTGATGAGTTCACGACTTCCTCCACTTCACCGACATGTGGTTTGCCACAAGGTAATGATATGGTGAGTGGTGATATAAATTGCAATCTTGATGGTGAATCCACTATTGACTATACTTCTCACCCATCTTATTGCAATGCTCTATCTTTGGACTTAAACACCTCTAGCACTTCAAATGTCTTAAATGCTAGTGTTGATATTCCTTGCATATCATGTAGTAGTTGCTTAACTAAATCTCATGATGATATGCTTCCCTTGTATTGTTGCCATGATCAAAGTGTTTCTATTTCCTCTAGTACTTGTTTGGCTAACAATGTAGAGGAATCACAACAATTGTTGGAACAAGACTTGGACCTCAATGGTGTTTCAAGTAACTCCTCATCGTCTTCATCCACTACTCACATTTTCCTTATGGCTAAGGAGTTTAAGGTATCTCCTACCGTGCACTCCAATATATCTCATGGTGATGGTGATGATGATGATGTTGATGATGATACTAGTCTTGAAATCAAAGAAGAATATATTTCTTTTGATCATTTCATGACTAACTTGCAAGGAGTTGGCAAGAAACACTTTGGCTCTCTTATGATCCGTATAGGTGAGCTTGAGGATGTTCTTGAGCTAAAAGGTGAGATTGAGAGAGAAGATGCCTATGAAAAGGTATGTCTTCAATCATCTCTAGAAGATGAACAAGAAACTAATGCTCACCTTCAAGAGCAATTTGAAACTATCATGGAGTCTCATAACTCCAAAATTGTTAAGCTCACTAAAGAACATGACCATGCTATTGCTAAATGTAATGTGCTTAGTAAACAAAACGCTAAGTTAAATAGTGAGCTTGCCATGTTGTCTCCTTCCACTGCTAATGATAATGATGCTTGTGCTACTAACTCCACTTTGTGTGAAGCATCTATTTTGAAGGAGAATGTTGAGCTAAGAGCTCAACTTGAGTTGCTAACTAGTAAGTATGGGAAGTTGGAAGAAACTCATGAAAAGCTTTTTAGCTCTAATGAGAATCTCCTAGCATCCCATGCTAAGCTAAAGTTAGCTCATGAGGCGGTCACTATGAAGGTAACTTCTTGTGAGCCTCTTATGGGCACTAGCACAACTTCTACTACTAATGCTTTATTGCAATGTGCTAGTTCTAGTAATTCATCCACTCATAAAATTGCTACATCTTGTGATGAATTACTTTTCTTGCCTTGTTGCTCTAACATTGTAGCATCTACTTCCTCTAGTATTTTTGTTGAAACTAACCATGTAGGAGGAACTCAAAGAGCTCAAGGCACAAGTCACTTCTTTGAAGAAAGACTTGAAGAAGTGTCATGAAGGGAAGTCCACCCTCGACAACATGTTGAGAGTGCAACAACTTCCTCATGACAAGAGTGGACTTGGATTCAACTCCAATAACAAGAACAAGTCCAATGTCAATAAGAAGCACAATTTCGTCAAGAAGAAGGGGCAAGGACAAGCTATTGATTTGGCAAAAATTGTGTGCTTCAAGTGCAAGGTTCAAGGGCACCATGTTAGATCTTGCCCATTGAAGAAGAAGCCTATTAGTGAGAAGCAACAAGGGAAGCGACCTCAAGTCCCAACTCAAGCTTCCCGAGTTGAAGAACCTTCCCTTCCCAAAAAGAAAGGTAAAAGCCGACTTTGCTACAAATGTCGTGGGAAGGATCACTTTGCTTCTTCATGCACTCATGGTACCTTATCCAACCCTTCAACTATTGATAATGTTCATTCTCCTCGGAAGGATAAGGTTGGCAATGTGTTTGCCAAAGTTATTGGTACTCAAAGTGGTGTCAAGAAAAGAACCATTTGGGTTGCCAAGCCTATTGTGACTAACCTCTTAGGACCCAACTTGGTTGGGGACCAACAAGCTAAAACTTGATCAATAGGTGTAAGCGGAGGACATTGGAGACTTGACTACATCATGAAGAATTAAGGGATCTTCATCATTCATATTCTCTCAAGTCAAGTCAATTGGATTATATTGTCTTAACATATATCCAATGCTCCTCCTTGCGGTAACTTGTATTTAATTCATATGTACTCATTTAAAGTTACTTGCACCCTTGCATGTGTTTGGTTTTGTACCTTACTATTGTTTCATATGTGTTGTGCACTCTACTTACTTATGTTGAATAATCAAGCTTGTGTATGTTGGTTTGCACACCATGTATGTTTGAGCCTCTTGTCTATTTGCTTTCATCTTAATTGGCTCTTTTAGGGATATTAATGGACTATCCCATTTTGAGGTAGTGATGTGCTTTTTGGTAACTCACCACCCTAAAATGTGTATTCATGAGGAATACCACTTAGTAGTGATATTTCAATATTATCTACTCTCTTTGTGGTATGTCTTACTCATGAGAAATTCAAATTCTAATGTCCATTAATTATCTCTTGTTGGATTTCTTTTGCCTCTTGTTAACAAAGAATGGATTATCACATTATGGAGGAGTAATAAGCTATGTGCATATTACAAGCTTAGAAAATGTGAACATGTGAGGTAGTGTCACCTAGAGTTGATATTTGTGATTATCTTGTTCCTAGGTGGCATGGTACTCAAACAAGTTCTATATTTGCTTAAATTCTTTTTGATCACCCATCTTTCGGTATCTTGTTTGTGAGAGAGTTTCTTGATGCTTAGTATGATCATCGATTATTTGAAGCCATCAAGAATCTCTAGATAAGCATGGTTTTCAATTCTTTTATTTTGCCACATGCTTATGTTTTGTGAATATGATCTTGAATACATATATGCCATGTACCATCGAGAAATGTCTCCATACAATCATTGTCTTTGACAAGTGATAATTATATTTGTGGTAAATTTATTGATCATATTCACGTTGGCTATTGTTCTTAAGTTGTATTTTTCTATCGCCAAGTTTGTTTTGTTTTAACCATCCTTTTGTCTTCTTTGCTTCATTTGGATCTTTTTGTTGCTCTACTCATAATTTGTGTTGAACTTTGTTGAGTTAGGAAAAGCAAGGATCCCATTGTTGTGCATTTACATTCGAAGACTTAATTCTAAGTAACGCACTATTCTTGGGGGAGCTATCCTACATTGAGTAGAACATCATCCTTTTAATTGTTATCGGGTCTTATTGATTTTCTTGAACTTTGCGTTCAAAAAGATACATAGAGGGTAATGATCCCACTTGTGTGCATTTTGTATTTACATACAAGATCTTAAAAATGCACTAATCATGGGGAAGCTACTCCATACTCTTTAGAACACTATTCTTTAAAATTGGTTTGGTATCTTATTGCTCTTCTTGAACATGACTAATGCTTTAACAATGTATATGGTGAGTGATGATCTCATTTGTGTGCATTTTGTATTCATATACAAGATCATAAGTAATGCACTAATCTTGTGGGAGCAACCCTATATGTTATTGAACATTAGTTGTCTTCAATTGGTTTTTGATCCCGATGACATGTCTCTTTGAAAGACAAACATTTTTCGTCTTGGTACTTCGTGCCATCATGAAAAGTGTAGAGGGCTTGGTTTATTTTTTGGAACCTTACTCCTCTTTGTGGAGTTGGCTATCTCATCCCACGGTTCTTAGTGTACCTTCTTGGATGAGATGAAACCTAAGAGCATGTTTGCTTGTTTTATTTCTTATGCTCATTGGTTTAGCCTTGACCTTGTTTTCATTTGATATATTTTCAAATTGGTTTCTCCAATCATGGGTTGGTTTGAGTCCTTGATACAATGAGGACAAATCTTTCTCTTGCCACACTTTTGTGTAGCCTTTTGATTTAATTGGTGTTTTGTCCAAATTGTATCTCGTTTGGTTCTTGAAAGTTTTGTGCATGCATATTTACTATTTGTATATCTTGTGGCATGCTTTCTTTCCTTGATCCAATATATAGGATAAACTCCATCAAATCCTAAATGGCTAAGATGTGCATGAAATTCTATTTCATATCAATATGCACATATTTTTGTGGAGTTTGTCCTATGTATTGTAGTTGGACTAACTACTTTGGACCCAATAAGTTTGGGTGCCATAGTGTACTTGATTTGTTTTAGGTACATGAGAGATGCATTGGAAGCTTGCCTCTATTTCAAGAAGATGTCTTCACCATGTGCTTCTTGGAGCCAAGCTTGGATGATTGTGAACTCTCATCCTCTACACCGTCAATGCTATCTCGGTAACAAGTATCTAACTCATGCATATACTTCTAGCTCTCAACCTTGTGTAGGTTGTTCTTTGGCATGAGTTTCTCTAAGTTGCATTTGATATGGGTTTTTGCAAAGTTTCTTTCGTTCAAATATCTTCATTGCTAATGTGAGTAAGCCGGGATGATTACACATCAAGGGGATTTATTTAATTATATTCATGATTCACCGATCCTCAATATGTTAATCTAGCAAATTCATTTAAAAGTCTCTCATGTGCAATGTTGATGAATTCTCATAAATCATTTGCCTTATGTGATATTTGTTTTGTGTCTCGAAGTATCCCAACTATCACTTATCTTATGTAGGTATTTGTGATCCTTTGAGAACTTGGTGTTGGAAGTTCATATATACCCTCTAAGAATAATTTGAGCTATGTGCTTTGCTTTTAAGCAAAAATCTTATCGGTGTATTTATGACTTCCTCTTGGATATCATGTGCTTTACCTTGTACCTACATTGTGTGTGCATGTTTCTTTGAGGACTTAGTGTCCACTTAGGAACTTATGCACATGAGGATAGTTACATTTTTAATTGATATTCAAAATCTTTAGTGATCACCTTTTATTACTTTCTTAATTCTTTGGTGATCTCTAAATGGCACAAGCTTTGTTTTTCTATTGGTTTCACATTGCCTCTTAATAAGCTTGTGATCCTATTTGATTTATCCTCTTGGGTGTGCTTGTTTGCGAAATACATGATATGCACTATGTGCCTCATAATTTGAAAGACTATGGTGATGCTTAGGAACATCCTTGTTTAGTCTCCTAAAATGTATTTTCACGACACACCCATTCTTTCTCGTTTGAGCAAGTCTTCATTTGTCACTTCTTTCTCTTGTTGCTCAACATTTGTGTGTTGCAAGGTATACTTATTTTCTTAACTATACAATCTTGCACATTTTTGTGTTCGAAAGCATCTAGGAGGAAGTGAGGATTCCATGTTATGCACACCATATTGAAATACAAATCTTTTCATTGTGCATGTACCTTGGGGAGTTCCCTCTTGATTTCTAGAACACTTGGTTGATCTTATCATAACATCTTCTAGTGCTCAATTGGCTTTGGATCCCTTGATTGCTTGCTTCTTTGTGAATGCTTTCCCCTTCGCAACTGGCATCCTTCCAGTGGATTTCAATTGATATCTTTCTTGTGCAATTTTTTGGATCCTCAATATAGTTTGATCCCCTTCATCTATTCGTCATTGGATAAGTGCATTTGATTTCACTCATATCATGAGAAATGCATAAATCATGAAGGAGATCTTATTATGTTACCTTTCCAAAGCCTTTCGCCCATTTCGGCAATCGTTGCCAATGGGGGAGAAGTTTTGGAGGGTTGTATGGAATTGGCTTTGTACTTTTGTATCTTCTTAAGTATTTGCCTTCCTTGCCTTTGCATTCGTTGCTTGGTTTTATATATAGTGGAAACTCCACCATCGGTAATGGTTGACAATATATGCAATGAATTCATGTTCATACACACGTGCATAAATTATGGGGGAGTGTGCTATATATATGTGGATGGACTAACATCACATACCTTTGTAGTATTTGATGTTAGTGCAACCATTCTTGTTCGTTAAATTACATATTATGAACCCTCTCAAAAGAGATTGTCATCAATTACCAATATGGGGGAGATTGAAAGAGCATTTTCCCTCATGTGTGGTTTTGGTAATTATATGACAATCTATATGGACTAATGCTTGCATTGAGATATCCTTATAGATCTTGTCCATGAAATTGTGGAGTCCACGTGTTGGACTCTTGAAGCTTATGTGTTGAGTGAAGCTTCTTGCAAGTATGTCTTGAAGGATTCAAGACATCATATTAGTGAAGAAATGTTGGAAGATACAAGGTTGATCAAGATATTGATCAACACACAAAGCTACAAGATGTACCAAGAGCGATCATGTATCTCTTGGGATGGTAAACACTTGTCCGCATAGCTTTGTGAACTAACCCATTATATATGTGTGTGTGGTATCATTATATGAGGTTAGGTATCTTCCCATGGGGTTGCATCAAATGAAGATTTCATATAGCTCATGGAGGATGACGTCATGTGGTGATCGTCATCAAGGTGAGATGTGCAAGACCAAGAGAAGCTTCTTGAAGAGATCTTATGCTTGGTGCTTGCAATGGATACATGAAGACGAAGCTAAGCGAGACTCTCCCATTGTGAGCATGGGGGAGTATTTGGAGAAGTCTTCATCAAGCATGTGCTTGGACGCACAATCAAGAAAAGATAAACCACTTGAAGAGATCAAGATAGTCTTCATCCAACTCAATTGGAATGCTCAAGTCAAAGGTATGATCTTGATAGGGATATAGGATAGATAGGCGTACTATCAAGAGGGGCTCTCAAGTTAGTAACTTGATCGCATCGTTGTGCAGAGCTCAAACCTTTGCATACTTGGCATATCATATTTCTTGGTTCCTATTTGGCTTTTATGGTGGTGAGGAACTAGAGCTTGGTTCATCTCCCTGTCAAGCTCTTGTTCATCGGAAACGGTCTTACTTTAGAAAACTTGTTGGCTTTCATCCATCTGAGGATTTAGAGCTTGGTTTATCTCCATACTAAGCTCTAGTTCATCAAAAACGGATTTCGTATGAATATCTTGTTACGTTTTTTATATTGGAGGTTTTACCGGTTTACATGTTTTAGGAAATTTAAACCTTTCCCCATTTGGTTTTATCCTAACATGATGGACTATGATGTTTCTATGCATACTCAATTAGAGCTCGTTGTAACGATTCCAACGAGCCAAAAATCATCGAAAACGGAGTCCGGATGGAAAAGATATTGCAGTTTTGGTTTTGCTGTTTCTGTCAGTTTTCAGTCACTCGGAATATCCGATTCTGGACTTAACCGGAATATCCGATTCTCGCAGTTTTTCTCGAAAAAGAGGCACTGGTCGGAACCGGAAAATCAGGTCAGAAATTTCACTTTTGTACGGAATTTCCGGTCTAAATTCTGGGTGCAACGGTTCTATTTTCTGGGGGGGTATAAATACCCCTCCCTTCTTCTTCCCTTGCCCAACTAAGGTAGCACGAATTTCCTCTCTCTCTTACTCCATTGTTGACCTTGGAAAGCTTGATTCATCTCAATCCCTCCATTGATTCTTCCATATTCTTTAGGGAAAGTTGAGAGGAGATCTACATCTACAATCCTGCCAATCATTCTCTCCTCTAAGTGAGGGGAACCTAGTGGATCTAGTTCTTGGAGTTCCTTTGTGGTTCTTCTTCTTTGTTCTTCCTCTCTTCTCTCCCCATAAGCATTAGTTGCTTTTGGTGGGATTTGGGAGTGAAGGATTTGACTCCTTTGTGGTTTCCTTTGTTCTTCCTCTCTTATTCCCCCATAAACATTTGTTGTTGTGTTGGAATTTGAGAGTGAAGGACTTGAGCACTTCGTGTGCTCTTGCCATTGCATTTGCATCGGTTTGAGCCCTCCACGAGGATTCGTGGTGGTGATACTTGTGAGCTTGTTACTCTTGGGTCTATGGACCCTAGACGCCTTTTGTGGCCGGCCTTTTGTGGCCAAGACCTTTTGTGGTCAAGACCTTTTGTGGTCACTTGAGAGCCCCCAATTAAGTTGTGGGTGTGTGCCTCAAGACTTGGGAGCCCCCAATTAAGTTGTGGGTGTGTGCCTCAAAAGTTGTACGGGATTCGATCTCCGCCCCAAAGGAGATCAATAGTGGAAGGTGAACTCGCAACCTTTTGTGGTTGAGTTCATCAGGAGAAGAAGGTGAGCCTTTGTGGCGTTGCGGCTAACCTGTTGTGGTTGCGCACACCTCTCCAAACGAGACGTACACCTTTGGGTGGAACTCGGGAATACATCCTCGTCTCCGCGTGCCTCGGTTATTTCTATACCCGATCTCTTTACTTATGCACCTTACATTGTGATAGCCTTCGTGCTTGAAGTCATATATCTTGCTTTCACCTTGTTACTTGTATTGCTTAGCATAAGTTGTTGGTGCACATAGGTGAGCCTAGTATTTATATCTAGGTTGTATGCTTGTTAAAGTAAACCTCTAGTTTTATTCCGCCTTTATCAAGCCTACCGGAATTTCCGGGTCACTCTTGGACCGGATATTCCGGCTCCTCGAAAAAAGTTTTAAATCGCCTATTCACCCCCCCCCCCCCCCCCTCTAGGCGACGTCTATCCGTTCAATTGGTATCAGAGCCAGGTTATCTCATTTTTAGGACTAACCGCCTATAGATAAAGATGTCGTTTAGAGATCTAGTGCACAATCCCACTTATAGATTCGATGGCACAAGTTATGATGTTTGGAAAATTCGCATGCTTAAACTTTTAAGAGATATGGGTTCAAATTTAGAGAGTATAGTAGATATGGGTTTTTCTCCTCCAAAGGATTCACAAGAATTATCTTTAGAGGACGAGAAAAACTCTTATCTCGATACTCTAGCATCTAATGGTCTCATATGTGCTTTGAGCGATATAGTCCTTGCGTCAATCATGCCTTTTCGGAGCGCTCATGAATTATGGACAAAACTTCAAGATATATATGAGGTGTCCAACATTTCCAAGGATGATTGTCCTCCTTCCACATCCGGTCGTGATGAGTTCACGACTTCCTCCACTTCACCGACATGTGGTTTGCCACAAGGTAATGATATGGTGAGTGGTGATATAAATTGCAATCTTGATGGTGAATCCACTATTGACTATACTTCTCACCCATCTTATTGCAATGCTCTATCTTTGGACTTAAACACCTCTAGCACTTCAAATGTCTTAAATGCTAGTGTTGATATTCCTTGCATATCATGTAGTAGTTGCTTAACTAAATCTCATGATGATATGCTTCCCTTGTATTGTTGCCATGATCAAAGTGTTTCTATTTCCTCTAGTACTTGTTTGGCTAACAATGTAGAGGAATCACAACAATTGTTGGAACAAGACTTGGACCTCAATGGTGTTTCAAGTAACTCCTCATCGTCTTCATCCACTACTCACATTTTCCTTATGGCTAAGGAGTTTAAGGTATCTCCTACCGTGCACTCCAATATATCTCATGGTGATGGTGATGATGATGATGTTGATGATGATACTAGTCTTGAAATCAAAGAAGAATATATTTCTTTTGATCATTTCATGACTAACTTGCAAGGAGTTGGCAAGAAACACTTTGGCTCTCTTATGATCCGTATAGGTGAGCTTGAGGATGTTCTTGAGCTAAAAGGTGAGATTGAGAGAGAAGATGCCTATGAAAAGGTATGTCTTCAATCATCTCTAGAAGATGAACAAGAAACTAATGCTCACCTTCAAGAGCAATTTGAAACTATCATGGAGTCTCATAACTCCAAAATTGTTAAGCTCACTAAAGAACATGACCATGCTATTGCTAAATGTAATGTGCTTAGTAAACAAAACGCTAAGTTAAATAGTGAGCTTGCCATGTTGTCTCCTTCCACTGCTAATGATAATGATGCTTGTGCTACTAACTCCACTTTGTGTGAAGCATCTATTTTGAAGGAGAATGTTGAGCTAAGAGCTCAACTTGAGTTGCTAACTAGTAAGTATGGGAAGTTGGAAGAAACTCATGAAAAGCTTTTTAGCTCTAATGAGAATCTCCTAGCATCCCATGCTAAAGTTAGCTCATGAGGCGGTCACTATGAAGGTAACTTCTTGTGAGCCTCTTATGGGCACTAGCACAACTTCTACTACTAATGCTTTATTGCAATGTGCTAGTTCTAGTAATTCATCCACTCATAAAATTGCTACATCTTGTGATGAATTACTTTTCTTGCCTTGTTGCTCTAACATTGTAGCATCTACTTCCTCTAGTATTTTTGTTGAAACTAACCATGTAGGAGGAACTCAAAGAGCTCAAGGCACAAGTCACTTCTTTGAAGAAAGACTTGAAGAAGTGTCATGAAGGGAAGTCCACCCTCGACAACATGTTGAGAGTGCAACAACTTCCTCATGACAAGAGTGGACTTGGATTCAACTCCAATAACAAGAACAAGTCCAATGTCAATAAGAAGCACAATTTCGTCAAGAAGAAGGGGCAAGGACAAGCTATTGATTTGGCAAAAATTGTGTGCTTCAAGTGCAAGGTTCAAGGGCACCATGTTAGATCTTGCCCATTGAAGAAGAAGCCTATTAGTGAGAAGCAACAAGGGAAGCGACCTCAAGTCCCAACTCAAGCTTCCCGAGTTGAAGAACCTTCCCTTCCCAAAAAGAAAGGTAAAAGCCGACTTTGCTACAAATGTCGTGGGAAGGATCACTTTGCTTCTTCATGCACTCATGGTACCTTATCCAACCCTTCAACTATTGATAATGTTCATTCTCCTCGGAAGGATAAGGTTGGCAATGTGTTTGCCAAAGTTATTGGTACTCAAAGTGGTGTCAAGAAAAGAACCATTTGGGTTGCCAAGCCTATTGTGACTAACCTCTTAGGACCCAACTTGGTTGGGGACCAACAAGCTAAAACTTGATCAATAGGTGTAAGCGGAGGACATTGGAGACTTGACTACATCATGAAGAATTAAGGGATCTTCATCATTCATATTCTCTCAAGTCAAGTCAATTGGATTATATTGTCTTAACATATATCCAATGCTCCTCCTTGCGGTAACTTGTATTTAATTCATATGTACTCATTTAAAGTTACTTGCACCCTTGCATGTGTTTGGTTTTGTACCTTACTATTGTTTCATATGTGTTGTGCACTCTACTTACTTATGTTGAATAATCAAGCTTGTGTATGTTGGTTTGCACACCATGTATGTTTGAGCCTCTTGTCTATTTGCTTTCATCTTAATTGGCTCTTTTAGGGATATTAATGGACTATCCCATTTTGAGGTAGTGATGTGCTTTTTGGTAACTCACCACCCTAAAATGTGTATTCATGAGGAATACCACTTAGTAGTGATATTTCAATATTATCTACTCTCTTTGTGGTATGTCTTACTCATGAGAAATTCAAATTCTAATGTCCATTAATTATCTCTTGTTGGATTTCTTTTGCCTCTTGTTAACAAAGAATGGATTATCACATTATGGAGGAGTAATAAGCTATGTGCATATTACAAGCTTAGAAAATGTGAACATGTGAGGTAGTGTCACCTAGAGTTGATATTTGTGATTATCTTGTTCCTAGGTGGCATGGTACTCAAACAAGTTCTATATTTGCTTAAATTCTTTTTGATCACCCATCTTTCGGTATCTTGTTTGTGAGAGAGTTTCTTGATGCTTAGTATGATCATCGATTATTTGAAGCCATCAAGAATCTCTAGATAAGCATGGTTTTCAATTCTTTTATTTTGCCACATGCTTATGTTTTGTGAATATGATCTTGAATACATATATGCCATGTACCATCGAGAAATGTCTCCATACAATCATTGTCTTTGACAAGTGATAATTATATTTGTGGTAAATTTATTGATCATATTCACGTTGGCTATTGTTCTTAAGTTGTATTTTTCTATCGCCAAGTTTGTTTTGTTTTAACCATCCTTTTGTCTTCTTTGCTTCATTTGGATCTTTTTGTTGCTCTACTCATAATTTGTGTTGAACTTTGTTGAGTTAGGAAAAGCAAGGATCCCATTGTTGTGCATTTACATTCGAAGACTTAATTCTAAGTAACGCACTATTCTTGGGGGAGCTATCCTACATTGAGTAGAACATCATCCTTTTAATTGTTATCGGGTCTTATTGATTTTCTTGAACTTTGCGTTCAAAAAGATACATAGAGGGTAATGATCCCACTTGTGTGCATTTTGTATTTACATACAAGATCTTAAAAATGCACTAATCATGGGGAAGCTACTCCATACTCTTTAGAACACTATTCTTTAAAATTGGTTTGGTATCTTATTGCTCTTCTTGAACATGACTAATGCTTTAACAATGTATATGGTGAGTGATGATCTCATTTGTGTGCATTTTGTATTCATATACAAGATCATAAGTAATGCACTAATCTTGTGGGAGCAACCCTATATGTTATTGAACATTAGTTGTCTTCAATTGGTTTTTGATCCCGATGACATGTCTCTTTGAAAGACAAACATTTTTCGTCTTGGTACTTCGTGCCATCATGAAAAGTGTAGAGGGCTTGGTTTATTTTTTGGAACCTTACTCCTCTTTGTGGAGTTGGCTATCTCATCCCACGGTTCTTAGTGTACCTTCTTGGATGAGATGAAACCTAAGAGCATGTTTGCTTGTTTTATTTCTTATGCTCATTGGTTTAGCCTTGACCTTGTTTTCATTTGATATATTTTCAAATTGGTTTCTCCAATCATGGGTTGGTTTGAGTCCTTGATACAATGAGGACAAATCTTTCTCTTGCCACACTTTTGTGTAGCCTTTTGATTTAATTGGTGTTTTGTCCAAATTGTATCTCGTTTGGTTCTTGAAAGTTTTGTGCATGCATATTTACTATTTGTATATCTTGTGGCATGCTTTCTTTCCTTGATCCAATATATAGGATAAACTCCATCAAATCCTAAATGGCTAAGATGTGCATGAAATTCTATTTCATATCAATATGCACATATTTTTGTGGAGTTTGTCCTATGTATTGTAGTTGGACTAACTACTTTGGACCCAATAAGTTTGGGTGCCATAGTGTACTTGATTTGTTTTAGGTACATGAGAGATGCATTGGAAGCTTGCCTCTATTTCAAGAAGATGTCTTCACCATGTGCTTCTTGGAGCCAAGCTTGGATGATTGTGAACTCTCATCCTCTACACCGTCAATGCTATCTCGGTAACAAGTATCTAACTCATGCATATACTTCTAGCTCTCAACCTTGTGTAGGTTGTTCTTTGGCATGAGTTTCTCTAAGTTGCATTTGATATGGGTTTTTGCAAAGTTTCTTTCGTTCAAATATCTTCATTGCTAATGTGAGTAAGCCGGGATGATTACACATCAAGGGGATTTATTTAATTATATTCATGATTCACCGATCCTCAATATGTTAATCTAGCAAATTCATTTAAAAGTCTCTCATGTGCAATGTTGATGAATTCTCATAAATCATTTGCCTTATGTGATATTTGTTTTGTGTCTCGAAGTATCCCAACTATCACTTATCTTATGTAGGTATTTGTGATGCTTTGAGAACTTGGTGTTGGAAGTTCATATATACCCTCTAAGAATAATTTGAGCTATGTGCTTTGCTTTTAAGCAAAAATCTTATCGGTGTATTTATGACTTCCTCTTGGATATCATGTGCTTTACCTTGTACCTACATTGTGTGTGCATGTTTCTTTGAGGACTTAGTGTCCACTTAGGAACTTATGCACATGAGGATAGTTACATTTTTAATTGATATTCAAAATCTTTAGTGATCACCTTTTATTACTTTCTTAATTCTTTGGTGATATCTAAATGGCACAAGCTTTGTTTTTCTATTGGTTTCACATTGCCTCTTAATAAGCTTGTGATCCTATTTGATTTATCCTCTTGGGTGTGCTTGTTTGCGAAATACATGATATGCACTATGTGCCTCATAATTTGAAAGACTATGGTGATGCTTAGGAACATCCTTGTTTAGTCTCCTAAAATGTATTTTCACGACACACCCATTCTTTCTCGTTTGAGCAAGTCTTCATTTGTCACTTCTTTCTCTTGTTGCTCAACATTTGTGTGTTGCAAGGTATACTTATTTTCTTAACTATACAATCTTGCACATTTTTGTGTTCGAAAGCATCTAGGAGGAAGTGAGGATTCCATGTTATGCACACCATATTGAAATACAAATCTTTTCATTGTGCATGTACCTTGGGGAGTTCCCTCTTGATTTCTAGAACACTTGGTTGATCTTATCATAACATCTTCTAGTGCTCAATTGGCTTTGGATCCCTTGATTGCTTGCTTCTTTGTGAATGCTTTCCCCTTCGCAACTGGCATCCTTCCAGTGGATTTCAATTGATATCTTTCTTGTGCAATTTTTTGGATCCTCAATATAGTTTGATCCCCTTCATCTATTCGTCATTGGATAAGTGCATTTGATTTCACTCATATCATGAGAAATGCATAAATCATGAAGGAGATCTTATTATGTTACCTTTCCAAAGCCTTTCGCCCATTTCGGCAATCGTTGCCAATGGGGGAGAAGTTTTGGAGGGTTGTATTGAATTGGCTTTGTACTTTTGTATCTTCTTAAGTATTTGCCTTCCTTGCCTTTGCATTCGTTGCTTGATTTTATATATAGTGGAAACTCCACCATCGGTAATGGTTGACAATATATGCAATGAATTCATGTTCATACACACGTGCATAAATTATGGAGGAGTGTGCTATATATATGTGGATGGACTAACATCACATACCTTTGTAGTATTTGATGTTAGTGCAACCATTCTTGTTCGTTAAATTACATATTATGAACCCTCTCAAAAGAGATTGTCATCAATTACCAAAATGGGGGAGATTGAAAGAGCATTTTCCCTCATGTGTGGTTTTGGTAATTATATGACAATCTATATGGACTAATGCTTGCATTGAGATATCCTTATAGATCTTGTCCATGAAATTGTGGAGTCCACGTGTTGGACTCTTGAAGCTTATGTGTTGAGTGAAGCTTCTTGCAAGTATGTCTTGAAGGATTCAAGACATCATATTAGTGAAGAAATGTTGGAAGATACAAGGTTGATCAAGATATTGATCAACACACAAAGCTACAAGATGTACCAAGAGCGATCATGTATCTCTTGGGATGGTAAACACTTGTCCGCATAGCTTTGTGAACTAACCCATTATATATGTGTGTGTGGTATCATTATATGAGGTTAGGTATCTTCCCATGGGGTTGCATCAAATGAAGATTTCATATAGCTCATGGAGGATGACGTCATGTGGTGATCGTCATCAAGGTGAGATGTGCAAGACCAAGAGAAGCTTCTTGAAGAGATCCTATGCTTGGTGCTTGCAATGGATACATGAAGACGAAGCTAAGCGAGACTCTCCCATTGTGAGCATGGGGGAGTATTTGGAGAAGTCTTCATCAAGCATGTGCTTGGACGCACAATCAAGAAAAGATAAACCACTTGAAGAGATCAAGATAGTCTTCATCCAACTCAAGTGGAATGCTCAAGTCAAAGGTATGATCTTGATAGGGCTATAGGATAGATAGGCGTACTATCAAGAGGGGCTCTCAAGTTAGTAACTTGATCGCATCGTTGTGCAGAGCTCAAACCTTTGCATACTTGGCATATCATATTTCTTGGTTCCTATTTGGCTTTTATGGTGGTGAGGAACTAGAGCTTGGTTCATCTCCCTGTCAAGCTCTTGTTCATCGGAAACGGTCTTACTTTAGAAAACTTGTTGGCTTTCATCCATGTGAGGATTTAGAGCTTGGTTTATCTCCATACTAAGCTCTAGTTCATCAAAAACGGATTTCGTATGAATATCTTGTTACGTTTTTTATATTGGAGGTTTTACCGGTTTACATGTTTTAGGAAATTTAAACCTTTCCCCATTTGGTTTTATCCTAACATGATGGACTATGATGTTTCTATGCATACTCAATTAGAGCTCATTGTAACGATTCCAACGAGCCAAAAATCATCGAAAACGGAGTCCGGATGGAAAAGATATTGCAGTTTTGGTTTTGCTGTTTCAGTCACTCGGAATATCCGATTCTGGACTGAACCGGAATATCCGATTCTCGCAGTTTTTCTCGAAAAAGAGGCACTGATCGGAACCGGGAAATCAGGTCGGAAATTTCACTTTTGGGCGGAATTTCCGGTCTAAATTCTGGGTGCAACGGTTCTATTTTCTGGGGGGGGGGGGTATAAATACCCCTCCCCTTCTTCTTCCCTTGCCCAACTAAGGTAGCACGAATTTCCTCTCTCTCTTACTCCATTGTTGACCTTGGAAAGCTTGATTCCTCTCAATCCCTCCATTGATTCTTCCATATTCTTTAGGGAAAGTTGAGAGGAGATCTAGATATACAATCCTACCAATCATTCTCTCCTCTAAGTGAGGGGAACCTAGTGGATCTAGTTCTTTGAGTTCCTTTGTGGTTCTTCTTCTTTGTTTTTCCTCTCTTCTCTCCCCATAAGCATTAGTTGCTTTTGGTGGGATTTGGGAGTGAAGGATTTGACTCCTTTGTGGTTTCCTTTGTTCTTCCTCTCTTATTCCCCCGTAAACATTTGTTGTTGTGTTGGAATTTGAGAGTGAAGGACTTGAGCACTTCGTGTGCTCTTGCCATTGCATTTGCATCGGTTTGAGCCCTCCACGAGGATTCGTGGTGGTGATACTTGTGAGCTTGTTACTCTTGGGTCTTTGGACCCTAGACGCCTTTTGTGGCCGGCCTTTTGTGGCCAAGACCTTTTGTGGTCAAGACCTTTTGTGGTCACTTGAGAGCCCCCAATTAAGTTGTGGGTGTGTGCCTCAAGACTTGGGAGCCCCCAATTAAGTTGTGGGTGTGTGCCTCAAGAGTTGTATGGGATTCGATCTCCGCCCCAAAGGAGATCAATAGTGGAAGGTGAAGCACGGTATGATTTGCTACGGTGAGAAAATATTTGAACTTATCATTATTTGCTTTTTTTTAAACAACTTCATTATTTGCTTTAAAATTGAATAAGATTTGTTTAACTTATACAGTAATTATTTTGTATTAGTCGCATACATACTTTTGCACCTATACATATCTCCACACTCTTTATGCTTAAGCATGACCAAAAACAGATTGTGAACGTGTATTGATTTGCTAGATCCGTTGCAACGCACGGACATTTTGGTAGTATGCCTAAGATGAGATATTAGAGAGAACCTGATGGTGGAGAACAGGCGTGGTATGGCAGAGGGAGAAGATAACACATGCATGTAAAGCCCATCTGATGGGTCTTTGATTGCCGCTGATGCAAGCGATGATGGATCCCCGCACGGATGGTCGCGTCGGCACAGTAACATCGGTGTTGTGTGGTTCGCACAAACGACGGCAATGGTGGGAGACGACTCGACGGCCTCAGTAGCAAGGAAGACCAGCAACACCGACTGTTTTGTTGCCCAACTCGCTTGATCCTCAAGAAATCCAACCTTCTGAACAAATGCCATGGGGAATTGTGAGCGGATAATGTGTTGACCCGAACTGCTGAGGCGCATTACTGAGTTTATAGGGAAGAGGAATTCATCATGAACCACTCGCATGCCTACCGATCCGAACTAATGAGGCGCATCAATTTCCTTTTCTTACGGGGTTAGTGGGGAGAGGAAGGGAATCATAGGGGAGAGAAAGAGAGAGAGCTGCTTGTTGGAGAAGGAGGAAGTCAGTAGTTCCATATTCTGTTTGGTGTTGACGAGAAACGGGAGTGCCGCTGGTTTTGCATCTATTGCAAACTGGATTAATTTCTTGGTGAAAAGAATAGAGATTTTTTTTTACTGATGTGGCATGCTGCTGAGTTGGATGCCTTGCATGTTGAGAGAATTACCTTAGTTGGTTGCTCCCAGTTAGATACTATAGATATCAGTGTACGTATATATACATGCGTGTCATATACATGTAGACGGATGTGAGTATTGAACCAAAGCTATAGATAATAGACAAGAACAAATCTCCTCTACTCGACTGTTATGATGGATGAACTGGGTAGAATGTTGAGATTATTGTGTGTTGATTTAGTTATTATCTTCTGTCCCGAATGTAACAGTGTCCGAAGTTGCTTAAGAACAAATATGAGAAAAATATCTAAATGTTTTCATACTCAAATTAACTTGGGTAAGTAATTATCCATAATTAGTAAATTTTTATTTGGTAAAGGTTACAACGAAAATATAAATGCGGATAGAAGGAAAAGAACAAAAATAGGATCATTGTGCATATCATTTTATTAATAAGACGGATAGCTAGCGATAGATATGAACTATTGCGCGTAGATTCTCTGACTTTGCCCCTCTGTCTTTTCCATGACTTTGTGTCACTGGTTCATGGGCCCCATCAGATATAGGGCCCACCTGTCAATAAAATAAAGTCAGACTTGGCTAACAATTGTACGTCAAGATTTTGGAAGAAAATGTTGTAATCAATTGCTGATTTATAGCTTTCATTTTTGACATATCTCTTCTTACTATATATATGGACCAGGTATAGGATCCAAGACGCAACAAAGCATCCGAAAGTGCAAACGACTATAAATAATCGTGATCAATCGCCTGTGAAGAGATGGGACAGTGCACGGAGCACGTCCGCGCGATATTGCTTCTTCTGCTCGTATGCTTTGCTGTTCATGGCCAATGTAAGCATTATATTTTCTCGTTTCATTGTTCCTTTGGTTGTTTCTTTGTACGCTTTCCGCTTGATCGTTGATTACTCATGAATATCAGCAATAAAATTTCTGTTTATAATTCTGTAGGCAGAGGCATAGTTCCTACGGACGAGCAAAATATGTGCTTCAAGGGTACTTCTATCCCGAGGTGCAACCCGGATAAAGATAATTGTTACTGTTGTCTGATCGATTGGAAATGCTACAAGACGCGTGACGTTTGCGAAGCCATCTGCAAACCTTCGGCATCAGAGGCGGCGATCCTTTCCCCCACCTCCACCTCCTCCGTGCTTCCATAAGAAACAAGAATGTTTTTCTTTTTAGGTTCACAATAAACAGAATTACTGTAAGAGGCTGGAAACCTTAAAGCCTCCATCTACCTAATGATACATGCTTTCTTTGCGGAACTTTGTGACTTCAACCAGTGAAAAAACATCTAATTATGCATGAACATGTTAGGTTTAGAGGTGTGCGTAGACCAAAACCGCTGAAACCGGCTGATCCGTGCTAGTTCAATTTCCTTTAGAACTGCCTTTTTCAAAAACAAAAAACAGTTCAGTTTCCTTTACAATCTCAATGTTAATTTCAGTTCAGTAACAAACAATGAATTAACCCAAACCATCTAAAACGTGACAACGTTTTTGCCCACCCTCCGTTAGCTAGGTTACGTGTTCACTCGTGGATTTCATAGGTAATCAAGTTCTTTACGAAGTCGACCACACAAGATTTTTTTTTGAAGCAATAGACTGTGAGGCAAAAGCCCCACAATATCTTTATTAAAGATCAGAGAAGAATATACAAACTGAAAGAAAGAAACTGCACAAAATTACCAGAGGGAGGTACTAAAGTAAGCTATCTAACCAACTAATCACAAGAGGAACTAACTTAGCCGGGAACCTATGTACATGTAACTGCATATCATGCAAAAAACGACTCCTCCAAGATCCAAAACGAGGTCTCACTGAGTTGAAAATTTTGTCATTCCTTGTCTTCCAAATATTCCAGAAAGCAATAAGGGCTACCTCCATAAAGAATGGCTTAGCAAAACTATTCTTAGCAGACTGAACAATCTCAACCATATTATTACCAGGAGCCCAATCAATCTGAAGGTAATTCCAAACTCTTTGATTGAACAGACAATCGAAAAACAGATGCTGACGGTCTTCATATGCACATACAGTGCAAAGTTCACAATGTGTATCATCAGTAACCATCCAGTGTCTTCGTTGCAACAAATCCCGAGTATTTAAACGATCACTGAGAAGCAGCCAGGAAAAAATCTTGATTCGCATGGTACATCTACTTTTCCATAGCCAGTTAAAAACTGGACAAGATTGGATTGGTTTATGAACCAATGCATAGTATTTTGCAGCAAAAAACTCACCATTCTTCCAAGAACAAACCCAAGTATCATGCAGTTGTGGATCCAGCTGCAATCCATCAATCCATGGCAGCAAGACCTGTAGCTCCTCATAAGCCTGACTCGAAAGAGGCAATTGAAAGCAACTAGCTCTATCCTCAGTCAAAGCCATATCCTTCACTGAAAACTTGTCATCTACAACAAACGAAAACAGCCGAGGAAACCTCTCCTTTAAAGGAAAGTCAGAATCTCCAATAGCCCAATGATAAAATTATCATGCCAAAACAAAACTGACGTGCCATCATTGATAATAGGTTTAGCAATCAGCCTGTACTTATCCATTAGCTTAGCAACATCACGCCACCAAAAAGAGCCACACAACTCCTGATCATGAGGAACTTTCCCTTCGTAGTAGGCATCCCATACCAAAGATATCCACGGAATGTCCTCTCGATTGTAAAATTTATGAAGATATTTCATGAGAAGGGCCTCATTTTTAATGCCAAAATTAACTATTCCCAAACCTCCTTTTTCTTATGGCTTACATATTGACTCCCAGGAAGCAAGTGACTGTTTGGGAGTATCTTCATTGCCACGCCAAAGACATTGACAAATAATCCGATTAAGTTGCTCGATGATCCCTTGCGGAATATGCAGAGAGCACAGAAAGTGTATCGGCAACGAAGCAAATACAGAGGTGATCGGCTGAAGCCGAGCTCCTTGGGACAGAAGGCAAGAAGTTGCACAAAGTTTCCTATCAAGACGAGACACCACGGGAACCAAATCCACAATTCTTGGCCTCACTGTTCCAACCGGAAGTCACAAGTAAGTAAACAGTAAAACTCCAACTTTACAACCAAAACTCTCGGCCAAAGTGTTGATCAAATCAGTATCCACATTGATAGGCAACATGCTAGACTTGTGATAGTTAATATGTAATCCAGTAGTAATAGAAAAATTCTACAGGAGTTGTTTAAGAGCCATGATATGATCCAGATCAGCAGGTAAGATCAACAAAGTATCGTCGGCATACTGAATAACTGGGTAATTGGAATCAGCCGTGAAAATGGGCATACTAATACCTCCTCTTTCAAGTAGATCATTAACCGCTTCTTGTAGGAGATTAGATCCCAGAGTGAACACTAAAGGCGAGAGGGGATCCCCTTGCCGAACTCCCGACCACACGAATTCTTAGAGACACGACTACACATGTGTTTGCTAAATAGATTTTCAGTCTTGATTGGTGGCTGGTGACTGTTTTGGCATCGCAAAGGACGCAGCTCAATCGTGCAGGTGCAGCTGGTTGTGGCACCTGCTCAAGTTCTATCAAATGAAGTAACATGCAAATAAGCTGACGGACGACCTCTTTTCATACGTGAAAATTCTGTAGCACTTTCTGATTTAAAATCAACTCTGAATAAAGCTGATAGGAGCAATCACCAAATTTTTAAGATTTTTCTTTGGGCAACAAAGTTCGTCATGTTGCCTGAAACAGATAAGCAGGTCGTTGGACCAATTCAGCACAATGCTACTAAGTTAGTAGTACTAACAGTTGCTATCAAGAGTGTAATAACCTGAATTTTGGATAGATTAATTATTTTGAGTAAAATAGTATTTAGCTTCAAACTGTTTCAATTTTAATGTGGATATGACTAAAAAATACTCACTACGGGAGCAACAG
Organism: Poa annua; assembly: GCA_026929855.1. Taxonomy (NCBI): domain Eukaryota; kingdom Viridiplantae; phylum Streptophyta; class Magnoliopsida; order Poales; family Poaceae; genus Poa; species Poa annua. Next base: position 61,073,540 of record CM049432.1, read on the forward strand.
AATAGACCGACGACATTTGCCGTCGGGATCACGATGAAAACCGTCGGCGTACACGTATCCCGATGGTGGCCGTCAGGCTAAGACCATCGACGTGTAATCCATCGGACTCACGCCGTTGCCGTCGGCGTCTCAAATGCCGTCGGGCTCATATCTAGCTACGCCGACGGCATTGCCGTCGGGCTCATAGATAGTTCTATCAAATATTTTTTAAACTAATTTTTCAAAAAAAAAATCAATTTTTTTTAACTTTTATTATTATTATTTCAACTCCAATTTAGTCATATACTTAATCTCATATCACACACTTAATCATAATCTTAGATCAAACTATCCATCCTTAGTCAAACTTTTCAGACGGTCACCCATCTTTAGAGTGTTGCAGGCAAAGTACGATTAACTATTGAGTTCTATTCAAATTAGATTCCAGTTCTATTTTGGATAAATTAATTAATTTGAGTAAAATAGTATTTAGCTTCAAACTGTTTCAATTTTAATGTGGATATGACTAAAAAATACTCACTACGGGAGTAACAGAATAGACCGACGACATTTGCCGTCGGATCACGCTGGAAACCGTCGGCGTACACGTAGCCCGCCGTCAGGCTAAGACCGTCGGCGTGTAATCCATCGGCCTCACGCCGTTGCCGTCGGCGTCTCAAATGCCGTCGGGCTCATATCTAGCTACGCCGACAGCATTGCCGTCGGGCTCATAGATAGCTCTACCAAATATTTTTAAAAACTAATTTTTCAAAAAAAAATCGATTTTTTTTTAACTTTTATTATTATTATTTCAACTCCAATTTAGTCATATACTTAATCTCATATCACACGCTTAATCATAATCTTAAATCAAACTATCCACCCTTAGTCAAACTTTCCAGACGGCCACCCATGCTTAGAGTGCTGCAGGCCAAGCACGCTTAACTATTGAGTTCTATTTAAATGAGATTCCAGTTGAGATGTCATACCTTCCTGCTATTAGTATGATAGCAATCATATTAACCCTAATTTGAGATATTATAATTTTAATCTTTAAAATTTCAAAAATAAGATTTGAATGAACAAAATAAATATGTTTAATAATAATTGAATAATAATATTAATAATAATAATAATCAATTATTTTAGTTTTGTTTTGTCTTTTCCACTTAATAAGAAATAATTCATATCTTCATATTTGTATATCATAATTTACTAAATAAAATGTCTATGTCGATCATAAAAATGCGAGAAATCCAAATATGACATCCATGTCATCATTTTCATAATGAATGATGTCTTTTAAAACAAATAAGAACCAACATAAATCAGCATAAAGTCAATTAAAGAGGCGAATTTTGACAGAAAGTAAGTAAAATCCTCATATTCAGATATTATCCATCAAATGTGTACTACTCTTTATAAAAATTAAATGGGTGTAATTTTGAACCATATTTTATGTACTTGCTTCACAAAAAAGTCATTTTTGGTACTTCAAAAATGGAAAATGATATTTTAAAAAAGGATTTTGAAAATCGCTTCGGTGACGTTGTTTAACATACCATGACATACATATGTGCTCAATATGGGCATTTTTATCACAAACTATGACATGATAATGGTCATACATTGGTCATTTGTCTTGAAACTTATGCATGTTTATAGATGATTGACATTTTTATGAAGTTTTGTTTTGAAAAGTTTAGCAAAACTCAAGTTTATCATTTTTCCTATAAACTAGTAATAAAAGGACTCTATGCCAAAGGGTTTCTTTTTTAGTACATTTTCATATTTTCTCATTTCTTTAAAAAAACGGTCAAAATAGAGAGCATGGTTATTTATCAAAAGTGGTCGAATTTTTCAAAATTATTGACGGTTCTATGTTGTAACCACTACTTGTGTACCTTAAAATTATTTTTGTTAGAACTTCAGAGCAAACTATCACACAGTTGTAGTTTAAATTTGAATTACTTTTGGAAAATTCACATAAAGTCAATTAAAGAGGCGAATTTAGATAGAAAGTAAGGAAAATCCTAATATTCAGATATTATCCATAAAATATGTTCTACTCTTTGTGAAAATTAAATGGGTGTCATTTTGCACCATATTTTATGTACTTGCTTCACAAAAAAGTCATTTTTGACACTTAAAAAATGGAAAATGATATTTCTAAAAAGATTTTGAAATCGCTTCGGTGACGTTGTTTCCCATACCATGACACACATATGTGCTGAATATGGACACTTTATCACAAACTATGACATGATAATTGTCATACATTGGTCATTTGTCTTAAAATTTATGCATGTTTATAAATGATTGACATTTTATGAATTTTGTTTTGAAAATTTTACCAAAACTCAAGTTTATCATTTTTCTATAACTTAGTATACGTAAAAGGACTCCATGCCAAAGGGTTTCTTTTTTTGAGTAATTTTTCATATTTTTTCATTTCTTTCAAAAAACGGTCAAAATGGAGAGCATGGCTATTCATCAAAAGTGGTTGAATTTTTCAAAACAATTGACGGTTCTATGTTGTAACCACTACTTGTGTATCTTAAAATTATTTTTGAAAAAAATTCAGAGAAAAATATCACACAGTTGTAATTCAAATATGAACTAATTTCGGAAAATTGACATAAATTTAATTAAAGAGGCGAATTTAGATAGAGAGTAAGGAAAATTCTCATATTGAGGTATTATTTATAAAATATGTACTACTCTTTGTGAAAATTAAATGGATATCATTTTGGACCATATTTTATGTACTTGCTTCACAAAAAAGTCATTTTTGATACTTAAAAAATGGAAAATGATATTTTTAAAAATAATTTTGAAAATCGTTTCGGCGACGTTGTTTCCCGTACCACGACACACATATGTGTTGATTATGAGCACTTTATCACAAACTATGACATGATAATGGTCACACATATGTGTTGAAACTTATGCATGTTTGTATATGATTGATATTTTTGTAAAGATTTATTTTCAAAAGTTGCCAAAACTCAAGTTCATTTTTTTAAAAACTAGTACACGTCAAAAGACTACATGCCAAAGGGTTTCTTTTTAATACTTTTTCATATTTTTTGAATGTAATATAATTTTTTAAGAAAAACAAAAAAACATTATAGTGAGCCCGACGGTAATGCCGTCGGGCTCACTATGTGATTGACTGGACGCTGACTGCACTGTAAGCCCGACGATGGCCGTCAGGCTCACTAAATGAACGCTGACGGCACTATGAGACCGACGGTGGCCGTCGGCATTACAACTAGGACGGGCCGTCAGGCTCACTAAATGAACGCTGACGGCACTATGAGCCCGACAGTGACCGTCGGCCTTACAATTAGGATGTCGACGGTAAAACGACGCCGACGATTTTTGTGTTTCGTCGGTTTCACGTTGTGACGCCGATGGCCCCGACATATTGCCGTCGGCGTTGAAATAGTCGTCGGGTAGGCTGAATTTCCCGTAGTGACTAACTCTGATCTGAAATAGTTGACGTAGGAAATTAGGTATGGTAGTACAAAACTGTATAGGGCTCGCGACAATCAAATCTCGACCGGAGGGAGTTATAAGTAGAGAAGTTGATCATTTTTGCACTGATCGATAGTTTAGCTAGAAGCATTCGATCCTATAGTGGTCAGGTTGCTTCTAGTACATGCATGCATTATCTTAGCTAACGCTAGCAACGTAATCTGATTAGTTAGAAGGTGCTACGTGGCGGCTTGCTAGAGGAGCTTAGGTGTGTTGGCAGTGTGCTTCTTGCGTGGAGTTTTGTATGCAGCAGTAGATGACCTAACTCCATTCGTCAACGTCGGCAGATATTTCTCTGATCAGCGGCAAGCGGTGCGATATTTCTTGCTAGCGTCCTATAAAGGGGAAGCTCAGCATCAGTTCGCATAAGCGATCGATCAAAGCCGGCGATTCTTATGCTCCAAAGCTGAGCTCGAAGGTTCAAGCTGCAGAGATATTTTAGCCTAGCGACGACGATCAGCTCCTATAAATAGCTAGTGTGTTGTTGTGTTCTAGAACCCTGATCGAGGGAGAGCAAGACTGCAAGAGACCAGAGAGATGCCGATCGAGGCTGGCACTAGTGGAAAGGTTCCAGAGAGCCTGTAGTCCCGATGTACTATTAAAAGGGGATTAGAGCCTCCCCTTTGGTCTCGGCTCAAAACAAATCGATCAAAGCCGGCGATTCTTATGCTCCAAAGCTGAGCTCGAAGGTTCAAGCTGCAGAGATATTTTAGCCTAGCGACGACGATCAGCTCCTATAAATAGCTAGTGTGTTGTTGTGTTCTAGAACCCTGATCGAGGGAGAGCAAGACTGCAAGAGACCAGAGAGATGCCGATCGAGGCTGGCACTAGTGGAAAGGTTCCAGAGAGCCTGTAGTCCCGATGTACTATTAAAAGGGGATTAGAGCCTCCCCTTTGGTCTCGGCTCAAAACAAATTGGACCGGAGCCCCCCCCCCCCCCCCCCCCCCCCCACACCACAATAAGAACTCCACACGTGGACGCAGCAGGGCGCGCGGGTGAACGTTAATCCGGCACCTAGAGGGGGTGAATAGGTGCTATTACAAATTTTAGGTCTTTTTAAATTTAGTCTCAACTCAAAGGTAAATTCTCTAGATATGCAATTACGGTGAATTTACCTAAATGAGAATCTAAGCAATAACAAGATAAGCAAGTGAGGGAGCAAAGGGTAAAGGGAACCAAGTGTAGCACGCGGAGACGAAGATATAATCCCGAGTTCCACCCAAGGGTGTACGTCTCGTTTGGAGAGGTGTGCGCTACCACAACAGGTTAGCCGCAACGCCACAAAGGCTCACCTTCTTCTCCGATGAACTCAACCACAAAGGTTTCGAGTCCACCTTCCACTATTGATCCCCTTTTAGGGCGGAGATCGAATCCCTTACAAACGCTTGAGGCACACACCCACAACTGAATTGGGGGCTCCCAAGAAGACCACAAAAGGTCAAGAACCACAAAAGGTCAAGGTAACACCAAGAGTACAACAATGGTGAACTAGGTTTTCCCACCGGAAACCCTAGCCACGAAATCCCCAAATGAATGGGGGAGAAATGCAAATCCCTTCGGTGACGATGTAGATCTGGGCCTTCTCCTCCAATCCTCCAAAGATCTATGAATTTGGGTGGGGGGATTGGGAGATCTTGATGATTTGAGCTTTCAAGAATAGTAGGAGAGAGAAAATCTGAGAGCTCACTGTTCTTGAGTGAGTGAGGGGGTATTTATACTCCCCCTCAAAATCTGGCCGTTGGCTGTCTTGGTCACCCGGAAATTCCGGTATAAGTACCACCGGAAATTCCGGTGCCCCGGAATATCCGGGTCTTTGAAAATATCCGAGCTGAATTTTCGGTTGAGATCAGAACCAATTCTGAACTTGACTTAGTCGATTTTCTGAGGTTGACTCGGAATATCCGAGTCCTTGAAATTTCCGAGCTGAATTTCCGATTGGAGTCAGTGCCACTTCTGAATCTTGACTTAGCCAATTATCCTGAGGTTGACTCGGAATATCCGGTTGGTGAACCGGAATATCCGGGTCCTTGAAATTTCCGAGCTGATTTTCCGATTGAAGTCAGTACCACTTCTGAATCTTGACTTAGCCAATTTTCCTGAGCTTGACTCGGAATATCCGGTTGGTGAACCGGAATATCCGGGTCCTTGAAATTTCCGGGCTGATTTTCCGATTGAAGTCAGTAGTACTTCTGAACTTGACTTAGCCAAATTTCTGGGGTCGACTCGGAATATCCGGTTGGGGAACCGGAATATCCGGGTCCCTGAAGAATTCCAGAAACTCTTTTTCTCTACAATTTGGCTTTAAGATTTGTGATATGAGTTTCACCCAAACTGAAATACTTAGCAATAGGATTAGTATATCATTGGTATTGTTAACTAACACACAAAACACTAGGGATTAAAAAATGTTCTTTCAGCGGGGTTGAACCCTTTAGTCCCGGTTCGTGTCTAGCGTTTTGCTTTTTTATTTTAGTTTTTTTTTATTCTGATCGGTTTTTAGGTTTCAGATGGTACCACGTCGATGCGTCATGGTAAGGGCTTTCAGATGGTATCACGTCGATGCGTCGGGTAGGAGTTTCGGATGGTACCACGTCGATGCGCGAAAAACACGTATAAATTATTATACGAAACTAGATGAAGTTGCATCATGCATATATACAATTACATGAAGATCATGTTGATAACACATACACAATTAAGTACGTGGTACATGAAGATCACGTTTCCCGGTTCCAGATAGGTACTTTTGTTACATGGAGATAACTATTACATGTGCGCATTAGTCAAAATGGTGATACTCTCCGGTCACCGGTATGACATGGTCGATGTAAAATCTCGCCAACTCCTCTGTAATTGCTCTGAAGCGGGTCTTTATTGGTAACTCGTTACGCTCTCTCGTCAACTGTAAAAGAATGATATCACAATGAGTACAGGAGATATGAAATAAATAAAACTCATCACGATTGATATGGTATAAAATAATGTTGCGACTAGAGTTCTACGTACTTCATGACTTTTTTTGCTCTTTAAACTCTCGTTGACCACAGTGTGCATGTACTCGCAAACGTGGAATCCACATAAATAAGTCTCTGCTGGCTGTGTAAGGCAAGTCTATAAATGAATAGAATTCAATCAAATAATAATAAAGTATGATAATGGTGCATGGGGCTAATTATACTACTACTTACTTGGTTACGACGCCATAACAGCTTCTTTACCCTCCACTGGTCGGATCTTCCGCGATGAACGTTTCTCAAATTGCATAAATTAGTTTGAGCACAAATTGCACATGTAAACAAATGAAATCATAACTTAGTCATTTCATCGAACACCTAGCTTGCACTAGAAATTTGAAATGAGAAAATGAGCTAAACAAGCAATGTTGGAAAGAGGATGAAGCTGCTAACTGTGGGGTGTTTTCAATCTTTCCAAATGGTGTAAAATATTGTGTATTATTTAGACTTGGGGAGAGGAAATTGAGGAGAAATGGAGAGGGAAATGTTGAGCTCGAGCTCAGGCAGAGAAAATGGAGTCGGCCGGAGGTGAAATAAACTGATATAGGTGGACCTTTAGTCCCGGTTCGTGTTAATAACCGGGACTAAAGGTTTCTGATGCTGACCCCTCCTCTGTTGTCGCATGCGGTGGACGTTTACGAACCGGGACTAAATGTCCCTTCCAAATTCAGCGCGGTGGCTCGTACCCATTTAGTCTCGGTTCATTTTAAAATCTGATCTAGGGGTGAACCAAATCCCTCTTTTCCACTAGTGTGGTGAGTAGAGAGATGCCGACGGAGGTGTTCTGGAGGAGGTCATGCCGATCCATGGAGACGATTTGTTAGGGGCGAATTGGAGTTCCGGCGTATTTGGTGGTATTTCCTTGGATACGAAATTGGCCTACGACCTCATATGCTGACCGTAGCTAGTTCCTGCAGCGGTCAATATCATTTGTTAGCTTTGACAGAGCTAATCGAGGCAAGTGGATACTCTACTAATCTCTTTATTCCTGCAAGTAGTTTACTTTGCTAATCGTTTAAATCATGTTCTATCATGAGTATCACTTTGATCCTTGTTTCGTATTACTGCTATCCTTTATGATCATTTGTGCTATCCGATAGATATGGTTCTCTCTCATTATTTTGATTGTATCCGTAATTCCGTATGATCAGTGGGGCTCACGCGGAGGCATGAGCATATTATCTTATTGGCTGATTGTTTCAGCAATTCTTCAATTGATCTGTCCGGGTATCTCTCCGTATTAGTGTCACGACGGCAAACGCGTTGTATCAGTCACATTTTATGTATGGGACTGTCTGAATTCTCCGCGACGGGCGGCCCTTGTTCAGAAAAGTGTCGGTGATGGATTTGTAGGAGCGATCGACATGATTAGGTCTAGGTGTCCGGTGTCTTTGCGGGTATAAGAGCTCAGCTCTTCTGGAATCCTGCGTGGTTGTAGAAATGTGTCACCCAAGTCCCGGGTAGGGAGCCCTTGCTGGTCACATGTGATACCGATACATACTTCCTTGATTATCATTCTTAAATCCAGTTCCTTTGTTAGACTACTTATACGCTTTGTAATCCGGCTCTGTCAATGTTTTATTCTCCACTTCCGTTGATTTCTTGCTTATTTTCTTTGAATACAGTTTATTTGTATTATTGTATTTAATCCATTGTATTTAATCGCTTTGTTCTTCAGTTGCGCAGTAAAGTACCTGCTTGCTTACTCATACTCACCCTAGCCTCTTATGTTTCTAGATGATCAGAGTGCACAGTGTAAGACGTCATAATTCAAAGAGTAGGCTGGACCAGTTGGGTGGGAACGACTAAAGAATCTATTTATCCATGTACATGTAATAATTTTGTAAAATGAATAAATGAGCTGCTTGAGATCTACTGAACTGGTTTATCCTGCTTTTCTAGCATTCCACGTTATAGACTTTTGGATTTATAGGCGCACAGCGGCTGTCATTCTTCCGGCCGACCTCTCAGACCATGACAAAGAGATTTGACGCGGACATACGCATAACCAACTAAGATCAACTGTTCAAATCTCCTAGGAGCAGATCAACTGGTCAAGCTAGGTTGGTGAGATTCACAGAGAAAATATTGCAAGCAGAATGAGTTCCCAATCCCAAGGCATTGAAATCAAACACAGCAAAGCTAGCTGTTCAAAATTCAGAAAACGGGCCATAGACACCACGGCACTTCATAAGCCGAGAACTGACAAAACGGATCAATGGATCAAGTCTAACACGGCCAACTTCCGGTACTCTTAGGGTTCACGACGTCGTCATGCTGCAGGAAGATCTTGAGGGAATTTGTTGGAGTCCGGCAGTCCGCACATGCGCGATCTGGGGCAACAGGCCGCGTCGTCGTCGATGTAGTCCTTGATGTCGTAGGTCATGTCCCTGACCTGACCACTCCACGCCCTGGTCTGCGGGTCGAGCGGCGCCTCTCGAGGAGCGCGTTCATGCTGCTCAGCTTGCCCCGCAGGAAAGCGACCTCCTGGCGCGTGCCACTGTGCAACCGGCCGTAGCGTCCTCGCCCAGGAGCCCAGCAGCGCGGCAAGCTTGGCGAGCAGGGAGCTCATCCTGCTCCTTCATCAGTTGGAAACTAACTCTTGTCACTTATCATGTGGAGTAATTACATTGGTATAATGCAGCATGACTGAATGTTACGAACCTCATATACTTAGTGTGTGGTTCTGAAATCAAGTGAACTTACTTTTTCCTCCCATAGATTCCATGTCTCAGACAGAGTATGAGATTTGCTCTCAACACCAGCTCGTTGCCCATGATCTCATGAATTAATGGACAGGTGAACATTAAGCTGCTTTCAGAAATTACTACAAATATCTGCTAGGCACATGCGTCACATCCTGCTTCCACGAATTAGCACAAATATGATGCACGCCTCGGTGTTCACTATGGCCAGCGGTTGAACTAAATCCTGGATTCTAAGAACTCCAATCGGCAGGAGATATTCTTGGTAGCCATAGGGACACTTCTTTTGGGCATAGGTTCCACACCGGAGAAGCGCAAAAGAAGTGTTTGGATTCTGGGCAGTTTCTCCCCACCGCTGTTTGAACTCGTAGTGCAAATTCGGCGGTCTACGAGAACGCGACATGATACTCGTTTTCCTAGCTGAGCTGAGGCTGCTCTGGAGTTCACCACGGATCTTAAAAACTGAAATCTTCTGCCTCCACATGAACCACGGAACGGAAACCTTCAGCCGCCACCGCCATTAAAGCTACTGTTCGGTCGATTTGGCCTCATGTCTCTACCGTCCAATTCCATCTTGCCAGATGTGCTTCAAGGCGTGAGGAAGGCAATGCCTCGATCAATTTAAAAACAGTTGACCATATCACAATCCGCCGGTTCCATCGATTTTTTCCAGGTTTCCATGATTGACGAACGTATCTGGTAATTTGCTAGGGCGATCGCACAATCGTCTCACCCGTCTGGTTAAGAACCCGCCGGGCCGCCGCCGCACAATGACCCAAAACATGTCGTCACCACATATCTTTATCGCTGTCGCACAGAAAAACCCACTGTCGCAGCATATATATGTCGTTGCCGCATTATGATCAAGATGAATGCTGCTACTGCAGTTCCTGTCGCCGTCGAAGAAAATCAAGACACTACAAACAAAACCGCAGTTCATCACTGACGAACATACGCCGAACATGCGCATCTACGACACACAGTCGTCTCGTCCGTCTAGTTAAAACCCACCGCCGTCACAGATTCTTGCCGCCACCGCACAATGACCCAAAACATGCTGCTGCCACATATCTCTGTCCTCGCACAGAAAAATCTGTTGCCGCATATATAGTTTATGATCAAGATGCATGCCGGCTGCCGCAGTTCCTGGTCAAAGGAAAACCAAGACACTACAACTAAAACCGCGCAACGCAACGCTACATCAACCACGACAACATCGACCATGGCTACATCAAGACCGGCTATCTCGACATCAATATTCAGAACAACGTCTAGAGCAACACATCGGCAACAACTCCAGTCAATACCGTCACTCCCGTTGTGACCGCGAGAGAAAAGAGAGAAGAGACCATGAGAGACGTAGTTGATGATGACGTAGAGGAGAAGACGATGAAAACGTAGGACTTCAAATTCAGTCGCAAACGTTCGCTTCACTCCCGTTACGACTGAGAGGGAATGCTAGAATATGCGTACGACTAGGAGTTATGACTTAGGAGTTAGAGATAGAGTAGTACTATATTAAACTTCTTGTACTCCAAATACCATTATATATACCTCATGAGGGTTATAGCAATACAACAATAAAGATTAGAGTTTACAATTCATAGGAGCTGGAAAGAAACATGCGGGTACTAGAGAAAAGTTTTGAAGCTGAGTTCCAGTTAATTAAGATCACTAAGTAACTGCTTTAGTATTATCAAGTTTCTTAAACCTGCTTTAGTGTTACCAAGTTTCTTACAACCCGGGAGTCAATAATCCGATATCTCCGTTCAAAAACACATCATGCTTTAGAAAGCATGTTTCTCCGTATTTGATTCATAGTATTCTGTTCTATAATTTGAATGGTCATCTTAAAATTGCACCGTATTTATCATGATATTATATTTTTTATGTTTGTTTACACTCATATTTTTTATCAAAGTTGTAATGGTGACAGGTGGCGGCTCTTCTTCCCCTCACTTCTCTTCTTCTGGTTTCTCTGTGCGGGTGCCCTCAGCTGTTCAAAATATCATCAGTATTGCCATTGACGAAATCGTATTGGTGTATTACCAGCACCTTGTAGACATTGAGTATGCCACAGCAGTAAAATCACAACAGAATGGCGAAGGATAGCTCAGTTCGCTCGTCTCAGTTTTCTGATAAATGTCACTTTACATTCCATTTGAAGAAATAAAGCCTTCCAGAAGTTACATATTGTCCTCCAATATACAAGAAAAAGAAAACAAAAATTGTCACCTTTGAAACAGCAGTTACAATCTTTGTAAAATACACGTAATGCCCTTTTTGTATAATCATGTTTGATGTTCAACGCCTACTTCAGATTTAATACCAGTGCAACTGTTTACTATAATGATGTCTGCCCGATTGGTCAAGTCAAAACTAATTTACAATTCAACTGAACCATTTTTACACGCCATTAGTAAACAGCTCACTCAATTCTTCTCCTCTACCTTATACCAAAACTACAAAAAGGAGAAGATCGAACAATGGTACATTTTCCTACAGAGGAGTGAGAACCAAAACCCTGTCTCTCATTGGGGAGGGAGAGACAGAGTTGGCGGAGAAGGGGGTGGCTTCGAGAAGATTCTTGTGTAGAGTACCTGGTTCCAGACGTCCGGCACACCAGGAAGGCACCAGTGGATGCAGTCAGCAAACTTCTCTGGATCAGCCTTCTGTTTTGGCGTCAGCAAATAACCCTGCCGGACGGAATAGATGGATGTGTGGCCATCCTTCCTGTAATCTGACATCCTCGTGATTTCGATCATTGTGACTGGAACTTTCTTCATGGACTTTGCCGTGCTTGCTACAAGGTCATACACCCGCATGTCATGGTTGAGGTCAAGGGGCTCGGTGTAGTTTAGCACCGGAAGCGTCTCCTTTGAACATTTGATCCCATTGGGATTTCCCCATTTGTGTGGGCTGCTCTCAAACAACATCACAACAGAATATGTGTTAGACATGCATACAATAATTTGTGTCTGTATAAAAAAATAGAATAATTTGTGTATCTTCATGCTGATTTATGATTTACAATCTGACATGACTAGTTTAATCCAAAGATAAAACGAAGATGGTATTTCACCTACGTCATTTGACTGCAACTAAATCTCTTATTATTCCATTTTTAGTTTCAACTGGTTCACTAGTATAAAGTCAAAAAACCACCCATGCATACAATAATCTGAGTATCGTTATGCTCATCAATGATTTACAAGCTGACATGATTAGTTTAACCCAAAGATAAACTGAAGATGGTGTTTCACCTACGTCATTTACCGCAATGGCTTTACTTATTGTTCCTTCTTTTTAGTTTTGAATGGTTCAATAGTAGTACGTAAATACGTCCCATTTTAAGAGACATGTGTTAAGAAGCAATTACAGTTATCACTTATCAACAAACCTGTACGAGTGTCGAGATGAACTCAGTGTCTAACATGCAGCAAATGGTGCCTGCTTTCTCTCATATGCATGGGACATGACTCATGAGGCATTCAAGACTTGATCCTAGTTTCTATAATCTTACAGGAAGTATGAGCACTCACGTCAACGCCATAGGTGATATTAAGATGTCTTTGCAATGCACAAAATTTGAGAATCTGATAGTAATTGAGATATCCAAAGTACATTACCCTCATTAAGGATATGTATGATAGTGTTGTGACAAGTGTTCGAACAAGTGATGGCGACACCGATAACTTTTCAATTAAAATAGGACTACACCAGGGGTCAGCTTTGAGCCCTTATCTTTTTATTTTGGTGATGAATGAGGTCACAATGACATACAAGGAGATATCCCATAGTGTCTGCTCTTTTCGGATGATGGTGCTAGTCGATGATAGTCGGGCGGGGGTTAATAGAAAGTTAGAGCTATTGAGGCAGACTCTAGAACTGAAAGGTTTTAGGCTTAGTAGAACCCAAACTGATTACATGAGGTGCAGTTTTAGTACTACTAGGCACGGGGAGGAAGAGGTTCGACTTGATGGACAGGTTGTACCTGAGAACGAAGGACACCTTTCGATATTTGGGGTCTATGCTCCAGAAGGATGGTGATGTCAATGAAGATGTGAGTCATCAAATCAAAACTGTTTAGATGAAGTGGCGCCAAGCTTCTGGCGTCCTCTGTGACAAGAGAGGGCCACAAAAGCTAAAAGGCAAGTTCTATAGGACAGCGATTCGACCTGGGATGTTGTATTGAGCAGAATGTTGGCCAACCAAGAGGCGACATATCCAACAGTTAGGTGTAGCGGAGATGCGCATGTTGACATGGATATGTGGCCACACAAGGAAGGACTGGGTCCAGAATGATGATATACGTGAGGGAGTTGGGGTAGCACCAACTGAAGAGAAGCTTGTCCAACATCGTTTAAGATGGTTTGGTCATATAGAACACAGGCCTCCGGAAGCGCCAGTGCATTGCAAACGGATAAAGCGTGATGAGAATATTAAGAGGGGTCGTGGTAGGCCAAATTTGACATGGGAGGAATATGTGAAGAGAGATCTGAAGGATTGTGATATCACCAAAGAACTAGCCATGGATAGGGATGCATGTGCAAGAAGCATGACTTGTTTCAAGATCTTATGGGTTTCAACTCTAGCCTACCCCAACTTGTTTGGCTTTGTTACTAAAACACATCAGGCAGCACAAACATGTTGTTTAATAGGGCTGTTAAGCGAGTGCCTGTGTGCAGCTGTGTGTGTGGAACTGTGGATAACATTGTACTCAGTGCATATCAGAAAAAAAGATGCAGTGGATCTAAACAGTAACAAACCAGTCTGATAGATAGATGGTAGTCTTTCAGAAAAATGGATAGATTATTGTTGTTGTTGTTGTACTAAAACACATCAGGCAGCACAAACATGTTGTTTAATTGGGCTGTTAAGCGAGTGCGTGTGTGCAGCTGTGTGTGTGGAACTGTGGATAACGTTGTACTCAGTGCATATCAGAAAAAAGATGCAGTGTATCTGAACAGTAACAAACCAGTCTGACAGATAGATGGTAGTCTTTCAGAAAAGTGGATAGATTATTGACAGACTGGTGGGAGCCTAAGATAGTCAGCATACACGTGTAACAAACTGGCGATGCCATCAATGATAAGTTAACGACCACCATTGTTGATTTATTACTCTTACCATTATGCTTCTATCACGACCATCTTTGAGAGTTCCATCAATTCTATTGTTCTGTCACTCGCCTGGTAGTACCATACCTACCCTTCTTGCTGTCCTAGTAAATACTCAAGTAGAATGGATACAACATAGATGTTGTAAATACTCCAGTAGAAGTATCAGGATTTTGCATTACACGCATACGAAACGTTTTTTCTCCTACGCGAGGGGCGGCGATCTAGGGATCCACCCTAGCCACTGCCGCCATCTGTGCCGTCTCCGCTGTTTTCGACCGTAAATCGACAGGTCCCTGCCTCCTCTGATTGTCGCTCCAGCCACCGGAGAAGGTGGGGAGTGGGGACCTCGAACCTGCGCTCGGCGATGTTTCATGGTCTCGACATTCTGGTCAAACGGCAATGTCGATTTGGTGGTACAAGAAAGTCGATGCAATTTTTATTATGTTTGAGATGCTTTGTACTTCTTGTGAACTTCTATAAAAGATCTGGATGGTTCTCGCAAAAAAAGTATCAGGGTCTTATTTGAATATGACTTCCCCCATGTAGCAATATAACTTTAAAAACTTCACGAACATGAATCCAACATTTGGTAATATTAGGATGATATAACTTTAAAAACTTGATAAGTACCCAATACTTATATTGAAGTAGAATTGATAGAGCATAGATGTTGTAAATACTCCAGTAAGAGTATCCGGATTTTATTTGAATATGGACCTCCCCCATGTATCAATATAACTTTAAAAACTACAAGAACATTAATCCAATGTATGCAAATGTTAGGATGCTATGACAACTTGATAATTACCCAATACCTATATGTGGAGTACGACTAATCTTCAGTGTATATATTTTTGCAGCTAGACACATTTATGTCATATTTTTGCAACATTGAGCCTTGATCATTATCCTGTAGATTAAAAACTGAACCTTAACAGCGGATGGTTTTCTTGCTAGTAAAATACATATTAAAATTGGTTTAAATGTGAAGACGTCCCCAAACACATTGCTCGCATATGCCTGGTTTGTATCTATGTGTGGGAACAGCAGTAAACAATAAGACGCCAGTCCTGATACAGTGGTGAACTCTTTTTCTCCCTTTTCTGGAGGATGTTGACAAGTCAAACCAGGCATGCATGTTGCTTGTGGTGCTTAAGATGCCACCCACTTCGACCACACCCTGTACCACTCCCCCATAGCTCCCCTTTTGTTGTTGTACCAAATGTTGCTTTTTTGTTAGCTGGACCCACCAAAAATTTGTTGGAACCTTAAAGATACTACACTATGGAAGTTTCTTTGCTTTTAAGCAATGATTTCAGTTGCATGTGTATCCGGTACAATACTCAAGAGGTACATCAAGAGATTTCGAACTGAAGTATTTGACACCCATCCAGTATGTTTTTTATACTATATATATAAATAATATCTGGTCCATTACTCTGTAGATTTAATGATTTTCCAAATATTAAGTGCCGTGGAAATGTTTTGATACCAAATTATAATACCAGAAAGAGATTTTAAAGATAGATTATCTACAAGTGTGAAATTGACTTGCCAGTAAGCATGGTGACTATAAGGGACGGAAATTAGGCCAATTTTGTTCCTAGTGAGTCATGATCAAACCTAACATCTGAGCTCCATTTACCACATCTTCCGGTGGACAATGACTTGTGCCCTACATACTACAAAGAGGGGTGGCTTGCTTCTCTAGAACCGTTTCAGATTTTTTTTCCCATACGGCCCCAATAAAGGGCCGGGTTCCGCTATCATAGATAACGAGCAGCAGCGGTAAGTTCGTCAGGTCTACGCGACTGGGAGAACTAGGTTTAGTGGTGGTCCAAAGCATTGAAGATTGAGGTGTACTTAGCAAAATTGCTCTAGCTTCTAGGCCCCAAGGAACTCATCGAAGATTCCAAGGAACCAGCATTACACGCACAAGAAAATGTAGTAACTTTCTAATCACCTGTCGTGATGAGGAGAAATTGTCATGAAGAAGACTGATGTCCGTGCTGGATCGATATTCTCATTGAGCCAGTCTGACCATGTCTTCATCACCCGCTGATACGCCTCCATCCTCGGCACCTTGTCATGCTCTGACCAATACCTTGAATCAGGCCTCCTGCAAAAATCGGAACAAAATATTTAGCACGCAACTCAAACAGATATTTCTTTACAACAGAGATGATTGACAGGGGGGGCAGGCACTGACCGGACTTTTATGTCGGCGTCGTTCATCCACCAGATGTAGGTGTTGAAGATGAGGTAGTCGACGCCTCTCCAATGTTGTGCGTGAGCCTCGATCCTTTCGGGGCGTATGATCCGTTCAACAATGGTGTGGAAATTGGGGTTGTCGGAGTTGGACTCAACGATGAATGGTGCCCAGTAAAACTCGAGCGTGGCCCGGTATTCCTTGGCGTGGAAGACGATGAAGTTGCCCCTCTTGACTAGCTTGGTCCTCCCCTTGCTGAGCACGGACTGCGCCATGCACACCAGCGACTCCCACTGGTTCCTGTTGAGCGAGTCCCCCACGAACATGAGCCGCTTCCCCCTCATCCTCTCCATGAACCTCCGGGCATCGAACCTAACGAAGTCACCAACCAAACGAAGGATCTGATCGATGAGCGACAGAAAGAAGACATCGAATTGGTGCTGCAGATCTAGGAAGCCAAGAAGAGGCAAATGAAATGAAGAGCGCGTACGTGGGGAGTGAGCAGTTGTTGGGCTGCCATCTCCAGTACTGCCATGTGTCGTCGGGGCGGCCGTTGGCGAGGCAGGTGACCTGCTTGGTGAGGGTGGTGCAGTCCTTCTCCCGGTAGAGCGGGAGGGAGGCGTTGTCGAAGACCCAGCGGCCGTGGGCGAGGTCGCAGGTGGGCGGGGGCAGCGAGATGGGGGGCAGGGCGGAGACGTTGTAGATGTCGGCGTCCGGGAGGAGGTAGTCGTCGATGGAGAGCTCGGCGATGGTGCGCGCGTCCTCTCCGTACATGACGAGGGCGAGGAGGGCGATGGCGCAGACGAGCGTGGTGATCGTGGCGCGGCGGCCGGCCGCGAAGAGGGACCGCGCGGAGGAGGCGAGGGTGTCCAGCCCCACCGGGTGCCGCGGTCGCGGCTTGGTGGTGGTGATTGGAGCGGGGGCCGGGGCCGTGGTGGAGGGAGCCGGCGGCGGGTTGGTGGTGGAGGGCGAGGCGGATGGGGGCGGCATGGCGGCGGCTTGTGGTGCGACCGCCGCCGGCGACAGACAGTGGTTGGTGGACTGGTTGTCGGTTGCGTGGAGGAAATGGAGCGAGGAAGAAGGGGAGATCTGGTGGTGGAGTGAGAAAGGGGGGAGAGAGCCGAGGAGCCCTGCCCAACTCCGACGACTCCGGCGAGGAGGTGTTTGTGTCGTGATTTGTAGGGAGCTTGTCGGCGGCCGGCCGTGTGGCGTCGGTCAAGATCTATCTGCCATCCATCCACACCATTTCTTTTCTCACAGTAAACACCAGTACAGTAGAGTACAGTACAGTACAAAAAGGAAGAGGCTTCGAGTTTGTTTGGCCGCGACTTTGGAAGATTCGGATTGATTCATTTGATTTCAAATTAATGGAGCAGAAAAGCAGAGATTCATTTTTTCGTTTATTAGGTTCCAAAGGAAAAACAAAGGAGTTCTACAATTCAGTCACATGTCTTTTGTTTACATTCCCATGCACAATGAACAAAGGCAGATACTGTAAGTTGCTAAGAATTACCTCATCACATCGTTTGCATGTGTTTTTATCTTGATTTGATTATTATGCTTTTTATTTTTATTTTGTCATATTCTTGCAAATCGCACACCCATTTTGGCGAAATCCATGTGTTTTTTCACAATGATATGTTTTAAACATGCAATTCCATTATATTCCCATGTTTTCATATTCCTACACTTTTGGAATCCTACAAATCAAAGAGGCCCTTACACAAACCAATTCATGCCCGCATTTCAACCCAAAGTATATACTCTATTTTTCTCAGAACAACGGAAGTAACATAACTATAGATTCGTGATCACCTAGTGACGACTACAAACACTGGAGTGAGGTAAATGAGCGTTGCTATTATCGCCTAGATGGTACAACTCCACTTGCATAGATCCCATCCCCTTACTTCCTTCCATTCCACTCTTCGGTCACGTTGCAATTCTCCATATGGTAACGTAATAAAGATGTAAATTCCAGTATGCTAAATGTGACATGGATCGTCCAAAAGAGTAATATCAAGATTGATGGTATAGTATATAAAAAAATAACAAATATTAACAATAGTAGAAAAGGCGAAGCGGCGGAAAGACACTGCCTATATGTTTTCTTTGCTTCAAATTAACATTGGCAGATCCGTGTTTCCTTTTGCAGCGAATCGAGTGCTCTTAAAATCCATGTTGGCCCAACAAGGCAACAACAGCTATGATGAATGTGCAAGAGTAGTGGATCTTAAAAATTCATTGCAAGAGTGGACATTGGTAAAGAAGATCTCCATGGGACAGTTAGCATGTCACAACACGATCGATAGCTAGCAAAAATTCTTTATGCAAAAAGGGAATGCAAATATACATCCCTTCTGCTTCTAAAATCTAAAGTGATCGGTGGCCTTTCAGCGACCACCACTCTAGCCAAATATTCTTTGAAAACATGCATGTCACTAGCACGTAGTACTATTATTGTTTGCTTACCAAGCTTCCTGGCAGTTACAACCTCAATAAACTACATAAATCTGAAAACTTTTGTTTCTATATCATGGAATGGGACCACCTGTAAGTGTATCCTGTAGTGTAAGTGAGAGGATCGTCACGTGTGTGTTGTGGTGTTGACGTAGGAAGATGTTCCACCAACTTTCTGGTGTAGCTGGACCAGCTCCGACACGAGTCTTCTTCTTCTTCTGATCCTCCCATGCATGTAATGTACATTTCTATCTGTAAAGTGCTTCCAAGCATATATTTACACTGAACTACTGTGATATATGTTAAGGAGTATTAGTATTGATATAAGAGTCCGTATTAAACTAGATTTACTTTCGTGTTCCCCAAGTCAGATGTACTATATATTGTGGCCTTTGGCCCCCTGGTAATACAAGTTGCATATTCCTAACATGGTATCAGAGCTTAGGTTTAGCCTTTTCTTTTCCGGGCGCGCAACTTGTCCTGCCCCCGATCCACCTCTACCCTCTTCCGCTGCCGATACAATCTAGATCGTATTCTTTTCTTTCCGATCTGTTGCTAGTGCGCTGCTGTAGCTGTTTTCCGGCTGGCCTGCTGCCTCTCCCGTTCTAATGTATCCCTTCCGTACGTGTCCAGCGCGGCTCTCCTGGCTGCTGCTGACGTTGTACACTTCGATTGCTCCTGGTCGCTGCTTCTGGTTCTGTGCTCGTGTGGTTCTTCTCGCACGTGTGGTTTCTGCTATCATTGATTGGATCGGATCTGCTAGCATCCATTGGATCTGATCGGTGGTTGACTAGCTCCTTCTAATAAACTCTTTTTAGTCAGCGGTTTTATATCTTGCCGCCATCGTAATCTTTTTTTCTCCGACGTCGCCGCCGCTGCACCCCGGTCGCCGCCGCCCTCCGGCCGCCACTATCCCCTCGTCCTCGGCGTCTTCTTCGACCGCGGCGCCCCCTTCGACTTTGGCGCCACCTTCGATCTCGGCGCCACCTTCGAACTCGGCGCCACCTTCTACCTCGGCGCCGTCCTCTCCTAGTACTCCTCCGTCTAGTTCCCCTAGTTCTCCTCGTTCTCCGGTTTTGGATTCTTCCTCTCCTGTTTCTTCTTCCTCTTCTCCTTCTCCTAGCGCAATGCTTTTCTTCTCTTGATGTGCCATCTTTTGACAACCCATCTTCTCTCTTGATGCGGTATGTCTTTCTTTGAAGCGCCATCTGTCGCATTGTCATTGATCTACGCACATTCTTTTGTCGCGAGCTTCTTTCGCCATCGTTTGCTTGTGCTATGATCGTTTGTGACATGCTCTTCTCTTGATCGATTTTTGGTCTCTGTCGGTCTTCTTCTTCGATCGACGCTATCCACTTTGGCTTGACTTTCACAGGTTATTGAAGACTCTTCATGCGATGACGATACTCTCAAGACGCGGATTTTGGATTATCTTTTGTTTTCTAGTTTACACTTCTTCAAATGCAATGCTACTGCATACGCTTTGCATATGAGGGGGGTGTTAAGGAGTATTAGTATTGGTCTAGGAGTCCGTATTAGACTAGATTTACTTTCGTGTTCCCCAAGTCAGATGTACTATATATTGTGGCCTTTGGCCCCCTGGTAATACAAGTTGCATAAAGCATGTGACGATTCATATGTGTATCTATTTATTTGTTATTAAGAACTTCGTCTTAGGATCTCAGTAGTTCAGTACATCGTGCATACACAGATACACTGTAATATTTAATCACAACAAGACTTGGAGGATGTGATCTTTGCATCAATACATAACCATGGTAATGCACGACCAATTAGTCCTCCCATGCAAAATAGTCAACGAAACAGTTAAGTAGGTAATTAAGTCGTCAGGCAAAACAAAATTGATAATTTAAGCTTCATCTTCTAGAGCGATTGACGATCGATCTTGCAAAACACGCTTGGTATATATATGGATGGAGACCCATGGACAAACACTAACTTAGCTACCTACCTGGACCAGCTGGTTGTTGCGACTACCTGCGCACGCACATTAACTAATCAAGCTCCCTTTTATTGGGTAAACATGATTGTCGGTCTGCTGTGCGATGATGCGTGGGGGTGAGGTTCCAGCACCAGGTTTGTGTAATCAGGAGATTAGAGAATCATTATGTATTCATGGGAAGGACTTGCACACATATGGCAACATATATATGAACACGATTGGGACGATGCTAGGTCACGTTGCTTAGCTTGCAACTCATGATCAATATAAGCCTGCATAAATGAAATACATATGTTGCCACAAACTCGATCTGCATATACTCTTTAGTCGCTGTGATCTCGCTGTCTAAGTTGTTCCATAACCTACTACCTACGAACTCTTTAGTCCTTATTTCTGTCATGACTAATGATCTATTAGTACACTATGGGAAACTACCTAGACGCCGATGGTCAGTTGTCGTCGTAGCATAGGGCTACGTCGACAGCTGCCGTCGGCATATTCCCATTGGCATCTCCTCAACGTCGGCTCTTTCCCAACCCAATCCCTCTCTTCTCCACCATGAGCTCCTCTGACTTCTCCTTGTCCCCCTCTAGCTCCGACAAGGACTTCGGTATGCCCGTCACAACACAAACCCTGCCCAATCCTCGGTTGCAGTCCCTCTGCATCTAGGATCACGTGTTGGTCTTCCTCGACTTCGAAAAGGAGAATAACGGCCTCTGGTGCTGCCAATTCCTTCTCGCGCTCGTCAAGTTCGGCCTCACCGACCACGTGGACGGCTCGCCAGCTCAAGTCTCCTCCGACTGGGTTCTCAATGACTTTGTCGTTGCCTCGTGGTACAGCGCCACGGTCATGCCATCCACCCTGGAGATCGTCGAGGAACGCCACGACGCCGCCTACTCCCTCTTGCGGTCCCTACGCGCCCTCTTCCGCAACAACTGTGACGCCCAGGCCACGTACCTGCTCGACGACTTATACAACTTTTCGCAGGGCAAGTTCTCCATCGTCGAATACACCACCCGCATGAAGCAGATGGAGGATACCTTGCGCTATCTTGGCTCGCCCGTCAAGGGTCGTCGACCTCATCCTCCACGTGCTTGCGGCCTCGATCAACGACTTCAATACGCCATCCCGCACCTCACGCGTCGCCGCATTGCCAGCTTCGTCAAGGTGCGCTCATTTCTCCTGCTGGAGGAGCTAGCGGCTCGCGCATCATGTCGCGTTAGCCCCGACACTTCCTTAGATCGCCCTGCAAGCCTTCTTCGGCTCCGGTTCATCTTCCACCGATGATGGCAGGCATAGAAGTGAGCCCAACTAACTTGGATAATGTGGAGTGGATGTACAACCCAGCCACCCAGATTCAAGTCCTCACAACCTGAACGCTAAGTCTTAAACCCTTTGTCATGGCGATACTTAGCGTGTCCGAGCGTCGTTCTTAGATATCTCCATATCTAGCTGACCTCGTTACCGACATCGCTATCTTCTACTCGTCTATGATTTCATGTCTCCGTGACCTAGTCACATGCTTGCAAACTCATTAGACATAATCTCACCGAGTGGGCCCTAGAGTATCTATCCGGCTATACGGAATGACAAATCCCGCTGTTGACCCCTCGTCTCAACTACCCCCTTCCGATACACAAAAGTATCACCTATCATTGCCACACTATATAAGATATGACGTTTGATGCGATCAAAGTATCTTCCAGGGATACCAATAAGAGTTGATCTCACGGTCTTAAGGCGTAATGACCACGTCCTATAAATATGGGTATGTCCATCACGTTCAACCAACGACATGACTTCCATTGCCGACCGGCGCCATGCCCTATGATCGGAAAATCGCGCAACGAAACTAGTTTTAGTAGAGGCTACTAGGGACCTGGTTGTTTACGTATCACACATGTATTAATGTTTTCGATTAATACAATTATAGCATGACACAAAACGTATTATGAACAATCGAGATATGAGAAAGAAATACACTAACTTAATTGCCTCTAGGGCATATCTCCTTCAGTCTCCACTAGAGTACAAATTAATCTAGATTACAACTTGGTAAAAGCTTAACACCCATATCTACTTTGTGTTTCTCATGCTTTTCAAGCGGAAGAGGTTTTGTCAGAGGATCTGTCACATTCAGATCTGTATGCACTTTGCAAATCTTCACATCGTCTCCTTGTACGTATTGTCGTATCACATGGAAGCGTCGGAAAATATGTTTGGCGGTGGAGTGAGACCTTGGTTCCCTCGCATTAGAAATGGCACCCGTATTGTCACCGAAGAGAATCACGGGGTCTTGCGCGCCTGGGAACACTCCAAGTTCAATGATGAACTTCCTTAGCCACACAGCTTCATTCGCTGCTTCGCAAGCAGCAATGTACTCCGACTCCATTATAGATTGCGCGACGATGGGTTGCTTCCCACTTCTCCAGCACACAACACCTCCATTCACCTTGAATACATAAGCTATATGTGACTTAGAGTTATCGCGGTCTGAGCAGAAACTTGCATCAACGTAACCCGTTACGCCAAGTTCTTCATCACAACCACCATAGACAAGAAACGTTTCCTTGTCTTCTTGAGATACTTAAGAATGTTCTTAACATCAATCCAATGTTCCATTCCTGGATTACTCTGGAATAGGCTCGTCAAACTAAGATCCAATGCTACATGCGGTCAAGTACTCAATATTTCATACATAATCAATCTTATGGCTGAAGCATAAGGATGTTTAGTCATTTTGGCCTTAACATGTACCATTTCCGGACACTGTGCCTTTCGCAATGCTTTATTCCTGATAACAGGCAGAGAACCCTTCTTTGCCATCTCCATACCGAAACGCTTCAGTATCTTATCAAGATATGTACTCTAACTCAACGCTTATAGGCGTCTTGATCTATCACGATAGATTTTAATGCCTAAGACGTATGCAACTTTTCCCAAGTCCTTCATGGAAAATTTACTGTTTAAATATTTCTTCACGCTATTCATAAGTTCCACATCATTCCCAATCAGCAATATATCATCTACATATAGTGCTAAGAACACAACCGAGTTCCCACTCATTTTCTTGTAAATGCAGGTCTCTTCTAAATTTTGGACAAAACCAAAACCTTTGATCACCTCATCAAAGCGAAGATTCCAGCTCCGAGATGCTTACTTCAATCCATAGATGGAGCGTTGAAGCTTGCATACCTTGTTAGCATTTTCTGGATCGACAAAACCTTCTATTGTACCATATACAACTCTTCCTCAATGTTTCCATTTAGGAAGGCTGTTTTGACATCCATCTGCCATATTTCATAATCATAATATGCGGCAACTGCTAAAAAAAATCCGAATAGACTTTAGCATTGCTACCGGTGAAAAAGTTTCATCGTAGTCAATCCCGTGAACTTGTCGGAAACCTTTTGCGACAAGCCGAGCTTTATAGACGGTCACATTACCATCAGTAGCAGTATTCTTCTTAAAGATCCATTTGTTCTCGACGGCCTTGCGCCCTTCGGGAATCTCCATCAAAGTCCGCACTTTGTTATCATACATGGATCCTATTTAGGATTTCATGTCTTCGTGCCATTTCTCGGACTCTAGACTCGTCATTGCCTCCTTGTAGTTCGTAGATTCGTCCTGTTCAATTAACATGACGGTGCAAACAAGGTTACCATACCATTTTGGTGCGATACGAGATCTACCAGACCTACGAGGTAGAATAATTTCCTTGACAGTTTCTCCCACTCCATCTGTGGAGGACGTTTCCGGAACAGCTTCCGTTGCGTCACTTGGAATTTTGAGTTCAGGATCAACGA
Organism: Poa annua; assembly: GCA_026929855.1. Taxonomy (NCBI): domain Eukaryota; kingdom Viridiplantae; phylum Streptophyta; class Magnoliopsida; order Poales; family Poaceae; genus Poa; species Poa annua. The sequence continues at coordinate 61,098,340 of CM049432.1, forward strand.
TCTCGTCGACGTCTACCTTCCTCCCACTTACTCCTTTCGCAAGAAACTCCTTCTCATGAAAGGTACCAGTCTTCACGACAAACGTTTTGCCCTCAGCTTGGTTGTAGAAGGTGTATTCAACGGTTTCCCGCGGATATCCCACAAAGATGACTTTCTCCGACTTCGGTTCGATTTTGTCGGGCTGTAGTTTCTTAACATACGCCTCACAACCCCAAACCTTCAGAAACGATTACTTAGGCTTCTTGCCATACCATAACTCATACGGTGCCGTTTCAACGGATTTGTACGGATCACTATTTAAAATGAATGCGGTTGTTTGTAAAGCATAACCCCAGAAGGATACGGGCAAATTGGTAAGAGACATCATATACCGCACGCTATCCAATAGAGTATGATTACGTCGCTCGGACACGCCGTTACGTTGCGGTGTTCCGGCAGGCGTAAGTTGCGGTACGATGCCACAACTCTTTAGATGTGTGCCAAACTCAAAACTCAAATATTGGCCACCATGATCGGATCAAAGGTGCTTAATTTTCTTGTTAAGTTGATTTTCAACTTCACTTTCAAATTCTTTGAACTTTCCAATGTTTCAGACTTGTGTTTCATTAAATAGATATAACCGTATCTACTGAAGTCATCGGTGAAGGTGACGAAGTAACGATAACCATTATGTGTCGACACACTCATTGGTCCACAAACATCTGTATGTATGACTCCCAATAAGTCCGACGTCCGTTCAACGAAACCTTTGAACGGTGTCTTGGTCGTTTTGCCCATAAGGGATGGTTCGCACGTATCGAGTGATCCAAAATCCAACGAGTCTAAAAGTCCATCTGCATGGAGTTTCTTCATGCGCTTTACACCAATATGACCGAGACGGCAATGCCACATATACATGGCGATATCATCACTACACTTAATCCTTTTGGCATCTATGTTATGGATGTGAGTACTATGATCAAGATTCAACAAGAATAAACCATTACTCTCGGGAGCATCAACATAAAAGATATCATTCATTGAAATAGCACAACCACTTGATACTGATTTAAATGAATAACTGTATTGTAACAAGCAAGACCCACTGATAATGTTTACACTCTAGGATGGTACAAAATAACACTTATTTAAAAGCAAAACTAATCTCGATGGTAGATGTCGAGGGAGTGTGTCGATAGCCACCACGTCGACTCTCGATCCGTTGCCGACGCGCATCGTCACCTCATCCTTAGCCAGGCGCCTCTTATTCCGCAACTCCTACTAAGAGTTACAAATATGAGCAACCGAACCAGTATCAAATACCCAAGTGTTGCTACGGGTGGATGTAAGTTACACATCTATAACATGTATATTAAATATACCTTGCTCTTTGGCGACTATCTTGCCAGCTTTCTTGTCCTCCAGGTACTTGGGGCAGCTGCGCTTCCAGTGACCTTTTCCCTTGTAGTAGTAGCACTCCACGCCAGGTTTGGGACCGGATTTGGGAGTCTTGGGCTTGGCAACCAATTTGCCTTCCCTCCTGGACTTCCAGTCCTTCCTTCCCTTGCCACCGGATTTCTTCAAATCAACGGTCTTGTTGACCATCAACAGTGTGTGCTCCTTCTTGATCTCCACCTCAACAGTTTTGAGCATCACGAATACTTCACCCAGGGACTTAGCCATGCCATGCATGTTGTAGTTCATGACGAAACCTTTATAGCTAGGGGGCAACGATTGCAGCACCCTATCAATCGCCAGCTCATCGGGAATCTTGCATTCCAGAGCATTCAGGCGTTGAACATAGCCAGACATCTTGACCACGTGCTCGCTCACACTGCTATGCTCCTCCATCTTGGCCGAGAAGAAAAGCTCAAAAGCTTCATATCTCTCAGCCTTAGCCTGCGGCGCAAAGACAGCCTTGAGATCAGAAATTATCTTGAAGGCACTCATCTTCTCAAAACGCTTATGCAGGTTGGCTTCCATGGCGAAGAGCATGCCACTCTGGACAAAGGTGGAATCCTCCGATTTGGTCTGGAAGACCTTCTTCTCATCATCAGAGGCTTCATCTGCTGGAGGGTCACCTATGGCAGCTTCATTGACGTAAGCCACCCTATGGGGAGTGATAAGGATCCTGAGGTTGCGGAACCAGGCCATGAAGTTGGACCCATTGGTCTTAAGCTTTTCTTTCTCAAGGAACAGACCTAGGTTAAACGAGGGACGAGACATCTACAATGGAATTTATAACGACATAAGACTTTGTTCATAATAATTTGAGTTATAGTATTTTAGAAAATAACTATCAGAACTCCCACTCAAACGAACATATCCCTGGTCGTAAGTAGCCAGGATCTATCTATCTAGTACATGCGATAACGGTGGCGGAACGGGTCACATACCTCCATGTAGACCGATAGTGGGGATTACGCTCCCGCACAAGCGTTGAAAATTAAGTCGTACGTAGATGACCTCAAGGTCACGGAGAACTTGCCGCGATGATGTAGACGATGACGTCGGGATGTCGATGATGACCTGTCGATGGGCGTCGGGCGAAAGGTGGCGTGGCGCCGGTGGCTGGGGGGTGCACCGGCGGCAGGGCTGCTGGGTGGGCGAGAAGACGTCGCCCATGCTCCTCAAATGTGGCGCCTCCGAGCACTCGCAAGCATACGGAGCTTAACAACAACCCCCGGTCACTCAGATCCAGCTGAGATCGCAGGGGTAGAACTTTTCTGGAATCCCTCAAGGCAACAGTGCCCGACGGTATAGCTTTGGTGGAGAGAGATGGCAAAACGGGCGGAGAAGCAGCTCGGCCGGCTTGCTACAATATTAATTGTATTTTTTATGATTTTCTCCAATTAATATTCCTTGCTATATAAAAGAGGGGAGGGGCGTGCAAACACCTTGCCTCCCCCATGTGGGACTAAAGGAAAAGGAGGGGGAACGGGTTCGGCCGAACCCCCTAGTCCGAATTGGACTAGGGGCCCAAGCCCCCTTTCTTCCTTGGTTGGTGTGGCTCCCTATTGGGCCCTCCCAGGGCCCATTTAGGTGAGCTGCCCCTTTTTCCTTTATTTAATTAATAATAAATTTATATAAAATATAATTAATTCATAATTAATATATTTAAATACTATTTAATCTCCCGTGACCCCGAAATATTTTCCGGACCACCCGAACATCTTTCGGACATTTCCGGAACCATTCCAGACCTTGTCGGAACTCCTTCCGGACCACCGGAACTCTTTCCGGATCATTTCTCTCTCTCCAATAAAATCCTATAATATTCCAGAACCTTCTCCAGGTGTCGTTAAGACCTTAAGCTTGTTACGCTACGGTTCGAGAACACTCCAGACATGGTCGAGACCCTTCGCTCGCCAATGACCGCCAGGAATACATGGAAGCATATAACGGTCCATATGCATTCTACGAATATCGTCGTTGAACCATAAACATGATATTCATTCCCTTTGTTTCTACGATACTCTTTTGTCCGAGATATGATCGAATACATCTGATGTCCTGTTGTATCTCGATACTGACAAAGGTTATTAACTCGTCTGTGATATTACATCTGCATGACCTAGTCATAAGCTGCGCAGCTATATAGATGCAATCTCACCGAGTGTGCCCAGAGTATCTTTCCATTACAAGAATGAACAAATCCCGCTCTTGATCCTTACGTCTCAACATACTCTTTCGGCATACCCAAGATGGACACCGTTATTATCATGCTATATAAGACACAACGTTTGATGCTCTCAAAGTACCCCTACGAAGTACCAATAAGTACGGTCTCACGGTCTAAGGAATAAGCTATCATATTACTTAACTATTGCAAATGACAAACATCGTAATACGATCTTGTTGCAATACTTTGTGTATGTTCATCACCTTATTCTACTAATAAGATGACCCCATTGTCAACCGACGTCATTGTTCTTGATCGGGAATCTCGATCAACTGTTGCCCAATGGACTAGTTTATATAGAGGCTCACTAGGGACTCTGATAGTCTATGTATCACACGTGTATCAATAATTCCGATTAATACAGTTATAGCATAATATAAAGACATATTATAAACTTAAGAGATAATGCGATAAATACTACTTCTTTATTTGCCTCTAGGGCATATCTCCTTCAGTCTCCCACTTGCACTAGAGTACAAATAAACTAGATGCATTTACTTCATAAAAAAACCCTTATCAAATAAGCGTTATATGATAATGCTTGCTTGTGGAAGAGTATTACTCTGACAATCTGTACAATACACAATTGTGCGTTCTTTTGCGATTCATTGATATCAACTTGTTTGATATTATCATGTTATCCAATAACATATATACAAATACCGTAACTAAGTGAGACTTCTGTTTCCCAGCGCTTACTCTGATTCTGTTAACCAGATAATTGCCTTGCAAACACACTCAGTCATAGATCTCGCGATATCTATATACTTTCATACCTATGTAGAAGACTTGACATACCAATGTCAATCTAATAACTAACACATTTCTAGTTCCAGTAAATTCCAAATTTACTTTCACAATTGTTCTTCTTTTAAGGATATCGGTCATATTTCATCGAGCACATAATATGGTTCATGTATGATGTCTAATATCACATAATAGACCAACATGTCATACAACCACTATTATTGTGTATCATTACTCTTAATGACTAATTGGATTTCCAAGGACCATCCTTTGGTTCTAATCTATTCCGACTCTTCAGACATAATCCAAAACAACTCGACTATCTATTTAAAATTCCCATTCTATAAAATAGACACTAACTTTTAAATAGTTTCACAACTTCATCTTTCTAATTAATTCTATTGGTACAATTCACAATGTGTCATTTACACAAGATGAATTCAGCTCCCACTCAAATTATGTCTCCACATGATTGAGAACACGAGCTCCCACTCCAAATATGTCATCTACATATATGAGGGTCTAAGCTCCCACTCTAAAATATGTCCTTTACATATTCTACCCGAGTAAACTAACTTTGACTCCCACTTAAATTCATAATTTATTTCGACATTTTGGTCAAAACAAAAGCATTGATCATTTATCAATTCGAACTTAATACAAACTTCAGTATTCCATTAATACATACCCCTCAGACTTCAAGCATATCTACATTTATGTAGTCAACAAATTTGATTTTGTTCAAGATACATTTCTTGACAAAATATGCTTCCACGTCTTTCTTACAGTTACATTTCTCATATAACACTTTATATGATGATTAAGCAATCTTATTCCTTCAAAAAGAATTATAGTAACATTTACCGTTATAATCCTTTTAAATGTAACTTGGAGGCTCAAAAGCCTTTGTTCGTATTCTGATATTTTCTCAACTTTCTTTGCACTCATAAGGTGTATCTTGATCTGTCATCAAGATCTGAAATATTTAATATTAAGTTGTGACCTGAAAGCAAATATTAATATAATAACACCTTATTCGGAAGCTTCTTTCATGAAAATACTATGATCTTATCAAAGAGGATTGCAAGCAGAAAACAATTTTCAAGTCTCCTTCACTCTTATCATTAAATTTTCATTTGTAGACATATACCTTTTGGAACATATTCCAATAATCTACTTTAATGAATATAGGTCTGAAACCTTATTTCAAGCTTCTAATTCTATTCCACAAATCATAATTTGAAAATCATATTTTCTCGGAATTACACAGACAACAACACAAGTTTTGTTTCTGTTGGATTTTGGAATGTACTCTCAACTAATGTGAGTGATTTACAATGAACTATTTGTATATATTTTGAATTATCACATAATCATCTATACAATTACAATATTGTCAATCACACGAAACACTGTTGAAAAACATCTATTTCTAAAGTGGACATCGACTATAACGTTTCGAACATATTAGGAGATTCTAAGACAGATTCTGAAAATCCACACCTTATCCAAAATAGAGTATGATTATAATATTTCACATATCACCATATCTTGATATTATAATTTTATGAAACAAATTTTCACAAGTCTTTTGTGTTGAAACCATAATTCAAAAATATTGTCCTTTGATCAAATTCTTGTAATACAATATTCACCAACCTCTCTTCTGAAAAACTCCATTTGATCTTTTATCAAATTAATTTCAGACTCATGATTTATTATGCAAATACACTTATTCACTAATAATCATAGAGGAATTCGAGTCAAATAAATTTCACCATGTAATTAATTTAATAATCATCTGATATGACTTTAAATTAATTTCCTCACATATTGACACTTCAATATTAAATTTTAAACTTAATCAATTCGGCACATATAATAAATAGATCAAAGTATCTATTACTTCTTACATTGCCTTTATGATTAAATTGGATGGTGTTTGTTCTAGCAACAAAAATCTTTTATTCCTTGGACACATAATTTTATCATTTCCGCTTTTATGAATGCATACCATGTTATCATACAAGTAATGTAATTGAGATGTGAAAACTTTATTCATGATATAAAACAACTGGCTTGTTCCATAACATAAACCAACTGAATTTGTCTTATTACATATATGAATAACTTTGTCTTGTTACAATCAAGACACTAAACAAAATCACACTTTCTCACTATTACAAAAAGGTCTTATTAAAAACTATTAATGATAACTATGATAACATGAGGACGTGAACACCACTGGCCATCAACTTCCTTGATTACCATCATCAGCGCCAGGACACATCATTATTCGCCACAGATAAGTAATAATCAGGACCTGTTTCATAAACATAACAAGTATCAAATACTTTATCACATATCAAGAGGCGAATACACTCAAAATTATGTATATCAAATATATACCTGTAGCATCAAAGATTTCTCCTTCGATGGATTCAACTTCCAATGATTTGAACTCGGACACGAACTTGTAGAACTTCATATTGTCTGCCTTCAAAACATATTCGCGTGCATGCTTCTTGAAGGAGATATGCCCTAGAGGCAATTAATAAAGTGTATTTCTTTATCATATCTCGTTTGTTCATAATATGTTTTTGTGTCATGCTATAACCGTATTAAGCAGAAACATTAATACGGGTGTGATGCGTAAACAACCAGGTCCCTAGTAGACTCTACTAAGACTAGTTTTGTTGCGCGATCGATGATCGAGGTTTCCCGATCATAGGGCATGGCGCCGGTCGGCAATGAAAGTCATATCGTTGGTCGAACGATGTGATGGACATACCCATATTTGTAGGACGTGGTCATTACGCCTTTGACCGTGAGATCATCTCTTATTTTTATTCCTAGAAGATACTTTGATCGCACCAAACGTCGTATCTTATATAGTATGATAATAACGGTGATACTTTTGGGTATCGGAAGGGAGTAGTTGAGACGAGGGGTCAAGAGCGGGATTTTCCAATCCGCATAGCAGGATAGATACTCTAGGGCCCACTCGGTGAGATTATGTCTAATGAGCTTGCAAGCATGTGACTAGGTCACGGAGACATGAAATCATAGACGAGTAGAAGATAGCGTTATCGATAACGAGGTCAGCTAGATATGGAGATATCTATGAACGACACTCGAACACGCTAAGTATCACCAAGGTAAAAGGTTTAAGACTTTACGTTCAGATTTGATAGATGAAAGTCATTCGTTATATCACAGGGATTAATTCATGGGGTCCAGGCCTACGAGTTAGTCGTTGATCAGAGAGGAGTCTCGATCATACCTGTAATTATATCGAACCGCTAGGGTAACACACTTAAGGGGTTTTGACAAGATAACCGGAAAGAAACGAAATCACCGGGAACGTCCCGGGAGAGGTCCGATGGAGATCGGGCAGTGACGAAATAGTTTTCGGAGCTAGAATAAATTATATATAATATGTTTCATATTAATTAGTGTAATTAATGTCTAAATATGATTTTCTATATTTATTTTTGAATTTATTTAGGCTGATTTTCCTAAATGGGCCTTCTGGTCGAAAGAAGGCCCAAGAGGGGAAAAGTTCCCTAGGGGAATTCAGTGGGAGCAAGGTGCCCGGCCGAGGTGGGCCAAAAGGGGCCCACCATGTGGCCGGCGCACCATGTGCAGCCGCACCAGGCATGTGGGGATAGTCCCACATTGCCTGGTGAGCAGGTTGGCTCCCTCCTGGGAGCCTATATAAGAAGGGGCACCCCTGGCCTTTTAATTCACCAATTAATTCCCCAGTTCTCTCTCGATATCGTGATTCCCTTTGTCGGAGTTGCGCCGAGTTGAGAGGGGGATCTCTCCACCATAAGCCCGCTGTCGCGCTGCTGGTGTTCCAGTCCAAGTCTTCCGCTACTCGTCCTGGACTGGAGCTTCGGAGGCCGTTGTCTCCATCGTACGTGTGTAACGCCCCGCGAGGTGCTGCGCTAGCGGTGCTGGGAGGTCTGCTTCCTCTACACGACCTTGAGGTTGGCTTCGTCGGTCTTCATCGTCAACATTCGTGCGGGAACGTAATCCCCGCTTTCGGTCTACAAGGATATGTATTCTGATCTACGTACTTACTACTATATCTGCATAGACTAGATCTTGGCATGTTTTAAGGATATCGTTGCTAGGATTTTTTTGTTTTCTGCACATGATCCCCTTCACTTCTCATATCTTGGAGGCAGAGATATCAGCACAGTCTGAATGGCACATGAATCCGCCATCCAGTAATCGAAGACATTTGTCACCTTGAAGTAGATGTCATACAACCTCTTCATATGAGTCTTCAGACAGGTATGCTCCTCCATATGAATGGTCTGGAACTTTCTAAGTTGTCTGAATTGCTCACGCGTCAATTCATCTTTGAAGAGCATTTTGATCGCATCAATCATTACATATGGCTCCTTGTGTCGAAACAACTCTTTCAACTCAGGTGCTAGGCATATGGTCATGGTGATCTCCACTTCTATGAATATGTCTCGACGCCTACAGAATTCATATTCCTCCTCCTCGCTAGCTGAATCATATGGTCTTTCTCCTAATGCTTCTTCGAGGACATATAGGATGTTATTCTGTTGGAGAATGTTTCTAAAACCAATGTACCATTTGACGAAGTTGGACCCGTCAGCTTCTAAGGTAGAATTCGGGCTCTTAAGGAAGTAACCGAAGTATAGTTCCGTCTACAGATATGATCACAAAAGAGGTAAGGTAAAGTTTATAACATATGCGAGTTTTTAGTTATAATCATATTATCAAACATACTACACTAAAATTATTATCCCTAAAATAATAATAGCGATTGCACGACCCCCATCCACCCTACCACCCCTGATCGTCACGGATGGCGGCACAACTTCAAAGGTGGACATAAAATGTCGATCACAACACTTCTGTGACTCATGTTTGATCTTTCGATCTTCCCGTGCTCTGAGGCCATATCTGCATATGCTATGCTCGCCAATCAAACCTTGAAGACCCCGCGCGTGCAACATGGTTTACACCCACTGTATGCGAACGACGATATGTCTGACACCCGATCGTCATAGTCTGCCTCATAACGTAGAACTTTCTTGGTGCTGCGCAATGAGGGAGAACACAATTTTGGTATTTGTTAGGGATAATCCTATTTATGATGCTACCGTTGTATATCTAACATATAAGCAATCAATAGGATGCACACACAACAAGACAATATCAACATAAAGTAATGAAGTGCAATGTGACATGGTCGTTGCGCCTGGACCTCCATGGCGCCATGTGCCTGGCCCCGGGCGCCCTGGCATGGCTCCGAGTCTACGGTGCACTCCATTGCCTCCGACCGTACGAGTAATATAAAACTTAGCGTAACCATGTCACATAAAATAACGCCTCTACAAAACAAAGTTAGATGCCTCTACCTTTATTTAGTTTTGCAAGTTTTACGTGGCATATAGGCTTATTCGTAAGAGAACCATTTCCCTACCTACGAACTTTGTACCACAACGTCGATCGTATAATTGCATGTTTAAGCATCCCTTTCGGGCCCTCCATTGAAAATGCTTTGCCGACTAAAGAGAGAGAAACAGACACCCGCCAGCCACAGATACTGTGCAAGCAGTATGTTAGTAGTGGAACCAGCTGTCTCGCGTAAGCGTACGCGTAAAGTCGGTCTGGGCCGCTTCATCAACTCAATACCGAAGGCATCGCAAGTGCACGCTAGAGGGTAGCAAATATAAGAAAGACGTCCTCATTCAACATGAGTTCTAACCGTACCAGCAGTACTACACATAGATTGGCTTTGATACCACTGAAGGGGTTCCGGTGCAGAAAAGAATAATTTTTCTAGCGTAAGAACGCCCTAACTAGCCAGGATCTACCTATCTAGTACATGCGATAATGGTGGTGGAACGGGTCACATACCTCCATGTAGACCGATAGCAGGGATTACGCTCCCGCACTAGCGTTGACGATGAAGTCGTACGTAGCCGACCTCGAGGTCGCGGAGAACTTGCCGCGATGATTTAGACGATGACGCCAGGATGTCGATGATGACCTGCGTCGATAGGCGTCAGGCGGACGGTGGCGTGGCGCCGGCGGCAGGGCTGCTGGGTGGGCGAGATGACGTCGCCCAGGCTCCTCAAATGTGGCGCCTCCGAGCACTCGCAAGTATACGGAGCTTTACAACAACCCCCGATCACTCAGATCCAGCTGAGATCGCAGGGGTAGAACTTTTCTGGAATCCCGCAGGGCAACGGTGCCCGACGGTATAGCTTTGGTGGAGAGAGGAGGCAAAACGGGCGGAGAAGCAGCTCGACCAGCTTGCTACAATATTAATTGTATTTTTGATGATTTTCTCCAATTAATATGCCTTGCTATATAAAGGGGGGAGGGGGTGTGCAAACACCTAGCTTTGGTGGAGAGAGGAGGCAAAACGGGCGGAGAAGCAACTCGACCAGCTTGCTACAATATTAATTGTATTTTGATGATTTTCTCCAATTAATATGCCTTGCTATATAAAGGGGGGAGGGGGTGTGCAAACACTTTGCCTCCCCCATGCGGGGCTGAAGGAAAAGGAGGGGTATGGGATTCGGCCGAACCCCATAGTCCGAATTGGATTAGGGGCCCAAGCCCCCTTCCTTCCTTGGTTGGTGTGGCTCCCTCTTGTGCCCTCCCAGGGCCCATTTAGGTGAGATGCCCCTTTTTCCTTTATTTAATTAATAATTAAATTAATACAAAATATAATTAATTCATAATTAATATATTTAAATACTATTTAATCTCCCGTGACCCCGAAACATTTTCCGGACCACCCGAACATCTTTCGGACATTCCCGGAACCATTCCAGAACTTCCCGGAACTCCTTTCGGACCACCGGAACTCTTTCCGGATCATTTCTCTCTCTCCAATAAAATCCTATAATATTCCAGAACCTTCTCCAGGTGTCGTTAAGACCTTGAGCTTGTTACGCTACGGTTCGAGAACACTCCAGACATGGTCGAGACCCTTCGCTTGCCAATGACCGAGGGATACCTGGATGCATATAACAGTCCCTATGCATTCTACGAATATCGTCGTTGAACCATAAACATGATATTCATTCCCTTTGTTTCTACGATACTACCTTGTCCGAGATATGATCAAATACATCCGATGTCATGTTGTATCTCGTTACTGACAAAGGTTATTAACTCGTCTGTGATATTACATCTCCATGACCTAGTCATAAGCTGCGCAACTATATAGATGCAATCTCACCGAGTGGGTCCAGAGTATGTTTCCATTACAAGAATGAATAAATCCCGCTCTTGATCCTTATGTCTCAACATACTCTTTCGGGATACCCAAGATGGAAACCGTTATTGTCATGCTATATAAGACACAACGTTTGATGCTCTCAAAGTACCCCTATGAAGTAGCAATAAGTACGGTCTCACGGTTAAAGGAATAAGCTATCACATTACTTAACTATTGCAAATGACAAACATCGTAATACGATCTTATTGCAATTGAGGGAGAGCTTTTCACTAAGAAAGTTAATGGAGAGCTTTTCATTTGTCAATTATATGTGGATGACATTATATTTGGATCGACTAACAAAGCATTTAACGAAGAATTCTCTAAGCTTATGACTGACAGGTTTGAGATGTCTATGATGGGTGAGATGAAGTTCTTCCTCGGATTTGAGATCAAACAATTGAGGGAAGGACCGTTCATCAACCAAGCAAAGTACATTCAAGACATGCTCAAGAAGTACGAGTTGCTTGAGCCCAAGGGTGCCTCTACCCCAATGCAAACCAAATGCCACCTTGAGCTCAACCCTAAGGGTAAGGATGTGGATCAAAAGGTATACCGCTCCATGATTGGATATCTCCTCTACCTTTGTGCATCTAGACCGGATATAGTGCTAGCCGTAGGAGTGTGTGCAAGATATCAGGCGGCTCCTAAAGAAAGCCATGATATGGCGGTCAAGAGGATCTTTAGATATTTGGCTTATACCCCAACCTTTGGATTGTGGTACCCCAAGGATGCAAATTTCTCATTATGTGGGTACACGGATTCCGATTGGGCGGGAGATCATGATGATAGGAAGTCAACCTCCGGCGCTTGTCAATTTATTGGGAGGTCCTTGGTAAGTTGGTCTTCTAAGAAGCAAAATTGTATATCTCTCTCCACCGCCGAAGCCGAGTATGTTTCCGCCGCAAGTTGTTGCACTCAGTTGCTATGGATGAGGCAAACTTTAAAGGAGTACGGAGTCGATTGCGACAAAGTGCCTCTTCTATGTGACAACGAAAGTGCCATCAAGATTGCTTACAACCCGGTGCAACATTCAAGAACCAAGCATATTGAGATCCACCATCATTTCATAAGAGATCATGTGGCCCGAGGAGACATTGACTTATCATATGTGGGCACAAGGGATCAATTGGCGGATATCTTCACGAAGCACCTTGAGGAAGGAAGGTTTTGCTTTTTGAGGAATGAGTTAAATATCATTGATTCGAGGTCCTTAGCTTGATCGCTTGCACACTCACCTAGGGCGTAATTGCATCTTATCTTGTTTAGATGTAGGCATGGAAATAGGGGGAGTGCGGTCCTAATACATTGGACCATCCCTCCCCCCATTATGCCGATAGCAAGTGTTCTTTTATCTCTATATTCATTCTTATGACTAATGAGCTAAAACGACGAGTATTGGTTATGTACCCAAGATACATCTTCGCGGTGACATGCCTTACACTCCTACATGGTGGCCTCGGCCACCGACCTCTTCTCTTTGAAGAGTTGGTTTTATTTGGAGCTTATTGTTGCTATTTGCCCTCCTTTTCATGCATGTGGGAAACCTACTCAACTTGGCGCTTTATGTTTCGATTTGGTAGTTGTGAGTTGAGTATGGTGTACCAATGACAGTTTGGAAATCTATCCCAAGCCTACTTCCCCCTAAAAACATTTCTCTCTATTGCACACAAGTCATCCATTTGAAAACTGGGATTTTAGTTCAGCAGGTCGGAATATCCGGTTCATTTATGAACCGGAATATCCGGTGACTCGGAATTTCCGGTGTAAGTTACACTCGGAATATCCGGTCGGGCGGTTTGTCCAAAAATATAAGGGCAGGCTCGGGGTGAAGGGCTCATTCGTGCCCTTCTTCCACCCCCGACCTCCCTCTCCTCCAGCCGCCGCCCCTGCTGCTCCAAGATCCCTCCGGAGCACTCCGACGGCCGGGGAACCTCTTTCTCGGCCGGATCTGCTCCTCCTCCGCCCCGGGAACTCACTCCTCCAAGCAATGGCCTCAATGGATGAGGGTAACTTCACTTTTCTTCTTCCTTATGTGCTTGCACTTGGATCTTGATGTGGAGTTATTTGTTTCAATATTGCTTGGTAGAGATTGTTCCTAGCACTATTCCCTGCCATTTACATACATTAGTTTTGCATTGTGTTGGATCGATCTAGTTTTAGACCGAGTCAATCTCAGATCTGCACTGTTTCTGTCTGACTCGGAATTTCCGGTCCCCCGGAATTTCCGGTTATGTCTGAACCAGAATTTCCGAGTCAAACACTGCAGTTTTAAGATTAACTCATGTTTAACTACATATGATTCATAAAATGCCTACCTAATGTGTGTATAATCTCCTGACTTGTGTGCACTTACCTTATGCTACCCACTATGCTCAAATTCACAGGTTCTAGTGGGAGTCCGTCCGCTGGGGCATCAAGGAACACAGCAAGAGCACCTGTCCACAAGAACCCTGTCAACAAGGGAAAGAGTCCTGCCTCCTCCAGCAATCCTCATATTCAAAGGCAGAAGAAAGCTGTTGCTAGCAAGCCACCATCCAAGAAAAGGAAAAATGTCCCTATTCCTCAATGACAGAACTACTCAAAGATGAACTCTGTGGAATATTCTCAGCTCAGACAAGGGGATTGGTACCTTAGGCCAAGGGACAACTCTCTGGATGATCGCAGCTATTGGTGCCAAGAGCAGGAGCACATACTCGTGGATCTCTACCTCTCTCTGTCGAAGCCCTTTCGACCTATGCATCCGTTTGATCTTGCAACTCTGAAGAAGAAAGCCTCCTTTGTTGAGGCTATTCATATTGTCAAGACTATGGGCTTGGAGAGGCTGGTGCTCACTCGTTGTCCTTACAACTCCCAGCTTGTGATGCAGTTCTTTGCCACCCTAGTGATCAAGGGTGACTCGAAGAAGACTATGAAGTGGATGACTGGGGAATCTTTCTGTGAGTCCAACTTTGAGGAGTTTGCCAAGGTTTTGGGCTATAGGTTTGATGGTGACAATCCTCAAGGCCATCGCATGCACCACCCTTACAAGCTCAACAAGAAGCAAACAGTGCACTTATATGGTGAGGGAGCCACCCCTGGCAATTCTCGTGACTTGCTTCCACTTTATGATGTTCTTGTGCGCATCCTGCGTGAGAACATTGCACCAAGTGGTGGCAACAACGACAATGTGGTGACCCCTCTATGCAACTTGCTCCTTCTTGCCAACCACATTGTGGAGGACACTGGTTCTGATGCTGACTGGAGTGTGGATGTTATGGATTACATCTACAATGAGATGTATGAAGCCATGACCACCAGGGTCACTATTCCCTATGCTCCTTACATAATGAAGCTCATCAAGTTCAAGTTACCTGACTATAACTTCAGCAATGATGAGATGGAACCGCATGACTTCAAGAAGCTTTATGAGAAGAAGAAAGTGGTCAAGCCCCCTCCTAGGCCTTCTACTAGCTCAGCTCAGGGTGGATCTTTCATGGGTGATGCTAGGAGGGCTGCTGCTCCCACTTATGTCCCAGCCACACATGCGAAGGTAAAGAAGCTGAATTGGTTCCAACGCAATGTCCTATGCATGAATGTGGACATCCGCAAGGAGCAATACACTGCCTACAAGGATCGCTGTCAGCTGGCCTACAAGCAAGACTTGATCCTTCATCATGCGTCTGGCTCTCCTGCTCCTGCTGAACTCTCTGATCCCCTGACTTTTTCTGAACTCTCCGAAGGGATTTGCATTTCCTCCCCATTCACTTGGGGATTTCGTGGCTAGGATTTCCGGTGGGAAAACCTAGTTCACCATTGTTGTAATCTTGGTGTTGCCTTGACCTTTTGTGGTCCTTGACCTTTTGTGGTCATCTTGAGAGCCCCCAATTAAGTTGTGGGTGCGTGCCTCAAGCGTTTGTAAGGGATTCGATCTCCGCCCTAAAAGGGGATCAATAGTGGAAGGTGGACTCGCAACCTTTGTGGTTGAGTTCATCAGAGAAGAAGGTGAGCCTTTGTGGCGTTGCGGCTAACCTGTTGTGGTAGTGCACACCTCTCCAAACGAGACGTACACCCTTGGGTGGAACTCGGGATTACATCTTCGTCTCCGCGTGCTTCGCTCGGTTCCCCTTATCTTTGCTACCTTACTTGCTTGTCTTGTTATCTTGTTTATCTTATTGTTGCTTAGCTTGTCATTTAGGTAAATTCACCGTAGTTGCATATCTAGAGAATTTACCTTTGTGTTGAGCCTAAATTTGAAAAGACCTAAAATTTGTAATAGCACCTATTCACCCCCCCCCCCCTCTAGGTGCCGGATTCCCGTTCAACCTCCCAGCACCCTAGCGCGGCACCTCGCGGGATGTCACACACGTACGGTGGAGACGACGGCCTCCGAAGCTCCAGTCCAGGACGAGCAGCGGAAGACTTGGACCGGAACACCAGCAGCGCGGCAGCGGGCTATGATAGAGAGATCCCCCTCTCAACTCGGCGCAACTCCGACAAAGGGAATCACAAAATCGAGAGAGAATTAGGAATTAATTGGTGAATTAAAAGGCCAGGAGTGCACCTCTATATAAAGTCTCCCGGGAGGAGCCAACCTTGCCTGCCAGGCAATGTGGGACTATCCCCCATTGCCTGGTGCGGCTCCCTTGGTGCGCCGGCCCCATGGTGGCCCCTTTTGGCCCACCTAGACTGGCCACCTTGCTCCCACCGAATTCCTTTGAGGAATTTTCCCCTCTTGGGCTTCTTTTGACCAGAAGGCCCATTTAGGGAAATCAGCCTAAATAAATTTAAAAATAAATATATAAAATCATATTTAAACATTAATTACACTAATTAATATCAAACATAATATATATAATTTATTCTAGCTCCAAAAACTATTTCGTCGCTGCCCGATCTCCATCGGACCCTTCCCGGGACGTTCCCGGTGATCTCTTTCCTTTCCGGTTGTCTTGTCGAAACCCCTATAGAGTGTTACCCTAGCGGTTCGTTATAATAACTGGTATGATCGAGACTCCTCTCTGATCAATGACTAACTCGTAGGTCTGAACCCCATGAATTAATCCCTGTGATATAACGAATGACTCTCATCTATCAAACCTGAACGCTAAGTCTTAAAACCTTTGTCATGGCGATACCTAGCGTGTCCGAGCGTCGTTCTTAGATATCTCCATATCTAGCTGACCTCGTTACCGACATCGTAATCTTCTACTCGTCTATGATTTCATGTCTCCGTGACCTAGTCACATGCTTGCAAGCTCATTAGACATAATCTCACCGAGTGGGCCCTAGAATATCTATCCGGCTATATGGACTGACAAATACCGTTGTAGACCCCTCGTCTCAACTACCCCCTTCTGATACCTAAAAGTATCACCTATAATTGTCACACTATATAAGATATGACGTTTGGTGCGATCAAAGTATCTTACAGGGATAACAATAAGAGTTGATCTCACGGTCTTAAGGCGTAATGAGTACGTCCTATAAATATGGGCATGTCCATCACATCGTTCAACCAATGACATGACTTCCATTGCCGACCGGCGCCATGCCCTATGATCGGAAAACCTCGATCATCAATCGCGCAACGAAACTAGTCTTAGTAGAGGCTACTAGGGACCTGGTTGTTTACGTATCACACGTGTATTAATGTTTTCGCTTAATACAGTTATAGCATGACACAAAATTTATTATGAACAATCGAGATATGATAAAGAAATACACTCTATTAATTGCCTCTAGGGCATATCTCCTTCAATGTTCTTCCCATTACCGGTCTCGGTTATGTTTCTCTCCCCTTCCCATCGCGTAATTTCTACCTCCACAAAACCCTCATCTCACCTTCTCTTATAAAGTGTCTAGTCTAAGTCGTTCATTTACTCGTGAAAATTATGTTTCTGTTGAGTTTGATCCGTTTGTTCTTTTCTATCAAGGACCTAGCGACCGGAAAGGTGCTTCACTGGTGTAACTCGTCGGGTGATCTCTATTCGTTTGTGCCATCTCGCCATTGCCTCACCGCCAACGAACTCCACCACGTGGCATCAATACCTCGGTCATCCCGGCGATTCAGTCCTCCAAAAGGCTGCTCAATATCTTCAATTCATGTGTAATAGAAGTTCGGGAACTCATTGTGAGGCTTGTAGACTAGGCAAACACACTAGGCTTTCTTTTAGTTCATCTTCTACTTCCACCTCTGTCCCTTTTGAGTTTTGTCATTGTGATCTTTGGACAAGTCATGTACTTAGCATTTCCTGTTATGAATATTACTTGGTGATTCTTGATGATTTCACCCACTTTGTTTGGACATTTCCTATTCGTCCCAAATTGGAAGTTCACAACCTTCTCAAGCACTTTTATTCCTACATTTGTACACAATTCTCTTGTCCCATCAAAGCTTTTCAAACCGACAATGGGCGCGAATTCGACAATCTATCCAATTGTGCTCTCTTCACCTCCCACAATACTCTTTTTTGCCTCTCTTGTCCATATACATCTCAAGAAAATGGAAATGCTGAGCGGATTCTTCACACACTAAACGATTGCACACACACAATTCTCCTTCATGCGTCCATGACGCCCCCATGGTGGGCAGAAGCCTTAGCTACCTCCACCTTTCTCCTAAATAGACGCCCGAGTAAAGCCAATCTTCTCACCACATCTCACGAGGCTCTCCACGACACCATTCCGGATTATCGTATCCTACACGTTTTTGGGTGTTCCTCTTACCCCAATCTCCTTGCCACAACTCCTCACAAACTAGCTCTTCGATCAGTTGCTTGCATATTTTCTTGGCTATCCCGATGTTTGCAAAGGATACCGATGTTACGATCCCATCCAACAAAAATAATATTCTCTCGTCACATTACGTTCGTAGAAACCATTTTTTCGTTCATTTGGGTGCATTTGTAGTTGATTTTTTTTATTTGATGGGATTTGTAGTTGATATTCAGTACAGTAGGGACTTCAGTCTTCTGTTTTGATGGCATTTTAGTGTGTAGAAATTATTAATCGGTGATTTTGCTAAATGATAACATTGTCATGTTCAGGTTATTATCATCTACTCATACCACTTTTTTCTTATCAAGGGACAGTTCAGTATTTTCAGGTTATTTGGCCTGAAGCACGTGTTGATGATAGTATGTTTAGGTTTGATTTCCTTCTGTAAGAGCTAATCACCAACATTCAAAAAAAAATGCATTGATTATTGAATGTTTTCCTTTGTGTGTTGCAGAATCAACTATAAGGTACCGGTAGAATTTTCACCCAAAAAACCATTAGTTCTTACATGCAAAGCTGGCAGTTTGCATGTTATGTTGTCATCACTTCGGTGTCCATACATATTTTACCATTTGACTAAGGAACTGAAAAATTCTTAACCAATACAGGACTTGGTATTTCTTTCGTTTCGCCTTGCAAATATATGCTCCCCCGCCCCCATAGACTTACAATTAGCCGACACTTACTAATACTGTTTTTATGTATCCACTATCAGTGTAGCACACAATTGTTTTTGGCCATGACACAACTTTAGATAGTTAGATTGCATAATCTGTTGTGCACCTGTTAGAAAATTTCCTAATTGTACTGATTGCAGGGAAGCATCTTGATACTCTAACTAGAAGTTAAATTAATTGTTGCTGCAAACATCTTAACACAATTAGAAATTGGCTAAGAAATGCAAGAAAAATATAGCCAAACCTGTGGAGCTAACTCAAGGACTACATCCCTGTACGCGAGAGATGAGGGAAGGATATAGAAACTGAGAGCGACTGCCTTCGAAGGAGGGTTCATGGATGCTTCCAGTGGCGGAGGACGAAAAAAAATGAGGTCGGACGAACTTTGAAGCGGGGAAAAAACGAGGCTGCCGGGGTGCCGCCTAGTCACCCGCCGGGAAATTGAAACACTAGGTGCCCGTCGGCCAGGAAAGGGGAAAGGGAAAAGCTTGCCAGGTGGGATACGGCGGCCGGGGCATAGAGGAGGGGAGCAGAGGAGGGACGAGGCGGGCGACGACGGCCATAGCGCGGAGACTGGCGAGCAACGGGAGGCGGGAGCGGCGTCTGACCGGAGGGAGCGGACGCGAGCGAAGCGTTCCCTTCTCGCTGGAACGGTGGAACCTGAAACGAGTTAGACGGGCCAAAGTGATACGCACGACCCAGAAGAAAAGCCCAGTTTGCGGCCAGGTAGCCACGGCTGGCCGTTTTGCTTTTATTTTTGTCCAAAACTTCAGAAACTGCTTAAAATATTATACATATCAGAGAAATGACTATATATACACAATTTGTTTTTCAAAAAACAAGGTAGGGCGACTGACCTACCTTGCCCTAAGGGGTCCTCCACCACTGGATGCTTCTATGATTTATTCTCAGTTCATCAAATTTGTTTGTAGTCTATATTTAATTAAGCATAACAGAACTAGGAATATGTAAATATTCGACCACCTAACTTGAGCGAATCTTGAAGATCATTGATGGCGTGCGTTACTACACCCATACTAGCTCATGTGACGATGTGAAAAGAAATTTTGTTAACAAAAATATTCTTTCGTTCAATGATTCAGTGATCTAGCATGGGATTTTTGTTAATGATGCTGTGAAAGGAATTTTTAGTTAGTGAACAGTGTATATATTCTTTTCGTTCACTAACTAAAATTCTCATGCCCCAATAGATGGGCGCAGCAACGCGCACCATCAATGATCTAGTATGATATGGTGATCACTCGAGCTCGCCACGGAACCAACAAACCAAACCCTCGTTATGCCAATCTTGCAGACACATCTATTTCCCCAATCCCCAGCTCCGTTCGTGACGCTCTCCGGGATCCTTATTGGCGTGTGATGTCTACAGTGTTGGGCCTCTATGAGCAAAGCTTTGTAGGACAGCAACAAATTTCCCTTAAGTGAATCACACAAGGTATATCGAACTCAGTGAGGTAGAGGTCAAAGATATTCCTCTCAAGCAACCCTGCAATTAAGATACGAGAAGTCTCGTGTGTTCCCAACACACCCAATATACTTGTCAAATGTACAGGTGAACTAGTTATGCGAAGAGATAGTGAAATACAAATAATATGGATGATTATAAGTAGTAATTGCAATCTGTAATAAAAATGGCAGCAAGCAAACATGTAGCAGAACTTGTTGGAAATGGTGTTTCAATGCTTAGAAACAAGGCCTAGGGATCCTACTTTCACCAGTGGACATTCTCAACAATGACATCAAAGTTAAATAAATAAACACTACTCTCAAACACTCTCATGTTAGATAACAAACACCACTCATTGTGTAGGGCTACAAGAGCACCCTCAAAGTCAGAGTAAACTAACACAAACAACGTCATACAGGAATCACACACGGTGCACACACTGTCACCTTTACAATCGTGAATAACTCCAGAGTTAATATTAAAGTAATCTCTAGAGTGCATAATAGATAAATAGTAGCATCACATATTCAAGTAGATTACAAAGCTCATGATCACATAAAGATCACATGGGAGAGAGAGATAAACCACATAGCAACCGTATGAAGGGGTTACGGTGCAGAAAACAATAATTTTCTAGCGAGCGAAACCCTAACTAGCCAGGATCTATCTATCTAGTACATGCGATAACGGTGGCGGAACGGGTTATATTACCTCCATGTAGACCGATAGCGGGGATTACGCTCCCGCACAAGCGTTGACGATGAAGTCGTACGTAGCCGACCTCGAGGTCGCGGAGAATTTGCCGTGATGTCGGAGTCGATGACGCCGGGGTGTCGACGATGATCTGCGTCGACCGGCGTCGGGCGGAAGAAGGCAGAGCGCCAGCACCGGGGCTGGCGCGCCGGCAGCAGAGGGGGGAGGCGCGGCGGCTGCAGGGGGCGAGACGACGTCGCCCAAGCTCCTCAATAGAGTAGCCTCCGAGCACTCGCAAACATACGGAGCCTAGCGACAACTCCCGGTCATTCAGATCCAGCTGAAATCGCAGGAGTAGATCTTATCTGGAATCCCGCAGAGCAACGGCGCTCTGCGGTATGGCTTAGGTGGAGAGAGACCCCCTTCCTCAGCTCGGCGCGGCTCCAACTTGGGAACCACGGGATCGAGAGAGAAATTGGGAATTAACTGAATTTCCTATGTATTAAATCAATTAATATGCCTTGCTATATAAAGGGGGAATGGGTGTGCCAACCCCCTTGGCTCCCCCATGTGGGACTAAAGGAAGAGAGGGGAGGGGGGTTCGGCCGAACCCCCTTGGGCCTCTCCCTCTTCTAGTCCAATTCGGACTAGAGGGGGGAAGGCCCCCTTGCTTGGTGCGCCACCCCCTCATGGGCCCTCTTTGGGCCCATTTAGGTGGGAGCCCCTTTTTTCCTTTATTTAATTAATATTAAATTAATATAAAAATCCCATTAATTCATAATTAATATATTTATATATAATTCAATATCCCATGACTCCGAAACTATTTCGGAACCACCCGAACAACTTTCGGACATTCTCGGAACCCTTCCATAGCTCCCCGGAACTCCTTCCGGACCACCGGAACTCTTTCCGGATCATTTCTTTCTCTCCAATAAAAACCTATAAAATTCCAGAACCTATCTCCTAGCGTCGCTAAGACCTTAAGTTTGTTACGCTACGGTTCGGGAACACTCCAGACATGGTCGAGACACTCCGCTCACCAATGATCGTCAGGGATACCTGGAAATATATGACGACCCCTGTGCATTCCACGAATATCGTCGTTGAACCATAAGTATGATATTCATTCCCTTTGTCTCTGCGATACTACCTTGTCCGAGATATGATCGTAGACACACCGATGCCTTTGCTGTATCTCGTTACCGACGAAGGTTATTAACTCGTCTGCGATATTACATCTCCATGACCTAGTCATAAGCTGCGCAGCTATATAGATGCAATATCACCGAGTGGGCCCAGAGTATCTTTCCATTACAAGAATGAACAAATCCCGCTCTTGATCCTTACGTCTCGATGCTCTTTCGGAATACCCAAGATGGACACCGTTATTGTCATGCTATATAAGACACAACGTTTGATGCTCTCAAAGCACTCCTACGAAGCAACAATAAGTACGGTCTCACGGTCTAAGGAATAAGCTATCATACTCTTATCTATTGCAAATGACAAACATCGTAATACGATCTTATTGCAATACTTTGCGTATGTCCACCACCTTATTCTACTAACAAGATGACCCCATTGTCAACCGACGTCATTGTCCTTGATCGGGAATCTCGATCAACTGTTGCCCAATGGACTAGCTCATATAGAGGCTTGCTAGGGACCTGGTTGTCTATGTATCACACGTGT
The DNA here is from genome assembly GCA_026929855.1 of Poa annua. Lineage (NCBI taxonomy): Eukaryota > Viridiplantae > Streptophyta > Magnoliopsida > Poales > Poaceae > Poa > Poa annua. Next base: position 61,121,322 of record CM049432.1, read on the forward strand.
ATTAATAATTCCGATTAATACAGTTATAGCATAATACACAAACCTATTATAAACTTATGAGATAATGCAATAAATACTACTTATTTATTTGCCTCTAGGGCATATCTCCTTCAGTCTCCCACTTGCACTAGAGTACAAATAAACTAGCTGCATTTTACTTTATCAGAATCCCTTATCAAATAAGAATCATTTGATAATGCTTGCTCGTGGAAAAGTGTTACTGCACAATCCATGATTGTACATGCTTTTGCGATTCACTGGCATCAACTTGTTTGATATCACCATGTTGTCTAACAACATATATGCAAATACCGTAACTAAGTGAGACTTCTGCTTCCCAGCGCTTACTCTGATTATACTAACCAGATAACTGCCCTGAAAAACACACTCAGCCATGCAGAGCCCCTTGTAACAATTACAAACTCGCGATATCTACATACTTTCACACCAATGTAGAAAACTTGACATTCAAATGTAAATCCCTTAACTAACGCACTTCTACTTCCAGTAAATTCCAAATTTACTTTCATAACTGTTCTTTATTCCAAGAGCATCGGTTATATTTCATCGAGCAGATAATATGGTTTCTGTATGATGTCTAATATTACATAATAGACCCACATGTCATACAACCATTACTTTCATGCATCATTACTCTTAATGATCAATTGGATTTCATAGGACCATCCTATTGATTCTAATCTGACTCCTCAGATATAATCCAAAACAACTCGACTAACTATTTTAAAATTCCCGTTCTATTTCAAAATAGACACTGACTTTCAAATAGTTTCACAACTTCATCCTATTCTATTGGTACAGTTTCACAATGTGTTAACTACACAAGATGAATTTGACTCCCACTCAAATTATGTCTCCACATATTTGACAACACGAGCTCCCACTCAAAAACGTGTCATCCACATATTTGAGTTCCTGAGCTCCCACTCAAAAATATGTTCTTCACATATTTCACCTGAGTGAACCAACTATGACTCCCACTTAAATCGACATTTTGGTCAAACCAAAATCATTGATCCGCTATCAATTCGAATTCAATACAAACTACAGTATTACATTAATACAAATCCCTCAGACTTCAAGCATGTCTACATAAATGTAGTCAACAAATTTGATCTTGTCCAAGACACATTTCTTGACAAGACATGCTACCGCGTCTTTCTTATAGTCACATTTATCATATAACACCTTATATGACGATTAAACAATCTTATTCCTCTAATAAGAATTGTAGCAACAATTACTCTCTTAATCCTTTTAAACGTAACTTGGATTTCCAGGCTGAAGAGCCTTTGTTCGTATTCCGATATTTTCTCAACTTTGTTTGTATTCACAAAGTGCACCTTGATCTGTCAACAAGATCTGAAGTACTTAATACAGTGCTGTGACCCGACAGCAATATTAAATATAACAGCACTTTATTTAGAAGTTTCTTTCATGAAAATATTATGATCTTTATGAAGAGGATTGCAAGCAGAAAACAATTTTCTAGTCTCCCTCACTCTTAATCACCAAATTTTCATTAGCAGACATATACTCTTTGGAACATCTTCCAACATAAGTCTGACACTTTATTCCAAACTTCTAATTTCAATCCATAAACCATAATTCGAAAAGTCATCTTTTCTCGGAATTACATAGACAACAAACTGAACTTTGTTTCTAATTGATTATGGAATACACTCTCGTCCAATGCGAGCAATCTACAAAGAACTACTCATGTATATTCCGAATTATCGCATAATCATATACACGTCGACATTACTGTCGACCCTATGAATTCTTGTTGAGAAAAATATCTATTTTCTAAAGTGGACATCGACTATAATGTTTCGAACATATTAGGAGATTCTAAGACTGATTCTGACAGACCACACTTTATTTAAAATAAAGCATAATTATAATTCCCCACATATCACCATATATGACATTATAATATTGTGAAACGAATTTCCACAAGTCTTTTGTGTTGAAACCATAATTCAAAAATATTGTCCTTTTGATCGAATTTCGTGAATACAACATTCACTAATCTTTCTTCTGAAAAACCCCATTTGATCTATTATCAAATTAATTTCAGACTCCATAATTTATCGGGCAAATACTCCTATTTACCAAAATCATAGAAGAATTCGGATCAAGCAAAACACCATTGATTGATCATTAAAAATGACTCTCAATCAATTTCCTCTAGTATTGCAACTTCAATACTGCATTTCAAACTTAATCAATTTTGGCACTCGAAATACTTAAATGGACCAAAAATATCCATTACTTCTTTCATTGCCTTTATGACTAAATTTGATGGTGTTTGTTCTTTGGACACATAATTTTATCATTCCTGCTATTATAAATGTATATCATACGCATAATGCAATTGAGATGTGATGCAAATTACTCATAACATGAAACAACTGCTTTGTTCCATAACATAAAACAACTGATGTGTTCTATATGAATAATTATGTCTTGTAACATTCAAGACACCAAACTAGATCACATTCTCACTATTACAAAATGTCTTATCAAAAACTATTGATGATAACTAATATGATATCTCGAGGGCGTGAGCACTACTGGCCATGAACTTGCCATCACTCGTGCACTGTCACGTCACCCTTCGCCACATACTTGTGATAATCAGGGACTGTTTCACAAACAGAACAATTATCAAACACTTTTCATCAAGTATGAGAAGAATACATTTATATCTTTGTATATCAAATATACCCATAGCGTCGAAGAACTCTTCTTCGATGAATCAACTTTTAGAGATTTGAACTTGTTCACGAACGTGAAGAAGCTCACCGTGTCTCTATAGCATATTCACGCACATGCTATTCACAGCTAGGAGGTAAAGCGCAATCTCTATTGCACTGGAGTTCGCTATCTAGAAATCGTAGATATTCGTAAGCCTGAAGTAGATGTCACACAACTTCTTCAACTGAGTCTCCAGACAGGTATGCTCCCCATGTGAATGGTCCGGAACTTTCTAAGTTGTCTGAACTTCTCAAGACTCAATTCATCTTTGAAGTGACCTCTGATCGCATCAATCACGACATATGGCTCCATGTGTTGAAACAACTTTCAACTCAGGTGCTAGGCATACGCTCATGACGATCGTCACTTCCATGAACATGTCATGATGCTTACGGAACTCATCATCTTGCTCCTTGCTATCAGAATCATCTGGTCTAACTCCTAACCAATGTTCTACACATATAGGATGTTTGTTGTGTTTGGAGAATGTTTCTAAAACCAATGCACCAGCTGATGAAGTTGGACCCGTCGGCTTCCAAGGTAGAATCCGAGCTCTTGAAGAAGTAACCGAAGCGTAGTTCCGTAGTCTCCAGATGTGATCACAAAAGAGGTAAGATAAGTTTATAATATATAGGTGAGTTTTAGTTCTATAATCTCATTATCAAAAACACACCACACCAAGATTATTATCCCTAAAAATAATAATGGCGATTACACGACCCTCATCCACCATACTACCCCCGATCATCACGGCCGGCAGCACAGCTTCAAAGGTGGACATAACATGTCGATCACAACAACTCTGTGACTCGTGCTCGATCTTTCGATCTTCCCGTGTTCCGAGGCCATACCTCTGAGTATGCTAGGCTCGCCAATCAAACCTCGAAGACCTGCGCGTGCAACATGGCTTACACCCACTGTATGCGAACGACGAGATGTGTGACACCCGATCATCACGGCCTGCCTCATAACTTAGAACTTTCTTGGTGGTGCGCAACGAGGGAGAACACAATTTTGGTATTTGTTAGGGATCATCCTATTTATGATGCTACCGTTGTATATCTAGCATATAAGCAATCAATAGGATGCACACACAACAGCACACAATAATGATGCAATGAAGTGCGATGTGACATGGTCGATGCGCCTGGACCTTCATGGCGCCATGTGCCTGGCCCCCCGGCGCCCCGGCATGACTCCGAGTCTACAGAGCCCTCCATTGCCTCCGACAGTACGAGTAATATCAAAACTTACCGTAACCATGTCACATGAAATAACGCCTCTGCAAAACAAAGTTAGACGCCTCTAGCTTTATCTAGTTTTGCAAGTTTTACGTGGCAAATAGGCTTATTCGTAAGAGAATCGCTTCCCTACCTACGAACTTTGTACCACAACGTCGATCGTATAATTGCATGTTTAAGCATCCCTTTCGGGCCCTCCATTGAAAATGCTTTGCCGACTAGAGAGAGAGAAACAGACACCCGCCAGCCACAGATACGGTGCAAGCCGTATGACAGTAGTGGAACCAGTCTCGCGTAAGCGTACGCATAGATCGGCTCTGATACCACTGAAGGGGTTACGGTGCAGAAAACAATAATTTTCTAGCGAGCGAAACCCTAACTAGCCAGGATCTATCTATCTAGTACATGCGATAACGGTGGCGGAACGGGTTACATTACCTCCATGTAGACCGATAGCGGGGATTACGCTCCCACACAAGCGTTGACGATGAAGTCGTACGTAGCCGACCTCGAGGTCGCGGAGAACTTGCCGCGATGTCGGAGTCGATGACGCCGGGGTGTCGACGATGATCTGCGTCGACCGGCGTCGGGCGGAAGAAGGCAGAGCGCCAGCACCGGGGCTGGCGCGCCGGCAGCAGAGGGGGGAGGCGCGGCGGCTGCAGGGGGCGAGACGACGTCGCCCAAGCTCCTCAATAGAGTAGCCTCCGAGCACTCGCAAACATACGGAGCCTAGCGACAACTCCCGGTCATTCAGATCCAGCTGAAATCGCAGGAGTAGATCTTATCTGGAATCCCGCAGAGCAACGGCGCTCTGCGGTATGGCTTAGGTGGAGAGAGACCCCCTTCCTCAGCTCGGCGCGGCTCCAACTTGGGAACCACGGGATCGAGAGAGAAATTGGGAATTAACTGAATTTCCTATGTATTAAATCAATTAATATGCCTTGCTATATAAAGGGGGAAGGGGTGTGCCAACCCCCTTGGCTCCCCCATGTGGGACTAAAGGAAGAGAGGGGAGGGGGGTTCGGCCGAACCCCCTTGGGCCTCTCCCTCTTCTAGTCCAATTCGGACTAGAGGGGGGAAGGCCCCCTTGCTTGGTGCGCCACCCCCTCATGGGCCCTCTTTGGGCCCATTTAGGTGGGAGCCCCTTTTTTTCCTTTATTTAATTAATATTAAATTAATATAAAAATCCCATTAATTCATAATTAATATATTTATATATAATTCAATATCCCATGACTCCGAAACTATTTCGGAACCACCCGAACAACTTTCGGACATTCTCGGAACCCTTCCATAGCTCCCCGGAACTCCTTCCGGACCACCGGAACTCTTTCCGGATCATTTCTTTCTCTCCAATAAAAACCTATAAAATTCCAGAACCTATCTCCTAGCGTCGCTAAGACCTTAAGTTTGTTACGCTACGGTTCGGGAACACTCCAGACATGGTCGAGACACTCCGCTCACCAATGATCGTCAGGGATACCTGGAAATATATGACGACCCCTGTGCATTCCACGAATATCGTCGTTGAACCATAAGTATGATATTCATTCCCTTTGTCTCTGCGATACTACCTTGTCCGAGATATGATCGTAGACACACCGATGCCTTTGCTCTATCTCGTTACCGACGAAGGTTATTAACTCGTCTGCGATATTACATCTCCATGACCTAGTCATAAGCTGCGCAGCTATATAGATGCAATATCACCGAGTGGGCCCAGAGTATCTTTCCATTACAAGAATGAACAAATCCCGCTCTTGATCCTTACGTCTCGATGCTCTTTCGGAATACCCAAGATGGACACCGTTATTGTCATGCTATATAAGACACAATGTTTGATGCTCTCAAAGCACTCCTACGAAGCAACAATAAGTACGGTCTCACGGTGTAAGGAATAAGCTATCATACTCTTATCTATTGCAAATGACAAACATCGTAATACGATCTTATTGCAATACTTTGCGTATGTCCACCACCTTATTCTACTAACAAGATGACCCCATTGTCAACCGACGTCATTGTCCTTGATCGGGAATCTCGATCAACTGTTGCCCAACGGACTAGCTCATATAGAGGCTTGCTAGGGACCTGGTTGTCTATGTATCACACGTGTATTAATAATTCCGATTAATACAGTTATAGCATAATACACAAACCTATTATAAACTTATGAGATAATGCAATAAATACTACTTATTTATTTGCCTCTAGGGCATATCTCCTTCACCGTAGATCCCGCAGCCTGGGGGAGACTACTCACTCTTCATCATAGGAGTCAGCAACGACGATGGAGTCGATGGAGATGGCTCCGAGGGCAATTCCCCGTCCCGACAGGGTGCCGGAACAGAGACTTCTGTCCCCTGAATCTTGTCTTCGATGGCGGCGGCGCTCGGGACCCGTGGAGAAAATAATGAACACCCTCCTACGGTTTTTGGTTCGGGGGTATATGTAGGCGAAAGGGCGAGGTTGGTGGAGCCCCAAGGGGCCCACACCACGTGCTCGCGCTGCCCAGGCACCTGCCGCGCTAGGACCTGATGTGGCCGCCTCGGTCACCCACTTCGTCTCGGGTTCGGTCTTCTGGAACGTTCCCGATTAAAAACGAACTTCAGAAAAGAAAACGTCAAATCCTAGAATATTTCCTTAAATACTTTTCTGAAACCAAAAACAACAGAAAACAGGGAATTGTCACTGTGACATCTTGTTAATAGGTTAGTCCCAGAAAATGCATAACACTATATAAAATGCATATTAATCATGTAATAATTTGGTATAATATAGCATAAAACATAAGAAATTATAGACATTGGAGACGTATCAGTGTGCCGTCATGTAAGAGGAGTAGGACGCTCTAATGGCCAACTCCACTTAGACGCTCTAATGTTGTCACATGAAAGTGGGTTATCCGACACAAACACAAGGCGGATGGCTCCCTGGAAAGGTACAAGGCGCGGTGGGTCATGAGTGGCTTCACGCAAAGGCCCGACATCGATTTTGACAAAACATTATCGCCGGTTGTCAAGCCACGATCCGTGCGGTTCTCACTTTGGCATGCTCACGCGACTGGCCCGTACACCAGATAGGTAGACACAAGTTGTAACTCTACAAATAGGTATTGTGCCGTAATGCAATTTGGTCAGTACATGTTGCATAACCTATCTCTCTACTCTCGTTTGAGTTATGACAAAAGAGTACCATGCCTACTAAATGGAGCAGAGTAGGAAGGGCACCACGCTTGCGCGCCGACGAACCAAGTCACCCTCAGGGCGGCCCAAATCATCCTCGCCGCTAGGGCAGTCGAGGAAGCTAGTAGGGGTGGTGCACGTATTGAATTGCATGCACTAGCCAACTATTTCAAAAGTCCAAACTGATGGAAAGTGGTACACAATTTATTTCAACACTCACCCTACGTCTTTGCCCTTTGACCTATTGCGACACATGTTTTGGGGAGCCGCATAGTTTCTTTTTAATTTTGCGTTGGTCAGGATTTGATCCTAAGACCTCCTGCTCTGATACCATATTGAATTGCATGCACTAGCCAACTATTTTTTCAAAAATCGAAAGAGGTACACAATTCATTTCAACAGCACGGGGATGGTCGGAGCAGCGAGCAAGTGTGACGCACCGGCGGCAGAGCTAGACCGGACATGGGATTTGGGAAAAGGGAGGGAATTTGGTGAGAGAAAGAGGAAGAAGGAGAAGATGAGAATTTTTAGTGCTCGTATATTGCGTATTCTAGGTTGCCGAGTTTAATTATTCATTTTACCTCGCACTGGCAAAGCCCCGTCCCCTCGGGTCCACCGCTGACTCAAACACGGTTACCGTGCCTTTTACAACTCCGACTATATCCAGAATTCGTACACGTAGTCGACTCTGGTAGTAGCAGTCTCCAGCTCCTTTATCCCCCACACATCGACTCCACACGCAGACAGAGAGTATCGAATCGAATTCGATTGACTCACCGGCGCGGAGGATGGCGGAGGAGCACCAGCGCAAGCGCGTGTTCTTCGTGGTGGACTACGAGAAAGACGGCTACTTGGTGTTCAAGGTTAATCTCAAGGACATCTTTTCTGATGACCACACCCCGCCGGCGGCGATGGAGATGGAGATGCTCCCCCTCCCCGGTCCTCCCGTCGCCTTCTTCCAGGAGCCCGGGTTCTTCCGCGGTGATATTGCCTTTGCCGTCTCGGGCACCACCATAGTAGGCCTCGGCCTCAAGCGCACATTCACCTACGACATCAAAGCGCAAGCCGCCGGATCCGGCCCCGGCACGGCCGCCACCAAGTACGGGGCTTTCCTCCTCCCCGTCGGCGCCGTCGACGTCTACGCGCTCAGCATCTTCCCGCAGTGGGGGGGCCGGTGCGAACGGCCACATCTGGAGGCCATCTCTCCCGGAGAGGGCCCCACACCGGCCTGGCGCGCCCTCCCGGAGCCGCCGCCGGAGCTGCAGATCAGCAGCGACCCTGGCGACGGCCGGGTCTGTAGGGTCACGACCTGCTTCACCATGGGCGGCCGGCTGTGGCTGTCAGCGCAGGGGCAGGGCACCTACTCGCTGGAAACGGCCGGGCCCCGCCGCACGTGGCGGAAGGAGGGTTCCTGGGAGCTTCCGGTAGAAGGGCTTCCGGCGGTGTATGTGCCGGAGCTGGGACGGCTGTTTGGGTTCTGCCCCGAACACCGGTGCCTGTGCGCGTGCGACATGGATGCTCGCCCGCCCGTCGTGAGGGAGGTGTGGGAAGAGACTTGGCCAGGGGAGTGCATAAACATTGGCTACGGGATCAAACAGGACGGCGGCAGTTTGGTCTACCTCGGCGGTGGCCGGCTCTGCATCACCAGGCTCGTCAATGACAATGCCGCCTCCAGCGCGCTCTGCGTCCAGGCAGTACAGCTCCAGCTCCGGCAGCGGCACCAGGTCGAGATGGTCATGCGAAGGATTCGGTGCTACACCATGCCCAAGATTGCCAGAAGGGCCTATGCACTCCAGCCCAGCACATCTTAATTTCGGCCTTCCTGCACATCAACACACAAATACACAACACATATTATCAATTTTATTCAGAGACCTGTACCTATATTGATCCTGGGTGTCAAGAACTCCAAATCTTGTGTGATGATAAGGGTCTCTTAGACACAAGCATTTTGATGATGAACTCCAAATCTATTATAGGTAAGTTGCGGTGGCTTGATCCCTGTTTGCCAGCTCGAACGGTGGGGTTGGCTTTGGTCGAAGCCTCGAAGGATAAAGACACAACCATTTTGACTGGTGCAGACGTGCAGTGCATGGTAAATACTCCCTGCGTATTGAAAAATATAAGATGTTTTGGTAAAGATACATCCACATGCGTGAGGCACATGTAGACATATTTCATGTATTCAGCACTGCATGTATTGCATTAAGATATATCTATATGCATATGAATATATCTTTATGCTAAAATATCTTATATTTTGATACAGAGAAAGTAGCAGTATTTTTCGAACTATACATAACGGGACATTTAAACGGTTAGGTAAAACATTTTTAATAACTTTCAACTATCAAAGAATAGAAAAATGTCTTAGCACACAAGTTGACACGGAGGAAAAATACTTTTTCTGACCTGTGATTTATCTTTTTTGCACAGGTCATAAACAATGAGTTTTCTTCGCGATTTTAATATGCTAACATAAGATGTCTTGAATTAAAAAAACATAGGATGTCTTGAAATATATCCAATATTTTTATTTTTTTGACATTTTAAAAACGGAGCCGTGGGTGCATCTGAAATTCTGAACCCACGACCCGATATGGATTTCTAATATTTTACTCGCTACTGAAATTTGCATTGCTGACCAAATAGCTTTGCTATGAAGTTAAGATAGTTCCTCAAAGAAATTACTTGTGAATTACATTTTGGGACCATACACCGGCTCGGAAATACGTGCATCAATTTGAACTACATAAATCAGAAAAGCATCTTACGCCTCGTGTTGAGGTCTGGTTGATTAGAATTTATACATGGCGATTTGGCTCCTAAGCTCAAATGCACCTGAAATCTTTATTGTGGTATATAAAAACTATCACTATACAGTATATAGAGGTATTTCCTACCTCTCGTTGGTGGCGGCCGCTAATCTGTCCTACCTCTATGGCCTTTGCGTCATGGGGGCGTGATCTCGTCCTTCGTCGACGAGAGTACTCCTTTTTCGGGTGTTAGGATCAACATTTGTTGGGGGTGTCGCTTAGAAATTTGCGTTGCTGACTAAATAGCTTTGCTATGAAGTTAAGATAGTTCCTCAGAGAAATTACTTGTGAATTTAAATTTTGAGACCATACACCGGCTCGGACGCAGTCATTTTATACGTGCATCAATTTGAACTAAATAAATCACAAAACCATCTTGTGACTCATGTTGAGGTCCTCGTATTGAGGTCTGGTTGATTAGAGTTTATACAGGGCGATTTGGCTCCTAAGCTCAAATGCACCAGAAATCTTTACTGTGGTATATAGAAAACTATCAATATACAGTATATAGAGGTTTTCCCTACCTCTCGTTGGTGGCGGCCACTAATCTGTCCTACCTCTGTGGCCTTCGCACCATGGGGGCGGGGTAGATCTTGTCCTTCGTCGACAGGAGTACTCCTTTTTCGGGTGTTAGGATCAACATTTGTTGGGGGTGTCAATTAGATAGCCGGGGCCTCTTTTCAATAAGGTCTCCTCGGATTCAGTCCCATCTCGGTGGTGACTTGGAGAAGCATGTGGGAGTGGTGTGGTCTCAATGATTTCTTCTGGCGGTGGCGTTCTCCAGATTGTCAAGCAGCTTCATCGACGGTTCTTCCTTCTTCTTCGTCCTCAGGACGGATGTGATCTTCTAGACCCGTTCGGTGACCTCTCGTCCGCAACAAGCAACAGCATGCCGGCTCACAGAGGAGCGGCAGCGGTGGCGTGCCGTCGACACAGTCCGGAATTCGAAGACGAAGGGCATCTTAAAAACGTTGTAATTTTCGTATTTTTAATGTTCTGTGCTATTTGGTGTGTCTTTTAATGCTAGGGTCTTCTTCACAATTTGTTTTACATATTTATTTTCTGAGAATAGGAGGTTTATTTTTATTTTGGAGCAATATTCTCATAAAATGTAAATCCTTGTAGATGCTCAATAGGATTCTGTCTCTGGCTGCAGAAAAGAAAGACAAGCCAAAATTTTAAAAGCAATGTAATTTAACCTTGTTGTGCCCACCTTGCTTTGGCTTTAGTAGGATTTTGCTAAAAGCATTTTCATTAAGTGACACTTCTTTTGGGCTCCTGCTTATGCATAAGCCGCTTATAGGATTTCGGTGGGGAGAAACTGTTGTGGGGAGAAACTCTAAAAACTGTGTCGGAGACTTCTTTTGGGCTTCTATAAATTTGCCTTATATGTTAAATTGAGTTGTGAAAGGTCTATAACACCCTCACTTCTCACATCTAAGCTGAACAAGATTATCAGTGCAAAGCATCTGTAGCATCGGTACAAAGCATCTGTAATACTCACTGAAAATTTCAGAATATCAGTGCAAAGCATTTCGTTGGAGTTATCAAGAAATTCAGAATATCAGGTCGAGCACTGCGAGCTGGCGTAAAGGAGCAGGTCACCGAGCTGTTGCAAGGTGGTCGTCCACGAGCTCACAGCCGAGCACCGCGGCCGGTGTAAAGGAGCAGGTCGGGGCGGGCGGTCAGAAGGCGTAGACTAGTAGATCGGCGGCGACGGGGGCCGTGCGGTTGGAGAACACCTCGAAGCGACGGGATGTGAAGGGAGAGGTGGGTGTCGGTGGCGGGATGGAGTGTGATGAGCTCGAGGTCACCCGGAGGTGGAGCAGACGACGGGGCGGAGCTCGAGGTCACCCGGAGTTGGGGCAGACGACGGGGCAGAGCTCGAGGTCGCCCGGAGTTGGAACAGAGGCGAGACGGAGCGGCCGGGAAGCAGAGGCGGCGGGATCCGGCGGCGGGGAAGCAGGGGCGGTGGGATCCGGCGGAGGGGACACAGGGATCCGGCGCGCGGAAGGAGAGGTCGGGGAAGGGAACGAGTTCGCGGAAGGAGAGGTCATGGAAGAAAACGGTTCGCTGCCTTGCGGGGTGGCAATCCACCGTAATTTAGCTGAAAAACATGTCCATTTGCTGAAAACGGTTCGCTGGAGCGCTGAGAAGCTCGGGAAACTCTCCAGAATCAGCTCTCGATTCGCTTCTAAAAATACACAGGAGCTTGGCTTCTCGGTGGGAATAAGCAGAATGGAAACTGGAGACTTCATTTAAGCTTTTGCTTCCTGGGACCTAGAAGCAGTCCTAGAAGTCCAAAAGAAGTGTCCCTAAATGAGTATCCCTGCTTGTAATGTATAATTGAATAACTATACTATCTCCCGCAAAATTAGAAGAGGAAGTAAATTATACTATGGATTGTAATTTTTTCTCGAAATGAAAACTTTATTATAATTCAGTTCTGATTTATGGTACCTGTAGCAGATGTTTTAACTTTATTAGCACCACGATAGAAGCTGCTAAAGGATGCTCATACTCGTCTATTGCAGGAGGCGGAACTTAAAATTGCCAAGTGGGAGTACGTAGCATTATTGTGGTGTTGTTCTTTATACATACACACATACATTTCCGCGTGTAGGAGCCGGTTATGTGACATTATAACAAGTTCTTTGTATATGTCAGCTACTCTCCGCCACCAACAACAAGCCTGTCAAACATGTTTGGATCTTGGCTTGGGAGGATTGATAAGAAAACAAGGAATCCGTATACACACTTACGTACATGCTTTTATTTGAGCAATATGGAATTGTGGAAACGATGTTGTTTTTAACAAACTTGAAAATGCTCATTTTTTATAGGTTGTTCACCGGGCTACCTGCTGGATTACTATGTGGTCTTTCCTTCTACCGCACGACCAACGACCACTGTTGGAGGCTGGATGTACCCGTCTTATGGCGGTGGTGCAAGCAATCCTCAACCGAGATGGTGGCAACATGATAGACGAATATGTGCTTCCTAGTATTTACAAACGTTTATTTTGTTTGGTGGCTGGTTTGTAGTCACTTGGGATGTTTTATCCTTTTTACCTTTTTGTAATACTCTACACTGCAATTATTCTAAATAAATGGCTGTATGCATCATCACACGATGCAGAAGCCGGGTTTCCCTTAAAAAAACTAGATGATACCCCGCGTTGCTGCGACAAGATATGTAATCACTCGGTGAACCATAAATAAAAAAAGTATGAAAGTCCTATAGAACAACTTTGAATTAACAATATGAAAATATACCAACAGAAAAAAAAGGTGTAAGTAATTCATTTACGCACTCCACTCATTCCATCTCTGGTCATGAATTATTTTTTACATATAAGCACAACCTAATATCTGAGTGACATCTCCTGATAGCAACACTATACCATGGAGGACAACATTATTCCGGCATTCATATACAAAGATGTACATAAATAGATCATATAGGATTATTTACAGAGAGAGCGTGGTATATAAAAATCCGGCTGGTTGGTAGAAGAAATTAGGTGCAAATTCAGAAGGCCTTCAGTCAGCTGCACTGCATATGCAAAAGTGAAATCCGTGGTCATTCAGTTTTTTCCCTTCATAATTGTACAAAGAAAGCAAACATATTTGTAAGTGTACAAATGCCATGCGAAGAGCAAGTGAATAAAGCTTTCTTTAAAATGACATACTCAACACCTTCCACTCAACGGTAAGATTATAAAGACAAATCAAGTGTTACATTGATCGTTGAGAATTCTAACCTACATCTGAAAAGACAAAAGCATCGCTGATCCTAACATCTTATTCTCGGTAAGACACATGACCATAGTAAGTAACCTGAACTATTGGTTCCATCGGACCGCAAAACACTTCTTCTATAAAATGGTAAAGTGAATATGTATGGAAAAGGAAGACCTTTTATAAGATGAGAGCTATTGCTTTATGCTTCCAATCACCTGCAAAAACACAAAATCTCACTTGATAGAGGTGCATTATATTTAATAAAATAGAGAGGGCAGCACTTAATTAAAAAGAAAATCACATGGAGACACCAAACGCCATCCTGGCGAATATGCCTATCTCAGAAAATAAATTTCTGGTCGTATATGAATTCCAGGGGAGTACATGTCAATGTAAAAAATAAATTTCAGTGGACATTTGAAGGGAACAAACATATACGACCAGCAAGACATTGGATTCAGTTTGAATGTAAATAAATAAATTCGGGGGACATATGAGTGGAGTAAACAGATGCAACCGGTAAGAAATGTAAGAAAAGAGAAGATGCATATCCGAATTGATGCAAACAGAAAATGAAGTGCAAGGGAAGAGAGCTTGTGTACCGGTATAAAGAGGGATTACTATCCAGCTTGGGCGTAAAGTTGACGATAGCCTCTTCCATATCCGAATTGATGCAAACAGAAAATGAAGTGCAAGGGAAGAGGGATTGTGTATCGGTATAAAGAGGGATTACTATCCAGCTTGGGCGTAAAGTTGACGATAGCCTCTTCCTCCTACCTTGAGCCTCTGACATTTAGAATCCAACCTGAATACACCAAATCGGGGTGCTTAAGAGAGCAGTACGCAAAATCAGTGAAAATCAAATCAAATCCAGGGGAGGCAAAACATGGAGCAGCCTTGGTCCTTGGAGGCGTACCGCAACCTAACAAACTGGCAAAAAAATGGCGAGGGGATTAAAAATAATACTCCATTTTGGAGAGGAACCAGAGTTGAAACCCGTGAGATTGTGTGAGGCGAGCTGGCGGGGCGCTGGGTGTCCTTGGAAACACAGGGAGCCTTTTAAACATGGAGGAGGCGGCCGTGGGAAGCTGAACCGAGCATGGCAGTTTCTTGATGATTTGTGTGTGATAAATGATGGGGAGGATGTGGCAGTTTTAGAAGCATTTGTGGCAAGGAGGCCATAGGTCAGTGCGGAAGGATTGTTGTGGCCATGAATTCTGAGGTCGTGGCGGCGGAGAGGAACACAAGGAGCGGTCGAAACATTCTTTTCAGGATGATGAAGGGCCAGCTGGGCCAACCATGTATCAGCCCATATAGGGGTACAAAGATAGGCCATATAAAGCCTCTTATTGATCGGGAACGCTCCAGATTCTGGACGGCCGATGCCAACTCGAGCGCGTGATGGCACGAGAACGGGAGCTGGTGGAGAGGTAGTCGCCGGGTAATTGAGGTGACGTGGATACACGAGGAGGCAGGAAAATCAGTTTAGATAGACTAATAGCCGTGCACGTGCAACACACGTTTTTAAAATATTTAAATGTATACACAACACATGTATAATATATGAAATTTTTGACATATGCTCAAATTAAAGTGTCCTCAGATGGAATTCATGTATATCTAAAATTGCAACATGTCGATGCTACTATCTCTGATGATTATCATATGACGGAAGAGGGTTGCGTTGTGGGCCTTGGATCCCAGCACATTATATGATTATCGTCCCCATAAAAAGATACAAGTGATCCCTTCCAGTACGATAAAAGGAAAAAAAGAACTCGGCTTGACATGCTAACTATTCAGCCGCTCTAAAAAGGTGAAGCCAATATCTTCAATAAATTTTATCTTAATACATCAACCGTGTAACTTCATAAAGTGTACAATATCACATTTGACAAGAAACATCAGTTCTAAAACTTGTTGTATTGCACATGAAAATCACATATACCGATGAAAATCCAATCATCTCATCTTTAAAAAAACATCGAGATAGAGACCTGATGTATTACATGTACACGTGAAAATGACATGTACATTGTCAACTCTTTTCCGTAATAATGATTCTCCATTCATAGACGCACGTTATGTTCCTTCAGCCTTATTTTCTCTGAACCATTGCACCTTCTTTGTCCCTTGGAAGATCCTGTAATCACAAAAAAGAACAAAAAGAAGAAAACATATGTATTGTCTTAGCAAGTAATACTTGGAATGTGAAGTTACTGCTAGATAAATTTACTGCCAGATCAAGTTAAGCGACAAAACATATATATGCATATAAAATTATTTTAAGAAAATGCACTGATGTTCTTTAACTTTTTCCTCATTTACTCACTTTTAAGCTACTCCTCGATCAAGTTTAAACTTGGTTTCTCGCTGAATTTGAACAATTTTTAACAATATAGCCACTAGCTATTAATCTGGTCATCTGTAACTATACAGTTACCTGCCATCTTCTCAAGGCAGTAAGTATGGTTCATTTACTTTATTTAGTTAAGCATGTGAGCTGAACACACATTCACAACCAATTAGATCTGTGCAAAAATAAATATGAAAAGCACATGGTCTTCTAGTGTGAAAGAATTCCTTGTGCAGATAGACAAAGCATGCCCACAATAATGTGAATTAAAGACGGTAAAGAAGCACAGGTTAAATAAGTTTATAAATCAAGTTAGCCGGTGGTGCATTCTGAAAAACATTACGTACATTAGCTTTCATCTATCTTTATCATTTCCTCCAGGAGAAAATGGTTCGCAAATTCCTTAAATCTTTCTACAATTGAGTACTTCGAATATCCGGGAAGTGGCATCCCTTTTTTCTACAACTCAGTCATACCATAATATAGTCTATTTTCTCATCCCTTTTTCATGTGATGTATCCAAAAATGGGGAATAGATTGTCAAGGTTGTGACAATATCCTCTTCACTTAACCTGTAATTCCTCACACATAAGGCACGAGAACGGGAGCTGGTGGAGAGGTAATCGCCGGGTAATTGAGGTGACGTGAATGCACGAGGAGGCAGGAAAATCAGCTAGTGGGGTTCCCTCATTTAGATAGAGAAATGTCAGCTACTCTCCGTCCCAAATTTACTCCCTCTATTTGGTATTCTATAGTATAAAATATTTAAACATTTTCATATCCATATATACATATGTGTATATAGTACGTGTAGACATACACTTTTTAATCCGAAATCTAAATAACATATGTTACATCTAAAACATGTTATATTATAAAATAGAGAGATTATATCTGATTCTTAACAAACTTGGAGCACATGGAGTATGAACTCTAATGATCTGCATATTACCACGATCTATCTGCGTCCGTGCGTTTAGTTGATGACGTCACCTGACATGACCTTATATAAATGAGAGACCTTTTATGGTACCCTCAAATAAACCACAACCATTTATTTTTGTTAATCTAAAGGCTAAAAACGCTTCATATTAGATCTGAAGTTGTGACTAGTATAAATCATACTAGTGCAAAAACAGACGCTCCCGTATATGTTGATGACGTCACCTGAACATGACCTTATATAAATGAGAGGTCTTTTATGGTACCCTCAAATAAACCACAGCCATTTATTTTTGTTAATCTAAAGGCTAAAAACGCTTCATACTAGAGCTAAAGTTGTGACTAGTATAAATCATACTAGTGCAAAAACAGACGCTCCCGTAGATGTTGATGACGTCACCTGACATCGACCTTATATAAATGAGAGGCCTTTTATGGTACCCTCAAATAAACCACAGCCATTTATTTTTGTTGATCTAAAGGCTAAAAACGCTTCATACTAGAGCTAAAGCTTCATACTAGAGCTAAAGCTGTGACTAGTATAAATCATACTTGCGTGAACAGATGCTCCCGTAGATGGGCCCTGCCCCAATACGTTAGAAGGGTGCTGGTCTAATACAAATTTTGTTAACCTTTAGTCACGGTCCATTACGGTGAGCAGTCCGTCAGACCGAATTCCTGGAATTTCCACGGCCACACGAGAGTCGAGATGGATCCCTGATCGTCCACGCCTCCGATGCTGAGCACCCAACACGGGTCGTCACCAGCTCTTTCTTTGGCAGCCACAGTCGCTGAGCATGTCGAGAGGACGAGGCGCAGCAGGTCGTCCACGGCGACGGCAGGGATGACCTCCATGCAGGCAGCGGCGAGGTCCCTGTAGCGTGCGGCCGTCCATGGGGAGGCATATTGACGGGAGCATGCCATGGATGTTCTCCGGAGGCGGCTGGCGGACTCGGCCTCGGAAACGTCAGAGGCATCGGCGAGGCGCACGGGGATGGAAACTTCAGCGCGTTGAGTGTTGTAACAGCCCGTTTGTAACTTTCCAAATTTTGGGTGCAATATAATGGAGCTTCATGTCATCTTTCCAATTGTGGTTGCATTTATTTAATTATGTTGCTTCAAATTCAAAGTCCAAATTTAAATTCTTATTTTAAATTCAAATGCTTTTTCAAATCAATTGAAAATTGAAGTTTCAAATTTGTACAAATAATATTTTCAATACTTTAATCAGTTTGTTTTGAAACTATAAAAATTGTCAAAAAGGTTTTATCTCCTTTTCTTTTTCTATTTTGTTTTAAATTTACAAAACAGAAAAAGGATAAACAAAAAGGAAAAAGAAAACAGGAAAAAAATATGACTTACCTGGCCGAAGTGGGACAAAGGCTCAACTTCGGCCCACCTACCTTGTCTCCTTCTTCGTACGGCAGGGAGCTCGACTCGCTTTACAGATCACGCCATGGCTCTCTCCCTCTGCACCTTGCCCCCACTGCCAGCTACTCCTCCTCTCCTCTGTTAAATCGGGTCGTGCCCCCGGAGAGTAACCCTAACCCTAGCTCTCCTAGCGCTGCCGCCGGCCCCCTCTCCTTCCTCCTCCTCCACCCGAACCACCGGAGAAAAACCGCCGGAACGACGACCACCGTCCGGTCGCCCCCGTCATCGCCGAGCCACCCCGCCTCGCCATCGACTCCCCACGGTGAGCCGCCGTTGTCCCCCTCCCCTTTCCCTCCGTTAAGGCTGACGAGGTTCTAACTCGGCAAGTCCCAGGGTTGTACACCCCGGGTTGATTGATGGGGAGATAGGAGAGTGCAAGGTGATCACGACGGCTGACAAGCAAGGTTTACCCAGGTTCAGGCTCCCGGAGGATAACACCCTACTCCTGCTCGTCTGGTTATTGATGCGAGTAGCGATTACAATGGCGAGATTGTGATCTCGCTAGGGTTTGTGGTTCTGAGCGTGCGTTGTCCTCTAGGACGGGCAACCCTCCTGGCTTTATAGGTAGCCAGGTCTCGGGTGGTTGATACAGATACGGTAGGTTACAAGACCTAACCGAATTGGACTAGGATATGAGATACCCCGAGTGGGCCTTCTGTGGGCCTTTCCATCCTTGGCGCGGCCCAGGTAGCCTCATCGTGGGCTACCCGCAAGGCAGCCCCACGTCAGTAGCCCCCGAGTGCTTGGTCGAAGCGTAGAGTCGAGCAAAGGACTTCTTCCTCCTGGACGCGCCATTGGATTGCTTGATCTTGAGCTTGAACTCGATTTCTTCAGTCGAACCGGCCACTCCCAATGGGAGTAACCTTTGCAGTCGAATTACTTTGTCTTCCTCTTCCGTAGTGTTCTTCTGTTCAGCCCACTGGCCTACTTGTAGATGGGTTCAGCTGATTGAGCTTACTCGCTTTTCTTTGCCATCCGAAAAATTCCTTCGGGTTTTCGGATCAGCAGTCGACCCTACTATGTAAGTTTCAGCTTAGAAGCTTACTTCTCGAACCACTCTGTCGAGTTGTCGAGCTATTTCACTTGTGCTTGTAGTCTTGAATTTTCATTGGGTGCGCGATCAGCGCTCCCAATGGGAGTAGCCCCCGAAGGTGTGGGTGACTAGTATAGTCGCCCGCAACTTTATAAATATCTTGCTTTTGTTTCAGCCCCGATGGCTCACTCGTGTTACTCGAATGGGTTCGAGTGTTTGCTCAGCCCGACGGCTTACTCGTGTTACTCGAATGGGATTCGAGTGCTCATTCAGCCTGACGGCCTACTTGGTGGACTCGACAAACATATCGAGTATTTGCTCAGCCGAACGGCCTACTGCGTTGTTGGACCTGTGCAGCGCAGCCCCCGAGTAAGTTCGAGTGGCGGCCGAGGGTTTTTCTGAGTCCTGTTTGGCGTAGCCCCCGAGTAGGTCGAGTGGTAGCCTAGGGTTGCAAGTGTGACCTGTGTGGCGCAGCCCCCGAGTATGTCGTGGGTGGCGCCTTAGGATTTTGGACTTGACCTGTATGGCGCAGCCCCCGAGTCGGTCGAGTGGCGGCCTAGGATTTTTTGACTTTGTGCTTGTTTGGCGCAGCCCCCAAGTGGTTCGGGTGGCGGCCTAAGCTGTTATTTCAACCTGTGTGGCGCAGCCCCCGAGTGCCTCGGGTGGCGGCCTAGGATTTTGATTGTGCTTGTATGGCGCAGCCCCCGAGTGGATCGAGTGGCGGCCTAAGCTGTTATTTCAACCTGTGTGGCGCAGCCCCCGAGTGGTTCGGGTGGCGGCCTAGGATTTTGATTGTGCTTGTATGGCGCAGCCCCCGAGTGGATCGAGTGGCGGCCTAAGCTGTTATTTCAACCTGTGTGCCGCAGCCCCCGAGTGGCTCGGGTGGCGGCCTAGGATTTTGATTGTGCTTGTATGGCGTAGCCCCCGAGTGGATCGAGTGGCGGCCTAAGCTGTTATTTCAACCTGTGTGGCGCAGCCCCCGAGTGGCTCGGGTGGCGGCCTAGGATTTTGATTGTGCTTGTATGGCGCAGCCCCCGAGTGGATCGAGTGGCGGCCTAAGCTGTTATTTCAACCTGTGTGGCGCAGCCCCCGAGTGGTTCGGGTGGCAGCCTAGGATTTTGATTGTGCTTGTATAGCGCAGCCCCCGAGTAGATCGAGTGGCGGCCTAAGCTGTTATTTCAACCTGTGTGGCGCAGCCCCCGAGTGGTTCGGGTGGCGGCCTAGGATTTTGATTGTGCTTGTATAGCGCAGCCCCCGAGTAGATCGAGTGGCGGCCTAAGCTGTTATTTCAACCTGTGTGGCGCAGCCCCCGAGTGGTTCGGGTGGCGGCCTAGGATTTTGATTGTGCTTGTATAGCGCAGCCCCCGAGTAGATCGAGTGGCGGCCTAAGCTGTTATTTCAACCTGTGTGGCGCAGCCCCCGAGTGGCTCGGGTGGCGGCCTAGGATTTTGATTGTGACCTGTGCGGCGCAACACCCGGGAGAGCATCAGGTGTGGCCAAGGCGAATTTGTTTGTGGTGCCGTAGAGGCAGTCGACGCGGCGGACTGGAGTCGACGCAGCGGAGTGGTGCCGTAGAGGCAGTCGACGCGACGGACCGGAGTCGACGCAGCGGAGTGGTGCCGTAGAGGCAGTCGACGCGGCGGACCGGAGTCGACGCAGCGGAGTGGTGCCGTAGAGTCAGTCGACGCGGCGGACCGGAGTCGACGCAGCGGAGTGGTGTCGTAGAGGCAGTTGACGCGGCGGACCGGAGTCGATGCAGCGGAGTGGTGCCGTAGAGTCAGTCGACGCGGCGGACCGGAGTCGACGCAGCGGAGTGGTGTCGTAGAGGCAGTTGACGCGGCGGACCGGAGTCGATGCAGCGGAGTGGTGCCGTAGAGTCAGTCGACGCGGCGGACCGGAGTCGACGCAGCGGAGTGGTGTCGTAGAGGCAGTTGACGCGGCGGACCGGAGTCGACGCAGCGGAGTAGTTGAGGTAGATCTTGATTTGATCGACCGCACGACCGAGGTTGGGGTAGTAGACTCGATTCGCACGGCCGTTGCCGAGATTGTCGATGCAGATGCCCTCTTCGCGGGTGCAGCTGGCGCAGCCTTGCGGGTGCGGCAGATGCGATCCTCGTGGGTTCGGCGGGCGCGATCTCCGCGGGTGCGGAAGATGCGATCCTGGCGGGTTCCGCGGGCGCGATCTCCACGGGTGCGGCAGATGCGATCTTGGCGGGTTCCGCGGGCGCGATGGTCGGCGATTTTGGTGACGCCGTCGCGCGTAGCGCGGTAGTCGTGGACCTGAGTATGCCACGACTATCGATGCAACAGAATATGGAGCCGAAGGTGATGTGTATACCTTTGTCCAGATCGGCGTACGTCGACTGGTGGGCTTGCGAGTGGATGACGTACTCGAAGGAGCCGAGTCGGATCGACTCCCTGATGGCGGATGCGCCGATCTTCATTGCGGATGGAGCCGGTGCGACCATGATCCTAGCACTTGTTGTCTTTCCCACAGACGGCGCCAATTGACGAGGTTCTAACTCGGCAAGTCCCAGGGTTGTACACCCCGGGTTGATTGATGGGGAGATAGGAGAGTGCAAGGTGATCACGACGGCTGATAAGCAAGGTTTACCCAGGTTCAGGCTCCCGGAGGATAACACCCTACTCCTGCTCGTCTGGTTATTGATGCGAGTAGCGATTACAATGGCGAGATTGTGATCTCGCTAGGGTTTGTGGTTCTGAGCGTGCGTTGTCCTCTAGGACGGGCAACCCTCCTGGCTTTATAGGTAGCCAGGTCTCGGGTGGTTGATACAGATACGGTAGGTTACAAGACCTAACCGAATTGGACTAGGATATGAGATACCCCGAGTGGGCCTTCTGCGGGCCTTTCCATCCTTGGCGCGGCCCAGGTAGCCTCATCGTGGGCTACCCGCAAGGCAGCCCCACGTCAAAGGCCCCTAGCGCTGCTCGCCAGCCTCGCCCGCTCCAGCGTCGAGCACGGCCATGAACCGCACGCCTCTGCCGAGCACGAACCGAGACACCCCGTCCCTCCCCACGAATTCTGAGCACAGAAACGGAAACCACACCACCCACTCGCACCCGCGCGCGCTAGCCCGAGGCCGCGCCGCCCGTTTTGGGTCGTCGCCGGCGCCCTTCCCGGCCGCTGCGCGCTGTTCTTTTTCCTCTGTTCTTCAGTTCGTTAGGCACACTTCTTTTCAATCTTCAGTTTCGTCAGTTAAAAACCCCCACCTTGTTACGGACAAATAAAAAGGAACCAACATTTTCTTTAACACCAACACGATCCGTCCGAGTGGCTAGCAGAGCCGCGCTCGTCCCGCACCTCGCCGTTCCAAGTTCGAACCCCGGCCAGTGGATTAAAAGGCCACCTTTTTTATTTCTTTTAGCTCGCTGACGAGTGGGTCCCACTCGTCATAGACACTGGCACTGTAAATTTACCCCGAGCCCCCTGCTTTCAGTGTTTGACACCTAAGCCTCCCAGATATTTCTCCCATCACGAATAGGTCCCTGCACTTTTACAGAAACAACACTAGATTTATAATTACAATAACTTTATTTCTACAACTCCAAATAAAATAAACTTTATATATTTTTATATCATAAAAATGCAATAAACATTAATATCACATTCTTATATCATTTTGCATCATTTATTTTAAATGCTTAGTTTAATTTAACAAATGCAACTAAATAATTAAATATGGAATGAGAAGGGTAATAAATATATAATGCCCTAATTCTATTTAATTTAATCTTATCATCTACACCATGTCTTGTCATGCTAATAAACATTTAATTTTGATATGTAGATAAATAAAATTGCATCTAAATAATAAATATGGAATGTGTTGGGCAAATATTTTATTTATTTCCTATTCCATTTTAGTTGATCAAATCACCATGCCATGCTATATATGTTAAACAACATTTAATTTGTTGGTTACACAAATAACTTACACCATAATTAATTGCCGGGATTTCATCCCCGCATTAATATGACCTAATCATCTCATAACTTTTTGCAACATCAATTGTTTGCGCATTTGCTTTGATTGATATTGTTTCCTATTGTCTGTGTTTTGCTCTTCTCTGGGTAGACGACGACGCGTCTGATGTCGATACTTTCATCCTTGAATTCCAGCTTTTGTGCCGGGCCGTGAGCTGCCATGCAAGCTTCTGCTAACCGGTTACACGATTGTTTGCTTTTCATCCTTGCCTTTTGATCTATGCTATCCTAGTTACCATTCTTGAATTGCGATCCCATCATATGTTTACCTGCAGCCCATACAGCTTTATCCCCACATCCTATCACATGTTGTATATTTATCTGTTAGCCTTGCGAGTCGTAGTGCATGCTTAAGGTTGGTTTTGCGAGTCTGTTTGTCCTATGTCATTTATACTTAGCATGATAGATTGTCTACTTTAATAAAATGTTATCTTATGTTGGGAATTATAATTAAAATATAAGGCACCGGCGGAAGGCCTTGCGAGGTGCTTTGTTCTACTAAGTGTCGACCTAGGAACTCAGTTCTTGTCCTTGGATCCAATTTTGAGCGCACTAACCGCTTGTGGGAGGCCCTATGGAGCCCCCCGCGGCTTCGATCTAATCCGCTTCTTATCCAGGGCACCGCAAGTAGTTCGGGCTTTCCATTTGATGCATGCATATGGTTACATAACGATCTCATGATGATGGAGTAGTCGATTCTCATATAGGGTGGCACGTTCTTAGAGTGCTATGAAGGTCGATCTGAAGGAGATATGCCCTAGAGGCAAAAATAAATAAGTAGTATTTATTGCAGTATCTCATAAGTTTATAATAGGTTTGTGTATTATGCTATAACTGTATTAATTGGAATTATTAATACACGTGTGATACATAGACAACCAGGTCCCTAGCAAGCCTCTATATGAGCTAGTCCATTGGGCAACAGTTGATCGAGATTCCCGATCAAGGACAATGACGTCGGTTGACAATGGGGTCATCTTGTTAGTAGAATAAGGTGGTGGACATACGCAAAGTATTGCAATAAGATCGTATTACGATGTTTGTCATTTGCAATAGATAAGAGTGTGATAGCTTATTCCTTAGACCGTGAGACCGTACTTATTGTTGCTTCGTAGGAGTGCTTTGAGAGCATCAAACGTTGTGTCTTATATAGCATGACAATAACGGTGTCCATCTTGGGTATTCTGAAAGAGCATCGAGACGTAAGGATCAAGAGCGGGATTTGTTCATTCTTGTAATGGAAAGATACTCTGGGCCCACTCGGTGATATTGCATCTATATAGCTGCGCAGCTTATGACTAGGTCATGGAGATGTAATATCGCAGACGAGTTAATAACCTTCGTCGGTAACGAGATACAGCAAAGGCATCGGTGTGTCTACGATCATATCTCGGACAAGGTAGTATCGCAGAGACAAAGGGAATGAATATCATACTTATGGTTCAACGACGATATTCGTGGAATGCACAGGGGTCGTCATATATTTTCAGGTATCCCTGACGATCATTGGTGAGCGGAGTGTCTCGACCATGTCTGGAGTGTTCCCGAACCGTAGCGTAACAAACTTAAGGTCTTAGCGACGCTAGGAGATAGGTTCTGGAATTTTATAGGTTTTTATTGGAGAGAAAGAATTGATCCGGAAAGAGTTCCGGTGGTCCGGAAGGAGTTCCGGAGAGCTATGGAAAGGTTCCGAGAATGTCCGAAAGTTGTTCGGGTGGTTCCGAAATAGTTTCGGAGTCATGGGATATTGAATTATATATAAATATATTAATTATGAATTAATGAGATTTTTATATTAATTTAATATTAATTAAATAAAGGAAAAAGGGGGCTCCCACCTATATGGGCCCTAAGAGGGCCCAAGAGGGGGAACCGCACCACCAAAGGGGGTGGGCCCCATAGGCTGGTTCGGCCAGCCCATGTGGGGGCCGAACCCCCCTCCCTTGCCCTTTGTTTAGTCCCACATGGGGGAGCCAAGGGGTTTGCACACCCCCTTCCCCCTTTATATAGCAAGGCATATTAATTGATTTAATACATAGGAAATTCAGTTAATTCCCAATTTCTATCTCGATCCCGTGGTTCCCAAGTTGGAGCCGCGCCGAGCTGAGGAATGGGGGGTCTCTCTCCACCTAAGCCACACCGCAGAGCGCCGTTGCTCTGCGGGATTCCAGATAAGATCTACTCCTGCGATTTCAGCTGGATCTGAATGACCGGGAGTCGTCGCTAGGCTCCGTATGTTTGCGAGTGCTCGAAGGCTACTCTATTGAGGAGCTTGGGCGACGTCGTCTCGCCCCCTGCAGCCGCCGCGCCACCCCCCTCTGCTGCCGGCGCGCCAGCCCCGGTGCTGGCGCTCTGCCTTCTTCCGCCCGACGCCCGTCGACGCAGATCATCGTCGACACCCCGGCGTCATCGACTCCGACATCGCGGCAAGTTCTCCGCGACCTCGAGGTCGGCTACGTACGACTTCATCGTCAACGCTTGTGCGGGAGCGTAATCCCCGCTATCGGTCTACATGGAGGTAATGTAACCCGTTCCGCCACCGTTATCGCATGTACTAGATAGATAGATCCTGGCTAGTTAGGGTTTCGCTCGCTAGAAAATTATTGTTTTCTGCACCGTAACCCCTTCAGTGGTATCAGAGCCGATCTATGCGTAGTACTGCTGGTACGGTTAGAACTCATGTTGAATGAGGGCGTCTTTCTTATATTTGCTACCCTCTAGGGTGCACTTGCGATGCCTTCGGTATTGAGTTGATGAAGCGGCCCGGACCGACTTTACGCGTACGCTTACGCGAGACTGGTTCCACTACTGACATACGGCTTGCACCGTATCTGTGGCTGGCGGGTGCCTGTTTCTCTCTCTCTAGTCGGCAAAGCATTTTCAATGGAGGGCCCGAAAGGGATGCTTAAACATGCAATTATGCGATTGACGTTGTGGTACAAAGTTCGTAGGTAGGGAAGCGATTCTCTTACGGATAAGCCTATTTGCCACGTAAAACTTGCAAAACTAGATAAAGCTAGAGGCGTCTAACTTTGTTTTGCAGAGGCGTTATTTCATGTGACATGGTTACAGTAAGTTTTGATATTACTCGTACTGTCGGAGGCAATGGAGGGCTCTGTAGACTCGGAGTCATGCCGGGGCGCCGGGGGCCAGGCACATGGCGCCATGAAGGTCCAGGCGCATCGACCATGTCACATCGCACTTCATTGCATCATTATTGTGTGCTGTTGTGTGTGCATCCTATTGATTGCTTATATGCTAGATATACAACGGTAGCATCATAAATAGGATGATCCCTAACAAATACCAAAATTGTGTTCTCCCTCGTTGCGCACCACCAAGAAAGTTCTGCGTTATGAGGCAGGCCGTGATGATCGGGTGTCACACATCTCGTCGTTCGCATACAGTGGGTGTAAGCCATGTTGCACGCGCAGGTCTTCGAGGTTTGATTGGTGAGCCTAGGATACTCAGAGGTATGGCCTCGGAACACGGGAAGATCGAAAGATCGAGCACGAGTCATAGAGTTGTTATGATCGACATGTTATGTCCACCTTTGAAGCTATGCTGCCGGCCGTGATGATCGGGGGTAGTATGGTGGATGAGGGTCGTGTCATCGCCATTATTATTTTAGGGATAATAATCTTGGTGTGGTGTGTTTTTGATAATGAGATTATAGAACTAAAACTCACCTACATATTATAAACTTAACCTTACCTCTTTTGCGATCACATCTGTAGACTACGCAACTATACTTCGGTTACTTCCTCAAGAGCTCGGATTCTACCTTGGAAGCCGACGGGTCCAACTTCATCAGCTGGTGCATTGGTTTTAGAAACATTCTCCAAACACAACAAACATCCTATATGTGCTAGAACATTAGTTAGGAGTTAGACCAGATGATTCTGATAGCAAGGAGCAAGATGATGAGTTCCGTAAGCATCATGACATGTTCATGGAAGTGACGATCGTCATGAGGGTATGCCTAGCACCTGAGTTGAAAGTTGTATTCAACACATGGAGCCATATGCCGTGATTGATACGATCAGAGTTCACTTCAAAGATGAATTGAGTCTTGAGCGGTTCAGACAGCTTAGAAAGTTCCGGACCATTCACATGGGGAGCATACCTGTCTGGAGACTCAGTTGAAGAAGTTGTGTGACATCTACTTCAAGCTTACGAATATCTACGATTTCTAGATAGCGAACTCCAGTGCAATATAGATTGTGCTTTACCTCCTAGCTGTGAATAGCATGTGCATGAATATGCTATAGAGACACGGTGAGATTCTTCACGTTCGTGAACAAGTTCAAATCTCTAAAAGTTGATTCATCGAAGAAGAGTTCTTCGACGCTATGGGTATATTTGATATACGAAGATATAAATGTATTCTTCTCATACTTGATGAAAAGTGTTTGATAATTGTTCTGTTTGTGAAACAGTCCCTGATTATCACAAGTATGTGGCGGAGGGTGACGTGACAGTGCACAAGTGATGGCAAGTTTATGGCCAGTAGTGCTCACGCCCTCGAGATATCATATTGGTTATCATCAATAGTTTTTTATGAGACATTTTGTAATAGTGAGAATGTGATCTAGTTTGGTGTCTTGAATGTTACAAGACATAATTATTCATATAAAACACATCAGTTGTTTTATGAAACAAAGCAGTTGTTTCATGTTATGAGTAATTTGCATCACATCTCAATTACATTATGCATATGATATACATTTATAATAGCGGGAATGATAAAATTATGTGTCCAAAGAACAAACACCATCGAGTTTAGTCATAAAGGCAGTGAAAGAAGTAATGGATAATTTTTGGTCCATTTAAGTATTTCGAGTGCCAAAAATTGATTAAGTTTGAAATGCAGTGTTGAAGTTGCAATACTAGAGGAAATTGATTGAGAGTCATTTTTAATGATTAATCAATGGTGTTTTGCTTGATCCGAATTCCTCTATGATTTTGGTAAATAGGAGTATTTGCCCGATAAATTATGGAGTCTGAAATTAATTTGATAATAGATCAAATGGGGTTTTTCAGAAGAAAGATTAGTGAATGTTGTATTCACAAAAATTCGATCAGAGGACAATATTTTTGAATTATGGTTTCAACACAAAAGACTTGTGGAAATTCGTTTCACAATATTATAATGTCATATATGGTGATATGTGGGGAATTATAATTATGCTCTATTTTAAATAAAGTGTGGTCTGTCAGAATCAGTCTTAGAATCTCCTAATATGTTCGAAACATTATAGTCGATGTCCACTTTAGAAAATAGATATTTTTCTCAACGAGAATTCGTAGGATCGACAGTAGTGTCGACGTGTATATGATTATACGATAATTCGGAGTATACATGAATAGTTCTTTGTAGATTACTCACATAGGATGAGAGTCTATTCCAAAACCAAATAGAAACAAAACTCAGTTTGTTGTCTATGTAATTCCGAGGAAAATATGAATTTTCGAATTACGGTTTATGGATTGGAATTAGAAGTTTGGAATAAAGTGTCAGACCTATGTTGGAAGGTGTTCCAAAGAGTATATGTCTGCTAATGAAAAATTGGTGATTAAGAGTGAGGGAGACTAGAAGGTTGTTTTCTGCTTGCAATCCTCTTCATAAAGATCATAATATTTTCATGAAAGAAACTTCTAAATAAAGTGCTGTTATATTTAATATTGCTGTCAGGTCACAGCAATGTATTAAGTATTTCAGATCTTGTTGACAGATCAAGGTGCACTTTATGAATACAAAGAAAGTTGAGAAAATATCGGAATACGAACAAAGGCTTTTGAGCCTGGAAATCCAAAGTTGCATTTGAAAGGATTAAGAGAGTAATTGTTGCTGCAATTCTTATTAGAGGAATAAGATTGTTTAATCGTCATATAAGGTGTTATATGAGAAATGTGACTATAAGAAAGACGCGGTAGCATGTCTTGTCAAGAAATGTGTCTTGGACAAGATCAAATTTGTTGACTACATTTTGTAGACATGCTTGAAGTCTGAGGGATTTGTATTAATGTAATACGGGAGTTTGTATTGAATTCGAATTGATAATAGATCAATGATTTGGTTAGACCAAAATGTCGATTTAAGTGGGAGTCAAAGTTAGTTTACTCAGGTGGAATATGTATGGAACATATTTTTGAGTGGGAGCTCAGGAAATCAAATATGTGGATAACACGTTTTTGAGTGGGAGCGTGTGTTGTCAAATATGTGGAGACATAATTTGAGTGGGAGTCGAATTCATCTTGTCTAGTTAACACATTGTGAAACTGTACCAATAGAATAGGATGAAGTTGTGAAACTATTTAAAAGTTAGTGTCTATTTTGAAATAGAACGGGAATTTTAAATAGTTAGTCGAGTTGTGTTGGATTATATCTGAGGAGTCAGAATAGAATCAAAAGGATGGTCCTTTGGAATCCAATTGGTCATTAAGAGTAATGATGCATGAAGGTAATGGTTGTATGACATGTGGGTCTATTATGTATATATTAGACATCATACAGAAACCATATTATCTGCTCGATAAAATATAACCGATGTTCTTGGAATAAGAGCAGTTATGAAAGTAAATTTGGAATTTACTGGAAGTAGATGTGCGTTAGTTAAGGGATTGACATTTGAATGTCAAGTTTTCTACATTGGTGTGAAAGTATGTAGATATCGCGAGTTTGTAATTGTTACAAGGGGCTCTGCATGGCTGAGTGTGTTTTTCAGGGCAGTTATCTCGTTAGTATAATCAGAGTAAGCGCTGGGAAGCAGAAGTCTCACTTAGTTACGGTATTTGCATATATGTTGTTAGACAACATGGTGATATCAAACAAGTTGATACCAGTGAATCGCAAAAGCGTGTACAATCATGGATTGTGCAGTGACACTTTTCCACAAGCAAGCATTATCAAATGATTCTTATTTGATAAGGGATTCTGATAAAGTAAAATGCAGCTGGTTTATTTGTACTCTAGTGCAAGTGGGAGACTGAAGGAGATATGCCCTAGAGGCAAATAAATAAGTAGTATTTATTGCAGTATCTCATAAGTTTATAATAGGTTTGTGTATTATGCTATAACTGTATTAATTGGAATTATTAATACACGTGTGATACATAGACAACCAGGTCCCTAGCAAGCCTCTATATGAGCTAGTCCATTGGGCAACAGTTGATCGAGATTCCCGATCAAGGACAATGACGTCGGTTGACAATGGGGTCATCTTGTTAGTAGAATAAGGTGGTGGACATACGCAAAGTATTGCAATAAGATCGTATTACGATGTTTGTCATTTGCAATAGATAAGAGTGTGATAGCTTATTCCTTAGACCGTGAGACCGTACTTATTGTTGCTTCGTAGGAGTGCTTTGAGAGCATCAAACGTTGTGTCTTATATAGCATGACAATAACGGTGTCCATCTTGGGTATTCCGAAAGAGCATCGAGACGTAAGGATCAAGAGCGGGATTTGTTCATTCTTGTAATGGAAAGATACTATGTGCCCACTCGGTGATATTGCATCTATATAGCTGCGCAGCTTATGACTAGGTCATGGAGATGTAATATCGCAGACGAGTTAATAACCTTCGTCGGTAACGAGATACAGCAAAGACATCGGTGTGTCTACGATCATATCTCGGACAAGGTAGTATCGCAGAGACAAAGGGAATGAATATCATACTTATGGTTCAACGACGATATTCGTGGAATGCACAGGGGTCGTCATATATTTCCAGGTATCCCTGACGATCATTGGTGAGCGGAGTGTCTCGACCATGTCTGGAGTGTTCCCGAACCGTAGCGTAACAAACTTAAGGTCTTAGCGACGCTAGGAGATAGGTTCTGAAATTTTATAGGGTTTTATTGGAGAGAAAGAATTGATCCGGAAAGAGTTCCGGTGGTCCGGAAGGAGTTCCGGAGAGCTATGGAAAGGTTCCGAGAATGTCCGAAAGTTGTTCGGGTGGTTCCGAAATAGTTTCGGAGTCATGGGATATTGAATTATATATAAATATATTAATTATGAATTAATGGGATTTTTATATTAATTTAATATTAATTAAATAAAGGAAAAAGGGGGCTCCCACCTATATGGGCCCTAAGAGGGCCCAAGAGGGGGAACCGCACCACCAAAGGGGGTGGGCCCCATAGGCTGGTTCGGCCAGCCCATGTGGGGGCCGAACCCCCCTCCCTTGCCCTTTGTTTAGTCCCACATGGGGGAGCCAAGGGGTTTGCACACCCCCTTCCCCCTTTATATAGCAAGGCATATTAATTGATTTAATACATAGGAAATTCAGTTAATTCCCAATTTCTATCTCGATCCCGTGGTTCCCAAGTTGGAGCCGCGCCGAGCTGAGGAATGGGGGGTCTCTCTCCACCTAAGCCACACCGCAGAGCGCCGTTGCTCTGCGGGATTCCAGATAAGATCTACTCCTGCGATTTCAGCTGGATCTGAATGACCGGGAGTCGTCGCTAGGCTCCGTATGTTTGCGAGTGCTCGGAGGCTACTCTATTGAGGAGCTTGGGCGACGTCGTCTCGCCCCCTGCAGCCGCCGCGCCACCCCCCTCTGCTGCCGGCGCGCCAGCCCCGGTGCTGGCGCTCTGCCTTCTTCCGCCCGACGCCCGTCGACGCAGATCATCGTCGACACCCCGGCGTCATCGACTCCGACATCGCGGCAAGTTCTCCGCGACCTCGAGGTCGGCTACGTACGACTTCATCGTCAACGCTTGTGCGGGAGCGTAATCCCCGCTATCGGTCTACATGGAGGTAATGTAACCCGTTCCGCCACCGTTATCGCATGTACTAGATAGATAGATCCTGGCTAGTTAGGGTTTCGCTCGCTAGAAAATTATTGTTTTCTGCACCGTAACCCCTTCACGATCCCGCGGGCACTGGACATGATTAGCCGTGCACACAATCATGCGGTTCACTGGATGGGTTGTAGAGAAGAGATTTGCCGTGTTGAGATGCCCTACCTTCTGACTTTGCTTTTGGGGTTGATCGAACGAGTACGGGTTCAGTAGTGCACCCCTGCAGGGTATAATCTTATCGATGAGCCGTGTCCATGGTTATGGACGACTTGGTGATGATGTTGGCTAATAAGATCATAGACAACTTATACCTAATCATTGTTAATTAACCTGACTAGTAATATAGAATTACTTTCATAATAATTTGTAACTAAAATTGTTCAATGTGTGAGTATTTCCGAATTGCTTCCTCATACTTGGTTGAGGGGGTTAATCCGAGAATGGGTTATGTTTGGTGTTAGTTATAGATGTTTATCTTATGCGCTCTCTTATCCTTCTCTGATTAGACGGAAGTCGTAGCGTGTCTCTTTAGGTTGCTAGTGCTGCTGCCGCTAAGTCCACCTCCCCTATATTTTGGGAGATGGTGTAGAAAGTAGGCAAGTCGATTTTGCTTGTCAGGGAGTGCCCTGACCCTCTTTTGGGATGTGCTTTATGTGCAGTCAATAGGTTTGAAATCCGACGACGTTAGCTTGGGAATCCCTCCGGCTTGGCTGGGCAGGGATATGACGTCATTGTTTATCTTCAGAACTCTTAGTCCAATTTACATCTTATCCGTAGTCGGATACTATTTTTGCTTCCGCTGTCATTTGTATCTTTGTATTGAATCATTTGTATCTTGACTCGTTCGAGTCGTTGTTGTAATTATATCTTCTGTTGTATTTGTGGATGTATCAGAACTGTTGTAATGTTATCACAATTCCACCCACATAATGCGCATGTTTCGGCGTGCACATTATGTTTGGTGGGCGACCTAAAATCGTTATTATGCGGATTTCGGCGGGATCGCTTAAATCTACATTATGTACATTATGTTTGGTGGGCGACCTAAAGTCGTTGACGTCCACACGGCCGCAACCTCGTCCACGCACACGGTGCGAGCGACGACGTCTTTGTCGAGCGAGGCGAAGTGGCCAACTGCCTCCGCGTTCCGTAGGAAGCGTTCTAGGCCGTCTGTTGCTGGGTAGTTCAAAGTTGTGGGTGTCGCAGGCTTCGTTTGGGACGTCAGTAGTCGGGCGCTTCAAGGGCGACATGGAAATGGATCGATGCGAGCAGAGCTGAGGTATGTCATCGCGGCTGTCGTGCGTTATCGCCACCAGCTATCTTCTTCTTCGTCAAAAAACTGTAGAGCAGTCTTTTTTTGTTGTCTAGCTACCTTTTTATTAAACCGAATTAGCTCTCATGGGCCGCATGGGCTGAATCTCTCTCAGTAACCATACTAGTCATATTTGAGGACTAGTAAAAGGTATCATAAAAGTTATCATAAATGATGATCGGTGCATTAATTATCATGTACTCTCCCGTTTCAAATTAGATGACTCACGGGTAATCACATCACACATGGATGTATTTAGACATATCATATGTCTAGATATATTTACACGTGATCAATGTGCATCATTTAATTTAAAACCGATGGGGTAGGTGTACTGTACATGATACATTGTGTGAGTAATCGTGCAAACTAGCCGCTCCGTTTTGAATTAGATTACTTTTATCATATAAAAATGAATTCATCTAAATATAAAAGTCATAGAAGTCATCTAATTTAAAAGGGCCAGAGTATCAGGTACAATACACATGTAGTCTAGATTCAACGAATCTATACAATTGGAGTTGATCCATCGTCCATCAATCTGGCCACATTGATCGGGTACGTTCGTAGTGTCGTTGACGGCCGCACAAAGCACCTTACCTCCTGCAGTGTTTGTAAGTAAAACGAACACAATCACGTCTAGGTACATGCATCTTCCAATGTAATCCACGTAGCTAGCCAAGATGCTTTCACAGTTTCATGTATCCCATCGGTGAGCCTAGCATAGCACCCCGGCTAGATCGATTGGCCGGAGCCTGCTGAGAATGCATTGAAGATTTGTTAATTTGCTTGAGCATGCATGTCTAGGTTCATTGCATCGGTTCAGTTATAGACAGTTATATTCCTTAGTCTCAAAATAAGTGTCTCAAATTTTTATAAAAATAGGACAGGACTACGTTTAGAACGGTCTGAAACTAAGGTTATGTTTAGAACGTTTCGACAAAAACCATTCCAACATCTAATCACGTCCGTGTGCATGTAGATCAGGCTGAAAATAGCCAAGCGAGATTGGAAGTGAGAGAGTATAGACAAAAATAGTTACGTCACCACATTAAATATGGAATCCGAATATTTAAAAAGTTCTATAGCTCAAACCGTCTATCCAATTGAAAATCCGTTTTTTCCGTTAGACTAGTCGCGTCGAGTTCTTCGAAACTAGATCTCATGTTGATATGTTCCGACGTTTTTTTTTTTACCCAAAAGTTACCCACCAGTAACATGTAAGTTATCCATGTTGTAGTATGTAAGTTATCCATCGTATTAACCATTAATCTAGATCCCATTTTTCGTTGTTCCTTTTGATTTTTTTGAGTTTTGAAGTTACACCTAGTTTAATAAGTGATAAGTAACTAGTTTGGAAATGGCAATGGGTGACTTCTTTTGGGCTTCTATAGCAGTTTCGGGGTGGTGGACCGCTGAAGCTAAAAACAAGTGTCGGGCTTCTCCCCTGCTTATGTCTACCGTGAAACGGTTCCATAGTACAATTCCAGAAACTGGTCAGAGGCAGCTTCTCGAGCTTTTGCGATTGGAGTCGAACCGGTAAGTGGAAGTGCATTCGCTCTTTGCTGAAATCACATTGGAAATGCCACCGCGCGGATAAAATGATTTGTTCATCTCTCTCGACAATGGAAGATCACGGCCTCCTGGCTCGATCTATGCTTTTCTGCAGCTAACCGATCCTACATAGCTCACTACTTTGGTCGTTGCAATGGTGCAACTATCAAATTTAAGGGCGTTTTATTATATCAATTTCGTGGTGGATAAGTATTTCATGAACAAGTGGGTAAGTCAATCAGTGGGTAACTATTAACGAGAGAGTAGATTAAAGAGAGAGTATGGTAACTAAAATAATTTTGTGGTGGATAACTACATCACGAAAACATGGGTAACTTCATCAGTACCGGGTGGGTAACTCCATTAGTACTAAGTGGGTAACTATTACTGAGAGATTAGGGTAACTACATC
Organism: Poa annua; assembly: GCA_026929855.1. Lineage (NCBI taxonomy): Eukaryota > Viridiplantae > Streptophyta > Magnoliopsida > Poales > Poaceae > Poa > Poa annua. Next base: position 61,156,941 of record CM049432.1, read on the forward strand.
GGTTTCATGGTGGATAACTGCATCGTTAACACATGGGTGACTTTATCGGTACTTGGTGGGTAACTTCGTCAGTACGGTGTGGGTAACTATTATCAAGAGAGCAGCGTTACTACATCGATTTCGTGGTGGATGGCCGAAACATGAACATAGAGACGTGCGAGACGACTAGACGAACATAGCAGTATTAATTGGTCGAAACATGAACATAGGTACGGCCTCATAAAACGAGACGAACATAGCAATATTAATTGGTCGACACCTAGAACGACAACACATATGGGTGCGAGACGACGCCACTGTCGAGGCCGCCAACAAGCGAGATGCCATGACCGACCAACACACGACTCGCTCCACATATGTACAGCTACGACATATTCACGTATATGCAAATTTTAATAAAGTCTAAATCATCTTATATTTGGAAATATAATATTTTAGAAATATATGGAGTACCCGGCTAGCACTAGTGTTGATGGACTGATGTATGAACAGTACCTGCAAGTGTTGATGCACCGATTAATGTTGCTACCGATAAAGAAAGGGACGTGCAACGATAGTTGCACGTGGACGCCCGCGTTGGAGTTGATCCTGCGAAGGAAACGAAGGCAACAACAAAGCACGTGCACGTATCTTTGTGGGGACCCCTGATCACACGTGTAAACGCTGTGACGCGCTGCAAATCGATCGGTTAGGATTAGTCCGTACTTCAGACCGTTCTGAAAGTAGAATTTCCATAAAAGTAAATATATATTGACATATTTCATACTCCCTTCCTCTTAAAAGAAGTGTATCAAGTTTAGCTAAAAATAAATACATGTATCTTGATTTCAGTTTTAGCCAACAATAATTTTAAGACGAATGGAGTATTTAGATACATCCATTTTTTAGTAGACAGTTATTTTAGGGAGTGCTAGTAGTAAGTACGTACCTCTACATACCTCTTTTGCCCGCACGGTACCAAAATGCATGAGTGTAGGAAAAAGCATGAAACGGATGTTACCTAGAGAAGTTGTTTGCATGCACATGAGTAGTTTTCTTTACATATCAACTACCCCTACGTAAATTTGTCTAAACACTTACTCCCTCCGTTTATAAATATAAGATGTTTTAGACTTTGTCCACATTCACATGATGTATGTAAATGTATCTAGACATGTTTTAGTATGTATTTTCACTCATTTTAGTGTGCATGTAGACAATATGTTTAACACCTAAAACATCTTACATTTAAAAACAGAGTGAGTACATATGTATAATCTATGTTTAGACATATCAACTCAAATATTTTGGAACAGAGGGAGTAAATGCTAGCTATAATTTATCACACAGACTAAGTAACATACAAAGTACTCCCTTAGTACTAAAATAAATGGCTTAAATTTGTCTAAATATGGATGTATCTAGACATGAAACACATCTAGATACATCCACATTTAGCCATATCAAAAATACTTATTTTAGGACGGAGTGAATATAAGAAATGTTTGACAAAAGGGAAATTTGCTTTTGAACCCCATGATTCCGCACGTGGAAATTTTGTAAGTATTCTACTCCTAAAAAAACAAAGGAGCTAGATTTCATAGAAATACATGCGGCTTCTTTGATTCAAAGAATTTTTCTGCATGTGATGTTTTCTTTGCATGTCGAAATCATCCTATATGTACTTTTCTAAGGATCTGCCTATATTGCAAAGACGATTATCCAGTGTTTCAATCTCTTGGAAAGATCATTTGTTTTCCTTATATTCGGTACAACAAAATAAATTTTGGTGAAAGTTCAGTTGAATAAAGATAACAGGAGCATGACAGTAAATACTGAACGGAGAAGGTACGTGCATGCATTTTCATAAAAAGGTTAAAATATCTTATAATATATACTGAACTTCACGGAGAAAGTATATGAAGTATATATAGCTTGAGTGTTGAGGTAAGAAGTGAACCAGCCGTTGAAACCAAACTACGGAAGTATAGTTTAGTACCTCGAGCTAGCTAGGCAGTACAACTACAGTACATGTGAGTCCGGCGGTGATCGATCATATCCCATTCATCGATCTGATCCGATCACGGTTCATGCATATGCATGCCCACACAACTTCTCACATGTACAGTATGGAATCGGACCTACCTTAGCTTGTTATTATCTCACTCTATCCTTATCCGTAGAAGCCCATCTCTCCCTGTCATGCGGAGTACGTGTCAGCACGTGGACGCGACGAATCGGGAACGCGCGCGACCTGCCTGCCTGCCAAGAGATTAGGCCTGCTGAATGCTGATGTGGATCCATCTGTGAGGACGTACTACGATCCGTCGATTGAATTGGTTTACTGCATTTTTTGTGGTTTCAAAATGTCAGTGTTAGAAAACTGCATGAAGTAACTTGGTCGCATACATGAGATGATTACAGTGAGATGGAGCCTGGACATCAACAACTACATGGAGTGGCACCCAGCTACTATACATGGAGATGGAGCCTTGATTCGAGGCACACGTGGATTGTGGACGCGACGAAACGGGAACGCGCGCAAAGAGATTAGACTTGCTGATGTGTCTCGATCTGTAAAGACGGGGACGTCTCTGATATTTTCGACGGTTCTTCGTCCCGGTCACACGGCGATCCGTCGTTTTGGTGAACTGCATTTTGGTGATTTCGGTTTATGTCTTTTTTCACCCCGCGAACGGGAGCCTAAGATCAGTGTGGTCATGCTCATGCATGCATGTGTCACTCTCACGTACACTTCCATCTTTTGGCTTCGATCACCGGGACGCTGCCCATCCAAAGCTCAGATGAGACTTACCAAAGCTTTGCATGGAAACTCTAAACTGATTTTGTCCTCCTCCTCGATCGATCCGTCTTATGGACGCAAATAAATCAAGCCTTTAGAAATCGATCTTTTTACCTCCTTCAAATTAGTACTCCGTATTATTTTTCACTTTTGAGGGAAATTAAGTTTTCCACCAACTGCAAGAGCGGAATCAGACCAAGATAGAACAAAGGATCACTAGAAGGTTTCCCTCTCTAATTCATGCGCTCGATTTTTCCTGCAAAACCGTTGACCAACGGGGGAAGGATCCTTCCCTTGGCTGATGAGACCTCCGGTTTAATTCGAGTACGGTGACACATTACAATGAACTCTGCAATAAGGATAAATCCCGATGAAACTAGATTAAAAAACGTGATACACTTTTTCTTTACTTGGACAGAGGGAAGGTACGGTTTCAAACAAATAAAAACCCTGAAAAACATCATGCAATACATCATATATCTGGCCCAAGAAAACATCATAACATACGCTAGAACAAGACAAATCCTGACAAAACTAAAATTGGCACGAATAACTGGTGCAGATTGATGTGCTCTACGTGCATTGGTAGACAAACACTCTCTCCACGTTAACATTTATCAAAACAAAATCAAAGGTATAATGATCCCACTGTGCATATTCTCGGTTCATTTGTTCCACTATCAAAACCAAAAAAATAAATAAGTGAACTAAGCAACTGGGTTGCAAGCAAACCAGTAAGCATGGTGCCACAGGGAGCAGCGATGGCATGAAACTCCACGGTCCAGGGAGAGTTTCACAAGGAGTGGGCACGTAGCAATAGAGCCACGGGCTATAGCTCACAGCAGTGATGCACATGAACAACCGCTCATGTCGACACTCCCCACCAATAATGCCGGAACCGATTACATGCGCAATGTGGATAGCATATTCATAGAGATCCGGATCGCCCAACAAGATGCAACTCTGACATATAGTATGTCCTAAGGCTAGGCCGTATACAGCTCCATAAAAATATGTCCTTGTTCTCGTATATAGGGTAGCAAGAAAGAAAGAAAAATATGTAGAATGCTAAACTAGATAGGAACACAAACCAATAAATGTATTGATCAATAATGTGTGGAGATGGCAAGGCGGTAAGGGAATGGCTGCTTATCAAGAAATGTCAGGATCAGATGAGTCATCACAAGATCCCAAAAGAAAAGGAAAATATGGAATAGAAAACATGGGAGATAGTCGTCATGTGCAAGTGCAATGCAACAATGGACTGGTCTAACGCGGCGCCCGTGCTGAGCCGCCCTCACTCTCAGCTCAGCTCTTGGCAGGCTATAAATACAAGGCTCTTGCGCCACTCCTCCAGCACCCAACTCTCTTCGCAACATCCAGAGCTCCTCTCTTCCTTGATCCGGCAAAAATGTGCGGCATACTAGCAGTGCTCGGATGTGCCAATGACTCTCAGGGGAAGAGAGTCCGCGTGCTCGAGCTCTCACGCAGGCTCAAGCACCGTGGCCCCGACTGGAGCGGCTTGCACCAGGTTGGCGACTGCTACCTCTCCCACCAGCGCCTCGCCATCATCGACCCAGCCTCAGGTGATCAGCCCCTCTACAACGAAGACAAGTCCATCACTGTCACGGTACGTTTATAAACCTCCTGTGTGTCTACATCCGTCTATATGTTACCTGTTGTGCTAAGAAGGAGGCTTTTCCTTGCAGGTGAACGGGGAGATCTACAACCACGAGCAACTCCGGGCGCAGCTCTCGTCCCACACCTTCAGGACTGGCAGCGACTGCGAAGTCATCGCACACCTGGTTAGTCATGCGGCTACAGGAAAGAACATTCATATCATAACATATGTTTCGCCAACTTATGAAACACTAAGATATACATCCATCACAAGTAAAACATACAAAACTACGGATGTGCAAAAAATAGAAATAATTCCCCGCAAAAAAGACAGAAATAATAGGATGATTTGCTGCATATGTCCAGCTTTTATGACGGACTGTAGTAAATAATAAATGGTCCCATGTCACCAAACACCAATTGAACAAAAAATAATTATGACAATTTAACCAAACCGTGGATGCATAACTTTTCTTTATCATTATGCAGTACGAGGAGCACGGAGAGAATTTCATTGACATGCTGGATGGTGTCTTCTCATTCGTCTTGCTCGACACACGTGACCATAGCTTCATTGCTGCCCGTGACGCCATTGGTGTCACACCCCTCTACATTGGTTGGGGAATTGATGGTAATTCAACACTAAATTTCTCAATAATGCTTCACAAAACCTGCCCTGCAACAATCTTGCCTTGCACTAGTAATGCTACTTAGCCAAGTAACAAGTAGGATCTGTCAGCATACCTGCTCATCTTGAAATTCCCAGGGTCGGTGTGGATATCATCAGAGATGAAGGGGCTGAATGATGACTGTGAGCACTTTGAGATCTTTCCTCCTGCTCATCTCTACTCCAGCAAGCACGGAGGCTTCAAGAGATGGTACAACCCACCTTGGTTCTCTGAGGCCATTCCTTCAGTGCCATATGATCCACTTGCTCTCAGAAAGGCTTTCGAAAAGGTCAGACTATTGTGTCTGAAATTGAAAAGTTCCCAAAATTCAGAACCAGCCATGGTCTAACTTTAGTCTTCTTTCAGGCTGTCATCAAGAGGCTTATGACAGACGTTCCATTTGGTGTTCTACTCTCTGGTGGCCTCGACTCATCATTGGTTGCAGCGGTCACAGTTCGTCACCTGGCAGGGACAAAGGCTGCAAAGCGCTGGGGGACTAAGCTCCATTCCTTTTGTGTCGGCCTTGAGGTATGAAACTGAATAAGTACTGACAATGATCATAACCTTCAGCACATTTCCAACAAACTGTAACAAGTGTCCAAAATATTATTGCGCAGGGATCACCTGATCTGAAGGCTGCAAAGGAGGTCGCCAATTACCTGGGCACTGTGCACCATGAGTTCCACTTTACTGTTCAGGTAGCAACATGCCTCATCTGTTTATCATACCAACCTATTGCTAGTCTGGCACTAATAGCACAAAGCATTGCAGGACGGCATTGATGCAATTGAAGATGTGATTTATCACACAGAAACATATGACGTGACCACAATCAGGGCAAGCACGCCAATGTTCCTGATGTCTCGCAAGATCAAGTCACTTGGGGTCAAGATGGTCATCTCTGGTGAGGGCTCCGATGAGATTTTCGGAGGATACCTCTACTTCCACAAGGCCCCCAACAAGGAGGAGCTCCACCGTGAAACCTGTCATAAGGTGAATAAAATAGATATATTCAGAAAATTGGCAGATCCAGACACCCTGACATAATAATTGTTCTGTAGATCAAAGCTTTGCATCAGTACGATTGTTTGCGGGCCAACAAGGCAACATCTGCATGGGGCCTAGAAGCGCGTGTACCGTTCTTGGACAAGGAGTTCATCAATGAGGCAATGAGCATAGATCCCGAGTGGAAGATGGTATGCTCATGTTCAAATCTAGAAACTTGTGAAAGAGTATATCACATTGTTATTATTTTTAAATATCTTCCTAGTTTCTACCTTTAAACAATTACCATTTCTGATGTTACAGATCAGACCTGATCTTGGGAGAATTGAGAAGTGGGTACTAAGGAAAGCATTTGATGACGAGGAGGAGCCGTTCCTGCCAAAGGTATTCAAACTTCTGCTACATTAATATGTTGATAGATCAGTGAAGTTAACAATCTTTATTGTGTGGGAATTGCAGCATATTCTGTACAGGCAGAAAGAGCAGTTTAGTGATGGTGTTGGCTATAGCTGGATTGACGGCCTAAAGGCTCACGCAGAATCGAATGTAAATAATCGATGGTTCTAATTTTCAAACATGACATTGTTTATGCGTACAAATATAGCAAACTTCTATTTGTAGAAACGATTTAACTAAAAGCTACATGAAATTCTCGATTCAGGTGACCGATAAGATGATGTCAAATGCAAAGTTCATCTACCCACACAACACCCCTACAACAAAAGAGGCCTACTGTTACAGGATGATCTTTGAGAGGTTCTTCCCCCAGGTGAGTAAATAAAACAGCATTAACATGAAACAGAATACTCACGTTGTCATAGGAACATCAAAGTTGATGCAAGCATGTCCATTGCTCTTGTACCAGAACTCGGCGATCTTGACAGTTCCAGGCGGACCAAGTGTCGCATGCAGCACGGCAAAGGCGGTAGAGTGGGATGCCCAGTGGTCAGGGAACCTGGATCCCTCAGGGCGAGCAGCGCTCGGAGTCCATCTCTCAGCCTATGAACAAGAGCATCGACCCGCCACCATTTCTGCCGGAACAAACAAGAAGCCGAGGATGATCAAGGTTGTGGCCCCTGGTGTCGCCATTGAGAGTTGATGATGTCCTGTCCTGCTTGCCATTTCTGATAATAAATAAGACGTACCTGGTCTTGGCATTAGAATGATGTTGGCCTAATGTTTGAGTTAAGAGCTGAAGATATGTACTAAATTTCTATTGTTAATATTAAATCAGAGATCGGTTGAATTTCCTAATCCTTTTCTGCCAATTTCACCTATTTGGCATTAAAGACTTAACCTAACCAACTTGAGAAGACCAATGTTTGACGATGGAGTCCATATTTGCAACATGGGCTAAAATAACTGAAACAGCATATAATAACATATTAAAATAATGCATAGCAAGATTTATAAAATAGTTCGACTTTTTTCCTGAAACAAAGAAGCGCGGAAAAATAAGCTCCCAATAGAAAAGGAAGACATTAAGTTGAACTATGGGTATGAATAGGATTCCTTTGACCTCTTAGATTCAATCCCTTGTTCACAACCAACATATCTAAGCTTTCTCCCATCAAAACTTACCTAACTTTCCATAGGCACAGCAATTTATGACACATTTGGAAAGCCAAGGGGTTTCCCAGGTTCTGCTGGAATATACCTCTTTCATGTGAATTTTGTGCACTCTGAATGTGCCTTTAATCCTTTATGGACGTCAATGAGGACGGGAATGACATCTGTCCCAAACGTAAACTTCACTAGTGCAAGATATCCCATAAGATGGAAGCTAAAAAATTGGAGACGATAAACTCAAAACAATAGCTGCGGACATTTTCCCCGAGTCATTTTTATACCTTACATGCAACAGTTTGCCAACAATAGCAACTGAAGTTGAACAATAAGTCAATAACAACCGAGCTACCAGTATAAACATCATCTACACCACACATTAAATGGACCAAACCCACACCTAATGTGACATTAGCTAACACCAGCATTTATACGACATTGGAAAAGTTCATCTTCGAGCATGAAATTATTGCAGGTTCCAGCTTCAGATGTCATGGATAATAGGAATCACAATTTTTTATAGAGATCAATAAAGACATCAAGAGATGAAGAGGACAGCACAAACTTAATGAGTTTGCTGAATTTGTTAATCCCAAAGTAATGAGAACATTGTTGCTATGTGGTTCCTGGCTTCATGCCTTCATTTCTGTTTCTAAACCCTCCTTCAGGGCTGGCTAACGGTACTTGAACTTGGTAACAGAAGAATGGATGCACTCTGGCCTCCTGGCACTGGTTCGGAGCTTCTTGGTCTGCAATGTTCAGATAAAAGTAGTTCTCTTTAGAATCTCAAGGCATCAATCAATGGTTTGTGGGTTACACAAAAGAGCATCATAACACCAGAAGAACTAATCAGGTTACCTTTCTACTGTTTGGATGGCATCATCACCTGGTGGTACCATCATCATATATCCACTGCTAGCATGGATGTTTCCCTGGAGTACAAATGCATCACACAAAGCCTTAGAGAAAAAAATGGTATGCATCCTTAATCCATTGTATTTTATCCACGTGAGATTAGTACATCATACCTCCTAATAAAGTTCCATTCATGTTATTACTATGTTAATATGTACATTAATTGCAAAGCTTATGTTCAATTTATTCGCTGAGTCATTGTTCTCGGGGAGAATGGTTGTGCTCAACAGATTTTGGTATGCTCAAGAGGCATACATATGACCAGTTTGATGGTAACTGTAAGGTACAACTAAAGTGGCTACACTAAAACTTGTTTCTCTTCCCTTTTACAAACTGTGCAGCACACCTCAGTGCCATTCTATTCTAATACTGAAGGTGTTACAGCAGAAGGCAGTAGATTTCCCTATTCCTCTACAGTGCGTCAGAAATTAAACCATCCTTTTCCCACTCAGCCACAACAAAATAATCTAGAAAGCTAAAACTGCTGATCCAACTTCCAAGCATATTTATTCAAAATAAGGTTTGCAGATTGTTGAAGTGTGAACATGACAAAGATGTGCTTCTTCAAAGAAACATTGTCAACCTGAAACCAGCACCTAATATAGGCGGCTTCTGCTTGGTGTAACAGAAGAAGCTACATAAGACTCTGTTTGGCATAATAGCACAATCCTGCATACGCGAAACCAATCGACTAACAGAAATATTTCACGATTCAATATAGGGAAAACGAGATAATTGTGTCTGATATCCTGCACCATTCGATCCAACCCAACTGGTAACCAGAGTGGCATAGTCATTATCGATGTGCCTTTTAGTGTCCCCTACGGCCTACCTAAGCACAGACATGCACAGGATAACATCCACAAAAAACATGCAACAACACAAGCAGGGCCCTTGAAGTAGGCTAACAGCTGAAAAAAACATAGAAAGAGCATCAAAATGCAGAATTTCACTATCCACATCCCCTAGGTATGTACACGCAGACAGCTAAGCATACACACAATGAATGTACATAGAGAAACGCAAAGGCAAATGTGCATGGAGCCTTAAAAATGAGTAATAGAGCACTGAATAACATATACGAGTAGTAACAACTGAATCTGCCATCTCTCAACTATAAAGGGTATAATCTCTCTGTCCAGTTACTCCAGTATCACCGTCAATATTACGATTTTATCATGCACAAGTACCTGAACATGAATAGAATCCATGGTCCTGAACATGAATAGAATCCATGGTCCTGAACATGATATATATTTTCCCAAATCAACAGAAGGCTGCTGCGTCGTAAAAATGCAGAAATACGAACCCTTAACAGACAGGTAAAGATATGGTTTTCTCAATGCACAGCGACAAGCAAGTTAAAAAAACTGCAGAAGATGAGGGGAAGTACTGACCAGCAAGACGGCATCTTTCTCCTTCTCCTTATCTCTCTGCACCTTGGCAACCAGTCCAGCTCTCCTCTTGCCCCGGTTGAGCTCCTCCGTGTCCGAGATCTCGGACGCCTTCCTGTCGCGGACCTTCCAGACGGTTCCCTTGCGGACGAGCAGCTTGGCGGCCTTCCACCCGTCGGTGCTGGTGTCGATGACGGTGACCTCCGTCTTAGAGCGCCTCTCCCCGTCGACGACGACGGCGTACCTATCGGCCCGGCGGCGCTTCCTGGCCGTGGCCTTGTCTTTGTCGTCCTTGCTGGCAGATTTGTCCTTGGGGCGAGGACGGGGCCGGGACTGCTTGCGGAAGGGCTTGGGCGGGCGGCTGGATCGCGGGGCGGAGGGGACGGCGAAAAGGTCGGATATGACGCCGGAGAGTGGCGGCGGCGGCAGCGGCAGAGGCTGCGTCTGTGGCTGAGGCGGGTGGTAGGTGTTGTTGTCGCTAGGGTTTGGGCGGGTGGGGTTGCGGGGCGGCTTGGGCTTGGGAGGCGGCTCGTGGGGGTTGATGACGGCGAGGCGGCGGTCGGAGGAAGCGGCGGGTGGCGGCGGCGGAGGGGGCGGAAGAGTAGGAGGGGGAGGCGGGGGCGGAGGCGGTGGGGACAGCTTGGGTTGGCCGTAGAGGAGGTCGTCGATTTGGAGGTGGGAGGGGAAGGAGAGGCCGCCCTTGGCGTGGAGGCGGTGGAGCCATTGCGGGGTGGTGTTGCTGCTGCTGCTCTCGGCGATGGAGAGCACCCAGTGGCAGCACGGCATTCTCCGATCAACCCGGATCGGAGCAGTTGGCCGTGGCCGCCGCAGTGTGTGGGGGAACCAGGAAGAAGGTTCTCTGAACTAAAGAGCGGATGTCCGTCCGGTAGATAGACAGTACTAGTAGTACAATGGTTTTGCAGATGCGTTGAAACATTATTTTTACAAATGTGGAGGTCATATGACAAATAATAAAATTCGAAGTAAAGTGTGGTAAAATCATCAAATATCTCATGAATACTGTCACCAGCCAAGAAAGTTAAATCATTTCATTTCATATAACCACATAAAATCATACGAGTAAGAGGAACGTCGTCTACCAAGAAAGCTAACGAAAGTAAAAATATCAAATTTGTCAGTCATTTTAATAATATTTACTAAATAGAAGGTGTTGGTGGTATTACATCGCTCATACGTTGCCAAATCTATATTTGATCTCACATATGATCGATAACATTAAAAAAAGGTAACCAAATCGGGGGGGGGGGGGGGGGGCATTAAATGCACACTTATAGAGGATGATTTACTATTATTTTGTAGAAAATATCACATCATGCTATAAGAATAAAAATTATAGGTCAAATTAAATAGGTATTATTATCCTTCTCTAACTAAGTTGGTTGCATGCAACAACAAAATCTCGACAAACTGCAAGAAATCAGATAGAGATGCAGTTGGTGGTGTGTGGTTTTTGACTAATTAAAATTGTCGTGTTATCGGCATAATTGATAGGAGACGGGGTCCTCTAGCCTATGTATGGATTGTGGGGAAGAAGGTTGGTGTCGTCGAGGACGGGATTGAACACGGCGAGTTTACCCAGCTTCGGATCCCACAGCGGTGGCGAGATCCTACGCTGCTATAATTCACTATGAGGCAATAGCCGTGAACAGGTTACAATGGGTATGATGCCTATTGAAGTGTCTGCCCTAAAGGCTCCCTGGTGGCCGGCTTATATAGGCGGCCAGACCCCAGGGTACAAGGTAAGTGCTTGTCCGGCAAGTAAACAGAGTTCTAAACCTAGCCGGCTTAGTTGCCGCCTTCCGTCTTGGGCTTGGTGGCTTGATGGGCTTTGGCCTTCCGCCTTCTTTGGACCGTCCGCCTACTTTCTTGTACGTCAGCTATCTGGGCCGCCCGGTAGGCTTCGGTCTTACCACCCTTGGGCCACCCTGGACTAGCCGGATTGATCCATGTTGGTTATACCCCTAGTTGATATATCCCCAACATTAGCCCCCAGAAAGGTTGAAGTTCTCCACGCGCCGGCTTCTTTTTGATTCTTCATCTGCCAAAGTTGGCGGCTGCAGGACTTGAACCATTCTGAAAATCAACGAGGCATGCGTGTCTTGATATTGACATGCGGCCGCCTTTATCCATCATGGGAAAAGACGGCTGCTTGGCAATCTTGCCGAGCATCCTTCTTGGCGGTCTCCACCTAGCCAGCTCACGACAGTTTGAAAACAGTCTAGGCGGGAATCTCGCCATGATCACAAATTGCGGGAAAAGAGGAGGCGTGGAGATCGTGCAATCGTGTGCTGCAACGGATGCTGGACACGTGTCCGACTAAAAACGCCGTTGCACAGGGAGCAACGCCTGGCCCTATAAAATAGGTAGCCAAACGGTCCATTTTCACCACCCAGCCTTTGCTCTCCGTGCACTCTTGCCTCTTCCACTTCTCCGCTTCTTGCCTCCGAGCGAGCTCCGGCGAACTCCTCTCCTCCGACGACCTCTCCTTGCGGCGATGTCCACCGGCCCGACTCTTTCGACGGCGTCGAGCGGTCCGGCGACCGCGACGGCGATGGGCGGCGCGATAACCCGTCCCGCGGCGGCGGCGACGGGCAATGTCGCCACCATCGCCCCTCGGACTTCCACCGCGCGTGCGCCAGCGGCGGGTCCTTCGGCTCCTCCACCAACCACCGCGGCGATGACGACGGCGGGCGCCCCCGTCGACGAGGAAGAGGAAGCGGCGGACCTCGGGTCCCGCTACTGGCTACCTTCCATAGTCGACGAAGATGCCCTCCAAGATTTGGAGGTTGTCGGCTACCTCCCCACTCGGGAAGATTGCCGGTGGAGGGTCGCCTTCGGAGACGTCATCCCGGCCCCGAAAGCCGGGGAGCGGGTAATCCTCACCTCCCATCTAGTTAGGGGAATGGCGCTTCCGCCTTCCGCCTTTTTTAGCGAGGTTCTAGATCACTATGGGCTCCAGCCCCACAACATAGCACCCAATAGCATATTAGTCCTAGCCGGCTTCACAGCTCTGTTCGAAGGCTACCTAGGTATTAGGCCTACCTTAGAATTCTTCAGATATTGCTTCCGTTGCCGGCGACAGACGGTGCCGGACGGCGGGCTGGCAACCTGCGGCAGCGTCACCTTCAACTGCTGCCAGGGCCGCCAATGGTATCCTAAGATACCATACCTTGAGTCCGTCAAGGGCTGGACCTCCACATTCTTCTACTGCCAAGATATGGCAGCTCCGGGCCGCCAAGTCGGCATCCCGGAATGCGTCAACGCGCCACCTATGCCTCGGCCATGCTGGGACGAGGCGGTGCCCAAGTTGACGGAGGAACTCCGCCTTATTCAGAGGCGGATTGAATTCCTCACGCGGACGATGGCTCCCCCTCTGCTGGATGGGGTCGACACCGTCATCTGCTGGCTCGGCCGGCAGATCCTCCCCCTGTGGTACAGCCCGCACAAGATGTGTCAGTATTCGCCTACTGACACGGTCTCTCTTCGCGTGAGCGAAGAGATGTTGCCGGTTGCCGACCTGGCGTTCCGGCTCCGCAGCCTTGTCAAGGCGGGGCTGGTGAAGGCGGTGGAGGGCGTGCCCATGCACACCCACGACAACCCTCCCCTCGAGGTAAATATCTTCTCCCTTGCCCCTTGTTTGATAGCTTCGCCGGCTAAAATTGAGCTCCATTAAACTTGTCTTCTTTTCCAGATCTCCGCCTTGGGGGAGGATGACCTGGCTCCCGACTTCTACGAGTCGGAAGTCGGGAAGACGAATAAGCGCAAGGCGTCCGGCGCCGCTTCCTCCACGGTGAATGCCGAGAGGAAGAAACGGATCGCATCGGCTACCGAGCCGGCTCTCGCCAACCTTGGCGAGAACGCGGGGATTAATATCCCCCGAAGGTACTCAATTTTGCCTTTGATAGACGACAAACCTTTTTAATACTAGCACCCAATTGACTGTGCTTGCTTTTTATTGACAGGGAAAGGGTCGCAACCTCCCGGTTGACGACCAGGCTTCTTGGCAAAGGTAAGCGGCCACAAGGCAGCTCGCCGGCCACCGTGCCGCCAACTCCTCAGCTCCACGCCGACAGCTTTATGGGTGACGCTCGTCGTCAGCCCCCGGCTCCGGCTCCAGGCGCTCCGCCAAGGGCCCCTTCCGCCGACCGCGCGCCCAAAACTCCCCTACTGCTGGCTGAGGCTACGGCCGATGATGCCGCTCAATCGCGCGCCGCCAACGAAGGGTTGCTGGAGTCGACTGCCGGCGGGTCTCGGAGGGCAGCCCCGACTGCGGGAGGCGGCAAGGTCAGGGACCCTTGGTCCACCTTTAAGGAGGCCAAGGAGTCAATTGGCTTTCGCCAACTTCGCCTCGCAGGCCTTTGCCGACTTGGAGGGTGACCTATCTGTAAGTTCTTACCACTCCGGCATATACATAGTCTTTCCCCCGAGCACTTAGATGGCAAGTCAAAAATAAAAGAATTATTGACTGCCGGCTTAGTGGTTACTCGACAATATGTTTTATGCCTTTGTTTGTCCTGCAGGGCCTTGTGTCCGCCAACGTCGAGCTCCTCTCCTCCCGGGTCGAGATAAACCAGCGGTGTCGCGACCTAAAGAAGGACTGCGAGGCCAAGGACCTGCGGATTGCCGAGTTGGAGGCGGCCCGCAAAAAAGATGAAGGTAGGGTTAATCCTCCTCGCCTTCAACTATACTTTCGACTTATGTTGTCGTCAATCATTTAGTTAGCGAATCCATATTTGTAGAACTGCTAGACCACGCCCAGGATATTCTGAAGGCGTCCACTGATATGCAAGCTCTTATGAATGAAGCTTCTGACTTGGCGGCCGCCAACTTGGAGTTGAAGGAGGCTCATCAGAAGGAGATGGAGGCCCAGCAACTCAAGTTTGCGCAGGAATCTAGCCAGCTCACTGGTGAGCTGGAAAGCCTGCGCAACAAGTTGGCGGAGGCGGAGAAGACGGCTGCCGAGGAAATCTCCAAGCAGACTTCTCGCGCCCAAACCGCTGAGGCTGCGCTGGCAACTCATATGATTGATCTGTCCGCTTTCCATAACTCGGTCCTTGGTAATTTCTTACTCCTTATTTGATTTTGCCATTTTGCTTTAGCCTGAGCCAAACTAATGGCTTCATTTTTGATGCAGTTCCCGCCGGTTTAGGCGATGACAAGGTTGTCAGCCCCCGCCTGGATCGCCTTGCGCGTCTAGGCGAGCTGATCACCGAGACTTTGGCGGCGTCCAAGCGGTTTGCCGCCAAGTTCTTCACCTCCTCCGGCAGCCAGGAACCGACCGAGTTCAGCGACGTGCCCGCTATCTTGGAGCAGGCGACCAAACTGCACAAGAGCTCGCTGAAGTCGGCGGCGCGGGGTGGTACCAAGACCGCGCTTGGGTTATTCATGGCGCACTACTGAACGGATAGACGTCGCCTAGAGGGGGGTGAATAGGCGATTTAAAACTTTTTCGAGGAGCCGGAATATCCGGTCCAAGAGTGACCAGAAATTCCGAGTAGCCGGAATATCCGGTACACAAATGACCCAGAAATTCCGGTATGCTTGATAAAGGCGGAATAAAACTAGAGGTTTACTTTAACAAGCATACAACCTAGATATATAAACTAGGCTCACCTATGTGCACCAACAACTTAAGCTAAGCAATATTAGTAACAAGATGATAGCAAGATATATGACTTCAAGCACGAAGGCTATCACAATGTAAAGTGCATAAGTAAAG
Source organism: Poa annua (assembly GCA_026929855.1). NCBI lineage: Eukaryota > Viridiplantae > Streptophyta > Magnoliopsida > Poales > Poaceae > Poa > Poa annua. The sequence goes on from CM049432.1 coordinate 61,172,631, forward strand.
AGCTCGGGTATAGAAATAACCGAGGCACGCGGAGACGAGGATGTATTCCCGAGTTCCACCCAAAGGTGTACGTCTCGTTTGGAGAGGTGTGCGCAACCACAACAGGTTAGCCGCAACGCCACAAAGGCTCACCTTCTTCTCCTGATGAACTCAACCACAAAAGGTTCGAGTTCACCTTCCACTATTGATCTCCTTTGGGGCGGAGATCGAATCCCGTACAACTCTTGAGGCACACACCCACAACTTAATTGGGGGCTCCCAAGTCTTGAGGCACTGAAAGGACAATGATGTCGCCTAGAGGGGGGGGTGAATAGGCGGTTTAAAACTTTTCCGGTTTAGGCTTATTAATTGCGGAATAAAACTAGGTGTTTAAATTAACAAGCCGACAACCTAAATAAACTAGGCTCACCTATGTGCACCAACAACTTATGCTAAGCAAGACAAACAACAAGGTGATAGCAATATAGAATACTTCAAGCACGAAGGCTATCACAATGTAAAGTGCATAAGTAAAAGCTCGGGTATAGAAATAACCGATGCACGCGGAGACGAGGATGTATTCCCGAGTTCCTCCTTGTTAAGGGAGTACGTCTCGTTGGAGAGGTGTGAACCGACACAACGGTTCAACAACCACAAAGGTTTCACCTTCTTCTCCGATGAACCGCACCACAAAGGCTTGGTTCACCTTCCACTATCAGAATTCCTTCGAGGCGGAATCCGGAGCCTTTCAACAACAATCCGGGGCACAACCCACAATGGGATTGGGGGCTCCCGAACGGCCTCCAACAACAATCCGGGGCACAACCCACAATGGGATTGGGGGCTCCCGAACGGCTTCCAACAACAATCCGGGGCACAACCCACAATGGGATTGGGGGCTCCCGAACGGCTTCAAGTGACCACACAAGGGTCCAACCACCACAAAGGCGTCTAGGGTCCAAGGACCCAAGAGTAACAAGCTCACAAACTTTCAACTTCCACGAATCCTCGTGGAGAGCACACCGATGCACCAAATGCAAAAGGCAAGAGCACAAGTGCTCAAATCCTTCACTCTCGAATTCCAACAAAGCAACAAATGCTTATGGGGGAATAAGAGAGGAAGAACAAAGAGGAGATGCACCAAGAACTCCAAGATCAAGATCTACTAGGTTCCCCTCACTTAGAGGAGAGATGGATTGGTGGAAATGTAGATCTAGATCTCCTCTCTCAAATCCCTCAAAGATATGCAAGAATCATGGGAGGAAATGAGAGAGGGGCAAGCTTTCCAAGGTCAACAATGGAGGAGAGAGAGGGGGAAAATTCGCGCTTGGAAGAGCTACTCTCTCTGGGGAAGAAGGGGCCTTTTTATAGGTCCCACGAAAAAGAGCCGTTGCAGGAAAACTTCACACCGGAGTTTCCGGTCACTAGGGCCGGAAACTCCGGCCAGGGGCGGAAACTCCGGCCCTAGGGCCGGAAACTCCGCCCCCCACCAGGGGCTGAACAGCTTCAAAGTAGTTTTGGAGAAAAACGTTGAGTCCGGAGATTCCGGTCCTGCACAGACCGGAGTTTCCGGTCTAGGACCGGAGATTCGGCCTAGGAAAAACTGCAGCAAAACCGATAACGAAAACTTCAATATCTTTTCCATCCGGACTCCGTTTTCGATGATTTTTGGCTCGTTGGAATCACAACGAAGAGCTTTACAAGATCATGCAGATAAACCTCATGGTCCAACAATGGAAGATAAAACCAAAAGGAGGAGGTTAAAATCTCTCTAAAAAGGAATGATCGGCAAACCTCCAAAACCGAAAACGCAACAAGTTTTCCATATGAAATTCGTTTTCGGTGAACTTGGGCTTGTCGTGAAGATCACAACAAGCACCAAAACCCAACAAGGAGAAAAACCAAGTAAGAACCAAGAAAGATGAAATGGCAAGTATGCAAAGGTTTGAGCTCTCCACAAAGATGCGATCAAGTTACTCACTCGAGAGCCCCTCTTGATAGTACGCCATCTATCCTAAAACCCGGTCTCCCACTAACACCATGAGACCGATACAATAGAAAACCTATCAAGATCATACCTTTGCCTTGCGCATTCCACTTGAGCTCGATGATGACGATCTTGACTCTCTCAAGTTGAAACACCTTTCTTGATTGTGCTTGCTAGCACATTCTTAATGAGGACTTCTCCAAATGCTCCCCCATACTCCATTATGGGAGGGCCTCGCTAAGCTTCGTCTTCACGTCTTCTTTGCAAGCTTCAATCAAAAGATATCTTCCGAGATGCATCATATTGAACTTGCACTTCATCTTCTTCTCTTGATATGTAAGATGGCTTGGGGGTAAACATGATTGTTCACTCAATCTTCTATTCCAAGCCATACTTGCGATGAGCTCAACTCTATACATGACCATTCTTCATATTAACCCTTGAATAGAGCATTGGTCATTATGTCATCTTGAAGAGTCCAACGCATGAACTCCTATATTTTCCCATGGACAAGATCTATAAGAATATCTCAATGTAAACATTAGTCCATAAGGATTGTCATTAATTACCAAAACCACGCATGGGGGCAACCATGCACTTTCAATCTCCCCCATTTTGGTAATTGATGACAATCCCTTTTACGAGGGTTTATATAATGAATTTAAGCAGCCATGCAACACAAAGAGCAAGGATGCAAGATAACCGCAAGAGAACAAACCCATATTCCCTTAAACCCTCTAAATTTCTCCCCCATTGGCATTGATTGCCGAAATGGGTGAAAAGTAAGAAGGCTAATATAATAAGAGCTCCCCCATAAAGTATGCATTTCTCATAATGTGAGTGAAATCAAATGCACATATCCAATGAAGAATAGATGGAGGGAGATCAAACTATATTGAGGATCCAAAGATTGCAAGAGAATATCAAATAGAAAGATACTTCAACGAAAGATGCAATCAATCAAAAGGATCCAAAAAGTGTTCTAAATATCATGAGGGAACTCCCCAAGGTACGTGCACAAATAGGATTTGTATTTCAATATAGTGTGCACAACATGGAATCCTCACTCCCTCCTAGATAAAATCGAACACAAGCACATGCAAGAGAATATAAGTGAGAAAAGAAACAAAACAATTTGCAACAAATAAAATGTTTTGCAACATGAGCAAGGAGCGGCAAATAAAAGGATGGGTGTGAGATATAAAGACATTTTAGGAGACTAATACAAGGATGAGCAAACACATCAACATAGTCTTTCAAAAGGAGTTCTACATGGTGCATATGATGTCTTACCCATACTCACACACCAAAGGAGATATAGCAAGTAGCTCCACAGGCTTATTAAAACTCAACAAGCATAACACATGAAAATAAAGCTTGTGCCTTTAATTAGAAACCACCAAAGAAACAAAAGCAATAAGAGGTGGTCACTAAGGAATTGGAATACAAATAAAGATGTACTATTATCATGTGTATAAGTTTCTAAGTAGACACAAATCACTAAGATATGGGTCTATAAATAAACATGTACACACAAGATAGATACAAGGGTAAAGAACATGATATCCAAGAGGAAGTCATAAATATACAAAAAAGATCTTTGCTTAAAAGCATAGCACAAAGCTCAATTTTATCTTAAATGGATATAGATGAACTTCCAACACACACTCATCATAGCATCAAACTTTTCCACAAGGGATAAGGTGATAAACGGGATGCTCCGAGTAGGATAACAAGTCTCACAAAAGGCAAATGATTTTGAAACACATCAATATTACATATGCGAGACATAGATTAGAAAGTGCTAGATTAACATATTTGGGATCGATGAATCATAGAAATGAATATATAGTCCCCTCATATGTAATCATCCCGGCTTACTCATATTTGCAATAAAGATGTTTTGTAAGAACCAAATCAATTGCAACAAAAAGATTCATGCCAAGAAACCACCTACACAAGGTTGAAAGCTAGAAATGTATGCATGAGGTAGATACTTGTTACCAAGAAAGCATTGGTGATGTAGAAGATAGGAGCTCATGATCATCCAAGCTTGGCTCCAATAAGCACATGGTGACAACACCTTCCTTGTAGATGAGACAAGCTTCCAATGCATCTCAAATGTACCTAAAACAAATTTAAGTACAACATGGTACCCAAACTAATTGGGTCCAAAGTAGTTAGAGCAACTACAACACATAGGACAAACTCCACATAAATATGTGCATATTGATATGAAATTGAATTTCATGCCCATCTTCTCCATTTAGGATTTGATGGAGTTTATCCTATATATTGGATTAACGAAGGTAAGCATGCCATAAGATATACATATAATAAATATGCATGCACAAGACTTTCGAGAACCAGGCGAGATATAATTTAGACAAAACACCAAGTAAACCAACAAAACACACACACAAGTGTGACAATAAAACAAATTGTCCACATTATATCAAATACCCAAATCAACACATGATTGAAGATACCACTTTGAAAAGATACCAATGAAAGCAAGAGACCAATTGATGAAAAATATCATGTAGCGTACCTGCACATTAAATAAGGCAGATACCTGTGTATAGTGCAAATCCCTGGATCGATTCATTTGCACACACAGTTTACGATGTAATATCACAACAAAGGTCAATTTTATTACATCGATGATCCAGAATTACAAAATATTTGATACAAGTTGCATAGCATAAAGCTAGCATTGAAAAAGTACACAACGGAAATACAATAGCAGTGAGCCTCTATAACTTTCATGCTGCCACAGGCGAAAACATGTTGGTTGTAGACTCGAAACCTTTAACGAAACCTCACTCGTCATCTGATCAAATCTGCAATAAGAAAAATATTGCAACAACGTGGGTCAGATTCCATTAAAAATGGAGTCTGGCAAGTGACACTATGGTGGACACTTATGGAATAACTCTAAAGCCTATATGAATATTTGGCTGGTGGAGCTCAAGGCTAATTTGCATAAAGCCAATTTTCCTATTCTTTTGAAAACACTTTTCTTGAAATCTCGACGAGTATGGCATGAAAACCATAAATCTCATCTTCCCTTGTTCACCCATCAAGTTTTACTTTTGAAGTTGGAATGATGGAATCCTCCGTTGACGTCCTTGATCAGCTGCTCAAAATTGTCCGTAACCGGGGACACGGCTAAGTACTTAGTTTTACACTCTGCAGAGGTTGTGCACTTTCACCACGAGACTCAAACAACCCTTCTGTCCTTGACCCTCATGTAGTGAAAAGGAAAGGAGAAGCCTGAGACGAGACCTTTGGGGAAAAGTCAAGGCAGAGCCATTATACCACGTGGCTGCACTGGAAACATCTTCACTTGGAGAAAACTTTGGTCCCTTTGTTCCTGGGTGTCCATCCTCAAGTGTACGTACTCAGGTTCACTCATCTAAATGAGCCTGGGTCTTAGCCAGGTACACCCACCTAAATGAGCCTAAGCAGCCACTCAACTCTAACCTCCATCCTCTTGCCACATCCACCCAGAAGTATCTTTAACTTAGTAGAAATTAACTTTTCACAAAACAACTTTTGCATAGCATCAATATTTCTACCCAGTTACCCATAGGATTCTAGACACAACTAGTGTAAGGGATATAGTAGTTTCAGCATAGTAATACTATCCAACACATGCATATAATAAACATACTAAGTAATGCATAGAAAATACTTAGGAAGTTTATGAGGGTGTGCCACTTGCCTTTGAATGTTGTCGTTGTACACAACTCTTTTCAACAACGAACGTTTGCTCTCCGTTTAATCTAAACAATAATAGCAACCACAATACAACAATCAATAGCAAGCACAATCCCCAATGCATACAAACACATTCTAGATGAATAACTAAGTTTTATAAAACTTTCTAAGGAAAATATGTTTATGCATGATGTGCAAAATATTCCTAAGGCTAGAAATACTTTGTTTTATATCTTTTTGAAACGAGCACTCTAATGGCTTAGCCATGATGTGCAAAATACTTAGAGAAAAATACTAAGTCATTTGTTCAAGATGATCTCAATTATTATCAACTCTTTGTAAATTGGACATTCACTATAGTGAGAGAGACAGACACCCGGCCAGCCACTTAAATTGTGGAACAGGTCTCATGTACGTGGACATGTAAGGTTTGTTTCCAGGCCGCTTCATCCCACTATGCTGCTAGGATCCAACATCTTCAAGATGATAACATCATGATCAAAATTTGTTTAAGTCTAAAAGGACAAGATTAGGAAAGAGGGAAAAGATAGAAAGAAAGATGTAGTTGTCCTCCAGGCTTCATCTTCAGACTTGTAACTTTCTTCTGGATGATGTCTTGATTGAGCTCTTGGTAGTCTTGTTGAATCTTCAGACTTGATGATTCTTGTATCCTCGAGGCTGGTCTTGGATTTACTTAGTCTTCATGAAGTCTCAGAGGAGAAGGAAAGACAGAGAGAAAGACTTAGAGAATAGAAAGGGAGGTTGGCCTTCTTGAACTTTTTCTCCATTTCTTCTAAGTGCTTGACATCTTGAGGATGCTTCCAGAGTCCGCTTTCTTCTAAGTCCTTCATGAACTTCTTCTTGATTTTCTTCTAAGTGTTTCTTCTCCTTGAAGATACTTCTGAAGTCTTGTTTTTGGCTAAGTCCTTCAATGGTCTTCTAGCTCCATCTTGAAAACTACTAAGTGTCTAAGTGTATAGCACTTTTCCAAAATACTAAGTTTGAAAATAATTCTATCTTAGGGAAATTGGGAAGGAGTATTCCTTATGGAAATATAACTATAGAATATGCTATGCATGAAATGAAATTTTAAATCACAAGCACATAACACTAATTTTTGTGAAGTTTATAAAATATGTATGAATTTATAAATGTAATTTAATTAAATTTCTAATTTTGGAAAATATACTAAAAGGAATAATTATAAGATTAAAGTTTCCTATGACTAAATTTTTATAACAAAATTTTATAATTAATGTTAATAGACAGAGAGCATTTAATTAAATCTATTGCAATTGGATTTAATCAAAAATATTGTTTCTATTAAAAATTATTTCAAAATTAGTCAAGCTATTCAAATTAAACACACAACTATGAAATCATTCAAAATTACTCAAAATATTCTATAGCAGTGGTATTAATTTACAAATATTCTAAGGTTTCTAAAACATATTTATTTGCAATTTTTGGATTTATAGATTCAAAGTTATTACAAATATACTCAAATTCACCATTTGAAATTTGAATATTTTATACTAAGTCAAATTTGAATTTTGTCTGATCCAAATTATTCTACACATCCAGAGCTTTCCAAATATATAAAAATTATTAAATTTGGAGTTGTGGTTGAAAAGTTGTGAGAGATCTAAGTGACAGGGGTGTTTCTGCAAAACTGCCAATTAAATTTAATTCCGAAATTGATTATACACGTGGCAGCTGACTGTGCGCTGACGGGGCATGCCACGTGGGCGCTGACGTGGTTAAGTCATCTGATCTGGGCCGTCAGATCTGGATCTGACGGTCCAGATCGGAGCGTACCGCTTCGGTTAAAACCTTCTAATCCTGGCCGCTGCGATCGGATCGGACGGGCGAGATGCGTTGACCATACCGTGGCGGCGCTCCGGTGGCCGGCGAGGGAGGGGACGGCGGCGCTGCCTCGGTCGACGACGCTCCGGTCGATTCCGTTCCTCCCCGGATGAACGGAGGACAGCCCCGAGCGCGGCGCGTCGCGGGGAGGGCGATGGAGGTGTTGGCGTCTCCCCGTTCTTCCCGAAGCCGCGTGGACACGCAAGCGGAGAGGTACGGGACGCCGGCGACCTTCCGCTCGTGCTCCCCTCTCGATTTGCTGTAAGAAGAGCGCGGGGGAGGAGTCAGGAGATGCGCCAGGAGCAGGGGGATCAGAGGAGACCACAGGGGGGCGGGGAACCCTTCTCTGTTACCGGCAATCGGAAGAAAATCGGCGGCGGACACGGTGGACTCCGGCGAGCTCCTCCGGCGGCCTGGGGGCACGGTTTAGCTAGGGTTTTGGGGGAAAAGACGCGGCTGGGTCGGGGGATTATATAGGGGGCTGCAGGAGTTCGAATCCCGCACGAATCGGGAAGAAATCGTCTCCGATTCAAACTCCGTTTTCTGCTCTTCGTTCGGTTAGAGGTAGGAGATGATCCGCTGACGTCAGCATGACGTCAGCCAGCATTTTCTTTTCTGATTTTATTTCTTTAATTCATATCTTTTGATTTATAACTCCAAATGATGTCAAATAAATTTCTAAAAATTTGTAAAATGATTATCTTGCTGTTAAACCAGTGGTGGGTATGTTTTGAATATTTTTGAAAATTCATATTTTGAAATGTTGCTTAATTACAAATTTGACACTTAAAGTCAAATTTGAATTTCTTTCTCATTTAAATTTTCCTTTGGCTAATATAAATTTTAAAGATACCCCCATTTCAATATGTTTGAATTTAAGTTATTAAACTTATTTTTCTTAAACATGCATCTTTATTTTGGTTTAATAGAAGCTAAATAATTTTTTTAAGTAATAGGAAATATAATGGATTCTAATTAAATTTTATTTTGGGTAACATTATATCATATTTTTTTGATAATTCATTTGAAAACTTCATAACAACTTTGGGAAAAGGTTTTTGTTTTAATTCTATTCTTATTTAGAATATATTAATCATTTCATGCTTTGAACATATATGAAATTCATTTCAGCAAAAGAAATGTTTATTTGGTTAATTCATTAATTTAAAAGCTATGAGGTTTTGAAGCTATACACTATAGTCTTATAATTTCCAAACTATATTTTGAACTTAGTTAAAGGAATGAAAACCATTTAGTAATTATATACTATTTGAATAATCTTGTAATTAAGTGGTTTAAATCAAATACTTATAAGGTACTAATTTTATTTGAATTAAAATGAATTGTAGTTTGTAAAATATTTATCAAATTATATTTTAAGGTTTTTGCAATACATTGGATAATAAAATGTTTTACTGTGACATTTGAAATATTAAACTTTGAAGTCTTTTATAGTTGGTTTCCTCATGCATTTAATATTTTATTTTAATAAAAAGAAAAGTTTTAAATTTTAGTGATTTTTGAACATTATAAAATGTTGGGATGTTACATATCATCAAGGAATAAACCAAACCCTCTACACTTTTCATGATGGCACAAGGTACCAAGACGAAAAATGTTTGTCTTCCAAGGAGACACGTCATCGGGATCAAATATCAAACGAGGACAACTAATGTTCAAAAAAACATATAGGATTGCTCCCCCATGATGTGTGCATTATTTATGATTTTGCATTTGAATACAAAATGCACACAAATGAGATCATCACTCTCCATATATATTATTCAAACACTAGTCATGTTCAAGAAAGGCAAGAAATTGCAATACCAATTTAAAGAACGGTGTTTTACTCAAAGTAGGATAGCTTCCCAAAGAATAGTGCATTATCAAGAAGTATGACTTTTGAATGTCAATGCACAAGAATTGCTTCATTGCTTTTCCCAACTCAAGAAAGCACTAAATAGAGCAAAAAGGATCCAAAAGATACAATGAAGACAAATGAGAGTTAGATCAAAACAAATCCTTGGCAATCAAATAAAGCAATTCAAAGCAAGAGCCAAAGCGAATATGATCAATATATTTACCACAAAAGGATTATCACTTGTCAAGACAAGTAATGTATGAAGATATTTCTCGGGGGTGGATTGCAAAGATATATTCAAGATCATATTCACAAAACATAAGCATATGGCAAATGATAGGAATTACAAGCTATGCTTAGATAGATAGATATTCTTGATAGCTTCACAAATCATGCGAAGGTGCAAAGCAACTCCAAGGAGTAGCTTGAAACAATGGGCTTCCCAAAAGATACATGAGAACATATTTGGGGAAAGCCATACCAAGAACATCCTCCACAAACAAGATCCAAAAGAGTGAGAGACAAAAAAGCATTAAGTAAATGGGAACTTGTTTGAGCAACATGCCACATAGGAACAAGATAACTAGCAATATCAATTCTAGGTGGCAAAACCTCATATATTCACATTTTCTAGGCTTGTAATATGCACATAGCTTATTACTTCCCCATAATGTGATAATACATTTATTTAAAGCAAGAGGCAAACAAAACCAACTCGAGAAATTAATGGACATTATAGAAATTGAATTTCTCATGAGAATGACATACCACATAGATAGTAAATAATTTAAGTATATCAACACTAAGTTGTATTTCTCATGAATACACAATTTTAGGATTGTGAAGTGCACGAAGCATATCACTCCCCCAAAATATGATAGTCCATTAATCTCTCAAAGAGAGCCAACAAGATAAGATATCAAATAAAAGCAATAAGGCTCAAAACAAGTAAATGGTGTGCAAACCAACATACACATACTTGATTTCTCAAGATAAGTAAGTAGAGAGCACAACACATACCAACACTAGCAAGGTACAAAACCAAACACATGCAAGGGTGCAAGCAACTTTCAATGTACATATGATTTAAATAAAAGTTACCGCAAGGAGTAACATTGGATATGAGATAGAACAATATGATCCATATGAATTGACTTGAGAGAATATAATTGATGAAGATCCCTTAATTGTTCATAGTGTAGTCAAGTCTCCAATGCCTCCAACAACACCTATTGATCAAGTTTTAACTTGTTGGTCCCCAACCAAGTTGGGTCCTAAGAGGTTAGTCACAATAGGTTTGGCAACCCAAATGGTTCTTTTCTTGACACCACTTTGAGTACCAACATATTTGGCAAACACATTGCCAACCTTATCCTTCCGAAGAGAATACACATCATTAATTATAATGGGGTTGGATAAGGTACCATTTATGCATGAAGAAGCAAGGTGACCCTTCTCACGACATAGGTAGCAACATCTACTTCCTCCTCTCTTCTTAGTTGGAGTCTTGACTTGAGGAGGGGTAGCTTGATTCTTCTTGGGAAGAGACCGTTCTTCAACTTGAGGAGCTTGAGTTTGAACTTGAGGTTTCTTCCCTTGTTGCTTCTCACTAAGAGTCTTCTTCTTCAAAGGGCAAGATCTAACATGGTGCCCTTCAACTTTGCACTTGAAGCAAACAATCTTGGCCGAATCTTTGACTTGTTCTTGGCCCTTTTCCTTATTGATGATCTTGGACTTGTTCTTGTTATTGGAGTTGAATCCAAGTCCACTCTTGTCATTTGGGCGTCTTTGAACATTCAACATATTGTCAAGTGTGGACTTCCCAACATGACACTTTTCCAAGTCTTTCTTCAAAGAAGTGACTTGGGCCTTGAGATCTTTTAATTCCTCTACATGGTTAGTATCAACACAAATACTAGAGGAAGTAAAAGCTTCATTGTTAGAGCAACAAGGTATGGAAAGTGATTCATCACGAGATGTAGCAAAATTGTGAGTGGATGAATCACAAGGACTAGCACAAGATGATATAGCATTAAGAGAAGACGTTGTGCCATTGTCCACATGTGGCTCACAAGATGTTACCTTTGACATTATAGCCTCATGAGCTAACTTTAGCTTAGCATGGGATGCTAGAAGATCGTCATTAGAGCTAGATAGCCTTTCATGACTTTCTTCCAATTTGCCATACTTGCTAGTTAGCAACTCAAGTTGGGCCCTTAGCTCAACATTCTCCTTCAAAATAGATGCTTCACGAGAAGTGGAGTTAGTAGCACAAGCATCATTAACATTAGAAATGGAAGGAGAAAAATTGGTAAATTTATCATTATTAGATAGTTGAGTTTGGAGTTGATCATGAGACTTGATGAGGAGAGAGTGTTCACTTTCTAAAGCCTTGTGAGCTTTGTCAAGTTTCTCTATGTCCTCACATAGTCTAGCATTGCCAACACCAAATTCAACTTTTTTCCTTTTTAAGCACTTTATATTTTGCAATAGCATGATCTCTTTCCTTAATGATTTTACTAGTGATAAGACTATTTGATTCATCAAGAGATTCAAGTCTCTCCTCAAGAGACACTCGAAGCTCTTGCTCTTCGTCAAGTGCATTCTCTAAGGATGCTTTTTCAATAGCATCTTCTCTCTCAGTTTTACATTTTTGCTCAAATTGAGTATCCAAATCCTCAATGATTTCTATACATTTAATACCATGAGCAACAATTTCACATAGAGAAGAGATAGCTTCACTACCTTTGGGAAGAGCACCAAGTACAATCTCACCCTTCTTGGTTAAGGTTTCAATGTCAAAATCTTCTTCATGAGGGTCCTCAACCACATCATCACATATCTCGGGATTCGAGGTAGTAGTTACCTTGGAATCCTTAGCCATGAGGCAAACATGATTAATGGGTGAGGAGGATGAAGAATTACTTGAAGCACCATTGAGGTCCATGTCTTGTTTCAACAAATGTTGGGATTCCTCTACATTGTTAGTCATGCAAATACTAGAGGAAATAGAAGCATTATTTTCATGACAACAAGACATGGAGAGCATATCATCATTATATTTAGTTAAACAACTATTACTTGATATGCAAAGACTATCAACTCTAGCATGTATGGCGTTTGGAGTGCTAGAAGAGTTTAAGTCTAAAGATAGAACATTGCAATGAGATAGAGATGAAGTATAGTCAATAGAATATTCACCATCAACAATGCAATGTCTATCACCACTCACCATATCATTACCTTGTGACAAATCACATGTTGGTGAAGTGGACGAAGTTGTGAACTCATCACGGCCGGAAGTGGAAGGAGAACAATCATCCTCAATAATTTTGGACACTTCATATATATCTTGAAGCTTGGTCCAAAGCTCATGTGCATTTTGAAAAGGCATGATTGAAGCAAGAACTACATCGGTCAAAACACATATAAGACCATTAGTTACTTGAGTCTCGAGATGAGAGTTTATCTCATCCTCTAAAGATAATTCATGAGAATCCTTTGGAGGAGATAAACACACATCTACAATCCTCTTAACATAATTTGGACCCATGGCCCTAAATAGATTAAGCATGCGGATTTTCCAAACATCATAATTTGTGCCATCGAATATGAAAGTGGGATCGTGCACTAATTCTCTAAACGACATCTTTTACTCTCTAGGCGGTAAAGCCCAACAAGAGAGCCCAGGCTCTGATACCAATTGAAAGGACAATGATGTCGCCTAGAGGGGGGGGGGGGGTGAATAGGCGGTTTAAAACTTTTCCGGTTTAGGCTTATTAATTGCGGAATAAAACTAGGTGTTTAAATTAACAAGCCGACAACCTAAATAAACTAGGCTCACCTATGTGCACCAACAACTTATGCTAAGCAAGACAAACAACAAGGTGATAGCAATATAGAATACTTCAAGCACGAAGGCTATCACAATGTAAAGTGCATAAGTAAAAGCTCGGGTATAGAAATAACCGATGCACGCGGAGACGAGGATGTATTCCCGAGTTCCTCCTTGTTAAGGGAGTACGTCTCGTTGGAGAGGTGTGAACCGACACAACGGTTCAACAACCACAAAGGTTTCACCTTCTTCTCCGATGAACCGCACCACAAAGGCTTGGTTCACCTTCCACTATCAGAATTCCTTCGAGGCGGAATCCGGAGCCTTTCAACAACAATCCGGGGCACAACCCACAATGGGATTGGGGGCTCCCGAACGGCCTCCAACAACAATCCGGGGCACAACCCACAATGGGATTGGGGGCTCCCGAACGGCTTCCAACAACAATCCAGGGCACAACCCACAATGGGATTGGGGGCTCCCGAACGGCTTCAAGTGACCACACAAGGGTCCAACCACCACAAAGGCGTCTAGGGTCCAAGGACCCAAGAGTAACAAGCTCACAAACTTTCAACTTCCACGAATCCTCGTGGAGAGCACACCGATGCACCAAATGCAAAAGGCAAGAGCACAAGTGCTCAAATCCTTCACTCTCGAATTCCAACAAAGCAACAAATGCTTATGGGGGAATAAGAGAGGAAGAACAAAGAGGAGATGCACCAAGAACTCCAAGATCAAGATCTACTAGGTTCCCCTCACTTAGAGGAGAGATGGATTGGTGGAAATGTAGATCTAGATCTCCTCTCTCAAATCCCTCAAAGATATGCAAGAATCATGGGAGGAAATGAGAGAGGGGCAAGCTTTCCAAGGTCAACAATGGAGGAGAGAGAGGGGGAAAATTCGCGCTTGGAAGAGCTACTCTCTCTGGGGAAGAAGGGGCCTTTTTATAGGTCCCACGAAAAAGAGCCGTTGCAGGAAAACTTCACACCGGAGTTTCCGGTCACTAGGGCCGGAAACTCCGGCCAGGGGCGGAAACTCCGGCCCTAGGGCCGGAAACTCCGCCCCCCACCAGGGGCTGAACAGCTTCAAAGTAGTTTTGGAGAAAAACGTTGAGTCCGGAGATTCCGGTCCTGCACAGACCGGAGTTTCCGGTCTAGGACCGGAGATTCCGGCCTAGGAAAAACTGCAGCAAAACCGATAACGAAAACTTCAATATCTTTTCCATCCGGACTCCGTTTTCGATGATTTTTGGCTCGTTGGAATCACAACGAAGAGCTTTACAAGATCATGCAGATAAACCTCATGGTCCAACAATGGAAGATAAAACCAAAAGGAGGAGGTTAAAATCTCTCTAAAAAGGAATGATCGGCAAACCTCCAAAACCGAAAACGCAACAAGTTTTCCATATGAAATTCGTTTTCGGTGAACTTGGGCTTGTCGTGAAGATCACAACAAGCACCAAAACCCAACAAGGAGAAAAACCAAGTAAGAACCAAGAAAGATGAAATGGCAAGTATGCAAAGGTTTGAGCTCTCCACAAAGATGCGATCAAGTTACTCACTCGAGAGCCCCTCTTGATAGTACGCCATCTATCCTAAAACCCGGTCTCCCACTAACACCATGAGACCGGTAAAATAGAAAACCTATCAAGATCATACCTTTGCCTTGCGCATTCCACTTGAGCTCGATGATGACGATCTTGACTCTCTCAAGTTGAAACACCTTTCTTGATTGTGCTTGCTAGCACATTCTTAATGAGGACTTCTCCAAATGCTCCCCCATACTCCATTATGGGAGGGCCTCGCTAAGCTTCGTCTTCATGTCTTCTTTGCAAGCTTCAATCAAAATATATCTTCCGAGATGCATCATATTGAACTTGCACTTCATCTTCTTCTCTTGATATGTAAGATGGCTTGGGGGTAAACATGATTGTTCACTCAATCTTCTATTCCAAGCCATACTTGCGATGAGCTCAACTCTATACATGACCATTCTTCATATCAACCCTTGAATAGAGCATTGGTCATTATGTAATCTTGAAGAGTCCAACGCATGAACTCCTATATTTTCCCATGGACAAGATCTATAAGAATATCTCAATGTAAACATTAGTCCATAAGGATTGTCATTAATTACCAAAACCACGCATGGGGGCAACCATGCACTTTCAGGCACACACCCACAACTTAATTGGGGGCTCTCAAGTGACCACAAAAGGTCTTGGCCACAAAAGGCCGGCCACAAAAGGCGTCTAGGGTCCAAAGACCCAAGAGTAACAAGCTCACAAGTAATACCACCACGAATCCTCGTGGAGAGCTCAAACCGATGCTAATGCAATGGCAAGAGCACACGAAGTGCTCAAGTCCTTCACTCTCAAATTCTAACACAACAACAAATGTTTATGAGGGAATAAGAGAGGAAGAACAAAGGAAACCACAAAGGAGTCAACTCCTTCACTCCCAAATCCCACCAAAAGCAACTAATGCTTATGGGGGGAGAAGAGATGAAGAACAAAGAGGAAGAACCACAAAGGAACTCCAAGAACTAGTGAAGGGAATATGCCCTAGAGGCACTTAATAAACATAGTTTATTGGCAATATCCCAATCGTTCATTATATGTTTTACACCATGCTATAACTGTATTAAGCGGAAACATTAATACAGGTGTGGTAGATAAACAACCAGGTCCCTAGTAGCCTCTACTAAGACTAGTTTCGTTGCACGATTGATGATCGAGGTTTTCCGATCATAGGGCATGGCGCCGGTCGGCAACGGAAGTCATATCGTTAGGAGTAACGATGTGATGGACATACCCAGTATTTATAGGACATAGTCGTTACGCCTTAAGACCGTGAGATCAACTCTTATTGTTATTCCTGGAAGATACTTTGATCGCACCAACCGTCGTATCTTATTTAGTATGACAATGACGGTGATACTTTTGGGTATCGGAGAGGAGTAATTGAGACGAGGGGTCAACAGCGGGATTTGTCAGTCCGCATAGCCGGATAGATACTCTAGGGCCCACTCAGTGAGATTATGTCAAATGAGTTTGCAAACATGTGACTAGGTCACCAGCTGACATAATATCATAGATGAGTAGAAGATAGCGATGTCGGTAACGAGATCATGCTAGGTATGGAGATATCTGAGAATGATACTTGGACATGCTAAGTATCGCCATGACAAAGGGTTTAAGACTAGACGTCCAGGTTTGATAGATGAAAGTCATTCGTTATATCTCAGGGGTTAATTCATGGGGTCCAGGCCTACGAGTTAGTCGTTGATCATTGAGGAGTCTTGATCATACCTGATATTATATCGAACCGCTAAGGTAACACACTTAAGGGGTTTCGACAAGACAACCGGAAAGGAAAGAGATCACCGGGAGCGTCCCGGGAGGGGTCCGATGGAGATCGGGCAGCGCCGAAAGAGTTTTTGGAGCTAGGAAAAATTATATATATTATGTTTGATATTAATTAGTGTAATTAATATGCAAATATGATTTTATATATTTATTTTCGAATTTATTTAGGCTGATTTACCTAAATGGGCCTTCTGGTCGAAAGAAGGCCCATGGGGGGGAAAACCCTCAAGGGAATTTTGTGGGGAGGCTTGGCCGGCCTAGGTGGGCCAAATGGGGCCCACCTAGGGCCGGCGCATCAGCCTTGGCCGAACCAGGCATGTGGGATAGTCCCACATTGCCTGGCTGGCAAGGTTGGCTCCCCTGGGAGCCTATATAAGAAAGGGCACCCCTGGCCTTTTAATTCACCAATTAATTCCCAATTTCTCTCTCGATCTCGTGGTTCCCTTGACGGAGCCGCGCCGAGTAGAGGAGGGGGGATCTCTTCCACCATAGCCCGCTGCCGCGCTGCTGGTGTTCTGGTCCAAGTCTTCCGCTGCTCGTCCTGGACTGGAGCTTCGGAGGCCGTCGTCTCCACCGTATGTGTGCGACTCCCTGCGAGGTGCTGCGCTAGCGGTACTCGGAGGCCTGCTTCCTCCACCCGACCTCGGGGTCATCTTCGTCATCTTCGTCGCGCCGAGTTCTCCGCGACCTAGAGGTCGGCTACGGCGTCTTCATCGTCAACGCTTGTGCGGGAGCGTAATCCCCGCTATTCGGTCTACGAGGGTATGTATTCGGATCTCCGCCGTACTTCTATATCTGCATAGTGTAGATCTTGGCTAGTTTAAGGATATCGTTGGTAGGAAATTTTTTGTTTTCTGCACACGATCCCCTTCAACTAGATCCACTAAGTTCCCCTCACTTAGAGGAGAGATGGATTAGTAGGATTGTAGATCTAGATCTCCTCTCAACTTGCCCTAAAGAATATGCAAGAATCTATGGAGGGATTGAGAGGGAAGTGAGCTTTCCAAGGTCAACAATGGAGTAGGAGAGAGGGGAAAATCGTGCTGCCTTGGATACACTGGGGAAGAAGAAGGGGAGAGGTATTTATACCCCTCCAGGAAATATAGCCGTTGGCTGTTTTGACACTCGGAATTTCCGGTATAAGTGACACTCGGATTTTCCGGTCAACCGGAAATTCCGGTCTAGAGAGACCCGGAAATTCCGGTCTAAGAGAGCTCGGAAATTCCGGCTGGAGTCAGAAGCAAAACCAAACTTTTCCTTAGCCATTTCTAGAGGACTTTTCTGGGGGCACTCGGAAATTCCGGTATATGGAAATTTCCGAGCACAATTTCCGACTGGAGTCAGAACCCTTTTTCTCCTTTCCTTAGCCGTTTTCTTGGATGAGCTGGGGAACCGGAAATTCCGGTAGAGCGGAATATCCGGCCCCAATAATCCGGATCAGCAGAACACCGAAACGAAAATTTTGCATCCCATAAATAGAGTAAAATCTCCACACATGGCAAGGTGTGGGACTTTCCTCAAGGAAGAACCAGTAATATTTCCGCCACCGAAAACGCAACAAGTTGTCCAAAGTAAAACCGATTTCGATGAACAAGAGCTTGACATGGATATGAACCAAGCTCTAATTCCTCACCAACATAAAAGCCAAATAAGAACCAAGAAATATGATATGCCAAGTATGCAAAGGTTTGAGCTCTCCACAAGAATGCGATCAAGTTACCAACTTGAGAGCCCCTCTTGATAGTACGCCTATCTATCCTATAGCCCTATCAAGATCATACCTTTGCCTTGAGCATTCCACTTGAGTTGGATGATGACTATCTTGATCTCTTCAAGTGGATCATCTTTCTTGATTGCGCGTCCAATCACTTGCTTGATGAAGACTTCTCCAAATACTCCCCCATGCTCACAATGGGAGAGTCTCGCTAAGCTTCGTCTTCATGTATCCATTGCAAGCACCAAGCATAGGATTTCTTCAAGAAGCTTCTCTTGGTCTTGCACAACTCATCTTTTCTTCACTAAGATGATGTCTTGAATCTTCAAGACATACTTGCAATAAGCTTCAAGAGTCCAACACATGAACTCCACAATTCCATGGACATGATCTATAATGATATCTCAAAAGCAAACATTAGTCCATAGAGATTGTCATTCAATTACCAAAACCACACATGAGGGAAAATGCTCTTTCAACTACCCCGAGGCGGAGATAGAAGCCGTCACCGAAGGCATGCCATCAACGTATGAAGGCGGCAGCGAGGTTGAGCCGGCCGCTGTTCTGGACAGCGTTGCCTGCTACGCCACGCGTGTTGCCGACATGGTCGACACTTCAATCTTCTACCGGCGCCATCCTGTGCCTGGCAGAGAGGGAGCTGAAGCTGCCGGCGCGGCCAAGGCGGAGGGGAGTGATAGTTCCGGGGCTGAGGTTGTCAGCCCCCAAGCCTGATGTAGACGCTCCCCCGAGCCATATCTTTTCTGTCCTTGCCTCCTATTAGCCTTACTTGTCGGCTCCTGAAACAATGCAACATTGACTTGTAATATTTGTATATACTTTTGCTGCTGCTTTGTTAAGCGGAAACTAGCTGACAAGTTTTATTTTGTCTTTATTTATATGGCTCGCCTTAATTTTACCCTGACTTATATGTTTGACTTTTTGTATGTTGACGAAACCTCAGCCGGTAACTTTAGCTGAAACAACCAGGGTTAAACCATGTGTTTAGAATCAGAGACCAAAGCCAACATGTTGGTGTCAAAGACATACTACTAGGCGAACCACATATAAGTAATCAGAGGTAAAGGAATTAGGCGGCGCAAAAAAGTTTATTTTTGCTTTGGGTTGGCTGAAGCTGCAAGTATCTACCAGTTTGAACCTTTGCACGGAGCTAGAAAATAGGTAACTTAGATACATAGGGGAAATATGATTGCAAGAAAAGACAAAAGATGGCATGCTTCTCAACACATATGAGGAACCATGGACTTTTATTTCATAATCATATTTAACTCATTACAATTATAAATTGCTAAGTGTAGAAAGGACGTAGCTGCTCAATATTCCAAGGCCGTCTTGTTTGCTCGAACGGATCGTCAATGCCTTTTTTGCGCTTGGTTCCCCTTTTTCCTGCCGCCTTCTTCGCATTTTCTTTTCGTCTTCGTCGCGGATGGCAGCCAGCTAGTAGGAACCATTGAGCAGCGCCTTTGTGACTATAAACGGTCCTTCCCATGGCGGGGATAACTTGTGCAAGCCTTTTCTGTCTTGAATTAGGCGGAGAACCAGGTCACCTGTTCTGAAGCTTCGCTTCCGCACTCTCCGGCTATGATAGCGGCGAAGTTGTTGCTAGTACAAGGCGGAGCGATGGAGAGCGATGTCTCTTTCTTCATCTAGCAGGTCTAGGCTATCCTGTCTTGCACCTTCTACGTCTTGCTCGATGTAGGCTTGAACTCTTGGGGAATCGTACTTCATGTCGGTAGGTAGCACTGCCTCAGCGCCATATACTAAGAAGAAAGGAGTGTAGCCGGTAGACCTGTTTGGCGTTGTGCGCAAACTCCATAGTACCGACTGTAACTCATCTGCCCAAGCGCCGGCTGCCCTGTGTAATGGAGCTTCGAGACGAGGCTTAAGTCCTGATAAGACTAGGCCGTTTGTACGCTCTACTTGTCCATTGGATTGAGGGTGTGACACGGATGCCAAATCAAGCCGGATACCCAGATCGCTGCAGTATTCTTCTATGTCGCCTTGAGACAGATTGCTGCCATTATCGGTGATAATGCTGTGTGGAACTCCAAACCGAGAGATAATTCCCCAGAGAAAATTGGTGGTTGCTCGTGCGTCAAGTTTGCTGATCGGTTTAGCCTCGACCCATTTGGTGAACTTGTCGACAGCGACCAATAGGTGGGTGTACCCACCACGCGCCTTTTTGAAGGGACCCACCATGTCTAAGCCCCAGACCGCGAACGGCCAGGTGATTGGGATCGTCCTTAGCTCCTGTGCCGGCAAGTGAGGTTGACGAGCGTACAACTGGCAACCTTTGCATGTCTTTACGATGTTCTCGGCGTCTTCTTTGGCGGTGAGCCAGTAGAAACCTTGGCGGAAAGCTTTGGATACAATGGACCTGGCGGAAGCGTGATGCCCGCAGGTGCCAATATGTATGTCCTTCAGAATTTCCCGGTCTTCTTCCGGCTGTATGCACCGCTGATAGATGCCGCATGTGCTTTGCTTGTATAGCTCGCCTTTTATTATCGTGAATGCCTTGGCTCGCCTTATGATCTGCCTCTTTAGCACCTCATCGACCTCCGGCAACTTTTTGTCGATTAGAAAATCGAGATATGGGACTGTCCAATCCGGCTGTGTCAAGTAGACAGCGAGAATTGCCGCTTCTACCGGTTCTTCTGCGTCGGGGTCCATCAAATCGGCGCCTTTAATGGATGACTTGTGCAAATGCTCCAGGAAGATATCTTTTGGTACCTTTTTGCGTTCCGATCCTAGTCTTGCAAGTGTGTCTGCCGCCTCGTTCTCAGCTCTTGGAACATGCCGGACTTCGTAGCCTACGAAGTTTTTTGCGAATTCGTCCACTTTGGCTCTGTAAGCCGCCATTGTTGCGCTTTTCGCATCCCATGTTCCGCTTACTTGCTGCGCGACCAAATCTGAGTCGCCATAACAGAGGATTCTTTTGACGCCTAGGTCGTTTGCCACATGTAATCCATGAAGCAAGGCTTCGTACTCGGCAACATTGTTGGTTGCTGTGAAGTGGATTTGTAACACGTAGCTAAGCTTGTCACCTTTAGGCGTGCGTAGGACGACTCCAGCCCCCGAGCCTTTGAGCATCTTTGATCCGTCAAAGTGCATGACCCAATATTCTGATTCGGGGAGTGTCGTTTCCTCCATGGCCTCTATCCAGTCGGCGACAAAGTCTGCAAGCGCTTGAGACTTAATGGCGGTCTGTGGTTTATAGACTATATCAAAGGCAGCAAGTTCGATGCCCCATTTGGCAACTCGACCTGTTGCTTCTGCATTGTTGATTATGTCTCCCAACGGTGCCTTGCTGACTACTGTCACTGTGTGTTCCTGGAAGTAATGCCTAAGCTTTCTGGCGGCGAAGAATACACCATAAGCCAGCTTTTGGTAATGCGGATACCTCTGCTTGGAGGCGGAGAACACTTCACTGATGAAGTAGACCGGTCGCTGCTCACACGCCGCGGCTTCGCTCTCCTTTCTTTCCACAGCCAAGACAACGCTGACAAAGCTCATGTTGCCGCGATGTACAGCAGCATTGGTTCCTGTGATCGAGGTGCTGCCAATATTGGAGCGGATGTGAGGGCCTCCTTAAGTTGCTGCAAGGCGGCATCTGCCTCTGCTGTCCACTCGAAGTTGTCGGATTTCTTCAATAGCTGGTAGAGAGGCATTGCCTTTTCCCCTAGGCGGCTTATGAAACGACTAACGGCTACTGCCGATCCGGCTAGGCGCTGCACGTCCTTCAGACAAGTGGGTCTGGATATGTTTTGGATGGCCTTGATCTTCTCCGGGTTAACCTCGATCCCTCGTTCTGAGACGATAAACCCGAGCAATTTGCCGGCTGGGACGCCGAAAACGCACTTGGCGGGATTGAGTTTCATCTGATACCTCCGGAGATTCTGAAAAGTTTCTTCCAAGTCCTCTAGGAGATCTGCCTTCTTTTTTGACATTACCGCGATGTCGTCTACATAGACGTGAACATTGCGGCCGATCTGTTCGTGTAGGCAATTTTGCATACAGCGCTGGTATGTTGCCCTACATTCTTCAGGCCGAAAGGCATTGTAATGTAGCAGAAAGTCCCGTATGGAGTTGTGAAAGATGTTTTCAGCTGATCTGACTCTCTCATCTTGATTTGGTGGTATCCTGAGTAGGCGTCCAGAAAACAAAGCAGCTCGGAGCCTGCAGTGGAGTCTACGACTTGGTCAATTCTAGGCAGCGCAAAGGGATCCTTTGGGCAGCACTTGTTAACACCGGTATAGTCAATACACATCCTGAGCTCTTTATTCTTCTTTGGAACAAGTATAGGATTTTCCACCCAATCGGTGTGTACAACTTCTTTTATGAAATTGGCGGCCTTCAGCCTATTTATCTCCTTTCCTATAGCCTTGCGTCTCTCATCTCCAAAGCGTCTTGTTGCTTGCTTCACCGGCTTGGATCCTTTTATGACGTTGAGCGAGTGCTCGGCAAGTTCCCTCGGTACACTAGGCATGTCGGAAGGCGACCATGCAAAGATGTCACGATTCTCACGGAGGAGCTCGACGAGCGCACCTTCCTATTTGTTGTCAAGGTTGGAGCCGATGACAACTTGCTTAGACTTGTCACCTGGGATGAGGTCCGCCTTTTTGGTGTCATCTGAAGCTTCGAAGGTCTTCTTGACATCCATCTTTGGCTTTGTCATGGAGTTGTCTGAATCCGCCCCGAGCAGCGCGAGTTCTTCCTTGTGGATGACGGCTTCTGCGAAGGCGGCCATGCCACGCTCGCACTCCTTGGCTTTCTTGAAGTTGCCGGAAATCGTGATGGTTCCGTTTTCCCCCGGCATTTTAAGCTTGCTGTATATGTAGCACGGCCTTGCCATGAACTTGGCGAAAGCCGGTCGTCCGAAGATCGCATGATAGGCGCTTTTGAAGGGGACAACTTCGAACCGAAGGAACTCTGAGCGGTAGTTCTCTTTTGGTCCGAAAGTTACCTTCAGCCTGATGCTCCCCATTGACTTTGCTTGCCTGCCGGGCACTATGCCATGAAAGGTGAGGTTGCTGTGGTCCAGATGATCCTCTGATAGGTTCATGCGGCTTAGTGTGTCATAATACAGAATGTTGAGGCTGCTGCCGCCATCCATAAGTACCTTTGTAAGTCTGAAGTTGTCGACAATGGGATCGACGACAAGGGTGTACTTGCCTGGGTGAGGAACGTGATCAGGGTGGTCAGACCGGTCCCAAGTGATCGTTGCCTCAGACCAGTTCAAGTACTGAGGGACGTCCGACATTGTCGCGTTGAGTTCGCGCATTTCCGCCTTATCCGCCTTAGCCGAAGGCGTGCCGACAAAGCACACAAGAGATTCTTTGACCTTCGGATACGGCTTCTTTTTCTTGGCGGCTGCGTCATCTTCGCTTGAGATAGACATGTCGTCGTCATCCTCATCCTCCTTGCTGTCTTTCTTGTCGTTCTTCTTTGACTTCTTTGACTTCCAGCCGACTGTGGGATCCTTTTTTAAGTCGTCCATGAAACGGCACTCGCCAAGCATATGGTTGACCTTGCCCAATGAGGCGTGGATGGGACATGACAAAAGCTTTGCCTGTTCATAAGTGATTCGCGCCGCCTTAGGCCCTGAGCCGGCTTCGCGACTATCTTTCTTATTCTTCCACTTCTTTTTGTCGGCGTTTCCTTGGAATGCTGCGGCTACCTCATTGGAAGGCCCGGCTTTGTCATCCGCCGCCTGCTTGCGCTTGTTGTTCCGCTTTGGTATGATGTTGACGTCTGGGTCATCGTCCCGGGCGTCGTCATCCGCCGCCGCGTACTGGGCGGCCAGGTTGAGCATCTCACCAAGGTCCGTGATTTGCTCGCGGACGAGCCTATGACGGATAAGGACTTCTTCTGTAGGCCCGTGTAGAAGGCGTGGATAGCCTGTGCGTCCGAAACACCATGACAGTTGGCTTTTTCGGATATCCAACGGCTGACAAAATCTGTCATGGTTTCGTTCGGCTTTTGGATACAGCGTTGCAAATCCGTGTAGGTATTTGGACGCTTGTATGTTCCTTGGAAGTGCTGGGAGAAAACCTTTTCCATGTCGTACCAGCTATGGATGGACTTTTCAGGAAGGTTGTCGATCCAAGCTCTTGTCGTGCCTTCCAACATGAGAGGTAGGTAGCGGACGGCAATATGGCTGCTCCCGCCGGCAATTTCTATGGCCATGGCATAATCGGATAGCCATGAGTCCGGCTTAACGAGGCCGTTGTACCTAGAACAGTTTTTTGACACTGATGTCATGTCCTTAGGGAACGGCTCTCTGCGGATGGCGTCACCGAAGCACTTTGGTCCAGAGTATAGCGGCTCCTTTCCTCTTGCTATGTCTTGTAGGCGGTGTCGTGCGTCTTTTGGATCGAGCTGCCGTGCTCCTCTGTTTGCGTCCGGCTCGTCCTGCGCTGCCCGGCTTATGCTGCGTCTGGGCCCTTCTACCTCCTCTCTCTTCTTGCTGCCAGTGCTACGCTGCGGAGATCGTCTTCGGCCTCTCCTGGGAGGGTCGTTGCCGACATCTTTTCTAGGCGGCGGCCTGTTGTTCCGGCTACCGCCATTGTCGCGTCTTGGCTGGGATGGAGGTGGCAGGTCTCCTCTGCTTCCTGTCCTTGAATCTCGTCCCGCCTTGGCTTTGGCGGTGGCGTTGCCTTCCTTTTGTCGCCATGGCTACTGGAGCCAGACGGGCCATCGGGGTCGGCGCCGGGTGCAGCTTTGCACTTTCCCGACTTAGACTCTAGGTCTCCCCCACGGGCATCCGCCATATGGCCGTAGGAATCAGCGCGAGCTTGTTGTTCTAGGGCCTTGCTTACGAAGTGTCTTGCATTGGCCAGCTTCTCTTCCGCCGTGTAAGTGTTGTCGTCCAGGGTATCTAGCGCGGCGGCCGCGTTGAGGACAGGGGTGCAGAAGACAACATCTCCCCTTCTGTCCACGCGCTGTGGTGCCGTGCGCCAGTCGAACCCTAGATCTTGAGCTGCTGTTGTTGCTTGCGCAGGCGGCTCTTTTCCACGACGGTTTTTTTGATGACCTTTTTTCCTCGAAGAGTTGCCGGCTTGTTTTGGCCGACATCTTCTCCTGTTCTTTCTCGATCTTCTTCGCAAGGCTCTCAACGTGCTCCTATCTTTTTCGCAGGAAGTCAGAGTGCTTAAGCATGTTAAGCCTAAGCTCTTCCACTGCGTCGAGTGGGGTGTCTTTATTCACCGGAGTATTCATGATCTCGTCTACTTCTTTGATGATGGAGAGCAAATCCGTGGGTTTGCTGCTGCCGCCTTTCTCGAGGCCAGTTTTCTTCTTTGCGCGCACCTTGTCGGAACTTTCAATGAGTTGGCCGGCAGTGGTGTCGCCGGCATCTTCCACCGGCTTGTTTTGCGCCTCCGAAGTAACTGGGGTTGTCTCGTGACCGACAACAACCATCATAGCCAGCTTGTCAGGCATGTCAGTATCCGTTGTGCCCTCTGAGGGAGCCGGATTACCACTCGAAAAGCGGGTTTTGATCTTCTCTTCGAAGAGACTAGCATCATCATCGGAGTCAGAGTCTACGTTGACTTGAACGGTAGATCTGGATCCGGCATCTGACATCGCATCTTCCTGTAGAGCAGGGAGGATTGACTCAGGATCGTTGTTTTCCGGCTGGGAGTCTGATCCCAGTCCGACAACTCCGACGAAGTGGAAATCAGATTCGGCCGACTCCTGGGAGAAGGCGGATTCAGATCCATCTTGCCGGTCGACTGCTTGGTCGAAGGGTTGGTGGGTGGGGTTGTAGAAACGCGTAGGCCGTACGCCTCTGGCGTGTACCCAATGAATACGTCGATCCCTCCGATCGGTACGATTGCGCATCCGATAAGGTAGTCGTCCGCCGGGAGCCAGGACTCATCCGAGTTGACGTAGCTATGGCCGACATACCTTGTGACGCGACCGACGGCGATCTGCTTGCCCATGCCGCCAAGTGTTCCCGCCTGGAACGTGACGCCAGGAACCTTATGCCCCACGGTGGGCGCCAACTGTCGTGGTATCGGCATAATTGATAGGAGACGAGGGTCCTCTAGCCTACGTATGGATTGTGGGGAAGAAGGTTGGTGTCGTCGAGGACGGGATTGAACACGGCGAGTTTACGCAGCTTCGGATCCCACAGCGGTGGCGAGATCCTACGTGCTGCTATAATTCACTATGAGGCAATAGCCGTGAACAGGTTACAATGGGTATGATGCCTATTGAAGTGTCTGCCCTAAAGGCTCCCTGGTGGCCGGCTTATATAGGCGGCCAGACCCCAGGGTACAAGGTAAGTGCTTGTCCGGCAAGTAAATAGAGTCCTAGACCTAGCCGGCTTAGTTGCCGCCTTCCGTCTTGGGCTTGGTGGCTTGATGGGCTTTGGCCTTCCGCCTTCCTTGGACCGTCCGCCTACTTCCTTGTACGTCAGCTATCTGGGCCGCCCGGCAGGCTTCGGCCTTACCACCCTTGGGCCACACTGGACTAGCCGGATTGATCCATGTTGGTTATACCCCTAGTTGATATATCCCCAACAAAAATCGTAGAATGGAATGGGAATTTTGAACAAGGGGATTCTTGGATCCACATATGCACCAGAAGTGAAAATAATTGTCCTACGAGATGGCATGATCATCTCATTGGACATGTTTGTAAACTTACATCATCTTTGAGGTTGTTGCATCACAAGATTTATGGATTCGACACTCTTTTATTTGGTTTGTCCGGATCTCACAATGATGTCAATGCATCTGATCTCCATTGTCCCACAAATCTAGTTGAATGCATGCTCCACCAGTGAATTTTGATGGCAATGGTCTCTAATATTCCGATGATTATTCTCAATGAGCAACATTTATGATAAAACTCGTACGCAACACAGATCTTTTTAGCCATTACAAAAGAATCTGTGATGAAGGATGTGGCGTGAGCATTTGGATTTAATCAATATCTCTTTACTATTTATGGTGTATTGGCTAGATTTTGGAAGCAAGAAACAGTATGGGACTTCATGATGGCTTTTGTGTCATCACTCATCAGGCCCAACATGATCAGTAGGAATGAGAGAGGTCAAAACTAGGACTTGAATTTTAACAGTATGCGGTTGATGGGCCTACCTGTCACGACTATCCGATCAGTTTTGTAATTGACTTTAGAAGTTTCCTGAGATGCGTGTGATAACAATTTAGCTTTTGTGATGTGTTTGAGCTAATTGGTGCCTAATATGGAATACACATGTTTCGTGTGTGCTAGAATACTTGAAATATCGCCCAAAAATTATGGTACAATGTAATTTTGCGAATTTTTATGGTGCTAAAATATGTCTCATATATAAAGTTTGTGAAGAGTAGATATATGAGAAGAAGATGGAAAAAAAAGAATAGGCATAAGATCTTAGGGAACAATATGGTTGGCCAGTTGGGCCGCTGTGTGCCGTCCAGCCCAGTTCAGGAGAAAGAAGACGCCCGCAGTTCGACATCATCATCTCCGCACACGCTCCACCTCACCTTTCTCCGACTCACTGCACAACCATGGCTTTCTCCATGTCCACCTCCACCGCCTCCACGGCCGCAGCCGCTTCCCTCCGCCTCCTCCCGGCGCCGGCCACCCCATCCTCCTGCACCCTCCGCTTCCCACCCATCCCCCGCCGCGCACCTCGCGCGGCCCTCTTATCCGTCTCCGCCCTCAGCAAGCTCTCCGAGGCGTCCCCCGTCCCCATCCCGCAGGAGCCCACCGAGACTTTGCCCGACGAGGAAGCCCTTCCCCCCAGGCCCGGGGTCTACGGCGTGTTTGACCCAGCCGGGGACCTGCAGTTCCTCGGGATCTCGCGGAACGTCAGGGCTAGCGTCGAGGGGCACCGCAGGAAGGTGCCAGCCGACCTCTGCGCCTCCGTCAAGGTATACGCAGTGAACCACCACTCACCCTTCCAGTCAGATTTCGGTTGCATCATTTGAATTGGATAGCGTGGAGGAGAGAGAGGGGCCTTTGAATTGAATCATGATTGATCGAATGAATTTTGAATTGGATAGCGTGTTTGATGTGACGAGGGTTATTGAAGTGATCATGGTTTATTCTCAATAACACGGATACATGCGCTCCCGCACCCGTTTTAATCACTTCAGATGAAGGGTCTTCTGCAAATGATGGTCTTGTACTGCTGTTCGCATTTCCTTGCTACATATACACACTAGTTTACATCCTCGTTTTGGCCATGCTATTCGAGGATTTGACCACACTGATCTCTACAGGTTGCCATACCAGACGAGGAGACACCAGATAAAAGTGTCCTAACTGATGCCTGGAAATCATGGATGCAAGAATACATAGCAGCCACTGGCAAGGCGCCACCAGGGAATGTTTCCGGAAACCACACCTGGATTGGTCCCCCACAACGACCTGGAGACTTGCGCTTGACGCCTGGTCGCCATGTTCAGCTAACTGTGCCGCTTGAGCAGTTGATTGATCGGTTAGTGAAGGAGAACAAAGTGGTCGCCTTCATCAAAGGATCACGAAGTGCACCCCAGTGTGGGTTCTCGCAAAGGGTGGTGGGGATCCTGGAGGCGCATGGAGTTGATTTTGCATCCGTGGATATTCTTGACGAGGAGCACAACCATGGGTTGAGAGAGACCCTCAAGACCTATAGCAACTGGCCAACTTTCCCACAGGTTTTTGTTGGAGGAGAGCTTGTAGGCGGATGTGATATTATTTCATCCATGGCCGAAAAGGGGGAGCTTACTGCCCTTTTTCAGAAATAGCACTCTCACCTTGGAGTTAAAATAACGTCTTGTTTTATCAAGTGCAAAATGCAAGACTATCTCCTGTTTTGTGGCAATAATACTTAGCTTATGGTATGGCACAAAGTTCTTGGCTTAGAAACACATCAATTCAATTTAGATGAGGCAGTACTGTGCTGTGAAACTTGTTGTTTCTGAGAGGAGGCTTAGCAAAGGTATATGGGTGTTTGTATTTTTGTCGTCGTTTCAGATCCCACACATGAGTACATCGTAGCTTCATGAGAAAGTATGTGGTGCATGAAGTGTGAATCTAATGAGAAGAGAATTACTCTATTTGTTAGTATGTTTAATTGGATTGTGAGGTTCCAACTTAGAAAAGTAATATTATGGTTGAACCTTGTAATCTTGATTTAGGTCCACTCTGCAAACTACCTGATAACTGCAATGTTATTATTTATCCTCTTTAATAAAAAGATGGCAGCTATTTGCACCTCAAAGTGTTTAGTTGATCGGCACAATGATGAGTTAAGAGAACAATCCTAGTAGACTTCTGGGACACATTTGATGTTCTGTCGGTGAACTTTACTATTGAAAGAAGTAGTGATCTTTCCTGTACCGTGTGTTGGTTGGTTATTTGCATGATTGTGTAACTCTACCACAAGCAAATATAGCAGGTAAGCTCCTACTCCCTCTGTTCGGATTTAGATAACTCGCCTATATGTAGAAACGGATGCATGTAGACACGACAGTCAGGGGAGTTTTGTCATTCAATCCTCACAGAAGTGTCTACTGAAGGCAATAGATCTTCCAAGCATGACTTGTCAATTATTTCCAGGATCGGGGTAAGCAATGACTTCACATATTTCTTCTTGATTCAGTTTCAAGCACTCCTGTTTGAACTTAAATCTGAATTGGTCCTTCTGATGCCATATTACACAAAGCTGCAGTTTATTGTTATTCGTTCCTTTCTGCCTTCACTTTTCCATTACTGAAGAATGACTTTTACGGCAGAAGCCATCACACATTTTTAATGGTTTATATAGGTTATGAGTTGGGACTGACCATAATCACCAGGGAACTTCTGATGTCATGTTACAGCAGACCGGCCAGGCATATCCGAGGGGAAGATGACTAGCGCTATGTAATCATTGCCCTCTTTACAGACCTTCTACACTTATGGAAACTGATAGGATTTGGGGATTTGGTCTAATCATCGTAAGTCTTTTCTTTTTAAACATTTCACATCGAATTGTAACTTCTCGTTTTTTACGCGGTGTCTCTGGTGATGCCTCGATTTGGTTTATCATATCTGCATGGCTATTACCTTTTCAGCTTTTCTGAATCTTGAGAAACATTTATATCATCTGATGATATTTCAAAGATACCGCGAAAGATTTTCTTACCTGCGCAGCTATGAATTATATAATGCATTATACTAAGTTACTAACCATATGAAACCTTTGTTAGTTGTTACGGATGTGCGTGAAAAATAAGGTTTTGCTTGACTACACATTTCTCAAAAGTCAAAACTGGATTAACACACTGTTCCACTAATGGTTTCTCGGGAGTTTTCATACGGGGTTTTGCTTGCTTTTCAACGTGAGTGAATTGAGGCTAGAATGTTGGATCATCCCTAGGAGATGTACTACATAGAGAAATAGCAACCAAGGGGAAACCATTCAAGAAGGATGAAGAATACATGCTTCTGTAGACCCCTGAGAGATTAGATTGACTGGTTGACATGAAATACTGAATGGGCACATAATAAACAAGCAATATGTTGTTCTACCCTAAGAGCTGGATCTTTTCTTGTGCTTACACTGTTACACACGTGTCTTCTTCTCTATGCTAGAAGTTGGATTCTTTCTTGTGTTTATATGAGCATCATCTTGTTATCCACCTGTTCTTTCTTGCGCTTGTACACATGTCTTCTTCTCAGCCACCCTTTTTGCTGCTGCAATCTTCAAATACCATGTTAATTTTCGACATATATATTACTCCCTCTGTATCATAATATAAGATGTTTTAGCTATTCTAGTATGGACTGCATCAGTGGCGGAGCCAAAGCCCGGCTAGCCTAGGCAGCTGCCCGGGCTCGGCCGGCTAACACTTCGCTAATATTACTACAAATCTATTTTACTATGAATTCTTGTGAGCATTTCTAGCCAAGTTTACTGCCCTTGAACCTTGCCCAGGCTCCATAAATGACCTCGCTCCGCCACTAGACTATACACGGAGCAAAATGAGTGAATCTACACACTAAAATACGTCTATATACATCCGTATGTAGTCTGTGTTGAAATACCTAAAACGTCTTGTATTATGATACGGAGTATTATTGTTGAATTAATCCTTGTAGATCGTTCTGTGTGGTTAACAATTTTGAATTCTTAATGTTTTTTTAGAGAATTGAATTCTTAATGTTAGTACTTATGGTTATGGATGCGTATAAAGTTGCAGCTGATTGAGAAAGGCTATACAAAGTTTGTTAACTGTATCATCTGGCCATTTATTCATTAGGTACGGCTTCACAACAATGCAAACAAATTTAGAACTGCTGTGTTTCATTAGGTATTAGCTTTGTTATTTTAAAACAGCTAGCCGGCATGCACTGATATGTTCAACAATCAAACTACAACACACATATGCACATGACATGGATTTCGTTTAGTATCTCTGGTGATACTTAGGTTGATTGCATCTTTATGTAATTTTAGAGTCTTATATACCTTTTCTGAATCTTGAGTAACGTTTATATCATGTGATGATATGTCAAGGATATAATTTTGATTTTAAAATATGCGCCACCTATGATAGATATAAGCATCATACCTACCATACGTGTAGTTTGTTTCTCCTCTGGGAGTTACTAGGTAAAGAATAATTGGAACAAATAGGCTTGACTACACATTCCTCAAAATAAATATACGCTCAGTTCATCGTGTTTTTACAGGACTGCACACCATTCTTCTTCTCGTTTTTCGACATGAGCAAATTTATGATTAATCCCCACAGGGACATGTATTACATACTCAGAGAGAGAACCTACAAGCATTGAAAGCTTCAGGCCAAGAGGTGGATTTAAGAGAGATAGAAGGATCCATTGAGAAAGTATTTTGTTTCCAGATATGGATTAGTCAGTCTGGAATAGCCAATGGCATCCATAAGGTATCAATAATAGTCTGTTTGTTCTACCCTAGGAGCTCGATCCTTTCTGGTGCATACACACATGTCTTCTTCATCTCCACGTTTTTGTTGTGACCATTAGGGGTGAACTAGGAGCAGTAGCTGATCAACAGAATCATCTTTTTCCTTACTCAAACGGTCCAGAAATCAGCCAATGACATGCCTATCTTGAGTGAATGGTTTTATTTGCTATTCTGCTACTGCAATCTTTATCTGGCATGGACATATGATATCAATGATTATATAATAAGCGGGAATAATTATTATCATTGTACTACTTGTAAACACTTCCGTGTGGTTAACAAATTCATAGGATTAACAATTCGGCACGTTAGTACTTTCGTATGTGCACAATTTTTCAGCCGATTGAGGAGGAGGGTATAGAAAGTTTGTTGATTGTATCCATCTAAATCATTTACAGTTGCCGACTTAATGCTTCCCATCCATCAATAGAGCTAGCTAGTACTATAGTACTAATAGTAATAGATGCATGTGTTTCACTTTCATTAGGAATTACCTTCTACTTTAAAAGTAGCTGGTTAGCATGTACCCTTTTGGAGCGAGAGATGATACCGACAGTGACTATTATCACAAAGTAGGAGAAAACTTGTGATTTCCCTGGCTTATTAGCTTCTACTTTCAAAGAAACCAAACATGTTACATGGATTTGTGACCTTTTGTTCTTTTACTTAATCTCTCTTTTGATGCTGAGGTTTATTGTAATTTCAGTTATTTCTTTAAGAAAGGTTAGATCCCTACAGGGAGGTGCATTACACTCAGAAAAAATTTACGAGCGGATAAAGGCCTCATGTCAATATGTAGTTAATTTAAGAAAAGTTTGTATCCATTGCCAAATTTTGTTTCCAGATATGGATTAGTCAGTGGGAATAGCCAATGACATCTGTAAGATATCGAGAAGCCAATGGCATCTATGGTGTTTGTTCTACCGTAGGAGCTGGATCCTTTCTGGTGCCTATAGACACATCGTTGAGACCATGTACTATGAACTCTGGCTGATTAATGCGGTGCCTATCTTGAATTCATGCTTTCATATTTTTCCTTTGACAAAAAATTCAGAAAGAAGCCAATGATGTGCCTATCTCGAGTTCATGGTTTTGCTTGCTTCCTGCTACTGCAAAAAAAATTAGACATGGACATATCAATGATCCTATGATAAACAGTTCCGTCTGGTTAACGAATACTTAGGATTGACAAATTAGCATGTTAGTTCTTACGTACGTGCACAAAGTTTCAGCCGGTTGAGTAGGGGCTATAGAAATTTGCTGATTTGTATCCATCTAAGTTGCCGACTTAGCATTTCCCATCCCATCAGTCAATAGAGCTAGCTAGTACTGTAGTACTTTAGATGCATGTATTTCACTTTCATTGGGAATTAGCTTCTTCTTTAAAGTAGCTTGTTCCTTGTTAGCGTGTGCCTTGTTTGAGTAAGACATGATACTGATAGTTACTGTTATCACAGACTAGGAGAAGACTGCATGCTTAGAAAGCAACTAACTTGGGATTTCCTCATCTTGCTTAGAAAGCAACTAACTTGGGATTGGCTGGTCTGGATAGGACACGTTTCTTGTCCATCTTAATAGGGTAGAGGGCCTGGCTAAGGAAACCATCATGTGCTTCCTGGGTGATCTTTTCGTTGCTTCCCTGCCGTTGCAATGTTTGGCCGATCTGTCCAAAAGGGAAAGCATGTGTTAATTGTCAACACATATATAGATTTTGTTAATTAACTGAATTAGTTACGTGTGAATTAACTTTTCATGCGGCCAAGAAATTCATTGAATGGACTCTTACTGTTCCTTGCAGAAGTGCATAAAGTATCAGCGATGGAGGATGTGCCACGGAACGGAAATGTTGTTGTTGATTGCGTGATGACTTCCTTCAGATTCCCTCAAACCTGTAAGTAGAGCTAGCCTGTATAGGTGCCTGTATTGTTCATTGGACAGTTGATTTGCTTTTCTGAGCTATAGCTACCATGTACAGTTTTTTGCAGTGAATGTTGATAATGACGGTTACCAGAAGAAAGCAAGCTGTAGATTAACTTGAGATCGACCCTGCCTTTTGTTCCTTACTACACGGTCCAGTGCTTATTTTCACCGTAGGACACGATATGTGCTGACATTACAGGGTCGAAATTGCCGCATTTTTTATGGATACACCTGTAAGAGGCCAGGATGACCGGTACAACGCCGAGCAAAGCTACAACGATTCAAACACAAAGACACATGGCTTACAACGCAACCCACGATGACCCGCATTGCACCTTCTGAGAATGCTGAGGATATGCCTTCTGAGAATGCTGAGGATATGACACACCGAGCTCAGAGACCGCATCACGACATGAGGGAGATTGCTGCATTGCTTATTGCGTATTTTCCTTGCCGTCATGCAATCGAGCCGATGACCACACTGAATGCGGATTTGGGGGCCGCAGTTTTGGCCACCGCGGCCGGAAGCTTGAGCTAGACCTCAAGGTTTGGCCCAATGTAAGAGGTCGACCTCAAGGTTTTTCCTGTACACCAGAGATGCCATAGGAACATTCAGCGCGAGAAGGTCTAAAACCCTTTTGGGAGGACGCAGACAAATTATAGACGGTGATAGCACTGATCTGGACAGATGTATATGAGTGGAGTTGCATGCTCCCTACATTAATATTTAGAACTTTGCGGTTGGCATGTACGTCTGAGATGTCCTATGAACGCTAGCTTGCCGTGGACCTTAACAACCTAGCTTTTGGGTACGAGAAATCTATGCTGATAACATTGGTAGGGACGCATGTGGAGTGGCATACTCCTACCCCTGCAACTCTGTGTGGTTCATATCTCATCACTTCAAGGGAAATTGTATGTTTGCATTGTGAGCAAGTACAGCTGTTCTGGTGCTGAAATCCACGGCAACTAAGCAACAACCACATGCATAAATAATGTGTTTTCTCGTGTTATAAGACTAGATCCGGAGGCGGGGCTCGATCTGGGCGGCCAGCAGGGCTCGATCTGGACCGCGGCGGCACAGGAGGCCGACGTCAGGCACGTGGCAGCGGGAGCTGCATGGCGTAGGCTCCGGCACAGTGGCATGGGGTCCTCTCCTGCCCGTGCTCCGATATCGGGGAGGCGTGGAAGCTGGGGCGGCGGCCCCGGACCAGAGTTGCTGCGGAGGTGCGGCATGGGTGCAGCGGTGGCCGCCGTGGTAGGAGGCGCCACCGATGGGTTCCGACCGGTGGTCGAGCTTGGTGGACGGTGATTGGGTGTCACTACATGTGGCGTCGCTTACATTGCGGTCGGGACGACCTCCGGGCGAAAGCCTTGTTCTGACTTGGTCGGAGCGGCGACGGTGGCGCCTTTGGACGTCGGTTTCCCTCTTGGAGCGTCGCTGTGGAGTGCTCGTTCCCACCCGACGTGGGTGGTGCTAAGATTTCCGGGTGCAAATCTAAGATCCATCGGGAGCGGGCTGCGGGCGGCGACGACTGACGCGTCGTTTTCTTGTTGGATGGGCCGTCTTGGAAGTTCTTAGCCCCTCACGGAGTGATGGGATCGCAGCGCTCGGGTAGGGCGGTTCTGTTGTCAGGGGAGCGGTGACCGGGGTGGCGGCCCCAGACGGTGGCAGTGCATCGAGACGGCTGTCTCAGTCTCCCACGCTACAATTGTTCCATGAGGCGAAGCTGTTATCTAGCGGGGGTCTAGGTGGCGACCTAGAGGAAAACTCGATGGACAAAGGGTTCGTCGACCTGACTGGATGACCTTCGGCAAATGCGAAGGCCGGTCTGGTTGCTACGTCGGGACGGCAACCCCGAAACATAGTGGTTTTGGTGGCAACCTAGAAAAAACTGCGGGGGCAGAGGGTTCATCAACCATGACTGGATCGCTTTCGGCAATATGAAGTTCGATCTGGTTGCTACGCCGAGACATCATGTTTCGGGTAAACGATAATGTCTCGTTGTTGAAAGAGGCAGAGACTTTCGTGTTCGGTTAAAAAAATGCATGGAGAGGAGGGTGTATTTTCTTGCTCGTCATGTTCCACTTACAAAATTCATGGAAAGATGCAAATGCTTTTTGACTCTTTGTTTTGACGGTTTTGTACTCTCTCCCCTCATTTCCATCCTTTCAACAACAGCACTCCCAAGTACCACTTCGTCTAACCAGCGGAAAGCGGTCGGATCTAGCACACGGCTCCTGTCGGCGGTACCCGCATGTCTGCCCCGCCTTTGTGGCATCCATGCCATAGAGGCGCGGTGGATCTCGGTCCTTGTCGGTGAGAGGGCTCCGATTTTCTGGTTTAGTATTCAGGTTTGCTGGGGTGGCATTCGGTTGGTGGTGACAACGTCTCTTGCAATAATGTCTCTCGGGTTTGAGCCCTATCTTGACGACGACGTCGAGAAGCTCCTAGAAGTGGTGTGGTTCTCAAGGACACCTTCTGGCGATACGTTTTGGAGCTTCATCGACGGTTCATCATTCTTGTTTGGCTTTGAGACGAATGTGGTCATTTTGACCCGTTCGATGACTTCCTGACCATAATCAACAACGTCAAGCTGGCTTTGGGAGCAGCGGCAGAGACGACGCACCGTCGACACCATATGGAAGTTGAAGACGAAGGGCATCTTAGTTGTAATTTTGTTTTTTTTGAAATGTTTTGTATTTGTCTGTGTTTCTTTTAATGTGAGTATTCTTTTTCGCAAAAAACATTAGTACTCCCTCCTTAAGTTTGTCCGGTTGTCCCTTTGTCCTAGCCGTTGTTTCACGAATTTTATGGAAAAAAAAGTGAGGAAACGGTCCTTTGAAGCGTGGGATGGACGGCAAACTTTGTTGCTCGTCGCACGTGCACCGCCCACTTCAATTTCAATTTGGTTTTACTGCCCAGTGTCCGGTACAGTATATACTCCATACTACAGTAGCGAGCTCGCTCGTAGGTTGCGAACAGTAACAATGGCAACCAATTAATCATCATGGTTTATAAATAGAACCCCCACCCTACACCCATCCCTCCTCCATTGAGACGAGACGAGAGGAGGAGGAGGTGCATCCCCGGCCACCCAAGCCAGGCCCCTCCCGAATCTCTCTCTCTCTCTCCTCCCATTGCCTCCCCTCCCCTCGCAGATCCACCCAGCCATGGCCGCGGCGGCAATGAGGCAGCGGCAGGAGGCCAGCTGCAAGGCCACCGAGGACTTCGACGCCGCCAAGCCGCCGCCTTTCCGCATCGGCGACGTCCGCGCGGCCGTGCCGGAGCACTGCTGGCGTAAGAGCCCGCTCCGCTCTCTCTCCTACGTCGCCCGCGACGTCGTCGTCGTGGCCGCGCTCGCCGCCGCCGCCTGGGGAGTGGACAGCTGGGCCGTATGGCCGCTCTACTGGGCCGTCCAGGGAACCATGTTCTGGGCGCTCTTCGTCCTCGGCCACGACTGGTACGTTGTTGTTCTTGTTCCCAGATCGAGGATGCGTACGGGCGTACGGCCACATCTGTTGTAGCCGGTATAAAATACATACGCGCTCGTCTGATACATGATACGCGTTCGTGTTGTCTGTCTGATTGCAGCGGTCACGGCAGCTTCTCCGACAGTGGGACGCTCAACAGCGTCGTCGGCCACCTGCTGCACACCTTCATCCTCGTCCCCTACAATGGCTGGTATACATACATTGTACACTCGCTCTGTGCCGTCGCAATCGCAAATGTGTAGCAGCAGCATATCAAATCAATTTTACTACTGTAGAACATATATGTTGCAACTTCATGCTGAGAAAATCATCTGCATCTTGCACCTGAATATGTTATTGCTCGAAAGAACATTTTTTTCCGTTGCAACTTTATGCTGAGAAACTCATCTGCATCTTGCACCTGAAACTTGCCGAAGCAATAATGCATAGAAATAACTACAAGCATGGTTTGGTTTTGTATCTTCCGTTGTGGCTACTGTTCTAGAGTAGTTTAGCATATTTTTTGGGAGTATCTTCACAATTACAAGGACTGTTGTCTGTGAGGAACTGTGAGGCATGTCTGTTCCAGTACTGTCCACCCATGGAATCAGCTACATGTGAAACAGAGAATTTCTCTTGGGAAAGGCTGATCTAGTGAATCACTGCCGACAACAGCTTGAGTTGTTTAGGCGGTACTGCACCAAGATTGATGCATACAGCATGGAGTAGCACCAATCTGGCAGTAATTAATAGTTTTCCCTAACCCGATCTGAATCTGATTAGCTGATATGTGTGTGTGTGTGCAGGAGGATCAGCCACAGGACGCACCACCAGAACCATGGCCACATCGAAAAGGACGAGTCATGGCACCCGGTTAGCACTACTATACACTGCAGTCTGCATGCACATATTTTTTCCCCACCATGTCTCTGTCACTACAAATTCATTCAGGAGAGCTTTACTCACTAAAAAAAGAGAAAACTCAGAGGAAGCTCGATCGCCCGGCAGATATTTTCTTGAGGATCCTCTACCATTGCATTATTATATATCGACACTAGATAGGAGTAGTAAAAGTTTACAGAGTTGGGCAGATTTGAGTAAATATCAAAACAAACTTTGCAACTGGCTGCATGAATATCTGACGATGGAGGTACTCCGTAGTAGCTAGCAGTGGTACTACTAGAAACGGAAGAAACAATGCACCTGCCTGCCTTTCCAGCGGTTGCAGAGGCGCCACATGTTGACATGTTGTGCGGCAGCAGCAGCAGCAACAAAAGGGTCTATATAATTTAAGATCCAACAGACAAGTGATGTGGTCCGTCCGTAAATAATAATAATGCCAAAGTAATACAACTAGCAGCAGCGGCGGCGACAGCTAGTAGAGTCGTAGATCTATTCATGTCTCTCACGTGATCAGATCTGCTGCTAAGCAGAGATTTTTGTTAGACACAGAGAAAGTTTATTATGCTGAGTTAATCAGCAGAGGTCATCGAAGATGCGCATCGAATCTTAACTCAGCTGAGCTACCTAACAACAGCATTCCCTTGTTATGGCATCTTGGCTGTCATGTAGGTCGGCCTTGCACATTTCAGAATCAAAGCATATCTGTGTTTGTGGTTCCGTGTTTGTCGCGATGCAATGCTTTAGATTAACTGCGGACTGCAACCACAATTCTAATTACTAGATAATACTTTAAGGTCTCACAGATCTGCTCTTACTTAAGAAATAATCATCGCAGATCAAAGATGTGCAAAGATGCGCATCGAATATTAGCCCTTTTGTCTAGTTACCTACAACATGTCATGTGCACCATTTGACAAAACAGTCGCCCTTGAGACTAAGTGTGGACCGGAACGTATCACAATTCTAGTTTTGTTTCCATCTGCTTGGCTGCTCTTAACTGATGCCCGATTGGAACTGTGCAGATCACCGAGAGACTGTACCAGAAACTTGAAGCACGGACCAAGAAACTACGCTTCTCGCTACCATTCCCGCTTCTGGCTTTCCCTGTCTACCTCGTAAGACACTCTTTGTTATTCTGCCGTTTACTGTATGGATCTGCATCTTTAACTGAAAACTGAACTGAATCTCCATGGATGTTCCAGTGGTACAGAAGCCCGGGCAAGGCCGGCTCGCACTTCAATCCGAGCAGCGGTCTGTTTAGCCCCAAGGAGAGGCATGATGTGATCATCTCCACCACCTGCTGGTTCACGATGATCGCGCTGCTCATCGGCATGGCGTGTGTGTTCGGCCCGGTACCGGTGCTTAAGCTGTACGGGGTTCCATATGTTGTAAGCAACCATACCGACTCTGCAACTCAACTGTTTTGTTGTGCTTGCTTCTAAGCAACTTACACTGAACAACTAACTCAAGCAGCGACATCTCTGTCTCATTTGAAACAGGTCTTTGTGATGTGGCTCGATTTGGTGACGTACCTTCACCACCATGGTCACCAGGATCTCCCTTGGTACCGCGGCGAGGTACTTTTTGCTTCTATTAATTCATTACAAGTGCAGTGAAGAGACCATCTGTACATTGTTCATAAATTGTGTGCAGTCTGCCTGTCCTTCAGTTTCTACTTGACTTGTCATGAGATATGGCGCAGTTGCAGGAAAAAAGAACTATATCAATTTTTGAACATCTTAGCTGCTATTATTGTTATATTCACTGGAAGAAAACCTTAGCTATATAAAATTTCTGACCACACACTAATTGTTGCCTTATTGGTACATTCTGGGCTTCTATGGTGTTACCATTTCTCTACTGTTTAATGTTCATATTGCCAATAACAAATTCTCTGCAATGGTTGTTACAGGAATGGAGCTACCTCCGTGGTGGCCTGACGACCTTGGACCGGGACTACGGGTGGATCAACAACATCCACCATGACATTGGCACCCATGTCATCCACCACCTCTTCCCCCAAATACCTCACTACCACCTAGTAGAAGCAGTAAGTTCACTGCTACCACCTACACTGCCGAATACATATGTACAGTTACTGCAGTACTGCTTCCGAGTACTAAAATTGCATCTTCCATCTTGTCCTCTGAAAACAAAAACAGACCAAGGCAGCGAGCCCAGTGCTGGGTAGATACTACCGAGAGCCGGAGAAGTCGGGTCCGCTCCCAGTTCACCTTGTCAGCGTCCTCCTCAAGAGCTTGAGAGTTGATCACTTTGTCAGCGATGTGGGAGATGTTGTCTTCTACCAAACTGACCCCAGCTTGAGCGGCGATGACCGGACCGGAACTGACAAGCACAAGTGATAAAAAAACTGAAACTGAAGTTACTACTGTTGAAGGAAGAATGCCTGATAGAGAATAGAGAGAGAGAGATATATCATAGCCTGCTGAGGAATAAGCAAAAGGGCTTCCTGCTTAAATGAAAAGCATGGAGCTACAGGAAGCGTTGATTGGTTCATCATGAGATTCAGATCATTGATTAGAGTTAACATTCTCCAATTGTGGTTGTAACTAGCAAATATTGTTTCAGTCTTTTTCAAGTTTTGAATGTGGAACTGTGTAACAAATTGATTAATTATTATCCAAATTGTTATTCTGGAATCGGTGACCCTTACTCTTGAACTTCCAATTACTCACATGGGTCTGTTCGAGTAACAGTTGCTCCTGCCTTTATAAAGATATATATCAACGTTACATGTAATCATTGCATATATATGGCAGAACATTCAAACAAAACAGAAGTACATACTACGATATATCTGTTAAGGACTATTAGTATTGGTCTATACAGTATCAAGGTTCCAAATCATAGAAACAAATTACATGCATGATGGCAGTATCTGCTCGCTGGCAACCTAACAGATTGAAATGCTGTTGATACTGTTCCAGACGATGCATCTATATATGCAGGATGCAACTGAGATGAATCAGGCGGCAGTGTTGATGGACTGGATCTGCGTCCTGCCACTGGGACCCTTGGTGCGTATGTACTTGCGGTACTCGTCGAAAGTGACAGCCTTCTGGTAGAGCGCCGGTGACTCTCGGCCGACCAGCTCACTGGCCGGGGCGATGGGGAGGTCTCCACGAGGGTTGCAGAAGAAGGCGATGGTGTGGCGGTCCTCATCGGAGTTGGCCAGCGCACGGTGCTCCACACTCTTGTACCGCCCATTGCTCAGGATCTGAAAATTCACGTTCATGCAACCAAGATATCTTAGAACTTAGAAGCTTCAGATTAAGCAGTTTTATGCTCCCGAGCACCAGTGATCCTCGTGTTTCAAAAAATCGAAAAAAATATTTACAAGTTTCGAAAAATTCTGAAAAAACATCCGGTGTAGCCAATGACCCCACAAACTTGAAAAATATAAACTTTAGATACTGTGTATTCTGCACTACACAAAAATAACAAAATTTGATAAATTTGGAGATCTGAAAATATACATATTCAGATCTTAAAAAAATCATTTCTGTGTAGTCCAAAATACAAAGTATTTGAAGTTAATATTTTACAAGTTTGTAGCATATTTCATTGGCTAGATGT
Organism: Poa annua; assembly: GCA_026929855.1. Classification (NCBI taxonomy): domain Eukaryota; kingdom Viridiplantae; phylum Streptophyta; class Magnoliopsida; order Poales; family Poaceae; genus Poa; species Poa annua. Next base: position 61,214,808 of record CM049432.1, read on the forward strand.
GGGATTTTTTCAGAATATTTTGAAACTTATAATTTTTTTTTTCGATTTGTTTAAACCACCTGCTTGGGAGCACAAAATCTACTCTGCAGTTTTAGGCTTTGTTGTCTCTTTCATTCAATTTCTCTATGCATGCATCCATGTAATCATCTTTTTCACATATCCTTGACGTAGCTCAGTAGCTGCATGGCATGCTACTGTGTGTGTGACTGGCATCTTATGGTGAGTATGTCCATCATGCATGCCAATTGCCAAAACAAAGTGCAGCTGGCTAGGGTCACATCTAGCATGACTGTATATTTTTTTTTGAACAAAACGGGCAACATTGCCTCATTTTATTTAAAAAGTAGAAGAGAATTGACCGGTTCATTTGCAGGGGAACCGGCCGAAAACCCGTACAATGCACCAATATCGCCGTGGAACACGACCACACCGGGCACACCACCACAACCAACCCGGCTACCCACACGAAGCACAAACACACAAGAAGACCGCGCCGAGGTTGCCACGAAGTTTCATCGTCATCACTCCTCCGAGAGCCAGCGACTCCGACTTCACTAGCAGCTTCCCAAACAGAGCCTCACACAGGCGCCGGTGCCCATGCCGGCCTATGCCAACAATTGGCCACACGCGCCAAGGACAGACAGCTCCGAATCTGACGAAGAGCTTCACAAGGGAATTATGCTGAACTTGCGCCGACCAAGAACTCTGCGAAGCCACCGATGGCCGGTCATCGTCGCCACCTGGACACTCTCCACCGCAGCTCCGACTCCGCAGCAACACAATGGAGCAGAAGAACCCATCGGACACGCCGAGAGACCTGACTACCGAAGTCCAGCCGCGACCCATCTTCAGCTCAAAGCATCTTCTTTGCCAAACTGCACACATGGACCTTGCACGGCTGTCCGACAACAAGCCACCTTCCTCGAACCCCCAGGCGACTCCGAGCCAATGCCCCCAAGAAGGTAAGAGACGCAGCAGCGCCTCCATCGCCCGATCCCAGATCAGAGGTTTCCCTCCGGAGTCAAGGCCGCAGGAGGAGGAGTGAGCACCACACATAACGATGCTTCCAAGGAAGTCTACGACACCCGCATGCGTCACCACCGTCTGCTCTGGCAGGAACCGGAGCAAGAATTTCTTCCGGCGATGCTCAACACAAACTCCACCATGAAACGGCTGCCCAGAACCACCGAAACGCCGACCACCACCCCTGCCGAGACAACTATGCACCTCCAGGCCGAGCACGCCGAAGCAGCACAGAAGTGCAGCACCGAAAAAACTCGCCGCAGTCCACCTCCCTCACCGCCGACCATAGCCGATGAGCCAGATCATGGCGCCAAAGATCTGGCGCCCACAGCACCACAGGAGACGCCGGAAGCCGGCCACCAGTACCACGGTCCCAAGAAGCAGGAAGGGGAGCTGCCACCCCACCCTGTCACAGCCGACGAAGAGGCCGACGCCGCCGCATCAGACGAACCTGGGACGAAACCCAGAAACGGCCGTCGGCGCGCTGCAGAGGGACAGGAGGACGGGGACGGCCGCCGATCCGCGCCGTCGCGGCGCTGGGGGCCGAGGCCACCCTACCAGAAGCCTACGTCGCCAGGGGACGCCGCGCGTGCGGGACGAGGGCCCCGCCGCCGCCATCCACCTCACGGGCTTCGCCCGGCGGTATCCTCTGGCAGCGGCGGCGCAGCGGGAGCCGGAGCGGGGGGCGGCGACGGCGGCGGTTAGGGTTCCCCCGAGCCGCCAGGGGAGGCGACGCGGGGTCAGGAGCAACCAGGATATACTCCCAGTACTAAACCAGAGCAAAGAGACGGTATGACTGTATATTGATCAGTGAAGCAGTTCAACAGTTCATATATGTGTGTCCTGATCATATATGTATGTTCAAACTTCAGAAACACGTACAAGCTAGCTAGATCTAGAAGGTTGAATATATTGTGTTTTCTCTTTCTTTTAGCATTCATCCTCTACCACTCCCACAAAATCGAAGCATGCCATAAATTAATTAAACAATGAGTGTTCGGCACATAGCAACATGCAATGGTGGTTGTTATCCATAATTCATCGTGAGGCTTAAATAAGTACACATTCAATGTATGTATGCTGGTCACTAGAATTAAAATTCAAAGCCTTAGATTTCAAAATAACAGCTTCTTACATAATCAAACACCAAAAAAAGTAACTAATCAACTGCATACGTAAAGTTAGCTTCGTACTGTAGAAATTATTTTATTTACACGTATTGTATATTACTATATCTTAACAAGAAGCCAAGAACAGTATATATGGTCCTCTTGAACTCCTTGTTGATGAAAACAAAACAGAATTAACTTCACACGTTAGCTTCATGAGCACAAATAGTGGTTGGACGTAATGAGAATGCTACTGCTAAAGATATTGAATATATATAACATCATATTGACAAAAAAAGGTAAATAGACCAGCGATCACCTGAATCTGATCTCCAAGGTTTACGAGGAAGGAACCTGGAACTGGTTGCACAGTGACCCACGCCTCTCCCTTGCGTACCTGTGTCCCCTTGACGTTATCATCAGTGAGGAGCAAGGTAATACCACCAGGGTCAGAGTGAGAGGAGAGGCCAAGAGTGAGCTCCGGCTGTGGGCATCTAGGATAGTAGTTTGCACGCATAGTAGCCGATATGCCATCACTACCACCAAAAGCACCAAGGAGGTAACCCTCCTCCAATCCTAAGCTACTGGACATAGCCTTGAGCAATACTTGACAGAGACTTCTCAATTGGCATGCATACTTCTCAGTGGCTTCCCTGCATAAATACAAAAAGAAAATTAAATACTGATAAATTAGTTAGAGAAGTACGTAGCAGAACACATAATGACATAAAACCTTCTTCTCGTAAACTGCTAGCACTAATAAAGAATGATGATAAATTGAAAAATAAATAAGGATTAAGCTGATGTATATCTACCAACCTTAGGTCAGTAGGAATCTTGGGCCACTTGTCAAGATTCCTGATATCACTTGGGAAGAGATTGAGGAAGTAATAGTCATTCCAGTCCAAGATTACCTCTTTCTCAACACCAAGGCGACTTCCATACCCTTCATATGTTACTGGTAAGTTTGCATATACCTTCTTCTCTTCCATGGGAAGGTCAAAGAACTCCCTCCATGCACCTCTCATCCTTACCATAACATCCATGTCCACATCGTGGTTCACTAACTGGAAGAATCCCCAGTTCTTACATGCATCGGCTACTGCTTCTAGCATTGCTTGGTGATGGTCAGGGGCATTAGAGAAGCTAGCGAGATCAATAACTGGGATTCTAAGGCTAGGGTCATTTTTGCTACCACTGGTACGCTCGGATAGAGGCCTGATGTACTGTGGAGGCACGGTGCTCATACCAGATACAGAAAGAGTTTGCACCTGTACAATGGCTTCTGGCCATTCAAGCGGATTGCTACTTGCCATGTTGGGAGTGGTAGGTCTTGGTTTGGCTATGAGAAAAGGGGTACGTGTGTGTTTATATAGAGAAAACATATGTGACATATGAGGCCAAATTTAATATATTTACTGCAATTAATGGCAGAATTGGGAGGATAAATATACAGATTTGACAAGATTAACTATGCCCAGATTTAGAGAGATGACTTATTTATGGTTTGAGTAAGATCCTACAAATATTTTGGATACAGTTTCATATATGATATCAATGGGAGAAACAATGTAATGCAGTGAGCTAACTAATCAATAGCAACATTTATGCCTCTTATTCCATGATTTCTGCAACTAATGAATGTATGATACATAAGCACACAAATAATATGAGAATACAATATTTCCTCTCGATACGTCAACGTAAGAATGGATATGCCACTCTAAGGCATATTCTTGAAAAAAAAAGTAAGAATGGATATAAATTGAAGTTTTAAATTCAACATTATAGTATCTATGAAATCATGTCTACAGACCCAAAATCTAACAGGCAATTGACATGATTTTATAGATACTATAATGTTGAATTAAGAATTTTCTAAACCTAGATATGAGTTAATCAACATAAATGTTACACTTTTTAACGCGAACCGTCCACACAATATTAGTGAAGCATTAGAAATTTGATTTGCAATCCTGAGAGAAGATTAATTTTCATGGTCGATGCTTTAAGAAATTAAACTAGAAAGAATGATGCAGAATTTCTTTAATTTGATATCACTATAGACATGTGATCAATTGACCATTTCAAATAACTTTGCCCATAGTCAAAACCAAAGAAAACCACATATCAATTGATAAGGACATGATTGATTGCAAATAGAAGGACGAGCAAATGTGTTCTAAATTAAATGCTGCCGACCTCTGAAAAGCAATAGTAACCCCAGCAGAGCAGTATATATTGCTGAACTGGACAATCTTTTTTCCCTAAACAAGAAATGCATGTGTTTAGTTGATGGTTGCATGTTAACATATTTTTGCAGATCATGTATGCATTCTGACTTCTGAGCATGTATCGCTTTATAGTGAAGTAACAATAGAATAGATTGATTGGAACGAGGAGAGTTTTTTTTTTTTTTTTTTTTTTTTTTTGGAACGAGGAGAGTTGATCGGCTGAGCATGTGCCCCAGAAAAACATAAGAAGGTACTTGGCTCACCCAGGTCCATGGAAGGGTTGGATAAGGGAACAAAACACAATATGCATGTGCCAAAATGAAAGTCACAGAAATCGGTAAATGATATTTTTCTACATAACATCATGTCATCGATATCAAATTAGTCGTGTACACGCACTATAATTGATGTATATGATATATCGAGATTGCCTGACATACACACATAGTTACAGATAACTAGATCTGGTTGGCCCCATGCACGAATATCTCATTGTTGATGCAAGCAATGTATCCAGGAGCAAGCTCGCCCTGCTTACGTGCAGTATGTAGACACCTCTATCGTTGGATCTATGAGGTGTCTGGCAGGGGGTATAGTTTGCAGGTAACTATATTTTAGCAAGATCAACTAGTCAACAAACATGACCCAGCAATAGATATGTGTCAGCTATACCAGCAAATCAATCAAACACATGTTGCATTAAACAATGTGTCATGGGCCAATTCACCTAGAGCGTCCACACAGTGCAATAGCAAGTTCGTCTAGTAACTAACAAGCTAGTACGACGACCACACATGCAGCACAGCAGCAAGAAGTATGCAGAAGCTTGGTTACTTGCAAGAAAGGCAGGTTACACATGCGACTAAAGTAAGCTAATAATAATAGGTGGCATTGCTAAAAATATAAGAATCATAGGGCTATCAGTGACGGATATGCAGTATCGCAAGAATTTATAAGGCATAAGCATAGTTATGAGAGAAATAAGTCATAGGTCATCGCCTTAGCTATGCTTATGCCTTATAGATAGAATATACAGTGCAAACTAAAAAAATGAGTGCCCATGTGCTAATATGAAAGTCAAGCAAATCGTCCGATGATATAATTCTGGCAACATCGATATCAAAGGTGTACACTGCAGTTGAGAAAATGGGCTGCAAAGAAAGGATAAACATAATTTGAGGAGTATCTTGATTGCCCAAAATCTGTAGCTAGCTAGAAAGGAAGAACTGTGCAGTGTGCACCATTATTCTTGATCTAAAACAATGATACGAGCGACCTGATCAACAGGTACACCAGTGAGGTTGCCGGTGGTCACGGATTAAGGAGCAAGTCCCTGGCCGGCCGTGGCAAAATGGCTGCACGACAGCAAAGCTAACAGCGGCCTTGATTTACTACTATTCAATGGCCACATGTTAAATGGAGTAGATTAGTACTAAATGGGGGATACGTCAGGCAGACCAAAAATCAATCCAACACATGTTGTATTCTTATATTCAGTCGACAGACCCAGAAGCAACAGCAACCGTGTGTGAGTTTATATAGAGAAAACATATGTGATATATGTGGCCAAATTTTAATGCATTTTGTTGTTAATGGCAGGATTGAGAGCATACATATACAGATTTCACAACATTAATTATGCTGACATTTAGAGAGATAGCTTATTTATTGTTTGATTAAGATCCTAGAAATATTTTTGGATACTTTTTCATATCTGATGTTTAAAAAAAAAATCATATATGATGTTAATGGAAGAAACAATCTGATGTGGTGAGCTAACTAATTAATAGTTCATTTGCCTCTTATTTCATGATCTCTGCAAATACATGTATGATACATAAGCACACATATAATATTATGGATTTTTTCGTATAATATATTTTCTTTTAAAACGTCAACGTAAGAATAGAGATCATACAATATTACCTCAGCAATTTAACAGGCACACTAAATCAAGATATGAATTTACAAAGTGTACATTTTGGCTCCGTAGACATGATTTTATATATGCTATGAAGTTGAATTAAGAAGTTTCTAAACCTAGCTATCAGTTAATCAACATTAATGTTACACTTATTAACGAGAACCATCCACGCAAATATTATAGAAGTGATAGAAATTTGATTTGCAATCCTGAGAGAATTATTTTTCATGGTCAATGCTTTGAGAAACTAAATTAGAAAGAATAGTGTATAATTTCTTTAACTCATACTAGTCAACAAGCATGACCCAGCAATAGATATGCGTCAGCTATACCAGCAAACCAATCAAACACATGTTGCATTAAAACAATATGTCATGGGCCAATTCACCTGGAGCGTCCACACCGTGAAATAGCAAGTTCCTTCTAGTAACTAACAAGCTAGTACGACGACCACACATGCAGCACAGCAGCAAGAAGTATGCAGAAGCAAACGCTTGGTTACCTGCAAGAAAGGCAGGTTACACATGCAGCTAAGGTAAGCTAATAATAATAGGTGGCATTGCTAATATTATAAGAACTATAAGGCTAGCAGTGACGAATATGCAATATCGTAAGAATTATAAGGCATAAGCATAGCTTTGAGAGAAAATAAGAGTAATGATAGATCATCGGTACGGAGGGTCGGGTAAGACATTAGCAGCTAACTCCTCCAGTTAGATGATAGATAGAATAGACAGTACAAATTAAGAAAACTGAAAGTCCATGTGCTTAAATGAAAGTCAAGCAAATCGTCAAATGATATGATTCTGGCAACATCAATATCAAAGGTGTACACTGCAGTTAATAAAATGGACTGCAAAGAAAGGACAAAACACAATTGAAGCAGTAGCTTAATTGTCCCCAATCTGTAGCTAGCTAAATAGGAAGAACCGTGCACCATTATTCCTGATCTAAGACAAAGATAGGAGCGACCTGATCAACAGGTACACCAATGAGGTTGCCGGCAGTCATAGATTAAGGAGCAGGTCACTGGCCAGCCGTGGCAAAAATGGCAGCGCGACAGCAAAGCTAGCATGACATCGACCTTGATTTACTACTAGTCAATGGCCACATGTTAAATGGAGTAGATTAGTACTACATGGGATACGTCAGGTAGACCAGCAAATCAATCCAACACATGCTGTATTCTTATAGTCAGTCGCCAGACCCAGCGACAACGGCAACCGCAGGTTTCCCCCCTTCTAGTAGCTGACATGGAGCAGCGAGCATTCAGAAGCAAACAATGACTAACCAACTCGCAATGCGTGAATAATTCCGAAGCAGGTGCATGATTAGATGGGAGAGATTGTTGCGGCCGTCGATCGACCTCACTGCGCCGCCAGGCTACGCCGCCGGCCGCCCAGGTCGTGCTAACATGTGGTCGTCTCCGCATGGCCTCGCCCACCATCGCACCCCGCTCCTCATCCAAGTACCCAGCTGCGCCCCGCGAACCCCTCGGCCTCCGGCCCTCCGCGACCATTGACGGCCGGCGAGGCGGCGAACTATGTACGTAGTCGTATACTCGTATCGTATAATCAGCCCCATGAGGCCATGACTGCATAACTCATATCCCAATAAGAACCCTAGTGAACAAAGTCGGATGAAAGAAAAGTAATTTTAGAGAGGTGGCGCCGGTGCCGCCGCCGCCATGGCACTAGCTCACAAGCGGCGGCGGTGCGGCACTGGAGGAGTTGTGGTATTGGGCTACCTGTAACAGCCCGTTTGTAACTATCCTAAATTATGTGTTTAGTTGTGTAATAAAATGTTGCATCATGTCATCATCCCATGTGTGATTGCATTTAATTAAATATATTGCTTCCAATTCTTTTTCTACATTTAATTTTTCATATTTAAATTCAAATGCCTCTTCAAAGAAATTCAAATAAAGTTTCATATTTTTATAAATAATCAAATTAGATATTAATATGACTATTTTTAAATTATTAAAAATGGTGTAAAAGTTTTTGTCATATTTCTTTTCTGTTTGTGTTAAATTACAAAAATTAGAAAGGGTTTAAAAAAGAAAAATAAACAAAAGAAGAAAAAGAAAGCAGTACAAAAAAAAGGGACCGATGGACGTTGGTGGATCCGGGGAGGGATAGCGAGCTGAAGAGCTCACACGGGGAGGATCCCGGTGTAACCGAGATCTCCCAAGAACGAGAAACAAGATCAAGGTGCGAGGGGGAAGATCTAGCAAACACGAACAAATGAACGAAGGCACACAATACACACACGATATACCCAGGTTCAGGGCCCTCGTGAGGAGGTGTAACAGCCCAAGTTTGAAAACCTGAAACCCACTGTAATTTTTCCACTCTTGTGTAATTGCATCATGGCATTCATATCAACTTGCTACTATTATGTCAATTGCAATCAAACCATTTTGAACATGGCATATTTGTCAAGGAAGTTCCAGGAGTTCAACATGAGATATTTGCACCTGCTAAGAACAAACTATTTTGAATAATGGCATATTTGTCAAGGAAGTTCCAAGAGTTCCAAATATTATATCTGCTTGGTCTCCAAATCATTAAAGTGACAACTTATGGAAATATCAACAAAATGCCCTTTTTAACACCTATGAACAAAAGTGCACCAAACCATTTTATTTTGAGGAGCCAATTTTTGTGGTGCCTCTACATGATATGGGGAAGCTCCCTGAATTTTCTCAGATTTTTATAAAGTGTTTAACTGCCTCAATTAAATCAAAACAGTGTACTGGTTTTATAAATAAATAAAAGGGACCTGTTTGTGATGGAAAATAAATTGGGCAAGGGGCTTTCTGAAAAAGGGTCTTCTTCTTCCCTGTAGCGACCGAGCCGTTCGTCCACGCCGGACCACATCGCCGTGTCGAGCTCTCCTACGCCGCGCCGGACCCCCCCCCCTCCTCCTCGGCTGCCCTGGGAGTGGATAAGATCGCCACCGCGCTGCTCAGCTCTCTCCCCCCCGATTTTTCCCTCTGTTCCTCCCCCCCCAAACCCTAGCGCCATGGCCACCGAGCTTCGCCGCCGCGTCGCCGTCGACTGAAGCCTCCCCGAGCCCAGCTAGCACCACCACGAGCAACGCCGCGTCGTCTCCTCCCTCTCCGCTGCAGAAATTGTGCCGGGGCGCTCGGGAACGACGTCGCCGTCCTCGTCTTCCCCGACTCCGGCCGCCGCGCCTCGAGCTCGCTCGCCGTCGCCTCCGCCCTCCTCCGTCCGCTCCGAGCACCCGCACGCGACGAGGGTGAGCACCCGCATCCGCCCGTGCCCTCCGTTCCTCCGCGCGTGCCCCGTAGCTAGTGTTCCCGCGAGCTCGCCGCCGGCCGCCGCTCGCCGCCGCTGCGCGCGCGCTCCGGTGACCAATAGGTGGCGGCGCCGCCGTAGAACGGTTCCCCTCGCTCTTGCGCGTCGACCGCGCCCCTCCGCGATCTCCCTGGCGCTGTAGAACGACGCGCGCGTCCACCTCGCCGCCGGCGACCACCGCGGCCGCTCCGGCGTGCGCTGCCGTTCGGGCCCACGCGCCAGTGACCCGGAGCCAGCCCCGCGCCGCGTCAGCGCCACCTGGCCCCTGGCCCGTGCGCCAGTGGCTCGGGCTAGACTCGCGTTCGGTGAAAAACGACCGGGGTATTTTCTGCGAATTAATAAAAAGACAGAAAATGTTTCAAACTTCAAAAATTCATAACTTTCAAAATACTTATCCAAATTTAGCAAATAATATACCAAAATGCTCAGAAAAAGAAATGCTATCTAATGGATTGATCCACACTTCCATTACTGCTACTATAATTTTCTGTTTTGCTAAAATGAAGAGAGGGGTAGAAATAAAAAGGTGTAGTTTAACTTCATAATAAATTCCTCAACTTGCTAAAATGGTACCCTCTAAGGAAAAATGGTCATGAGCACTGGTTCTACACATTCAGAATAATTCAAGCGTGTACCTAATTTAAAAGTGGAGGGGAACTTAAAAACAAATAGGAAAATATATCTCCTATGTCGTTGAATGATTATTCTTAGCATCCCATTTAAATGTCATATAGTTGTGATAATAGTTCAGTGCATTAAAATGTCATACCATCATGTGTTTGCGCATTGCATATGAATTGCTTGTATTGATTGTGTTCTTTTCGGTGTTTTACGCATCGATAGATCCAGGAACCGGGGTCTCGCCACAATACCCCGAAGATCGGTATTACCCGCCTGCTGAGCAAGGCAAGCGTGATCCCCACCCTCTTGCATATCTTATCCTATTTTATGCAAATTATTTTCTCCACTATAATATTGCATGCGGTTCCAAATGTCAATTTGATTGGATTAGAGTATCCTATAGTTGCATTTCAGTTACCGAAGCCATTACCTGTCTCCCCTCCTATTATCCATAGGATTGTGTTGATGGCCTGAATTAATTACTTTGCTAGGTTGTTGCTTAGCCCTGCTTAGTTAACTGCTTAGTGATCCGATGGATATTCATGTTGGGATCAGATGTGGAAATTCCGCGGATGATGGTGGAGAAATGGTGATAAATTATTAAAATGCTAAAAGGTGGGGATGAGAGGCCACATGGTATGTGGTGGGTTGTCTCGTTCTCGCCGCCTCAGTGCGAGTTCTCGCCTTCGAGCCAAGTTGAGCGTGCTACCATGCGTGGGTATATGGAACCTCATCGACCGACTAACTTGTGTCGGACTAGCCGGGGGTCCTCTAGTTTGGCTTTCCATTTGCGCGTGTGTTGAGATGGTGGCCAAGACTAAGATGAGGATGATGATGGTAGGAAAATAAGTGGCCGAGGGGCAGGGTGTTGGAGGCACTGAACTTGTCCCCCAGTCACTGATGATCCTAGGTTAGTCCAAAGCGAGGTAAAGGTCGTAGCCGCTCCCACCCAGTCGGCTTTCCCCGGAAGAGAGCTAGTTGTACAGGCAATGGGCCGGACGGTACGCATGGATAAGGAGCTGGGAGGTCCCTCGGGAACCTGGCGACTTTCACATTGTACACCCCCTGCAGGGATAAATCTTTTCGAAAAGCCGTGTCCACGGTTAAGGACGACTTGGTGACGAATTCAGGGATCATAGAATAACTTTAACGGAATGATTAAAAACTGGGTACTAAAGGTACCACTCACGAATGTAAGGTTGACTTCCTCGAGGCTGATTCGGGGAGGTGCCTTTGTTAAACAGGTACAATGGTGGAAGAGGATGAGTAAGTGAATAAAAAGAAAAGAGTTATTTCTTACCCCTCTTCGAAAATATTCTGATAGTCGATGCCTTGGAGTCATATTTGAAGAATAAAATCAGCTTTACGCAAAACAGCCCTAAAACCTTGAGAGCCAATCATAGAGCGAATAGCTCAAAATCTTGCTGAGTTCGTCGAACTCACCCTTGTTTATTTTTGTTTCAGAGGAGGACTTTACCTACCCCGAAGGTGGGTTCTATGTTGACATCGACGAGTAGTCTGGGGTTCCCGGGTGGCAGCCTGGGGCAACTAGGAACCAGCTGGCACGGGATTGTTTATCTGTAGGCCTCTTAGGCCATATTTGGATCTTGTTGTTTAGAACAACTTAATTTGCTTCCGCTTGTTGTACTGATGGATCTGTGACCTTGGACTGTAATATTTGCTATCTTTCTCTACTAAGAGTTGAACTATATTATCTTGAGTCGTAGGGTCTGTCATGTGCCAGGTGTTCCGGTGTCTTAGTCTCTTTATTATACTTGAGGGCTATGCTTTGGATATGGCATGATCGAAGGGTTGTGTTGCCGATGATCCATGCCGAGCACGCCTGCCGATGTTTACTCGGCCTGGGAGTGGTAACCCCAGTAACCTTCGATTATGTAGCATGACCACCGACACATAGCATCAATGTATAATTTATGGATTGGGGCATTACAACTTGGTATCAGAGCAGTACCGCCTGTAGGAAACCCTTACTACTGGTCGACGTTGAGTCTAGTGTTGGTAAAATTATTTTAAACTAAAAATGAGTTGTGAAAACCATCTTAGGATTCTTTTTACTCCTTATCTGGTTACACTCTAATCTCGGAGCCATCTTACCTCTATTTGTTTTGGGCCTTATTACGTGTCGCTTCCGCCGCGCATGGCTTGTCATACAAGTGGTGTACTCTTACTCACTTTGGGTTCAGGGCGCGGGGCGACCAGATTTTGGGGCTCCCGTCCCTCTGTTTGCTTTCAGGATCATTTTTCCTTGCTGTTCCTAGTCTCTACCCGAGTTCTACTTTCATTCCTGACTCTAGAGTCTCCGGACCTGACATTTGAACTATTTTTGCTACAGATGACTGGTTCGGGATTGGTTGTTCGCCTCACTCGATGTGAGGGTGTTCGAGGGTTCCCCGCCTTGTTTGCCGCAGCTTTGGCCAGCCAGGGTTGTAGGTGGTACCCAGAGTACACGGTGTATGAGGAGTATGCACCGTACAGCCAGGCGCAGTTCTTCTGTAAGGTGCGCGTGCTCAACGACGAGGGTCGCGTTGAGAACGTGGCTGGAGGCGTGGGTATGACCGTGGAGCAGGCGGTTCAGGAGGCCGCGTATAACGGCCTCTCTATTTACCGCAGCTACTGTCCGTACCTCGCTAACCAGGCGTCGGATTTCTGCCACTTCCCAGCTGCCGACGACAGCACGTCGGGTGTTTACCGAGCTGTGTACAGCAGCGGCGAGATGGAGTCGGACAGCAGGCACCGGGCACTGATTGAGCTAGTCCGAGCGTTGGACCGTCGAGCCCGGCAGTGGTACCTCTACGCCGTCTCGGCGCGCGCTAGCCACCGTCATACTCTGATGAGTATGCGCCCGTATGTCATGGATGGGACGCTTCCTCTCACACTACTTCGCCCACCCCCGTTGGAGGAGTTGCCTACCGACGTTTGCAGCCCGGATGTTGGTGGCGTAACCCCGCCTACCGGTCCTCACCGAGACCCGAGGCTTACTGCACTCGAGTCGCCGTATGGCCACCAGCCTGCCAGTGCGCGCCGCTTCCGCACTCCCCCGGCGCCACTGGATGAGGACGTCATGGCGTACTACTAGCCATGTGTACTACCAGGAGATGCTCGAGTTATTGTGCCTTCCTGCGAGTTGTGCCAATTACTCCCTTGCTTGTATCTCTGGAGCCTGGAGCAGTAGAGCTCGTTATGTAACAGACTCGTCACTGTTATCTTCCTAGTAATCCTTCGGTGTAATATGTATGAGGCTTGTACCTCTCTCTCGCAGCAGACTGTGGCTTGTACTAGAACCTATATTTGTGAACTCAGTTCCATCTATGCGTGCGTTTAGTAATGTGCATGTTGTTCTGTCTGTTGCTACTACCAGTTCTGCTGTCCCTAATTTTTGTGTACAAAGATGGCACGATGGGATGCTAACTGTGTCCTTGTCAATATCCAGAATGACGGGCCGACGCCGTGGCGAAGATTTACCGCCACCTCCCACAATGGCGGAGGTCCTCCTACTTATGGAGGAGGGCCGTGTGCGCAGCGACCGACTCCTCGAGCAGTTGGTGCACCAAGGGAACCGGAGGAATAACGATTGTCATAATCTCACTGAGTTCCTGCGGTCCCAGCCACCGTCCTTCTCCGATGCTAAGGAGCCCTTGGACGCAGATGACTGGCTGCGTGCACTGGAGCGCAAGTTCGCTGCCCTGCATGTTCCAGCGGTGGAACAAGTCAACTTCGCCACTTACCTGTTGGCGGGTGCAGCGGGCGCGTGGTGGGAGAGCCACCAGGCGATGTTCGCTGCTGGACATGTTTTCACCTGGGAGGAGTTTCGCACTGCCTTCCGCGCTGCCTACATTCCCAAGCCCCTCATGGACTTGAAGAGGAGGGAGTTCCTGGACTTGCATCAGGGACGGATGGACATTCCAGTCTATGGTCATGAGTTCAGCCGTCTCTCCCGTTACGCCCCTCGGGATGTGACCAATGATGCGGACAAGCAGAAGTTGTTCCGCAAGGGGCTCAATCCAAGGCTTCGTTACGAGTTGCTGCCCTTCAAGTTCCCGAGCTACCAGGAACTGTACAACCAGGCTCTCACACTGGAACAGGGAAGGAAAGAACTAGAGGCCACTAAGAGGCCACTTCAGGGGGATCATCAGAGCTCCTCGGCTGCTGACGGCAAGAAGCGTAGGGTCTTCGTCCCCTATAGCTCTGTGCCCCGTCCTCCGTTTGTGCCAAGGACCTCGGAGTACCGGCCACCTCCGCCGCGCCCTCCTACTCCAAAAGTGGGCCCGGGCGGAAGTGGTTATCGTCCTCAACTCCCTGCACCACCAACAAGCACGTGCTACAGCTGTGGCCAGCCAGGCCACTACTCCAGGGAATGCCCGAGGAAGGCGCCACCACCAGCACCTGCCACGCCCGTAGCCAAGACGGGTACGGCTAGTCGTGGTCGCATGAACCACGTCACTGTTGAAGACGTGGAGGACGACCCCAGTGTTCTCATGGGTACGCTTCAAATTGCTAAAGCTCTAGCTACAGTACTGTTTGATTCTGGAGCATCACATTCATTCATTTCGGTAGCATTTGCACAACGAAACAATATACCGTTTGAAGAGTTGGAAGCACCGTTATATGTCACCAGCCCGGGTACTCGTTGGCAAACCAAAAGGGTGACCCCCGAAGTGTCAATTAATATAGGCTCATTCCCCTTCCCGTTTCCGCTGATAGCCTTCAATTCAACCGGCTTTGATGCCATATTGGGTATGAACTGGCTAGGGAAATACAAGGCTAACCTCGACTGTGCTGCCAGAACCATCACCGTGACCTCATCTTCCGGAGAAATGGTGGAGTATTGGTCTGCTCAGTCCAGCCCTCCATCTCCATCCAGGCCCAACTCACCGGAGCTTCTCCTTTGCCTTATGGAAGGCTTATCCCCTCCTGAAATCCAAGACATCCACGTTGTGTGTGACTTCCCGGATGTGTTCCCGGAAGAATTGCCTGGCATGCCACCTGATCGAAGTGTGGAGTTCGTCATAGAGTTGCTTCCCGGTACCGCGCCGGTTGCTAAGAAGCCCTACCGGATGCCGGTGGAGGAGCTGGCGCTGTTAAAGGAGCAAATTGATGAACTGTTAGCGAAGGAGTTCATTCGGCCGAGCAGTTCACCTTGGGGCTGTCCCGTACTCTTCGTCAAGAAGAGGGATTCTACCGTGCCTCGTCTAGTCTCTGACTACAGGCCGTTAAATGCGGTGACAGTCAAAAACAAGTACCCTATTCCTCGCATCAATGATCTATTGGATCAACTAGCTGGAGCAACGGTATTTTCCAAGATGGACCTGAGATCAGGGTACCATCAGATCAAGATCAGAGAGCAGGATATTCCCAAGACGGCATTTGTTACTCGCTATGGCTCATATGAGTATACCGTTATGTCCTTTGGTCTCACCAATGCTCCTGCGACGTTCATGAGGCTCATGAACTCCGTCTTCATGGATTATCTCGACAAGTTTGTTGTCATTTACATCGACGACATTCTCGTCTACTCCAAAACCGATGAAGAGCATGCCGAACATCTTCGTTTGATCCTGACACGCCTTCGAGAACACCGCCTTTATGCCAAGTTCTCCAAGTGTGAGTTTTGGTTGGATAATCTTGTCTTCCTTGGACATGTGATATCCGCAAATGGAGTGGCTGTCGTTCCCGACAAGGTTCGAACTATTATGGATTGGATAACCCCCATGTCTGTCAAGGACATCCGAAGCTTTCTGGGATTGGCAGGTTACTACCACCGATTCATCGAAGGGTTCTCCAAAATAGCCAAGCCTCTGACCAACCTTCTCAAGAAGGATACAAGGTTCGTATGGACGGACCAAGCGGAGGAGAGCTTCAAAACCCTGAAGGCCAAACTCACTTCTGCTCCTGTGCTTGCCCTGCCAGACGTGAGCAAGGATTTCGTGGTCTTCTGTGACGCCTCTCTGCAAGGCTTGGGCTGTGTGTTAATGCAAGATGGCCATGCAGTGGCATATGCCTCTCGCCAATTGAAGACGCATGAGCAAAACTACCCGACTCATGATTTGGAGCTTGCCGCAGTGGTTTATGCTCTGAAGCAATGGAGACCATACCTGTTTGGTAACCGTTGCGAGATTTACTCAGATCACAAGAGTCTGAAGTACCTTTTCACTCAGCCGGATCTAAATCTCAGGCAAAGACGTTGGTTGGAGTTAATTAAAGACTATGATGTGAGTCTGAATTACCAACCCGGCAAGGCGAACGTCGTGGCTGACGCGCTAAGTCGAAAAGCTTATAGCAACAACCTGATGGTTGAGAAGGCTCAACCTGCTCTCCATGAAGAGTTCGCCCGTTTGAACCTGGAAATTGTCCCTTCTGGCTATCTCGCGAATCTGGAAATCAAATCTACTCTGGTAGACCAGATAAAGGAGGCGCAGAAACTAGATACTGGCATTTTTAATATCAAGAAGAACATTGCTAGTGGAAAGGCCAAATGCTTCTCGGAGAATGAAGCGGAAATCGTGTACTTTGGTGACCGTCTGGTAGTGCCAAAGGAACAAAATCTGAAGGAGCTGATCCTCAAAGAAGCGCATGATTCCCCTCTCTCTATTCATCCCGGTAGTACTAAAATGTACCAAGACCTCCGACCCTTATTCTGGTGGACTCGGATGAAAAGAGAAATCGCCAAGTATGTGTCGGAATGTGACACCTGTCGTCGTGTAAAGGCTGAACATCAAAGGCCTGCTGGCACTCTTCGCCCCATTGCGATACCAGAATGGAAGTGGGATGAGATTGGTATGGACTTTATTACGGGTCTGCCAAAGTCTCCCAAGGGCAACGATGCTATCTGGGTGGTCATCGATCGACTATCCAAAGTGGCTCACTTCCTCCCAGTGCGAATCGACATCACCGCTGCTAAGCTGGCCGACCTATATGCCTCCCGGATCATCGTACTTCACGGTGTTCCCCAGAGGATAATCTCCGATCGTGGCAGCTTGTTCACCTCCAAGTTCTGGACGAGTTTCCAACAAGCCATGGGAACCCGCCTCAACTTCAGCACAACCTTCCATCCCCAAACTGATGGACAGACCGAAAGGGTGAACCAAGTTCTAGAGGACATGCTTCGAGCTTGTGTAATCTCTTTTGGAAAGGGGTGGGAAAAATACCTTCCCTACGCTGAGTTCTCCTACAACAATAGCTATCAAGCGAGTCTGGGTATGGCCCCATTCGAGGTTCTGTATGGAAGAAAATGCCGAACTCCGCTAAATTGGTCCGAGACCGGAGAGAGGCAACTCTTGGGTCCAGAGGTGATCAATGAAGCTGAGGAGAAGGTGAAAATCATACGAGAGAATCTGAAGATTGCCCAGTCTAGGCAGAAGAGCTACTATGATAAGCACCATCAGGAGGTCCATTATGAAATTGGTGACAAGGCCTATCTACGCGTCTCTCCTCTTCGTGGTGTTCGTCGCTTTGGAATCAAGGGAAAATTGGCCCCTCGTTTTGTTGGCCCTTTCACTATTCTGGCCAAACGAGGAGATCTATCCTACCAACTCGAACTCCCAGCCAACTTTCCAGATGTACATGATGTGTTCCATGTATCCCAACTCCGCCGTTGCTTCAAGGATCCTATCCGTGGAGTCAGTCATGAGGAGCTGGATATCCAGGCGGATCTCACGTATCGCGAGCATCCCATACGTATCCTAGATGAAGCAGAAAGGAAGACTCGGAATAAGACTACCAACTTCTTCAAAGTTCAGTGGTCTCACCATTCCGAAGAAGAAGCTACCTGGGAAAGAGAGTCTAGTCTTCGTGAGGAATATCCCGACTTTCTTCCGCCACTTTAGAATCTCGGGACGAGATTCCTGTAAGGGGGGTAGATTTGTAACAGCCCAAGTTTGAAAACCTGAAACCCACTGTAATTTTTCCACTCTTGTGTAATTGCATCATGGCATTCATATCAACTTGCTACTATTATGTCAATTGCAATCAAACCATTTTGAACATGGCATATTTGTCAAGGAAGTTCCAGGAGTTCAACATGAGATATTTGCACCTGCTAAGAACAAACTATTTTGAATAATGGCATATTTGTCAAGGAAGTTCCAAGAGTTCCAAATATTATATCTGCTTGGTCTCCAAATCATTAAAGTGACAACTTATGGAAATATCAACAAAATGCCCTTTTTAACACCTATGAACAAAAGTGCACCAAACCATTTTATTTTGAGGAGCCAATTTTTGTGGTGCCTCTACATGATATGGGGAAGCTCCCTGAATTTTCTCAGATTTTTATAAAGTGTTTAACTGCCTCAATTAAATCAAAACAGTGTACTGGTTTTATAAATAAATAAAAAGGGACCTGTTTGTGATGGAAAATAAATTGGGCAAGGGGCTTTCTGAAAAAGCGTCTTCTTCTTCCCTGTAGCGACCGAGCCGTTCGTCCACGCCGGACCACATCGCCGTGTCGAGCTCTCCTACGCCGCGCCGGACCCCCCCTCCTCCTCGGCTGCCCTGGGAGTGGATAAGATCGCCACCGCGCTGCTCAGCTCTCTCCCCCCCTCCCCCCCCCCCCGATTTTTCCCTCTGTTCCTCCCCCCCAAACCCTAGCGCCATGGCCACCGAGCTTCGCCGCCGCGTCGCCGTCGACTGAAGCCTCCCCGAGCCCAGCTAGCACCACCACGAGCAACGCCGCGTCGTCTCCTCCCTCTCCGCTGCAGAAATTGTGCCGGGGCGCTCGGGAACGACGTCGCCGTCCTCGTCTTCCCCGACTCCGGCCGCCGCGCCTCGAGCTCGCTCGCCGTCGCCTCCGCCCTCCTCCGTCCGCTCCGAGCACCCGCACGCGACGAGGGTGAGCACCCGCATCCGCCCGTGCCCTCCGTTCCTCCGCGCGTGCCCCGTAGCTAGTGTTCCCGCGAGCTCGCCGCCGGCCGCCGCTCGCCGCCGCTGCGCGCGCGCTCCGGTGACCAATAGGTGGCGGCGCCGCCGTAGAACGGTTCCCCTCGCTCTTGCGCGTCGACCGCGCCCCTCCGCGATCTCCCTGGCGCTGTAGAACGACGCACGCGTCCACCTCGCCGCCGGCGACCACCGCGGCCGCTCCGGCGTGCGCTGCCGTTCGGGCCCACGCGCCAGTGACCCGGAGCCAGCCCCGCGCCGCGTCAGCGCCACCTGGCCCCTGGCCCGCGCGCCAGTGGCTCGGGCTAGACTCGCGTTCGGTGAAAAACGACCGGGGTATTTTCTGCGAATTAATAAAAAGACAGAAAATGTTTCAAACTTCAAAAATTCATAACTTTCAAAATACTTATCCAAATTTAGCAAATAATATACCAAAATGCTCAGAAAAAGAAATGCTATCTAATGGATTGATCCACACTTCCATTACTGCTACTATAATTTTCTGTTTTGCTAAAATGAAGAGAGGGGTAGAAATAAAAAGGTGTAGTTTAACTTCATAATAAATTCCTCAACTTGCTAAAATGGTACCCTCTAAGGAAAAATGGTCATGAGCACTGGTTCTACACATTCAGAATAATTCAAACGTGTACCTAATTTAAAAGTGGAGGGGAACTTAAAAACAAATAGGAAAATATATCTCCTATGTCGTTGAATGATTATTCTTAGCATCCCATTTAAATGTCATATAGTTGTGATAATAGTTCAGTGCATTAAAATGTCATACCATCATGTGTTTGCGCATTGCATATGAATTGCTTGTATTGATTGTGTTCTTTTCGGTGTTTTACGCATCGATAGATCCAGGAACCGGGGTCTCGCCACAATACCCCGAAGATCGGTATTACCCGCCTGCTGAGCAAGGCAAGCGTGATCCCCACCCTCTTGCATATCTTATCCTATTTTATGCAAATTATTTTCTCCACTATAATATTGCATGCGGTTCCAAATGTCAATTTGATTGGATTAGAGTATCCTATAGTTGCATTTCAGTTACCGAAGCCATTACCTGTCTCCCCTCCTATTATCCATAGGATTGTGTTGATGGCCTGAATTAATTACTTTGCTAGGTTGTTGCTTAGCCCTGCTTAGTTAACTGCTTAGTGATCCGATGGATATTCATGTTGGGATCAGATGTGGAAATTCCGCGGATGATGGTGGAGAAATGGTGATAAATTATTAAAATGCTAAAAGGTGGGGATGAGAGGCCACATGGTATGTGGTGGGTTGTCTCGTTCTCGCCGCCTCAGTGCGAGTTCTCGCCTTCGAGCCAAGTTGAGCGTGCTACCATGCGTGGGTATATGGAACCTCATCGACCGACTAACTTGTGTCGGACTAGCCGGGGGTCCTCTAGTTTGGCTTTCCATTTGCGCGTGTGTTGAGATGGTGGCCAAGACTAAGATGAGGATGATGATGGTAGGAAAATAAGTGGCCGAGGGGCAGGGTGTTGGAGGCACTGAACTTGTCCCCCAGTCACTGATGATCCTAGGTTAGTCCAAAGCGAGGTAAAGGTCGTAGCCGCTCCCACCCAGTCGGCTTTCCCCGGAAGAGAGCTAGTTGTACAGGCAATGGGCCGGACGGTACGCATGGATAAGGAGCTGGGAGGTCCCTCGGGAACCTGGCGACTTTCACATTGTACACCCCCTGCAGGGATAAATCTTTTCGAAAAGCCGTGTCCACGGTTAAGGACGACTTGGTGACGAATTCAGGGATCATAGAATAACTTTAACGGAATGATTAAAAACTGGGTACTAAAGGTACCACTCACGAATGTAAGGTTGACTTCCTCGAGGCTGATTCGGGGAGGTGCCTTTGTTAAACAGGTACAATGGTGGAAGAGGATGAGTAAGTGAATAAAAAGAAAAGAGTTATTTCTTACCCCTCTTCGAAAATATTCTGATAGTCGATGCCTTGGAGTCATATTTGAAGAATAAAATCAGCTTTACGCAAAACAGCCCTAAAACCTTGAGAGCCAATCATAGAGCGAATAGCTCAAAATCTTGCTGAGTTCGTCGAACTCACCCTTGTTTATTTTTGTTTCAGAGGAGGACTTTACCTACCCCGAAGGTGGGTTCTATGTTGACATCGACGAGTAGTCTGGGGTTCCCGGGTGGCAGCCTGGGGCAACTAGGAACCAGCTGGCACGGGATTGTTTATCTGTAGGCCTCTTAGGCCATATTTGGATCTTGTTGTTTAGAACAACTTAATTTGCTTCCGCTTGTTGTACTGATGGATCTGTGACCTTGGACTGTAATATTTGCTATCTTTCTCTACTAAGAGTTGAACTATATTATCTTGAGTCGTAGGGTCTGTCATGTGCCAGGTGTTCCGGTGTCTTAGTCTCTTTATTATACTTGAGGGCTATGCTTTGGATATGGCATGATCGAAGGGTTGTGTTGCCGATGATCCATGCCGAGCACGCCTGCCGATGTTTACTCGGCCTGGGAGTGGTAACCCCAGTAACCTTCGATTATGTAGCATGACCACCGACACATAGCATCAATGTATAATTTATGGATTGGGGCATTACAGGAGGTAACACCCCTACTCCTGCCTTTCCTCTTAATATAAGTGTGGTACAAGGGCTACAACTTGCTCTTGGAGCTCTTGAGGTGAAGAACAAAAAGAACTGGACGAACTCAAGGGAAGATGAAGTAAATGCTCTAGGAGTAAATGAGACTATAGTTTTGGCTCCCAAGTTGGTCTCTCTTTCACAGGAGCAGTTATGGCGCCTTTTATAGAGTTCCGGCCGGGAGGGCCGGAAACCCTAATCCGGCTTGGTCCCACCGGACAGGCCTAACCGTTATGTCGACACCGGCTAGTGCGACCTAGTCGCCGTGCTATCCGGCATAGCCCCTTCGTCATCATTCCGGCAAGGACAGCAGGCGTCGTCCTGGAACATCATTGTCCCCCTGTCAGAGACAGGACATGTCTTTGCCCATCCCGGATAGCCTTTTCCGGATTGCCGGGCTAGGCACGTCCAGTCTTGTCGTACCGTTGTCGTACCGGCTGACGCGCTCCCGTGTCAGGCGGGAGGTGATCATGCTTCCGTGTCAGGCGGGAGGTGACCATGCTTCCGTGTCAGGCGGGAGGTGACCATGCTTCCGTGTCAGGCGGAAGGTGACCATGCTTCCGTGTCAGAAGGAACGGTACTTCCCCCCGCATCAGGCGGGAAAGCCTGCTGCAGACCGTTGACGGCCTACCGGGATCCCTCATGCCGGTCACCCTCTTGCTCGACCTTACGAGTCCTTCATGCACAAGTCTAGGACCGAGATAAATGTTCCGGTTAGCACTTAACCGGATTGCCTATCCGGTACGCCCGAGTACTTCTCCTTCCGGGAGTCTCCTCGGAGCCACAAAATCCGAGATCCTTTCCGGATGCACCCGAGTTCGTCTCAGGATGAGTATCTCTAGGCCTAGCCTCCCGAAGATGTCTTAGCCTATCAGCAAAGACATCTTCGAGAAGCTAGTTCATAGAGGAACCACCCGCTGATGCTTGTGATGTTATGAGGGCTCGGGGTGGCTATTTATAGCCGCCAGAGGTGACCTTTGCGCCTGCCAGGAGGCACCTTGCACTCTACCGGCTCTCAAAGGTCAAGTTGCCCCTTCAGCGTACGAGGGGGTGGCCTTCGCTCTCGCCAAAGGTCAATCACTGTTGCCACACTGTTGAATTACGCCGGGATCTGCCCTACCCGGGGGGCAGCCCCCCGACACTAGTCCCCGAAGCTGGTGCTGTGCAGCGACCCCGGATGATGTGCGGGATCAGCTTTAATAACAACAATCTTCCTAGACAATATGAGACTATCCTTTGACTTGATGCCGATATGAGTTTTACCGAGATCCCCGCACCGAGATCGTTTCGACCGGAAGGCCATGCTCCTGACCGGATAGTGCCACGTGAGTGAATCTTTATCATTGGCTCCGCATTGAGTTCCAGATCTTTGGCTGGGTCCCACCCGAGGTCCTGTCGAAGCAGAAGCGCACTCGAGTGCTTCTGACCGCGCACGCCGCTGCTCGGGTTCGCGCGCCGGGAGCCGCAGCCGATCCGAAGTCCAACCGTTGGGGCTGTGTGGCCCCCGGTGTGGCCGGATCGGGCGCTCCGGTGGACGCCACGTGTCGCGCTGCACAAAATAGATCCCACCCACGATTGGAGAGATCGTGGGCGGGAAATTCGGAAACCGCTCCGGATCCCCCCCATAAATAGGGGACCGGAACGGTCACTTCTTCTTCTTCCCCAACTCCCCGCTTCTCCCACCGTCGTCTCGAACACCTCGCCGTTGCCGCGCCCGGAGCTCGAACGCCGCCGTTCTCGCTGGTCGCCAGAGCTCTTCGCCTCCACCATCGAGTCGCGCCCTTCTTGCTCGTCACCGGCCTCGCTTTCTCCGGTGAGTTCTTCCATCCGCTCCGATGAACTTCCCCACGGTTAGGTTGCTTCGCGCTCGGCTGTGAAACGACGCCACCGCGGGTTGCGCCGTCTCCGGAGAGCACGAGCCGCGCGGCGTTGAAGAGGATGCGTTCTCCACTCTACTTTTCGTTAGCACTTAGGCCACCTTTGTGTCTTGCCCGAACATATTAGCGCCGATTAAGTTTTGATTTATTCGCGTGCGGTAGATCTTATTTGCTACGAATCCGGTTGCATTTAGGAGTTTGCGATCCGGTATCTCAGCTCCCGGTAGACTAACTTCGACTAACTGTCGTTGCGCCTGCAGAATAGCCCGGACACATCCGCAGATCCTTCCGACATGGCTGAAGAGAGTGTTCGGGGGTGTTGGGATGGGTCCGGGATCATGCAGAAGGATCTCGACTGGCTGTACCGGACTCACCGGATTCCGCCAGAAGTCGAGAGTCGACTTCCGGAGGGCGAGGTTCAACCGGAACCCCAACCCGGGGAATACGTTGTATTCCTCACACATTTCGAGCGCGGGTTTGGGCTTCCGGCTAGCCCCTTCTTCCGCAACTTCCTCGACACCTACGGCCTCCAACCCCATCATCTCCCAGCCAACGCCATTATGATGCTTTCGGTCTTCACCACCTATACTGAAGCATATCTCGGCGTGTGGCCTTTCTTGGACCTCTGGGCCAAGTACTTCATCCTCCGCCGCCAAGTCATCCCCAATCCGGATCAGAAAATCAAAGACTTAGTCGACTGCGGAGCGGCCACCATAATTCCCCGCGCTGACTCCGGATTCCCCAAAGTCCAGGGGCTAGAGTCCTGCCGGAAGTGGCAGCGTAGCTTCTTCTACGTGAAGAACCGGGAGATGGTCCGGGATCCTCGAACCCGGATTTCATCAATTTGCCGGAGTTCGCCATCGGTCCTCCCCGTGAATTCGACCTCTGGAACCGGCTCCCGGATACCGAGGAGGTCCGATGCATGCACGACGTTCTCAACGTGCTGACGGATAAGATGACTGGCGACGATCTCCTGCGCTGTTTCATCATTCGCCGCGTCTGCCCCCTACAAACCCGAATGCACAAGATGTGCCATATGGACGGGGTATTAGATCCCACCAGGACCAACTTCTTCGGGTTGGACCATTCCGCAGTCGCCCGGCGCGTTCGAGCTATTGCCCGAACTAAGATGCCGGATGACTACACTTGGGGTCTTATCGGGGGTTCCCGGAGAAAACCACTGCGACAGGTGCTTCTGTCTGTCTTTCTCAAACTTGCATTTGCACCTGGATTCTGCTGGAAACCGACATGGTTATCATGCAATGATTTGTTCGTGCAGCTACTCGAGCGTCAAACCGAAGAGGACGCTATGCATGCCGGTGGGAAGTTCGTGTCGAACATCACGCCACCGGAAAAGATGCCGAGAGAGGATCCCGACGGCGAGGATCACCTTGCCATCCCTCTAGCTCGTGCCGCTGCTCCGGGTAACCCTTCAACCTCAGAGGCTATTTCCGTTTCTTCAGATGATGAGGATGAGATTGATTGTCAAATACTCGATGTGGTTGACGCTCTTCCCCTCAACTGGGCTTCGCCAGTGGCTCCAAAACCCACGGCCGTGACGAAGCGCGACGAGACCCGGAAGCGTGCGGCTTCCGACACCAACCCTGCCAGTGCATCCGGCATCACCCCCAAGAAGAGCAGGCCAAACAAGCAAACGGCCGAGAAGCCTCTCCGCCGAAAGAGAGGTCCTCCCACCGTCGATTCCGGGTAAGATCTTTTTGCTTTGAGTTACACGGCTTTGTCTTCTCCCGAAGTCTTTTCTGACATACTTCTTTCAGCGATGCACTCGACATCCCGGCATCCGCGGCTTCCCATCCTCCGGGATCCCGCACACCTAGCCCGCCTCGGGCTGCTCCTTCCCCATCTCGCCCCTTCGCACGAGAGAGCGAGCATCCTGCGCCTGGTGCCGCGCAGACTGCCGCGGCGACTCTGGATGCGCGTCCCGTGGTGGACGAGATTCCGGCCCAGGCTACCACCGCACCGGAAGACGTCTTCCTTCCGGACAGCCCGCGCAGGGTCCCTGGGCTTGAGACGGACATCGCAAGTCCTCCTCGTCAGGTCGTGCCGGGAGCCTCCCCTCGGCAGGCCCCGGGCAAGCCTGCTCCGCCGAAACAGCCCACGGCCCCTTCCCGGCAATCTGACCATCCTGCCGGGAAGTCACGCAGCAAGGTCGCCGGGCAGAAAACAGCCTCCACCAAACCTGCTGCTCCTCCGACATCTTCGGCCCAAGACTTGGCCCTGAGCTCGGGTAAGTTTTCGCGATTACCGCCACCTCCTGCCGAGATCCCCACTGCTGCCCTGCAGACGCTGCGAGCAACCGTAAGCTCCTTTATGCCTTCAGGATCCCGGGAGGTTGTTGCTACTCGCGCGCCTGGCGGCTCCGGAATGCGTGTTGTTGAAGAATACAACCAAGCCTGGATTGCCGCCGATGCCTCCGAGATCGTGGAGGACTTGCACGCTGCCGGCCCTAGCCGCAGCGCCCAAGCTCTACACGCTCTCCAGGTGGCCGCGCTGGACGTTACTCGGGTGACCGAGGTAAGTTTGTTCCCTTTACCTTCTCCAAAATTATTTGTTCCTTCCCCACTAGTCCCCGAGATTGGTGCTTAGTGCTCTAGATTCCACCGAATAACAGACCACTATGCTCCAATCTTAGACAAAATCACAGGACTTGGAAGACGAGTCCCCGAGATCCTCCCTACCGAGTAGCTTTAAAATTGTTCCATCTCCACTAGTCCCCGAGATTGGCGCTTAGTGCTCTAGATTCCACCGAATAGCAGACCACTAGGCTCCAATCTTAGAGAAAACCACAGGACTCGGAAGACGAGTCCCCGAGATCTTCCCTACCGAGTAGCTTTAAAATTGTTCCATCTCCACTAGTCCCCCGAGATTGGTGCTTAGTGCTCTAGATTCCACCGAATAGCAGACCACTAGGCTCTAATCTTAGAGAAAACCACAGGACTTGGAAGACGAGTCCCCGAGATCCTCCCTACCGAGTAGCTTTAAAATTGACATAGATCTCGGAACATCCCGAGTCCCCGGGATCCTTCCCGAGATTGATATAATATTTCTTTGTTTGAATTCAGGAGTGCGGCAAGAAACGGGGCAGCATCTTCAACCGGCTTCTTTCTGACTTCGGTCAGTCCAAGAAGTGCGAGGGGCGTCTCCGGGAGGAGCGGGATGCCGCGCGCAAAATCTCGGTGGAGCAGAAGTCTGTGCTAGCCGCGACCCAGGCCGAGATCGCGCGGCTAAGTGCCGAGCTCGAAAAGGCCAAGTCTGCCGCGAGCGACATGAAGACGCGCTTCGTGGAGGCGTCGAAGAAGCAGAAGGAGACATTGGATCAATCTGAGGCGCGCGCGCATCACGCCGAGACCGGGCTGGCGCTTCTCCGGTCACAGGCCGATTCTTGGCTCTCTGAGCTAACCGGGTTGAACCGGGATCTGAACAGTAAGTTGACCGACATCCTTTTCCCCTGCTTTTTTTTTACTGCTACAATCCTTATGACCTAGTCGCTTAACGGCTCTTCTTTTTAAAGGGGAATTCGAGCACTCCCGCGATGTCGTGGTATCGGCATAATTGATAGGAGACGGGGGTCCTCTAGCCTACGTATGGATTGTGGGGAAGAAGGTTGGAGTCGTCGAGGTCGGGATTGTACACGGCGAGTTTACCCAGCTTCAGATCCCACAGCGGTGGCGGGATCCTACGTGCTGCTATAATTCACTATAAGGCAATAGCCGTGAACAGGTTACAATGGGTATGATGCCTACGAGATTGTCTCTGCCCTAAAGGCTCCCCGGTGGCCGGCTTATATAGGCGGCCGGACCCCAGGGTACAAGGTAAGTACTTGTCCGGCAAGTAAACAGAGTCCTAGACCTAGCCGGCTTAGTTGCCGCCTTCCGTCTTGGGCTCGGTGGCTTGATGGGCTTCGGCCTTCCGCCTTCCTTGGACCGTCCGCCTACTTCCTTGCACGTCAGCTTGTCTGGGCCGCCCGGCAGGCCTTGGCCTTACCACCCTTGGGCCACCCTGGACTAGCCGGATTGATCCATGCTGGTTATACCCCTAGTTGATATATCCCCAACATTAGCCCCCAGAAAGGTTAAAGTTCTCCAGGCGCCGGCTTCTTCTTGATTCTTCATCTGCCAAGGTTGGCGGCTGCAGGACTTGAACCATTCTGAAAATCAACGAGGCACGCGTGTCTTGATGTTGACATGCGGCCGCCTTTATTCAACATGGAAAAAGACGGCTACCCGGCAATCTTGCCGAGCATTCTTCTTGACGGTTACCACCTAGCCGGCTTCACGACAGTTTGAAAACAGACTAAGCGGGAATCTCGCCACGATCACAAATTGCGGGAAAAGAGGAGGCGTGGAGATCGTGCAATCATGGGCTGCAACGGATGTTGGACACGTGTCCGACTAAAAATGCCGTTGCACAGGGAGCAACGCCTGGCCCTATAAATAGGTAGCCCAAACGGTCCATTTCTTTACCCTGCCTTTTGCTCTCCTCGCGCCCTTGCCTCTTCCGCTTCTTCGCTCCCAGCCTCCGAACGAGCTCCGGCGAACTTCTCTCCTCCGGCGACCTTTCCTGACGGCGATGTCCACTGGTCCAGCTCACTCGACGGCGTCGAGCGGTCCGGCGACCGAAACCGCGCTCGCTGCATCGATGGGCGGCGCCGTTACTCGCCCCGCACCGGCGACGGCGACGGGCAATGTCTCCGTCGTCCCCGCTCGGGCTTCCGCCGCGCGCTCGTCGGCGGCGGGCCCTATCGCTCCTCCACCAACTACCGTGGCGACGGCGGTGACGAGCCCTCCCGGCGACGAGGAAGAAGAAGCGCCGGACCTCGGGTCCCGCTATTGGCTGCCTTCCATTGTCGACGAGGAGGCCCTCCAAGATTTGGAGGCAGTTGGCTATCTCCCCACTCGGGAAGATTGCCGGTGGAGGTCCGCCTTGGGAGACATCATTCCGGCTCCGGAAGCCGGAGAACGGGTAATCCTCACCTCCCACCTAGTCAGGGGAATGGCTTTGCCGCCTTCCGCCTTCTTTAGTGAGGTTTTAGATCACTACGGGCTCCAGCCCCATAATATTGCACCCAATAGTATATTAGTCTTAGCCGGCTTCACAACTCTTTTCGAAGGCTATCTAGGTATTAGGCCTAGTTTAGACTTCTTTAGATACTGTTTCCGTTGCCGGCGACAGACGGTGCCCGACGGCGGATTGGCGACCTGCGGCAGCATCACCTTCAACTGCCGCCAGGGCCGCCAATGGTATCCTAAGATACCATACCTCGAGTCCGTCAAGGGCTGGACCTCCACCTTCTTCTACTGCCAGGACATGGCAGCGCCGGGCCGTCAAGTCGGCATCCCGGCATTCGTCAACGCGCCACCCATGCCTCGCCCATGCTGGGACGAGGCGGTGCCCCAGTTGACGGAGGAACTCCGCCTTATTCAAAGGCGGATCGAGTTCCTCACGAGGACGATGGCTCCCCCCAGCTGGATGGGGTCGACACCGTCATTTGCTGGCTCGGCCGGCAAATTCTCCCCCTGCGGTACAGCCCGCACCTGATGTGTCAGTATTCGCCTACTGACACAGCCTCTCTTCGCGTGAGCGAAGAGATATTGCCGGTCGTCGACCTGGCATTCCGGCTCCGCAGCCTCGTCAAGGCGGGGTCGGTGAAGGCGGCCGAGGGCGTGCCCATGCATACCCACGACAATCCTCCCCTCGAGGTAAATATCTTCTTGCCTCGCCCCTTACTTGACAGCTTTGCCGGTCAATGTTGAGTTCCTTTAACATATCTTCTTTTTCAGCTCTCCGAGTTGAAGGAGGATGACCTGGCTCCCGACTTCTACGAGTCGGAAGCCGGGAAGGCGAAGAAGCGCAAGGCGTCCGGCGCTGCTTCCTCCACGGCGAATGCCGAGAGGAAGAAACGGATTGCGTCGGCTACCGAGTCGACTCTCGCCAACATTGGCGAGAATGCGGGGATTAACATCCCTCGAAGGTACTCAACTTTGCCTTTTCCAAATGGCGAACCTTTTGAACATTGGCTGACTTATTTGTGCTTGCCTTTTGTTTTGACAGGGAAAGGGTCGCGACTTCCCGGTTGCCGACCAGGCTCCTTGGCAAAGGAAAGCGGCCGCAAGGCAGCTCGCCGGCCACCGTGCCGCCAACTCCCTCGCCCCACGCCGGCAGCTTCATGGCTGACGCTCGGCGCCAACCTCCAGCCCCGGCTTCGGGTGCTCCGCCGAAGATCCCCTCCACCGATCGCGCGCCGACAACTCCTCGATTACTGGCTGAGGCTACGGCCGATGATGCCGCTCAATCGCGCGCCGCCAATGAGGGGTTGCTGGAGACGACTGCCGGCGGGTCTCGGAGGGCAGCTCCGACTGCAGGAGGCGGCAAAGTCAGGGACCCCTGGTCTACCTTTAAGGAGGCCAAGGAGTCAACTTTGGCCTTTGCCGCCTTTGCCTCGCAAGCCTTCGACGACTTGGAGGGCGACCTATCTGTAAGTTTCTCCAGCATATACATAGTCTTCCCCCCCGAGCACTTAGATGGCTTGGTCAAAAGAAACTTTGACTGCCGGCTTAGTGGTTTTTCGACAATATGTCATATGCTTTTGGTTTTTGTTACAGGGCCTTGTGTCCGCCAACGTCGAGCTTGTCTCCTCGCGAGTCGAGATAAACCGGCGACACCGCGACCTGAAGAAGGAGTGCGAGGCCAAGGACAAGCGGATCGCCGAGCTGGAGGCGGCCCGCAAAAAAGATGAAGGTATAGTTGATCCCTTTCTCCACCTATGTTTTTGACTTATGTTTCCGTCAATCATTTTAGCTTAGCGAATCCATATTTGTAGAACTGCTAGACCACGCCCAGGATATCTTGAAGGCGTCCACTGATATGCAAGCTCTTATGAATGAAGCTTCAGACTTGGCGGCCGCTAACTTGGAGTTGAAGGCGGCTCATCAGAAGGAGATGGAAGCCCAACAACTCAGGTTTGCGCAGGAATCCAGCCAGCTCACTGGTGAGCTGGAAAGCCTGCGCAACAAGTTGGCGGAGGCGGAGAAGATGGCTGCGGAAGAGATATCCAAGCAGACTTCTCGCGCCCAAACTGCAGAGGACGCGCTGGCAACTCATATGATTGAGTTGTCGGCTTTTCATAACTCGGTCCTTGGTAACTTCTCGCTTCTTTCTTGATACTGCCATGTTGTTTTTAGCCTGGGCCAAACTTATGGCTTTATTCTTGATGCAGTTCCTGCCGGCTTAGGCGATGACAAGGTTGTCAGCCCCCGCCAGGATCGCCTTGCGCGTCTGGGCGAGCTGATCGCCGAGACTTTGGCGGCGTCCAAGCGGTTCGCCGCCAAGTTCTTCACTTCGTCAGGCAGCCAGGAGCCAACCGAGTTCAGCGACGTGCCCGCCATCTTGGAGCAGGCGACCAAACTGCACAAAAGCTCGCTGAAGTCGGCGGCGCGGGGAGGAGCCAAGACTGCCCTTGGGTTGTTCATGGCGCACTACCCCGAGGCGGAGATTGAAGCCGTCACCGAAGGCATGCCGTCAACGTATGAAGACGGTAGCGAGGTCGAGCCGGCCGCTGTTCTGGACAGCGTTGCCGGCTACTCCACGCGAGTCGCCGACATGTTGGACACTTCCATCTTCTACCGGCGTCATCCTGTGCCTGGCGGAGAAGGAGCTGGAGTTGCCGGCGCGGCTGAGGCGGAGGGGAGCGATAGTTCTGGGGCTGAAGTTGTCAGCCCCCAAGTCTGATGTAGATGCTCCCCCGAGCCATATCTTTTTCTTGTCCTTGCCTTCCACCAGCCTTACTTTTGTCGGCCCCTGAAACAATGCAACATTTGTAATATTTGTATATACTTTTGCTGTTGCCTTGTTAGGCGGAAACTAGCTGACAAGTTTTATTTTGTCTTTATTTGTATGGTCCGCCTTAATTTTACCCTGACTTATATGCTTGACTTTTTGTATGTTGACGAAACCTCAGCCGGTAACTTTGGCTGAAACAACCAGGGCTAGACCATTTGTTTAGAATCAGAGACCAAAGCCAACATGTTGGTGTCAAAGACATACTACTAGGCGAACCACATATAAGTAATCATAGGTAAAGGAATTAGGCGGCGCAAAAAGTTTCATTTTGCTTTGGGTTGGCTCGAAAGCTGCAAGTATCTACCAGTTTGAACCTTTGCACGGAGCTAACAAATAGGTAACTTAGATACATAGGGGAAATATGATTGTAAGAAAAGACAAAAGATGGCATGCATCTCAACACAGATGAGGAACCATAGACTTTTATTTCATAACCATATTTAACTTATTTGCAATTATAAATTGCTAAGTGTAGAAAGGACGTAGCTGCTCAATATTCCAAGGCCGTTTTGTTTGCTCGAACGGGTCGTCAATGCCTCTCTTGCGCTTGGTTCCCCTTTTTCCTGCCGCCTTCTTGCGCATCTTCTTTTCGTCTTCGTCGCGGATGTCGGCTAGGTAGTAGGAACCATTGAGCAGCGCCTTTGTGACTATAAACGGTCCTTCCCATGGCGGGGATAACTTGTGCAAGCCTTTTCTGTCTTGAATTAGGCGGAGAACCAGGTCACCTGTTTTGAAGCTTCGCTTCCGCACTCTCCGGCTATGATAGCGGCGAAGTTGTTGCTGGTACAAGGCGGAGCGATGAAGAGCTACGTCTCTTTCTTCGTCTAGCAGGTCTAGGCTATCCTGTCTTGCACCTTCTACGTCTTGCTCGATGTAGGCTTGAACTCTTGGGGAGTCGTATTTCATGTCGGTAGGTAGCACTGCCTCTGCGCCATATACTAAGAAGAAAGGAGTGTAGCCGGTAGATCTGTTTGGCGTTGTGCGCAAACTCCACAATACCGACTGTAACTCATCTGCCCAAGCGCCGGCTGCCCTGTGTAATGGAGCTTCGAGACGAGGCTTAAGTCCTGATAAGACTAGGCCGTTTGTACGTTCTACTTGTCCATTGGATTGAGGGTGTGACACGGATGCCAAATCAAGCCGGATGCCTAGATCGCTGCAGTATTCTTCCATGTCGCCTTGGGACAGATTGTTGCCATTATCGGTGATAATGCTGTGTGGAACTCCAAACCGAGAGATAATTCCCCAGAGAAAGTTGGTGGCTGTTCGTGCGTCAAGTTTGCTGATCGGTTTGGCCTCGACCCATTTGGTGAACTTGTCGACAGCGACCAACAGGTGAGTGTACCCACCACGCGCCTTTTTGAAGGGACCCACCATGTCTAAGCCCCAGACCGCGAACGGCCAGGTGATTGGGATTGTCCTCAGCTCCTGTGCCGGCAAGTGAGGTTGACGGGCATACAACTGGCAGCCTTTGCACGTCTTTACGATGTTCTCGGGGTCTTCTTTGGCGGTGAGCCAGTAGAAACCTTGGCGGAAAGCTTTCGATACAATGGCCCTAGCGGAAGCATGATGCCCGCAGGTGCCAATGTGTATGTCTTTTAGAATTTCCCGGCCTTCTTCCGGCTGTATGCACCGCTGATAGATGCCACAAGTGCTTCGCTTGCATAGCTCGCCTTTTACTATCGTGAATGCCTTGGCTCGCCTTATGATCTGCCTTTTTAGTACCTCATCGTCTTCCGGCAACTTTTGGTCGATTAGAAAATCGAGGTATGGGACTGTCCAATCCGGCTGTGTTAAGTAGACAGCGAGACTTGCCGCTTCTACCGGCTCTTCTGAGTCAGGGTCCATCA
This sequence comes from Poa annua, assembly GCA_026929855.1. NCBI lineage: Eukaryota > Viridiplantae > Streptophyta > Magnoliopsida > Poales > Poaceae > Poa > Poa annua. The sequence goes on from CM049432.1 coordinate 61,248,150, forward strand.
AATCGGCGCCTTTAATGGATGGCTTGTGCAAGTGCTCCAGGAAGATATCTTTTGGTACCTTTTTGCGTTCCGATCCCAGTCTTGCAAGTGTGTCTGCCGCCTCATTCTCAGCTCGTGGAACATGTCGGACTTCGTAACCTACGAAGTTTTTTGCGAATTCGTCAACCTTGGCTCTCTAAGCCGCCATTGTTGCACTTTTCGCATCCCATGTTCCGCTTACTTGCTGTGCAACCAAATCCGAGTCGCCGTAACAGAGGATTCTTTTGACGTCTAGGTCGTTTGCTACGTGTAACCCATGAAGCAAAGCTTCGTACTCGGCAACATTGTTGGTTGTTGTGAAGTGGATTTGTAACACGTAGCTAAGTTTGTCACCTTTAGGCGTACGCAGAACGACTCCAGCCCCCGAGCCTTTGAGCATCTTTGATCCGTCAAAGTGCATGACCCAATATTCTGACTCGGGGAGTGCTGTTTCCTCCATAGCCTCTGTCCAATCGGCGACAAAGTCTGCAAGTGCTTGAGATTTGATGGCGGTCCGTGGTTTATAGACTATATCAAAAGCGGCAAGCTCGATGCCCCATTTGGCGACTCGGCCTGTTGCCTCTGCATTGTTGATTATGTCTCCCAACGGAGCCTTGCTGACTACTGTCACTGTGTGTTCCTGGAAGTAATGCCTAAGCTTTCTGGCGGCGAAGAATACACCATAAGCCAGCTTTTGGTAATGCGGATACCTCTGCTTGGAGGCGGAGAACACTTCACTGATGAAGTAGACCGGTCGCTGCTCACACGCCGCGGCTTCGCTCTCCTTTCTTTCCACAGCCAAGACAACGCTGACAACCGCTCCTGTTGCCGCGATGTACAACAACATTGGTTCCTGCGATCGAGGTGCTGCCAATATCGGAGCGGACGTGAGGGCCTCCTTGAGTTGTTGCAAGGCGGCGTCTGCTTCTGTTGTCCACTCGAAGTTGTCGGATTTCTTTAGTAGCCGATAGAGGGGCATTGCCTTTTCCCCTAGGCGGCTTATGAAACGACTGACGGCTGCCGCCGATCCGGCTAGGCGCTGCACGTCCTTCAGACACGTAGGTCTGGATATATTTTGGATTGCCTTGATCTTCTCCGGGTTGACCTCAATCACTCGTTCTGAGACGATAAACCCGAGGAGTTTGCCGGCTGGGACGCCGAAAACGCACTTGGCGGGATTGAGCTTCATTTGATACCTCCGGAGATTCTGAAAAGTTTCTTCCAAGTCCTCTAGGAGATCTGCTTTCTATTTTGACATTACCGCAATGTCGTCTACATAGACGTGAACATTGCGGCCGATCTGTTCGTGCAGGCAATTTTGCATACAGCGCTGGTATGTTGCCCCTGCGTTCTTCAGACCGAAGGGCATTGTAATGTAGCAGAAAGTCCCGTACGGAGTTGTGAAAGATGTTTTCAGCTGATCTGCCTCTCTCATCTTGATTTGGTGGTATCCTGAGTAGGCGTCCAGAAAACAAAGCAGCTCGGAGCCTGCTGTGGAGTCTACGACTTGGTCAATTCTAGGCAGCGCAAAGGGATCCTTTGGGCAACACTTGTTAACACCGGTATAGTCAATACACATCCTCAGCTCTTTATTCTTCTTTGGGACAAGTACAGGATTTGCCACCCAATCAGTGTGTACAACTTCTTTTACGAAATTGGCGGCCTTCAGCCTATTTATCTCCTTTCCTATAGCCTTGCGTCTCTCATCTCCAAAGCGTCTTGTTGCTTGCTTTACCGACTTGGATCCTTTTATGACATTGAGCGAGTGCTCGGCAAGTTCCCTCGGTACACCCGGCATGTCGGAAGGCGACCATGCAAAGATGTCACGATTCTCACGGAGGAACTCGACGAGCGCGCCTTCCTATTTGCTGTCAAGGTTGGAGCCGATGACAACTTGCTTGGACTTGTCACCTGGGATGAGGTCCGCCTTTTTGGTGTCTTCTGAAGCTTCGAAGGTCTTCTTGACATCCGTTTTTGGCTTTGGCATGGAGTTGTCTGAATCCGCCCCGAGTAGCGCGAGTTCTTCCTTGTGGATGACGGCTTCTGCGAAGGCGGCCATGCCACGCTCGCACTCCTTGGCTTTCTTGAAGTTGCCGGAAATCGTGATGGTTCCGTTTTCCCCCGGCATTTTAAGCTTGCTGTATATGTAGCACGGCCTTGCCATGAATTTGGCGAAAGCCGGTCGTCCGAAGATCGCATGATAGGCGCTTTTGAAGGGGACAACCTCAAACCTAAGGAACTCTGAGCGGTAGTTCTCTTTTGGTCCGAAGGTTACTTTCAGCCTGATGCTTCCCATTGACTTTGCTTGCCTGCCGGGCACTATGCCGTGAAAAGTGAGGTTGCTGTGATCCAGCTGATCCTCTGACAGGTTCATACGGCTTAGCGTGTCGTAGTACAGGATGTTGAGGCTGCTGCCGCCATCCATGAGTACCTTTGTGAGTCTGAAGTTGTCGACAATGGGGTCGACGACAAGGGCGTACTTGCCTGGGTGAGGGACGTGATCAGGGTGGTCGGACCGGTCCCAAGTGATTGTTGCCTCCGACCAGTTCAAGTACTGAGGGACGTCCGACATTGTCGCGTTGAGTTCGCGCGTCTCCGCCTTATCCGCCTTAGCCGAAGGCGTGCCGACAAAGCACACAAGAGATTCTTTGACTTTCGGATATGGCTTCTTTTTCTTGGCGGCTGCGTCATCTTCGCTTGAGATAGACATGTCGTCGTCGTCCTCATCATCCTTGCTGTCTTTCTTGTCGTTCTTCTTTGACTTCTTTGACTTCCAGCCAACTGTGGGATCCTTTTTGAAGTCGTCCATGAAACGGCACTCTCCAAGCATGTGGTTGACCTTTCCCAATGAGGCGTGGATTGGACACGGCAAGAGCTTTGCCTGTTCGTAAGTGATTCGCGCCGCCTTAGGCCCTGAGCCGGCTTCGCGATTATCTTTCTTATTTTTCCACTTCTTTTTGCCGGCGTTTCCTTGGAACGCTACGGCTACCTCATTGGAAGGACCGGCTTTGTCATCCGCCGCCTGTTTTCGCTTGTTGTTCCGCTTTGGTATGATGCTGACGTCTGGGTCATCGTCCCGGGCATCGTCATCTGCCTCCGCGTATTGGGCGGCTAGGTTGAGCATCTCACCAAGGTCCGCGATTTGCTCGCGGACGAGCCTATGGCGGAGCAAGGACTTCTTCTGCAGGCCCGTGTAGAAGGCATGGATAGCCTGCGCGTCCGAAACACCATGACAGTTGGCCTTTTCGGATATCCAACGGCTGACAAAATCTGTCATGGTTTCGTCCGGCTTTTGGATACAGCGCTGCAAATCCGTGTAGGTATTTGGACGCTTGTATGTTCCTTGGAAGTGCTGGGAGAAAACCTTTTCCATGTCGTACCAGCTATGGATGGACTTTTCAGGAAGGTTGTCGATCCAAGCTCTTGCCGTGCCTTCCAACATGAGAGGTAGGTAGCGGACGGCAATGTGGCTGCTCCCGCCGGCAATCTCTATGGCCATGGCGTAGTCGGATAGCCATGAGTCCGGCTTAACGAGGCCGTTGTACCTAGAACAGTTTTTTGACACTGATGTCATGTCCTTGGGGAACGGTTCTCTGCGGATGGCGTCACCGAAGCACTTTGGTCCCGAGTATAGCGGTTCCTTTCCTCTTGCTATGTCTTGTAGGCGGTGTCTTGCGTCTTTTGGATCGAGCTGCTGTGCGCCTCTGTTTGCGCCCGGCTCGTCCTGCGCTGCCCGGCTTATGCTGCGCCTGGGCCCTTCTACCCCCTCTCTCCTCTTGCTGCCAGTGCTGCGCTGCGGAGACCGGCTGCGGCCTCTCCTTGGAGGGTCGTTGCCGGCATCTTTTCCAGGCGGCTGCCTGTTGTTCCGGCTACCGCCATTGTCGCGTCTTGGCTGGGGTGGAGGTGGCAGGTTTCCTCTGCTTCCTGTCCTTGAGTTCTCGTCCCGCCTTGTCTTTGGCGGTGGCGTCTTCTTTGGAGGTGGCGTTGCCTTCCTTTGGTCGCCATGGCTACTGGAGCCAGACGGGCCCTCAGGGTCGGCGCCGGGTGCAACTTTGCTTTTTCCCGATCTAGACTCTAGGTCTCCCCCGCGGGCATACGCCATATGGCCGTAGGAGTCAGCGCGAGCTTGTTGTTCCAGGGCCTTGCTTACGAAGTGTCTTGCGTTGGCCAACTTTTCTTCCGCCGTGTAAGTGTTGTCGTCTAGGGTATCTAGTGCGGCGGCCGCGTTGAGGACCGGGGTGCAGAAGACAACATCCCCCCTTCTGTCCACGCGCTGCGGTGCCGTACGCCAGTCGAACCCTAGATCTTGAGCTGCTGTTGTTGCTTGCGCATGCGGCTCTTTTCCACGACGGTTTTTTGATGACCTTTTCTCCTCGAAGAGTTGCCGGCTTGTTTTGGCCGATATCCTCTCCTGCTCTTTCTCGATCTTCTTCGCAAGGCTCTCAACGTGCTCCTCTCTTTTTCTCAGGAAGTCAGAGTGCTTAAGCATGTTAAGCCTAAGTTCTTCCACTGCGTCGAGTGAGGTATCTTTGTTCACCGGAGTGTTCATGATCTCGTCTACTTCTTTGATGACGGAGAGCAAATCCGTGGGTTTGCTGCTGCCGCCTTTCTCGAGGCCAGCTTTCTTCTTCGTGCGCACTTTGTCGGAACCTTCAATGAGTTGGCCGGCAGTGGTGTCGCCGGCTTCTTCCGCCGGCTTGTTTTGCGCCTCCGAAGTAACTGGGGTTGTTTCGTGACCGACAACAACCATCATAGCCAGCTTGTCAGGCATGTCTGTATCCGCTGTACCCTCTGAGGGAGCCGGATTACCACTGGAAAAGCGGGTTTTGATCTTCTCTTCGAAGAGACTCGCATCATCATCGGAGTCAGAGTCTACGTTGACTTGAACGGTAGATCTGGATCCGGCATCTGACATCGCATCCTCCTGCAGAGCAGGGAGGATTGATTCATGATCGTTGTTTTCCGGCTGGGAGTCGGATCCCAGTCCGACAACTCCGACGAAGTGGAAATCAGATTCCGCCGACTCCTGGGAGTAGGCGGATTCAGATCCATCTTGCCGGTCGACTGCTTGGTCGAAGGGTTGGTGGGTGGGGTTGTAGAAACGCGGTAGGCCGTACGCCTCTGGCGTGTACCCGATGAAGACGTCGATCCCTCCGATCGGCACGATTTCGCATCCGATAAGGTAGTCGTCCGCCGGGAGCCAGGACTCATCTGAGTTGACGTAGCTATGGCCGCCATACCTTGTGACGCGACCGACAGCGATCTGCTTGCCCACGCCGCCAAGTGTTCCCGCCTGGAACGTGACGCCAGGAACCTTATGCCCCACGGTGGGCGCCAACTGTCGTGGTATCGGCATAATTGATAGGAGACGGGGGTCCTCTAGCCTACGTATGGATTGTGGGGAAGAAGGTTGGAGTCGTCGAGGTCGGGATTGTACACGGCGAGTTTACCCAGCTTCAGATCCCACAGCGGTGGCGGGATCCTACGTGCTGCTATAATTCACTATAAGGCAATAGCCGTGAACAGGTTACAATGGGTATGATGCCTACGAGATTGTCTCTGCCCTAAAGGCTCCCCGGTGGCCGGCTTATATAGGCGGCCGGACCCCAGGGTACAAGGTAAGTACTTGTCCGGCAAGTAAACAGAGTCCTAGACCTAGCCGGCTTAGTTGCCGCCTTCCGTCTTGGGCTCGGTGGCTTGATGGGCTTCGGCCTTCCGCCTTCCTTGGACCGTCCGCCTACTTCCTTGCACGTCAGCTTGTCTGGGCCGCCCGGCAGGCCTTGGCCTTACCACCCTTGGGCCACCCTGGACTAGCCGGATTGATCCATGCTGGTTATACCCCTAGTTGATATATCCCCAACACACGACGCTGCCAATCTTGCGGTCGCTGCCGCCCGGGAGAAGCGTGCCGGGAAGGGCCCTGTCTCGGACTCCTGGGACATTGAGGATCACCTCACTGCCCTGAAGGCCCGGATAGTGCCTCTCCGGTCGATCGGGACGGAGTTGATCAGCGCCGCGGTCCACGTCCATGGCGCACTATGGCCGGGCGTCAGCGCGACCCTCTCGGTCAGCGAACTGGCGACCGCGCTCCGAGCTGCCGGGAGGCGTGTCCATGCTTGGAAGCGTTCCGGTGCGCGAGCTGGTGCCGATCAAGTTTTGAGCCATGTACTTAGTTGGTACGAGGGTCTCGACCTTGACGTGGTCCAGCGCCTGCGCACCATCTCGCCGTGGTGCACCGATCCGGCTAAGGTCCAGCGGCGCCAAGAAGTGGCGCATCGCATCGCCTCCTGGTCCAACATTTGCGTCTTCACCACTAGCCTTGTCACCTCTGACTCCGAGTCAGATTACGAGGATGACGGCGAGACCGGTGCCACCGATGACGCGGAGGCCGAGATCCCGGAGGAAGATGACGCCGTTTTCGGTGCCGCCACTGATACCGTGGTCTCCCGGGATGCTTCAACTCCACCGCCACCCGAGGCGTCTCAGGCCGAGGCGCGTCCAGATGCCCCGAGTACTGGTGCCGGCGCTGAGGATACCGTCACCGCCGCTCCTGCTGCTGCTACCGCCGAGAAGCCGGCTTCTCCTATCCCTTAGAAATACTTAAGTGTAGAACTGTTAAATCCCCGGGATGCCGGGTGCAAGATGTAATATATACTTTTAAGATTTATGTTTCGTACTAAGTTATATATTAAAACGAGCTATGTCGGTTTACTCTGCCACGAGTCCCCGAGTTCCTTTTCATGTTTACCGTACTTAAGCAATTTCTCCTCTTGTCTACCATTTCGGCGTTCGACAGTCGAGTCACAAAATTCCATGCACGGCATACATTACTTAAGAATATCCGAGTTCTAGTTAACCGAATTCCCGACATAAAAAATAACCGGGTTAGTAAAACAGGTATGCCGGATAAGTACCTGCTCCGAGTCCCCGAGACCATTTTCGTGTTCCCCATATTTGATTATCTTTCCTCTTGACTACCATTTCGGCGTTCGTCAGTCGAGTCACAAGATGATTTCACATGACATACATTACTTTGACTTTGAGAATCGATTTCGGAACTTTCCCGGCATACAGATAACATAAAAAATAGGTACCAGGCAGTCCCCGGGTTCCTTCCCGGGTTGCCGACATGGAACAGTAAATAAACGGAACAAAGTAAATGTGCACGCAACGAGGCAGTCCCCGGGTTCCTCCCGGGGTGCCGAACTTTCATTAAGAGACAAAACCCGAAATACAACATACATTGTTCCCTTTACGTGTAAAAGGGTCGAAGCAGGGCTACATTCCATGGACGCTTGGTTTCCTCACCGGATTTGTCCATTACACCTTTCCTAGCCTCCTATGCATCTACAAGGTAATAAGAATCATTGTGCAATGCCCTGCTTATCACAAAAGGTCCCTCCCATGGAGGTGACAGCTTATGCATTCCGGCTGTGCGTTGGATGAGCCTAAGCACAAGATCTCCTTCTCGGAACACTCTCGGGTACACTCTCCGGCTATGATAGCGACGGAGATTTTGCTGATAAATTGCAGACCGTGACAATGCCAATTCTCTTGCCTCTTCAAGTAGGTCAACATAATTTTCTCGGGCCTCTTTCGCCTCGGTCTCGGTGAACACTGTCACTCTCGGGGAGTCATATTGTATGTCGGTCGGGAGTACTGTCTCGGCACCATACACCATGAAGAATGGCGTATACCCGGTAGATCTATTCGATGTGGTCCGGAGTCCCCATAATACTGCTGGTAACTCCTCTATCCATCATCCCGGAGTTCTCAATAGTGGTTCGATCAAGCAGGCTTTGATGCCGGCCAAGACCAATGCATTTGCTCTTTCAACTTGCCCGTTTGCTTCCGGGTGTGCAACTGATGCTACATCCAACCGGATTCCCTTCTCAGCACAAAATCGAGCGAATTCACCCACAGGAAAATTGGTGCCATTATCCGTGATGATGATGTGCGGGTATCCGTACCTCAAGATGATGTCTTTCAGGAATTGCACGGCGGCGTGTCCGTCACACTTCCGGATTGGCTTGACATCTATCCACTTGGTGAACTTGTCCACCATGACCAGTATGTGAGTCATATTGCCTCTTGCCGGCTTGAACTGCCCGACCATGTCCAAACACCATACTGCGAATGGCCAAGTGATAGGGATTGTCTTCAGTGCCGATGCCGGCATATGTATTCGGTGAGCAAACCTCTGGCATCCTCCACACTTCCGGACAATGTCTTCTGCTTGCTGTAACGCAGTGGGCCAGTAGAACCCATGCCGGAACACTTTCGCCACCAGGGCCCGGGATGATGCATGATGTCCACACTCCCCCTGATGTATTTCCAGCAGCATCTCTTGGCCTTCTTCCGGTTCCACACATCTCCGGAATACCTCGGTGACACTCCTTTTATACAGCTCTTGGTTGATGACGGTGTATGCTTTTGACCTTCGCACTATCTGCCGGGCTTCCACTTCGTTTTTGGGGAGAGTTCCTTCCAAGATGTAAACCATAATGGGCTGTGCCCATCCCGGGACTGGTCGAATCGGGAACATGGGAATATCTATGTCCATTGGATCTGCCGACATCACCTCCATCATCATCTTTCTTTGCCCCTCTGAGCACTGTGATGCAGTCCCCGGGTTCGATGCGATGCTCCCGACTTCCACTTCCATGGGTACAGCTTCCGAACCAGGCTCCTTGGGGATGAAGATAGAATCCGACTCGGGTGAGGGCTGAATAGATGGCTTCCTCAAATGCTCAAGAGCGATCCCAGGTGGGATGGCATCCCGAGATGATCCTAGCTTGGACAACACATCTGATGCCTCGTTTTCTCCTCTGGATATGTGCTTGAACTCGCATCCCTCGAAAAATCCGGATATTTTCTACACATGAAACCGATACAAGGCCATGTTGGCATCTAGTGCATCCCAGTTCCCCGACACCTGCTGCACCACGAGGTCGGAATCGCCGAAACACTCTATCCGGCGGATGCCGATCTCCTTGGCGACATTCAGTCCATGAACCAAGGCCTCGTACTCAGCGACATTGTTAGATGCCCAGAAATGAATTTGCAGGACATACTTCAGCACATCTTGTTTTGGTGAGGTGAGAACCACTCCGGCACCCAACCCGATCTTGGCCTTGGAGCCATCGAAATGCATCCTCCAGAAATTGTAATCCGGCATCGGAGGTTCATACTGCATCTCGGCCCAGTCTACCAAAAAGTCCGGCAGCGCCTGTGACTTGATGGCATCTCGTCTCTCGTATGCCGGAGCGTACGGAGACAATTGGATGGCCCATTTGGCAACCCGGCCGCTAGCATCCTTGCAACTAATGATCTCGGCGAGAGGAGCCTCGCACACCACTGTGATTGGGTGCTCTTGAAAGTAGTGCTTGAGCTTGGTCACTGCCATGTACACTCCATACGCCATCTTCTGGTAGTGCGGGTAGTTCTGCTTGGATTCCGAGATCACCTCACTGAGGTAATACACCGGTCTCTGTATCAGTTTGCCCCCTTCTTCCCTCTCTACCACAATGGCTACGCTAACTACCCGGTTAGTGGCAGCAATATACAGCAGCATAGGCTCCTTGGGCAACGGGGATGCCAACACGGGTGCTGTTGAAAGCATTCTCTTCAAATCGTTGAACGCCGCATCGGCCTGCGGGGTCCAAACAAACGTTTTGCTCTTCTTCATTCAATTGGTACAGGGGTAAGGCCTTCTCCCCTAGTCGGCTCACAAACCAACTTAGGGATGCAAGACAACCAGTAAACTTCTGCACATCTTTGAGATGCACGGGCAATTTCATGCTCTCGATAGCACGTATCTTACCCGGGTTGACTTCAATTCCCCGGCTTGAGATGAGGAAACCGAGTAATTTCCCTGCCGGAACGCCGAATGTGCACTTATCCGGATTCAACTTCATCCGGAATCTTCTTAAGTTCTTAAATGTTTCCCTCAGATCATCGATCAATGAGGCTGTTTCTTTTGTTTTTATGAGTATGTCATCGACATAGACCTCGGCATTCCGGCCTATATGGTCATGCAAACATTTCTGCATGCACCTCTGGTATGTGGCACCAGCATTTCTCAAACCGAAAGTCATGACACGATAGCAATAAGCCCCATACGGGGTAATAAAAGCAGTTTTCAATTGATCATCCGGATTCAAAGGTATCTGGTGAAAACCAGAATAGGCATCTAAAAAAGTTAAGAGCTCACTCCCGGCAGTGGAATCGATCACTTGATCTATTCGGGGAAGTGGAAAGGGGTCCTCCGGACATGCCTTGTTGAGGTTGGTGAAGTCGATGCACATGCACCACACCTTAAGCAGGAGGGGATCATCTTTCTTCTTCTCTACCAGGACCGGATTTGATATCCAATCCGGGTGCAGCACTTCCATTATGAATCCGGCGGCCAGCAGTATAGCAAGATGCTCCATGACGACAACTCTTCTTTCATCCGAGAGGCGCCTAGTCGGTTGCTTCACCGGCTTCGCATCCGGCCTAACAAACAGAGAGTGCTCAGCCAACTCCCTTGGGACACCTTGCAGATCGTCACTCGACCATGCAAAAGCATCCCGATTCTCACGGAGGAAGTCGACGAGCTCGCCTTCCTATTTGCTGTCCAGGTTGCTGCCAATGATAACTTGGCGCTCCGGGTTGCTGGGGTCCACCCCCACCTTCTTCGTCTCCTTAGGTAGCTGGAATGATGCGCCCTGCTCCGGGTTCACCATCCCGGGAATTCTGAGTTGGGAGGTCTTGGCCAGCGCCACCACCTGCTGGATCCTCTTCTTTTCTTCAGCTATCACCAGGGACTCGGCTAAGCACGAGCCGGCCGAAGCACACTCCATGGAGCGCTTGTGGTCTCCCGAGATGGTGATTATGCCGTTATGACCCGGCATCTTCATTTTCAGATAGCTCATGTGAGTTGAGATCATGAACTTGGCCAGGGCTGGCCTGCCGATCAGTGCGTGGAACGGGCTTTCGAGGTCCACGACCTCGAATTCCAAGCTCTCGGTTCGGCAGTTTTCCCGGGTTCCGAATAACACCTCAACCCAGATTTTACCCATGGGTGAGCAAGAGACTCCGGGCACAATGCCATGAAAGGTCGTCTCGGTAGGTAGCAAGGTGTTCATGGACACCCCCAGCTTCAGCATCGTATCCTTGTACATGATATTAATGGCGCTGCCATTGTCAATCAGAACCCGACTGAAGCGGACATTGAGCCTTGGTCCGACAAAGGTTGGGTCTACCACCAAGGCGTACGCCACCGGCTTAGGCATAACTCTGGGATGATCCTTCCGGTTCCACGTGATCTCCATCTCGGACCAGTGCAAGAACTTGGGCACCGCCGGAATCACAGCGTTCACTTCCAGGGCACGCTGTCGCACACTCTTCCGGTCAGTGGGCTCGGTCACGAAGACCACAAAGCTTTGATGTGCCTCCCGGTAGCTGCCTTGCTGATGTCCGGTTTGATTACTAGGGCCTGCATCATTGTCGTTCCGGGTGTGCACCACGTTCACCGGCTGAGGTGGGGGTCCTCGCTGAGGCTGACTAATCCGGATCGCGTTGGCTCCTGAAGTCGGAGGGGGAGCACTTGGCCGAATAGCCACCGAGCTGCCCTCCTGCAGCATGCGCTGATACCAGCTGCACTGCCGAGTGGAGTGGTTTGCCGGCTTCTTGGCCTCCAGGGTGTGGCAACAGCATGGCTTGTTCAGCATCTCTTCATACGTCAGGGGCTTCTTCTGGTCCAACCAAGTTTTATGTACTTCCTGGCTCTGACCCCAAGCCGGGCCACTTGTATTCTGTCGCTGACTGTTGCCGGCATCCTCTTGATCTCGGGTCACAGCTGCAACATGCTGTGCGGCATGGTGGTACTCGGGCTGATTCCTCTTCTGGCCAAAATCCTGGCGATCATGGCTCCTGCTCGATCCCTGTCGTGGTGGTGTCACGGCAGATGCCATAGGATGGCTAATTTGTGGGGCCGATGGACGTTGGTGGATCCGGGGAGGGATAGCAAGCTGAAGAGCTCACACGGGGAGGATCCCGGTAAAACCGAGATCTCCCAAGAACAAGGAATAAGATCGAAGTGCAAAGGGGAAGATCTAACAAACACAAAACAAATGCACGAAGGCACACAACACACACACGATATACCCAGGTTCAGGGCCCTCGTGAGGAGGTAACACCCCTACTCCTGCCTTTCCTCTCTATATATTGGTGGTATAAGGACTACAACTTGCTACAAGATCTCTCGAAGGAAGGAGTACGAAGAACTAGATGAACTCAAGGTGAGGAGGAGTGAATGCTCTAGGAGTAAATGTGGCTATAGCTTTGGCTCTCAAGTTGGTCCCTCCCCCTCAGGAGCAGTTATGGCGCCTTTTATAGAGCTCCGGCCAGGAGGGCCGGAAACCATAACTTGGCTTGGCCCCACCGGACAAGCCTAGCCGGCATGCCGTCACCGGCTAGTGCGACCTAGTCGCCGGGCTATCCGGTGTAGCCCCTTCGTCATCATCTTGTTAAGGACAGCAGGCGCCGTCCTGCATCATCATTGTCCCCTTGTCAGAGACAAGACATGTCTTTGCCCATCCCGGATAGCCTTTTCCGGATGCCGGGCTAGGCATGTCAGGTCTTGTCGTACCACGATCGTACCGGCTGACGCGCTCCCGTGTCAGGCGGGAGGTGACCATGCCTCCGTGTCAGGCGGGAGGTGACCATGCTTCCGTGTCAGGCGGAATGGTACTTCCCCCCGCTATAGACGGGAAAGCCTGCTACGGACCGTTGACGGCCTACCGAAGCCCTTACTCCGAATACCTCCTCGCTTGCCACTGAGCCTCTTTTGCATAAGATCAACACCGAGACATACATTCCGGTTAGTATCCACCGGACAACCTATCCGGTAAAACCGAGTACACCTCCTTCCGGGAGTCTCCTCGGATCACGAGACTTGGGATCCTTTCCGGATACGTCCGAGCTCGTCCCAGGATGAGTATCTCTAGGCCTAGCCTCCCGAAGATGTCTTAGCGTATCCGCAAAGACATCTTCGAGAAGCTAGTTCTTAGAGGAACCACCCGCTCATGCTTGTGCTGCGATTGTGAGGGCCGGGGGTGTCTATTTATAGACGCCAGAGCTGACCCTTGCGGCTGCCAGGAGGCACTTTGCCCTCTTCCAGTGCCCAAGGGTTAAGCTGCCCTTTCAGCACACCAGGAGGTGTCCCTTGCTGTCGCCAAAGGTCAAGTACTGTTGGCACTTACTGAATTATACCGGGATCTGCCCCTACCCGGGGGGCAGCCCCCCGACACTAGTCCCCGAAGCTGGTGCTGTACAGCGACCTCGGATGATGTGCGGGATCAGCTTTAAACAACAACTATCTTCCGAGAACACATGACACCATCCTTTTATTCCATGTCGAGATCGATTCTTCCCGAGATCTTCTTACCGAGGTCTTCCCACTGAGACTGTCTTAACCGGGAGGCGAAGCCTGCGACCGGATAGCACCATCTCAGTGAATCTTGACCGTTGGCCTCCCGACGAATTCGAGATAGCGAGCCAGGGCCCACCCGACGTCCCGTATGATCAGAGACGCACTCGAGTGCCCCTGCGCACGCACGTCGTCGCTTGGGTTCCCGCGCCGGGGAGCCGCAGCCGATCCGGAATTGAACCGTTGGGGCAGTGTGGCCCTCGGTGTGGCCGGATCGGGCGCTCCGGATAGCGCCACGTGGCTCGCGGCACAAAACAGATCCCACCCACGATCGTGGAGATCGTGGGCGGGAAAATCGGAAACCGCTCCGGAATCCCCCCCCCCCCCCATAAATAGGGGACCGGAACAGTTTCCCCTCCTTCTTCCTCTCCTTCGCAATCTCCTCCCTTGCCGTCTCGAGCGCCCCGCTGCCGCTGCATTTGCCGCCGTTCGCCGGAGCTCTGACACTGTCGCCCTCTCCGTTCGCCGGAGTCCGGACACCGTCACCCTCGCCGACCTTCTCTTCTCCGGTGAGTTCCTCTTCTTCGCTCCGATTATCTTCTCCGTTAGAACAACCGCCCGACTCCGGCCGTGCCGTAGCACATGTGCGGTTGAGCCACCGCCGGCGAGCACAACTTGAGCGGCGCGCACGAGGCGCACGGTGGTGATGCACCGTAACGGTAGGATCTAGATTGTTCACTTGCCTTGCGCTTCGGCCGAGTCCAGCACGAGCCTATTTTCCCCCTTTTGTTTTGATTATTTAGCACACGGTAGATCTTGCTTCCCAGGAATTCGGTAGTGTTTAGCAGTTTGTGCTCCGGCATCCTAGTTTCCGGTAGACTAACTTCGACTAACCGCCGCTGCGCCTGCAGAGTAGCTCGGATACCCCTGCGTACTTCTCCGACATGGGCGAAGAACGTACACGGGAATGCTGGGATGGGTCCGAGACCAAGCAGTCAGATCTGGACTGGCTCTACCGGACTCACCGGATTCCTTCGGAAGTCGAGAGCCGTCTCCCGGAGGGGGAGGTTGCACCGGAACCCCAACCTGGGGAATACGTGGTATTCCTCGCGCACTTCGAGCGTGGGTTTGGGCTTCCGGCAAGCCCCTTCTTCCGCGACTTCCTCGACCTCTACGACCCCCAACCTCACCATCTTCCCGCCAACGCCATAATGATGCTCTCGGTCTTCACCACATACGCGGAGGCATACCTCGGCATCTGGCCCTTCTTGGATCTTTGGGCCAAGTATTTCATTCTCCGCCGCCAAGCCATCCCCAATCCGGATAAGAAGATAAAGGACTTAGTCGATTGCAGAGCGGCCACCATCATCCCTCGCGCGGACTCCGGATTCCCTATAGTCAAGGGACTAGAGTCCTGCCGGAAGTGGCAGCGCAGCTTCTTCTATGTGAAGAACCGGGAGCACTCGGGAGATGGTCCGGGATCCTCGAATCCGGACTTCATCAATCTGCCGGAGTTCGTTACTGGTCCTCCGCGCGAATTCCGTCTCTGGAAGAAGCTCCCGGATAACGATGAGGTCAACTGCATGCACGACGTTCTGCACACGCTAAATCAGAAGATGACCGGGGATGATCTCCTGCGTTGCTTCATTGTTCGCCGGGTCTGCCCCCTTCAAAACCGAGTGCACAAGATGTGCCACATGTCTGGGAACTTCGACCCCACTAGGACCAGTATCTTAGGGCTAAACCACGCCGGGGTCGTCCATCGCGTTCGAGCTATTGCCCGGACGGAGATGACGGAGGACTACTCTTGGGGTGTCATTGGGGGATCTCGGAAAAAACCATGCGACCAGGTGCTCATATCTGTCTTTCGTGCATTCGCCTTCGTACATGCGTTCACCTGGACACCGACACGGCCTAATCTGTTTGCGCAGTTGTTCGAGCGTCAACACGAAGAAGACGCTGTCCACGTCAACGGGAATTACGCGCCGGACTTCCCGAGACCGGACGTGATGCCGAGAGAGGACCCCGACGGCGAGGACCATCTCGCCATCCCTTTCGTCAAGTCTGCTGCTCCGGGTAATCCTTCAACCCCAGAGGCAGTTTTCATTTCTTCGGATGATGAGGATGAGATTGACTGCCAGATTCTCGATGTTATTGACGCTCTCCCTCTGAATTGGGCCTCAGCAGTGGTTCCGAAACCGACAACCGGGCCCAAGCCCGCCGAGAGCCGGAAGCGCGCGGCTTCCGACACCGAGGGGGCCGATAACTCCGGCAACCCCCCCAAGAGGAGCAAACCGAGTAAGCAAACGACCGAGAAGCCTGCTCGGCGCCGGCAAAGGGGTCCTCCCATTGTGGATTCCGGGTATGTCTTCCTTTCCTTATGTTATCTGACTTTGTTTTCTCCATAACTATTACTAAGACACTTCCTTACAGGGATGCACTCGAGCTCCCGTCACCTGCTGTTCCTCCTCCTCCCGGGACTCGGACTCCCAGCCCGGCTCGGGCTTCTCCTTCACCTCCTCGCCCTTCTACTCGAGGAAGTGAGCCTGCCGCCTCCGGTGCCGCACCGGCTACCGTTGCGACCCCGGATTCACAACCGGTGATCGAGGAGATCCCGGTGCAGGCCACGACCACCTCAGGAGAAGTTCTTCTTCCGGAGAGTCCGCGCCGGGTTCCCGGGCTTGAGGCAGAGATCCCTAGCCCTCGCCGGCAACCTGCGGCAAGCGGCCCCTCTCGGCCAGTCGCGCCCAAGACCATCCCGGAGAAGCAGCCCACAACCTCCTCCCGGCCAGCAGATCAACTTCCCAAGTCTCGCGGCAAGATTGCTGGGCAGAAAACACCTTCTGCCCCGCCTGCAGCTGCCCCGACATCCTCGTCTCAGGACTTGGTGCTGCGCCCGGGTACGTTTTCCTCGTTACCACCGCCCCCCGCCGAGATCCCTACTGCTGCCTTGCGGATGTTGGGAGCAACCGACAGTTCCTTTGTACCTTTAGGACCCCGGGACACCGTTGCTACTCGCGCTGCCGGCGGCTCCGGCATACGGGTTGTTGATGAATACAACCATGCCTGGCTTGTCGCCGATGCCTCCGAGACCGCGGGAGACTTGCACGCTGCAGGCCCAAGCCGCAACGCCCAAGCTCTGCACGCTCTCCAAGTGGCCGCACTGGATGTCACTCGGGTGACCGAGGTAAGCTTGTTCTATTTCTTTTATCAAAAAATATTTGTTCCTTCCACCACCACTAGTCCCCGAGATTGGTGCTTAGTGCTCTAGATTCCACCGAATAGCAGATCACTAGGTTCCAATCTTAGAGAAAAAATCCAGGACTCGGACACCGAGTCCCCGAGATCCTCCCAACCGGGTAGGTTGCTTCAAAATTTGCTCCATCACCACTAGTCCCCGAGATTGGTGCTTAGTGCTCTAGATTCCACCGAATAGCAGACCACTAGGCTCCAATCTTAGAGAAAATCACAGGGCTCGGGCACCGAGTCCCCGAGATCCTCCCAACCGGGTTCCTTACATCCTTTCCCGACTAACTCCTTCTTTGTCTTGATTTCAGGAGTGCAGCCAGAAACGCCGCAACATCTTCAACCGGGTTCTGGCTGATCTCGGTCAGTCCAAGAAATCCGAAGGACGCCTGCGGGAGGAGCGCGACGCCACGCGCAAGGTCTCGGTTGACCAGAAAACTGCACTTGCCACCGCGCAAGCCGAGATCTCGCGGCTCAACGGCGAGCTCGAAAAGGTCAGGGCTGCTACGGCCGACATGAAGACGCGCTTCATCGAGGCGACCAAGAAGCAGAAAGAGACCTTGGACCAGTCCGAGGAGCGCGCGCACACTGCCGAGACTGAGCTTGCTCTTCTCCGTTCCCGGTCTGATACCTGGCTCTCGGAGCTCACAGTGTTGAACCGGGATCCGAACAGTAAGTGGACCGACATCCCTCTTGCCTTCTCTCTGCTTTCTTTCTTGCCTTTTACTCTTATGACTTTGTCGTTTGACAACTCTTCTTTTTAAAGGGGAATTTGAGCACTCCCGGGAGGCTGCAGTTAAAGCCGTTGCTGCCGCCCGAGCGAAGCGCGCCGGGAAGGGTCCCATTTCGGATGCCTGGGACATCGAGGATCACCTCACCGCGCTGAAGGCCCGGATAGTACCTCTGCGGTCTATCGGTACCGAACTGCTGAGCGCTGCGGTCCACGTCCACGGCGCACTGTGGCCGAGTATCCGGGGGACGCTCTCGATTCCCGAGCTCGTGAGCGCACTCCGGGGTGCCAGGAGACGCATCCACGCCTGGAAGCGTTCCGGTGCGCGGGCTGGCGCCGACCAGGTCTTGACCCAAGTACTCAGCTGGTACGAAGGTCTCGATCTGGGGGCGATCCTGCGCCTGCGGACGGTTTCTCCGTGGGTCACCGATCCGGAAAAGGTCCAGCGCCGACAAGAGGTGTCGCACCGCATCGCTACGTGGGCAAGCATCCGCGCCTTCACCCCTAGCGTCATTCCTTCCGACTCGGAATCAGATTACGAGGACGACGAAGAAGATGATGCCGCTTCCGGCGAGGCGGAAGACGAGGCCCCGGAAGAAGATGACGCTGCTTCCGGTGCCGCGCCCGAGAAGGTGGTTCCCCGGGACGCAGCGACTTCGCCAAGACCCGAGGCCCCCGAGATCGAGGTGCGTCCCGAGGCCCCGAGTAGCGCTGCCGGCACTGAAGCCGAAGTCGCTCCCGCTGCTACTCCTGCTGCTGCTGCTGCTGCCACTGCTCCCGAGGCTGCTGCTCCCGAGGCTGCTGCTCCCGAGGCTGCTGCTCCCGAGGTCTCCGTCGAGAAGCCGACTTCCCCTACCGCTTAAAAAACTTAGAGTAGATTCGTTAAATCCCCGGGATGCCGGGTGGCATATGTAATATACACTCATACTATTTTTGTTTCTTAGTGAACCATTTATTCGAACCACTTATGCCAATTTACTCTGCTTTGAGTTCCCGAATTGCCTTTCATATTTACCGTACTTAGGTACTTTCTGCTCTTGTCTACCATTTCGGCGTTCGACAGTCGAGTCACAAAACTCCACATACGGCATACATTACTTAAAACAATCCGAGTTCCTACTAACCGAATTCCCGACATAAAAATAAACTAAGTTAATCAAAAACAGGTATGCCGGATAAGTTCCCGCTCCGAGTCCCCGAGACCGTTTTCGTGTTTCCCACCTTCCCTCTCTTTGCTCTTGACTACCATTTCGGCGTTCGTCAGTCGAGTCACAAGATGATTTCGCATGACATACATTACTTTGACTTTGAGAGTCGAACTCGGAACTTTCCCGGCATACAAAAGAAAAGTAGAGAACAGTTATCCGGCAGTCCCCGGGTTCCTTCCCGAGATGCCGGTAAAAAATAGTAAATGAAATTGACAGAAATAACAACAAGACAAGCTCATAACCAGGCAGTCCCCGGGTTCCTCCCGGGGTGCCTTACTTTCATTAATACTGAAAATTGAGATACAACATACACTGAACCTTTTACGTGTAAAAGGGGCGAAGTAGAGCTACATTCCATGGGCGCTTGGTTTCCTCACCGGATTTGTCCATTACACCTTTCCTAGCTTCCTGTGCATCTACAAGGTAATAAGAATCATTGTGCAACGCCCTGCTTATCACGAAAGGTCCCTCCCATGGAGGTGACAACTTATGCATTCCGGCCGTGCGTTGGATGAGCCTCAGCACCAGATCCCCCTCTCGGAACACCCTCGGGTGTACCTTCTGGCTATGATAGCGACGGAGATTTTGTTGATAGATTGCCGACCGAGATAGTGCCAACTCTCTTGCTTCCTCGAGTAGATCCACATC
This sequence comes from Poa annua, assembly GCA_026929855.1. Classification (NCBI taxonomy): domain Eukaryota; kingdom Viridiplantae; phylum Streptophyta; class Magnoliopsida; order Poales; family Poaceae; genus Poa; species Poa annua. The sequence goes on from CM049432.1 coordinate 61,267,414, forward strand.
ATCTTCTCGGGCCTCCTTTGCCTCGGTCTCGGTGAACATTGTCACTCTCGGGGAGTCATACTGTATGTCGGTCGGGAGTACTGCCTCAGCCCCGTATACCATGAAGAATGGCGTGTACCCGGTAGATCTATTCGGTGTAGTCCGGAGACCCCATAGTACTGCCGGTAACTCCGCTATCCAGCATCCCGGAGTTCTCAATAGTGGTTTGATCAAACGAGCTTTGATGCCGGCCAAGATTAATGCATTTGCTCTCTCGACTTGCCCATTTGCTTCCGGGTGTGCGACTGATGCTACATCCAGCCGGATTCCCTTCTCAGCACAAAATCGGGCGAATTCCCCCACAGCAAAGTTGGTTCCATTATCTGTGATAATGCTGTGTGGGTATCCGTATCGCAAGATGATGTCTTTCAGGAATTGCACAGCGGTGTGTCCATCGCACTTCCGGATTGGCTTGACCTCTATCCACTTAGTGAACTTGTCCACCATAACCAGTATGTGTGTCATATTGCCTCTTGCCGGTTTGAATTGCCCGACCATATCCAAACACCATACTGCGAATGGCCAAGTGATGGGGATTGTTTTCAGTGCCGACGCCGGCATGTGTATCCGGTGAGCGAATCTCTGGCATCCTCCACACTTCCGGACAATATCTTCTGCTTGCTGCAGCGCCGTGGGCCAGTAGAACCCATGCCGGAACACCTTTGCCACCAGGGCCCGGGATGATGCGTGATGCCCACACTCCCCTTGATGTATTTCCACCAGCATTTCTTGTCCTTCTGCCGGTTCCACACATCTCTGGAGTACCTCAGTGACACTTCTCTTGTACAGCTCTTGATTGATGACAGTGTATGCCTTTGATCTTCGCAGTATTTGCCGGGCTTCCACTTCATTCTTCGGGAGAGTTCCTTCCAAGATGTAAGCCATAATGGGTTGTGCCCATCCCGGGACAGGTCTATCCGGGAACATGGGAGCGTCTATGTCCATTGGCTCTGCCGACATCACCTCTATCATCATCTTTCTTTGCCTCTCCGAGCACTGTGCCGCAGTTCCCGGGTTCGATGTGATGCTTCCGACATCTACTTCCATGGGTACTGCATCTGCACCAGGTTCCTTCGGGATGAAGATAGAATCCGATTCGGGTGAGGGTTGAATAGATGGCTTCCTCAAATGCTCCAGAGCTATTCCGGGTGGGATTGCATCCCGGGATGATCCTAGCTTGGATAAGACATCCGCTGCCTCGTTTTCTCCTCTGGGTATGTGCTTGAACTCGCATCCTTAAAAATATCCGGAAATTTTCTGCACATGAAACCTGTACAAGGCCATGTTTGCATCCAGGGCATCCCAATTCCCCGACACCTGTTGTACTACGAGGTCCGAGTCACCAAAGCACTCTATCCGGCGGATGCCGATCTCCTTGGCGACGTTCAGTCCATGAACCAAGGCCTCATATTCTGCGACATTGTTAGATGCCCGAAAATGGATCTGCAGCACATACTTCAGTACATCTTGCTTTGGGGAAGTGAGGACCACTCCGGCACCCAATCCGATCTTAGCCTTCGAGCCATCGAAATGCATCCTCCAGAAATTGTGATCCGGCATCGGAGGTTCATACTGCATCTCGGCCCAGTCTACCAAAAAGTCCGGCAGCGCCTGCGACTTGATGGCATCTCGTCTCTCGTATGCCGGAGCGTACGGAGACAACTGGATGGCCCATTTGGCTACCCGGCCGCTAGCATCCTTGCAACCGATGATTTCGGCAAGAGGAGCTTCGCATACCACTGTGATCGGGTGTTCCTGAAAGTAGTGCTTGAGCTTGGTCACTGCCATGTATACCCCATATGCCATCTTCTGGTAGTGCGGGTAGTTCTGCTTGGATTCCGAGATCACCTCACTGGGGTAATACACCGGCCTCTGTATCAGCTTGCCCCCTTCTTCCCTTTCTACTACCATCGCCACACTGACTACCCGGTTGGTTGCAGCAATATACAGCAGCATAGGTTCCTTGGGTAACGGGGATGCCAACACAGGTGCTGTTGAGAGCATTCTCTTCAGATCATTGAACGCTGCATCAGCTTGCGGGGTCCAGACAAATGTCTTGCTCTTCTTCATCAGTTGATACAGAGGCAAGGCCTTCTCCCCAAGTCGGCTCACAAACCGACTTAGGGATGCCAGACACCCGGTAAACTTCTGCACATCCTTAAGGCGCACGGGCAATTTCATGCTCTCAATAGCGTGAATTTTGCCTGGGTTGACCTCGATTCCTCGACTTGAGATGAGGAAACCGAGTAATTTTCCTGCCGGAACACCAAATGTGCACTTATCCGGGTTCAACCTCATCCGGAATCTTCTTAGGTTCTTAAATGTTTCCCTCAAATCATCTATTAATGAGGCTTTTTCTTTTGTTTTTATGACTATGTCATCGACATAGACCTCGGCATTTCGGCCTATCTGGTCATGCAAGCACTTCTGCATGCATCTCTGGTATGTAGCACCAGCATTCCTCAAACCGAAAGTCATAACACGATAGCAATAAGCCCCATAAGGGGTAATGAAAGCAGTTTTCAATTGATCATCCGGATTCAAAGGTATCTGGTGAAAACCAGAATAAGCATCTAGAAAAGTTAAAAGCTCACTCCCGGCAGTGGAGTCTATTACTTGATCTATCCGGGGCAGTGGAAAGGGGTCTTTCGGGCATGCTTTGTTGAGGTTGGTGAAGTCGATGCACATGCGCCACACCTTATGCAGGAGGGGATCATCTTTCTTCTTCTCCACCAGGACCGGATTCGAAATCCAATCCGGGTGCAGCACCTCCATTATGAATCCAGCCGCCAACAGTATAGCCAGATGCTCCATGACAGCAGCTCTTCTCTCATCCGAGAGGCGCCTAGTCGGTTGCTTCACCGGCTTCGCATCCGGTCTAACAAACAGAGAGTGCTCAGCCAACTCCCTCGGGACGCCTTGCAGATCGTCACTCGACCACGCAAAGGCATCCCGATTCTCACGGAGGAAGTCGACGAGCTCGCGTTCCTATTTGCTGTCCAGGTTGCTGCCAATGATAACTTGGCGCTCCGCGTTGCTGGGGTCCACACACACCTTCTTGGGGTCCTTGGGGGGCTGAAATGACGCACCTTGCTCCGGGTTCACCATCCCGGGCATTCCGAGTTGGGAGGTTTTGGCCATCGCCACCACCTGCTGGATCCTCTTCTTCTCTTCCGCGATCACCAGAGACTCAGCCAAACACGATCCCGCCGAGGCACATTCCATGGAGCGCTTGTGGTCTCCCGAGATGGTGATTACACCGTTGGGTCCCGGCATCTTCATCTTGAGGTAGCCCACGTGAGTCGAGATCATGAACTTGGCGAGGGCCGGTCTACCGATTAGTGCATGATACGGGCTCTCGAGGTCCACGACCTCAAACTCCAAGCTCTCGGTTCGGCAGTTCTCCCGAGTTCCGAATAGCACCTCAACCCAGATCTTTCCCATGGGCGAGCAGGAGACTCCGGGCACAATGCCGTGGAAGGTTGTCTCGGTGGGCAGCAGGGTGTTCATGGATACTCCTAGCTTCAGCATAGTGTCCTTTTACATGATGTTAATGGCACTGCCATTGTCAATCAGAACCCGGATGAAGCGGACGTTGAGGTTGGGTCCGACAAAAGTTGGGTCCACCACCAAGGCATACGCTCCCGGCTTGGGCATAAGCCGGGGGTGATCCTTCCGGCTCCAAGTGATCTCCATCTCGGACCAGTGCAAGAATTTGGGCACCGCCGGGATCACAGCATTCACCTCCAGGGCACGCTGCCGCACACTCTTTCGGTCAGTGGGCTCGGTCACGAAGACCACATAGCTCTGATGTGCCTCCCGGTAGTTGCTCTGCTGATGCCCGGCTTGGTTACCGTTGTCGTTCCGGGTATGCACCACATTCACTGGGCGAGGTGGGGGTCCTCTCGGAGGAGGGGGAAGACGAACAGCGTTGGCCCCCGATGTCGGAGGAGGGGGTCTCGGGATATTGGGCCGAGATGCCGGAGCATTCTGCCGAATAGCCCCCGAACTGCCCTCCTGCAACGTGCGCTGATACCAGCTGCACTGCCGAGTAGAATGGTTTGCGGGCTTGTTGGCCTCCAGAGTGTGGTAGCAGCATGGCTTGTTCAGCATTTCCTCATACGTCAGGGGCTTCTTCTGCTCCACCCAGGTCTTTTGCACCTCCTGACTTTGACCCAAGCCGGGCCACTTGTCTTTTGACGCTGGCTGTTGCCGGCATCCTCCTGCTCCCGGGTCACTGCTGCGACATGCTGCGCGGCATGGTGGTACTCGGGCTGATTCCTCTTGTGGCCGAACTCTTGGCGATCATGGCTCCTGCTCGGTCCTGAACGCTGAGGTCCCGCATTCCTCCTGTTGGAGTCACCGACATCCACCAGGGGTTGCATGGGATCTCCAAGCGTGTAGGTATCGGCGATGCGCATGGTTTCTGCCAAGGTTGTCGGCATCTTTCTCTGCAATTTCTGCCACAACATAGAGCCATGCCGGCATCCTTGCGCAAACCAGTAGATGGCCTGTGCCTCCACCACTCCTTCGCAAGAGTTGCGAATATTGCTCCACCGGGTAAGGTACTCCCGGTCAGTCTCATTGCTCCTTTGCCTACAGATGGCGAGCTGCTGAGGCCTGTTGGGCCTTTTGTACGTGCTGGTGAAGTTGCTGATGAATGCCTCTTCAAAGTCTAACCAGCAGTCTATACTGCCAGTTCTCAGATTGTTCAACCAGATCCGGGCTGGTCCCTCCAACATCTGCGGCACATAGCGTACCGCCCATCGTCTGTTTCCACCGGCTATGCTTACTGCAGTTACATAGTCGGTTAGCCAGTCCTCCGGCTTCTTGCTACCGTCATAGGTCTTGGCACCTCGGTTGAGCTGAAAGTTCCGAACAGGAGGTTCCCGCATGATCCGAGGTCCAAAGCAGGCAGGTCCCGGAGGTCCTTGCTCTTCCACCAACTCGGACTGGTGAATCCGGTCGAGCCGGAATCTGGCGTCTGCCGGGTTTAGCTGCCTGGTTCCTATCCGAGATCCCAAGGGGTTCTCGTCTGGCTGATATCCGAGCTGCTGCAACCTCGAGTTGCCATCGTTTAGCCTGTCTTGCGTAGGGACCAGGGCCTGCTGGGGAACGGAGACGACCTCCCTCTGCGGGTTTCCCTGATCGTGAGGAGGATTCCGGGGTGGATTACCACGGCCAACCGGGTTATTGTTTCCTACACCCAGGTTACCATCCCCACGGGTACTTCCCGCCTGTCCCGAGTTACGCTGTCCGGCCTGCCCGGCTTGCTGGATACCGGCAAAGGCCGGATCATAGGTCTGTAGCTGCTTGTTCTTCCCGGAACCTTGACTCCGGCTCCGGCTCTTGCTCTTGCTCTTGCTTCTGCTCGGATGCGGGGAAGAGGCCTCCCCATCCGACTTCTGGCTGTTGGGTCTGGCGGAGTGCACCTGGGATCCTGCCCCGGGGTTCTTCTTCTTGAAGGCCAGGTTCTGACGATTGGCTTCAGTCACCAACTCGTTTACTCTCTCCTGCTGCTTGCGCAGGGCTTCACCGGATAGCCCCACCAACTCGGCCATGGCGGCTTCGGCGGCCCTAAGGGTTTTCGCCGGTGAGCTGTACACCGGCTTCCCTGCTGAAATCCGACTTCCAGTGTTACTGGTGGTGGCTCCACCAGCCAGCTCCTCATTCACTATTCTTCCTTTCTTGCGCAGATCTGCAATGCGCTTCTCCCGGGAGTCTATCTTAGGGAATCCGTAAGCTGCATTGTACTCCCGGAGGCTAGCGCTGAGCTCGCGGCGGATCTCGGCGATCTCCTGTGCTTCAGCGAGTAGCAACTTCCGCTGCTCCTCTAATTCTGCCGAAGTGGCCTGTGCATCTGCTCCGGTAGCTACCGGTACAGCCAACTTTGCCACGAGTCCCGAGAGGGGATCCGGACGACGTCGCGGATGGGATGACTGCGAATCACCATCTCGGGCCGCAGGCCTCTCCTGCGGGGGTTTGGCCAAACGGGGCTGGCCGTCGGTATCGCCGTCAGCGTCTTGATACTCCTCCTCGGTTGCCCCGACCATCATCACTACGACGGAACTCGGGGGGCGACCGGAACGCAGACCCCGAGCAGCGCAGAGCATGGGAGGGTCCTCAGCCTCCAGGACCACGTCCGGGTAGCTACAGACAACCTCGGTGACCACGTAGGTGGTGAAACCACCGAAATCGATGAGACACCCGTTCACCGGAAACGGTTTGTTCCGGAAGCACCCTGCGTTGTCGCAGACGAAGTCCATCTCCCCTAGCCTTACGATTAGGCCAGAGAGAACCCGAACATCGAAACGAACGGGGGAGCCCGTCCGGATGTGTACACCAGCCAACGCCTCTGTCTGCCCCACGGTGGGCGCCAACTGTCGTGGTGGTGTCACGGCAGATGCCATAGGATGGCTAATTTGTGGGGCCGATGGACGTTGGTGGATCCGGGGAGGGATAGCAAGCTGAAGAGCTCACACGGGGAGGATCCCGGTAAAACCGAGATCTCCCAAGAACAAGGAATAAGATCGAAGTGCAAAGGGGAAGATCTAACAAACACAAAACAAATGCACGAAGGCACACAACACACACACGATATACCCAGGTTCAGGGCCCTCGTGAGGAGGTAACACCCCTACTCCTGCCTTTCCTCTCTACATATTGGTGGTATAAGGACTACAACTTGCTACAAGATCTCTCGAAGATAGGAGTACGAAGAACTAGATGAACTCAAGGTGAGGAGGAGTGAATGCTCTAGGAGTAAATGTGGCTATAGCTTTGGCTCTCAAGTTGGTCCCTCCCCCTCAGGAGCAGTTATGGCGCCTTTTATAGAGCTCCGGCCAGGAGGGCCGGAAACCCTAACTTGGCTTGGCCCCACCGGACAGGCCTAGCCGGCATGCCGTCACCGGTTAGTGCGACCTAGTCGCCGGGCTATCCGGTGTAGCCCCTTCGTCATCATCTTGTTAAGGACATCAGGCGCCGTCCTGCATCATCATTGTCCCCTTGTCAGAGACAAGACATGTCTTTGCCCATCCCGGATAGCCTTTTCCGGATTGCCGGGCTAGGCATGTCAGGTCTTGTCGTACCACGATCGTACCGGCTGACGCGCTCCCGTGTCAGGCGGGAGGTGACCATGCCTCCATGTCAGGCGGGAGGTGACCATGCTTCCGTGTCAGGCGGAATGGTACTTCCCCCCGCTATAGACGGGAAAGCCTGCTACGGACCGTTGACGGCCTACCGGAAGCCCTTACTCCGAATACCTCCTCGCTTGCCACTGAGCCTCTTCTGCATAAGATCAACACCGAGACATACATTCCTGTTAGTATCCACCGGACAACCTATCCGGTAAAACCGAGTACACCTCCTTCCGGGAGTCTCCTCGGAATACGAGACTCGGGATCCTTTCCGGATACGTCCGAGCTCGTCCCAGGATGAGTATCTCTAGGCCTAGCCTCCCGAAGATGTCTTAGCGTATCCGCAAAGACATCTTCGAGAAGCTAGTTCTTAGAGGAACCACCCGCTCATGCTTGTGCTGCGATTGTGAGGGCCGGGGGTGTCTATTTATAGCCGCCAGAGCTGACCCTTGCGGCTGCCAGGAGGCACTTTGCCCTCTTCCAGTGCACAAGGGTTAAGCTGCCCTTTCAGCACACCAGGAGGTGTCCCTTGCTGTCGCCAAAGGTCAAGTACTGTTGGCACTTACTGAATTATACCGGGATCTGCCCCTACCCGGGGGGCAGCCCCCGACAATCCCGGACGCTGAGGTCCCGCATTCCTCCTGTTGGAGTCACCGACATCCACCAGGGGTTGCATGGGATCTCCAAGCGTGTAGGTATCGGCGATGCGCATGGTCTCTGCCAAGGTCGCCGGCATCTTCCTTTGCAATTTCTGCCAAAGCATTGAGCCGTGCCGACATCCTTGCGCAAACCAGGAGATGGCTTGTGCCTCCACCACTCCTTCGCAAGAATTGCGAATGTTGCTCCACAGGGTAAGGTACTCCCGGTCGGTTTCGTTGCTCCTTTGCCTACAGATGGCGAGCTGTTGAGGCCTGTTTGGCCTTTTGTACGTGCTGGTGAAGTTGCTGATGAACGCCTCCTCGAAATCTAACCAACAGTCTATGCTGCCAGCTCTCAAGTTGTTCAACCAGATTCTAGCAGGTCCTTCCAACATCTGCGGCACATAACGTACCGCCCAGCGTCTGTTTCCATCGGCTATGCTTACTACAGTTACATAATCGGTCAACTAGTCCTCCGTCTTCTTGCTGCCGTCATAGGTCTTGGCACCTCGGTTGAGCTGAAAATTCCGGACAGGCGGCTCCCGCATGATCCGGGGTCCAAAGCAGGCAGGTCCCGGAGGTCCTTGCTCTTCCACTAGCTCGGATTGGTGAATCCGGTCGAGCCGGATTTTGGCATCGGCCGGATCCAGTTGCCTGGTTCCTATCCGAGATCCCAAAGGATTCTCATTGGGCTGGTACCCGAGCTGCTGCAACCTTGAGTTGCCATCGTTGTGCCTGTCTTGCACCGGGATCACAGCTCGCTGCTGAAGGAGATATACCCTAGAGGCAAATAAATAAGTAGTATTTATTGCGTTATCTCATAAGTTTATAATAGGTTTGTGTATCATGCTATAACTGTATTAATCGGAATTGTTAATACACGTGTGATACATAGACAACCAGGTCCCTAGCAAGCCTCTATATGAGCTAGTCCATTGGGCAACAGTTGATCGAGATTCCCGATCAAGGACAATGACGTCGGTTGACAATGGGGTCATCTTGTTAGTTGAATAAGGTGGTGGACATACGCAAAGTATTGCAATAAGATCGTATTACGATGTTTGTCATTTGCAATAGATAAGAGTATGATAGCTTATTCCTTAGACCGTGAGACCGTACTTATTGTTGCTTCGTAGGAGTGCTTTGAGAGCATCAAACGTTGTGTCTTATATAGCATGACAATAATGGTGTCCATCTTGGGTATTCCGAAAGAGCATCGAGACGTAAGGATCAAGAGCGGGATTTGTTCATTCTTGTAATGGAAAGATACTCTGGGCCCACTCGGTGATATTGCATCTATATAGCTGCAGCTTATGACTAGGTCATGGAGATGTAATATCGCAGACGAGTTAATAACCTTCGTCGGTAACGAGATACAGCAAAGGCATCGGTGTGTCTACGATCATATCTCGGACAAGGTAGTATCGCAGAGACAAAGGGAATGAATATCATACTTATGGTTCAACGACGATATTCGTGGAATGCACATGGGTCGTCATATATTTCCAGGTATCCCTGACGATCATTGGTGAGCGGAGTGTCTCGACCATGTCTGGAGTGTTCCCGAACCGTAGCGTAACAAACTTAAGGTCTTAGCGACGCTAGGAGATAGGTTCTGGAATTTTATAGGTTTTTATTGGAGAGAGAGAAATGATCCGGAAAGAGTTCCGGTGGTCCGGAAGGAGTTCCGGGGAGCTATGGAAGGGTTCCGAGAATGTCCGAAAGTTGTTCGGGTGGTTCCGAAATGGTTTCGGAGTCATGGGATATTGAATTATATATAAATATATTAATTATGAATTAATGGGATTTTATATTAATTTAAAATTAATTAAATAAAGGAAAAAGGGGGCTCCCACCTACATGGGCCCTAAGAGGCCCCAAGAGGGGGAGCCGCACCCCACAAAGGGGGGTGGGCCCCAAGGGGGTTCGGCTGGCCCATGGTGGGTACGCACCACCCCCCCAACCTTTAGTCCCACATGGGGGAGCCAAGGGGGTTGGCACACCCCTTCCCCCTTTATATAGCAAGGCATATTAATTGATTTAATACACAGGAAATTCAATTAATTCCCAATTTCTCTCTCGATCTCGTGGTTCCCAAGTTGGAGCCGCGCCGAGCTGAGGAAGGGGGTCTCTCTCCACCTAAGCCATACCGCAGAGCGCCGTTGCTCTGCGGGATTCCAGATAAGATCTACTTCTGCGATTTCAGCTGGATCTGAATGACCGGGAGTTGTCGCTAGGCTCCGTATGTTTGCGAGTGCTCGGAGGCTACTCTATTGAGGAGCTTGGGCGACGTCGTCTCGCCCCCTGCAGCCGCCGCGCCTTCCCCCCTTCTGCTGCCGGCGCACCAGCCCCGGCGCTGGCACTCTGCCTTCTTCCGCCCGACGCCCGTCGACGCAGATCATCGTCGACACCCGGCGTCATCGACTCCGACATCGCGGCAAGTTCTCCGCGACCTCGAGGTCGGCTACGTACGACTTCATCGTCAACACTTGTGCGGGAGCGTAATCCCCGCTATCGGTCTACATGGAGGTAATGTAACCCGTTCCGCCACCGTTATCGCATGTACTAGATAGATAGATCCTGGCTAGTTAGGGTTTCGCTCGCTAGAAAATTATTGTTTTCTGCACCGTAACCCCTTCAGTGGTATCAGAGCCGATCTATGCGTAGTACTGCTGGTACGGTTAGAACTCATTTTGAATGAGGGCGTCTTTCTTATATTTGCTACCCTCTAGCGTGCACTTGCGATGCCTTCGGTATTGAGTTGATGAAGCGGCCCGGACCGACTTTACGCGTACGCTTACGCGAGACTGGTTCCACTACTGTCATACGGCTTGCACCGTATCTGTGGCTGGCGGGTGTCTGTTTCTCTCTCTCTAGTCGGCAAAGCATTTTCAATGGAGGGCCCGAAAGGGATGCTTAAACATGCAATTATACGATCGACGTTGTGGTACAAAGTTCGTAGGTAGGGAAGCGATTCTCTTACGAATAAGCCTATATGCCACGTAAAACTTGCAAAACTAAATAAAGCTAGAGGCGTCTAACTTTGTTTTGCAGAGGCGTTATTTTATGTGACATGGTTACGGTAAGTTTTGATATTACTCGTACTGTCGGAGGCAATGGAGGGCTCTGTAGACTCGGAGCCATGCCGGGGCGCCGGGGGGCCAGGCACATGGCGCCATGAAGGTCCAGGCGCATCGACCATGTCACATCGCACTTCATTGCATCATTATTGTGTGCTGTTGTGTGTGCATCCTATTGATTGCTTATATGCTAGATATACAACGGTAGCATCATAAATAGGATGATCCCTAACAAATACCAAAATTGTGTTCTCCCTCATTGTGCACCACCAAGAAAGTTCTACGTTATGAGGCAGGCCGTGATGATCGGGTGTCACACATCTCGTCGTTCGCATACAGTGGGTGTAAGCCATGTTGCACGCGCAGGTCTTCGAGGTTTGATTGGCGAGCCTAGCATACTCAGAGGTATGGCCTCGGAACACGGGAAGATCGAAAGATCGAGCACGAGTCACAGAGTTGTTGTGATCGACATGTTATGTCCACCTTTGAAGCTGTGCTGCCGGCCGTGATGATCGGGGGTAGTGTGGTGGATGAGGGTCGTGTAATCGCCATTATTATTTTTAGGGATAATAATCTTGGTGTGGTGTGTTTTTGATAATGAGATTATAGAACTAAAACTCACCTATATATTATAAACTTATCTTACCTCTTTTGCGATCACATCTGGAGACTACGGAACTACGCTTCGGTTACTTCTTCAAGAGCTCGGATTCTACCTTGGAAGCCGACGGGTCCAACTTCGTCAGCTGGTGCATTGGTTTTAGAAACATTCTCCAAACACAACAAACATCCTATATGTGCTAGAACATTAGTTAGGAGTTAGACCAGATGATTCTGTAGCAAGGAGCAAGATGATGAGTTCCGTAAGCATCATGACATGTTCATGGAAGTGACGATCGTCATGAGCGTATGCCTAGCACCTGAGTTGAAAGTTGTTTCAACACATGGAGCCATATGTCGTGATTGATGCGATCAGAGGTCACTTCAAAGATGAATTGAGTCTTGAGAAGTTCAGACAGCTTAGAAAGTTCCGGACCATTCACATGGGGAGCATACCTGGAGACTCAGTTGAAGAAGTTGTGTGACATCTACTTCAGGCTTACGAATATCTACAATTTCTAGATAGCGAACTCCAGTGCAATAGAGATTGTGCTTCACCTCCTAGCTGTGAATAGCATGTGCGTGAATATGCTATAGAGACACGGTGAGCTTCTTCACGTTCGTGAACAAGTTCAAATCTCTAAAAGTTGATTCATCGAAGAAGAGTTCTTCGACGCTATGGGTATATTTGATATACGAAGATATAAATGTATTCTTCTCATACTTGATGAAAAGTGTTTGATAATTGTTCTGTTTGTGAAACAGTCCCTGATTATCACAAGTATGTGGCGAAGGGTGACGTGACAGTGCACAAGTGATGGCAAGTTAATGGCCAGTAGTGCTCACGCCCTCGAGATATCATATTAGTTATCATCAATAGTTTTTGATGAGACATTTTGTAATAGTGAGAATGTGATCTAGTTTGGTGTCTTGAATGTTACAAGACATAATTATTCATATAGAACACATCAGTTGTTTTATGTTATGAAACAAAGCAGTTGTTTCATGTTATGAGTAATTTGCATCACATCTCTATTACATTATGCATATGATATACATTTATAATAGCGGGAATGATAAAATTATGTGTCCAAAGAACAAACACCATCGAATTTAGTCACAAAGGCAGTGAAAGAAGTAATGGATATTTTTTGGTCCATTTAAGTATTTCGAGTGCCAAAATTGATTAAGTTTGAAATGCAGTGTTGAAGTTGCAATACTAGAGGAAATTGATTGAGAGTCATTTTTAATGATTAATCAATGGTGTTTTGCTTGATCCGAATTCCTCTATGATTTTGGTAAATAGGAGTATTTGCCCGATAAATTATGGAGTCTGAAATTAATTTGATAATAGATCAAATGGGGTTTTTCAGAAGAAAGATTAGTGAATGTTGTATTCACAAAATTCGATCAAAGGACAATATTTTTGAATTATGGTTTCAACACAAAAGACTTGTGGAAATTCGTTTCACAATATTATAATGTCATATATGGTGATATCTGGGGAATTATAATTATGCTCTATTTTAAATAAAGTGTGGTCTGTCAGAATCAGTCTTAGAATCTCCTAATATGTTCGAAACATTATAGTCGATGTCCACTTTAGAAAATAGATATTTTTCTCAACAAGAATTCATAGGATCGACAGTAATGTCGACGTGTATATGATTATGCGATAATTCGGAATATACATGAGTAGTTCTTTGTAGATTGCTCGCATTGGACGAGAGTGTATTCCAGAATCAATTAGAAACAAAGTTCAGTTTGTTGTCTATGTAATTCCGAGAAAAGATGACTTTTCGAATTATGGTTTATGGATTGAAATTAGAAGTTTGGAATAAAGTGTCAGACTTATGTTGGAAGATGTTCCAAAGAGTATATGTCTGCTAATGAAAATTTGGTGATTAAGAGTGAGGGAGACTAGAAAATTGTTTTCTGCTTGCAATCCTCTTCATAAAGATCATAATATTTTCATGAAAGAAACTTCTAAATAAAGTGCTGTTATATTTAATATTGCTGTCAGGTCACAGCACTGTATTAAGTACTTCAGATCTTGTTGACAGATCAAGGTGCACTTTGTGAATACAAAGAAAGTTGAGAAAATATCGGAATACGAACAAAGGCTCTTCAGCCTGGAAATCCAAGTTACGTTTAAAAGGATTAAGAGAGTAATTGTTGCTGCAATTCTTATTAGAGGAATAAGATTGTTTAATCGTCATATAAGGTGTTATATGATAAATGTGACTATAAGAAAGACGCGGTAGCATGTCTTGTCAAGAAATGTGTCTTGGACAAGATCAAATTTGTTGACTACATTTATGTAGACATGCTTGAAGTCTGAGGGATTTGTATTAATGTAATACCGTAGTTTGTATTAAATTCGAATTGATAGCAGATCAATGATTTTGGTTTGACCAAAATGTCGATTTAAGTGGGAGTCATAGTTGGTTCACTCAGGTGAAATATGTGAAGACCATATTTTTGAGTGGGAGCTCGTGTTGTCAAATATGTGGAGACATAATTTGAGTGGGAGTCGAATTCATCTTGTGTAGTTAACACATTGTGAAACTGTACCAATAGAATAGGATGAAGTTGTGAAACTATTTGAAAGTCAGTGTCTATTTTGAAATAGAACGGGAATTTTAAAATAGTTAGTCGAGTTGTTTTGGATTATATCTGAGGAGTCAGATTAGAATCAATAGGATGGTCCTATGAAATCCAATTGATCATTAAGAGTAATGATGCATGAAAGTAATGGTTGTATGACATGTGGGTCTATTATGTAATATTAGACATCATACAGAAACCATATTATCTGCTCGATGAAATATAACCGATGCTCTTGGAATAAGAGCAGTTATGAAAGTAAATTTGGAATTTACTGGAAGTAGAAGTGCGTTAGTTAAGGGATTGACATTTGAATGTCAAGTTTTCTACATTGGTGTGAAAGTACGTAGATATCGCGAGTTTGTAATTGTTACAAGGGGCTCTGCATGGCTGAGTGTGTTTTTCAGGGCAGTTATCTGGTTAGTTTAATCAGAGTAAGCGCTGGAAAGCAGAAGTCTCACTTAGTTACGGTATTTGCATATATGTTGTTAGACAACATAGTGATATCAAACAAGTTGATGCCAGTGAATCGCAAAAGCATGTACAATCATGGATTGTGCAGTAACACTTTTCCATGAGCAAGCATTATCAAATGATTCTTATTTGATAAGGGATTCTGATAAAGTAAAATGCAGCTAGTTTATTTGTACTCTAGTGCAAGTGGGAGACTGAAGGAGATATGCCCTAGAGGCAAATAAATAAGTAGTATTTATTGCGTTATCTCATAAGTTTATAATAGGTTTGTGTATCATGCTATAACTGTATTAATCGGAATTGTTAATGCACGTGTGATACATAGACAACCAGGTCCCTAGCAAGCCTCTATATGAGCTAGTCCATTGGGCAACAGTTGATCGAGATTCCCGATCAAGGACAATGACGTCGGTTGACAATGGGGTCATCTTGTTAGTTGAATAAGGTGGTGGACATACGCAAAGTATTGCAATAAGATCGTATTACGATGTTTGTCATTTGCAATAGATAAGAGTATGATAGCTTATTCCTTAGACCGTGAGACCGTACTTATTGTTGCTTCGTAGGAGTGCTTTGAGAGCATCAAACGTTGTGTCTTATATAGCATGACAATAACGGTGTCCATCTTGGGTATTCCGAAAGAGCATCGAGACGTAAGGATCAAGAGCGGGATTTGTTCATTCTTGTAATGGAAAGATACTCTGGGCCCACTCGGTGATATTGCTCTATATAGCTGCAGCTTATGACTAGGTCATGGAGATGTAATATCGCAGACGAGTTAATAACCTTCGTCGGTAACGAGATACAGCAAAGGCATCGGTGTGTCTACGATCATATCTCGGACAAGGTAGTATCGTAGAGACAAAGGGAATGAATATCATACTTATGGTTCAACGACGATATTCGTGGAATGCACAGGGGTCGTCATATATTTCCAGGTATCCCTGACGATCATTGGTGAGCGGAGTGTCTCGACCATGTCTGGAGTGTTCCCGAACCGTAGCGTAACAAACTTAAGGTCTTAGCGACGCTAGGAGATAGGTTCTGGAATTTTATAGGTTTTTATTGGAGAGAGAGAAATGATCCGGAAAGAGTTCCGGTGGTCCGGAAGGAGTTCCGGGGAGCTATGGAAGGGTTCCGAGAATGTCCGAAAGTTGTTCGGGTGGTTCCGAAATGGTTTCGGAGTCATGGGATATTGAATTATATATAAATATATTAATTATGAATTAATGGGATTTTATATTAATTTAATATTAATTAAATAAAGGAAAAAGGGGGCTCCCACCTACATGGGCCCTAAGAGGGCCCAAGAGGGGGAGCCGCACCCCACAAAGGGGGGTGGGCCCCAAGGGGGTTCGGCTGGCCCATGGTGGGTGCGCACCACCCCCCCAACCTTTAGTCCCACATGGGGGAGCCAAGGGGGTTGGCAAACCCCTTCCCCCTTTATATAGCAAGGCATATTAATTGATTTAATACACAGGAAATTCAATCAATTCCCAATTTCTCTCTCGATCTCGTGGTTCCCAAGTTGGAGCCGCGCCGAGCTGAGGAAGGGGGTCTCTCTCCACCTAAGCCATACCGCAGAGCGCCGTTGCTCTGCGGGATTCCAGATAAGATCTACTCCTGCGATTTCAGCTGGATCTGAATGACCGGGAGTTGTCGCTAGGCTCCGTATGTTTGCGAGTGCTCGGAGGCTACTCTATTGAGGAGCTTGGGCGACGTCGTCTCGCCCCCTGCAGCCGCCGCGCCTTCCCCCCTTCTGCTGCCGGCGCACCAGCCCCGGCGCTGGCGCTCTGCCTTCTTCCGCCCGACGCCCGTCGACGCAGATCATCGTCGACACCCCGGCGTCATCGACTCCGACATCGCGGCAAGTTCTCCGCGACCTCGAGGTCGGCTACGTACGACTTCATCGTCAACGCTTGTGCGGGAGCGTAATCCCCGCTATCGGTCTACATGGAGGTAATGTAACCCGTTCCGCCACCGTTATCGCATGTACTAGATAGATAGATCCTGGCTAGTTAGGGTTTCGCTCGCTAGAAAATTATTGTTTTCTGCACCGTAACCCCTTCAGCTGCGGGACAGAGGCGGCCTCCCTTCGCGGGTTCCCCTGAACATGTGGCGGATTCCGGGGTGGATTACCGCGGCTAGCCGGGTTATTGTTTCCTACACCCCGGTCATCACCACCACGAGTGCTCTCTGCTTGCCCCGAGTTACGCTGCCCGGCTTGCTGGATACCGGCAAAGGCCGGGTCAAAAGTCTTCAACTGCTTGTTTTTTCCGGAGCCCGGACTTCGGCTCCGGCTCTTGCTCTTGCTCTTGCTTCTACTCGGATGCGGGGAGGAGGCCTCTCCGTCCGATCTCTGGCTATCGGGCCTAGCTGAGTGCACTTGGGATCCCGCCCCGGGGTTCTTTTTCTTGAAGGCCTGATTCTGCCGGTTGGCCTCGACGACCAACTCATTCACCCGCTCCTGCTGCTTGCGCAGAGCCTCACCGGATAGCCCTGCCAGCTCTGCCATGGCGGCTTCGGCAGCCCTAAGAGTTTTCGCCGGGGAGCTGTATACCGGCTTCCCCGCCGAGATCACGCTACCCGCCTGACTGGTTGCGGCCCCACCGGCTAGCTCGTCATTCACCATTCTGCCTTTTTTGCGCAGATCCGCGATACGCTTGTCCCGGGAGTCTATCTTAAGGAATCCGTGAGCTGCATTGTACTCCCGGAGGCTAGCATTGAGCTCACGCCGGATCTCGGCGATCTCTTGCGCTTCGGCGAGCAGCAACCTACGTTGCTCATCCAAGTCAGCCGAAGTGGCTTGGGTGTCTGCTTCAGCTGTCAATGGGACAACCAACTTGGCCACCAGACCCGAGAGGGGATCCGGGCGACGACGTGGCTGGGACGGCTGCGGATCGCCGTCTCGGGCCGTACCTCTCTCCTGAGGGGCTTGGCCAAGCGAACATGGCCGCTACCGGCATCGCCGTCGTCGTCCTGGTACTCCTCCTCGGTCGTCCCGGCCATCATGACACCGACGGAGCTCGGGGAGCGAGTGGCACACGGACCCCGAGTGGCGCAGAGCATGGGAGGATCCTCAGCATCCAGGACAACATCCGGGTAGCTGCAGATAACCTCGGTGGCGACGTAAGTGGTGAAGCCACCGAAGTCAATGATGCATCCGTTCACCGGGAAGGGTTTGTTCCGGAAGCACCCTGCGTTGTCGCTGACGAAGTCCATCTCGCCTAGCCTTACGACAAGGCCAGAGAGAACCCGGATGCCGAAGTGAACGGGGGAGCCCGTCCGGATGTGTACACCAGCCAACGCCTCTGTCAGCCCCATGGTGGGCGCCAACTGTCGTGGTGGTATCACGGCAGATGCCATAGGATGGCTAATGTGTGGGGCCGATGGACGTTGGTGGATCCGGGGAGGGATAGCGAGCTGAAGAGCTCACACGGGGAGGATCCCGGTGTAACCGAGATCTCCCAAGAACGAGAAACACGATCAAGGTGCGAGGGGGAAGATCTAGCAAACATGAACAAATGAACGAAGGCACACAACACACACACGATATACCCAGGTTCAGGGCCCTCGTGAGGAGGTAACACCCCTACTCCTGCCTTTCCTCTCAATATAAGTGTGGTACAAGAGCTACAACTTGCTCTTGGAGCTCTTGAGGTGAAGAACAAGAAGAACTTGACGAACTCAAGGGAAGATGAAGTAAATGCTCTAGGAGTAAATGAGACTATAGTTTTGGCTCCCAAGTTGGTCTCTCTTTCACAGGAGCAGTTATGGCGCCTTTTATAGAGTTCCGGCCGGGAGGGCCGGAAACCCTAATCCGGCTTGGCCCCACCGGACAGGCCTAACCGTTATGTCGACACCGGCTAGTGCGACCTAGTCGCCGTGCTATCCGGCGTAGCCCCTTCGTCATCATTCCGGCAAGGACAGCATGCGCCGTCCTGGAACATCATTGTCCCCCTGTCAGAGACAGGACATGTCTTTGCCCATCCCGGATAGCCTTTTCCGGATTGCCGGGCAAGGCACGTCCAGTCTTGTCGTACCGTTGTCGTACCGGCTGACGCGCTCCCGTGTCAGGCGGGAGGTGATCATGCTTCCGTGTCAGGCGGGAGGTGACCATGCTTCCGTGTCAGGCGGGAGGTGACCATGCTTCCGTGTCAGGCGGGAGGTGACCATGCTTCCGTGTCAGACGGAACGGTACTTCCCCCGCATCAGGCGGGAAAGCCTGCTGCAGACCGTTGACGGCCTACCGGGATCCCTCATGCCGGTCACCCTCTTGCTCGACCTTACGAGTCCTTCCTGCACAAGTCTAGGACCGAGATAAATGTTCCGGTTAGCACTTACCCGGATTGCCTATCCGGTACGCCCGAGTACTTCTCCTTCCGGGAGTCTCCTCGGAGCCACAAAATCCGAGATCCTTTCCGGATGCACCCGAGTTCGTCTCAGGATGAGTATCTCTAGGCCTAGCCTCCCGAAGATGTCTTAGCCTATCAGTAAAGACAACTTCGAGAAGCTAGTTCATAGAGGAACCACCCGCTGATGCTTGTGCTGTTATGAGGGCTCGGGGTGGCTATTTATAGTCGCCAGAGGTGACCTTTGCGCCTGCCAGGAGGCACCTTGCACTCTACCGGCTCTCAAAGGTCAAGTTGCCCCTTCAGCGTACGAGGGGGTGGCCTTCGCTCTCGCCAAAGGTCAATCACTGTTGCCACACTGTTGAATTACGCCGGGATCTGCCCTACCCGGGGGGCAGCCGCCCGACAGCCAGGCAAAGATGGGCCGAATCTGGCCCATCTCAGCCCAGCTGCCATCCGATCGACCCACCTCCGTCGTCGTCCTCGTACGGACGAGGAGAGCGAACACCTTTTCCAGGTGGACATGGCGCTCTCCCCCCTCTGCAGCTCGCCCCCACGCCCTGCCCCACTGGCCTCGCTCTTCTCTCTCTCCCCTTTCTCTTAAAAACGCCCGGAGCAGCAAACCCTAACCCTAGCCTTCTCCTCCCCGCCGCCGCTCGCTCCGCCACGCCCCGCCGTCTACATGACCGAGAGCCGCGCGAGCTCACCGCCGGCGTGACGAGGGCGCTCTGCCTCCTCCTCGCGCCAGGACACGCGCGCCACCTCTCCTTCCTCCTCATCCCCGCCACGGATCACCGGAGCCACCGAAGTTTCCTCTCCTTCCTAGTCGACCACGCGGACCCGAGCTCTTCCCCGACACCGACGAGACGCCCCAGACCGTCCCACGCCTCCTCATCTCGCCACCGTGCCCTCCTCGGTGATCCGCAGCAGATCCGCCTCTCCTCCCCTTCGTTTGCACCACGAAATCGCCGGAATCCCACGGCGCCGGTGGAGCACGCCATGGATACGCCCGAGCCGAGCGAGTCGTGCACGAACACGGCCACGCCGTTCGCTCTCCGTCGAGGCCACGGCCAAAAATCAAACGCCCGCACGTCCCGCACTCACCCCCACGCCACACGCACGCGTCCAGCGCCGCTGGAATGGTCGCCGGCGTCCGGTTTCTGCCGCCGCGCCACGCTGCCCCGATCTACGTCAGTTTTGTCAGAAAACGGAGCCGAGCACGTTTAACTACTTAAAAGAAAATGCACGCTAATCCTATCACTAACCCGCACCCATCCCACTGGTTAACGGAGCGCTGGCCTTACCGAGCGCGTCGCGCGTTCGATCCCCACGGGCGCGAGGAAAAAGCCCCCCTTTTTGCTTCGCTGCGCTCGCTGACAGGGCGGGCCCACCAGTCAGTGACCGTGGCGCCCACAGCGCGCAGTCAGCGCGTGGTCAGCACCCACTTGACCCAGGGACCCACCATACAGCCTCAGGGGTGGGATCTGTTTCGTGAAAAAAGACCAGGACGCTGTAGTTTTACCCCGAACCCCCTGGAGTTCTCTGTTTTGCACAGAGAAACTCTCCAGCTACTTTCTATCACAGATAAGTCCCTGGGTTTTTCAGAAACACCCCTTGACTTTAATATGCAATAACTTTAAATCTATAAACTCAAATAAAATAAACTTGATATGTTTGTATATCAGAAAAATGCAATAAACATGAATATAACATTCTTATGTAATTTTGCATCATTTATTTTAAATGCTTAGTTTAATTTAACAAATGCAACTAAATAATTAAATATGGAATATGTGGGGTAATAAATATATAATGCCCTAATTCCATTTAATTTGCTCATATCTTTTATACCATGTTAATAAACATTTAATTTGAGTTGTAGCTAAATAATTTGCAATTAATTGCTAAATATGTATGGTGTTGGACAAATAATTAATTAACGTCTTTTCCATTTAAATTAATTAGATCACAATACCTGTTATATATGTTAAGCAACATTTAATTTGTTGGATACACAAATAACTTGCAACCTAATCTTTTGCCGGGATTTCATCCCCGCTTTAAATATGACCTAATCATCTCATACCATAATGCACCATCATTTTTTTGCGCATTCTTTGTATTGATTATTGCTTCCTATTGTCTGTGTTTGGCTTTCTCTGGGTAGACGACGACGTGTCTGCTGCGAGTACCTACGATACTGAGGTTTCAGCTTTCGTGCCAGGTCACGAGCTGCCAGGCAAGCTTCTGCTAACCGGTTACACGACTGTTTGGTTTTCATTCTTGCCTTTTGATCTATGCTATCCTAGTTATTGATTCTTGAACTGCGATCCCATCACATGTTTATCCTGCAGCCTATACAGCTATAGCCCCACAACCTATAACCCATTGCATGTTTATCTGTTGGCCTTTGCGAGTCGTAGCGCATGCTTAGAATTGGTTGTACGAGTCGTTCCTTTGTCTTTTATCTCATATGCTTAGTATGATAGATTATTCTACTTTAATAAACTGTTGTCTTATTTTGGTGTTCTATAATTAAAAGATAAGGCACCAGGCGGAAGGCTTTGCGAGGTGCTTTGTTCTGCTCAGTGTCGACCTAGGAACTGAGATTTTGTCCTCGGATCCAATTTTGAGCGCACTAACCACTTGTGGGTGGCCCAATGGAGCCCCCCTCGACTTTGAACGGATCCACAGCTCGTCCATGTGCCGCAAGTAGTTCGGGTTTTCCATTCGCTCATATGCATGTGCATGATGATGATGTTCGATGAGAGGTTACTTGTTACGGGGGGTCATACAGGGGCAGTACGTCGCGAAGCGGACAGTTCCTACTGTGGTTTGAGCCGCATGGCGGCATAGTCGCAAACAAATGAGTCCGCAATTGAATTTCGGCCGGACTCCTGACGCGGGTAACAACTCATATGGGTGGCACTTGGACTTGCTGTAGTGAAGGAATGAGTCGTGTTGAGAGGCCCTAATGTTTTTGACTGGGTTGATCATGCGAGTATGGGTATAGTAGTGCACCCCTGCAGGGTATAATCTTATCGATGAGCCGTGTCCACGGTTATGGACGACTTTGGTGATGATGCTGCCTAACAAGATCTAGACAACTTACACATAACCTCTGTTAATTAATTTGACTAGTAATATATAATTACTTTCACCCTAAATGGTAACTAAAATTGTTAACGTGTGAGTATTACCGAATTGCTTCCTCATACTTGGTTGAGGGGGTTAATTCGAGAATGGGTTATGACTGGTGTTAGTTGTAGATGGCTAGTTATATGCTCGCTTATCCCTATCTAATTAGACGAAAGTTTTAGCGCGTCTCTTTAAGTTGCTAGTGCTGATCCCGCTAAGTACACCTACCCCCATACTTTGGGAATCTTACTGTTTTGTAACCAGTTAGCTTAAGCTTGTTCGATACGTTTCGGTGTATTGACCCGTTCGCGGGCTGTGGTTTTTTTGCAGTTGCGGATTCTCCGTACGACTAGGCTGGTGGATACTACGTGGAGTTCGAAGACGAGATCTACGACGAGTAGTTAGAGTTCCTCTGGGCTACTTCGTGGTGGTCTGCGTGGATGGGCCTTCTTTTCTGTTTCGGCTTTGAGCCCTTTGCTTCTTCTCTGTACTCAGACTGGTTTGTTTCCGGTGCATGATGTAATGTTGGGACATGTGTCCTCTGATTGGTGCCATTCGCTATATTTTGCTCAGTGAGAGCTTTTGTTTATTATTTCCTTTCTTTGTGTCTTAGGTTTATTCTGTGGTTTCAACTTGTTAAAAATCCGACTCGTATACCATGTGTGTATGGTTGAAGTATACGAGTTGGAAGACTTTTTGGGTTCTTGCGTGCACAATCTGGAAACGTATGTGACGTTGGGATCGCC
The DNA here is from genome assembly GCA_026929855.1 of Poa annua. NCBI lineage: Eukaryota > Viridiplantae > Streptophyta > Magnoliopsida > Poales > Poaceae > Poa > Poa annua. Next base: position 61,290,224 of record CM049432.1, read on the forward strand.
AAGAGCTGTCGGCCGATGATTCATTTCGAGCCAGGCCTGCATGTTCCTGTGATTGGTATTCCCCAGTATGCTCTTGGTTGAGTGGCCCAACTGAAAGTGCATTCTATGCACTCCCAGATTTTGGTGACTAATGACAACACAAAAGGTATTCTAATGTTTGTGATGAAGCATGCAGGTTCTATTACAGGTCGTTTGATAAAGAGGAACACTTATATTGCCTAATTCTCAATACTGCTTCACTTGGTCTTTCATTAGGAATTCAGTCAGGAGATTTCCGGGACTCGGAGATTTCCGGTCCCCAGACCGGAGATCTCCGAGCTAATCAAGTTTTTCACTAAGTTCAGAACTCAGAGTGCGTACTGACTCCAACACAAGCTTAGCCGGTAATGCTCTAGGAGATTTCCGCGCTCGGAGATTTCCGAGCCCCAGTCCGGAGATCTCCGAGTGTTAGAGGAAGTTCTACCAAGTCCTGACCCCGAGCCACGCACAACAGGATTTCCTGCCGGAGATTTCCGGAGTCCGGAGATCTCCAGTCCTCAACCCGGAGATTTCCGGGCTGGCGGCTGTACAACGGGCAGATTTTGGAGAGGGGTATAAATACCCCTCCACCTACCTCCAGCAGTTTAAGCTTCCAGATTTTCTCTCTCCTCCATTGGTGTTGAAGCTTGTTTCTTCCGGATCTCCCAATCTAGCCACTCAAATCTTTTGATACTTGGGGATCTGAGGGAGAAGCCACCGATCTACAACTCCACCAAAGCGTTTTGATTTCCCCCCTCTATTTCTTGAGGGGCAACAAATCTAGGGTTCCTTTGTGGATTGCTAGGTTCAACCTTGTGTGTTTTGATCCTTTGTGGATTCGTTTGTGGAAGTGACCTGTTGTGGTCTTTGTGGGAGCCCCCAATTCAGTTGTGGGTGTGTGCCTCACATGATTGTACGAGATCTTCTCCGCCCTAAAAGGAGTCCTTAGTGGAAGAGTGGATTCACACCTTTGTGGTCGAATTCACAGGAGAATAGGGTGAGGCATTTGTGGCGTTGAGCAAACCTTTGTGGTAGCTCACACCCCTCCAACGAGACGTACACCTATGTGGTGGAACTCGGGATAAAATCGTTGTCTTCGAGTTTCTACGGTTGTCTCGTTCCACTCTCCTTTACTGCATCTTTAATTCCTGTACTTGTTTAGTTTCTTTGTTGTCTTTTACTTGTATCACCTAGTTGCACATTTAGACAACTTACTTTCCGCTAGCCTAAAACTGAAAAAGACATAAATTTTGGTCACCACCTTTTCACTCCCCCCCCCTCTAGGTGGTCAACTGCCGTTCACCAACCGATACGCTTTGTTTGTGTAGCCTGAATTCAGGGTCTAACAGTTGGTATCAGAGCTTAAACGCCCTCAGGTTCCCTTCTACTGGTCGTTGTTTCAATCTAGAAAAATATTTTGTAGTTATCAGGAAAATCTTAAACGTGAGAGTAGAAATTCTGTTCTTTTACTTCTTTCCCCACCCACCCTCCCTGTTCTTCTAGTAAGGAAGTGTAACGATGTTTTTCCCTTCTCATCTCTAATTTAAATTTAGGACATCACGTGTTCTGAGTTTTCCCTAGTACCATAGTTGCAGGTGTTTGAAGGGTGTTTTTGTCGTTTTAGTAGTTATCAACCTCTTCGGCTATGTTCAGTTTCAATCTTGATTCAGTCAGTTGTTGTTCTACCTTTTACTACAATCATCTCTTTGTCGTTGTACAATTCTTCTGTGCAATCAATCCTTTTTGTTTCCGGAGGCTAACTTCTACTTCAAACTGCTATGTAGATGGCGCACTCTCAGGTGGTGCATAAGACCCACTGCGAGCAGACTACCGGTTACCCGAAGCTTCTCAGAAGCATGGTTGACTATGTCGGTTTCAGCTTTCAGCCGGAGTACCAGGTGTCCAAAATCCCCAGAGATTACGGACAGATCTTCTACAGAGCTGCTGTTTGGATCAGGGGAGATGATGGTGATACTGTGCACAAGCACGTGGCTAAGGCTTCCACTGTGGACATGGCAGTACACTTGGCAGCTTATGATGCAGCTCTGGCTCTGCGCAGGGATTACTATTGTTTCAACTACCCTCAGTTCTGCTACGTTCCATACTACCCCTACACGGACTCTCAGTACGAGATCGAGGTTCTTGACAAGACCGCTCAGTTTGGCCAGTCTTCAGACTCAGTTCCTGGGACTCTACGCTTGGAGCTAGCAGCAGTCCGTCAGCAGCTGCAGCGGGCACTCTCTCACCTGGGTCAGTACGACAGGGGGAACGTCCCACCAGATGCTTTCCCGAGGTTCCAGCTCGCTTTTCCGAGTCGTATGTCTGCTGTGGGTGGATACACTCCAGAGCGTGGTCCTCTGATCACTACTTCTCCAGACCACGTTGGACCACTGTTGTACGGGAGACAGACGCCAGATGCCTACTCCCCTGAGTTTCGACGCATTGTGCGATCATCGTTACACCCATCGCATCACCGGAGAGGGGTGCACGGTTTCGTCTTCAGATGGAAGCGCGAGCTAGTCTTCGAGTTGTATCTCTTTCTTTGTTGTAGTAGCTATACTTTGTACCGAAACCGTGTTGGTTGTACGGATGGTTAACTTTGTACTAGTAGTTGTCCTTGTAGTACTGAAACCTTGGTGGTTGTACTGATGGCTAACTAAGTGTATGGTTATGAACCTTTGCTATGAGAAGCTTATCCTTGTTATCCTACAGTTTGCAACTGTTTTCTGAGCAAGAATTCGACTTTCCAAGTTTTCCCTGACTTTATGTATCTTGTTGAGGTTCTAATATCCAATGTCTCCAGGATGCCGAACACCAGGAACAACCTTAATGCGGAAGGTGAACCATAACCGCCTCCTATCACTGCGTTGCTTGGTCAGATGACCCAAGTTCTGGCTCAAATGGCTGAGCACCAAGCCTACCAGAACAACCACGGGCATCGCAATGAAGGAAATGCACGTGTGACCGTAAAGGACTTCCTCAGTCTGGGCCCAAGGAACTTCGCTTCCCCCACTGAGCCGCTGGAAGCTGATGATTGGCTTCGCGAGATGGAAAGGACCCTTGCTATCGCCCACGTGGCTGAGCACGACAGGGTGCCTTACGTGTCCTACCTGCTTAGGGGCAAGTCTGCCTCATGGTGGGAAAACTTCCAGGAGCTCCCGGGGTGGTCACCACTTGGGGGGATTTCAAGACAGCCTTTCTGCGCCACCACATCCCAGAAGGCCTCATGGACAGGATGCGCGAGCAGTTTAACTCGCTGACGCAAGGCAAGATGGACGGGATGGAGTACAATGGCGAGTTCAATCGCCTTGCTCGTTATGTTGGAGATGAGGTGAACACTGAGGTCAAGAAAATGGCCAAGTTCCGCAAGGGTTTCAACCCCGCGCTCAAGTACAAGCTGAACCTCGTCAAGGTTGATAACTTCGAGGACCTCGTCAACATCGCGCTCAATGAGGAGCATGGGCGCAAGATCTTCGAGGAGTCGTGCAAGCACTCTCGTGAGAGCAACTCTTCTTCATCGTCGATCACCGCCGCTCCTACTCAGAAGCGTCGGATCTGGGTGCCTAACAGCGCCTTTGCACGAGCTACCTACGTGTCAGGACCTCCTGGACTCGCGCCTCACCCACCGAACCCGGCTCTCGCTATGAGGGGTTTCGGAGGACCGCCAAGGCCAACGGGCGCTCGCCCCAACGTGACCTGCTACTAGTACGGAAACCGGGCCACTACTCCAACAACTGCCCGGAGGCCCGTCCTCCTCCACCACCACCTCGCCCTGCTCCAACTCAGGCCATGGTCCGCGCACCTGCCCCGAATAGGCCTTTCGTCCCCAACATCAGGCCTCCGGCACGTGCTGCGCGGGTGAACCACATCAGGGCCGAGGAAGCAGAAGAAGCTCCAGAAATTGTTCTTGGTACACTACCCGTCAACTCTATCTCTTCTAGGGTGTTGTTCGATACAGGAGCATCTCATTCTTTCGTTTCAACTAAGTTTGCTGTAACTCATAGTTTACCTCACGAACCCCTCTCGAGCAATCTCACTGTCACTTCCCCAGGCGTTCAGATGACTTCTTCCAAGATAAGCCACGACAATGAAATCCAAATTGGAGGCCATATCTTCTTGGCATCTCTTATAATTCTCGGTAGTTCTGATATTGATGTCATTCTGGGCATGGATTGGTTGAAGGATAATCAAGCTAAGATAAACTGTTCCACAAAGACTGGAACTCTTTCCCATCCTTCTGGACAGATAGTCTATTCTCCAAACCAAACCTCTTCGGCTCAGCTTTTCGCTCTCAATGTTGATCCTCTTCCTTCCATAGAAGCTATTCCGGTGGTCCGAGACTTTCCTGACGTTTTTCCTGAAGAATTACCAGGTATGCCACCTGACAGAGCCGTGGAGTTCGTTATTGAACTAGAACCAGGCACTGCTCCTATCTCCAAACGTCCTTACAAGATGGGCCCCAAAGAACTGGTTGAGCTTAAGAGACAGCTAGAGGCGTTGGAAAGTAAAGGTCATATTCAACCTAGTACTTCTCCTTGGGGTTGTCCTACTGTTTGTGAAAAAGAGGGACACGACTGAGCGACTGGTTGTTGACTACCGTCGTCTGAAAAAGAAAACCATCAAGAACAAGTATCCTCTCCCTCGCATCAATGACCTGTTTGATCAACTCGCTGGTGCTAAGGTTTTCTCCAAGTTGGATTTGAGGTCAGGTTATCACCAGATCAAGATCCGCAAAGAAGACATTCCAAAGACAGCTTTCACCACTCGTTATGGTCTCTACGAATACACTGTCATGTCTTTCGGTCTCACAAATGCTCCGGCGACTTTCTCACGTCTAATGAACTTCGTTTTCATGGAATACCTCGATAAGTTCATGGTAGTCTATCTCGATGACATTCTTATCTATTCCAAAACTGAAGAAGAACACAGAGAACATCTACGCCTTATCTTGTTGAAGCTCCGAGAACACCGTCTCTACGCCAAGTTCTCCAAGTGTGAATTCTGGCTTCCTAAAGTATCCTACCTTGGTCATGTCATTTCTTCTGAAGGCATTTCTGTTGATCTAGAAAAAGTGAAGGCCATTGTTGAATGGTTGCCTCCTACATCGGTGAAACAAGTCAGGAATTTCCTTGGCATGGCTAGCTATTGCCGTCGATTTGTTGAGAACTTCTCCAAAATCGCTAAGCCTCTCACCGATCTTACTACGAAGGATATAAAGTTTCTTTGGACTCCAAAGTGTGATGAGAGCTTCAATCTCTTTAAATCTAAACTCACTTCTACTCATATTCTAGTTGGCCCAGATACTTCCAAACCTTTCCAAATCTTATGTGATGCATCTCTTCAAGGACTAGGCGCAGTCCTCATGCAAGAACGCAAAGTTGTGGCTTATGCATCTCGTCAGTTGCAGGCTCATGAGCTCAACTATCCTACACATGATCTTGAACTTGCAGCAATCATGTATGCCCTCAAGGCTTGGAGACCTTATTTGTTGGGGCACAACTGTGAGATCTTCACTGATCACAAAAGTCTCAAATATCTTTTCACTCAACCAGATTTGAACCTCAGGCAAACAAGGTGGCTTGGGAAGCTCTCAGATTACGATCTTACCATCTCTTACACTCCAGGCAAAGCTAATGTAATGGCTGATGCTCTCAGTCGCAAGTCCTATTGCAACAACCTCATGGTTGAGGACATCCAACCTCCTCTTCACGAAGAATTCAAGAAGCTCAATCTTCAAGTGGTTCTTTCTGGTTATCTTGCAAACTTGATTTCCACTCCTACACTTGAGGTTAAGATCCGTGCCGCACAGTTGCGTGATTCTGGTGTCAAGAATATCAAAGACAACATTGGCAAGGATAAGTACAAGAGTTTCTCTCTCGATGACAAGGGTACCTTGCTGTTTGAAGGACGCATTGTAGTGCCCAAGCTTGACAGCTTAAGAGAGCTCATTCTCAAGGAGGCTCATGATACTTCGCTTTCTATCCACCCTGGCAGCACAAAGATGTACCAGGATCTCAAGTCAATCTATTGGTGGACCAGGATGAAGCGTGAAATTGCTCGCTATGTGTATCATTGTGATGTTTGCTGTCGTGTCAAAGCAGTTCATCAGAGACCACCTGGACTTCTTCAACCACTGCAAATTCCTGAGTGGAAATGGGACAAGATCGAGATGGACTTCGTTACTGGTTTTCCAAAGTCCAAGAAACGCAACGATGCAATCTTTGTTGTCATTTATCGTCTCTCCAAAGTGGCTCACTTCTTCCCAGTCAAAGAGACAGTATCAGCTAGTCAGCTGGCAGAACTCTATATGACAAGACTGGTTCCCTTACATGGTGTTCCTTTGGAAATAAGCTCGGATCGTGGAAGTATCTTCACTTCTTGATTTTGGGATAGCTTTCAGAAAGCCTTGGGTACCAAACTTCTGTTCAACACAGCTTACCATCCGCAGACAAGTGGACAGGTTGAAAGAGTGAACCAAATTCTGGAGGATATGCTCAGAGCTTATGTTATCTCATTTGGCATGAAATGGGAGGATTGCCTTCCGTATGCTGAGTTTTCCTACAACAACGGCTTCCAAGCAAGTCTAGGCATGGCTCCCTTTCAAGCTCTCTATGGCCGCAAATGCAGAACTCCTCTCAATTGGTCTCAAGCTGGTGAACGTCAATTCTTTGGCCCTGATATTATCCAGGAGGCTAAAGAAAAGGTTCGCATCATTCGTGACAATCTGAAGATTGCCCAGTCTAGGCAGAAAAACTATTATGATAGCAAGCACAGGGACATGGTCTATGCACCTGGTGATCAAGCTTACCTTCGTGTCACTCCTCTGAGAGGCACGCAACGCTTTGGCATCAAAGGCAAGCTCGCTCCGCGTTATGTTGGACCTTTCAACGTTCTTTCAAGGCGTGGTGAATTGGCTTACCGTCTGGAACTTCCTCCAAACCTCTCCAAAGTGCACGATGTCTTCCACATGTCACAACTCAAGAAGTGCTTCCAAGATCCAGGACGTGCAGTTGATCATGGATCAATTGAACTTCGATAAGATCTCTCTTATGTGGAACAACCGATTCACATTCTTGACGAAGCTGAACGTCGCACCCGTAACAATAGTGTCAAGTTCTACAAGGTTCAATGGTCTCATCATTCTGACAAGGAAGCTACATGGGAACGTGAAGACCACCTTCGTGCCGAGTATCCGACCTCTTCGTTGCTCCATGAAGAATCTCGGGGCGTGATTCCTTTGAGGGGGGGAGTGTTGTAACAGCCCGTTTGTAACTTTCCAAAATTATGTGTTTAGTTGTGCAATAAAATGTTGCATCATGTCATCATCCCATGTGTGCTTGCATTTAATTAAATATATTGCTTCCAATTCTTTTTCCACATTTAATTTTTCATATTCAAATTCAAATGCCTCTTCAAAGAAATTCAAATAAAGTTTCATATTTTTATAGATAATCAAACTAGATATTAATATGACTATTTTTAAATTATTAAAAATGGTGTAAAAGTTTTTGTCATATTTCTTTTCTGTTTGTGTTAAATTACAAAAACCAGAAAGGGTTCAAAAAAGAAAAATAAACAAAAGAAGAAAAAGAAAGCAGTACAAAAAAAAGGGAGCCAGGCCGAGATGGGCCGAATCTGGCCCATCTCAGCCCAGCTGCCATCCGACCGACCCACCTTCGTCGTCGTCCTCGTACGGACGAGGAGATCGAACACCTTTTCTTGGTGGACATGGCGCTCTCCCCCCTCTGCAGCTCGGCCCCACGCCCTGGCCCATTGGCCTCGCTCTTCTCTCTCTCCCCTTTCTCTTTAAAACGCCCGGAGCAGCAAACCCTAACCCTAGCCTTCTCCTCCCCGCCGTCGCTCGCTCCGCCACGCCCCGCCGTCGACATGACCGAGAGCCGCGAGAGCTCACCGCCGACGTGACGAGCGCGCCCTGCCTCCTACTCGTGCCAGGACACGCACGCCACCTCTCCTTCCTCCTCATCCCCGCCACGCGGACCCGAGCTCTTCCCCGACACCGAAGAGACGCCCCCGACCGTCCCGCGCCTCCTCATCTCGCCACCGTGCCCTCCTCGGTGAGCCGCAGCAGATCCACCTCTCCTCCCCTTCGTTTGCACCGCGAAATCGCCGGAATCCCACAGTGCCGGTGGAGCACGCCATGGACACGCCCGAGACGAGCGAGTCGTGCACAAACACGGCCACCCCGTTTGCTCTCCGTCGAGGCCACGGCCAAAAATCAAACGACCGCACGTCCCGCACTCACCCCACGCCACACGCACGCGTCCAGAGCCGCTGGAATGGTCGCCGGCGTCCGTTTTCTGCCGCCGCGCCGCGCTGCCCCGTTCTTCGTCAGTTTCGTCAGAAAACGGAGCCGAGCACGTTTAACTGCTTAAAAGAAAATACACGCTAATCCTATCACTAACCCGCACCCATCCCACTGGTTAACAGAGCGCGCAGGCATTACCGAGCGCGTCGCGCGTTCGATCCCCACGGGCACGAGGAAAAAGCCCCCTTTTTGCTTCGCTGCGCTCGCTGACAGGGCGGGCCCACCGTTCAGTGACCGTGGCGCCCGCAGCGTGCAGTCAGCGCGTGGTCAGCATCCACTTGGCACAGGGACCCACCTGACAGCCTCAGGGGTGGGATCTGTTTCGGTGAGAAAAGACCAGGACGATGTAGTTTTACCCCGAACCCCTTGGAGTTCTCTGTTTTACACAGAGAACTCTCCAGCTACTTTCTATCACAGATAAGTCCCTAGGTTTTTCAGAAACACCCCTAGACTTTAATATGCAATAACTTTAAATCTATAAACTCAAATAAAATAAACTTTATATATTTGTATATCAGAAAAATGCAATAAACATTAATATAACATTCTTATGTCATTTTGCATCATTTATTTTAAATGTTTAGTTTAATTTAACAAATGCAACTAAATAATTAAATATGGAATGTGTGGGGTAATAAATATAATGCCCTAAATCCATTTAATTTCCTCATATCTTTTATACCATGTCTTGCCATGCTAATAAACATTTAATTTGAGTTGTAGCTAAATAATTTGCAATTAATTGCTAAATATGTATGGTGTTGGACAAATAATTAATTAACGTCTTTTCCATTTAAATTAATTAGATCACCATACCTGTTATATATGTTAAGCAACATTTAATTTGTTGGATACACAAATAACTTGCAACCTAATCTTTTGCCGGGATTTCATCCCCGCTTTAAATATGACCTAATCATCTCATACCATAATGCACCATCATTTTTTTGCGCATTCTTTGTATTGATTATTGCTTCCTATTGTCTGTGTTTGGCTTTCTCTGGGTAGACGACGACGTGCCTGCTGCGAGTACCTACGATACTGAGGTTCCAGTTTTCGTGCCAGGTCACGAGCTGAAAGAACATTTCTTAATCCCTAGTGTTTTGTGTGTTAGTTAACAATACCAATGATATACTAATCCTATTGCTAAGTATTTCAGTTTGGGTGAAACTCATATCACAAATCCTAAAGCCAAATTGTAGAGAAAAAGAGTTTCTGGAATTCTTCCCAGACTCGGATATTCCGGTTCCCTAACTCGGATATTCCGAGTCAACCCCAGAAAATTGGCTAAGTCAAGTTCAGAAGTGGTAGTGACTCCAATCGAAAATTCAGCTCGGACATTTCAAGGACTCGGATATTCCGGTTCCCCAACTCGGATATTCCGAGTCAACCCCAGAAAATTGGCTAAGTCAAGTTCAGAAGTGGTACTGACTCCAATCGGAAATTCAGCTCGGAAATTTCAAGGACTCGGATATTCCGAGTCAACCCCAGAAAATTGGCTAAGTCAAGTTCATAAAGTGGTTCTCATCTCAACCGGAAAATCAGCTCGGAAATTTCAAGGACTCGGATATTCCGAGTCACCCTCAGAAAATCAGGTAAGTCAAGTTCAGAATTGGTTCTGATCTCAACCAAAAATTCAGCTCGGATATTTTCAAAGACCCGGATATTCCGGGTGACCGGAATTTCCGGTGTTACTTAAACCGGAATTTCCGGGTGCCCGAGACAGCCAACGGCCAGATTTTGAGGGGGAGTATAAATACCCCCTCACTCACTCAAGAACAGCTAGCTCTCAGATTTTCTCTCTCCTACTATTCTTGAAAGCTCAAATCATCAAGATCTCCCAATCCCCCCACCCAAATTCATTGATCTTTGGAGGATTGGAGGAGAAGGCCCGGATCTACATCTTCACCGAAGGGATTTGCATTTCTTCCCCATTCACTTGGGGATTTCGTGGCTAGGGTTTCCGGTGGGAAAACCTAGTTCACCATTGTTGTACTCTTGGTGTTACCTTGACCTTTTGTGGTCCTTGACCTTTTGTGGTCTTCTTGGGAGCCCCCAATTAAGTTGTGGGTGTGTGCCTCAAGCGTTTGTAAGGGATTCGATCTCCGCACTAAAAGGGGATCAATAGTGGAAGGTGGACTCGAAACCTTTGTGGTTGAGTTCATCGGAGAAGAAGGTGAGCCTTTGTGGCTTTGCGGCTAACCTGTTGTGGTAGCGCACACCTCTCCAAACGAGACGTACACCCTTGGGTGGAACTCGGGATTACATCTTTGTCTCCGCGTGCTTCACTCGGTTCCCTTTACCTTTGCTCCCTTACTTGTTTATCTTGTTATTGCTTAGATTATCATTTAGGTAAATTCACCGTAGTTGCATATCTAGAGAATTTACCTTTGTGTTGAGCCTAAATTTGAAAAGACCTAAAATTTGTAATAGCACCTATTCACCCCCCCCCCCCCTCTAGGTGCCGGATTCCCGTTCAATTGGTATCAGATCCAGGTTCACTTTTAAGGGCTTAACCGCCAAAGTGCAACGATGACGGAATCCGATGCCGAGAGGGCCGCCCGTGAAAAATTAGAGGCGGAGAAGGAGGCGTTAGCGAAAGGGGCAACCATGGCCGATCTTATTGATATGAGATCGTCCTTGGAGGCCTAACTCCTCAAGATGAATGAGATGCTCATGGCACTCTTGAAGTCTAAGGAGCCCGAGGCTACTTCTCCCTCTCCTCCTCCTAAGGAACATGCGGGGAACTCTAAGGAGTCACCTTTGGATGGGTTCAAAGATGTTACCTCAAGTGTTCCCGGGAAGGCGGAAAAGGATGAACCACCTAGCTCCTCTAACACCCCCAAAGGAGAGGAATTTCATAATGTCAACCATAATTACTCTCCTAACCCTCCTATCCCTCACCCTCATGTAAACTTTAGAAGTGATCCTCCTAAGCTTAAACCTACTCATTTCTCTCAATGGGTATTTCTAATGAAATCTCATCTATGTAGTGCCTCCATTGAGCTTTGGCGCATCATTGAAGAAGGATACAAGCCCCATGATCCACCCAACTTGACAAGAAGAGAGGTGGTTGATAGCCAACTCAACGCCACCGCTCTTCATCAACTCCAAATGGCCGTTGGAGAGAAGGACATGGCGCTCATTCAACAATTCTCCACCGCCAAGGAAGTTTGGAATGCTCTTTCCGACATCTTCGTCGGGAATGAGAGCATGAAGAAGAACCGATATGATGCCTTATGCAATGAGGTGGAAGGGTTCTACAAGTTGGATGGAGAAAGCCACGAGGACATGTACCGGAGGTTGGTGTTGGTTGCCAACTCCTTCAAGAACCTCGGGGCGGAGTACATTAATGATGCTTGGATCAAGAGGAAGTTTGTGACCGCTCTCTTGCCCTTTGAGGAAACGGATTTGAAGACACTCCAAGGGAGACATGACTTTGCAAAGATGACATCCAATGAAGTTATGCAAGAGATGACCGCATACAAGGTGGCCTCCAAGATTGCACAAGATGCAAGAGCTAGAGCCATAGGGATGCACAAGCATGCCTCAATTGCTTTGAAGGCCACCGTTGAAGAAGAGGATGAAGAGGAGTGTGACGATCAAGTCGAGCTATCTAGTGAAGCTCTCTCAAGCACTCTCACTCAACACATGGGTCTTGCGGCAAGAACCTTTTGGAAGAAACCCGGAAGGGCCAAAGCAAGGATTGACAAGAAGTTTCCCCCCAACGGAGGAAAGCCATTCAACAAAGTGAGGCTTTGCTATAACTGCGATGACAAGAGCCACTTTGTTGCCGATTGCCCGTGGGAGAGAAGGGAGGATCATGGTGGGAGGCTCGTGGCCAAGATGAAGGGCAAGGGGCCCATGCCCATGAAGAAGCCTTTCTTCAAGAAGAACCAAAAGATTTTCTTGGTGACTCAAGAGCAATATCCCACCGATGATGAAGATAGTGACAAGGAGGATACTCCAACGCAAGTGGCCGCACTAGCCATTTCTTCCACACCTCCGTCACTCTTCTCCTCACCAAACGAGAGCCCCATCGTCAAGAATGCAAGATGTCTTATGGCAAAGACATCCGAGGTAAAATTATCCCCCAACCCCATATCACATGACATTGATGATGCTATGAGCTTAGAAGTCAAGGAAGAAATCATTGCTTTTGATAAATTCATGACTAACTTGCAAGGAGAAGGAAAGAAACACTTTGGCTTAATCATGAGTCGTATAGGTGAGCTTGAGGATGAGCTTGAATTAAAAGGTGAGATTGAGAGAGAGGATGCACACGCTAAGGTGTCTCTCCAATCCTCTCTCGAAGATGAACAAGAAGCTCATGCTCTCCTTAAGGAGCAACTTGCTAAGATCACTAAGGATCGTGATCTCTACTTTGCTAAATGTAAAATTGTGCAAAATGAAAAGTCCGAGCTTGTAGTTGCTCATGCTAGACTTTGCGAAGACTTCGAGTCACTTGACAATGCTCACAAGGTGTTGACAAGTGATCACGAACGTCTTCTCAAGTCTCGTGATCAACTCCAATCTCGGATATCTACTCTTGAGAAACCTAGCACCTCTACTCCTTTGAATGCTAATGCAAATGTTGTGAAGGATATTGCTAGGGTTGTGTTTGTTCCTTCCATGGCAACCAAGCCCAAGACCTCTCTAGATAAAGGTAAGGGGACACTCACTACTCCTCTTCATGAGAGAGTGCCCCACAAGGGTAAGGAAGGTCTAGGCTATGTTGCTAAGGAGAAGAAGAAGATCAAGAAGAAGACCAAGTCCGCACAAGCCAAGAAGGATGACATTGCGAGTGGAAATGCCACAAGGGGCACTCCCACTCGTAATGACTTTGCGGGCATATCTAACCCCAACTATGCTTTATATGTTGATTATTATGGGGATGTCTATGCTAGATACATTGGTCCTTTTGATGGTTACATTGAATATGCTATTTGGGTTCCAAAGACCCTTGTTGCTAACCAAAAGGCACCCATTGCAAAATGGGTACCTAAACCAAAGAATTGATTGTGTGTAGGGCCTTGCTTCCGGAGGATCGAAATGGATAATTGATAGTGGGTGCACTAGTCATATGACCGGAAGCAAGGATATTGTAACGGAGTTGAAGCCCAATGATGATCAAATGACCATTACATATGGTGATAATTCTAAGTCTAAGGTAATAGGGCTCGGCAATGTGGTAGTGGCACCGGACATCACACTTGTGAATGTCTTGCTTGTCGAGTCCCTAGGTTTCAACTTGATCTCCGTCCATTCCTTAACTTGTTTGGGCTATACCGTTGTATTCGAAAAGGAAATGGTCATTCTCTTGCGGAGCAAGTCTCTCAATGTGTCTTTCGTTGGGTACATTGAGAATGGGCTCTATGTGGTTGACTTCTCCGGAGTCACCACTTCCCATACAATGTGCCTGTTCGCAAAGGCGGACTTGGGTTGGCTATGGCATCGCCGACTAGCCCATGTCAACATGAGGACTTTGCAAAGTCTTCACAAGGGTGGCCATATCCTAGGACAAAAAGACCATGTTTCTTTCTCGAATGATCGAATGTGTAGGGCGTGTGTTGAAGGAAAAATGCATGACATCTACCATCCAAGCAAGACCATCATTTCTTCAAAAAGGGTTTTGGAGCTTCTCCATGTTGACCTCTTTGGTCCCATTCCGGAAGCTAGTCTTGGTGGCAAGAAATATTGCTTGGTGATTGTTGATGACTATTCAAGATACACATGGGTTTTCTTCTTCAAGACGAAGATGGAGACTCAACAAACTATCATCGACTTCTCCAATGAAGCTCAACGTCAACACAATGTCCCTATCTTGGTGATAAGAAGTGACAATGGGTCCAAGTTCAAGAACTACACCTTAAACGAGTTCCTTAGTGAAGAAGGGATTCGTCATCAATATTCCGCTGCTTATACTCCCCAACAAAATGGTGTAGCCGAAAGGAAGAACCGCACACTTATTGAGATGGCAAGGTCGATGATGGCCGAGTTCAAGTCCCCTCACAACTTTTGGGCCGAAGCCGTCAACACCGCTTGCCATTCATCCAACCGGCTCTTCTTTCGCAAAGGACTCATGAAGACACCTTATGAAGTGCTTACCGGGAACAAGCCCAATATCTCCTACTTCCGAGTATTTGGTTGTAAGTGTTTTTATCTCATCAAAGGTGTTCGTTTGGGCAAGTTTGATTCTAAGTCTCTTGAAGGGACATTTGTGGGCTACGGATCCGAATCCCACACTTATAGAGTCTATGATAAGGCCTCGCGCATAATCATAGAAACTAGTAGTGTGGTGTTCGAGGAGAATGACGGCTCCCTCGTGGAGCAAAGTGGTGTTTCCGGTGTAGGTGATGATGAACCTCAAGATGCTATCCGAAGAATGGGGTCGGGAGTCCACCGCCCCGTTGAACTCTATTATGAGGTTGATCAACAAGGATCAAGTTCTTCACAAGTGGTGACCACCCCAACACAAGAAACACCCATCGGAAACACCGTGCCCGATGCACCTAGCCAAGAAGAAGCACAAGATTCTACAGCTGCTCCTGGAATTTCCGGAGGACCGGAAAATCCGGTTCAAGATGGACTCGGAAATTCCGGTGGTTCGGAATTTCCGGTCCATGAACCCGGAATATCCGGTCCTGCTAACATTCCCGGTGGCAGTTCGCAAGGCCAAGATCAACCCTATCCCTCACCAATGGACACCACTCCAATGGTTGATCAAGGCCATCAAATCAGTCAAGGCGGAGACATGAATGATCAAGATGATCAATCGATTCCTCCCACCACTCGGAGGGAAATCGAGATCCGCCGCTTGAATAGGGTTGGCACCTCACAAGAATTAAGAGCTCTATCTCTTGACAAGGTGCTTGGTGATGTGAGAAGCAAGGTCTCTACCCGAAGACAACTCGTAAGCTTTAGTGAACATCAAGCTCACATCTCCATGGTGGAACCCAAGAAGGTCTTTGAAGCTCTTTAAGATAAAGATTGGCTTGATGCTATGCATGAAGAGCTCAACAACTTTGAGCGCAACAAAGTGTGGAAGTTGGTGGAAAGACCCAAAGATTGCCGCAATGATATCGGCACCAAGTGGATATTCAAGAACAAGCAAGATGAACATGGCATGGTGGTGAGGAACAAGGCAAGATTGGTGGATCAAGGTTACTCCCAAATTGAAGGCATTGACTTTGGAGAAACCTATGCGCCCGTGGCTCGACTTGAGTCAATCCGTATTCTTCTTGCCTATGCCTCTCATCATAACTTTAAGTTGCAACAAATGGATGTTAAATCCGCTTTTCTAAATGGTCCACTAAATGAACTTGTTTATGTTAAGCAACCACCGGGGTTCGAGGACCTCAAGTATCCGAACCATGTCTACAAGTTGGATAAGGCACTCTATGGCCTTAAACAAGCCCCACGAGCGTGGTACGAGCACCTTAGAGAACTACTTGTAGACCGTGGATTCCAAGTTGGGGAAATCGACCCCACACTTTTCACTAAGAAAGTTAATGGAGAGCTTTTCATTTGTCAATTATATGTGGATGACATTATATTTGGATCGACTAACAAAGCATTTAACGAAGAATTCTCTAAGCTTATGACTGACAGGTTTGAGATGTCTATGATGGGTGAGATGAAGTTCTTCCTCGGATTTGAGATCAAACAATTGAGGGAAGGAACGTTCATCAACCAAGCAAAGTACATTCAAGACATGCTCAAGAAGTACGAGTTGCTTGATCTCAAGGGTGCCTCTACTCCAATGCAAACCAAATGCCACCTTGAGCTCAACCCGAAGGGTAAGGATGTGGATCAAAAGGTATACCGCTCCATGATTGGATCTCTCCTCTACCTTTGTGCATCTAGACCGGATATAGTGCTAGCCGAAGGAGTGTGTGCAAGATATCAAGCGGCTCCTAAAGAAAGCCATGATTTGGCGGTCAAGAGAATCTTTAGATATTTGGCTTATACCCCAACTTATGGATTGTGGTACCCCAAGGATGCAAATTTCTCATTATGTGGGTACACGGATTCCGATTGGGCGGGAGATCATGATGATAGGAAGTCAACCTCCGGCGCTTGTCAATTTATTGGGAGGTCCTTGGTGAGTTGGTCTTCTAAGAAGCAAAAATGTATATCTCTCTCCACCGTCGAAGCCGAGTATGTTGCCGCCGCAAGTTGTTGCACTCAGTTGCTATGGATGAGGCACACTTTAAAGGAGTACAGAGTCGATTGCGACAAAGTGCCTCTTCTATGTGACAACGAAAGTGCCATCAAGATTGCCTACAACCCGGTGCAACATTCAAGAACCAAGCATATTGAGATCCGCCATCATTTCATAAGAGATCATGTGGCCCGTGGAGACATTGACTTATCATATGTGGGCACAAGGGATCAATTGGCGGATATCTTCACGAAGCCCCTTGAGGAAGGAAGGTTTTGCTTTTTGAGGAATGAGCTTAATATCATTGATTCGAGGTCCTTAGCTTGATCGCTTGCACACTCACCTAGGGCGTAATTGCATCTTATCTAGTTTAGATGTAGGCATGGAAATAGGGGGAGTGCGGTCCTAATACATTGGACCATCCCTCCCCCCATTATGCCGATAGCAAGTGTTCTTTTATCTCTATATTCATTCTTATGACTAATGAGATAAAACGACGAGTATTGGTTATGTACCCAAGATACATCTTCGCGGTAACATGTCATACACTCCTACATGGTGGCCTCGGCCACCGACCTCTTCTCCTTGAAGAGTTGATTTTATTTGGAGCTTATTGTTGCTATTTGCCCTCCTATTCATGCATGTGGGAAACCTACTCAACTTGGCTCTTTTTGTTTCGATTTGGTTGTTGTGAGTTGAGTATGGTGTACCAATATCAGTTTGGAAATCTATCCCAAGCCTACTTACCCCTGAAAACATTTCTCTCTATTGCACACAAGTCATCCATTTGAAAACTGGGATTTTGGTTCAGCAGGTCGGAATATCCGGTTCATTTTGAACCGGAATATCCGGTGACTCGGAATATCCGGTGTAAGTTACACTCGGAATATCCGGTCTGGCGGTTTGTACAAAAATATAAGGGCAGGCTCGGGGTGAAGGGCTCATTAGTGCCCTTCTTCCACCCCCGACCTCCCTCTCATCCAGCCGCCGCCCCTGCTGCTCCAAGGTCCCTCCGGAGTACTCCGACCGCCGGGGAACCTCTTTCTCGGCCGGATCTGCTCCTCCTCCGCCCTGGGAACTCACTCCTCCAAGCAATGGCCTCAATGGATGAGGGTAACTTTACTTTTCTTCTTCCTTATGTGCTTGCACTTGGATCTTGATGTGGAGTTATTTGTTTCAATGTTGCTTGGTAGAGATTGTTCCTAGGACTATTCCCTGCCTTCTACATACATTAGTTTTGCATTGTGTTGGATCGATCTAGTTTTAGACCGAGTCAATCTCAGATCTGCAGTTTCTGTCTGACTCGGAATTTCCGACTCAGACTGACTCGGAATTTCCGGTCCCCCGGAATTTCCGGTCATGTCTGAACCGGAATTTCCGAGTCAAACACTGCAGTTTTAAGATTAACTCATGTTTAACTACATATGATTCATCAAATGCCTATCTAATGTGTGTATTATCTCCTGACTTGTGTGCACTTACCTTATGCTACCCTCTATGCTCAAATTCACAGGTTCAGGTGGGAGTCCGTCCGCAGGGGCATCAAGGAACACAGGTAGAGCACCTGTCCACAAGCAACCAGTCAACAAGGGAAAGGGTCCTGCAACTCAGAGGCAGAAGAAAGCTGTTGCCAGCAAGCCCTCATCCAAGAAGAGGAAGAATGCCCCTAGTCCCCAACGTCAGGACTACTCCAAGATGAACTCAGTGGATTACTCTCAGCTGAGACAGGGGGACTGGTACCTCAGCTCAAGAGACAACTCTCTCGCTGATCGCAGCTACTGGTGCCAAGCGCAAGAGCACATATTCGTGGATCTATATCTCTCTCTATCGAAGCCTATTCGACCCATGCACCCGTTTGATTTTGCATCTCTGCAGAAGAAAGCTGCATTTGCTGAGGCTATCCACATTGTCAAGACCATGGGTTTGGAGAGGTTGGCGCTCACCCGTTGTCCCTACAACGCCCAGCTAGTGATGCAGTTCTTTGCCACCCTAGTGATCAAGGGTGACTCGAAGAAGACTATGAAGTGGATGACTGGGGAATCATACTGTGAGTCCAACTTCGAGGAGTTTGCCAAGGTACTGGGCTACAGCTTTGATGGTGACAATCCCCAAGGCTTTCGCATGCACACCCCCTACAAGCTTAACAAGAAGGAAACTGCACACTTATATGGTGTGGGAGGCACCCCTGGGAACTCTCATGACTTGCTTCCACTATATGATGTCCTTGTGCGCATCCTGCGTGAGAACATTGCACCGAGTGGTGGCAACAACGACAACGTGGTTACCCCTCTCTGCAACCTGCTCCTTCACGCCAACCGCATTGTGGAGGACTCGAGTTCTGATACTGACTGGAGTGTAGATGTGATGGATCACATCTACAATGAGATGTATGAAGCTATGACCACCAGGGTCTCTATTCCTTATGCTCCTTACATAATGAAGCTCCTCAAGTTTAAGTTCCCTGACTACAACTTCAGCCATGGTGATTTGGAGTCACATGACTTCAAGAAGCTTTATGTGAAGAAGACTGTGGTCAAGCCCCCTCCTAGGCCTTCTACTACCTCAGCTCCAGGTGGATCTTTCATGGGTGATGCTAGGAGGGATGCTGCTGCCCCTACTCGTGTTCCTGCCACTCATGCGCATATCAAGAGGCTGAACTGGTTCCAGCGCAACATCCTTTGCATGAATGTGGACATCCGCAAAGAGCAATACAATGCCTACAAGGATCGCCGTCAGCTGGAATACAAGCAAGACTTGATCCTTCACCATGCTTCTGGCTCTCCTGCTCCTGCTGCTCTGGCTGATCCCCTGACCTTTGCTCAGTGGAACCAGGGTTCCTTGGCTCCATGGACACTGATTGACCAGGACCTTGGAGGCAGCTCTTACACCACTGGCTATGACTATGATGATGAGGAGGAAGATGATGATGAGGAGGCAGAGTCTGAGGACTATGAAGAGGATGATGATGATGAGGATGTTGGTGATGATGATGATGAGGAGAACCCCTCGGACTGAAGACTTCCATGGGACGTAGCATCGCTCTTCTTCCTTTTTGGCGTTTCGATGCCAAAGGGGGAGAAGTTGCTCTACTAGGACTTCTTCGGGGATTTGCAAAGGGTCGGGCACAAGCTTATGCGTTTATCATTTATTTGCGCTTGTGTCCATTTATCGTGTTTTAAGTTATTTGTGAACTCTTTTTATTTCTTTATGTGATAACTATGTATTGAGACAATGGTTTGCTGCTATCATTATCTTATGGTTGAGACTTTGAATTGATTGTGTTGGTATTCTCTTCATATTCTATATACACAAGGTATGAAAATCAATCTAGTCTCAATTGCTACCATAATCTTACTTTTTGTCTCGTTTCTCCTTTGTGATATCTTGTGGTTGTTGTTATAAAATTGCTCCTATCCTTTGTCATTTTGTGTTACTTACTTGCATTTATTTAGGGAGAGCCATTTTCTGCCAAAAAACATGATATTGCCTTTCTGTTTCTATGCAAATCTTGGTATTGTCATCTAACACCAAAAAGGGGGAGATTGAAAGAACATTTCTTAATCCCTAGTGTTTTGTGTGTTAGTTAACAATACCAATGATATACTAATCCTATTGCTAAGTATTTCAGTTTGGGTGAAACTCATATCACAAATCCTAAAGCCAAATTGTAGAGAAAAAGAGTTTCTGGAATTCTTCCCAGACTCGGATATTCCGGTTCCCTAACTCGGATATTCCGAGTCAACCCCAGAAAATTGGCTAAGTCAAGTTCAGAAGTGGTACTGACTCCAATCGGAAATTCGGCTTGGACATTTCAAGGACTCGGATATTCCGGTTCCCCAACTCGGATATTCCGAGTCAACCCCAGAAAATTGGCTAAGTCAAGTTCAGAAGTGGTACTGACTCCAATCGGAAATTCAGCTCGGAAATTTCAAGGACTCGGATATTCCGAGTCAACCCCAGAAAATTGGCTAAGTAAAGTTCAGAAAGTGGTTCTGATCTCAACCGGAAAATCAGCTCGGAGATTTCAAGGACTCGGATATTCCGAGTCACCCTCAGAAAATCAGCTAAGTCAAGTTCAGAATTGGTTCTGATCTCAACCGGAAATTCAGCTCGGATATTTTCAAAGACCCGGATATTCCGGGTGACCGGAATTTCCGGTGTTACTTAAACCGGAATTTCCGGGTGCCCGAGACAGCCAACGGCCAGATTTTGAGGGGGAGTATAAATACCCTCTCACTCACTCAAGAACAGCTAGCTCTCAGATTTTCTCTCTCCTACTATTCTTGAAAGCTCAAATCATCAAGATCTCCCAATCCCCCCACCCAAATTCATTGATCTTTGGAGGATTGGAGGATAAGGCCCGGATCTACATCTTCACCGAAGGGATTTGCATTTCTTCACCATTCACTTGGGGATTTCGTGGCTAGGGTTTCCGGTGGGAAAACCTAGTTCACCATTGTTGTACTCTTGGTGTTACCTTGACCTTTTGTGGTCCTTGACCTTTTGTGGTCTTCTTGGGAGCCCCCAATTCAGTTGTGGGTGTGTGCCTCAAGCGTTTGTAAGGGATTCGATCTCCGCCCTAAAAGGGGATCAATAGTGGAAGGTGGACTCGAAACCTTTGTGGTTGAGTTCATCGGAGAAGAAGGTGAGCCTTTGTGGCGTTGCGGCTAACCTGTTGTGGTAGCGCACACCTCTCCAAACGAGACGTACACTCTTGGGTGGAACTCGGGATTACATCTTCGTCTCCGCGTGCTTCACTCGGTTCCCTTTACCTTTGCTCCCTTACTTGTTTATCTTGTTATTGCTTAGATTATCATTTAGGTAAATTCACCGTAGTTGCATATCTAGAGAATTTACCTTTGTGTTGAGCCTAAATTTGAAAAGACCTAAAATTTGTAATAGCACCTATTCACCCCCCCCCCCCTCTAGGTGCCGGATTCACGTTCACGAGCTGCCAGGCAAGCTTCTGCTAACCGGTTACACGACTATTTGATTTTCATTCTTGCCTTTTGATCTATGCTATCCTAGTTATCGATTCTTGAACTCCGATCCCATCACATGTTTATCCTGCAGCCTATACAGCTATAGCGCCACAACCTATAACCCATTGCATGTTTATCTGTTGGCCTTTGCGAGTCGTAGTGCATGCTTAGAATTGGTTGTACGAGTCGTTTGTCTTTTATCTCATATGCTTAGTATGATAGATTATTCTACTTTCATAAATTGTTGTCTTATTTTGGTGTTCTATAATTAAAAGATAAGGCACCAGGCGGAAGGCTTTGCGAGGTGCTTTGTTCTGCTCAGTGTCGACCTAGGAACTGAGATTTTGTCCTCGGATCCAATTTTGAGCGCACTAACCACTTGTGGGTGGCCCAATGGAGCCCCCCTCGACTTTGAATGGATCCACAACTCGTCCATGTGCCGCAAGTAGTTCGGGTTTTCCATTCGCTCATATGCATGTGCATGATGATGATGTTCGATGAGAGGTTACTTGTTACGGGGGGTCATACAGGGGCAGTACGTCGCGAAGCGGACAGTTCCTACTGTGGTTTGAGCCGCATGGCGGCATAGTCGCAAGCAAATGAGTCCGCAATTGAATTTCGGCCGGACTCCTGACGCCGGTAACAACTCATATGGGTGGCACTTGGACTTGCTGTAGTGAAGGAATGAGTCGTGTTGAGAGGCCCTAATGTTTTTGACTGGGTTGATCATGCGAGTATGGGTATAGTAGTGCACCCCTGCAGGGTATAATCTTATCGATGAGCCGTGTCCACGGTTATGGACGACTTTGGTGATGATGCTGGCTAACAAGATCTAGACAACTTACACATAATCTCTGTTAATGAATTTGACTAGTAATATATAATTACTTTCACCCTAAATGGTAACTAAAATTATTAACGTGTGAGTATTCCCGAATTGCTTCCTCATACTTGGTTGAGGGGGTTAATTCGAGAATGGGTTATGACTGGTGTTAGTTGTAGATGGCTAGTTATACGCTCGCTTATCCCTCTCTAATTAGACGGAAGTTTTAGCGCGTCTCTTTAAGTTGCTAGTGTTGCTGCCGCTAAGTACACCTACCCCCATACTTTGGTAATCTTACTGTTTTGTAACCTGTTAGCTTAAGCGTGTTCGATACGCTTCGGTGTATTGACCCTTTCGCGGGCTGTGGTTTTTCTGCAGTTGAGGATTCTCCGTACGACCAGGTTGGTGGATACTACGTGGAGTTCGACGACGAGATTTACGACGAGTAGTTAGAGTTCCCCTGGGCTACTTCCTGGTGGTCTGCGTGGATGGGCCTTCTTTTCCGTTTCGGCTTTGAGCCCTTTGCTTCGTGTCTGTACTCTGACCGGTTTGTTTCCGCTGCATGATGTAATGTTGGGACATGTGTCCTCTGATTGGTGCCATTCGCTATATTTTGCTCAGTGAGAGTTTTTGGATATTATTTCCTTTCTTTGTGTCTTAGGTTTATTCTGTGGTTTCAACTTGTTAAAAATCCGACTCGTATACCATGTGTGTATGGTTGAAGTATACGAGTTGGAAGACTTTTTGAGTTCTTGCGTACACAATCTGGAAACGTATGTGACGTTGGGATCGCCAAAAGCTGTCGGCCGATGATCCATTCCGAGCCAGGTCTGCATGTTCCTGGGATTGGTATTCCCCAGTATGCTCTTGGTTTTGTGGCCCAACCGATACGCTTTGTTTGTGTAGCCTGAATTCAGGGTCTGACACTACCAGATAAAACTCGTTGGGCTGTAATTCAGTACAAACCCAACCCGAAAGAAGCAAGCCTGAGCTACGAAAATTCTATATGCCGCCCACTAGCCGCAATTCCTATATATCGCCGCGGCCGTCTGAAGTGCCGCACTGCTGAGCCGGCCCATTTTCATTTGTTTCTCAATTTCGTTATTTCTTTTTCTTGTTCTACTTTTTTCACATTTCTTTTCTATTTTTCGTTTTCTTTTATGTTTATTTTTTCGTTTTTCTTTTATTTTTATGGTTTCCACTTTTGTGATTTTGAAAAATGTTATAACTTAAAAATGTTGTACAATTTTAGAATGTGAAGCATGCATTCGTTTCCTCCAATCAAGTTGGGCTATTGTTCTACACCTGCTAAAACAGGGAGTAAGGAGTCCATATGGCAGGTTATGACAGTTTGTGTGATCATGCACAACATGATTATGGAGGATGAGTGTGATGTGAATTTGCATGATCAGACATGGCAGTTTCATGATGAGTTTGTTGAACCCAACGTAGCGTCAATTTTTGCTTAGTTTCTCAACTTTCACCGCGACATTCATGAGAAGGTGACCCATGTTCAGCTTCAAAATGATTTGGTGGAGCATGTGTGGCAGCACTATATGAACAAGTAGTTCCATTGGTTACAATTTGTGGATCAGTTTATATTAATTGCTGAACTATTTTCAATAACTATTTGGATTGTAATAACATTTGCTTAACCTTTTGCAATAACTATTTTCTTAACTATTTGGATTATATTTTCATTGTGTGCTTGAGTAGTTGGGTCAAAAGTGATCAACACTATGGCCGTGCGGACACAATGGGTTAGCTCGTTGGGTGCAGTGGTTAGGGAAAGGCGGACATGGGTCGGATTGGCTGTTCATTTGACGATCCAAATGGACAAATTAGGGACAAAACGCACTTCCGTGTTAGGTTTCGCATCGGCATGACAGGTGCTATATTCTTATCACAATTTCTACCAAGTATGTCGTTCATTTTTTCTTCTAGAAGTGTACTCTAGGTGTTTTCAATAACATGGTCTCAGGGTGTTATGTGTTTGCATTGTTTCAACTTTTGTTATATATCCTTCAGAAATATGGCTTGTGGAAGGTTCAGTTTTAGTATATAGTGTACCAAATTACTTGATCACGTGTAACAATGCTCAGCTATTGCTATCCAATTCATGGTTTCAGGTATGCTTACAAAATTGGTTGTAATATCTACTATTTTTGTATCCTGGATTCCACTACTTCATAAAATAGCTCTGTTACACTTACCCGTTTCTATTTGCAGTACTTAATCTCAATCTAACAGAGCATATATTCTCTATCAGTTATATATGCATTTTTAGATTAAGGTACTTGACAAACTTTCCGTGTTGCAGTATTTTGTCTTCATAGAATAAAGTGAAGGAGATATGCCCTAGAGGCAAATAAATAAGTAGTATTTATTGCCTTATCTCATAAGTTTATAATAGGTTTGTGTATTATGCTATAACTGTATTAATCGGAATTATTAATACACGTGTGATACATAGACAACCAGGTCCCTAGCAAGCCTCTATATGAGCTAGTCCATTGGGCAATAGTTGATCGAGATTCCCGATCAAGGACAATGACGTCGGTTGACAATGGGGTCATCTTGTTAGTTGAATAAGGTGGTGGACATACGCAAAGTATTGCAATAAGATCGTATTACGATGTTTGTCATTTGCAATAGATAAGAGTATGATAGCTTATTTCTTAAACCGTGAGACCGTACTTATTGATGCTTCGTAGGAGTGCTTTGAGAGCATCAAACGTTGTGTCTTATATAGCATGACAATAACAGTGTCCATCTTGGGTATTCCGAAAGAGCATCAAGACGTAAGGATCAAGAGCGGGATTTGTTCATTCTTGTAATGGAAAGATACTCTGGGCCCACTCGCTGATATTGCATCTATATAGCTGCGCAGCTTATGACTAGGTCATGGAGATGTAATATCACAGACGAGTTAATAACCTTCGTCGGTAACGAGATACAGCAAAGGCATCGGTGTGTCTACGATCATATCTCGGACAAGGTAGTATCGCAGAGACAAAGGGAATGAATATCATATTTATGGTTCAACGACGATATTCGTGGAATGCACAGGGGTCGTCATATATTTCCAGGTATCCCTGACGATCATTGGTGAGCGGAGTGTCTCGACCATGTCTGGAGTGTTCCCGAACCGTAGCGTAACAAACTTAAGGTCTTAGCGACGCTAGGAGATAGGTTCTGGAATTTTATAGGTTTTTGTTGGAGAGAGAGAAATGATCCGGAAAGAGTTCCGGTGGTCCGGAAGGAGTTCCGGAGAGGTCTGGAATGGTTCCAGGAATGTCCGAAAGTTGTTCGGGTGGTCCGAAAGAGTTTTCGGAGTCACGGGATATTGAATTATATATAAATATATTAATTATGAATTAATGGGATTTTTATATTAATTTAATATTAATTAAATAAAGGAAAAAGGGGGCTCCCACCTATATGGGCCCTAAGAGGGCCCAAGAGGGGGAGCCGCACCACCAAGGGGGGTGGGCCCCATTGGCTGGTTCGGCCAGCCCATGTGGGGGCCGAACCCCCCTCCCTCCTCCTTTGTTTAGTCCCACATGGGGGAGCAAAGGGGTTTGCACACCCCCTTCCCCCTTTATATAGCAAGGCATATTAATTGATTTAATTCACAGGAAATTCAATTAATTCCCAATTTCTCTCTCGATCCCGTGGTTCCCAAGTAGGAGCCGCGCCGAGCTGAGGAAGGGGTTCTCTCTCCACCTAAGCCATACCGCAGAGCGCCGTTGCTCTGCGGGATTCCAGATAAGATCTACTCCTGCGATTTCAGCTGGATCTGAATGACCGGGAGTTGTCGCTAAGCTCCGTATGTTTGCGAGTGCTCGGAGGCTACTCTATTGAGGAGCTTGGGCGACGTCGTCTCGCCCCCTGCAGCCGCCGCGCCTCCCCCCCTCTGCTGCCGGCGCGCCAGCCCCGGTGCTGGCGCTCTGCCTTCTTCCGCCCGACGCCCGTCGACGCAGATCATCGTCGACACCCCGGCGTCATCGACTCCGACATCGCGGCAAGTTCTCCGCGACCTCGAGGTCGGCTACGTACGAATTCATCGTCAACGCTTGTGCGGGAGCGTAATCCCCGCTATCGGTCTACATGGAGGTAATGTAACCCGTTCCGCTACCGTTATCGCATGTACTAGATAGATAGATCCTGGCTAGTTAGGGTTTCGTACGCTAGAAAATTATTGTTTTCTGCACCGTAACCCCTTCAGTGGTATCAGAGCCGATCTATGCGTAGTACTGCTGGTACGGTTAGAACTCATGTTGAATGAGGGCGTCTTTCTTATATTTGCTACCCTCTAGCGTGCACTTGCGATGCCTTCGGTATTGAGTTGATGAAGCGGCCCGGACCGACTTTACGCGTACGCTTACGCGAGACTGGTTCCACTACTGAGATACGGCTTGCACCGTATCTGTGGCTGGCGGGTGTTTGTTTCTCTCTCTCTAGTCGGCAGAGCATTTTCAATGGAGGGCCCGAAAGGGATGCTTAAACATGCAATTATACGATCGACGTTGTGGTACAAATTTCGTAGGTAGGGAAGCGATTCTCTTGCGAATAAGCCTATATGCCACGTAAAACTTGCAAAACTAAATAAAGCTAGAGGCGTCTAACTTTGTTTTGCAGAGGCGTTATTTTATGTGACATGGTTACGGTAAGTTTTGATATTACTCGTACTGTCGGAGGCAATGGAGGGCTTTGTAGACTCGGAGTCATGCCGGGGCACCGGGGGGCCAGGCACATGGCGCCATGAAGGTCCAGGCGCATCGACCATGTCACATCGCACTTCATTGCATCATTATTGTGTGCTGTTGTGTGTGCATCCTATTGATTGCTTATATGCTAGATATACAACGGTAGCATCATAAATAGGATGATCCCTAACAAATACCAAAATTGTGTTCTCCCTCGTTGCGCACCACCAAGAAAGTTCTACGTTATGAGGCAGGCCGTGATGATCGGGTGTCACACATCTCGTCGTTCGCATACAGTGGGTGTAAGCCATGTTTCACGCGCAGGTCTTCGATGTTTGATTGGCGAGCCTAGCATACTCAGAGGTATGGCCTCGGAACACGGGAAGATCGAAAGATCGAGCACGAGTCATAGAGTTGTTATGATCGACATTTTATGTCCACCTTTGAAGCCGTGCTGCCGGTCGTGATGATCGGGGGTAGTGTGGTGGATGAGGGTCGTGTAATCGCCATTATTATTTTAGGGATAATAATCTTGGTGTGGTGTGTTTTTTGATAATGAGATTATAGAACTAAAACTCACATATATATTATAAACTTATCTTACCTCTTCTGCGATCACATCTGGAGACTACGGAACTACGCTTTGGTTACTTCTTCAAGAGCTCGGATTCTACCTTGGAAGCCGACGGGTCCAACTTCATCAGCTGGTGCATTAGTTTTATAAACATTCTCCAAACACAACAAACATCCTATATGTGCTAGAACATTAGTTAGGAGTTAGACCAGATGATTCTGATAGCAAGGAGCAAGATGATGAGTTCCGTAAGCATCATGACATGTTCATGGAAGTGACGATCGTCATGAGCGTATGCCTAGCACCTGAGTTGAAAGTTGTTTCAACACATGGAGCCATATGTCGTGATTGATGCGATCAGAGGTCACTTCAAAGATGAATTGAGTCTTGAGCAGTTCAGACAGCTCAGAAAGTTCCGGACCATTCACATGGGGAGCATACCTGTCTGGAGACTCAGTTGAAGAAGTTGTGTAACATCTACTTCAGGCTTACGAATATCTACGATTTCTAGATAGCGAACTCCAGTGCAATAGAGATTGTGCTTCACCTCCTAGCTGTGAATAGCATGTGCGTGAATATGCTATAGAGACACGGTGAGCTTCTTCACGTTCGTGAACAAGTTCAAATCTCTAAAAGTTGATTCATCGAAGAAGAGTTCTTCGACGCTATGGGTATATTTGATATACGAAGATGTAAATGTATTCTTCTCATACTTGATGAAAAGTGTTTGATAATTGTTCTGTTTGTGAAACAGTCCCTGATTATCACAAGTATGTGGCGAAGGGTGACGTGACAGTGCACGAGTGATGGCAAGTTCATGGCCAGTAGTGCTCACGCCCTCGAGGTATCATATTAGTTATCATCAATAGTTTTTGATAAGACATTTTGTAATAGTGAGAATGTGATCTAGTTTGGTGTCTTGAATGTTACAAGACATAATTATTCATATAGAACACATCAGTTGTTTTATGTTATGGAACAAAGCAGTTGTTTCATGTTATGAGTAATTTGCATCACATCTCAATTACATTATGCGTATGATATACATTTATAATAGCAGGAATGATAAAATTATGTGTCCAAAGAACAAACACCATCAAATTTAGTCATAAAGGCAATGAAAGAAGTAATGGATTTTTTTTTTTTTGGTCCATTTAAGTATTTCGAGTGCCAAAATTGATTAAAGTTTGAAATGCAGTATTGAAGTTGCAATACTAGAGGAAATTGATTGAGAGTCATTTTTAATGATTAATCAATGGTGTTATTGCATGATCTGAATTCTTCCATGATTTTGGTAAATAGGAGTATTTGCCCGATAAATTATGGAGTCTGAGATTAATTTGATAATAGATCAAATGGGGTTTTTCAGAAGAAAGATTAGTGAACATTGTATTCACAAAATTCGATCAAAGGACAGCAATATTTTTGAATTATGGTTTCAACACAAAAGACTTGTGGAAATTCGTTTCACAATATTATAATGTCATATATGGTGATATGTGGGGAATTATAATTATGCTCTATTTTAAATAAAGTGTGGTCTGTCAGAATCTGTCTTAGAATCTCCTAATATGTTCGAAACATTATAGTCGATGTCCACTTTAGAAAATAGATATTTTCTCAACGAGAATTCGTAGGATCGACAGTAGTGTCGACATGTATATGATTATGCGATAATTCGTAATATACATGAGTGGTTCTTTGTAGATTGCTCGCATTGGGTGAGAGTGTATTCCAAAACCAATTAGAAACAAAGTTCAGTTTGTTGTCTATGTAATTCCGAGAAAAGATGACTTTTCTAATTATGGTTTATGGAATGGAATTAGAAGTTTGGAATAAAGTGTCAGACTTATGTTGGAAGGTGTTCCAAAGAGTATATGTGTGCTAATGAAAGTTTAGTGATTAAGAGTGAGGGGGACTAGAAAATTGTTTTCTGCTTGCAATCCTCTTCATAAAGATCATAATATTTTCATGAAAGAAACTTCTAAATAAAGTGCTGTTATATTTAATATTGCTGTCAGGTCACAGCACTGTATTAAGTATTTCAGATCTTGTTGACAGATCAAGGTGCACTTTGTAAATACAAAGAAAGTTGAGAAAATATCGGAATACGAACAAAGGCTTTTTGAGTCTGGAAATCCAAGGTTACATTTGAAAGGATTAAGAGAGTAATTGTTGCTGCAATTCTTATTAGAGGAATAAGATTGTTTAATCGTCATATAAAGTGTTATATGAAAATGTGACTATAAGAAAGACGCGGTAGCATGTCTTGTCAAGAAATATGTCTTGGACAAGATCAAATTTGTTGACTACATTTATGTAGACATGCTTGAAGTCTGAGGGATTTGTATTAATGTAATAATGTAGTTTGTATTAAATTCGAATTGATAGCAGATCAATGATTTTGGTTTGACCAAAATGTCGATTTAAGTGGGAGTCATAGTTGGTTCACTCAGGTGAAATATGTGAAGAACATATTTTTGAGTGGGAGCTCAGGAACTCAAATATGTGGATGACACGTTTTTGAGTGGGAGCTCGTGTTATCAAATATGTGGAGACATAATTTGAGTGGGAGTCGAATTCATCTTGTGTGGTTAACACATTGTGAAATTGTACCAATAGAATAGGATGAAGTTGTGAAACTATTTTAAAGCTAGTGTCTATTTGGAAATAGAACCGGAATTTTAAATAGTTAATCGAGTTGTTTTGGATTATATCTGAGGAGTCAGAATAGAATCAAAAGGATGGTCCTTTGGAATCCAATTGATCATTAAGAGTAATGATGCGTGAAAGTAATGGTTGTATGACATGTGGGTCTATTATGTAATATTAGACATCATACAGAAACCTTATTATCCGCTCGATGAAATATAACCGATGTTCTTGGAATAAAGAGCAGTTATGAAAGTAAATTTGGAATTTACTGGAAGTAGAAGTGCGTTAGTTAAGGGATTGACATTTGAATGTCAAGTTTTCTACATTGGTGTGAAAGTATGTAGATATCGCGAGTTTGTAATTGTTACAAGGGGCTCTGCATGGCTGAGTGTGTTTTTCAGGGCAGTTGTCTGGTTAGTATAATCAGAGTAAGCGCTGGGAAGCAGAAGTCTCACTTAGTTACGGTATTTACATATATGTTGTTAGACAACATGGTGATATCAAGCAAGTTGATGCCAGAGAATCGCAAAAGCATGTACAATCATGGATTGTGCAGTAACACTTTTCCACAAGCAAGCATTATCAAATGATTCTTATTTGATAAGGGATTCTGATAAAGATAAATGCAGCTAGTTTATTTGTACTCTAGTGCAAGTGGGAGACTGAAGGAGATATGCCCTAGAGGCAAATAAATAAGTAGTATTTATTGCATTATCTCATAAGTTTATAATAGGTTTGTGTATTATGCTATAACTGTATTAATCGGAATTATTAATACACGTGTGATACATAGACAACCAGGTCCCTAGCAAGCCTCTATATGAGCTAGTCCATTGGGCAACAGTTGATCGAGATTCCCGATCAAGGACAATGACGTCGGTTGACAATGGGGTCATCTTGTTAGTTGAATAAGGTGGTGGACATACGCAAAGTATTGCAATAAGATCGTATTACGATGTTTGTCATTTGCAATAGATAAGAGTATGATAGCTTATTCCTTAGACCGTGAGACCGTACTTATTGATGCTTCGTAGGAGTGCTTTGAGAGCATCAAACGTTGTGTCTTATATAGCATGACAATAACGGTGTCCATCTTGGGTATTCCGAAAGAGCATCAAGACGTAAGGATCAAGAGCGGGATTTGTTCATTCTTGTAATGGAAAGATACTCTGGGCCCACTCGGTGATATTGCATCTATATAGCTGCGCAGCTTATGACTAGGTCATGGAGATGTAATATCACAGACGAGTTAATAACCTTCGTCGGTAACGAGATACAGCAAAGGCATCGGTGTGTCTACGATCATATCTCGGACAAGGTAGTATCGCAGAGACAAAGGGAATGAATATCATATTTATGGTTCAACGACGATATTCGTGGAATGCACAGGGGTCGTCATATATTTCCAGGTATCCCTGACGATCATTGGTGAGCGGAGTGTCTCGACCATGTCTGGAGTGTTCCCGAACCGTAGCGTAACAAACTTAAGGTCTTAGCGACGCTAGGAGATAGGTTCTGGAATTTTATAGGTTTTTGTTGGAGAGAGAGAAATGATCCGGAAAGAGTTCCGATGGTCCGAAAGGAGTTCCGGAGAGGTCTGGAATGGTTCCAGGAATGTCCGAAAGTTGTTCGGGTGGTCCGAAAGAGTTTTCGGAGTCACGGGATATTGAATTATATATAAATATATTAATTATGAATTAATGGGATTTTATATTAATTTAATATTAATCAAATAAAGGAAAAAAGGGGCTCCCACCTATATGGGCCCTAAGAGGGCCCAAGAGGGGGAGCCGCACCACCAAGGGGGGTGGGCCCCATTGGATGGTTCGGCCAGCCCATGTGGGGGCCGAACCCCCCTCCCTCCTCCTTTGTTTAGTCCCACATGGGGGAGCCAAGGGGTTTGCACACCCCCTTTCCCCTTTATATAGCAAGGCATATTAATTGATTTAATTCACAGGAAATACAATTAATTCCCAATTTCTCTCTCGATCCCGTGGTTCCCAAGTAGGAGCCGCGCCGAGCTGAGGAAGGGGGTCTCTCTCCACCTAAGCCATACCGCAGAGCGCCGTTGCTCCGCGGGATTCCAGATAAGATCTACTCCTGCGATTTCAGCTGGATCTGAATGACCGGGAGTTGTCGCTAAGCTCTGTATGTTTGCGAGTGCTCGGAGGCTACTCTATTGAGGAGCTTGGGCGACGTCGTCTCGCCCCCTGCAGCCGCCGCGCCTCCCCCCCCTCTGCTGCCGGCGCGCCAGCCCCGGTGCTGGCGCTCTGCCTTCTTCCGCCCGACGCCCGTCGACGCAGATCATCGTCGACACCCCGGCGTCATCGACTCCGACATCGCGGCAAGTTCTCCGCGACCTCGAGGTCGGCTACGTACGACTTCATCGTCAACGCTTGTGCGGGAGCGTAATCCCCGCTATCGGTCTACATGGAGGTAATGTAACCCGTTCCGCCACCGTTATCGCATGTACTAGATAGATAGATCCTGTCTAGTTAGGGTTTCGTACGCTAGAAAATTATTGTTTTCTGCACCGTAACCCCTTCATAAAGAAAGTATCATTTTTTGTAGTTCTTTCTATTAAAAAAATGTTCTACTTGTTTCTTCTTTGTTGCATCTTGGATGCAAGCTACCTTATCAGTGACATGTCATCTATTTTTTCTTACTGAACTTATGTTATCTCATGTTTTTTTATCCTTACAGCATAACAATTTGTTTTGTTGACTACTTGCCAGCCAATGATGCGCTTTATGCGCAAACAATCAATTATGCTATACCATACCTTTGCAGCGTTTTCTTGTTCGACTGAAGGTATGGATGATGTTGTCCAGCTTTAATAGTTCTGTAAGGCATCTGAAGAAAATGGTGGCTCGATAATATATCACACAATAACTGATGCATGCCCTCATTCAGCGCATGTTGCTTTTAATCTAGGATTACTAATTTTTTCATATTTGTAAGCTGCATTCCCATTAGATTTTAAATTAATCCAATATTCAGATTCCTTGTTAACACATATAGTTTAGAAATTTTTACACGAACATATGAGATTTAGCCAATTCCATAGTGTTGGTAATGTTTGAGCAATTGTGATAACGAGAAGTAGTCATCCGTTCATGTTTCCAAATCTAAACGGCTTACTGTTTGTGCTTTTTTCCAAATGTATTATTTGGTGTAGAAACAGGGAAGATAATTCAGGTTGATTTCCTAAACAATCATGTTTGTATTGATCTTATTTGTCTAGAGGAGTCGAGAACTTTTCCATCGCAAAACCTCCACATGGTTGGTGCAACAACCATAAGTTTCTGGAACAGACGGTTTCCAAGCGCACATGAACGTGGCACCGGAGGTTAAAGTTTGTACACCTTCAAACTTATGTTTGTTTTCCTATGGGCTCAAGCAAGGTTTTGATTTTTGATCCTAAGAAATGTTTACTCGATAGTACGGTCTGAAGTTTTATGAAATTTTGGTCAGTACCTTATAATCATTTTTCGTGTTCAAGTACAAACACTGTTATTGGCTGATACCGAAGTTCTTCCTAATGGTATGGTCTTATACGTATATGTGTTGTCAAGCGATTCGAGATTTGTGTTGCAGTTTGAACATGGTATTGTTTCACTTGACTTGAGACGGCCTCGTCTATTATTGAGTTTGTATGTCTATGAATTTGCTGCAGTCAGATGGTACTGGATAGTTTTCGTGGGAAGGGATTAAGTTGTTTATTTGCTAAACTAAGCTCTTTGCTGAAAATGTGATATTTTTACCTTGCAAAGCATGTTTTGTACTTGTGTGTTGTGTTAATAACTTGGCACTTTGTTTAAATTTTTCAATACTTAGATACCACTTATAAAGAGATATGTTGGTGCACCTACATGTCGAATGCAATAGTATGATTGACGCCGTACACCAACGTCCAACACGCGGCGCGGCTGAAGCGTGCATACATTTCTATATAGATCAACTCCGGATGGCAGAGGGTCTTCCCTCTTCTAGCTCTGACAAGAAGGATGTTTGGAAGCTGAACTGGAAGCTTGAAGTTGTACCTAAGGTGCGAGTGTTTTGGTGGAGAGTCCTAAAAGGCATTTTGTCTGATTTCTCGACTCTCTCCAGGCGGCATGTCAAAGAAGAAAGTACCTGTGGAATATGCAAAGCAACAACTGAAACCTTGCTGCATGCTCTGACTGATTGTCCTCACGCTAAACTGTTTTGGACAACAACAAAGGATGTGTTCAAGGTAAAGCTACCAAGACTCCATCCTGTAACATGGGCGACTGATATTCTGGTCGATCCATGGTTTACAGGGAGGGAGAGGGCGATTGTGACGACGGTGATGTATACCATATGGTCATTACGCAACAATTGGGTGCATGGGGGAAGATGCTACGAGCCGGATGAAGCAATTCAACATGTCCAGCAAACTATCCTCGATCTCGAGCTACCAAAAGTACCCAAGAGGACTCTGACAGCGTGACCTGTGAGCGTTTGGCATGGACCTCCGGTTGGAGTTGTGAAGCTGAATTTGGATGGAGCAATATGCACACAGGAAGGCACAACAGCGAGCAGTGGTGGTGTAGCGTGCGACGCTGCTGGCTTCCAGGGTACTTGGAGCAACGTCTACCATGGGATCAATGATCCTCTCTGCGCGGAAGCTTTGGTGTTCTGAGACGCAGTTCTTTTTGCTCAAGCACGAGGTTTCCGATATGTAATCTTTGAGACGGACTGCATGGAACTTGTGAGATGTTGGGAAGTAAGGGCGATGGACCATTCGATCATTGCTACGGTGCTACAGGATGTGAGTGACCGGTTAGACCATTTTCAGGTTTTTTCTCTAGTTTTTGCCCGTCGCTCGGTCAATGCCGGTGGCACACGTGTGCGCGCGTGTTGCGTGTCTTGGAGGGGGGTCTCAAGAGTGGCTAGGAGAGGTAGTACCGGAGTTCCTAGTTGACAGCCTCTGTGTGCTGATTGTAATATGAATGGTTAAAGCAACAAGTTTTTGACACATTATTTTCCTTACCGGACTGGAAGGTTTTTAATGAGGCGGCTTGTTGACTTTTAATATATTGTGTTTACCCTTCAAAAAAAAACTCCAGATGTCAATGAGGCCCTAAAACCCGTTAACCCGATGGGTACCCGTCTTAAATGGGGTGGGTATGGAAGTCCAGACCCGCCAAATTATATGGGGGCGGGTATGGAGGGGCCCGACCCGAACCCGCAGACCCGCCAAAACATTAAAACTGACCCAACAGTTATAGTTTAGGGTAAAAAGAAAATAGGCTCACCACGACGAACAAGCCCACATCCCACCCAGACCAGCCCAGGTTCCTAAGGCCCAGACCACGTCCAGACTAGAATCTCACGTTGCCCTAAACCTGTCTCACGCACAGGCACAGACGCACTCACGCCGCCACTACCTACGCGCCGCCGCCGACGCCGCCTCACCCAGTCACCCTCACGCAACCTGCGCTCGCCTTGTGCTGTCGCGCCGCGCTGCCGCCTCGTGCCTCCCGCCGTCCCGCGAGGTCAACAGCACGAGGTCGCGCGCTGCCTCAAGCTGCACTGCCAGAAACAGAGAGGCGATCCATGGCGGCGTGGAAGCTCCCACCACGCACCACCACCGTGCAGGCTTCTCCGTCATCCGAGTGGATTCTCCCGGGGGATGTGCTCCTCGAGATCGTCGCACGCTCCGACATCCTCACCTTCGTCCGTTGCGCCGCCGCCTGCAAGCACCTCCGCCGCGACATCCTCCACCGGTCCTTCATCCGCCGCTTCCTCACCCACGCGCAGCAAGGACGACGACAAGGATCAGGCGGCGGCGTCGTGCCCACGCGTATCCTCACCCACCTCAACGTCCACGACGACGAGAACGACGACGGTCCGCCGCCGCCGCCGCTCTCGCTCGTCCACCCGACCACGCCCGCCGCGGCGTCCTTCTTCGACCGTCACCTGTCCTCTCACATGCCGCGATTCGCGAGCGACCTCCTCGGCCAAACCTACAAGGTGGTGAGGTCCCGCGGCGGCCTCGTCCTCCTCCGCCGCCGCAACTTCAGCAGCAAAAGATCACACCATAACAACCTGTGCGTGTACGACCCCGTCGACGGCCACCGCACCTTCCTCTCTTACCCGCCGGGTATCACCCCTACGAACGACGACTCCTTCGATAGCTGCGCCTTGCTCACGGAGGCGGACGGCATCGGCTGCTCCTTCCTGCTCTTCTGCCCCCGTTTCGTCACCAGGCGCAACAGGAGCAGCACAAGAAGCATCAAGATCCATGTGGTCACATCAACATGTAATGGTGTCTGGAAACCAGCTGATGCTGCCATGCCCATGGCCATGAGCGACGACAACAAAGATTACTTCCGCTCGCAGGATTGGCTTGCGATGCACAGAGACGCGGTCATCCTCCAGGGCGGTGTCATCCACTGGCTCGTCCGCGACAGAGGCCTCATCGTTACATACAACGTCCGCACAATGGAGCATGGAACCATAAATCTGCCGGGAACTTCTATGACGACCTCCAAAGGACAGCTCCACCTCGAGTCACATGACGACCGGAAACTACTGTGTTTGTTGGGCGCCAAGGGTTTCCATATCTCCGTGTGGCGTCAACTCCCAAGCGGAGATTGGCCATTGGAGGCCGTGGCCATCGACACCGAAGAGAAGCTACGGGCGCTAGACCCCGACATCAGCCCTGGTCGGCCGTTCCAGTTCGCTACTAGCACGGGAAGCAACGCAGTGTTGCTGCGTGTAAATCGTTGTGCTGCTGATCCTGTCACAAGTTATCGTGCTCTCTTCTTTTTCCTTGACTTGGAGACGATGGAGATACGAGCGCTGCCGGACTCTACTGCTGACTCCATGGTCATGGAGATTAATCTGCCTTCTCGCTTACCAGCCATGAAAATCTATTCCTAGCTAGCATCTAGCAAGCCATCTTATCAGTTCAAGCTTCAAACTGTATCATTAATTATTGTAGTGCGTGAAACAGCAAGCAATCCACTAAGTAGAACTACATGTTTTTCTCTACTTGGATGAGCTCTGTTGTTTTTCTTTACCTTTGGTAACATTTGACCGAACCATTTGTGTCCTGATTGCACAATCTACCTATGGAATTTGTAGGTGGTTGAAGCTAAGAAATTATGTCGGGCATGGACTCAATCCTGCAACTCCTCCCGTGTTGTTCTGTACGTGTTTCTTCTGCGTCGAATGTAGCTCTCATTCACTGTGCTTATGTTTGGATTCCCTTCTTGCTTCTGCTGTTGTTCAGCAATTCAAGAACCACCAATAAGTGTGATGTGTTGTTAGTTGGTTTTCTTGTTTTAGTTCTGTACCACTCTGCTTTGTTTGTAGGAGCTTTCAGGCTCGATGTTTACTCTCAAGGTTCATAGTGTTCTATTTGTCAGGTTGGTTTGGTCTAGTACTAACATACGACGGGAGAGCTAGTCCACCGGAGAGCTGGCCGGCCATCCGCCGGAAAGTTAGTCCACCGGAGAGGCGGAATCATGTTGTCGCCGGAGAGATGGAATCGTGTTGTCGCTGGAGAGCTAGCTAGCGTGCAGGCAGAGAAGAGCAGCTAGCAGAGCACCTAGCGGCCATGCGCGTGCGAGCTCTCGGATGGACTAGCATGCAGCTAGCAGCTAGCACAGCCCTCGCAGCCAGCAACCAATTCCGGCGGACCTCTGGCGGTCCGGCAAGCAGCTAGTAGAGCAGCGTGCAGCTACCTAGCATGCATCGAGTAGCTAGTAGAGCAGCGCGCATCGAGCAGCCGATTCCAGCAGTCCTCCGGTAGATTCCGGCGAGTGCTTCGACGGATTCCGGCAAGTTCTGCGGAATTTCACCTGAATATTCCCTCTCGCCAACTGCTTTTGCAGTATACGGGGACCCTCCGGTTTGGCAACCAAACCTGTGAATTCAAGATTCCGTGGGCCGATTTATCGGACGTTCTCAATTTTTTTTACGGTCACGCGATGTTTGAGGACACTGCTATTTCTCCTTTTTAAAGTTTTCGAACGTGTTTGACAGTTATTTTTAAGGTTCGGCACCTTTTGAGAGCTCTGTTAGAGATGCTCTCAGTAGCTCAGCTTGTTAAGAGTTGCAAGGACATCTCAGATTTCCGAGATGGTGAGCATAGTGTTGATACAGGTAACCTTTTCTGCACGGAGCAGGATGTGTCTCCTACTTAGGCTGTGTTTGGGACAGCTCCACTCCAGCAATCTACCGGTGGAGCAGGTGAAGCTGTCCCAAACGCACAAATCCACTTTCCAGCCGGAGTGGAGCGGATGCGCCCTCACGTTCAATTTATCGAAGCAAGAGAATGGGTGCTTCGGCAACTCCACTCCAGTTTCAGCTAGCCGATATTACCACCAATGCCCACAACGAATCGTTTTATGTTTCCTCACGTTATAATCCCTCAATTAGGGCTCCCTGATGACATCCTACTAGGGCGCGCCGCCGCACCTACCTCTCGTGTCCCCCGCTGTTCACCTGTATGATCTCCGGCAACTAGCTAACCAGCTTTTCCCTGCCGCCCCATGTTTGTGGCCGTCTGACCGACAGCCGCGTGAACCAGAGAGACTCGTTGGCGTGGACGTTTTCCTTCAACTGCATCCCCGGCGACGTTCTTCTCCACGCCGCCAGCCTGAAGCAGGATGTCGTCGTCTACGTGACACTAGGTTCATGCTATAGGATGTCGTCCCCGGCCGCCAGTTCGTAGGGTACATAGAGATCAGCACCAGGCAAGCGCCGAAATTAATTTGGATAACATTCATTCCATGGCACTGATCAGTTCCGTAGCAGCAGATCGGTGATCAGTTCTGCTTCGCTGTGATACTTCTAGCTCGCATCGGAGTACGAAATAAATAGGATTGAAAACAAATGATAAAACAAAATACGAGGTCAGTACAGATATTTCTCTTCGGAATTCGAATCTAGAGCCAATTAGTGAACCAAACGCTTTTTTCCACTCTAGAGCTTGTCACGTGGAGTGGAGTTTAGAGGTGGAGTGGAGTAAGGTAGAGTAGAGCTGTCCCAAACACACCCAGCACTGTTGCAACACTTGTGACATCGGGCTTATTCTCACTTCTCTATGTGTATAACAGCCGTACCTTAAGACATGAGAACCAAATTTGTTTTGCCCAAAATCACTTCCTCCTAAAGCTCATCGTTGGTAGTGACATGGCTGACATGAATATCTGGATTCTCCCGTTTCTGCTTTTCTGCTTCTCGGTATACCTTCCTAGCAATAGATTATCTTCTCTATTTAAATGGGACAACCCCACTATAAAGATTTCTTTTAACATGTAAGGTGTCCACCTCATCAAACATTTTAACCAATCCTAACTTACCACCTAAGCAAATCTGCCACTTAGTGAAAACAAAAAAAATCATGTGAATAGGCAACGTATATGTTAGTTGAATATACACTTCTCTATATCTAAGTGGGAGAACCACACTACAAAAAATTCTCTCAACATGCAATGTGTCCACCTTATCAAACATTTTGACCAATCCTACCCTACCACCTAAGCAAATCTGCTACTTAGTGAAAATGAAAAAAAATCATGTGAATAGACAACGCGTATGTTAGTTGAATATACATTCTAAATAAATATTGAAATTTTTTGCTGTTGCATCGTGCGGGGCATCATCTAGTTTAAAAAATAACGTGCTGCTTGGCTAGCACGCAGGCGCTGATACCGATCAGCGCTTGTGCCAACGGCTGACTGAGGAACTCGACTTGCCCGTACCTCTTCCGGGCGGTTGACGAGGTGGTAACTCGGAAAATCCCAGGGTTGTGCACCCCGGGTTGATTGATGGGGAGAGAGAGAGGTGATGGTGATCACGACGGCTGACAAGCAAGGTTTTACCCAGGTTCAGGCTCCCGGAGGATAACACCCTACTCCTGCTTGTCTGGTTATTGATGCGAGTAGCGATTATAATGGCGAGATTGCGATCTCGCTAGGGTTTGTCGTGGTGGCTATGAGCGTGTCCTCTAGGACGGGCAACCCTCCTGACTTTATAGCTAGCCAGGTCTCGGGCGGTTGATACAGATATGGCAGGTTACAAGACCTAACCGAGTTGGACTAGGATACGTGGTACCCCGAGTGGGCCTTCTGAGGGCCTTTCCATGCTTGGCGCGGCCCAGGTAGCCTTACGGTGGGCTAGTCGAAAGGTAGCCCCACGTCAGTAGCCCCTGAGTGCTTGGTCGAAGCGCAGCGTCGGGCAAAGGACTTCCTCCTCCTGGACGCGCCATTGGATTGCTTGATCTTGAGCTTGAACCCGATTCCTTCAGTCGAACAGGCCTCTCCCGATGGTAGTAACCTTTGTAGTCGAATTACTTTGTCTTGTTCTTCATGCGAAGCTTGCTTCTATTCAGCCTGTTGGCTTACTTGTAGATCTGATTCGGCTGCGGGAGCTTACTCGACTGTCTTCGTCACTCGAATAAACGTTTCGGGTTCCTTGGCCAGCGCATTGTCTTCAGTTGTTTCAGCTAAGAAGCCTACCACCCGAACCTTGGATTCGAGTTATCTCGCTGTCTTCGAGACGCGCTCCTCCGCCGCCTTCCGTTGATGCCGACCTTCTAGACCACGTAAGTCCTTTGTACTTGTACTTGTAGTCTTGAATTTTCATCGGGTGCGCGATCAGCGCTCCCGATGGGAGTAGCCCCCGAAGGTGTGGGTGACTAGTGGAGTCGCCCGCAGCTTTATTAAGATCTTGCTTTTGTTTCAGCCCTACTACCGCCAACAACTTGATGCAGCCGCTGCTTACGTTCGCCTGGAAAAGGAGAGGGACCAGCTTCGCGCTTCCCTTGACCAGGCTGATAAGCGGGTTGCTGAGCTTGAGTTGAAGATTCGGAGTCAGGGTGAGCTTGAGAAGTCTCTCCACGAGTTCCAGGAGCGGGAGCGGATGCGGGCTGACCAAGAGAAGACTCAAGTCGACCGCCTTCTTTCCCTCGCCGGTGCTCTTGGGGGTAAGTTTCGGCTTGATGCCTACTGTGTTGTTGCTTTTGCCTTTGTCTAATGTTTGACTTTTTTGCACAGAGACATGCGGTGGAGCTCCTGAGGAGGGCTCGTCGAGTGACACCGTCGACTTGGCGACAGCTGTCGGCTTCCTGGACCGCGTCTGCGCGTATGCGTCTGATGCTCTGAGGAAGTCCACAGATGCGCTGAAGAAGTCGACAGGAGCCCTTACGACGGTGCACCGTAACATCTTCCCAAGCGACCCGCCTCCGACTGCCGTGGACGCCCTTGCTACTCCATTTGAGGATGACGCGACCACCCTCGCCGACTTCACTCGGGCGCAGTCGGTACGCGGCTCCGAGCTCACCTTCCAGCTCCTCCTAGGCCACCAAATTCAGGGCGACTTCGAGAAGGTCGTCAGCGGCTTCCCCCGTAGGCCTGATGGCCGGACCGCATCCTTGGGTGGAGTTAAAGTGCGGGCTGCACAGCTTGCTGTGACGCTTGTGTCTACCTTCGAGAGGGCGCTGGCCAAGGCGACTGGGTCGGCTGCTGCTCGGAAGAGTCACTCGCAGTCGGAGTCTGTTGCCCAGGAGTAGTTGTAGGGGCTTAGCAGTCGCAGTTTCATGTACTGATAACTTTTGCTTTGTAATTGCTGTCGACCGATATTTTGTTGGGTCTTCTAGCCTTTGACAGTGCTCTGGCTGAAATTGAATGTTTTCTCCTATCGGATTTTGTCTATGCTGATCATTCGTATATTGGTATTCATTCTGCACGTTCATGACAGACTGACTTGCTCGGCGGCACGTCTTCTGCTTCTGCGGCTGGTCCGAGTGGCGATAGATCCTCTTCAGGTGCTCGCCGTCGCCAAGCTGCTCCGGTCCATCTGCGAAGTTTGAACGACTAGCGCATAATCACTTACTTGAAGAACAAGGTGATTGAGCTTGAGGCTACCTTGAAGAATACCGAGCTGCTCTTGCAGCGCTCCAGGTCGCATTCGACTGCGGGTTTTTCCCAACGCGAAGATTTTCTGATCGGGGAGATCGATCTCATCAGTCGGCAGCTTCAAGGTTGGTACTTTCTGCGGCTGCCTTTCCTTGTTGAAATTTGCTGGTTCTGCTTCTAGCTTGTGTATGCAGACGTGAACCCAGATTGGGAGGCTGAGCGGGACCACGTTGAGGAGCGTGTCACCCGGGAGGCGTCTGGCGACTCCCACGAAGCTCGCCATTTCTGGGTGAACAAGTCGCGAGGGCGCATCCTTGCCCGCATGCTCGACCGAACCTGGCGTGCGGTTGTCCTCTTGGAGAATTGCCGGAAGACCTTGTGGCACATCCACCACGTCTACTTCCCGCATTATGGGCAGCCGCATGGGCTGTCCACCTTGCTCGAGAGGTTCCGTGACGGCGATGCTCTGAAGGAAATTGTCCACGCGCAGCTTGTCGCCGGGGCGAATGCGGCTCTGGCGTACGTTCGGCTGCATCGGCCTAACCTTCCGTTGGAGAGGCTGATGGGTGGACTGCCTGGCGATGCCGAGTACGCCGATACCCTGGCGGCTGCGCACCAGATGATTGAGCATGTGCAGAAGCACATCGAACGTCTTGTAGGCCCACTCGGGGCGCCGAAGGCCGAGCCTGCAGACTGAGAGTAGTTTTCTTCTGTTGTATAGGGTTAGTAAATGTGGCGACTATGCCAATGTAAATGACAGTATATGGAATTAGAAGAGTTCTCGAGCAACGAGTGAAATTGTTTTCATTACTGTGCGTGTACTTGCTTCTGTTTTGACCTGTGTGG
This sequence comes from Poa annua, assembly GCA_026929855.1. Taxonomy (NCBI): domain Eukaryota; kingdom Viridiplantae; phylum Streptophyta; class Magnoliopsida; order Poales; family Poaceae; genus Poa; species Poa annua. The sequence continues at coordinate 61,333,215 of CM049432.1, forward strand.
CTAGCCCCCGAGTACCTTGGGTGACGGCCTAAGCCTGCGTTGTGAACCTGTGTGGCGCAGCCCCCCGAGTGAGTCGAGTGGCGTCCTAGGATTCTTTCAAGTGAGACCTGTGTACTGCGGCTACCGATTGTACCGGGTGGCGATTTAGGGTTTTGGACTTGACCTGTATGGCGCAGCCCCCGAGTAGCTCGGGTGGCGGCCTAGGATTTCTTCGGTGAAGCCTGTATGGCGCAGCCCCCGAGTAATTCGAGTGGCGGCCTAGGAGTTTTCAAGTGTGACCTGTGAGGTGCAGTCCCCGAGTGCGTCGGGTGGCGACCTAGGATTTTGGACTTGACCTGTGCGGCGCGTCTCCCGAGTAAGTCGGGTAGAGGCCTAGGATTTTTGAGTTGCGCCTGTTTGGCGCAGCCCCCGAGTGGTTCGAGTAGCGGCCTAGGCTTTTCAAGTGTGACCTGTGAGGTGCAGCCCCTGAGTGCGTCGGGTGGCGACCTAGGATTTTGGACTTGACCTGTGCGGCGCATCTCCCGAGTGAGTCGGGTAGAGGCCTAGGATTTTTGTGTTGCGCCTGTTTGGCGCAGCCCCCGAGTTTGTTCGAGTGGCGACCTAGACTTTTATTTCAACCTGTGTGGCGCATCTCCCGAGTAAGTCGGATGGAGGCCTAGGATTTTTGAGTTGTGCCTGTTTTGGCGCAGCCCCCGAGTGGTTCGAGTTGCGGCCTAGGTTTTTATTTCAACCTGTGTGGCGCAGCCCCCGAGTAAATCGAGTGGCGACCTAGGATTTTTTGTTTGTCTTGACTGAGAAGGTAAGGTGAATAGCATTTTCTTCAAATCACTTTATTGATTGCCGCGAACAGGCCGCCTCATTAAAACCCTTCCAGTCCCCCCAGGTACCCTGGTAAGGGAAAGAGTGCGTCTGAAACCTGCCGCTTTGACATGCTATCCTTGTTACAATGGTTGATTCGACTAAGCATAGAACCGCCGGAGTTGTGCAATGTTCCACGGGTTGCTGCAGGCTGCTCCTGTCTTCGAGTCCTTTAGGCGATATGCTCCATTGCCAATCACCTCTGTGACGATGTACGGACCCTCCCATGGGGAGGCGAGCTTGTGCACTTTTTTCTGTTTGAGGCGAAGGACCATGTCACCTGCGACGAAAGCTCTTGGTCGCAATCTTCGTCCATGATAGTTGCGCAGGTCTTGCTGGTATACGGCTGATCGCGCCAGAGCGATGTCGCGTGCTTCGTCCAATATGTCCATGCTGTCTTCGAGTGCCTCTTCTGCATCTGACTCGTCGTAGGCGACCACCCGTGGTGCGTCAAACTTGATGCCGCAGGGTAGGACTGCTTCTGCACCGTACACCATGAAGAATGGAGTGTACTGGGTGGATCTGTTAGCATGGTCCGCAGACTCCAGAGGACTGACGGTAGTTCTTCGACCCATGCGCCCACTGCGCGCCTGAGTGGCACACGCAGTCGCTTCTTGATGCCGCTGCAGACTAAACCGTTGGCCTTCTCTACTTTCCCATTGGATTGCGGGTGTGAGACGGATGCATACTTGAGTTTGATACCTTGCTCTGAGCAGAAGTCTTTGAATTCTTCGGCTGTGAAGTTCGAGCCATTGTCTGTAATGATCCCGTTCGGCACTCCGAACCTGAAGATGATGGACCTGATGAAGTTGACCGTTGTTGATGCAGTCAAACTTGTGATGGGTGCGGCTTCAATCCACTTAGTGAACTTGTCGACTGCAACCAGGAGGTGAGTGTGCCCTCCGGGTGATGATTTCTTCAGCAGGCCCACCATGTCTAGCCCCCATTGGGCGAAAGGCCAGGCTAGCGGTATTGTCTTGAGCTCTGATGCTGGCGCGTGTGTCTTGTTGGCAAACTCATGGCACCCTGTGCATTTCTTTACTAGGTCTTCGGCGTCCTGCATGGCCGTTAACCAGTAGAACCCGGCTCGTAGTGCTTTGGCCACCAGTGCTCGACTACTGGCATGATGCCCGCAGATACCCGCGTGGATGTCGAGTAGGATGGCTTGGCCGTCGACTGGGTCTATGCACCTCTGCAGGATTCCCGAGATACTTCTCTTATAGAGCTCCCCGTTGATGACGGTAAAGCTTTTGGAGCGCCTGATGATGCGCTTTGCTTTGACTGGGTCCGCTGGCAGCTTCTGATGCAGTATGTACGCCAGGTATGGTCCTGTCCATGTGGCTTCGATTAGCATGACTTCCATGGGGACCTTCTCTTGGCTTGGCAAGTTTGCATCTCCTTTTGCCTTTGTTGCGGTGCTTGCTGCGGCTTGAGTCTTGATAGATCTCTGCGTGATGCGCTCAAGGAAGACGCCGGGTGGAACTGGAACTCTGTCTGATCCCATGTTAGCGAGGACGTCGGCTTCTTCGTTGCTGTCGCGGCCGACGTGCCTTAACTCGCAGCCCTCGAAGTTGCTTTCCATCTGGTTGTACAGGTCTCGGTAGGCAATCATGTTGTCGGCGATGGCGTCACAGGACTTCATGGTTTGTTGTACCACCAGGTAGGAGTCGCCGTAGATCATGAGGTGCGTGGTGCCGCAGTTCTTGGCCATATTCATGCCGTGGATCAGAGCCTCGTACTCGGCTTCGTTGTTGGACGGCGTCGGAAAGTCCATCTGTAGGACATACTTCAGCTTGTCACCCTTGGGGGAGATGAGTACAACTCCTGCCCCGGCTGACTTGAATTTCTTGGAGCCATCGAAGTACATTGTCCATGCGTTGGACAAGTCGGGGACATTTGGTAGCTGGGCTTCTATCCACTCGGTGGTGAATTCTGGGAGGACTTGGGCCTTGATGGACTTCGGGTGAGCGTACTTCAGCCCCCATGGCCCTAGTTCGACAACCCACTTGGCGACTCGTCCTGTCGCGCGTTGGTTTGTGAGAATATCTGCTAGTCCAGAGGAGCTTACCACCGTGATCGGGTGCTCGGAGAAGTAGTGGACGACCTTCCTGGAGGTCATAAAGACTCCATACGCCAGCTTCTGGTAGTGCGGGTAGTTCTGCTTGGACAGGGTGAGGACTTCGCTGAGGTAGTAGACGGGTCTTTGCACCGGGTGACTCTGCCCTTCTTCTTCCCGCTCGACTACGAGTACCGTGCTCACCACCCTGTTTGTTGCTGAGACGTACAAGTATAGCGGCTCGTTTTCCATCGGTGCCACGAGGATTGGAGAGGTTGTCAGGGTTTTCTTCAGATGGTCGAACGCATCCTGCGCCTCCTGTGTCCACTCGAATTTGTCCGTCTTCTTCATCAGTTGATAGAAAGGTAGAGCTTTCTCTCCCAACTTACTAATGAACCGGCTGAGAGCTACGACTCGGCCGGCTAATCGATGCACCTCACGGAGTTTGGTTGGTGCTGGCATTGTGAGAATGTTCTGCACCTTCTCGGGGTTTGCTTCGATTCCTCTTGCAGATACAAGGTACCCTAGTAGCTCTCCGGCTGGCACGCCGAACACGCACTTCTCTGGGTTGAGCTTGATCTGGTACACATCGAGTGCAGCGAAGACCTTGCGGAGGTCGTCGACTAAGGTATCCTCCTTTTGGGTCGTGACGACGATGTCATCGACGTAGACTTGGACGATCTGCCCGATGAGCCCTTTGAGGCACGCTTGCATTATCCGCTGGTACGTGGCGCCCGCGTTCTTTAACCCGAACGGCATCGTCTGGTAGCAAAAGACGCCGTCGGGTGTGATGAAGGCCGTTTTCTCTTCGTCTTCGACTTTCAGCCTGATTTGCTGGTAGCCTGAGTAGGCGTCCATGAAGGACAGGCGCTCACAGCCTGCTGTCGAGTCGATGATCTGGTCTATCCGCGGGAGCGGGAAGTGATCCTTGGGTCAGCACTTGTTGACTGCAGTGAAGTCAACGCACATGCGTAGTTTTTTCGTCTTCTTTTTCTCCACTAGGACCGGGTTGGCGACCCAGTCCGAGTCCTTGATCTCTCGGATGAACTTGGCGTGCAGTAATCTGTCGACTTCCATGGTGATCGCGTCTCGCTTGGGTCCTGAGAAGCGTCGCATGATTTGCTTGACCGGTCTTGCGTTCTTGTGGACCTTTAGAGAGTGCTCGGCGAGTTCCCTGGTTATCCCTGGCATGTCAGAAGGTTTCCATGCAAAGATCTTCCAGTTTTCATGTAGGAACTCGATGAGCGCGCTTTCCGATGCGGGGGTCAGACTTGACGAAACCTTGACCATCTTTCTGCTATCAGTCGGATGGACTTGGTGGGTGACGGTGTCGTCGTTCGTGTTGAATGATGCGTGCTTAGCTGGCTTCTTGCGAGATGGAAAGATGGTCTTGTCGTTGTCGGCTGATATGGCCTTGAAGTGCTCCTCGACCCCGAAGAACTCAGAAATCTTGGCGAACTCGCGATCACAGCTGTTGGAGAGCCCGAAGTCGCCGCGTACGGTGATTACTCCTTTCGGTCCGGGCAACTTGACCATCAGGTAGGCGTAGTGGGGTACTGCCATGAACCTGGCAAAAGTTGGGCGTCCGAGTATGGCGTGGTACTGCGACTTCCAGTCGACGACTTCGAAATCGATCGACTCCTTCCTGAAGTGCTCGGGTGTGCCGAGGATGATGTCGAGCGTGATTGTTCCCATGGGCGTGATTGCTTGCCCTGGTACTATGCCGTGGAAAGTGGTTTCCGATTTCGGCAATTTCTCTGTCGACCTGTTCATTCTTCTCAGGGTGTCGGCGAATATGATGTTGATGCCGCTGCCTCCGTCTATGAACACCTTCTTCAAGCTGTAGTCGCCGATCAGGGCCTCAATCACGAGTGCGGCGTGTCCGGGTCGGGTTACCTCGGATGGGTGATCTGCCCTGGAAAACGTGATGGGTGTCTCTGACCCGCGCAGGTAGTCTGGTACCGCGCGCGGGCTATTGATGGCCTGAAGTACTTGGCGGGTGATGAGCTTTTGGTGCCTGTTTGACGGGGGTCCCTTCTGGATCATGTTCAGCTGTCCCCGTGCGGGTGGATACGTGTCGGTTGTTGTCGACTGACCTTGTTGATGTTGCTGCTGCTGCGGCTGGGGGAATGCTCCGACCGCCTGCACCTGGTTGTTGTTTGCGGGTGCCGCCTGGATGGCTAGCTGCGGGGCTGCCTGTATTGCTTGCACTGGAGCGATGATTTGCTGCATGGCTTGGTATTTCTTCCTTGCTTTGCGACAATCCTTCAGCAGATGGCTGGAACCCCACTTGCCTGTCTCCGGGTTGCGGAACGAGTGATGCTTACAGGGTTGCATCAGCTCCTCTGCCGGGGTTAGCGGGTGCTTCCACTCGCGTTTTTGGCCTCCGTCATTGTGGCTAATGCTGCTGCTGCCACGGTTGTACTGACTCGAGCTGGACTGTCGACTTTGATCGTACTGTCGACTGTTGTCGCGTTTGTCATCACGGGGGGTTTCATATTCCGCTGCTACTAGCTCGATTGAATCGTGAGTGTAACGTGGTTTCTTCTTTTGGCATGCCTCACGCCAGTTGCTCGTTTCAACCTCTTTCTTGGGGGAAGTATCGCGGACGTAGTCCTCTCCTTCGGCCCACTGGTTGGCTGTCTTCATGAGCTCTATTGTGGTCTTCGGCTGGAGCCTACCGAATTCCTCGCGGAGGTCGCGGCGAGCGACGCCGTGCATGAAGGCGTCCATCACCCGGTCTTCTGAGACGGGTTCCATGGTGTTGCGGAGGAGTGTCCACCGCTGGATGTAGGAGCGGAGCGACTCATCCTTTCCTTGCTTGCAGGCCTGCAACTCGATGTAGGTCGCTGGCCTTGCGAACGTTCCCGAGAAACTTTTTATGAAATTATCCTGGAATTCTTCCCATGTTCGGAAAGAGTCTTTGGGTTGGCTTGTGAGCCACTCGCGCGCCGAGTCCGTCAGCATAAGCTGGATGTACTGTATTGCTGTAGTCGACGTACCGCCTTGGCAGGTGCAGGCGATGAGGTAGTCCTCGAGCTACAGTCGTGGATCTTGCTTCCCGTCGTACTTTGGAGTGCATGTTGTCAGCTTGAAGCCCTTAGGCATGCGGGTGTCGCGGATGTTAAAGCTGAAGCATGCAGCCCCACATGGCTCGAAGTCGCGGTCGGCCTGGTCGTCGAGGTTCGCAGCTCCAGCCGAACGTTCTTTGCGGTTGCGGTCCACCGTCTTCTGCGTGAGGACATCGCAAAGGTCCTTGATTGGTTGTCGCTGTGCTGCTGGGACCTCCGAGGTTGCAGGCTCGCGCGCTCGGTTGCTTGGTGCCTTGGCCGCTAGAGCTTCTTCGATCGCCCTGATGGAGGCAATTTGATGTCGGTGGAGCAGGGAACATGCGTCTCCCTCCGGTGGTTGCGTGAGCCGGAGGTACGTCACGACTGAGATCAGGGCGGTGTTGGCCGTCTTTGGGACGGGTATCCCATTCTCATCCTCGGTGACGAAGGACGACTCGAGGTTGCGGGTGACCCTGGTTCGGTCGGCGTCTGTCAGGAGGGGAACGCGGGCTCTGTTTCGCCGTGCTCCTTGATTAACTTCCGTGGAGGAGGTAAAGGAGAGGGCGGCTCGCCTGGCACTCGATGCATCCGCGTCCCTCTTGCGTCGGAGTAAGTCGGCTTTTTCGGCGCGGAGTTGTTCGCCTTCCTTGCGTAGCAAGTACTGGACCGCCAGGTGATCCTCTCTAGGTGCGTTGGGTGGAGGGAACGTGCCCTCGTCGACATGCTTCATGTCTTGGATTCCCATGTCCCGTGTGATGATGATTTTAGTCTGGTCCGGCATGATCACCTCTAGTGGGTATGCGGGTTCTTCGTTGTCATCGGGTGGCGCTGTGCCCGCCATGAAGCATTGCTTGGGGTAGACTTGGGTCGGTGTGTTCGTGCTGCTGCTGCTGCTTCCGTCGTCCGAGCCTTGCTCGGGATAAAAAATTGCTGCAACGTGACGCGCGGCGCAGTCGTTGTTTCGCCTCCTTGCGATCGTCCATGTGCTCTGGGGTTTCGCAGCCGCCGGAGCGAGTGCGATTGGCTTGGGGTAGACTTGGCAGCCCCACGAAGACGAAGACGCGCGCGACGTGGCTGTCAGCTGCAAACCCTTGGTCGTCCGCGCGGGTGCAGTAGCTGAGGCAGATCTTGATTTGACCGACCGTGCGACCGAGATTGGTGTAGTAGACTCGATTCGCGCGGCCGTTGCTGAGGTTGTCTATGCAGTTGTCGCAGATGCGATCTTCCCGGGCGCGACAGGAGCGATCTCCGCGGGTGCGGCAGATGCGATCTTCGCGGGCGCGGTAGATGCGATCTTTGCGGGCGCGGTAGATGAGATCTTCGCGGGTGCGACAGATGCGATCTTCCCAGGCGCGATAGATGCGATCTTCGCGGGTCTTGATGAGGGTGGCGGTAGATTCACCGATGCGGGTGCTGCCGCGCGTGGCGCGGTTGCCGCGGACCTGAGTATTCCGCGACTGTCGGCGAAGCAGCACACGGAGCCAAAGGTGATGTGTATACCTTTGTCCAGATCGGCGTACACCGAGCTTCGAGCCGGAGGGTGGAGGACGTACTCGAAGGAGCCGAAGCGGATCGACTCCCTGGCGACGCGGACGTCGGTCTTCATTGCGGATGGAGCCGGAGCGACCATGATTCCAACACTTTTTTGACTTCCCACAGACGGCGCCAATTGACGAGGTGGTAACTCGGCAAATCCCAGGGTTGTGCACCCCGGGTTGATTGATCGGGAGAGAGAGAGGTGCTGGTGATCACGACGGCTGACAAGCAAGGTTTTACCCAGGTTCAGGCTCCCGGAGGATAACACCCTACTCCTGCTTGTCTGGTTATTGATGCGAGTAGCGATTACAATGGCGAGATTGCGATCTCGCTAGGGTTTGTCGTGGTGGCTATGAGCGTGTCCTCTAGAACGGGCAACCCTCCTGGCTTTATAGGTAGCCAGGTCTCGAGCGGTTGGTACAGATATGGCAGGTTACAAGACCTAACCGAGTTGGACTAGAATACGTGGTACCCGAGTGGGCCTTCTGAGGACCTTTCCATGCTTGGCGCGGCCCAGGTAGCCTTACGGTGGGCTAGTCGAAGGTAGCCCCACGTCAGCGGTAAGGCTTTTTTCTTCTAGATCGAATCAGACACCACTGCGCCCCTAAGCCCCGACAAGTCGGCAACACGAGAGGCTGAGACTGCGGCCAAGGGGGTGCCGGTCTTGCGACGAGCAATGACCGGCCCGAAGAGAAGCAAGTGACCTACCGAGATCTTATAGTGACATGAACCCACATTTTGCACATCATGATAGGCAACAATCATCTTTTTTTAAACGCGAAATCCCAAATGGGGATCAATTTCTAGTACTTACATAATGGAAAACAAACACCACCCACCAACAACATAAGTTCGCCAACCATGCTTACAAGCCCGTAGGCAACAATCATCATATATTCGTAGTAAAGAAGTAAATACACAGTTAATCGTAGTTACAATCAGAACCTATATACTTGCAGATGTACCTGAAGGCAATCTATCCATCATCAACTAGTGTAGGCTACATCTTATTTCACCCCTACTACTCCACTATCGTCGACAGCTAGCTGGCTAAAATGGTTACAGCGACCCATCACTATATGTACAGAAATCTTCATCAATTCATCGCCATTCTAAAATTATTCTCGAGGGGAGCAGAGCTCCAAACCCACTGTCTTCCTTCGGCGCTGACACTGCTGCTATGTTCTCCTCGCAGGCCACTAGTCTAAGAGCAGAGCTGATCGCATGCTTACCTCGCTGGAGCTTCAGCTCTTCAAGGCTCCTGACGAACACCTCCTCCAGCCAGGCTTGCAGAGGCCGCTGCTGGTTGTCCTCCGATGCCCATGAAGTCGCGAGCATTTGCTCCATCGCGCCAAAATCGACCTCCAACGTGCAGGCCGAACCCAGGACGCTGCCGAGCTTGTTGCTCAGCTCCTGCAGGATGTTGTTGGCGAGTTTGCCAAAGTCGAACGCCTTGAATTCGACTGCTCCGTCGACCAAACATAAGAGGCTTCCGATGGACATCTCTGGATTGCCAGACGAGCTACCGTTGCTGCTGCTGCTATCACTGCCATCAGCGTCACTGCATCCATCTTCGCCGACGGGGAGGTTCAGGTCGAATGGCACACTTGATGTTCTGTGCGTCCGCTTGGGATTGCTCGGTGATTCTAGCAGCTTCTCTTGGTCATCAGAAACGCTGAGCTTACGCTTACTGACATAACCAGAGTACAGAGAAGTTTGAAGTTTGGTGAGAGGCTGACTTGGGGAAACTACGACCTTACTGTAACTGGGGCTTCTGCTGGTGATTGCAGTGCCTGGTTCAACCAAGATCTTCAGCTGTTGTCCTCTAGCTGCCAGGATCTTCGCTTCCGAGAAAGTATGCCCCTCTTCCACCCCAACCAAGACAGTTTTGCTGCATCGCGCCAATCTTGTTGACAGGACTACTATTGAATCATTAATGGCAACGTCCTTGCCACGCATGTCTCGAAATCTGCCGGTGTCATGGGCATGAGAGAGACTATCCTGAACAAGGCAGTCAGCTTTATCAATGTTGTCGAGGAAGATTACGCAACGCCGCTTTTTGCTCAACTCCTCGACCACACAGTCTATGCCCGTCTTTCCTCTGAAACTTGAGTCACCCCAATCTTGGAGGCTCAGGTCCAGATAAACGAAGCTCTCTTTGCGCCCGTGCACGAGCTCTGCGAGCGCCACCGCAACTCTCCGCTTGGCCATGCTGTCAGAACCATGAAAACTGAACCACATGTCATTCTTCATGTTTGCGCCACGGCGCCTCTCTGTTGACTGGCAGCGAACAATGCATTCAGAAATAGTACTCAGGGCTTCCTCCTGCCTTCCAACTACCTTGAACAGGCGTTCCACGAGTAGCTTGTAGTTGCTCAAATCAGAACCTTGTACTGTGATGTGTGAAGGCTTTTGCCATTGGCCAAAGGCAGACACGCCTCCTGAAGCTGCCAAATGCAGAGCACTAGGTGATGTTTGACACACGTTTGTGGAACTTCGGGAGCTGTTAGGTTGTACAACTGTCTGTGGAGGCTTCAGATTCAAATCATCCACCTTACTGGGTGTCAGGTGGGTAGACTTCTCTGCATCCCCTACATATTTCCAGCCGGCAGAACTTGTACCCTTGTGAGAAGATTCACGAGGCGTGCTCAAAACTAAGTCGGTTGCCACGGATGCAACAGCTGATGGCGACATGTGGTCTTCACGGTCGTGGCAACTTGACAAGTGCTCTTGTTGCAATTGCAAATGCCTGTCTTGGAATTGTTCGTCACCCTTTAAGTGCTTCCCTTGAAGATTCAGTACAAGTTCTTCGTTCCTTTGGTTAGAAATAGATGGAGGTGAAACACTCTTTGGGGCTTCATTCATACGTGTAGCAGACACTGCGGAAGGTCTAATAACCCCCCTCTGAAGTGTAACTGACTCGGAACCTTTGCTCAGAGTTGTTGCTCTTTCCATGTCCGCTGGAACACCAATATAATGTGGGAACTGGTAAGGACCTCTGTTGATCCTCTGGCAGCCTTGGTGGAGGCGCAGGCAGTAGTCGTTCCACTTCTTATGCAGATTCAGTACTTTTGATTTCAACACCATCTGATCATCTCTAACCTGCACTGAAGAAAAACTGTACATCTTTTATCCAATGATATACTAAATTATCCATGTATTTAACATGCGGGTGCTGTGCAGAAAATATAAAAAATCTTCACACCTTGATTGCATCAAGTCCATTGTTGTTAAAACCCATCATACTGCCATTCCGAAGTGGGGAAGGCAGACCTCCCTGGTGATGGTCTTCAGCTATAATGCCACTTCCTTTGATGACAGTTGTGACTTCTTGCTCACATCTATCATTGCATTGTTGACACCGGAGGATTTGAGGGCAAGGATGTGCTCCAAGACTGGTAGACTCGTAGGTGTCGTTGACAATTCCACCAAAAGGAACGAAGGGCTCCACCAAGCTGCAAATTAAAAGCTCGGTTAGGCCCTGCTGATGAAAGAACAACATGAAAGTAACAAACCAAGTACAGTTCAACTATGCAGAGGCTGGGAGTATTAAAATTCTCTTTTCTAAAAAAAGTACAATTCAACTATTTCTGAATCTGCAGTAACTTAAGTATAGTTGTTCATACCATTGCTAGACTTGTGACCCCAATTATGTATGTGCATTAAAATTTCTACTCGAAGAAAATATTTGATGCACGTGATGAACATTTTCTTCTCATGAAAATGCATTTCGTTTATGCGCATTATCTTTTTTCACCTATTATTTAATTTCACTTTAACCTATTCATCAAACTGTTATGAATTGCAAATGCATGGATCTTACGACAATAAAATCCTCTAGTTATTGTCATATGGAGTCTATGTGTAGCAACAAACATCCAAAGGATCAAACAAATGGGAGAAGTCAAATTTGACATATCAGCAAACAAAACTTATGAGAGGATTTTGTAATGAGTAGGGCTAGTAATCATCAATCCAACATCAAAAACATGATTGTCTGAATGTGTGAAACGACTAGACATCACAATTAACAACCCACATGCAGTAAGTGGATGTACTCATGTTCATAATCTTCTTGCAATAATCAAGTTGAATCCAAATGGAAGCCTGTTACTAAATCGAAAGCATAAACAACAATGAAAGTTATATACTGTATAAGCAAAAGTAAAACAGGGGTTCACCTTGCACTTGCAGGCTTTGAGAAAGCAGGTGCCATTGTTGCCGGAGGCATGAGTCCGGCGGGGCGCACCGCCGTGATGGGCAGGAGCTGGAGGTCCCAGTCCTTGTCAACCAATGGGAACTTGGATAGGAAGGTGAGATATGTCTCGTAGGTTGCCGACCAGCCCATGACCCAGACACGCCCCTCTGATCTGTGCATCTCCAGCACCCGCGTCACCTCCGCCACCACCCTGCGGCCCCTCTCCTGGAGCTCACCGTCATCGGGGACCAGTTCTCTGAGGTCGCCGACGCTTATGACGAGGCCGGATGTGGCACTGGCCATCGCCGCCGCCACGCCAAGCTGTGTAATTTGGTCGATGGAGTTTGGAGGACCGACGGGGAGGATACGGTACGGCGACGCAGCGGCGAAGTCTGCGGCGGCGGAGGCGGCCCCGACTCCGACGAGCATGGGGTTGCGGCCCCGGGCGAGGATCTCGGCGATGCGGCGGCCGTTCTCCTCTCCGCCGCCGGTGAGGTTCCCGGCGGGCGAGGGCGAAGGCACGTCGGCGTCGTCGGCCGCGGCGAAGCTGCAGAGGAAGAGGGGCGGCGGGCGTGCGCGCGTCGTGGGGAGGCGTCCGACTCCTAGCATCGGCATGGGCGGCGCGGGGCGGAGGATGGCGAGCTTGATGTCGGCGCTGCGGAACCCCGCGTCGTCAAAGACGCGGCTGACGACGGGGTCGTCGAGGATGGCGAGCACGAGGTGGGAGAGCTCGACCCTGACGACCTGCGAGGCGGCGGTGGGGAACGCGGCGGCGGCCTGGTGGGTGTAGAAGTGGAAGGTGTCCGGGTGGCGGCGCTGGTTGGCCTGGGAGCGCTTGATGGCGGCCATGAGCGAGTTGGACACGGGCGGCTCGAGCTCGTCCCCGGGTCCGGCGGGCGGAGAGGAGGCGGAGGCGGAGGCGGTGGTGGAGATGGAGGGGAGCCTGTCGAGGGATACGGCGAAGCAGAGGTCGAGCGCCTTGAGCTGGACGCGCGGGGAGTAGGCGGCGCTGCGCGCCCGCGCGAGCGCGTCGCGGAGGAGCGGCGACGGGCTCGCCTGCGCGAGGAGCGCGGAGATGAGGTGGAGCGAGGTGGTCTGCGCGTGCGCCCTGCGGCGCGCGGACACGACGGCCGCGTCCAGGGCCGTGACGGCCGCCGGCGAGAGGCACTGCCTCGCCGCGGGCACCGGCGTCGGCATCGCGCGCGCGCACGCACGGAGGACCCGGGTGCGATTACTTTTCACCAGGCATGGGGGCGAGGCGTAAAACTCCCGAGGAGTAAGCCGCGAATAACCGCGAGTTGAGGGGGTTAATCGCTTGGGATATTTCTTCTTCTTGTTTTGTTTGCGGGTGGAGGAAGCAAAAATAATTGGCGAGGAGGGGAGGTGGATTGCTTATATACGACGACGATATCTCCTTCCTTTTGTGGTGGGCCCGATCATGGGAGTGGGGAAATTTGGTGGAGTGGAGGAAGAGCATATATGCAGTGTCGATTGCTTTGCTCCTCAGTCCTTACACTGTGCTGCAGTGCAGGTGCAGATTCCTTCTTCTTCGAGCTATGGCTCAGCGCACTGTGCTCTCTTTCTAGTGCTGCTGCTGCTGTTGCATGATTATTCTCTTCTTTTTACCAGTGACATGAGATCACGTAATTCAGTTTCAGATACTGTACTCCAGGAGGCAAGGAGGCAATGGGATCTACCAGTACAAGCTATGCGTACAATTCACCTTGGATGGCCAAATTATTGGGGTTACCTACCTGCCGAGTAAACAAGCACTGTCCTAGATGTGAAATCCACCTCAAGCAAGGTAAAAACTAAACCAGGTGGCTGTCCTTTTGCAGTGTCGTGGCTTGGAAAATAACCTTCAGCTCAGCTTTACTTGGACGTGGACGTCTATTGTTCTCTTCATTGTTATGTTAGGCTTGCATCACATCCTTCCTTCCCATCTGCTGTCGACCCCCAAAAGGCGCCGAAAGATATTTCGGCCGGCACTCTGGATTTGCAGCCACACATGGATGCATTTTTTTGCGTGCTTCGGTGTGCGAGTACGTAGTGGACTGAGCAATGTATCACTATGTTATTATGCTGTGAGAGTGAGTAGATCGATCAAGTGAGAATCCACTTGGATTTTGCTGCTGACAAGTGGTGCGTGGTGACTTGTTGCCAGAGAGAGGTTGGATCCTCCACGGTATGCAGCGATCCAGACGGATGTGGACGCCACTTTTGCGAGATCGTAGCAATCGATCCCTTAAACTGATTTTGACGGAACGGAGTGAAATTTGGCTTTGTAGATGGAACATGAAGAAGGGGAAACGGCAACTTGCTTGCACGGTTTTAGGTGCTGTCCTCGACAAAGCATATTTTTTTCATCTGAGTAAACAAGTTATTTCTTTTTGTTTGTTTTTTGCATAGACAAGTGTGTTTTAAAATGTAATTTATTTCAACTTTAGCATAAATGCTTGCTGGCGCTGTCTGACATCGTGACGACGCCGACGGCAGATCGGATTTGTAAGGTCATGGTGTCGATCCTTTCTGAAAATGGGTTCGTGAAAGACGGCTGCAGCGACTAAAACATACATGTTAGTGTGCGTTGAGTGTTTAGCTGAACTGATACTACAGTTTTAGATGATTTGCGTTGGTGTTTGTCACCCCATCATAGTGGTAGCGACCCTTTTTGTCGAGAGGTTATTTTCAGTCTATTTCAACATTGTACTTTGTAAATCTGGTTGGAATTAATAAGTGCGTATGGCTGTGTGCATCACTCGATGCAAAGGCCGAGGAATCGCACCCTCCTTTTCTAAAAAAAAAAGCATAAACCAAGGCATAATTTGTGAGCCAAATGAAAATAGAGAAATGAGCAAGAACAACACAAGAGTAGGATATATAAGAGAATGAGAAAATTCTTATTCTTATGCGGTGGCAGCTTGATAGAGAAAGAAAAAATTCTATCATAAAAGAAACTACACTACTTTTTGGTCACCACTCACCACTCAAAAGCCCTTTTCACGGATAAGCATATTTTGCCTTTTCATCTTATCACTTTCTCTCCACGGACAAATATAAGTCAAAAGTCCCATCTAGCTTAGGCTAAATCTTATGTGGGCCATTAACGTGATCATTTTTACTGTAGCATCAAAAATATCCATGACTCTATCTTAGTGGTGCAGGTGCACAAGCAATTATCCCGATACATCAATTTGGGTTCAAACAAAGATAAGATGTGTAATTAACATGTCACCTGGGTGTATGTGCTCCCGTGTGAAAAAATAGTGTTATCAACTTATAATTGTAAAAAACATCTGAAGAATGTAAAGGTTCATTTCCACTCTCATATTGTATCGCAAAGTTTTCCAAAAAAATATTAGTTTGGTGCCTTAAGTCCCACACCTAAATTTGGTGCTTTTAAAATTGCTTTATAGAGAGCTGGTTTTATTTTATTTTGTCACAGACACATCGTGTAACTTTTACTTCGTGAAACTTTGCAGGCATATAGAAGACACAAACCTGTTTTATCGTGAATTGACTATGCATCTAGGTGAAAAATACACAGTGGATGTCATCCCCATTAGATAAGTCAAGCAAACTCGGCACTGCTGGTGATGAAATCTGAACACTTGCATGTCTAACAATGCCTTCCCAAGGTTACCATCACATGAGGTGAAAGGTGTGGTCAACACTTGTTGCTTTTCTCACCCTTCCTTGTATCTTGCATTGTTCTACAACCGTTGTGAAGATTGTACGGATCCTAAGTTCATATTTCAATTAGTTTCTTAATTTAGAAAACCTTCGATTTCAAGCATCTACCGTTTATTTTCTCATGCTCTCACACTTCCATGTTGAAGGTGTTTTGGAATTAACACTTGTTCCTTGAAAGTGAATAGAGAATATTTGAGTCTTAAGTTTGGTATCACCCATAATTAAAATCTTTTAGTGAAGAAGCCTTTAAAATAAATTCCGCATAACCCTTCGAATCTATAGAAAGAAAGAAACACATAATTTTCAAATTGTCATACTTGCAGTCTAGAAGGATGGCATGATCAATCATGGAAGATGTGAGGGATGCAGATGACGATTATAATGACTAGGCGCTTGTAACATAGTATTATTGTTTATTTTTTCATTTTTCACCATCTTCTTCTTCTTTTAACTTAATGAGAAGAGGTATTATGTCGCATGGAAAAAACAGACTAATCCCATGATAAGATAATAGTTCGGCAAAAGTTGTATGAGTAGACAAAAACATTGTCCCTCTTGAAAAAGAGATTGGTTGTAGATAATATGATCTTGCTATCAACTTGTAGCGATAACCTGTTGGCATATCTGATTCTTATATGTGTCTTTGTTTCGAGGGAGATATGGTGCTCGTCTAGCTAGATTTTACTACTACTACTACTGCACCAACTTTTCATAGTCTCTATCATGATAACCAAGACAATATGCTATATTGGGTGCGCCTCAAAAGTATTTGATTTTGACCAGTTGTTGCATATCCACTTGGCAAGGTATAAACCAATCCTTCCTACCTCACCTCATGCGTGGGTAAGAATGAAAACCATAATTAACCCGCATTATTGTTGCTTATAGTTGTTGCTACAATTATAAGTACTCACACGCAGCATTTTTTAATCCGTTTATTGGTTTGTATAAGTGGTAAAGTACGTGTGGGCCTATGAAGTTTTGCATGTTTTATCCTCTTCCTTTTATCAACTGTTCTTTACTTATTACTACTAAACTAAACAAGAGGGATGATGGGTGCTCTAAAAAAAATGATGGCACACGATCTACTACGTGTTGGGAAAATCCACATATTATTTTGTCTTCATTAGATTATGTTTTGCTGGTGGGAAAAAGAGCCAAATGCCATGGATGGCGGTCCTTGCGAGTTGGGTACTTGGGTTGCGTCGTCCTTTTTCACACCACACACAGAAGCCAAATAAGATATGCACGAATGCACGATACAAAATGGATTTTTCATTTCTGGAAAAGGAAACTTCTACTGGTTCCTCGCTGTGTTTCAGGTGAAAAAATTGACCACGTAAGAGTTCAGCTCTCAGCATCTGCTTCTATAATCTACACAATCATAAGATACAAACAAAATTAGTAATATTAGTTTTGTTTCAAGAGAAACTAAAAAAACCTACTGCTGATTAGCGCCCAATAGGCCACTAGATACATTGTTATTACTTATTAGTTTAGTACTCTCGCCTGACTCTCTACAAACAAAGGTGCAAATCAACAAGTCGTGTTTTATTTTGGGTACCAAGAATTAACCAAGCTTCTTAATTATTTTGGATGATGGGTGTAAATTTCAAAGGCAAGTTGTCATAACTGGCCACATCATACCGCATTAGGTGAGTGCGAGAGATGATTTTGATCCTTGTCACTCCCTTTGTCCCAGTTTACAAGTCCTACGTGTATCCTAGGTCGTGAATTAGACCAATTTAAGATGAGAATTATATCATGAAAACCATATCATTAAGAAAGTCAGATGCTATACTTTCTAATAGTATAATTTTTGTGTTATAAAATATCTATTGTATTGGTTAAATTTACGGCCAAGGTATATGTGCAGGACTTATTATCCGCGACGGGGAGTAGTAATTTGGTTCTTTTCATTATTGTAACGTAGGTACGTGCTAATCAGCATTGGTGACAGTGATCAGCTGATTTCCGTAAGGACTCGAACTTAACAAAATCTTATACTCCCTCCGTCCAACAAAGAATGTCTTGACTTTGTCATTTACTTTCATGCTACTCTTATTTCTATCTTTCATTCATTCATTATGTCTGACCAGTTTTCTTTGTTTGTTTCCTTTTCCAGTTCCGACAACCATCTCTTTTGATTTCGTGTTGCTTCCCTTTCCTCCGAAGAAAAGAGGACTCCATGCACGCATAGGTATGCCGCGTCTCTATCAGCCCGACAGCTGCTACTTAATTTAATCTGGCTCATAATCTTAGCTGATCAGTGACGCGTCCATGTCCAGACCATTGCACTAAGACATCAGGTTTTATCTTTTGGCAGAAAAAAATGTTGCAGTCCATCTCTGACCGAGACATACAAACCTCAAGGACCCGGCCGCCAACAATTTACGCCTACTCAAGGCGTGTTTCGGTTTTTGTGACACTGTAAACACTAAACCTTTTTCTTTGTCCATCTTAAAAAAAGAAAGCAGCGCTGACTGCCTCGTCAAAAAAATGTTCTGGATCTTTCCTAAGCTTACTATAAAAACGTGCAAATCTCCTGCGGGTTCTCGTTTTTTTTACAAGCAATCGTTTCTAATTGCTTTCCAATCCTAAGACGAATTGCTAGCTAGCTATTCTAGGAGATGATCAACTAACGTGCTGGTTTTCAGTAGGAAAATTCAGCAATTTATACTCCTTTCAGAACTTAAAACTTGGGGAAAAGGGACACATATGCATGGCTGGGAAGAAACCCAAGAGCCAGCTACTAAGAAAATGCATACGTTGTAGCTTACGCGATTATATTTAAATGTGAGGAGAATGTACAAAGATGATTACTAACATAGAGGTACTAGTAGTTGTGCACGTGCAACGCACGTCATCAAAATATGTATCTCATTTCAGTTTAATGATTTTTTTGTTACCAGAGCAATAATTTTCATGATTAAACCGTGTAACAATTGCTGGAATTTTGGCCTTAATTGCCTAGCCCATTTAACCATTTCCATAATTCCTGAAAATTCTAAAGGCCCATGTGGCCCATTCATACATGGCAAGAGGTGGGACAAATGTTTAGTCCCACATGGCTAGTTTAGAGAGTGTCACACCAGTTTATAAGGTGAGCTCCTCTACCACTAGTACGAGCATGAGAATAAGAGAGAGCTCCACGCGCGCTCCTCCTCCTCCGCCGCCCGCCTCGTCACGACGCGCGCGCGTTGCGGGTATCTCGCCGAGCCGATGTGTTCTTTTTGCCACACATGAATGGATAAATATGAAGGTGAACAGTTGCACGAAGCTGAAACGCTTCGCTCTAAATGCAAATGAATACGAATGGAAACGCTAGCACTAATGGGAGATTAATACGAAACGAAAACGGATGGCTACCTCTTCAATTCGCCTCCTGGTTTTTCGTCTCATCTCCTGCGGTATCTGTTCGCCTCCAACCTGTGTGCCTATATAATAGAGGTCGCTCCTCTAAGTTGGACACACCGAAACACAGCCACAACTCATGCGCCTGGTTCTCGAGCACTGCGCCGCCGATCAAGTCTTCCTCATTCCGTTACGCAGCGTGCACCGCGTGACGGAACAGTAGGCCTCCGGAACCCCGTCTCTCGCGATCCTGTACGGGAGAGAGGCGATAAGGTTTTTGGGGAGCGTCTTCACGCGACTACTGGCTTCTTCCCCAACACGGACTCCGACGACTACTTCCCGGACGACGACTTCTTCCCCGACGTCGACGCCCTCTTCGACAACATGTCTGCCACCGCAAACGGATCTTCCTCCACTGGACCGTACGTCTTCCTATTCTGCCTAGTCGAGATCATCTTTCAGACTTTTTCTCTAGCAGGATGTGTAGAATTGCTATATCCGTACTCTATGTTAGATTGCATGACTAGTCTGTTTTATACTTCTCTAGCCATGTTTATCTAATGTTATTATGGATTAAATCATATAGAAAATTGCTAATATATTCAACAATCCAAAAACCTTATTTTAGGCAATTTTCTCTTGTTGGCTTTTCCGCTTCACTGAGGCCCGCTCCTTTCGATGGAGTGAACTATAAAAAGTGGCGTGCGAGAGCCACTCTCTGGTTTGAAACCATGAAGTGTTTTCACGCTGCTAAAGGCATGCCTGAAGGAGAACTTACTCCTGATGAGGAGAGAGTTTTTCAGGAAACCGACACCCTTTTGAGGGCTGCTATTCTTAGCATTCTTGGTGACAAAATTGTCGACCCGTATTTGTCCATCACTACGGGCAAGGGCATGTGGGACGCGCTCGAGGCTAAATTTGGGGTCTCGGACGCAGGTAGTGAACTGTACGTCATGGAGCAGTTCTTTGACTACAAGATGACTGGTGAGCGCTCCATTGTTGAGCAGGCTCATGAGATACAGTCCATTGCCAAGGAACTTGAGCAAGTTTCGTGTGTGTTACCCGACAAGTTTATTGCCGGAGGCATCATTGCCAAACTCCCTCCTTCGTGGAGGAATTTTGCTACCTCTCTGAAGCATAAGAGACAGGAGTTTTCCGTCGTGGATCTCATTGGGTCTCTTGATGTGGAAGAAAAGGCGAGAGCAAAAGACACACGGGCTCGAGGTCTTGAGGGAGGATCTACTGCCAACTTTGTGCAGAAGAAAAACTTCCAGTCCTACAAACACAAGAACAACAAGAATAAGTATGAGAGAAAAGGCAAGTTTGATGGAAAGAACAAGTCCTCACAGTCTACCAACTTCAAAAAGAAGACCGATAGGAAGAAGGGATCCTGCCATGTCTGCGGTGATCCTAATCACTGGGCTCCAAGATGTCCTAACCGATATGACCAACGTGAACTTGAGAAGAGCGGCAAGACCGCTAATGTTGTCATCGGTGATACTGAGATGAAAGATGCTGGGTACGGTATATTCCCAACTATATTTTCAGTATGTCACTCTCCTGAATGGTGGATTGACACAGGTGCAAATGTACACGTTTGTTCTGACATCTCAATGTTTTCTTCTTATCAGGTCGCAGGGTCTTCTCCCGTGCAGATGGGAAACGGGTCACATGCTTCTGTTCGTGGTGTTGGTACGGTCGATCTGAAGTTTACTTCGGGGAAGATCGTGCGCCTGAAGAACGTTCATCATGTGCCCTCCATCAATAAAAATCTTGTTAGCGGTTCTCTTATGTGTCGAGATGGCTACAAGATAGTTTTTGAGTCCAATAAATTTGTTGTTTCTAAATTTGCAACTTTCGTTGGTAAAGGCTATGAGTGCGGAGGCTTGTTCCGCCTGTCATTGTCAGACGTTTGTAATAAAGTTGCGAATCATGTTTGCACTACTATTGAATCAAATGTATGGCATTCTCGTCTTTGTCATATTAATTTTGGGTGTATGACGCGACTAGCCAAATTGAACTTAATCCCTTCTTTCACTACTGTCAAGGGTGAACGGCAGTTGACCACCTAGAGGGGGGGGGGGTGAATAGGTGGTGACCAATTTTTATCTCTTTTTCAGTTTTTAGGCTAGCGGAAAGTAAATTGTCTAGATGTGCAACTAGATGATACAAGTGACAAACTACAAGGAAACTAGGCAAGTACAGGAAATAAAGATGCGGTAAAGGAGAGTGGAACGAAACAACCGTAGGAACTCGAAGACCAAGATTTTATCCCGAGTTCCACCACATAGGTGTACGTCTCGTTGGAGAGGTGTGAGCTACCACAAAGGTTTGCTCAACGCCACAAAGGCCTCACCCTATTCTCCTGTGAATTCGACCACAAAGGTGTGAATCCACACTTCCACTAAGGACTCCTTTAAGGGCGGAGAAAGTCCCGTACAAATTCATGAGGCACACACCCACAACTGAATTGGGGGCTCTCACAACGACCACAACAGGTCACTTCCACAAAGGAATCCACAAAGGATCAAATTACACAAGGTTGAACCTAGCTATCCACAAAGGAACCCTAGATTCGTTGCCCCTCAAGAAATAGAGGGGGAAAGTCAAATCGCTTCGGTGGAGATGTAGATCGGTGGCTTCTCCCTCAGATCCCCAAGTATCAACGGATTTGAGTGGCTAGATTGGGAGATCCGGGAGAAACGAGCTTCAACACCAATGGAGGAGAGAGAAAATCTAGAAGCTTAGGAAGCTGGAGGTAGGTGGAGGGGTATTTATACCCCTCCTCAAAATCTGCCCGTTGCACAGCCGCCAGCCCGGAAATCTCCGGGTTGAGGACCGGAGATCTCCGGACCCCGGAAATTTCCGGTGCAATTTCCGGTTGAGCAAGAAACTGGATCAGTGCTGGTTGGGCTTCTTGACTTGGTCGAAATTCCTCTGACACTCGGAGATCTCCGGATTGGGCCTCGGAAATCTCCGAGCGCCGGAAATCTCCGAGAGGATTTCCGGCTAAAGTTGTTTTGGAGTCAGTACGCAATTTGACTTCTGGACTTGGTCGAAATTTCTCTGTCACTCGGAGATCTCCGGACTGGGGCTCGGAAATCTCCGAGCGCCGGAAATCTCCGGGAGGATTTCCGGCTCAGCTTGAGTTGGAGTGAGTACACATTTGAATTCAGACTTAGTGATAATTAAGGATGGCTCGGAAATCTCCGGTCTGTGGACCGGAAATTTCCGGGCCCCGGAAATCTCCTGACTGAATTCCTGAAAAAATACCAGGTGTAATTGAAATGACATTTAGGCAACCTAAGTATTCCTCTTTGACAGTCAACCTGTAAAATAGTCTGCATGCTTCATCACAAACATTAGAATACTTTTTGTGTTGTCATTAGTCAACAAAACTTGGGAGTAGCTTTCAATCTCCCCCTTTTTGGCGAATGATGACAACACAAAAAAGGAGTGGATTTGCAAAATATAGACGGAGCTCCCCCTAAGTGAGTGCACTATTTAAGAATGTCTTTGGAATACAAAGTGCACATTCCTTAGGATCAACACTCCCCCTAGATTTTACAAAGCACACACAAACACAATAGAAGCAACAAACTTAGATAAATAGTTATTACAATAGAGAATTTAACAGTACTCATGTCTCACACACATGACGAAACAAACACAGTCACGAAATAAGAGAGCACTGAAGAAAGCAAAGCGAAAAGAAAGAAGTGCTCTTAGCCCATGCAAATCCCGAGAGTCCTAGAGATACTTCTCCCCCTTTGGCATCAAGATATTAAAAAGGGAGGAGGTTCCACTAACGTCCCATGACTCAAGAGTCGGAACCCGCGTCCTGATCATCTTCCTCTTCCTCCTCCGTGTCAGCATTCTCAAGATCGCTGTCCTCTGGCACAGCATCATCCCAATCAAAAGTGAGACCATCTGCATTCCAATCCTTGAAGGGAACCTGAGGCTTCAAAGGTTGCTTCGGAGCAGGCATCTTCATGTGAGCCATCATTTCTTCTTGGCGCTGCATAATGCGATGGTTCTGAGAGTAGATGGAGTAGTTCTCAATGTGAATGCAACAGTTCATGTTCATGATTTTCTCAATTGCTCGAACTACCCAGGGGCGACTTTTCTTGGCAGCTTTCTTGATGTTGGGATCGGAGGGAACCCGAGATGGACCACCAAAAATGTCATCCTCATTGATATCATGCATGGTGGCTTGTTGTTGAACCAAGTGAGCAGATTTCTGGACAAGCAGGGTTGTCTTGTGAGGCTGAGTGGCAAAAGCCGCATCAAAGTCATCACCGTCTTGCTCAGACAGCTGGTAGAGGCTCTTGATGAGCAACATTATATAAGGAGCACATGGAGGAACTTTCCTCTCAAAGACTGCTAGTGACATCTCCTGGAAAATAAAGTCCATGACATCCACCTTATAGACCTCCTGCTGAACTGCATACTCCCTAAGATAGGCATCATGAGCTTTGGCCATCAAGTTTACTAGAGCCCCGGCAATATTATCTGCATTGCTGGCAATGGGAGCAATGGTCCAACGGAACATGCGCAGCAGGATATCATAAGTGGGTAGGAGGCCATTCTGAGAGCCAATCCTCCCTCCAGGCTGGTATAGATCTGTCATGACGTGTTTGTTGTAGGACACGCCATGGACATGCATGCGGGCACCAGCTGCAGTAGAAAGACCACGGAAAGGACATCCAAGAATCTGAGCAAACTCTCTGAAGGAAGAAGTCAGGCGCTGCCTGCCAGACATCCAAGTCATCCCAATATCCTCTGAGGAGTCAAACACCACAGTGGCATAGAACTGATGTATAAGATAGACACTGTAGCTGCACTCAGTTCTCATCAATGGCTCCAAACCCAAAAGACCACACACCTTCACAGCACCACCAAAATAATCTGCCTTCTTCATTAATTTGTCAAAGTCAATCCACTTCATGGGGCAGATTGGCTTGTCAATGGAGAACTTCTGATAGACTTCCCTGTAGATCCATGCCATCTCAGTGCAAAAGTAAGTGGGATCATCAGACTCCACATCATAGGATAGGTCACTTCGCCACTTGCGAAAACTTCCTTTGTTGAAGTCTTCAAGACGGAGCTCTGTCTTCTTCTTCTTATTAGCACCAATAGGTTTCCTGAGGATGGCTGAGGACTCAGTTTTTGAGTTGTCTTCACTGGAGGACCCACTAGGAGGGCGAGGGTGAACTGGTTTGGCTCTTCCGCGAGTAGCCATTTGCTTGAAGCGGCCACGAGGGTTGGAACCTGCAGGTACACAGCAAAGAGTGGATGGAAAGCATATGGGTTAAGCAATCATGTCCAAGATTGAAAAAGGAACATACTAGAAAAGTTTTGGCAAACATAGTTTCTGGACTTAGCTGTTTTGATTCTGAGCAGGCCGGAGATTTCCGGGTCTGACTCGGAGATCTCCGGGGTCCGGAGATTTCCGAGTGAGGACCGGAAATTTCCGGTCTGCACAAATTTTTGACAGATCTGAACAAAATCTATGGATGAAAAATAGATCTGTGCATGTGGAAGGTAGAACATGCCTAGGGGAGCAATTCTACCAAAGGAAACAACCAACGACCTCCTAAATCTGCTAGGTTAAACGAAAACAAGTTTCGTCCTAGATTTGAAATAATAGGAGTTACCGGAGGACATTGCGAAAAGCGTGCGGATGGAAACGAAGCCCTTGACGAGGAGAAGCAGATCCCCGAAGCACGCAAGAAACCCTCGAACGATCCACCCGCAGCGAGGAAAAGAAAAAATGGAGATTTTCGGAGGAGAGAGAGGATTAGGGCACGGGGTGGATGAACTGGCCGAACCGGCCGGTCCACCCATGCCCTTATATAGAAAGGAAAATTTGAACCGGAAATTTCTGGACTGAGGCTCGGAAATTTCCGGGTGCCGGAGATTTCCGGGGCTATTTCCGGATAGGACTTAGCCCTGGAAAACTTTTGGCACACTCGGAGATTTCCGGTCATCGGACCGGAGATTTCCGGACCCCGGAGATTTCCGGCTCTAATTCCGATTCAGCTTCGCCTGAGGTCAGTGCCGAAATTGAAAAGGACTTAGTGCCAAAAATTGCAGGGGCCGGAGATTTCCGTTCAAACCCAAAAACTCCAGGAACAAGATACCAAAAAGGGACATGAGTGGGGAAAAGCATGTTTACAGGATAGTGAAAGGCTTAGGATAGATACTCAAACTGAAAAGAAGACACACTCAAGTTGCAAAAACCATAAAACACAAGAGAAGACCAACAAGAGTGTGTTTTCCCAAAAGAACCAAAGACAATGCAAGTGAGAATAAAATAATAAAACCAAATGGAATCCAAAGAGAAAGAGAGAGTTGGTGGCCGAGGCCACCGTGTATGAGTTGTAGCATGGTACCGCGAAGATATATCTTGGGTCCATAACTACATCTCAACATTGAAGCTCACAAATTAGATTCAATTTGAAGTTTTAGCAATGATATGTCACTATATGCATAATAGGGGGAGGAAGAGTCCAATGTATTAGGAAAACACTCCCCCTAAGTCCATGCGTACCTCTAGGTCTTATAAAACCTTAAACGTTGGAGTGTGTGTACGGAGCTCAAGCCAAGGCCCGAGAATCTATGATATTGAGCTCATTCCTCAAGTAGCAAAAGCGGGCTTCATCAAGGGGTTTCGTGAAGATATCCGCCAATTGATCCCTTGTACCAACATATGATAGATCAATATCTCCTCGTGCCACGTGATCGCGGATGAAGTGATGACGAATCTCAATGTGCTTGGTCCTTGAATGTTGCACCGGATTGTATGCAATTTTGATGGCACTCTCATTGTCACATAAAAGCGGCACTTTGTCCAAGAGGACACCGTAATCCTTTAAAGTTTGCCGCATCCAAAGAAGTTGAGTACATCCGCTTGCGGCAGCAACATACTCGGCCTCCGCCGTGGATAATGATATACAATTTTGTTTCTTCGAGGACCAACTCACCAAAGATCTTCCAAGAAATTGACACGTTTCGGATGTGGACTTCCTATCATCAATGTCGCCCGCCCAATCGGAGTCCGTATATCCACAAAGAGACAATGTGCCATCTTTGGGATACCACAACCCAAAGCAAGGGGTATGAACCAAATATCTGAAGATTCTCTTTACGGCCATCAAATGACTTTCCTTAGGCGCGGCTTGATAACGAGCACACACTCCCACGCTTAAAACGATATCGGGCCTAGAGGCACACAAATAAAGAAGAGACCCAATCATAGAACAATACTCCTTTTGGTCTACCTCTTTACCGTCGGGGTTGAGTTGGAGGTGGCACTTGGTTTGCATAGAAGTCGTCACACCGTTAAGTCCAAGCAATTTGAATTTCTTGATCATCTCTTGAATATACTTGGCTTGACAAATGGAAGTCCCTTCCCTCAATTGCTTTATCTCAAAGCCAAGAAAGAACTTGAGTTCACCCATCATGGACATCTCGAACTTGTCGGTCATTAGCTTGGAAAACTCATCATTGAACACACGGTTAGTAGAACCGAAGATAATGTCATCGACATATAATTGACAAATGAAGAGTTCACCATTAACCTTTTTAGTGAAAAGAGTGGGATCGATTACCCCAACCTCAAATCCACGGTCTACCAAGAACTCTCTCAAGTGCTCGTACCATGCACGGGGGGCTTGTTTAAGGCCATAGAGAGCTTTGTCCAAGACATAGACGTGGTGAGGATGGTTGGGGTTTTCAAAACCCGGGGGTTGTTTAACATAAACAAGTTCTTGCAACGGACCATTAAGAAAAGCAGATTTTACATCCATTTGTTGCAATTTGAAACCATGGTGAGAAGCAAAAGCGATGAGAATACGTATCGATTCGAGTCTTGCGACCGGCGCAAAAGTTTCTCCAAAATCGATGCCTTCGACTTGAGAGAATCCTTGAGCCACCAACCGCGCCTTGTTCCTCACAACGATACCATGTTCATCTTGCTTGTTCTTGAAGATCCACTTAGTGCCGATAACGTTGCGGCAATCTTTAGGCTTCTCAACTAGACGCCACACTTTGTTGCGCTCGAAGTTGTTAAGTTCTTCATGCATAGACCCTAGCCAATCGGGATCTTCAAGAGCATCAAAGACTTTCTTGGGCTCGACCATGGAAATGTGTGCTTGATGCTCACTAAAGTGAGCTAATTGACTTCGTGTGGAGACCCTTGCTCGAATATCACCAATGACCTTGTCGAGAGATAATGTTCTAAGTTCCAAAGACTTTGCAAAGCGAGCTTGACGACGAGTTTCAATTGCCGCCCTTGTGGTGGGGACAATTTCTTGACCATCTTGATCCTTTGGATCCTCGTCTTGACCTTCTTGTGGGCCTTGATCATCATGAGAAGTCTTTTCATGAGGTGGAGAAGGATGATCTTGCCCTTGGGTAGAACTTGGAGAAGTGGAGTTGGCTTCGATAATCTTGGTGGAGGAGGCATGATCTTTTTGTTGATGAAAATCTTGTTGAGATTCATCATGAGCTTCATGTTGAGAAGAAATAGCATGCCCTTTTTGAGGAGGATCTTGAGTTTGTTCTTGAGGGGAATCATCATTTTCTATGGGTGAGCCACCTTGTGGTTCTTGTGATGGTGAGGTTTCCTTGATGGGAGAACTTGAATCATCTTGAACAACTTCTTTATGGACTTCAATTGGGCGTAGAAAGCCCACCCCCATCTTCTTAATAGCATCAAAAGGTTGTTCATCACCTACATCACAAACACCAACTTGCTCCACTTGGGAGCCATCATTTTCATCGAATTCCACACTACAAGACTCTATGATAATCCGGGAGGATTTATCAAAGACTCTATAAGTGTGGGACTCGCTACCATAACCGACAAAGATCCCCTCAAGAGACTTAGAGTGAAACTTACCCAACCGGACACCCTTGACGAGATAATAGCACTTACATCCAAACACTCGGAAGTAGCCAATGTTGGGTTTATTGCCGGTGAGGATCTCATATGGAGTCTTCTTCAAACCTTTGCGGAAGTAGAGGCGATTAGATGAGTGACATGCGGTGGAAATAGCCTCCGCCCAAAAGTTGATGGGAGACTTGAACTCCGCCAACATAGATCTCGCCATATCGATGAGAGTCCGGTTCTTTCTTTCGGCAACGCCATTTTGTTGAGGAGTGTAAGCAGCGGAATATTGATGACGAATGCCTTCTTCACTAAGAAAGTCGTTAAGAGTGTAGTTCTTGAATTCCGACCCATTGTCACTACGAATAACCAAAATGGGAAGGTCATATTGGCGTTGAACTTCCTTTGAGAAGTCGATGAAGACTTGTTGAGTTTCATCCTTGGTCTTGAAGAAATAGACCCAAGTATATCTTGAATAGTCATCAACAATCACGAGGCAATATTTCTTGCCACCAAGACTTATCTCCGGAATTGGTCCAAATAGATCAACATGAAGGAGTTCCAAAATCCGGGATGACGATATGATGGTCTTGCTTGGATGAGGAATGTCATGCATCTTGCTTTCCACACAAGCTCTACAAATTCGATCCCTTGAAAAGGAAACATGATCTTTTAGTCCAAGAATGTGTCCACCCTTGTGAAGACTTTGCAAAGTACGCATGTTTACGTGAGCTAGTCGGCAATGCCAAAGCCAACCCACGTCGGCTTTTCCGAAGAGACACATGGCTTGAGAAGTGGTGGCTTCGGAGAAGTCCACCACATAGAGCTCATGCTCCACGTGTCCCACGAAAGCCACTCTTAGCGACTTGCTCCACAAGAGGACCACAATGTCCTTATCAAAGAAGGGAGAGATCCCCATCTTTGTTAAGGCACGAACCGATAACAAATTATAGTCAAGAGATTCAACAAGCATGACATTGACAAGAGAAATGTCGGGGGCAACTACCACTTTGCCAAACCCGGTTACCTTAGACCTTGATAAGTCACCAAAAGTTATGGTTACTTGATCTTCATTAGGTTTCAACTCCGTAACAAGTTCTTTGCTCCCGGTCATATGACTTTTACATCCACTATCAATTATCCATTTTGAACCACCGGGAGCAAGATCCTACAAGAGATTAATTCTTGCATTTAGCAACCCATTGCTTCACAATGGGTGCTTTATGGTTAGCGACAAGAGATTTAGGAACCCAAATAGCATATGAAATAAAACCATAGTAGGGTCCAATGTAACGAGCACAAACATTCCCATAATAATCGACATATAAAGCATAGTTAGGGTTGTTGTCCCCGGCGTGATCTTTACGAGTAGGTTTGCCCCTTGTGACATTCCTACTCGCAAGACCTTCCTTGGATTGAATGGAGTCGGCCTTCTTGGCTTGAATGGGTTTGATGCTCTTGGGAATGCCCTTCTTGGCATTCATCTTGATGGGAGGCACATATCCAAGACCTTCCTTTCCTTGTCGAGTGTGAGGCTCCACGATGGGAGTCTCAACAACTTGTTTACCTTTAAGAAGGATGATCTTGGATGTGGCGGCCTTAGTCATCTCACTCTTCAACCTAGCATTCTCCTCCGATGCCTTTGCCATAAGACACTTTGAGCTCTTGGTGATGGGGTTCTCATTAGGCGATGTGAATAGAGACGATGAAGAGCTTGTCGTAGTTGAAGGAGTTCTTGTCGTTGATGGAGAGATGATAGTTGTCGAGGTAGTGGTAAGGGCCGCCACTTCATTTGGGGTTTCTTCCTCCGACTCTTCATCATCGGTGGGATACTCCTCTTGAGTCAACAACATGATGCGAGGCATCTTGTTAAAAGGCCTCTTCTTTCCATAGGCCTTCTTGGGAGGCATCTTGGTTTTGTCCTTGAGCACTAGACGTCCACCATGCTCTTCTCTTTTCTCATAAGGGCACTCGGCAACGAAATGGAACTTGTCTTGACAATTGTAACATGTCCTTGACTTGGAGGGTGAGACCCTATCGGCTTGAGGTGCATTCTTGTCAAATCGCATCTTGCCTCTTGAGGGATTGTTCCAAAAGGTGCGAGCTGCAAGAGCAAGATGGTCATTGTAAGCAATCTTGAGTGCTTCCTCGGACATGGCGGCAAAGCTTCCAAGATCATCATCATCGTTGTCTTCCTCAACGGTAGCCTTCAAAGCAAGGTTGGTTGTGCCTCTTTGCATTCCAAGAGCCCTTGCCCTTGCATCTTGAGCATTCTTCGTGGCCACCTTGTATGCGGCCATCTCTTGCATAACCTCATTAGATGTCATGAGATGATAGTTGTGTCTTCCTTGAAGACTCTTGACGTCGGTAGGCTCACAAGCCATCATAGAGCTAACATACTTCCTTTTGATCCAAGCATCATCAATATGAGAGGCACCCACTTCTCGAAAGCTTGTGGCTATGGTCACCAATCTTTGATACATCATCTCATGGTCTTCACCATCAAGCTTGAAGAAGCCCTCGGCTTCATTGCTCAAAGAGTCATAGCGGTTCCTTCTCATGCTATCATTTCCAACGAACAACTCAGATAGACCATCCCATGTCTCCTTGGCGGTGGTGAGATGTTGAATGCGAGCCATGTCCTTGTTCCCAACCGCCTTTTGGATCATGTAGAGAGCGGTGGCATCAAGTTGAGCCTCCACCACTTCTCTTCTTGTTAGGTTGGTCGGATCATGCGGCTTGTATCCAACTTGAATGATGCGCCACAACTCGATTGAAGAGCTGCAAACATGAGACTTCATCATGTATTGCCATTGAGAAAAGGTGTAATCTTTAAGCAATGGGGGATCACCCCTATGAGAAACTTGCGGGTGAGGAATAATGGGATCGGGGGTATGGTATTGGGATGGGGGAGGAGTGGCGTTGTAGCCTTTAGGCACTTCATCATTGGATGATGGAGTGTTTTGATGGGTTGAGGAACTACTAGCATCACCCTTCCCATCCAAAGGCAATTGCTTTCCCTTTATCAATTCGGGGTCCACATCAAGAGTAACGCCCGGAAGCACCGGAGGCTTTGAGGGCAATGCAAGAGAGGTTTCTTTAGATGTCTTGAGAGACTCAAGCATATCATGAAACTTCTTGAACTCGGTTTGTATAGACGATGTCAACTTTGTTGAAACCTTTCTCTTGCATTGCCGCCAAAGTCGCGGCGTCCGTTTCGGAACCCTCTTTTGGGTCAACTTGCATTGTCCAAGGTTGGTCTCAAGAGGTGAAGCTTTTAAGAGACAACCTGGCTCTGATACCAATTGAACGGCAGTTGACCACCTAGAGGGGGGGGGGGGTGAATAGGTGGTGACCAATTTTTATCTCTTTTTCAGTTTTTACGCTAGCGGAAAGTAAATTGTCTAGATGTGCAACTAGATGATACAAGTGACAAACTACAAGGAAACTAGGCAAGTACAGGAAATAAAGATGCGGTAAAGGAGAGTGGAACGAAACAACCGTAGGAACTCGAAGACCAAGATTTTATCCCGAGTTCCACCACATAGGTGTACGTCTCGTTGGAGAGGTGTGAGCTACCACAAAGGTTTGCTCAACACCACAAAGGCCTCACCCTATTCTCCTGTGAATTCGACCACAAAGGTGCGAATCCACACTTCCACTAAGGACTCCTTTAAGGGCGGAGAAAGTCCCGTACAAATTCGTGAGGCACACACCCACAACTGAATTGGGGGCTCTCACAACGACCACAACAGGTCACTTCCACAAAGGAATCCACAAAGGATCAAATTACACAAGGTTGAACCTAGCTATCCACAAAGGAACCCTAGATTCGTTGCCCCTCAAGAAATAGAGGGGAAAGTCAAATCGCTTCGGTGGAGATGTAGATCGGTGGCTTCTCCCTCAGATCCCCAAGTATCAACGGATTTGAGTGGCTAGATTGGGAGATCTGGGAGAAACGAGCTTCAACACCAATGGAGGAGAGAGAAAATCTAGAAGCTTAGGAAGCTGGAGGTAGGTGGAGGGGTATTTATACCCCTCCTCAAAATCTGCCCGTTGCACAGCCGCCAGCCCGGAAATCTCCGGGTTGAGGACCGGAGATCTCCAGACCCCGGAAATTTCCGGTGTAATTTCCGGTTGAGCAAGAAACTGGATCAGTACTGGTTGGGCTTCTTGACTTGGTCGAAATTCGTCTGACACTCGGAGATCTCCGGATTGGGGCTCGGAAATCTCCGAGAGGATTTCCGGCTAAAGTTGTTTTGGAGTCAGTACGCAATTTGAGTTCTGGACTTGGTCGAAATTCCTCTGTCACTCGGAGATCTCCGGACTGGGGCTCGGAAATCTCCGAGCGCCGGAAATCTCCGGGAGGATTTCCGGCTCAGCTTGAGTTGGAGTCAGTACGCATTTGAATTCAGACTTAGTGATAATTAAGGATGGCTCGGAAATCTCCGGTCTGTGGACCGAAAATTTCCGGGCCCCGGAAATCTCCTGACTGAATTTCTGAACAAATACCAGGTGTAATTGAAATGACATTTAGGCAACCTAAGTATTCCTCTTTGACAGTCAACCTGTAAAATAGTCTGCATGCTTCATCACAAACATTAGAATACTTTTTGTGTTGTCATTAGTCACCAAAACTTGGGAGTACATAGAATGCACTTTCAAAGGGGTCTAAGTGTCAAGTTTGTGTTCAAGCAAAGCAACCTCGCAAGTCTCATACGACTGCAGAAGTAAGAAAATTGGCACCTCTAGATCTCATACATTCTGATCTCTGTGAGATGAATGGCGTGTTGACAAAGGGTGGAAAGAAATATTTCATGACGTTGATTGATGACTCCACTAGATACTGCTATGTGTACCTTCTAAAAACAAAAGATGAGGCTCTAAATTTCTTCAAAATCTATAAAGCTGAAACAGAAAACCAACTCGATCGAAAGATTAAGAGGCTTCGGTCTGATCGTGGTGGAGAGTATTTTTCGAATGACTTTGACTCTTTTTGTGCGGAACATGATATAATTCATGAGAGGACGCCTCCCTACTCACCCCAGTCAAATGGAGTTGCTGAAAGAAAGAACCGTACTCTAACTGATTTGGTTAACGCCATGTTAGACACATCGGGTCTCTCCAAGGCATGGTGGGGGGAGGCGATATTGACTGCGTGTCATGTCCTAAACCGAGTTCCCGTAAAAGACAAAGAGATAACTCCGTTTGAGGAGTTTGAGAATAAAAGGTTAAAACTCTCTTACCTGCGGACTTGGGGTTGTTTGGCGAAAGTCAATATACCAATTCCCAAGAAACGCAAGCTTGGAACAAAAACCGTTGATTGTGTATTCCTGGGCTATGCTTTCCATAGCATTGGTTATAGATTCTTGATAGTAAAATCTGAGGTATCCGACATGCATGTTGGTACAATCATGGAGTCGAATGATGCGACTTTCGTTGAGGATATCTTTCCCATGAAGGATATGCCGAGCTCATCAAATCAGGAGATACCAAGTTCATCTAGTCAGGAATTAGTTGCAATTCCTGAACCCACCATTGCGATAGAACACCATGAAAATATCGTGGAGGATGACAGTGAAACTCCGAAAAGGAGTAAGAGACAGAGGACTGCAAAGTCTTTTGGTGATGATTTCATTGTGTACCTCGTGGATGACACTCCCAGTTCTATTTCAGAAGCATATGCATCTTTGGATGCTGACTACTGGAAGGAAGCTGTCCGTAGTGAGATGGATTCCATCTTAGCTAACGGAACTTGGGAAATCACTGATCATCCTTACGGGTGCAAACCAGTAGGATGCAAGTGGGTGTTTAAGAAAAAGATTAGGCCTGATGGTACCATTGAAAAGTACAAGGCACGGCTTGTGGCCAAGGGTTATACCCAAAAAGAAGGTGAAGACTTCTTTGACACTTACTCACCTGTAGCCAGACTGACAACCATTCGTGTGCTACTATCATTGGTTGCCTCACACGGTCTTCTCGTTCATCAAATGGACGTAAAGACGGCTTTCCTAAACGGAGAGTTGGATGAGGAAATTTACATGGAGCAGCCAGATGGTTTCGTGGTACCTGGTCAGGAAGGAAAGGTGTGTAAGTTGATAAAGTCTTTGTATGGCCTTAAACAAGCTCCTAAGCAGTGGCATGAGAAGTTTGAAAAGACTTTAACCGCTGAAGGCTTTGTTGTAAACGAAGCTGACAAATGTGTGTATTATCGCCATGGTGGGGGCGAGGGAGTTATTCTCTGTTTATACGTCGATGACATACTGATATTTGGAACCAACCTTAAGGCGATTAAGGAAGTCAAGGATTTCCTATCTCGCTGTTTTGAGATGAAGGATCTAGGAGTAGCTGATGTTATCTTGAACGTCAAGCTCCTGAGAGATGACAATGGTGGGATCACTCTGCTTCAATCCCACTACGTGGATAAGGTCTTGAGTCGCTTCGGGTATAGCGATTGCAAGCCTTCTCCAACACCGTACGATCCTAGCGTGTTGCTTCGAAAGAATCGACGTATTTCGAAGGATCAAATGAGATATTCTCAGATTATAGGCTCGCTCATGTATCTAGCCAGCGCCACGAGGCCTGACATCTCCTTTGATGTAAGCAAGCTGAGCCGATTTGTGTCAAATCCGGGAGATGATCATTGGCATGTTCTTGAGAGGGTTATGCGCTATCTAAAAGGAACTGCGAGTTACGGTATTCACTATACTGGGTATCCGAGGGTACTTGAGGGTTATAGTGACTCTAATTGGATATCTGATGCTGATGAGATTAAGGCCACGAGTGGTTATGTTTTTACACTTGGTGGTGGTGCTGTTTCCTGGAAGTCTTGCAAGCAGACCATCTTAACGAGGTCAACAATGGAAGCAGAACTCACAGCATTAGACACAACCACTGTTGAAGCAGAGTGGCTTCGTGAGCTTTTGATGGACTTACCTGTGGTTGAAAAACCAATACCCGCTATCCTGATGAATTGTGACAATCAAACTGTCATAATAAAAGTGAACAGTTCTAAGGATAATATGAAGTCATCAAGGCATGTGAAGAGGAGATTAAAATCTGTCAGAAAATTGAAGAACTCCGGAGTTATTGATTGGACTATATCCAAACATCTAAAAATCTGGCAGATCCCTTCACGAAAGGTTTATCACGTAATGTGATAGATAATGCATCGAGAGAGATGGGTTTGAGACCCACAATATGAGTTGTTCACAATAGCAACCCACTCTATGTGATCGGAGATCCCGTGAAGTAGAATTGGGAGACAAGTTGTTGATCAACTGAGAGGAGAGTATCCTTACTTCTGTATAATACCACTCCGCAAAGATGCAATACTCTCCTAAACTGCACAGTAGGCTCATGTATATCTTAATGTGTACCAAGAGGCTTTATTTTAATCAGAGATGTTGTCCTGCAGAACATCTTTTGAGGAACGCACCTTTATGAGCATGACTGTCAAACGTCGCAGTCCATGAGAGTTGGGTGCTCTCTAATAAGTTCCTCGGAGTACGACGCATAAGCTCCATCCGCGGGGAAGACCCACGACGGCCTAGTATCGGTCAAGGCTTTGTGTGAAGCTAGATTCGCAGAAAACAGGCAGTTCAAGGCATAGTCCACTGTCCAAGTCGCAGTCTAGTGTAACATGAAGTTCTAGGTGGAAGTTCAACTTAACAGTCTCCACTATAACAACGGTATATAAACAGTGTTTGAAACCAGAATAAAATTTACGTGCCTCTAGAATCTTGTGGGGGATTGCTGGAATTTTGGCCTTAATTGCCTAGCCCATTTAACCATTTCCATAATTCCTGAAAATCCTAGAGGCCCATGTGGCCTATTCATACATGGCAAGAGGTGGGACAAATGTTTAGTCCCACATGGCTAGTTTAGAGAGTGCCACACCAGTTTATAAGGTGAGCTCCTCTAGCACTAGTACGAGCATGAGAATAAGAGAGAGCTCCACGCGCGCTCCTCCTCCTCCGCCGCCCGCCTCGTCACGACGCGCGCGCGCGCGCCGCGGGTTGCGGGAATCTCGCCGAGCCGATGTGTTCTTTTTGCCACACGTGAATGGATAAATATGAAGGTGAACAGTTGCACGAAGCTGAAACGCTTCGCTCTAAATGCAAATGAATACGAATGGAAACGCTAGCACTAATGGGAGATTAATACGAAACGAAAACGGATGGCTACCTCTTCAATTCGCCTCCTGGTTTTTCGTCTCATCTCCTGCGGTATCTGTTCGCCTCCAACCTGTGTGCCTATATAATAGAGGTCGCTCCTCTAAGTTGGACACACCGAAACATAGCCACAACTCATGCGCCTGGTTCTCGAGCACTGCGCCGCCGATCAAGTCTTCCTCATTCCGTTCCGCGGCGTGCACCGCGTGACGGAACAGTAGGCCTCCGGAACCCCGTCTCTCGCGATCCTGTACGGGAGAGAGGCGATAAGGTTTTTGGGGAGCGTCTTCACGCGACTACTGGCTTCCTCCCCAACACGGACTCCGACGACTACTTCCCGGACGACGACTTCTTCCCCGACGTCGACGCCCTCTTCGACAACATGTCTGCCACCGCAAACGGATCTTCCTCCACTGGACCGTACGTCTTCCTATTCTGCCTAGTCGAGATCATCTTTCAGACTTTTTCTCTAGCAGGATGTGTAGAATTGCTATATCCGTACTCTATGTTAGATTGCATGACTAGTCTGTTTTATACTTCTCTAGCCATGTTTTATCTAATGTTATTATGAATTAAATCATATAGAAAATTGCTAATATATTCAACAACAATGTGCAAATAACATACAATCCACACACTACATCATTTATTCTAAAGTTACAACTAATTTTGTTCTACCACTTCAATTCAACGCACCAGATCATAAGATACTCCCCTTCCCTCCCAGGTCGCGCACGGGTGAGGAACCCTAGCTAGCGAGCTCCCCTTCTCGAGCTTCCTCTTTGTTCTAAAATGTGTCATGTGAAGATAAATCAATTAATAACCATAACTAGTTCGCAAATTTTGATACGACATACAATAAGTATCATGATATGAAGCATACCTGTTTGAAAGTGTCGAAAATAATATTTCCCATGCGTGAGGTACTCCATAAAGCTTAACATCCAGAAAAAGATGACCTTGAAGATTATAAAATTTTCATTATACAAATTTTAATATAATGAATTTAATAAACCACTTATAAAATTTTTAATACTCCCTCCGTCCAAAAATAAGTGTCTTAAGTTTGTTAAAAAGAAGATGTATCTAAACATGTATAGATACATCTTCTTTTGGACAAAGTTGAGACATTTATTTGTGGACGGAGGAAGTATTATTTTATAAAACCTTCAAAATCAACAATTAATATGACTGAACTATTTATGTAAACACTTATAATTGGGAGTCAAAAAAGACCGCAGTCACCGCGCACAGACGGACACACGCCCGATCCGAAGAAAAGAAAACAAATGGAACAACCACAACAAACTCCACTCTCTGTCACTAGCCTACTATCCTCTCTCTCTCACAATACACGACCCGCCCTCTTTTCATCCCACCGATGGCGAGACCACAACTCTCCCCTGGTCGGACCATGTGATTGTGCTTTTTGTCTAAATCTTGCTGAACCAGCTGGCGATGGATTGTATCTTGCTAGCTAATTATCTATGTCTAAGATGTATTTACTCTCGATGTCAACTTCGTAGTGCAACATAATTTCCTGTTCTTATGTCATTTTAGGAATCTCAGTACCTGGAAGTACCCGAGAACAAGAGTAGGTACAAATTTGATGATCAACTGGTGTTTTTCAGTGCGTAAGTTTCAACCTGTAGTATTCATAACTGTGTGTTCATAATTGTGTCAGTAACTGTGTGTTCATAATTTTATCAGTAACTATGTGTTCATAATTTTGTCAGGGCATTTGTTTCTATGTGGTTTTGATTTGGTTGTGCAATCAAGGCAGAATGCAACCTGTAGTATTCAGACTAATTAAAGTGGTTGGGACTTGGGACTCTTGACTCGGAAGGTAGAACTGGGGATCCATTCACAGTATAGATGTTGAACAGGGCCCTCGGGCACATGTTGGTGCTCCTTAATAAGGTTGGACAGTACATTAAGAAACAATTAAATGAATTCTTACTTTTCAACTTATTCTAACCTTGCAAATTCCATTTGCTGCTAGATTAACATGAGCCCAACCTGAACTGAAGGAATTCCCTTCGTATTCTGCATTATCAGGTATAGTGTGTGTATTCTGAAGATTCACTCTTAAGAAGTGCATTAATAGGAGGCGTACTCTTTACCATTAGATTGTACTGGAAACTCATGATAGCAATGATATACCTTGTTGGGCAAACAGTCTACTTTCTTCATCACGGTCAACGTCTCCAGCTTATCCAAGGTTCCCGTCTCCCAAGCCGTGTAGTAGCCAATGATTTAGTTTAGTACACAATAGATATAATACATGGCTGAGAAGAAACTTTGAGTTAATGGCACCCGCGGTCACGCAACTCGTCGGTCATGTGCACTTAAGTCACACTTCTCCAGAACGTGATTTTTTGGTCACACAACTGGACAAGTGGGTGCACGGTGGTCTCTTGGCCCACAAGTCAGTCCGTTTTCCGTTGGAGTTGAGTGCGCGTGGGCTGACGTGGACGACATCTTTTGTAAAAACCACCCCGAAGCAATATTGGGAGGACGTGAAAGTAAAAGAAGCTTTGTATATGTTTCAAGTCGGGGTACCCGACGATCGGCGGCGATGGCGGATGGCGGCGCCGGCGACGCGTACTGGGCGGAGAGTTCCAGCAGCGCGGGCGGTGAGCACGTGCGGGGCGGCGGCGGCGCGTACTGGGCTGAGAGTTCCGTCTGGTCCCGCATCCCGGAGGTGCGCGGCGGCGGCGGTGGCGGAGACGCGCCCGCGTGGTCCCACATCCCGGACAACCACATCTTCTGCGAGGAGTTCCAGCGCGGCGAGCCGGAGATGCGGCCGGACTTCGGCAGCGTAGTCCTCGCCCGCACGGTCGGGATGGTTGAGCAGGAGAAGTTGTTCTATGGGTACGCTTTGTGGGCGACCGAGGAAACTTGGGGCGTGCGCGTCACGGCCCAGGCGCTGGTGAGCGCTTTAGAGCTCCAGTGCGGCGTCAAGCGGTCGGCGGTGAAGTTGGAGGTAACCTCCCCTCCATATCACTTCTTCCTCCGCTTCGATTCCGAGGATGAGTGCGCACGCGTGGTTCTTCAAT
Source organism: Poa annua (assembly GCA_026929855.1). Lineage (NCBI taxonomy): Eukaryota > Viridiplantae > Streptophyta > Magnoliopsida > Poales > Poaceae > Poa > Poa annua. The sequence goes on from CM049432.1 coordinate 61,372,086, forward strand.
CTCGGCATCTGACCTGCTGAAAGAGCATTTTCCCTCATGTGTGGTTTTGGTAATTGAATGACAATCTCTATGGACTAATATTTACTTTGAGATATCATTATAGATCATGTCCATGGAGTTGTGGAGCTCATGTGTTGGACTCTTGAAGCTTATGTGTTGAGTGGAGCATATTGCAAGTATGTCTTGAAGGATTCAAGACATCATATTAGTGAAGAAATGTTGGAAGATATAAGGTTGATCAAGATGTTGATCAACACACAAAGCTACAAGATGTACCAAGAGCGATCATGTATCTCTTGAGATGGTGAGATGTGCAAGACCAAGACCAAGCGAAGCTTATTGAAGAGATCCTATGCTTGGTGCTTGCAATGGATACATGAATATGGAGCTAAGCGAGACTCTCCCATTGTGAGCATGGGGGAGTATTTAGAGAAGTCTTCATCAAGCAAATGATTGGACGCGCAATCAAGAAAGATGATCCACTTGAAGAGATCAAGATAGTCATCATTCAACTCAAGTGGAATGCTCAAGGCAAAGGTATGATCTTGATAGGGTTATAGGATAGATAGGCGTACTATCAAGAGGGGCTCTCAAGTTAGTAACTTGATCGCATTCTTGTGGAGAGGTCAAACCTTTGCATTCTTGGCATATCATGTTTCTTGGTTCCTATTTGGCTTTTATGTTGGTGAGGAGTTAGAGCTTGGTTCATCTCCATGTCAAGCTCTTGTTCATCAAAATCGGTTTTACTTTGGACAACTTGTTGCGTTTTCGGTGGCGGAAATATTGTCGGTTCTACCATGAGGAAAGTCCCACACCTTGCCATGTGGGAGTATGGGGGAGTATTTGGAGAATTCGGTGACGGAAATATTGTCGGTTCTACCATGAGGAAAGTCCCACACCTTGCCATGTGGGAGTATGGGGGAGTATGGGAAAGTCCCACTCTCCCATTGTGAGCATGGGGGAGTATTTGGAGAAGTCTTCATCAAGCATGTGATTGGACGCGCAATCAAGGAAAGATGAACCACTTGAAGAGATCAAGATAGTCATCATCCAACTCAAGTGGAATGCTAAAGGCAAAGGTATGATCTTGATAGGGCTATAGGATAGATAGGCGTACTATCAAGAGGGGCTCTCAAGTTAGTAACGTGATCGCATCGTTGTGGAGAGCTCAAACCTTTGCATACTTGGCATATAATGTTTCTTGGTTATTATTTGGCTTTTATGTTGGTGAGGAATTAGAGCTTGGTTCATCTCCATGTCAAGCTCTTGTTCATCGAAATCGGTTTTACTTTGGACAACTTGTTGCGTTTTCGGTGGCGGAAATATTGTCGGTTCTACCATGAGGAAAGTCCCACACCTTGCCATGTGTGGTGATTTTACTCTATTTATGGGATGCAATATTTCTGTTGGGTGCTCATCGTCGCTATCTTTCCAACAAAATTGGTCTCACCTCATTTGGAGTTCATTTGCAAAAGTTATAGCAGTTTTCTTTTCGGTGTTTTTGCTGATTCGAATTATTGGGGTCGGATATTCCGATCTACCGGAATTTCCGGTTCCCCAACTCATCCAAGAAAACGGCTAAGGAAAGGAGAAAAAGGGTTCTGACTCCAGTCGGAAATTGTGCTCGGAAATTTCCGTCTACCGGAATATCCGAGTGCCCCCAGAAAAGTCCTCCAGAAATGGCTAAGGAAAAGTTTGGTTTTGCTTCTGACTCCAGCCGGAATTTCAGCTCGGAAATTTCATGGACTCGGAATTTCCGGGTGACCGGAATTTCCGAGTCTCTCTTAGACCGGAATTTCCGGGTGACCGGAATTTCCGAGTCTCACTTATACCGGAATTTCCGAGTGTCGAAACAGCCAACGGCTATATTTCCTGGAGGCGTATAAATACCCCTCCCCTTCTTCTTCCCCAGCTAATCCAAGGCAGCACGACTTTCCCCTCTCTCCTACTCCATTGTTGACCTTGGAAAGCTCACTTCCCTCTCAATCCCTCCATTGAATCTTCCATATTCCTTAGGGAAAGTTGAGAGGAGATCTAGATCTACAATCCTACCAATCCATCTCTCCTCTAAGTGAGGGGAACTTAGTGGATCTAGTTCTTGGAGTTCCTTTGTGGTTCTTCTTCTTTGTTCTTCCTCTCTTCTCCCCCCATAAGCATTAGTTGCTTTTGGTGGGATTTGGGAGTGAAGGATTTGACTCCTTTGTGGTTTCCTTTGTTCTTCCTCTCTTATTCCCCCATAAACATTTGTTGTTGTGTTGGAATTTTAGAGTGAAGGACTTGAGCACTTCGTGTGCTCTTGCCATTGCATTTGCATCGGTTTGAGCCCTCCACAGGATTCGTGGTGGTGATACTTGTGAGCTTGTTACTCTTGGGTCTTTGGACCCTAGACGTCTTTTGTGGCCGGCCTTTTGTGGCCAAGACCTTTTGTGGTCAAGACCTTTTGTGGTCACTTGAGAGCCCCCAATTAAGTTGTGGGTGTGTGCCTCAAGTCTTGGGAGCCCCCAATTAAGTTGTGGGTGTGTGCCTCAAGAGTTGTACGGGATTCGATCTCCGCCCCAAAGGAGATCAATAGTGGAAGGTGAACTCGCAACCTTTTGTGGTTGAGTTCATCAGGAGAAGAAGGTGAGCCTTTGTGGCGTTGCGGCTAACCTGTTGTGGTTGCGCACACCTCTCCAAACGAGACGTACACTCTTTGGGTGGAACTCGGGAATACATCCTCCTCTCCACGTGCCTTGGTTATTTCTATACCCGAGCTCTTTACTTATGCACTTTACATTGTGATAGCCTTCGTGCTTGAAGTCATATATCTTGCTATCATCTTGTTACTTGTATTGCTTAGCTTAAGTTGTTGGTGCACATAGGTGAGCCTAGTTTATATATCTAGGTTGTATGCTTGTTAAAGTAAACCTCTAGTTTTATTCCGCCTTTATCAAGCATACCGGAATTTCCGGGTCACTCTTGGTCCGGATATTCCGGCTCCTCGGAATTTCCGGGTCATTCTTGGACCGGATATTCCGGCTCCTCGGAAAAAGTTTTAAATCGCCTATTCACCCCCCCCCCCTCTAGGTGACGTCTATCCATTCACCTGCTGCGGCACCCGCATGGTGTTTGTCCGCTGGAGTTCGCGTGGTCGTGGAGTTCCCGGGAAGAAGGAGTTCAATTGCACTCTTAGCTTTGATGGCTTGCCAGAGGAGGCGCAGGAGCCGCAATCCATGAACTTTCTTGTTGCAGCTGTCGACGACAAGATCATCGTGATGTTGCCGGCCACTGACCGATGGATAACTCCTGTCCGCGCTTGGCTGCGCGGTCCTTGTAGCGTGCCAAAGAAGCTCAATGTGAAGATCCCGACATCTCCTGCTGCACCAGCCACCTGGTCAGAGGAAAACGGCGAGTTGCCGCCGCCATGGTCTCCTACATCGAAGGAGGACCAAAATGTACCAGTGCTTGTGCACATGAAGACCGTCATTGATCGTGGCTTCCTTCTAGATGCTGGGCTTGACTGTTATTCCGAGTCACCAGGCAGAGACCTTACCCGCAAGCACCACTTCAGAACCTGGCGCGGCAGGATCGACGGCACTGGACCTGGTGATAATGGAGATGCATGAGCAAGCCCGTATGGACCAGTTTGTATCAGTTCTAGGTGTTTGCAATGTGGTAGTTTCTAGCTGTTGTAATCTAACTGAATTATGGATCAGTTTGTATCGATGTATCAGTTTGTGTGAGCTATTTGTGTGAGACATGAAACTATGTATTTGTGTGAGCTGTAACTCTGTATTTGTTGCTGAAACTAAGATCAGTTCTTAATTTATATGAGAACATACCATCTGAAAACAGACCATAAACAAACTATATTCATACGACTACCACAAACAAAGACTATAGTGATGCATGATAAACATAGTTTTAGTTGTTGCCATCGACACAAAATGGTGAACTTTCAAAGTTCCTCTAAACTACATTTCCAAACAAATGATAACATACATGTTCAGTTACAAACTACAGTTCCTCCTCTTGGGTATTTTGGGACTTTTTGTTACCAAACATTAGCCATTCTGCTCTAGATTGCCTTACATCTGGGCATGTGCCTTGACTTTCAGGAATTGTAATAGGACCATCAGCACCTCCACGTCTTGGACCAGCTCTTGCTAGAGTACTTCCAACTCTTGGAGCACCTCTAGGAGCACCTCTAGGACCTCCTCTCCTTCCTCTACCTGTACCCCTGTGAGTTGTTGCTCTACCTGATGTTTGAACTGAAGTTTCACCTCTCCCCCTGCCAATTGCTCTTCCTGATGTATTAACAACTAGGCCTCTTGCTTCAGGTATAGATTCTCTATGCTCTGCTACGAATGAACTTTCTTCAGGCTTAGAGCTAACTATCTCCTGTCTTACAACAACGCCCTGACAACAAATATTAGTTAGCACATTTGGATAATCGCAAGTAAGTGTAAGATAACAAATTCAAGTTGATGAATATTTGTAATTACCTCACGCGACAAAATGCTAACCATGGTGTCAGGTTGATGAACATGGTCTAGCTGAGGTCTTGGTTGTTCTTGTCGGATGTGCTAGTAAAGAGGGAAAATTGAGCTAATTAGTGGCTACTTAGTGGATAAAGAAGAGGCAGGTTGTGCTTGTTAGTGGATAAAGAAGAGGCTTACTGTTCTTATTACTGGGAAATCGATATCCCCATTTTCAATAATGATTTGTTTTGACTTCTTCTTCGCTATGTGTAGAAGTTGCTCCAACTGCTCTTTTGCCTTGGTAGTAGGCTTTCTTTTTCTTCCACGGGTACTGACATAGTCCTTTGGTTCCTCTTGCTTGCCTTTCCCTTTGTCAATTTTCTTGTGCTTGTTTCTGCTTGTGCTTGCTTCTGCTTGCCTTTCCCTTTCTCCGGCATTAGTAGGTTGTGCTTGTGCTTGCTTTGCATGTCCCTCTCCCTCCTCTTCACTCTTCTCATAATATGCATACTGCTGTTCTTAATAATCTGCATCATAAGAATTTGCCTCTGCATTCTGTGGCTGACCATGTTGCGGCGCATTCTCTGCCTCTGCATTTTGTGGCTGACCACCATCTGTATCTCCTGCAGCAGCAACCTCATTTTCTCGTTGAAAATCTTCTGCCTGCAACTTACAGCCACCTCTGCGATGTCCTCTCTGTCTACAGTACCCACAATGTTGTATTCCGCCATGCTTGCTTAGTCTAGTACCATCTACACTTTCCTCTAGATGTTTTCTTATGTTCTTCTTCCTCCTACCAGCATACTTTTCGTACAGAGGTGGCAGTATAGGAGTGGCATCCACATGGTCCCATTCTTCCTTGTCCACGGAAGGATAAATTTGCTCTCCATAAGCTCGAATGTACGTAGTTAGACTGTAGCAATTAGATACCATGCTTTCAGGCTTGATTCTGTCTCCCTTCATGCAAGCAATAGCATGTCCACATGGTATGCCAGTTAGCTGCCATCTCCTACAACTACATGCTCTTTTCTTCAACTCGACCACATAGTCTCTTCCATATGATTTAACTCCAAAAATACTTCCACCTGATGCTTCAACTTCACAATAGTTTGCAAAATCCATATTTTTCCTCAACTTGTCCCTAATTTTAGGATTTATGTTGCCTTCCCATTTTTGCAATGCTTCCTTCTTTTTGGTGTAATTCCTATGCATCAGCTGAGATTTGACCCTCTCAAACATAGACAGAACAGGGAGCTCTCGAGCATCTGGGATTAATGTACAAGGCAGACACATAGTAATAATGAATAGAAGCAGTGTACATGAAAAACACGAGATGAAAAAAGAATGTATAGCATACCTGTTGAACACCTCACATGTGTTATTTAGCAGAATATCACAATTTGGGAATTCAGAAAAGAAGGCTCTAGACCAGGTGCTTGGTGCCATCTCGTCGACAAAAGCATGTGCCCCTAGGTTATCTGTCTTCATTTTATCCATGTTACTCTGGAAAGCAGCCACTATAGTGGATTTTGCACAAGCCCATAGTTGTTGCTTAACTGTTTCTCCTTTGTGTAGCTGGTACAAATTTTGATAAAGGTGCCGAACACAGAACCTCTGTTCAGAATCAGGAAAATGTTCTTGCACTCCTTTGATTAATCCCTACACAAGTTTCAGAATCAGGAATGAGCACACATATAGGATTTTGATATCATGAGTACAAGTGAAGAAATGGAGGTGGTTTATTGGATTACCTTCTGCTTATCACTCATTATAGTGAAAGGAGATGTGTTGACAATGTTGAGATCTTGCTTCAAAGTTGCAAGAAACCATGACCAGCTACTATAACATTTTGTGTCAACCACTGTGAAAGAGCATTTTCCCTCGTGTGTGGTTTTGGTAATTGAATGACAATCTCTATGGGATGGTAAAGATGTTGATCAACTCACAAAGCTACAAGATGTACCAAGAGCGATCATGTATCTCTTGGGATGGTAAACACTTGTCCGCATAGCTTTGTGAACTAACCCATGATATATGTGTGTGTGGTATCTTTATATGAGGTTAGGTATCTTCCCATGGTCTTGCATCAAATGAAGATTTCATACAGCTCATGGAGGATGACGTCATGTGGTGATCGTCATCAAGGTGAGATGTGCAAGACCAAGACCAAGAGAAGCTTCTTGAAGAGATCCTATGCTTGGTGCTTGCAATGGATACATGAAGATGAAGCTAAGCGAGACTCTCCCATTGTGAGCATGGGGGAGTATTTGGAGAAGTCTTCATCAAGCATGTGCTTGGACGCGCAATCAAGGAAAGATGAACCACTTGAAGAGATCAAGATAGTCATCATCCAACTCAAGTGGAATGCTCAAGGCAAAGGTATGATCTTGATAGGGCTATAGGATAGATAGACGTACTATCAAGAGGGGCTCTCAAGTTAGTAACTTGATCGCATCGTTGTGGAGAGCTCAAACCTTTGCATACTTGGCATATCATGTTTCTTGGTTCTTATTTGGGTTTTATGTTGGTGAGAAATTAGAGCTTGGTTCATCTCCATGTCAAGATCTTGTTCATCGAAATCGGTTTTACTTTGGACAACTTGTTGCGTTTTCGGTGGCGGAAATATTGTCGGTTCTACCATGAGGAAAGTCCCACACCTTGCCATGTGTGGTGATTTTACTCTATTTATGGGATGCAATATTTCTGTTTGGTGCTCATCGTCGCTATCTTTCCAACAAAATTGGTCTCACCTCATTTGGAGTTCATTTGCAAAAGTTATAACAGTTTTCGTTTCGTTGTTTTGCTGACTCGGATTATTGGGGCCGGATATTTCGTTCTACCGGAATTTCCGGTTCCCCAGCTGGTCCAAGAAAACGGCTAAGGAAAGGAGAAAAAGGGTTCTGACTCCAATCGGAAATTGTGCTCGGAAATTTCCGTCTACCGGAATTTCCGAGTGCCCCCAGAAAAGTCCTCCATAAATGGCTAAGGAAAAGTTTGGTTTTGCTTCTGATTCCAGCCGGATTTTCAGCTCGGAAATTTCATGGACTCGGAATTTCCGGTTGACCGGAATTTCCGAGTCTCACTTATACCAGAATTTCCGAGTGTCAAAACAGCCAACGGCTATATTTCCTGGAGGGGTATAAATACCCCTCCCCTTCTTCTTCCCCACAAAATCCAAGGCAGCACGATTTTCCCCTCTCTCCTACTCCATTGTTGACCTTGGAAAGCTCACTTCCCTCTCAATCCCTCCATTGAATCTTCCATATTCTTTAGGGAAAGTTGAGAGGAGATCTAGATCTACAATCCTACCAATCCATCTCTCCTCTAAGTGAGGGCAACTTAGTGGATCTAGTTTTTGGAGTTCCTTTGTGGTTCTTCTTCTTTGTTCTTCCTCTCTTCTCCCCCCACAAGCATTACTTGCTTTTGGTGGGATTTGGGAGTGAAGGATTTGACTCCTTTGTGGTTTCCTTTGTTCTTCCTCTCTTATTCCCCCATAAACATTTGTTAATGTGTTGGAATTTGAGAGTGAAGTACTTGAGCACTTCGTGTGCTCTTGCCATTGCATTTGCATCGGTTTGAGCCCTCCACGAGGATTCGTGGTGGTGATACTTGTGAGCTTGTTACTCTTGGGTCTTTGGACCCTAGACGCCTTTCGTGGCCGGCCTTTTGTGGCCAAGACCTTTTGTGGTCAAGACCTTTTGTGGTCAGTTGAGAGCCCCCAATTAAGTTGTGGGTGTGTGCCTCAAGACTTGGGAGCCCCCAATTAAGTTGTGGGTGTGTGCCTCAAGAGTTGTACGGGATTCGATCTCCGCCCCAAAGGAGATCAATAGTGGAAGGTGAACTCGCAACCTTTTGTGGTTGAGTTCATCAGGAGAAGAAGGTGAGCCTTTGTGGCATTGCGGCTAACCTGTTGTGGTTGCGCATACCTCTCCAAACGAGACGTACACCCTTTGGGTGGAACTCGGGAATACATCCTCGTCTCCATGTGCCTCGATTATTTCTATACCCGAGCTCTTTACTTATGCACTTTACATTGTGATAGCCTTCGTGCTTGAAGTCATATATCTTGCTATCACCTTGTTACTTGTATTGCTTAGCATAAGTTGTTGGTGCACATAGGTGAGCCTAGTATCTATATCTAGGTTGTATGCTTGTTAAAGTAAACCTCTAGTTTTATTCCGCCTTCATCAAGCATACCGGAATTTCCGGGTCATCCTTGGACCGGATATTCCGGCCCCTCGGAAAAAGTTTTAAATCGCCTATTCACCCCCCTCTAGGCGACGTCTATCCGTTCAATTGGTATCAGAGCCAGGTTATCTCATTATTAGGACTAACCGCCTAGAGATAAAGATGTCGTTTAGAGATCTAATGCACAATCCCACTTATAGATTCGATGGCACAAATTATGATGTTTGGAAAATTAACATGCTTAATCTTTTTAGAGACATGGGTTCTAATTTAGAGAGTATTGTAGATATGGGTTTTTCTCCTCCAAAGGATTCACAAGAATTATCTTTAGAGGATGAGAAAAACTCTTATCTCGATACTCTAGCATCTAATGGTCTTATATGTGCTTTGAGCGATGTAGTCCTTGCGTCGATCATGCCTTTTCGGAGAGCTCATGAATTATGGACAAAACTTCAAGATATATATGAGGTGTCCAACATTTCCAAGGATGATTGTCCTCCTTCCACATCCGGTCGTGATGAGCTCACGACTTCCTCCACTTCACCGACATGTGGTTTGCCACAAGGTAATGATATGGTGAGTGGTGATAGAAATTGCAATCTTGATGGTGAATCCACTATTGAGTATACTTCTCACCCATCTTATTGCAATGCTCTATCTTTGGACTTAAACACCTCTAGCACTTCAAATGTCTTAAATGCTAGTGTTGATAGTCCTTGCATATCATGTAGCAGTTGCTTAAATAAATCTCATGATGATATGCTTTTCTTGTCTTGTTGCCATGATCAAAATGTTTCTATTTCCTCTAGTACTTGTTTGGCTAACAATGTAGAGGAATCCCAACAATTGTTGGAACAAGACTTGGACCTCAAAGGTGCTTCAAGTGTCTCTTCATCGTCTTCATCCACTACTCACATTTGCCTAATGGCTAAGGAGTATAAGGTATCACCTACCGTGCACTTCAATATATCTCATGATGATGATAATGATGATGATGATCTAATTAAGGAGAAGGTTGACATTGTCTCTCATGCTCTCTTAAATAATAAAAATGCTCATGAGAACTTCTTAGAAATCATGACTACCCTTTTTGAGCTCAAGGAGACCTTTGAGGCTATGGAGACCCGTTGTCATGAAGGGTGGGGTCTTGCTCGTGATTCCGCGGGTGAGGTCCATAATCTTGAGAATGCACTTGAGGAAGAGCAAGAAACTCGGGTTGCTCTCGAGGAGAGATTTGAATCTAGTGAGGTGTTAAACAATGAAGTAATTGCTAAACTCACTAAATAACATGATCATGCTATTGCTAAATGTAATGTGCTTAGTAAAAAAAATGCTAAGTTAAATAATGAGCTTGTCATGTTGTCTCCTTCCATTTCTAATATTAATGATGCTTGTGCTACTAACTCCACTTTGTGTGAAACATCTATTTTGAAGGAGAATGTTGAGCTAAGGGCTCAACTTGATTTGCTAACTAGCAAGTATGGGAAGTTGGAAGAAACTCATGAAAAGCTTTTTAGCTCTAATGAGGATCTCCTAGCATCCCATGCTAAGCTAAAGTTAGCTCATGAGGCGGTCACTACGAAGGTAAAATCTTGTGAGCCTCTTGTGGACACTAGCACAAACTCTACTTCGAATGCATTATTGCCATGTGCTAGTCCTAGTAATTCATCCACTCATAAAATTGCTACATCTTGTGATGAATTACTTTCCTTGCCTTGTTGCTCTAACATTGTAGCATCAACTTCCTCTAGTATTTGTGTTGAAACTAACCATGTAGAGGAACTCAAAGAGCTCAAGGCACAAGTCACTTCTTTGAAGAAAGACTTGAAGAAGTGTCATGAAGGGAAGTCCACCCTCGACAACATGTTGAGAGTGCAACAACTTCCTCATGACAAGAGTGGACTTGGATTCAACTCCAATAACAAGAACAAGTCCAATGTCAAGAAGAAGCACAAGTTCATCAAGAAGAAGGGCCAAGAACAAGTTATTGATTCGGCCAAGATTGTGTGCTTCAAGTGCAAGGTTGAAGGGCACCATGTAAGATCTTGCCCTTTGAAGAAGAAGCCTCTTAGTGAGAAGCAACAAGGGAAGCGACCTCAAGTCCCAACTCAAGCTTCCCGAGTTGAAGAACCTTCCCTTCCCAAAAAGAAAGGTAAAAACCGACTTTGCTACAAATGTCGGGGGAAGGATCACTTTGCTTCTTCTTACACTCAAGGTACCTTATCCAACCCTTCTACTATTGATAATGTCCATTCTCTTCGGAAGGATAAGGTTGGCAATGTGTTTGCCAAAGTTATTGGTACTCAAAGGGTTGGCATAATACACAAACCTATTATAAACTTATGAGATAATGCAATAAATACTACTTATTTATTTGCCTCTAGGGCATATCTCCTTCACTTAGGACCCAACTTGGTTGGGGACCAACAAGCTAAAACTTGATCAATAGGTGTAAGCGGGGGACACTGGAGACTTGTCTACATCATGAAGAATTAAGGGATCTTCATCGTCCATATTATCTCAAGTCAAGTCAAGTGGATTATACTGTCTTAGCATATATCCAATGCTCCTCCTTGCGGTAACTTGTATTTAATTCATATGTACTCATTGAAAGTTACTTGCACCCTTGCATGTGTTTGGTTTTGTGCCTTACTATTGTTTCATATGTGTTGTGCACTCTACTTACTTATGTTGAATAATCAAGCTTGTGTATGTTGGTTTGCACACCATGTATGTTTGAGCCTCTTATCTATTTGCTTTCATTTTAATTGGCTCTTTTAGGGATTTTAATGGACTATCCCATTTTGGGGGGAGTGATGTGCTTTTTGGTAACACACTATCCTAAAATGTGTATACATGAGGACTACCACTTAGTGGTGATATATCAATGTTATCTACTCTCTTTGTGGTATCTCTTACTCATGAGAAACTCAAATTCTAATGTCCATTAATTATCTCTTGGATTTCTTTTTCCTCTTGTTAAAAAGAATGGATTATCACATTATGGGGGAGTAATAAGCTATGTGCATATTACAAGCCTAGAAAATGTGAACATGTGAGTTAGTGTCACCTAGAGTTGATATTTGTGATTATCTTGTTCCTAGGTGGCATGATACTCAAACAAGTTCCATATTTGCTTAAATTCTTGTTGATCACCCATCTTTCGGTATCTTGTTTGTGAGAGAGTTTGTTGATGCTTAGTATGATCATCGATTATTTGAAGCCATCAAGAATCTCTAGATAAGCATGGTTTTCAATTCTTTTATTCTGCCACATGCTTATGTTTTGTGAATATGATCTTCAATACATATATGTCATGTACCACCTGTTGGGGATATATCAACTAGGGGTATCACCAACATGGATCAATCCGGTTAGTCCAGTGTGGCCCAAGGGTGGTAAGGCTGAAGCCTGCCGGGCAGCCCAGATAGCTGACGTACAAGGAAGTAGGCGGACGGTCCAAGGAAGGCGGAAGGCCGAAGCCCATCAAGCCACCAAGTCCAAGACGGAAGGCGGCAACTAAGCCGGCTAGGTCTAGGACTCTGATTACTTGCCGGACAAGTACTTGCCTTGTACCCTGGGGTCTGGCCGCCTATATAAGCCGGCCACCAGGGAGCCTTTAGGGCACGCTTCAATACGCATCATACACATTGTAACCTGTTTAAGGCTATTTCCTCATAGTGAATTATAGCAGCACGTAGGATCTCGCCACCGATGCGGGATCCGAAGCTGGGTAAACTCGCCATGTTCAATCCTGTCCTCGACGACACCAACCTTCTTCCCTGCAATCCATACGTAGGCTAGAGGACCCCCATCTCCTATCAATTATGCCGATACCACGAAAGTTGGCGCCCACCGTGGGGCATAAGGTTCCTGGCGTCACGTTCCAGGCGGGAACACTTGGCGGCGTGGGCAAGCAGATCGCCGTCGGTCGCGTCACAAGATATGGCGGCCACAGCTACGTCAACTCGGATGAGTCCTGGCTCCCGGCGGACGACTACCTTATCGGATGCGCAATCGTACCGATCGGAGGGATCGACGTCTTCATCGGGTATACGCCAGAGGCGTACGGCCTACCGCGTTTCTACAACCCCACCCACCAACCCTTTGACCAAGCAGTCGACCGACAAGATGGATCTGAATCCGCCTTCTCCCAGGAGTCGGCCGAATCTGATTTCCACTTCGTCGGAGTTGTCGGACTGGGATCAGACTCCCAGCCGGAAAACAACGATCCTGAGTCAATCCTCCCTGCTCTCCAGGAGGATGCGATGTCAGATGCTGGATCTAGATCTAACGTTCAAGTCAACATAGACTCTGACTCTGATGATGATGCTAGTCTCTTCGAAGAGAAGATCAAGACCCGCTTTTCCAACGTAATCCGGCTCCTTCAGAGGGCACAGCGGATACTGACATGCCTGACAAGCTGGCTATGATGGTTGTCGTCGGTCACGAGACAACCCCTGTTGCTTCGGAAACGCAAAACAAGCCGGTGGAAGATGCCGGCGACACCACTGCCGGTCAACTCATTGAAAGTTCCGACAAGGTGCGCGCAAAGAAGAAAACTGGCCTCGAGAAAAGCGGCAGCAGCAAACCCACGGATTTGCTCTCCGTCATCAAAGAAGTAGACGAAATCATGAATACTCCGGTGAATAAAGACACCCCACTCGACGAAGTGGAAGAGCTTAGAATTAACATGCTCAAGCACTCTGACTTCCTGCGAAAAAGAGAGGAGCACGTTGAGAGCCTTGCGAAGAAGATCGAGAAAGAACAGGAGAAGATTTCAGCCAAAACAAGCCGGCAACTCTTTGAGGAAAAAAGGTCATCAAAAAACCGCCGTGGCAAGGAGCCGCCAACACGCACAACGACAGCGGCTCAAGATCTCGGGTTCGACTGGCGTACGACACCACAACGCGTGGACAGAAGGGGAGATGTTGTTTTTGCACCCCCGTCCTCAACGCGGCTGCCGCGCTAGATACCCTGGACGACAACACTTACACGGCGGAGGAAAAGCTGGCCAATGCAAGACACTTCGTGAGCAAGGCCCTAGAACAACAAGCTCACGCTGATTCCTACGGCCACATGGCGGACACTCGCGGGGGAGACCTAGAGTCTAAGTCAGGAAAGTGCAAAGCAGCACCTGGCGATGACCTCGAAGGCCCGTCCGGCTCCAGTAGCCATGGCGACAAAAGGAAGGCAACGCCACCTCCAAAGAAGACGCCACCGCCAAAACCAAGGCGGGACGAGAATTCAAGGACAGGAAGCAGGGGAGACCTGCCACCTCCAGCCCAGCCAAGATGCGACAATGGCGGTAGCCGGAACAACAGACTGCAGCCTAGGAAAGATGCCGGTAACGACCCTCCCAAGAGAGGTCGAAGTCGGTCTCCGCAGCGTAGCACCGGCAGCAAGAGGAAAGAGGAGGCAGAAGGGCCCAGGCGCAGCATAAGCCGGGCAGCGCAGGACGAGCCAGACGCAAACAGAGGCGCACGGCAGCTCGATCCAAAAGACGCACGACACCGCCTACAAGACATAGCAAGAGGAAAGGAGCCGCTATATTCTGGACCAAAGTGCTTCGGTGACGCCATCCGCAGAGAGCCGTTCCCTAAGGACATTACATCAGTGTCAAAAAATTGTTCTAGGTACAACGGCCTCGTTAAGCCGGATTCATGGCTAGCCGACTATGCCATGTCCATAGAAATTGCCGGCGGGAGCAGCTATATTGTCGTCCGTTACCTACCTCTCAAGTTGGAAGGCACGGCAAGGGATTGGATCGACAACCTTCCTGAAAAGTCTATCCATAGCTGGTACGACATGGAAAAGGTTTTCTCCCAGCACTTCCAAGGAACATACAAGCGTCCAAATACCTACACGGATTTGCAACGCTGTATCCAAAAGCCGGACGAAACCATGACAGACTTTGTCAGCCGTTGGATATCCGAAAAAGCCAACTGTCATGGTGTTTCGGACGCACAGGCTTTCCACGCCTTCTACACGGGCCTGCAGAAGAAGTCCTTGCTCCGTCATCGGCTCGTCCGCGAGCAAATCACGGACCTTGGTGAGATGCTCAACCTAGCCGCCCAATACGCGGCGGCAGATGACGACGCCCGGGACGATGATCCAGACGTCAACATCATACCAAAACGGAAGAACAAGCGCAAGCAGACGACGGATGACAAAGCCGGACCTTCCAACGAGGTAGTTGTCGCTTTCCAAGGGAATGCCGGTAAAAAGAAGTGGAAGAATAAGAAAGATGGTCGCGACGCCGGCTCAGGGCCTAAAGCGGCGCGAATCACTTATGAGCAGGCAAGGTCAACCATATGCTTGGCGAATGTCGTTTCATGGACGACTTCAAAAAGGACCCCACAGTCGGCTGGAAGTCAAAGAAGTCAAAGAAGAACGACAAGAAAGACAACAAGGAGGATGAGAATGACGACGACATGTCTGTCTCTAGCGAGGATGACGCGGCCGCCAAGAAAAAGAAGCCATATCCGAATGTCAAAGAATCTCTTGTATGCTTTGTCGGCACGCCTTCGGCTAAGGCGGATCAGGCGGAAATGCGCGAACTCAACGCGACAATGCCGGATGTCCCTCAGTATTTGAACTGGTCGGAAGCAACGATCACTTGGGACCGGTCCGACCACCCTGATCACGTTCCTCACCCAGGCAAGTATGCCCTCGTCGTCGATCCCATTGTCGACAACTTCAGACTCACAAAGGTACTCATGGATGGCGGCAGCAGCCTCAACATCCTGTACTACGACACACTAAGCCGCATGAACCTGTCAGAGGATCAGCTGGACCACAGCAACCTCACTTTTCACGGCATAGTGCCCGGCAGGCAAGCAAAGTCAATGGGGAGCATTAGGCTGAAGGTAACTTTCGGACCAAAAGAGAACTACCGCTCAGAGTTCCTCCAGTTCGAAGTTGTCCCCTTCAAAAGCGCCTATCATGCAATCTTCGGACGACTGGCTTTCGCCAAATTTATGGCAAGGCCGTGTTACATATACATCAAGCTTAAAATGTCGGGGGAAAACGGAACCATCACGGTTTCCGGCAACTTCAAGAAAGCCAAGGAGTGTGAACGTGGTATGGCCGCCTTGGCAGAAGCCGTCATCCACAAGGAAGAACTCGCACTACTTGAGGCGGATTCAGACAACTCCATGCCCAGCGAAAGATTGATGTCAAGAAGACCTTTGAAGCTTCAGAAGACACCAAAAAGGCGGACCTCATCCCAGGTGACAAGTCTAAGCAAGTTGTCATCGGCTCCAACCTTGACAGCAAATAGGAAGGCGCGCTCGTCGAGTTCCTCCGTGAGAATCGTGACATCTTTGCATGGTCGCCTTCCGACATGCCTGGTGTACCGAGGGAACTTGCCGAGCACTCACTCAACGTCATAAAAGGATCCAAGCCGGTGAAGCAAGCAACAAGACGCTTTGGAGATGAGAGACGCAAGGCTATAGGAAAGGAGATAAATAGGCTGAAGGCCGCCAATTTCATAAAAGAAGTTGTGCACACCGATTGGGTGGCAAATCCTGTACTTGTTCCAAAGAAGAATACAGAGTTGAGGATGTGTATTGACTATACCGGTGTTAACAAGTGCTGCCCAAAGGATCCCTTTGCGCTGCCTAGAATTGACCAAGTCGTAGACTCCACAGCAGGCTCCGAGCTGCTTTGTTTTTTGGACGCCTACTCAGGATACCATCAAATCAAGATGAGAGAGTCAGATCAGCTGAAAACATCTTTCACCACTCCATACGGGACTTTCTGCTACATCACAATGCCTTTTGGCCTGAAGAATGCAGGGGCAACATACCAACGATGTATGCAAAATTGCCTACACGAACAGATTGGCCGCAATGTTCACGTCTACGTAGACGACATTGCGGTGATGTCAAAAAAGAAGGCAGATCTCCTAGAGGATTTGGAAGAAACTTTTCAGAATCTCCGGAGGTATCAGATGAAACTCAACCCCGTGAAAGAACATTTCTGAATCCCTAGTGTTTTGTGTGTTAGTTAACAATACCAATGATATACTAATCCTATTGCTAAGTATTTCAGTTTGGGTGAATTTCATTTCACATATCCCCAAGCCAAAATGTAGAGAAAAAGAGTTTCTGGAATTCTTCCCAGAATTGGATATTCCGGGTCTCTGACTCGGATATTCCGAGTCACCCTCAGAAAATTGGCTAAGTCAAGTTCAGAAAGTGGTTCTGACTTCAACCGGAAATTCAGCTCGGAAATTTCACTGACTCGGAATTTACCTGTCACCCTCAGAAAATTGGCTAAGTCAAGATGTCAAAGTGGTTCTGATCTCAACCGGAAATTAAACTCGGATATTTCATTGACTCGGATATTCCGGGTGACCGGAATTTCCGGGTGTCACTTATACCGGAATTTCCGGGTCCTCGAAGCAGCCAACGGCCAGATTTTGAGAGGGGGTATAAATACCCCCTCACTCACTCAAGAACAGTTAGCTCTCAGATATTATCTCTCCTACCATTCTTGAAAGCTCAAATCAACAAGATCTCTCAATCCCTCCACCCAAATTCGTTGATATTTGGAGGATTGGAGGAGAAGCCCCGGATCTACATCTTCACCGAAGGGATTTGCATTTCCTCCCCATTCACTTGGGGATTTCGTGGCTAGGGTTTCTGGTGGGAAAACCTAGTTCACCATTGTTGTAATCTTGGTGTTGCCTTGACCTTTTGTGGTCCTTGACCTTTTGTGGTCTTCTTGAGAGCCCCCAGTTAAGTTGTGGGTGTGTGCCTCAAGCGTTTATAAGGGATTCGATCTCCGCCCTAAAAGGGGATCAATAGTGGAAGGTGAACTCGCAACCTTTGTGGTTGAGTTCATCGGAGAAGAAGGTGAGCCTTTGTGGCGTTGCGGCTAACCTGTTGTGGTAGCGCACACCTCTCCAAGCGAGACGTACACCCTTGGGTGGAACTCGGGATTACATCTTCGTCTCCGCGTGCTTCGCTTGGTTCCCCTTATCTTTGCTCCCTTACTTGCTTGTCTTGTTAGCTTGCTTATCTTATTATTGCTTAGATTGTCATTTAGGTAAATTCACCGTAGTTGCATATCTAGAGAATGTACCTTTGCGTTGAGCCTAAATTTGAAAAGACCTAAAATTTGTAATAGCACCTATTCACCCCCCCCCCCTCTAGGTGTCAGATTCCCGTTCAATTGGTATCAGAGCCAGGTTCACTTTTAAGGGCTTAACCGCCTAAGTGCAACGATGACGGAATCCGATGCCGAGAGGGCCGCCCGTGAGAAATTAGAGGCGGAGAAGGAGGCGCTAGCCAAAGGGGCAACCATGGCCGATCTCATTGATATGAGATCGTCCTTGGAGGCCCAACTTCTCAAGATGAATGAGATGCTCATGGCACTCTTGAAGTCTAAGGAGCCCGAGACTACTTCTCCCTCTCCTCCTCCTAAGGAGCATGCGGAGAACTCTAAGGATTCATCTTCGGATGGGTCCAAAGATGTTACCTCAAGTGTTCCCCTCGGGAAGGCAGAAAATGATGAATCACCTAGCTCCTCTAACACCCTCAAAGGAGAGGAATTTCATAATGTCAACCATAATTACTCTCCTAACCCTCCTATCCCTCACCCTCATGTAAACTTTAGAAGTGATCCACCTAAGCTTAAACCTACTCATTTCTCTCAATGTCAATTTCTAATGAAGTCTCATCTATGTAGTGCCTCCATTGAGCTATGGCGCATCATTGAAGAAGGATACAAGCCCCATGATCCAACCAACTTGACAAGAAGAGAAGTGGTTGATAGTCAACTCAACGCCACCGCTCTTCATCAACTCCAAATGGCCGTTGGAGAGAAGGACATGGCGCTCATCCAACAATTCTCCACCGCCAAAAAAGTTTGGAGTGCTCTTTCCGACATCTTCGTCGGGAATGAGAGCATGAAGAAGAACCGGTATGATGCCTTATGCAATGAGGTGGAAGGGTTCTACAAGTTGGATGGAGAAAGCCACGAGGACATGTACCGGAGGTTGGTGTTGGTTGCCAACTCCTTCAAGAACCTCGGGGCGGTGTACATTGATGATGCTTGGATCAAGAGGAAGTTTGTGACCGCTCTCTTGCCCTTTGAGGAAACGGATTTGAAGACACTCCAAGGGAGACATGACTTCGCAAAGATGGCATCCAATGAAGTTATGCAAGAGATGACCGCATACAAGGTGGCCTCCAAGATTGCGCAAGATGCAAGAGCTAGAGCCATAGGGATGCACAAGCATGCCTCAATTGCTTTGAAGGCCACCGTTGAAGAAGAGGATGAAGAGGAGTATGATGATCAAGTCGAGTTATCTAGTGAGACCCTCTCAAGTACTCTTACTCAACACATGGGTCTTGCGGCAAGAACGTTTTGGAAGAACCTCGGAAGGGCCAAAGCGAGGATTGACAAGAAGTTTCCCTCCAATGGAGGAAATCCATTCAACAAGGTGAGGCTTTGCTATAACTGTGATGACAAAAGCCACTTTGTTGCAGATTGCCCATGGGAGAGAAGAGAGGATCATGGTGGGAGGCTCGTGGCCAAGACGAAGGGAAAAGGGCCCATGCCCATGAAGAAGCCCTTCTTCAAGAAGAACCAAAAGATTGTCTTGGTGACTCAAGAGCAATATCCCACCGATGATGAAGATAGTGACAAGGAAGATACTCCAACGCAAGTGGCCGCACTAGCCATTTCTTCCACACCTCTGTCACTCTTCTCCTCACCAAACGAGAGCCCCATCATCAAGAATCCAAGATGTCTCATGGCAAAGACATCCGAGGTTAAATTGTCCCCACCTCCATATCCCATGACATTGATGATGGTATGAGCCTAGAAGTCAAGGATGAAATTATTGCATTTGATAAATTCATGACTAACTTGCAAGGAGAAGGAAAGAAACACTTTGGCTCAATTATGAGTCATATAGGTGAGCTTGAGGATGAGCTTGAATTAAAAGGTGAGATTGAGAGAGAGGATGAACACGCTAAGGTGTCCCTCCAATCCTCTCTCGAAGATGAACAAGAAGCTCATGCTCTCCTCAAGGAGCAACTTGCTAAGATCACTAAGGATCGTGATCTCTACTTTGCTAAATGTAAAATTGTGCAAAATGAGAAGTCCGAGCTTGTAGTAGCTCATGCTAGACTTTGCGAAGACCTCGAGTCACTTGAAATACTCACAAGGTATTGACAAGTGATCACGAACGTCTTCTCAAGTCTCGTGATCAACTCCAAACTTGGATAACTCTTCTTGAGAAACCTAGTACTTCTACTCCTTTCAATACTAATGCAAATGTTGTCAAGGATAAAGCTAGGATCTTGTTTGTTCCCTCCATGGTAACCGAGTCCAAGACCTCCCTTGATAAAGGTAAGGGGACACTCACTACTCCACTTCATGAGCGAGTGCCGCACAAGCCAAGAAAGATGACATTGCGAGTGGAAATGCCACAAGGGGCACTCCCACTCGTGATAACTTTGCGGGCATATCTAACCCCAACTATGCTTTATATGTTGATTATTATGGGGATGTCTATGCTAGATACATTGGTCCTTTTGATGGTTATATTGAATATGCTATTTGGGTTCCAAAGACCCTTGTTGCTAACCAAAAGGCACCCATTGAAAAATGGGTACCTAAACCAAAGAATTGATTGTGTGTAGGGCCTTGCTTCCGGAGGATCGAAATGGATAATTGATAGTGGGTGCACTAGTCATATGACCGGAAGCAAGGAGATTGTAACGGAGTTGAAGCCCAATGATGATCAAATGACCGTTACATATGGTGACAATTCAAAGTCTAAGGTAATAGGGCTCGGCAAGGTGGTAGTGGCACCGGACATCACACTTGTGAATGTCTTGCTTGTCGAGTCCCTAGGTTTCAACTTTATCTCCGTCCATTCCTTAACTTGTTTGGGTTATACCGTTGTCTTCGAAAAGGAAATGGTCATTCTCTTGCGGAGCAAGTCTCTCAATGTGTCTTTCGTTGGGTACATTGAGAATGGGCTCTATGTGGTTGACTTCTCCGGAGTCACCACTTCCCATACAATGTGCCTATTCGCAAAGGCGGACTTGGGTTTGCTATGGCATCGCCGACTAGCCCATGTCAACATGAGAACTTTGCAAAATCTCCACAAGGGTGGCCATATCCTAGGACTAAAAGACCATGTTTCTTTCTCGAAGGATCGAATGTGTAGGGCGTGTGTTGAAGGAAAAATGCATGACATCTACCATCCAAGCAAGACCATCATTTCTTCAAAAAGGGTTTTGGAGCTTCTCCATGTTGACCTCTTTGGTCCCATTCCGGAAGCTAGTCTTGGTGGCAAGAAATATTGCTTGGTGATTGTTGATGACTATTCAAGATACACATGGGTTTTCTTCTTCAAGACGAAGATGGAGACTCAACAAACTATCATCGACTTCTCCAATGAGGCTCAACGTCAACACAATGCCCCTATCTTGGTGATAAGAAGTGACAACGGGTCCGAGTTCAAGAACTACACCTTAAACGAGTTCCTTAGTGAAGAAGGGATTCGTCATCAATATTCCGCTGCTTATACTCCCCAACAAAATGGAGTAGCCGAAAGGAAGAATCGCACTCTTATTGAGATGGCAAGGTCGATGATGGCGGAGTTCAAGTCCCCTCACAACTTTTGGGCCGAAGCCGTCAACACCGCTTGCCATTCATCCAACCGAATCTTCTTCCGCAAAGGACTCATGAAGACCCCCTATGAAGTGCTCACCGGGAACAAGCCCAATATCTCTTACTTCCGAGTTTTTGGTTGTAAGTGTTTTTATCTCATCAAAGGTGTTCGTTTAGGCAAGTTTGAATCTAAGTCTCTTGAAGGGACATTTGTGGGCTACAGATCCCAATCCCACACTTATAGAGTCTATGATAAGGCCTCGCGCATAATCATAGAAACTTGTAGTGTGGTGTTCGAGGAGAAAGACGGCTCCCTTGTGGAGCAAAGTGGTGTTTCCGTTGCAGGTGATGATCAACCTCAAGATGCTATCCGAAGAATGGGGTTAGGAGTCCACCGCCCCGTGGAACTCTATTATGAGGTTGCTCAACAAGGATCAAGTTCTTCACAAGTGGTGACCACCCCAACACAAGAAACACCCATCGACAACACCGTGCCCAATACGCCTAGCCAAGAAGAAGCACAAGATTCTCCAGCTGCTCCTGGAATTTCCGGAGGACCGGAAAATCCGGTTCAACCTGGAGTCGGAAATTCCGGTGGTTTGGAATTTCCGGTCCATGAACCCGGAATATCCGGTCCTGCTGACATTCCCGGTGGCAGCTCGCAACGCCAAGATCAACCCTCTCCTTCATCGATGGACACCACTCCAATGGTTGATCAAGGCCATCAAATCTGTCAAGGCGGAGACATGAATGATCAAGATGATCAAGCGATTCCTCCCACCATTCGGAGGGAAATCGATATCCGCCGCTTGAATAGGGTTGGCACCTCACAAGAATTAAGAGCTCTATCTCTTGACAAGGTGCTTGGTGATGTGAGAAGCAAGGTCTCTACCCGAAGACAACTTGCAAGCTTTAGTGAACATCAAGCTCACATCTCCATGGTGGAACCTAAGAAGGTCTTTGAAGCTCTTGAAGATAAAGATTGGCTTGATGCTATGCATGAAGAGCTCAACAACTTCGAGCGCAACAAGGTGTGGAAGTTGGTGGAAAGACCCAAAGATTGCCGCAATGTTATCGGCACCAAGTGGATTTTCAAGAACAAGCAAGATGAACATGGCATGGTGGTGAGGAACAAGGCAAGATTGGTGGCTCAAGGTTACTCCCAAATTGAAGGCATTGACTTTGGAGAAACCTACGCGCACGTGGCTCGACTTGAGTCAATCCGTATTCTTCTTGCCTATGCCTCTCATCATAACTTTAAGTTGCAACAAATGGATGTTAAATCCGCTTTTCTAAATGGTCCACTAAATGAACTTGTTTATGTTAAGCAACCACCGGGGTTCGAGGACCTCAAGTATCTGAACCACGTCTACAAGTTGGATAAGGCACTCTATGGCCTTAAACAAGCCCCACGAGCGTGGTACGAGCACCTTAGAGAACTACTTGTAGACCGTGGATTCCAAGTTGGGGAAATCGACCCCACACTTTTCACTAAGAAAGTTAATTGAGAGCTTTTCATCTGTCAATTATATGTGGATGACATTATTTTTGGATCGACTAACAAAGCATTTAACGAAGAATTCTCTAAGCTTATGACTGACAGGTTTGAGATGTCTATGATGGGCGAGATGAAGTTCTTCCTCGGATTTGAGATCAAACAATTGAGGGAAGGAACGTTCATCAACCAAGCAAAGTACATTCAAGACATGCTCAAGAAGTACGAGTTGCTTGATCTCAAGGGTGCCTCTACCCCAATGCAAACCAAATGCCACCTTGAGCTCAACCCGAAGGGTAAGGATGTGGATCAAAAGGTATACCGCTCCATGATTGGATCTCTCCTCTACCTTTGTGCATCTAGACCGGATATAGTGCTAGCCGTAGGAGTGTGTGCAAGATATCAAGCGGCTCTTAAAGAAAGCCATGATATGGCGGTCAAGAGAATCTTTAGATATTTGGCTTATACCCCAACCTATGGATTGTGGTACCCCAAGGATGCAAATTTCTCATTATGTGGGTACATGGATTCCGATTGGGCGGGAGATCACGATGATAGGAAGTCAACCTCCGGCGCTTGTCAATTTATTGGGAGGTCCTTGGTAAGTTGGCCTTCTAAGAAGCAAAAGTGTATATCTCTCTCCACCACCGAAGCCGAGTATGTTGCCGCCGCAAGTTGTTGCACTCAGTTGCTATGGATGAGGCAAACTTTAAAGGAGTACGGAGTCGATTGCGACAAAGTGCCTCTTCTATGTGACAACGAAAGTGCCATCAAGATTGCTTACAACCCGGTGCAACATTCAAGAACCAAGCATATTGAGATCCGCCATCATTTCATAAGAGATCATGTGGCCCGAGGAGACATTGACTTATCATATGTGGGCACAAGGGATCAATTGGTGGATATCTTCACGAAGCCCCTTGAGGAGGGAAGGTTTTGCTTTTTGAGGAATGAGCTAAATATCATTGATTCGAGGTCCTTAGCTTGATCGCTTGCACACTCACCTATGACGTAATTGCATCTTATCTGGTTTAGATGTAGGCATGGAAATAGGGGGAGTGCGGTCCTAATACATTGGACCATCCCTCCCCCCATTATGCCGATAGCAAGTGTTCTTTTATCTCTATTTTCATTCTTATGACTAATGAGCTAAAACGATGAGTATTGGTTATGTACCCAAGATACATCTTCGCGGTAACATGCCATACACTCCTACATGGTGGCCTCGGCCACCGACCTCTTCTCTTTGAAGAGTTGATTTTATTTGGAGCTTATTGTTGCTATTTGCCCTCCTTTTCATGCATGTGGGAAACCTACTCAACTTGGCGCTTTATGTTTTGATTTGGTAGTTGTGAGTTGAGTATGGTGTACCAATGACAGTTTGGAAATCTATCCCAAGCCTACTTCCCCCTGAAAACATTTCTCTCTATTGCACACAAGTCATCCTTTTGAAAACTGGGATTTTGGTTCAGCAGGTCGGAATATCCGGTTCATTTATGAACCGGAATATCCGGTGACTCGGAATTTCCGGTGTAAGTTATACTCGGAATATCCGGTGACTCGGAATTTCCGGTGTAAGTTACACTCGGAATATCCGGTCGGGCGGTTTGTCCAAAGATATAAGGGCAGGCTCGGGGTGAAGGGCTCATTAGTGCCCTTCCTCCACCCCCGACCTCCCTCTCCTCCAGCCGCCGCCCCTGCTGCTCCAAGGTCCCTCCGGAGCACTCCGACCGCCGGGGAACCTCCTTCTCGGCCGGATCTGCTGCTCCTCCGCCCCGGGAACTCACTCCTCCAAGCAATGGCCTCAATGGATGAGGGTAACTTCACTTTTCTTCTTCCTTATGTGCTTGCACTTGGATCTTGATGTGGAGTTATTTGTTTCAATGTTGCTTGGTAGAGATTGTTCCTAGCACTATTCCCTGCCTTCTACATACATTAGTTTTGCATTATTTCCAGGAGCACACAGTGACAGTAGTCAGCAAGGCACCGTTGGGATACATAATCAACAATGAAGAGGCAACAGGTCGAGCTGCCAAATGGGGCATCGAACTCGCCGTCTTTGATATAGTCTATAAGCCACGGACCGCCATTAAGTCTCAGGCGCTTGCAGATTTTGTCGCCGACTGGACAGAAGCCATGGAGGAAACGACGCTCCCCGAATCAGAATATTGGGTCATGCACTTTGACGGATCAAAGATGCTCAAAGGCTCGGGGGCTGGAGTCGTTCTACGCACGCCTAAAGGTGACAAGCTTAGCTACGTGTTGCAAATCCACTTCACAACAACCAACAACGTTGCCGAGTACGAAGCTTTGCTTCATGGGTTACACGTGGCAAACGACCTTGGCGTCAAAAGAATCCTTTGTTATGCCGACTCAGATTTGGTCGCGCAGCAAGTAAGCGGAACATGGGATGCGAAGAGCGCAACAATGGCGGCATACAGAGCCAAAGTTGACGAATTCGCAAAAAACTTCGCGGGCTACGAAGTCCGGCATGTTCCAAGAGCTGAGAACGAGGCGGCAGACACACTTGCCAGACTAGGGTCAGAACGCGAAAAGGTACCAAAAGATATTTTCCTGGAACATTTGCACAAGCCATCCATTAAAGGCGCCGATTTGATGGACCCCGATGCAGAAGAACCGGTAGAAGTGGCAAGTCTCGCTGTCTACTCGATACAGCCGGATTGGACTGTCCTATATCTCGATTTTCTAATCGACAGCAAGTTGCCAGAGGACGATGAGGTGTTAAAAAGGCACATCATAAGGCGAGCCAAGGCATTCACGATAATAAAAGGCGAGCTATACAAGCGAAGCACGTGCGGCATCTATCAGCGATGCATACAGCCAGAAGAAGGCCGGGAAATTCTGAAAGACATACATATTGGCACCTGCGGGCATCATGCTTCCGCCAGGTCCATTGTATCCAAAGCTCTCCGCCAAGGTTTCTACTGGCTTACCGCCAAAGAAGACGTCGAGAACATCGTAAAAACATGCAAAGGCTGCCAGTTGTACGCTCGTCAACCTCACTTGCCGGCACAAGAACTAAGGACAATTCCAATCACCTGGCCGTTCGCGGTCTGGGGCTTAGACATGGTGGGTCCCTTCAAGAAGGCGTGTGGTGGGTATACCCACCTATTGGTCGCTGTCGACAAGTTCACCAAATGGGTCGAGGCTAAGACGATCAGCAAACTTGACGCACGAACAGCCACCAATTTCCTCTGGGGAATTATCTCTCGGTTTGGAGTTCCACACAACATTATCACTGATAATGGCAGTAACCTATCTCAAGGCGACATAGAAGAATACTGCAATGATCTGGGTATCCGGCTAGATTTGGCATCCGTGTCACACCCTCAATCCAATGGACAAGTAGAGCGTACAAACGGCCTAGTCTTATCAGGACTTAAGCCTCGTCTTGAAGCTCCATTACACAGGGCAGCCGGCGCTTGGGCAGATGAGTTACAGTCGGTACTATGGAGTTTGCGCACAACGCCAAACAGGTCTACCGGCTACACTCCTTTCTTTTTGGTATATGGCGCTGAGGCGGTGCTACCTACCGACATGAAATACGATTCCCCAAGAGTTCAAGCCTACATCGAGCAAGACGTAGAAGGTGCAAGACAGGATAGCCTAGACCTGCTAGACGAAGAAAGAGACGTCGCTCTACATCGCTCTGCCTTGTATCAGCAACAACTTCGCCGCTATCATAGCCGGAGAGTGCGGAAGCGAAGCTTCAGAACAGGTGACCTGGTTCTCCGCCTAATTCAAGACAGAAAAGGCTTGCACAAGTTATCCCCGCCATGGGAAGGACCGTTTATAGTCACAAAGGCGCTGCTCAATGGTTCCTACTACCTGGCCGACATCCGCGACAAAGAAGAAAAGATGAGGCGCAAGAAGGCGGCAGGAAAAAGGGGAACCAAGCGCAAAAGAGGCATTGACGATCCGTTCGAACAAACAAGATGGCCCTGGAATATTGAGCAGCTACGTCCTTTCTACACTTAGCAATTTATAATTGTAATAAGTTATGTATGATTATGAAATAAAAGTCTATGGTTCCTCATCTGTGTTGAGAAGCATGCCATCTTTTGTCTTTTCTTGCAATCATATTTCCCCTATGTATCTAAGTTACCTATTTTTCTAGCCCCGTGCAAAGGTTCAAACTGGTAGATACTTGCAGCTTTCGAGCCAACCTAAAGCAAAAATTAACTTTTTGCGCCGCCTAATTCCTTTACCTCTGATTACTTATGTGTGGTTCGCCTAGTAGTATGTCTTTGGCACCAACATGTTGGCTTTGGTTTCTGATCCTAAACGCATGGTTTAGCCCTGGTTGTTTCAGCTAAAGTTACCGGCTGAGTTCGTCAACATACAAAAAGTCAAACATATAAGTCAGGGTAAAATTAAGGCGGGCCATATAAATAAGGCAAAATACAAACTTGTCAGCTAGTTTCCCGCCTAGCAGAGCAGCAACAAAAGTATATACAAATATTACAAGTCAAAGTTGCATTGTTTCAGGGGCTGGCGAATCCTGTCAGAAGAAGGCAAGGAAAAGAAAACTATGGCTCGGGGGAGCGTCTACATCAGGCTTGGGGGCTGACAACTTCAGCCCCAGAACTGTCACTCCCCTCCGCCTCGGCCGTGCCGGCAGCTCCAGCTTCTCCTGCGGCAGGCACGGGATGGCGCCGATAGAAGATTGAAGTATCCACCATATCGGCAACACGCGTGGCGTAGCCGGCAACGCTGTCCAGAACAGCGGCCGGCTCGACCTCGCTGCCGTCTTCATATGTAGACGGCATGCCTTCGGTGACAGCTTCTATCTCCGCCTCGGGGTAGTGCGCCATGAATAGTCCAAGCGCAGTCTTGGCACCACCCCGCGCCGCCGACTTCAGCGAGATCTTATGAAGCTTGGTAGCCTGCTCCAACATATTGGGCACGTCGCTGAATTCGGTCATTTCCTGGCTGCCAGAGGAGATGAAGAAATTGGCGGCAAACCGCTTGGACGCTGCCAAAGTCTCGGTGATCAGCTCGCATAGACGCGCAAGGCGATCCAGGCGGAGGCTGACAACCTTGTCGTCGCCCAAGCCGGCGGGAACTGCATCAAAAATAAAACCATCAGTTTGGCTCAGTCTAAGCAAAATGGCAAAATGAAAGTAAGGAGTGGAAAATTACCAAGGACCGAGTTATGGAAAGCGGACAGCTCAACCATATGAGCCGCCAACGCATCCTCAGCAGTTTGGGCGCGAGAAGTCTGCTTGGATATCTTGCGCAGGCTTTCCAGCTCACCAGTAAGCTGGCTAGCCTGCGCAAACTTCAGCTGCTGGGCCTCCATCTCCTTCCGGTGATCCTCCTTCATCGCCAAGTTGGCGGCTGCCAAATCGTAAGCTTCATTCATAAGAGCTTGCATATCAGTCGACGCCTTCAGTATATCCTGGGCATGGTCTAGCAGTTCTACAAATATGGATTCGCTAACTAAATGATTGACGGCAACATAAGTCGAAAAGATAGCTGAAGGCAAAAAGGATCAACCCTACCTTCATTTTTTTTACGGGCCGCCTCCAACTCGGCAATCCGCAGGTCCTTGGCCTCACAATCCTTCTTCAGGTCGCGGCACCGCTGGTTTATCTCGAATCGGGAAGAGACAAGCTCAACGTTGGCGGACACAAGGCCCTGCAGGAAAAAGCAAAGGCATAAAACATATTGTCGAATAACCACTAAGCCGGAAGCCAAAAAATTTGGACCTGCCATCTAAGTGCTCGGGGGAAAGACTATGTATATGCCGGAGTTATAAAAACTTACAGACAGGTCGCCCTCCAAATCGGCGAAGGCCTGGGAAGTGAAGTTGGCAAAAGCCCTGGCTGACTCCTTGGCCTTCGTGAAGGTGGACCAAGGGTCCCTAACTTTGCCGCCTCCTGCAGTCGGGGCTGCCCTCGGGGACCCGCTGGCAGCCGCCTCCAGCAACTCCCCCTTTGCGGCGCGCGATTGAGCGGCTTCATCGGCCATAGCCTCAGCCAAAAGGAGGGGAGTCTTGGGTGCACGGTCAGCGGAGGAGGTCCTTGGCGGCGCGCCAGGAGCCGGAGCCGGCGGCTGGCGACGAGCGTCGCCCATAAAGTTGCCGGCCCGGGGCTGGGGAGTTGGCGGCACGGTAGCAGGCGTGTTGCCTTGAGGCCGCTTACCCTTGGAAAGGAGCCTGGTCAGCAACCGGGAAGTTGCGACCCTTTCCCTGTCAATGAAACAGCAAGCAGTCAGTTGGGTGCCAGTGTTAAAGGAGCTCGTCGACTGTTAAAGGTAAAATTGAGTACCTTCGGGGGATGTTAATCCCCGCGTTCTCGTCAATGTTGACGAGAGCCGGCTCGGTAGCCATTGCGATCCGTTTCTTCCTCTCGGCGATCGCCGTGGAGGAAGCGGCGACGTATGCTTTGCGCTTCTTAGTCTTCCCGGCTTCCGACTCATAAAAGTCGGGAGCCAGGTCATCCTCCCCCAAATCGGAGAGCTGAAAAAGAAGACAAGTATTAATGGAACTCAAGATTAGCCGGCGAAGCTGTCAAAAAGGAGCAAGGAGCAAGATATTTACCTCGATGGGAGGGTTGTCGTGGGTGTGCATGGGCACGCCCTCCACCGCCTTCACCAGCCCCGCCTTGACGAGGCTGCGGAGCCGGAACGCCAGGTCGGAAACCGGCAACCTCTGTTCGCTTACGCGGAGAGAGGCCGTGGCAGTAGGCAAATACTGACACATTTTGTGCGGGCTGTACCGCAGGGGGAGAATCTGCCGGCCGAGCCAGCAGATGACGGTGTCCACCCCGTCCAGCAGAGGGGGAGCCATCGTCCGGGTGAGGAATTCAATCCGCCTTTGGAAAAGGCGGAGTTCCTCCGTCAGCTTGGGCACCGCCTCGTCCCAGCATGGCCTGGGCATAGGCAGCGCGTTGACAAATTCCGGGATGCCAAATTGGCGCCCCGGCGCTGCCATGTCTTGGCAGTAGAAGAAGGTGGACGTCCAGCCCTTGACGGACTCGAGGTATGGTATCTTAGGATACCATTGGCGGCCCTGGCGGCAGTTGAAAGTAACACTGCCGCAGGTTGCCAGCCCGCCGTCTGGGACGGTCTGACGCCGGCAACGAAAACAGTATCTGAAGAAGTCTAAACTAGGCCTAATACCTAGGTAGCCCTCGAACAGAGCTGTGAAGCCGGCTAAGACTAAAATGCTATTGGGCGCTATGTTGTGGGGCTGGAGCCCATAGTGATCTAAGACCTCGCTAAAAAGGTGGAAGGCGGCAGCGCCATTCCCCTAACTAGATGGGAGGTGAGGATTACCCGTTCCCCGGCTTTCGGAGCCGGGATGACGTCTCCTAAGGCGGATCTCCATTGGCAGTCCTCCCGAGTGGGGAGATAGCCGACGGCCTCCAGGTCTTGGAGGGCGTCTTCATCGACTATGGAGGGGAGCCAGTAGCGGGACCCGAGGTCGGCCGTTTCCTCTTCCTCGTCGACGGGAGCGCCTCTCGCCGCCGTCGCCGCGGTGGAAGATGGAGGAGCCGAGGAGACCGCCGCCGGCGCGCGCGCGGTAGGAGTCTGAGAGGCGACGGTGGCGAAATTGCCCGTCGCCGCCGTCGCGGGGCGAGATGTCGCGCCGCCCATCACTGCCGCGGGGATGTTTTCGGCCGTCGGAGCGCCGGAAGCCGTGGAAGCAATGTCTTGGCCGGTGGACATCACCGTGCGCGGAGATCATCGGAGGAGAGTGCTCGCCGGAGTTCGCTCGGAGCAAGAAGCGGGGAAGTGGAAGGGCAAGAGGTCGAGGAGAGCAAAGGTAGGGGTGCAAAAATGAACCGTTCGGTTCCCTATTTATAGGTCCAGGCGTTGCTCCCTGTGCAAACGGCGTTTTTAGTCGGACACGTGTCCAGCATCCGCTGCGGCGCATGATTGCACGATCTCCACGCCTCCTCTTTTCACGCGATTTGTGATCATGGCGAGATTTCCGCCTAGGCCGTTTTCAAACTGTCGTGAGCCGGCTAAGTGGAATCCGTCTAGAAGATTGCTCAGTGAAATTGCGGAGTAGCCGTCTTTTCCCATGTTGGATAAAGGCGGCCGCGTGTCAATATCAAGACACGCATGCCTCGTCGATTTTCAGAATGGTTCAAGTCCTGCAGCCGCCAACATTGGCAAATGAAGAATCAAGAAGAAGCCGGCGCCTGGAGAACTCCAACCTTTCTGGGGGCTAATGTTGGGGATATATCAACTAGGGGTATCACAAACATGGATCAATCCGGCTAGTCCAGGGTGGCCCAAGGGTGGTAAGGCTGAAGCCTGCCGGGCGGCCCAGATAGCTGACGTACAAGGAAGTAGGCGGACGGTCCAAGGAAGGCGGAAGGCCGAAGCCCATCAAGCCACCAAGTCCAAGACGGAAGGCGGGAACTAAGCCGGCTAGGTCTAGGACTCTGATTACTTGCGGGACAAGTACTTGCCTTGTACTCTGGGGTTGGCCGCCTATATAAGCCGGCCACCAGGGAGCCTTTAGGGCACGCTTCAAAACGTATCATACACATTGTAACCTGTTCACGGCTATTGCCTCATAGTGAATTATAGCAGCACGTAGGATCTCGCCACCGCTGCGGGATCCAAAGCTAGGTAAACTCGCCGTGTTCAATCCCGTCCTCGACGACACCAACCTTCTTCCCCGCAATCCATACGTAGGATAGAGGACACTCGTCTCCTATCAATTATGCCGATACCACGACACCACCGAGAAATGTCTCCATACAATCATTGTCTTTGACAAGTGATAATTATATTTGTGGTAAATTTATTGATCATATTCACGTTGGCTATTGTTCTTAAGTTGTATTTTTCTATCGCCAAGTTTGTTTTGGTTTAACCATCCTTTTGTCTTCTTTGCTTCATTTGGATCTTTTTGTTGCTCTACTCATAATTTGTGTTGAACTTTGTTGAGTTAGGAAAAGCAAGGATCCCATTGTTGTGCATTTACATTTGAAGACTTAATTCTAAGTAACGCACTATTCTTGGGGGAGCTATCCTACATTGAGTAGAACATCATCCTTTTAATTGTTATCGGGTCTTATTGATTTTCTTGAACTTTGCGTTCAAAAAGATATATGGAGGGTAATGATCCCACTTGTGTGCATTTTGTATTTACATACAAGATCTTAAAAATGCACTAATCATGGGGAAGCTACTCTATACTCTTTAGAACACTATTCTTTAAAATTGGTTTGGTATCTTATTGCTCTTCTTGAACATGATTAATGTTTTAACAATGTATATGGTGAGTGATGATCTCATTTGTGTGCATTTTGTATTCATATACAAGATCATAAGTAATGCACTAATCTTGTGGGAGAAACCCTATATGTTATTGAACATTAGTTGTCTTCAATTGGTTTTTGATCCCGATGACATGTCTCTTTGAAAGACAAACATTTTTCGTCTTGGTACTTTGTGCCATCATGAAAAGTGTAGAGGGCTTGGTTTATTTTTTGGAACCTTACTCCTCTTTGTGGAGTTGGCTATCTCATCCCACGGTCCTTAGTGTACCTTCTTGGATGAGATGAAACCTAAGAGCATGTTTGCTTGTTTTATTTCTTATGCTCATTGGTTTAGCCTTGACCTTGTTTTCATTTGATATATTTTCAAATTGGTTTCTCCAATCATGGGTTGGTTTGAGTCTTTGATACAATGAGGACAAATCTTTCTCTTGCCACACGTTTGTGTAGCTTTTTGATTTAATTGGTGTTTTGTCCAAATTGTATCTCGTTTGGTTCTTGAAAGTTTTGTGTATGTATATTTACTATTTGTATATCTTGTGGCATGCTTTCTTTCCTTGATCCAATATATAGGATAAACTCCATCAAATCCTAAATGGCTAAGATGGTGCATGAAATTCTATTTCATATCAATATGCACATATTTATGTGGAGTTTGTCCTATGTATTGTAGTTGGTCTAACTACTCTGGACCCAATTAGTCTGGGTGCCATAGTGTACTTAATTTGTTTTAGGTACATGAGAGATGCATTGGAAGCTTGCCTCTATTTAAAGAAGATGTCTTCACCATGTGCTTCTTGGAGTCAAGCTTGGATGATTGTGAACTCTCATCTTCTACACCGTCAATGCTATCTCGGTAACAAGTATCTAACTCATGCATATACTTCTAGGTCTCAACCTTGTGTAGGTTGTTCTTTGGCATGAGTTTCTCTAAGTTGCATTTGATATGGTTTTTGCAAAGTTTCTTTCAAAACATCTTCATTGCAAATGTGAGTTAGCCGGGATGATTAAACATCAAGGGGAATATATATTTTTATATATAATCATTTTCATGATTCACGGATCCCCAATATATTAATCTAGCAAATTCATTTCAAAGTCTCTCATATGCAATATTGATGAATTCTCTTAAACCATTTGCCTTATGTGTTATTTGTTTTGTGTCTCGAAGTATCCCAACTATCACTTATCCTATGTGTGTATTTGTGATGCTTTGAGAACTTGGTGTTGGAAGTTCATGTATACCCTTTAAGAATAATTTGAGCTATGTGCTTTGCTTTTATGCAAAAATCTTATCGGTGTATTTATGACTTCCTCTTGGATATCATGTGCTTTACCTTGTGCCTACATTGTGTGTGCATGTTTCTTTGTGGACTTAGTGACCAATTAGAAACTTATACACATGAAGGTAGTTACATATTTTATTGGTATTCAAAATCTTTAGTGATCACCTTTTATTACTTTCTTGATTCTTTGGTAATCCCTAAAGGCACAAGCTTTGTTTTTCTATTGGTTTCACATTGTCTCTTTATAAGCTTGTGATCCTATTTAATTTATCCTCTTGGGTGTGCTTGTTTGCGAAATACATGATATGCACTATGTGCCTCATAATTTGAAAGACTGTGGTGATGCTTAGTCTCATCCTTGTTTAGTCTCCTAAATTATATTTCCATGTCACACTCATCCTTTCTCGTTTGAGCAAGTCTTCATTTGTCACTTCTTTCTCTTGTTGCTCAACATTTGTTTGTTGCAAGGTATACTTATTTTCTTAACTGTACAATCTTGCACCTTTTTGTGTTCGAAAGCATCTAGGAGGGAGTGAGGATTCCATGTTGTGCACACTATATTGAATTACAAATCCTTCATTGTGCACGTACCTTGGGGAGTTCCCTCTTGAGTTTTAGAACACTTGGTTGATCTTATCATAATATCCTATTGTGTGCAATTGGTTTTGGATCCCTTGATTGCTTGCTTCTTTGTGAATGCTTCCCCCTTTGCAATTGGCATCCTTCCAGTGGATTTCAATTGATATCTTTCTTGGGCAATTTTTGGATCCTCAATATAGTTTGATCCCCTTCATCTATTCGTCATTGGATACGTGCATTTGATTTCACTCATATCATGAGAAATGCATAAATCATGAAGGAGATTTTATTATGTTACCTTTCCAAAGCCTTTAGCCCATTTCGGCAATCGTTGCCAATGGGGGAGAAGTTTTGGAGGGTTGTATGGAATTGGATTTGTACTTTGGTTTATTCTTAAGTATTTGCCTTCCTTGCCTTTGCATTCGTTGCTTGGTTTTATATATATAGTGGAAAACTCCACCATCGGTAATGGTTGATAATATATGCAATGAATTCATGTTCATACACACGTGCATAAATTATGCGGGAGATTGCTCTATATATGTGGATGGACTAACATCACATACCTTTGTAGTATTTGATGTTAGTGCAACCATTCTTGTTCGTTAAATTTCATATTATAAACCCTCTCAAAAGAGATTGATCAATTACCAAAATGGGGGAGATTGAAAGAGCATTTTCCCTCGTGTGTGGTTTTGGTAATTGAATGACAATCTCTATGGACTAATGTTTGCATTGAGATATCATTATAGATCATGTCCATAGAATTGTGGAGTTCATGTGTTGGACTCTTGAAGCTTATGTGTTGAGTGGAGCATAATGCAAGTATGTCTTGAAGGATTCAAGACATCATATTAGTGAAGAAATGTTGAAAGATACAAGGTTCATCAAGATGTTGATCAACACACAAAGCTACAAGATGTACCAAGAGCGATCATGTATCTCTTGGGATGGTAAACACTTGTCCGCATAGCTTTGTGAACTAACCCATGATATATGTGTGTGTGGTATCTTTATATGAGGTTAGGTATCTTCCCATGGGCTTGCATCAAATGAGGATTTCATATAGCTCATGGAGGATGACGTCATGTGGTGATCGTCATCAAGGTGAGATGTGCAAGACCAAGACCAAGAGAAGCTTCTTGAAGAGATCCTATGCTTGGTGCTTGCAATGGATACATGAAGATGAAGCTAAGCGAGACTCTCCCATTGTGAGCATGGGGGAGTATTTGGAGAAGTCTTCATCAAGCATGTGCTTGGACGCGCAATCAAGGAAAGATGAACCACTTGAAAAGATCAATATAGTCATCATCCAACTCAAGTGGAATGCTCAAGGCAAAGGTATGATCTTGATAGGCCTATAGGATAGATAGGCGTATATCAAGAGGGGCTCTCAAGTTAGTAACTTGATCGCATCGTTGTGGAGAGCTCAAACCTTTGCATACTTGGCATATCATGTTTCTTGGTTCTTATTTGGCTTTTATGTTGGTGAGGAATTAGAGCTTGGTTCATCTCCATGTCAAGCTCTTGTTCATCGAAATCGGTTTTACTTTAGACAACTTGTTGCGTTTTCGGTGGCGGAAATATTGTCGGTTCTACCATGAGGAAAGTCCCACACCTTGCCATGTGTGGTGATTTTACTCTATTTATGGGATGAAATATTTCTGTTTGGTGCTCATCGTCGCTATCTTTCCAACAAAATTGGTCTCACCTCATTTGGAGTTCATTTGCAAAAGTTATAGCAGTTTTCGTTTCGGTGTTTTGCTGACTCGGATTATTGGGGCAAGATATTTCGTTCTACCGGAATTTCCGTTTCCCAGCTGGTCCAAGAAAACGTCTAAGGAAAGGAGAAAAAGGGTTCTAACTCCAGTCGGAAATTATGCTCGGAAATTTCCGTCTACCGGAATTTCCGAGTGCCCCCAAAAAAGTCCTCCAGAAATGGCTATGGAAAAGTTTGGTTTTGCTTCTGACTCCAGCCGGATTTTCAGCTCGGAAATTTCATGGACTCGGAATTTCCGGTTGACCGGAATTTCCGAGTCTCACTTATACCGGAATTTCCGAGTGTCGAAACAGCCAACGGCTATATTTCCTGTAGGGGTATAAATACCCCTCCCCTTCTTCTTCCCCACAAAATCCAAGGCAGCACGTTTTTCCCCTCTCTCCTACTCCATTGTTGACCTTGGAAAGCTCACTTCCCTCTCAATCACTCCATTGAATCTTCCATATTCTTTAGGGAAAGTTGAGAGGAGATCTAGATCTACAATCCTACTAATCCATCTCTCCTCTAAGTGAGGGCAACTTAGTGGATCTAGTTCTTGGAGTTCCTTTGTGGTTCTTCTTCTTTGTTCTTCCTCTCTTCTCCCCCAATAAGCATTAGTTGCTTTTGGTGGGATTTGGGAGTGAAGGATTTGACTCCTTTGTGGTTTCCTTTGTTCTTCCTCTCTTATTCCCCCATAAACATTTGTTAATGTGTTGGAATTTGAGAGTGAAGTACTTGAGCACTTCGTGTGCTCTTGCCATTGCATTTGCATCGGTTTGAGCCCTCCACGAGGATTCGTGGTGGTGATACTTGTGAGCTTGTTACTCTTGGGTCTTTGGACCCTAGACGTCTTTTGTGTCCGGCCTTTTGTGGCCAAGACCTTTTGTGGTCAAGACCTTTTGTGGTCACTTGAGAGCCCCCAATTAAGTTGTGGGTGTGTGCCTCAAGAGTTGTACGGGATTCGATCTCCGCCCCAAAGGAGATCAATAGTGGAAGGTGAACTCGCAACCTTTTGTGGTTGAGTTCATCAGGAGAAGAAGGTGAGCCTTTGTGGCATTGCGGCTAACCTGTTGTGGTTGCGCACACATCTCCAAACGAGACGTACACCCTTTGGGTGGAACTCGGGAATACATCCTCGTCTCCACGTGCCTTGGTTATTTCTATACCCGAGCTCTTTACTTATGCACTTTACATTGTGATAGCCTTCGTGCTTGAAGTCATATATCTTGCTATCACCTTGTTACTTGTATTGCTTAGCATAAGTTGTTGGTGCACATAGGTGAGCCTAGTATCTATATCTAGGTTGTATGCTAGTTAAAGTAAAACTCTAGTTTTATTCCGCCTTCATCAAGCATACCGGAATTTCCGGGTCATCCTTGGACCGGATATTCCGGCCCCTCGGAAAAAGTTTTAAATCGCCTAATCACCCCCCTCTAGGCGACGTCTATCCGTTCACACTGCAATTGCTATTGGATATATTGCATTATTT
This sequence comes from Poa annua, assembly GCA_026929855.1. NCBI lineage: Eukaryota > Viridiplantae > Streptophyta > Magnoliopsida > Poales > Poaceae > Poa > Poa annua. The sequence goes on from CM049432.1 coordinate 61,409,241, forward strand.
CCATCAATACCCACCGCATTTAAAAGTTGACCTCCATACTTAGTCTTTAGGAACGTTCCGTCCAGACAAATCACAGGTCTGCAGCCATTTAACCAACCTATCTTGCAAGCAGCCAAGCTCATGTAGCAAGTGCTGAATAGACCATGCTCAAGGTGTAGGTAAAAAGATGATCCTGGATTTCTTTCCAGTACTTCATTTCCGTAATTTCAAAGCATTGAAAATTGCTTCACCTCGTCACCATGTACCACTGCCAATGCAGCTTTTCTAGCTCTCCCAAGTTTGAACCGGCTCGGTTCCATCTTGTATTTCTTCCGAACTTTCCTTGCAAAAGTTTTAAGTGTCATCCTGTCATTATCCTGAATATCTCAACGTACTTGGCCGCCAAAAAGGGTGCTGTAAGCTCCTTCACATGCTCCACTTTCTCACAAGTGTGCACATCTACGAAGGTCTTCACAAGAAAGGAAATATTCCTAGAATCCTTCACAGCAACCAGTTTCCATGGACAATCTTCAGCACAACAAGCCTCGAACCTCCTTTTATTGTTCCTCTTCTTACGGAATTGGTTACGGTTTACCACTGCATATTGTGAAACTGCAGTCCGAAGTTACTCCACTTAATCAAATACCATACCCAACTTAAATTGTGGGTTCACCATATCACCAGCTGAGTTGAATGCCTTGAACTTGTAAGGAAGTTTCTTCTTCTTGTATTCCTCATCATCAGAATCACTCTTGTGCCTCTTCTCGCAATCATCTTCAGTTGGTAATTCGAGCTCACCTTCTACCACAGTGTCTTCTCCAGGCTGGAAAGCATAAGAAGCTGCCATTTTCTTCCCCATCTCAACCATACAATCCTCCTCGGATTGATCTACATTATCCTCAAAAAGAGTATCATCTTCCCTAAAATCATAGTCACTGTCAATCCAAGATGGATCCCCTCTGAATCATCATCACATGCATTTATCTCTGAATCCTCTGAGTCGGAACTGGAGTCTTTTACCTTCTTATTTTTGCAGGGAGATAAAATGACAGCAGGTAGCTCTGGGCAGCCCTCATAACATACATCATCAACCTTCATCTGTACTCTAACTATGTCCACATGATTAAAAAAAATAACCAGGAGCTTGTTCCCTATTGATGCAGCAGCCATTTTAGCGCAGTTGAATGTAATTTTAACAAGTTCATAAACACATTTCCCTGGAGGACACCACCAAATATCCACCATCTCACTACAAGGATACCCTAATTGTTGAACCAAATAATCCAGCACTCCATTTGTGAAATATGTTTTGTCCAAGTTATCAAACCACGCGCTTCCCATCCAAATAGGTCCTATTGACGCCAGTTCCAACAAAAAAACCTCCATGGTGAACTGCCAAGCTGAACTTTGTTGATTCCAAACCTAATGCAATAAAAAATTATTGCAAAATCATAATTTGACACCCCAAAACATAGCCTAACTAAATTGGAAGAACTCATGCTAATTTCGAAGAAACTCACCGTGTACTGGCGCTCCGTTCGCCTCGAGCCTCAGTGTAGGAGGATCGACGCCATGATCGTGCACCGGACGCGGCGAAGCTGAGCAGTCCGCCGTCCCCAAGCCTGCGTGGCTGGCCTGACCGTCGGCGTGCGCCGCGGTCGCCTCATGCTTCACCTACACGAACACAACTCCAGCGGCCTGGACCACACCACCGGAGTGCGCAGCGGCCGCCTCTTGCTTCAACTGCACGAACAAAGGTCGAGCGGCCTCGACCTCACCCCCCGCGTGCGCCGCGCTCGCCTCTTCCTTCGCCTGCACGAAGGCCGCTCGAGCGGCCTCAACCTCACCGCCGGCGTGCGTCGCGGTCGCCTCATGCTTCGCCTGCACGAACACAGCTCCAGCGGTCTGGACCGCACCGCCGGAGTGCGCAGCGGCCGCCTCTTGCTTCAACTGCACGAACAAAGGTCGAGCGACCTCGACCTCACCGCCGTCGTGCGCCGCGCTCGCCTCTTCCTTCGCCTACACGAAGGCCGCTCGAGCGGCCTCAACTTCACCGCCGGCGTGCAGCGCGGTCGCCTCTTGCTTCGCCTGCACGAGGTCCGTCGTGGTGGCCTCTAGTTTCACATCTAGATCTGGCTGGGTCGCATCTAGATGGGGCGGGACGCTGGAATCAACGCCGCCTACGGCCGCAACGCCGCCATCGGCCGTAGCACCATCGCCAACGGCAAAAGCGCCGCCGTCGGCCTGAGCGCCGCCGTCCGCCGATGTCGCCTCTTCCATATCGCCGTCCGCCCGACGTTGACTTGGATAGAGAAAGAGTAAGGGCTACAGTTAGAAGTATCGGGGTGGTTTTTGCAAAAGATGTTGTGCACATCAGCCCACGCGCACTAAACTCCAACGGAAAACGGACTGACTTGTGTACCCAGAGACCACCGTGCACCCACTTGTCCAGTTGTGTGACCAAAAAATCACGTTCTGGAGAAGTTGCGTGACCGCGGATGCCATTAACTTAAGAAACTTTATAGGCCATTCTGCGTGCCATCAATGTTTATTGTGTTGACATCAGGATCCAGAATTCCATATGCATCCTCGCCATGGTCGTTGCCTGTTAACAATATTTGGCTCCAATGCGTAAGTAGCCACGAAGGATTGAAGTTACGAATAACATAAGCAGACAACTGAATTTATAAATTCACAGTTATACCAATAATACTCAAAATATTCTTAGTGCTTGCTGCACATACGGTTCCATATCTCGGCTGTTGTCATTATGTTGCCTCTGTAGAGGTTCATTGAAGCCATAATTGGGCCCTTTAGCTTAATGATCCAAAGAGCAGAAAAAATAGCCTCAACTAGCTTTGATGGGAAATTTTAATTTCTGAATGAACCAAAAGAACTAACCCTGATTATCAAAAGGGTAATCTGGTATATGTAGGTTGGCGATTGTACTGAGTTGTGGGTTCTGAACCCATGAGAGTTGTGTGAGTGTCATTCGTCTTGAAAATCGCTGCATTTGACCGTGTCTGTAGCTATTCCTACCAGGCCAGGCAGACACATCCAGAATTCTGGCTTGAAACAGGTAATGATGGATCGATTTTTGATTTACAATCTTACCTATGAAGAAGGAAACGGTTGCAGGGGTGACAGTGCTGACCCTTGAATCAGGTATACCATCTTTCAATGATACATGTGTATCCACCAACATACACAAAAGATGGTAAAAGATCCAATAAAGTAACTACAGAATGTAAACATCCGTAAATGCCTTTGTGCGCTCGAAGGTCACGGATCACCGTCATGCTTCTCCATTTGCTGGAGAAGAATAACAAAGAGTGACAATCATCCCAAGAACAAGAAAACACCATCGGCCTACTGTTTATTGAAACTGGAACTCGAGGCTGATCGAAATTCCGGGAAAGTGCGCAGCTAGCTAGCATGCGTGCCTCAGATGTATTACGCAGTGATATCACCAGAGCTGCACACGGGGTTCGTGCGCAGGCGCATTCATCCAGAATTCACCGATGCTTTTCGATCATCATCGGCACGCCAAAACAAATCAAACACATATCGAAAAACCAGGACATCAGACAGGGAAACAGTAAAGGAAGTAAGAAAGAGGAGGATACATCAACCGAACAAAACGAATGAAACTGCAGGTGCATCGAATCTAAAGATCCAACACGGAAACTAGAAACACTTCATTAGGATGGTAAAGTTGTAGAGAGATCGAAAACTTGAGAGGCCAAACAATATAAAACCGCAGATCGGAAGTGGGAAGAAAGGTATGGAGTTGGAGAGAACGCGGGAGGCGAGGAGAAAGCACGAGAAGGATGGATATACGCGGTGAGGTGGATGGGGCTGTTGGTTCATAAATACACTGGGTTGCGGAGCGGCTACGGAAGCGACGAACGGCTACGATTGGTTTGGATGTGATTCCGGATTGGGTTAGGTATCCCGTCTTATCAGGATGAAACTGTTTTCCGTTGGTGCCGCGTGCCCATCAGTATCGGTATCGACAACGTAAAAAAAAGTTACCCTACGCACAGGTTCGCCGATGATTCGACGGCGCTACTGAGGTCTATATCGTGGCCGTGAGAGTCTGATCTGGCTGGCCGAAGTGACATATGTCTACCCGGCGCTCTTCCGCGTGCCACCCTCGCCTTCCCCTCCGGCCCAAACGCCACCATTTCCTCAGAGGCCGTTCCAGGGCCCGGTGGTTCCCGACTCCCGAGACGGACTTGGGGGGCAATGCAGTGCCATAGTGATGCCGCCGGAGAGCCGGAGTGGAAGAGTTTCAGAGCGGGCAGTGGCAGCTACAATGATTGACTGGCGGACGCCTGCCTAGCACTGGTGATTGTCTAACGCTTCCTGTCATTTTTGATTCTTTTGGATCGTATATAGTACTAGTTGAATTTGGCGCGTGACACGTCCGAGAGTATTTAGTGATAGTTTCTTCAATTTTAGAAGCATTCTATATTTTGTAAATAATTTTGAAATATTAATCTTATGTATAGATTAGTAGAAGAATAATACCACTCCGAACAACTTACCGGAGCAATCTAGAAGGGATAAAATTAGGGTACCGTGGCTTTTGTGTGTGAGGATTATAAATAGGACACCATGTTATTAATCTTTAAAAAAAACTTGTGAGAACTGCCAATAAGTTTGTTTAGATTTTTTGTTTGCATTGTTCGATAAGTCAACTTTTTTTAGTATTTTCTAAAGTAAGGATACCGTGTTTGTGTACTGTCTTTTGGTTAGTTCTTTTTTTTTTCAAACAGGTGACGTGTAGGGGAAAAGATATGTTGTTTGTGTCGAGCTGTGGGCATGAGTGTTAAGTGCAGACACGTACTGTCGTTTAGCACACATGTCTGAGTGCATGCTTTGCACGTGTGTTTGCTGCAGGCACATATATTTTTTTGCTCAGGATACGTGTTCTGCATGATCGTAAGGCAACAAAATACGAAAGAAGAATTCTCTATAGAGGAGGGATATCCAGTACGATCGTTTTGAACTTTAGATATCAAAGAATCACGAGTTGTGGTCAGATCTGTCGGGATGCTCGACGGATCGCCAATTCTGGTCGGATTTGTCGGTATGCTCGAGGAAGGATATTCATGAGCTGCCGCCTCTAGAAGATGTTGTTGTTCAGTTTTGGTTAAAAAAGGTGACGTAGATTTAGAGCAGACTGTTGGTGGTGTTCTCTCATACTACTTTGTTTTTATAAGTTTCTTTGACGCGAGGAAGGGTAGCAACGGTGTTTCTGTTCTTGCGATAGCACAGCGTGAAGAGCATGCTTCTCATCTTCATGGAAAAATCTTTTGTTTAGAAAAAACAGGATGGTTGTATAGTGCAAAGGTTCATCGTTCTCGGATGGACGATGAAGATCTAGCTGAAGACGACATGCCAGACATAGAGTTTCAGTATTGAATTTAGTTATGTAATAGTGTGTTATTTAAATAAAGGACCTATGCTATATATAGGTGCCTAGGTTGTCGGTCAGGTAAAGTTTTTTAGAGGGCAAGATTAAGACATCTCTGTTCCGAATATATTGTCGGTCAAGCTAAGTAAAATTTAAATTCGGAACGTTCGCGAGTTTTGAATTGTTTTTCTGTAAACTTACAGTAATGTAAGGAGGTGTACTGTTTATTGCAATTTTTATGGAGAAAAATTGTTTCAAAATACACGTATTAATTGTAAAGTGGTATTTTGCGTTCAATACGAGTTACACTGGGAAGTCTTACTTAGTTTGTGTTCTTTTTGTTTTTAACCAAATTAGAATTTGATGGTTATATATTTGCGTGGATCATGGTTTGGAAGTTACGAATTTTACGTTTGTAAATATTTTATTATGTTAGAGGAAATTAAATATGTGATAATTTATTATCTCCAATTTATAATTTTAGTGAATGCAGTTGTTTCTTTCCACACATTCACTGATGTCGCGACTTTTTTCGAATGTTTTTATCGGTAGTGTATCTTGCTGATGTCAGTGTATTTCATATCATATCAGGTGAATGAATGTGTACTTTTGGGTGCATATAGCTTATGTGTAGGTAAGTATTCAGGTGTATTTCATAAAATGAGTTGATAAGGAGGGTTATTTTTTTGTGAAATATGTAAAGTTGAGATTCAATTGTATGGCGCTAGTAGTTTTTATTTTGGTGAAAATATATAATCAAAATAATATGTTGGAGAGGTATGCTCAATTCTTTGTTTATAACCTAGGTAATCTGAAAATGTTTTTTTCTAGGCCCCATAGTTAGTAACAAAACCTGTGACATTTATTGTATTAATTTTTTATTTTGTTTGTTCAAATTCATGTAAACACGTTAGTTATAAGGAAATAGTTTTTATCCTTACATTTTGTATATTTTGTTTTGTTTGAATTGCATATCAGAACACATGAATATTTTGATTTTTTTGTGTATCTGGTTGTCATGTTCTGAAAAATACATGTAGACATGTTGGAGGACCTTACTTTTCTTTCTAGACCCCATAGTTAGCAATAAAACTTATGTCATATATTTATTGTATTCATGTTTTATTTTGTTTGGTCAAATTCATGTGAATATGTGATGACCCACAAATATAGGGGATCGCAACAGTCTTCGAGTGGAGTAAAACCCAAATTTATTGATTCGACACAACGGGAGCCAAAAAATATTTATAAGTTTTAACAGATGATTTGTCAGATCAGCTGCACCTGTGAATAGACTTGCTCGAGGAAGATTATGAGTAGCAACAATATTAGAGCAGAGACAATAATGAAATAATAGTAGCAGGAGAATTGAGACACCGACTGTGATTGAAGTAGACAATAGGATTAAAATACTGTAGGCATAAGACGGATGTACGGGTGTTGTATGAATAAGATAATTCATGTAATAACATAGCATAGGCATTTTTAGATAAATAATATAAACCATCCAAGTATTAACTAATCATAAGCATGTATTCCAATTTAGTTGTGCGTGCTCGCAATGAGAAATTTGCGCATCATCTTTTGTCCTGCCAGCCCGTTTGTAGCGGGGCCTCTAGGGAATCTACTGACAATTAAGATATTTCTTTTAATAAAGTACCGGAGCAAAGTATTAACACTACGTGAATACATGTGATTCTCACATCATAGCCATTCCCTCCGGTTATCCCAATTATTGTCACTTTAGGGCCATCGGTTCCGGACAATAACATGTGTATACAACTCATAGATATGATCCAAAACAAGAATTATCATCATAATTCAATAACATGTTCAGATCTGAAATCATGGCACTCGGACCCTAGTGTCAAGCATTAAGCATAACAAGTTGCAACAATGACGTAAAACACCGATAACGGATACTAGACACTATGCCCTAACAATCTTACAGCTATTACATGATTAATCTCATCTAGTCCCTACCATCCCCTCAAGCCTACAACGGTGAATTACTCACTCATGGACGGTGGAAACATGGATGGTTGATGGAGAGGCGGTGGAGATGACGATGGCGATGATCCCCTTCGATTCCCCGTCCCGGCAGGGTACCGCAACAGAGACTTCTGGTTCCCGAACTAGGGTTCGCGATGGCGGCGGCGCACGGGTGTGTTCTCTGGAAAAGTGTCTATCCCCCAAGCGTTTTTAGGTCAGGAGGGTTTTGTATCCGCGAGGGGGTCACCAGGGAGTGGCCGAGGTAGCCTCCTCACCTCCTGGCGTAGCCAGGTGGGCCCCCACGCCACCAGGTGATGAGGACCCCTCAGGCCTCTCCTCCGTTTGGTCTTCGTGGTTCCTGGTCCTTCTCGGATAGAAAATGACTTCTGGTTGACTTTTGGGCTTTTTCTCCGAAGTTGATATTTCTGCACAAAAAGAAGACAACATGGTAGTTCTGCTGAAAACAGCGTTAGTCCGCGTTAGTTGCATCCGAAACACACAAATTAGAGGTTCGGGAAAGTAGATACGTTTTGGACGTATCAATATGTTAGTTAATCCTCACGTTTTGTATATTTTGTTTTTGTTTGAATTGCACATCAGAAGACATGAATGTTTTTTTTTGTGTGTGTCCGGTTGTCATGTTATGAAAAATACAGGTAGACATGTTGGAGGTATTTTTTTTATATTGATGGTAAAAAATCCTTCAAAAATGTGGTAACTATTTTTATTTTCTGAAACACACATAAGAAGATATGCATATTTGAAATTTCAATTTTATTTACTTATTTGTGTTTGGTGTTTTGTAATAATACTCACAAATGTGTTAGTTCGAAAGAAATATTTTTTCTTTGAATCGTGGTATTTTTTTGTATTTTTTTAACCGGATAGCTAAAGTTGTAAACTGTCTGAAATTATGTGTTTTTTGGAATTTTTCTGACACTGGGTCCCACCTGTCAGTCAGCCAAGGGCTGACGTCAGCGCGCGGTGGACGCAGCGGCGCTGGCCAGCGCGCAGCGGCCAGCGTCGCACGCGCGCGGCCCCGAGATGCGGGGACGCAACAGGAGGAGCAGGGGAGCGGGGAGCCGAACGGGCGGCGCATCGGACCAAGTGGTTGCTGGAGTCGCCGGTGGCGACCATTTCGGCGGCGGCGGACCCTCGACCGTGCCGGCGACGAACTCCGATTGATTGGCGGCGATTCCGGTCGTCTTATGACACAATAATAGTCCAGGCGATGGAGGAGGAGACGACGGAACTCACAGGGTCCCTGGATTGGAGCGGGGAGGCGCGGAGCGACGGCGCCGGTGGCGACCCGGAGGTCGCGCGAGAGAGAGAGGAAGAGCCGGGGTGATTGTGCATACACTTTTACAAAAAAGCCCCTAAAGTTTACCGTAATTGCAGCGAGGTCCTTGGCGGGGGAAAATCGTAAAAGCGTATGTGCACTGTTCATCAATATTCACCGACTGAATCGGGCAAATTCGGCCATCCGATTTTGATCGGACGGTCCAATTTTGGATCAACCACAGGACGTGAAAATCTTCCGCCTTAATATATTAGGTAATTAGGTAATGTATAACGCCTGTAGTGAGTAATCTGTTACATTCGGTTCTTTAATCTGTTGGCTGCTCAATAAATCAACAATCAAATAATGAAATTGACTATAGATTGATCCAACCTATTCGATATACTTATGTTTGCTATCAATCTAGGTCATTTGGATCTAAGATTCTTCTTCAAATAACTAGTACTAGAAGATATGTAGCCAAAGCATCTAAAGACATAGACAACGAAATTTTACTTGCTAGCTTAATACTGCATCATAAGAAACAAGGTGTTCATGCAAATCCGTAGAGTAGCTACATATTATATATGGTAGAGATAAGGCTTCTAGCAACTTCTTTGTGCAACGTTTTATTTAGATAAAAGTCACAACTGCCCGACTTTAAATTAAAAAAAGGCAAAGGCCAACGTTTACAACACCCCAACAGTGGGAGAGGGCACCAGCGGGAGAAAGTGGCATTACAGTAGGGCCCGTAAGCACAAATAAGTTGTGTCACGAGCTAAACAAAGGATCGGTCGACATGGCACAAAATAATTAAAACTTAAGGGGGAGCTCCAGCAACTTGCATCTTACACGCACCAGATAGCTGAGCCGGTAGTAATTGCAGTACTTAACATCACTCCACCAGTGAAAGCAGAGTTTCGACAACATGACTCATGCTTGGCCTTCTGCTCCTTTCTTCTTCCAAACATGATACTGCTATCTTAAGTATCACGATTGCTTCTGAACAGTTGAAATCTCCGTCAAGTCTGTTGTCAACAAAATCCACAAGCCATGACTGATCTTCGCCTGCTAGTTTCTCTTTAAGAATTTCAGTAGAGCATCTAACAGCCATTTCCACCTCCTCCTCGCCCTCAACTATCCATCTGGAAACCCGAACCCCCTTCACTAACTCAAGAAGCACAACTCCATAGCTGTAAACATCCACCTTACCGGTGATTGGAAGATTTAGAGCCCATTCTGGTGCAATGTATCCTCTCGTCCCATGCACCCTTGACAACATTCTTGCGCTTGAATCTCGTTTTAGTATCTTTACCAATCCAAAATCTGCAATCTTGGGCTCAAATTCTTTGTCTAACAATATGTTCTCTGGTTTTACATCGCAATGCACAATCCACTCAAGGCACTCATGGTGAAGATAGGCCAGTCCTTTCGCCACCCCAAGTGCAATATTGTACCTTTTGCCCCATTCAAGCACAGGAGATAGGCTCTGGTAATCAAACAGAATGGTGGCTAGAGAACCATTTTCAATAAACTCAGAAACCAATAGCTTGTGTGTCTTCTCAACACAAAACCCCCAAATTCTGACCAAATTCATATGATAAATTGTGCCTATGAGACTTATCTCAGACCTGAACTCTTGCTCTCCTTGGACCACATCATTTAGCTTCTTCACTGCGACTTTTCTTTCATCATCGAGGACACCCTTGTAAACTGCTCCTGATCCACCACACCCTAGCTCTTCTTGGAAGCAATTGGTTGCCTTTCTCAACTCCCTATAGCTAAATATTCTGAACTGGCTAGAGATTATCATATAACCTTCGTCTGTAATCTCCGGTCTTCTCTCCCACTTGTAAACAACCCAACACCCGGTGATGATTAAGGATACTTCGATGAAAAGTAATGTTAGTGCAGAAGAAAGGAAGTAGCCAAACTTGAACCTGGAAGAGTCATCCTTTAACATTTGCGAAGACACGTTGGCCACTTCTTCATGAACTTTGCATGCACGGGTTACTGTAGAAGCTAATTGTGACGAAGACACTACTCCCTTGGGAACTTTCAGATAAATGTCTGTGTGAGGATGTGGGAATGTCTTGCCATTAAAAAGATAGACCTTTGGGTAACATTTTCCTTCTCCCTGATGGTAAGCAAACGCTTGGCAATCGGAAATGTTTAAGCACATATGTCTGCACTTGTGCCTTGAGAACTGGTTGTCGACGTAGCCTATATCATAGCCATAGAAGTCAGTTTGGGCGAGCTTGCTGAATGAGAAATCTTGGGTGGACGTGATGTTTGCCTTCTGTCTTCTCCGTTTGTCCATGCATCCTTTGCTCCAATCGCTTGCATCAACCACCTCGAAGCCTTCAAGGCAATCGCACTGAAGCTTGGGTAAATATTTGCAGAGGCTGTTTTTGCCACACAGTCCATGTATTCCGCAGGCTTGAGGGAATGCCATCCAAGAGACTGACCAATTGCCGCTTATCGTGTTTAGGCTGTACAGCCTAAGGTTGCCATCGTAATCCAGTGTCAACCTCCTCATGACCTTAGCTAAAAAATCAGAAGCATTAAACTGTAATGTGTCACTCGAGACAAACTGGCCCGTCTCTTCAAGAACAGCAGAACGGCTACTGTTGTAAGTAGTCCTGCCATTTCCCCACGCTTTGTTGAAAGGGTCGGGCCAATATATGCTGCTAACCTCAGGGCCATTGTAAATGAGCTTTAGCTGATTGTCACTGTCAAAGTATAATGTATAGAACCCTGAGTAGAGCAAACCCTTGGCAGATGCAGATACCAGCTTTGTGTTCCGAGTCATCTCCTGCGATGGCAGAAGTGTGTTGGTGGGCGAGTCGAAGCTTCTCCAAAGCCTCTGCCTGTCTGGATCCATGATGACAAGGTTGCCGGTGTCGAGCAGCTGTGCGTGGCTGGCACGTGTGGCGGTCGTGTTGGTGCTCCAGACGGTGCTGCCATTGTAATCGAGCAGGTCCAAGCCCCCGTCCCTCTGGAAGGCGAGCCTGGACCCTCTGCCATTCACCGGCGTGTCGCGGTTGGCCGTCCAAGCGACGGTCTTCCTCGCCGAGCCGGTGAACCAGATGGAGAAGGTGAAGGCGTTGGTGGCCACCTTGTAGAAGCCACAAGCGAAGGTGCCGTTGGGCGACACCAGGATGGTGGTGGTGGCGCTGTTTTCGATGTAGTATGAGGAACCTCTCTCGAGGTAGCTGCTGCCATGAGTTTGATCCTTGGCAAGAGCAATGGAGGAGATCAGCAAGAGAAGGAACTTGATGGATGTGGTGAAGATGTAGGCACCTCTCATGGCCACCATGGCAATCATCTGGCTCTCATCCGTCCAGTGCTACGGCCATGTAAATATATCGCGCGTATGAGTGCGTGCTGGGTCCCAGGTTCACATGGCTAAGTTGCTGTGGCATCTACTCTCTCCTACTGTAGATTGGAAGATGACCTCGGTCAGGTCATGCAAGGTCAAGGTCTTCGTCTACTCTACTCTGCATTCCATCGCCGATGCTTGCTGCTATAGTAATACTGTACTCGTAATGTAAATGCTAGCTTGGTGCTATGCTGCTATAGTAATACTGTACTCGTAATAATAGCCTAATAGCAGGTTGCACGGTTTAGCTTGGGTCCATGTACTGATCGAGTGCAATGCATGTTGTTGTATGTATTGTGCTCCGGTCCGTCAAGCACGGCGGTCCGGTCAATGCTGAGGTCTCCGGCCGGCCCCGAGCAGGCGATATAATCACAGCCTGAGACGACATGACACAGCTTTGGTTGCTGTCGTCGTCGTCGTCTACTTGAATTGCCCGTGGTCTTGACCTGTCAACGACGGCACCACCGAGTTCGCCGGAGAGAGAAGAATGTGGTGTTGACCTGCAAGGAACCCGGTCTTCCTACGGACTGAAAACATCACACTACTTCCGTTTCGGAAAAAAAAAGATCGTAAACTTTGCTTTAACAAGTTTAACTGCTGTCGGTATAATGTTGCTTGGCCTATCCAAAACAGATTTAAGTATGGGCTCCGTTTCTCAAACTAGTATAATCAAGCCGGTGATCACCGACTACTTCTCAGAACTCTTCACCTCAGAAGTTGAGGCAACAGAGGTGGTGCTGTTTGAAAAAGTGCAACCGAATGTAACACTGGATAAAAATGAGAGGCTCGTAGCTCCATCTACAGAAGAACTGAAAAAGCCCTATATGCAATTAGGGGTTTTAAGGCGCCAGGGACAGATGGTATGCACGCCATTTGTTTGGCCTCTCATTGGTGACAGTATTACGAGGGAAGTGTTGGATGCACTCAACTCAAATGTGATACTAAAGGGGTGGAATGATACTGCAACTGTTTTAATACCAAAGGTGAATGTATCCTTTGTGGCGTTTGGGATACATTCAAAGCCCACTTATTTCAAGGATCTCTACAAGGGGTGGTTCCCCACTTCAACTGGTAGAGAAAAAACACTAATAATAGGAACAACTGCTATTTTTTGGTCAATATGGAAAACTAGTAACATTACCTGTTTTCAAAGCATTAAACCGAAATATCCTACTAGTGTTTTTTTAATATCTCTGTTGATTCTTAATGAATGGGTTGTATTACAGGAAAACGCGTTGCAAAAGGTGCTGCAATGGGGAGCCGGTAGAATGGCGCAAGTTGCACACAAAACTTTCAGCATGAGCAATGGTTGGACAGCAGATATCTTGAGACTCTGTGATCATTAATTTGTTCATGCTAGAAGAGGCGGCTCTTGTGTAAGGGATCTGGTGGTGAAAAAAAGACAAGATGGTTGTGTGTGTTGGGTGGATGCTGCTTTAGAACTTGTATAAAAAGTGATGGTTAGAAAAAGTTTAAAACTAACTGGAGTGCTTAGTTTGGTAGTATGTATTTGTGTTGTTGTTCTTCCGTTGTCCTCCTAGTTTTGTGTCGCCGATTCCTGGAGATGTTTGTTCTCTCAGGTTTTGAGGTTGGTGCAAAATAGGTTGTGGTGTGTGCGTGAGTATGTTTGTGATCTAAACACATCAATTTCAATAGAAATTGAGAGCCTGGTGGCTCCTTTTATCAAAAAAGTAATCTAGAATTAATAACTCAATTTAGACGATTAGTCTATGTAATGTCGTGTATAAGATCACTTCTAAGATCCTTGCAAATAGACTAATGGTGATCATGCTTGATATTATAAGTCTGAATCAAGCCCAAGACGAATGATTACAGACAATGTGCTAGTAGACAATGTAGCAATGGATACCTGAGCGGTAAAACTTGAAGGATACTGAGCGATAAAATTTGACATGCACAAGCCTTATGACCGGTGGAGTGGGGATGGGTCAATTCTGATGAGACAGAAGAGTTCGTACCAACTTAGGGGCTATGGCAAGGAGATCCACTCTCGTCGTATTTATTTCTGATTTTTTGCGGAGGTCCTATCCAGAGTCTATTGACACATGAGAATAATTTGGTGGCTTACAAGGAGTGAGGGTATGCTGGGAGGCACCATCGGTATCTCACTTACTTTTCACCCATGTTTTCCTGATTTTGATGAATGCTGATATGGTAAATGCTACTACTCTTTGTGAGGTGCTCGATGCGTATTGTTCTATGTCAGGGCAGCAAGTCAGTGTCCCGAAGTCAATTTTTTTTTAGTTCCGATACTAAAACAAAGAAGGCAGTTTGTACCGCGTTGAACATTAACATTGACTCAAAAGCTTTAAGTGATATGATGTGGATATGCCCTTCGGGTATCCCCAGCCAAGCAGTATGAAGCGTAATGGACATGAAGGCCCACCCAGTGACCCATTAACAACCTACAAGGAAAGATTTGTGACAGCCAAGGACAAGGAGTGCATCTGAAGGAAGGCGCGACTTGTACGGACATAGACTTACCTTGTTATGTACACACTGTATGGATGCTGACGCATCACTGCATAATAAAAGACTTGGAGGCTCCTGGTAACACCACCGACTACCGGCGAAGCTGACTACTACAGCCACGACCCGGAACAAACTCTAGGTCAGGCCAAGTCCTTTAATTCGGGACACTCCCCGAGCCAACGCATTTCATGAGAAGGCCTGAAACGCGACTCCATTCCAACAATCACTCCTTGGGCTCGAGTTTCGAAGACACCTCCACTGACGATGCTTGAGCGTAGCTCTGCCACTAGTACAATACGACACATCAGAAACGTGTCAACACCCTCATCGGAAATGGAGAAAGAGTATGTGTCCCCGCTCCCGCTGCTGATGTAAAGGTCCACATCGGCAACAGAGGAATTAACCGCCACCGATGATACCAGTTTTTGGCAATGGTTCTTCACTTAGTTCTGCTGCCGTAATTGTACGGAGATCTTGGTCCACTCATTTGCACTGAGGTTTTTCATAAGCCTGAGATATAAACTTTTTAAGCATGCGGTATATATTTCACTGACGCATTTGATCTCACAAATCACAGGTACTAAAACAGTAAAATATTTCATTCATGTCACAATTTCACTTTACATCTCCATCACAATTTCACATTCATATTTCCATCATAAGTGGTATCTATCATAAGTGACAGAACATATGTAGTAACATATTTCATCTATACTAACTCTATCATCTAAGAGGATGGAGATAAATATTGATTTCTTCTGTACGTCCTTTCCTCAAATCTTGTGAGCTCTCAGGTGCTACTCTAGCAATCTCGTCTTATCTCATCCTTTGGACCCTGTACATTAGTAAAATAAAGTTACATGTGCTAAATACATATGCTAGAACATGAGCACTCTTAATCTATTATATACTAAAAGCATAATACAGAGGTTTTAATTTCGAGACACCACATTAATCCACATCACCATAATTATAATAACCACTAGATCGGTTAAGATTAATTAAGCCTAATTAATCACGTACACATGGATATGTCTGTGGTGTCCCGTTAAATGTCCAACACGTCTGACATATATTTACGCTGGGACGTGCACGGTAGCTAGCTGGTCCTTTTTTCCCATCGCATGCTACTATGGCTGATCAATCCCACAGAGCTAATGTGAAGTGGCCCTATCTCAACTGGTTGGTTCCTTGTGATGAAACCAGCCCACCCAGATTCAAGTCCTAAACTTGGCATGGGTGCTCACACTTTTCTGGATTTTTCAGAATTTATCCGGCGCTATGCTTTCAGTGGTAGGTGACGTGCCCGTCAACAGCGAGGCGCCTGTGGTGACTTCGTCAACCTCAAGATCTGTCGGATCAGTCTCTCGGAGGTGCTCATAGGGGTAGGGTTTACGTGCGTACGTTTATAGTGGTGTCTGTACGTGTGTGTTTGTGAGCGTTTGCGTCTGTACTATGTTTCTCAAAAAAAAATCGTACATAGCTAATATTCTCAGAAAAAAAATCGTACAGAGCTAGATGGGATTGATCAATACTTTCGGTTACAACAAATCATCGCCTTTTTTTTACGGGATAGTTTCTCTTTTCAACAACTAAACAAAGCACACATATCATCACAATTAATTTTAGTAGTGAAGGAGATATGCCCTAGAGGCAAATAAATAAGTAGTATTTATTGCAGTATCTCATAAGTTTATAATAGGTTTATGTATTATGCTATAACTGTATTAATCGGAATTATTAATACACGTGTGATACATAGACAACCAGGTCCCTAGCAAGCCTCTATATGAGCTAGTCCATTGGGCAACAGTTGATCGAGATTCCCGATCAAGGACAATGACGTCGGTTGACAGTGGGGTCATCTTGTTAATAGAATAAGGTGGTGGACATACGCAAAGTATTGCAATAAGATCGTATTACGATGTTTGTCATTTGCAATAGATAAGAGTATGATAGCTTATTCCTTAGACCGTGAGACCGTACTTATTGTTGCTTCGTAGGAGTGCTTTGAGAGCATCAAACGTTGTATCTTATATAGCATGACAATAACGGTGTCCATCTTGGGTATTCCGAAAGAGCATCGAGACGTAAGGATCAAGAGCGGGATTTGTTCATTCTTGTAATGGAAAGATACTCTGGGCCCACTCGTATTGCATCTATATAGCTGCGCAGCTTATGACTAGGTCATGGAGATGTAATATCGCAGACGAGTTAATAACCTTCGTCGGTAACGAGATACAGCAAAGGCATCGGTGTGTCTACGATCATATCTCGGACAAGGTAGTATCGCAGAGACAAAGGGAATGAATATCGTACTTATGGTTCAACGACGATATTCGTGGAATGCACAGGGGTCGTCATATATTTCCAGGTATCCCTGACGATCATTGGTGAGCGGAGTGTCTCGACCATGTCTGGAGTGTTCCCGAACCGTAGCGTAACAAACTTAAGGTCTTAGCGACGCTAGGAGATAGGTTCTGGAATTTTATAGGTTTTTATTGGAGAGAAAGAAATGATCCGGAAAGAGTTCCGGTGGTCCGGAAGGAGTTCCGGGGAGCTATGGAAGTGTTCCGAGAATGTCCGAAAGTTGTTCGGGTGGTTCCGAAATAGTTTCGGAGTCATGGGATATTGAATTATATATAAATATATTAATTATGAATTAATGGGATTTTTATATTAATTTAATATTAATTAAATAAAGGAAAAAGGGGGCTCCCACCTAAATGGGCCCTAAGAGGGCCCAAGAAGGGGAGCCGCACCAAGCAAGGAAGGGGGGGCTTGGGCCCCTAGTCCGAGTTGGACTAGGAGGGTGCGCCGGCCTCCCCCCCCCCCCCCTCCTCCTTTTAGTCCCACATGGGGGAGCCAAGGGGGTTGGCACACCCCTTCCCCCTTTATATAGCAAGGCATATTAATTGATTTAATACACAGGAAATTAAATTAATTCCCAATTTCTCTCTCGATCCCGTGGTTCCCAAGTTGGAGCCGCGCCGAGGTGAGGAAGGGGGTCTCTCTCCACCTAAGCCATACCGCAGAGCGCCGTTGCTCTGCGGGATTCCAGATAAGATCTACCCCTGCGATTTCAGCTGGATCTGAATGACTGGGGGTTGTCGCTAAGCTCCGTATGTTTGCGAGTGCTCGGAGGCTACTCTATTGAGGAGCTTGGGCGACGTCGTCTCGCCCCCTACAGCCGCCGCGCCACCCCCCTCTGCTGCCGGCGCGCCAGCCCCGGTGCTGGCGCTCTGCCTTCTTCCGCCCGACGCCCGTCGACGCAGATCATCGTCGACACCCCGGCGTCATCGACTCCGACATCGCGGCAAGTTCTCCGCGACCTCGAGGTCGGCTACGTACGACTTCATCGTCAACGCTTGTGCGGGAGCGTAATCCCCGCTATCGGTCTACATGGAGGTAATGTAACTCGTTCCGCCACCGTTATCGCATGTACTAGATAGATAGATCCTGGCTAGTTAGGGTTTCGCTCGCTAGAAAATTATTGTTTTCTGCACCGTTACCCCTTCAGTGGTATCAGAGCCGATCTATGCGTAGTACTGTTGGTACGGTTAGAACTCATGTTGAATGAGGGCGTCTTTCTTATATTTGCTACCCTCTAGCGTGCACTTGCGATGCCTTCGGTATTGAGTTGATGAAGCGGCCCGGACAGACTTTACGCGTACGCTTACGCGAGACTGGTTCCACTACTGTCATACGGCTTGCACCGTATCTGTGGCTGGCGGGTGTCTGTTTCTCTCTCTCTAGTCGGCAAAGCATTTTCAATGGAGGGCCCGAAAGGGATGCTTAAACATGCAATTATACGATTGACGTTATGGTACAAAGTTCGTAGGTAGGGAAGCGATTCTCTTACGGATAAGCCTATTTGCCACGTAAAACTTGCAAAACTAGATAAAGCTAGAGGCGTCTAACTTTGTTTTGCAGAGGCGTTATTTCATGTGACATGGTTACGGTAAGTTTTGATATTACTCGTACTGTCGGAGGCAATGGAGGGCTCTGTAGACTCGGAGTCATGCCGGGGCGCCGGGGGCCAGGCACATGGCGCCATGAAGGTCCAGGCGCATCGACCATGTCACATCGCACTTCATTGCATCATTATTGTGTGCTGTTGTGTGTGCATCCTATTGATTGCTTATATGCTAGATATACAACGGTAGCATCATAAATAGGATGATCCCTAACAAATACCAAAATTGTGTTCTCCCTCGTCGCGCACCACCAAGAAAGTTCTACGTTATGAGGCAGGCCGTGATGATCGGGTGTCACACATCTCGTCGTTCGCATACAGTGGGTGTAAGCCATGTTGCACGCGCAGGTCTTCGAGGTTTGATTGGCGAGCCTAGCATACTCAGAG
Organism: Poa annua; assembly: GCA_026929855.1. Lineage (NCBI taxonomy): Eukaryota > Viridiplantae > Streptophyta > Magnoliopsida > Poales > Poaceae > Poa > Poa annua. Next base: position 61,428,151 of record CM049432.1, read on the forward strand.
GTATGGCCTCGGAACACAGGAAGATCGAAAGATCGAGCATGAGTCATAGAGTTGTTATGATCGACATTTTATGTCCACCTTTGAAGCTGTGCTGCCGGCCGTGATGATCGGGGGTGGTATAGTGGATGGGGGTCGTGTCATCGCCATTATTATTTTAGGGATAATAATCTTGGTGTGGTGTGTTTTTGATAATGAGATTATAGAACTAAAACTCACCTACATATTATAAACTTAACCTTACCTCTTTTGCGATCACATCTGTAGACTACGCAACTATACTTCGGTTACTTCCTCAAGAGTCCGGATGCTACATTAGAAGCCGACGGATCCAACTTCATCAGATGGTACAGGGGTTTTAGAAACATTCTCGAACACAACAACATTCTATATGTTCTCGATGAACCGGTAGGAGAAGGACCAGGAGATTCTGCTAGCGAGGAGGAGGAAGATGATTTCCGTAGGCGTCGAGACATATTCATTGAAGTGGAGATCACCATGACCGTATGCCTGGCACCCGAGTTGAAAGAGATGTTTCGACGCAAGGAGCCAAGCGTCATGATGGATGCGATAAAGACGCACTTCGGGGATGAATTAAAGCGTGAGCAATTCAGGCAGCTTAGAATGTTCCAGACCATTCACATGGAGGAGCATACCTGTCTGAAGACACATTTGAAGAGATTGTATGACATCTACTTCCAGCTGACGATGGTCTTCGACTACTGGATGGCGGATTCTTGCGCCATTCGGACTGTCCTGGTATCTCTACCTCCTAGCTATGAGAAGCATGTACGTAAGTACATTTTGAAAGCCGACGATATGAACTTCTACGTATTCATACGTGAGTTCCAGTCTCTGAAGGTTGATTCCATCGAAGGAGAGATCTTCGATGCTACAGGTATATATTTGATATATGCAGAATTATGAATTCGCCCATGGTATATGATGAAATGTTTGATAATTGCTCTGTTTGTGAAACAGGTCCTGATTATCACATATATGCGGCGCAGTTTGATATGACCTGGCGCTGAAGCTGGTAGTCAAGGAGTTGATGGCCTTTTGGTGTTCACGTCCTCAAGTTATCATAGTTATCATCAATAGTTTTTGATACGATCTTTTGTAATAGTGAGCGAGTGTGTGTCTTGATTGTTGCAAGACAAAGTTATTCATGTAATAAGACAAGTTCAGTTGTTTTATGTTATGGAACAAGTCAGTTGTTTTATCCTATGAATAAAGTTTCCACATCTCAGTTACATTGATTGTATGATAAGTATTCATAATTGTAGATATGATAAAATATCTTGTCCCATGAACAAAGGTTCTATTGCTAGAATAAGCATCGTCGAGTTTAGTCATAAAAGCAATGAAAGAAGTAATGGATGTCTTTGGTCCGTTTAAGTATTTCGAGTGCTGAGTTGATTAAACTTGAAATCAAGTATTGAAGTTGCAATACTAGCGGAAATTAATTGAGTATCATTTTAAATGATTAATTAATGATGTTTATTGTTTGATCCGAATTCCTCCATGTTTTTGGCAAGTAGGAGTATTTGCCCGATGAATCGTGGAGTCTGAGATTGATTTGATAATAGATCAAATGGGGTTTTTCAGAAGAAAGATTTGTGAATATTGTATTCACGAAATTCGGTCAAAGGACAGTATTTTTGAATTATGTCTTCAACACAAAAGACTCGTGGCAATTTGCTTCACAAAATTATAATGTCATATATGGTGATATGTGGGGAATTATAATCACGCTCTATTGTTAAATAAAGTGTGGTCGCCAGAATTAGCCTTAGAATCTCCTAGGATGTTCGAAACATTGTAGTCGATGTCCACTTTAGGAAATAGATATTTCTCTCAACAAGAATTCGTAGGATCGACAGTTGTGTCGACATGTATATGATTATGCGATAATTCGGAATATACATGAGTGGTTCTTTGTAGATTGCTCGTATGAGAGTGTGTTCCAAAACAAAATAGAAACAAAGTTCAGTTTGTTGTCTATGTAATTCCGAGAAAAGATGATTTTTCGAATTACGGTGTATGGATTGAAATTAGAAGTTTGGAACAAGGTGTCAGACTTATGTTGGAAGATGTTCCAAAGAGTATATGTCTGCCACTGAAAGTTTGGTGATTAAGAGTGAGGGAGACTAGAAAATTGTTTTCTGCTTGCAATCCTCTTCATAAAGATCATATTATTTTCATGAAAGAAACTTCTAAATAAAGTGCTGTTATATTTAATATTGCTGTCAGGTCACAGCGTTGTAGTAAGTATTTCAGATCTTGTTGACAGATCAAGGTGCACTTTATGAATACAAAGAAAGTTGAGAAAATATCGGAATACGAACAAAGGCTCTTCAGCCTGGAAATCCAAGTTACGTTTAAAAGGATTAAGAGAGTAATTGTTGCTGCAATTCTTATTAGAGGAATAAGATTGTTTAATCGTCATATAAGGTGTTATATGATAAATGTGACTATAAGAAAGACACGGTAGCATGTCTTGTCAAGAAATGTGTCTTGGACAAGATCAAATTTGTTGACTACATTTATGTAGACATGCTTGAAGTCTGAGTGGTTTGTATTAATGTAATACTGCAGTTTGTATTAAATTCAAATTGATAGTAGATCAATGATTTTGGTTTACCCAAGATGTCGATTTAAGTGGGAGTCATAGTTAGTTCACTCAGGAGAAATATGTGAAGAACATATTTTTGAGTGGGAGCTTAGGAACTCAAATATGTGGGTAACATGTTTTTGAGTGGGAGCTCGCGTTGTCAAATATGTGGAGACATAGTTTGAGTGGGAGTCGAATTCATTTTGTGTAGTTAACACATTGAGAAACTGTACCAATAGAATAGGATGAAGTTGTGAAACTATTTGAAAGTCAGTGTCTATTTTGAAATAGAACGGGAATTTTAAAATAGTTAGTCGAGTTGTTTTGGATTATATCTGAGGAGTCAGAATAGAATCAAAAGGATGGTCCTTTGGAATCCAATTGGTCATTAAGAGTAATGATGCGTGAAGGTAATGGTTGTATGACATGTGGGTCTATTATGTAATATTAGACATCATACAGAAACCATATTATCTGCTCGATAAAATATAACCGATGTTCTTGGAATAAGAGCAGTTATGAAAGTAAATTTGGAATTTACTGGAAGTAGATGTGCGTTAGTTAAGGGATTGACATTTGAATGTCAAGTTTTCTACAATGGTGCGAAAGTATGTAGACATCACGAGTTTGTAATTGTTACAAGGGGCTCGGCATGACTGAGTGTGTTTTTCAGGGCAGTTATCTGGTTAGTATAATCAGAGTAAGCGCTGGGAAGCAGAAGTCTCACTTAGTTACGGTATTTGCATGTATGTTGTTAGACAACATGGTGATATCAAGCTAGTTAATATCCATGAATCGCAAAAGCATGTACAATCACGGATTGTGCAGTAACACTTTTCCACGAGCAAGCATTATCAAATGATTCTTATTTGATAAGGGATTCTGATAAAGTAAAATGCAGCTGGTTTATTTGTACTCTAGTGCAAGTGGGAGACTGAAGGAGATATGCCCTAGAGGCAAATAAATAAGTAGTATTTATTGCAGTATCTCATAAGTTTATAATAGGTTTATGTATTATGCTATAACTGTATTAATCGGAATTATTAATACACGTGTGATACATAGACAACCAGGTCCCTAGCAAGCCTCTATATGAGCTAGTCCATTGGGCAACAGTTGATCGAGATTCCCGATCAAGGACAATGACGTCGGTTGACAGTGGGGTCATCTTGTTAATAGAATAAGGTGGTGGACATACGCAAAGTATTGCAATAAGATCGTATTACGATGTTTGTCATTTGCAATAGATAAGAGTATGATAGCTTATTCCTTAGACCGTGAGACCGTACTTATTGTTGCTTCGTAGGAGTGCTTTGAGAGCATCAAACGTTGTGTCTTATATAGCATGACAATAACGGTGTCCATCTTGGGTATTCCGAAAGAGCATCGAGACGTAAGGATCAAGAGCGGGATTTGTTCATTCTTGTAATGGAAAGATACTCTGGGCCCACTCGGTGATATTGCATCTATATAGCTGCGCAGCTTATGACTAGGTCATGGAGATGTAATATCGCAGACGAGTTAATAACCTTCGTCGGTAACGAGATACAGCAAAGGCATCGGTGTGTCTACGATCATATCTCGGACAAGGTAGTATCGCAGAGACAAAGGGAATGAATATCATACTTATGGTTCAACGACGATATTCGTGGAATGCACAGGGGTCGTCATATATTTCCAGGTATCCCTGACGATCATTGGTGAGCGGAGTGTCTCGACCATGTCTGGAGTGTTCCCGAACCGTAGCGTAACAAACTTAAGGTCTTAGCGACGCTAGGAGATAGGTTCTGGAATTTTATAGGTTTTTATTGGAGAGAAAGAAATGATCCGGAAAGAGTTCCGGTGGTCCGGAAGGAGTTCCGGGGAGCTATGGAAGGGTTCCGAGAATGTCCGAAAGTTGTTCGGGTGGTTCCGAAATAGTTTCGGAGTCATGGGATATTGAATTATATATAAATATATTAATTATGAATTAATGGGATTTTTATATTAATTTAATATTAATTAAATAAAGGAAAAAGGGGGCTCCCACCTAAATGGGCCCTAAGAGGGCCCAAGAAGGGGAGCCGCACCAAGCAAGGAAGGGGGGGCTTGGGCCCCTAGTCCGAGTTGGACTAGGAGGGTGCGCCGGCCTCCCCCCCTCCTCCTTTTAGTCCCACATGGGGGAGCCAAGGGGGTTGGCACACCCCTTCCCCCTTTATATAGCAAGGCATATTAATTGATTTAATACACAGGAAATTAAATTAATTCCCAATTTCTCTCTCGATCCCGTGGTTCCCAAGTTGGAGCCGCGCCGAGGTGAGGAAGGGGGTCTCTCTCCACCTAAGCCATACCGCAGAGCGCCGTTGCTCTGCGGGATTCCAGATAAGATCTACCCCTGCGATTTCAGCTGGATCTGAATGACCGGGGGTTGTCGCTAAGCTCCGTATGTTTGCGAGTGCTCGGAGGCTACTCTATTGAGGAGCTTGGGCGACGTCGTCTCGCCCCCTACAGCCGCCGCGCCACCCCCCTCTGCTGCCGGCGCGCCAGCCCCGGTGCTGGCGCTCTGCCTTCTTCCGCCCGACGCCCGTCGACGCAGATCATCGTCGACACCCCGGCGTCATCGACTCCGACATCGCGGCAAGTTCTCCGCGACCTCGAGGTCGGCTACGTACGACTTCATCGTCAACGCTTGTGCGGGAGCGTAATCCCCGCTATCGGTCTACATGGAGGTAATGTAACCCGTTCCGCCACCGTTATCGCATGTACTAGATAGATAGATCCTGGCTAGTTAGGGTTTCGCTCGCTAGAAAATTATTGTCTTCTGCACCGTTACCCCTTCAAGTAGGTAGATCTAAGAATGTATAGTTGGAATTTTATGAAAATACTCACATATCATCACAATTAATTTTAGTAGGTAGATCTAAGAATGTATAGTTGGAATTTTATGAAAATATAATGGTTATGTAAGATATTTGACACAATTATGTTAACTAGATCACACACTTACGTCGGCCCTTTTGAAAGAGCAGCCGTACCAAAATGTACGGCCCGTACGTGTGAAAGACTCGAAAAAATATTTTACTGATCAATACAACCACTTCTTCTATTTATTTACCCTCTTTGTGAGTTTCAACAAAGATATACATGCTCCATTCCAAATTAGTTGACGTAAATTTGTACAAATTTGTATATCTCGATATGTTTTGGTGGATAGAAATATCCGAATTTGGACAAATTCACGTCAAGTATTTTAAAACAAAAGGAGTAGCAATAAATATCAACATTCATAATACCTAATCTATATAAAGTGAAAATACATTTATGGTGATTTTAATAATAATGTTTTTATATTCTAGATAATAATATTTGGCAAAAAATAAAGTTTGATTTTGACTAAATAATGGAGAACACGAGTGACGTGGGGCTAACTTTCGACAAGCCCACGATGAGTCTACCTGGGCCGCGCCAAGCACGAGGAGGCCCACAGAAGGCCCACTCGGGGTACCATGTATCCTAGTCCAAGTCGGTTAAGTCTCATAAGCTTCCATATCTGTAATTGCCGTCGATACCGACCACCCGAGACCTTACTACCTATAAAGCCAGGAGGGTTGCTCGTCCTAGAGGACACACCAACAGCCACCGACACAAACCCTAGCGAGATCGCAATCTCCCCGCCATTGTAACCGCAACTCGCCATCAATTACAGACAAGCAGGAGTAGGGTGTTATCCTCCGGGAGCCTGAACTTGGGTAAAACCTTGCTTGTCAGCCGTCGTGATCACCAACGCTCCTCTCTCTCCCCTTCAATCAACCCGGGGTGCACAACCCTCGGACTTGTCGAGTTACACCCTCGTCAATTGGCGCCGTCTGTGGCAAAGATATCAAGCGTTGGAATCATGGTCGCTCCGGCTCCATCCGCAATGAAGATCGAGATCGACATCACTCGGGAGCCCATCCGCTTCGGCTCCTTTGAGTACGCCCTCCACCCGCCGGCCCATCGCTCGGTGTACGCCAACCTGCGCAAAGGAATACATATCATCTTCGGCTCCATATACTGTTTCGTCGACAGTCGTGGCATGTTCAGGTCTGCGGCAAACGCGCCGCGCGTGGTCATGGCCCCCGCATCTATCACCTGAAGGGGTTACGGTGCAGAAAAAAATAATTTTTCTAGCGTACGAAACCCTAACTAGTCAGAATCTATCTATCTAGTACATGTGATAACGGTGGCGGAACGGGTTACATTACCTCCATGTAGACCGATAGCGGGGATTACGCTCCCGCACAAGCGTTGACGATGAAGTCGTGCGTAGCCGACCTCGAGGTCGCAGAGAACTTGCCGCGATGACGTAGACGATGACGCCGGGGTGTCGACGATGACCTGCGTCGACGGGCGTCGGGCGTCGGGCGGAAGATGACGAGGCGCCGGCACCAATGGGGGGGGGTGCGCCGGCGGCAGAGGGGGGTGGCGCAGCGGCTGCAGGGGCGAGACGACGTCGCCCAGGCTCCTCAAAAAGAGTTACCTCCGAGCACTCGCAAACATACGGAGCTTAACGACAACCCCCGGTCATTCAGATCGAGCTGAAATCGCAGGAGTAGATCTTATCTGGAATCCCGCAGAGCAACGGCGACCGGCGGTATAGCTTAGGTGGAGAGAGGGGGCAAAACGGGCGGAGAAGCAACTCGGCCGGCCTGCAATACAATTAATTTTATTTCCAATGAATTAATCCAATTAATATGCCTTGCTATATAAAGGGGGGAGGGGGTGTGCAAACTCCCTAGCTCCCCCATGTGGGACTAAACAAAGGAGGGGGGTGCGCACCTCACATGGGCTGGCCGAACCAGCCATGGGGCCCACCCCCATTTGGTGGTGCGGCTCCCCCTCTTGGGCCCTCTTAGGGCCCATGTAGGTGGGAGCCCCCTTTTTTCCTTTATTTAATTAATATTAAATTAATATAAAATATAATTAATTCATAATTAATATATTTAAATACTATTTAATATCCCGTGACTCCGAAACATTTTCCGAACCACCCGAACAACTTTCGGACATCTCTGGAACCATTCCAGACCTTCCCGGAACTCCTTCCGGACCACCGGAACTCTTTCCGGATCATTTCTCTCTCTCCAACAAAATCCTATATTATTCCAGAACCTATCTCCTGGCTTCGCTAAGACCTTAAGTTTGTTACGCAACGGTTCGAGAACACTCCAGACATGGTCGAGACACTCCGCTCACCAATGACCGTCAGGGATACCTGGATGTATATGACGGCCCCTGTGCATTCTACGAATATCGTCGTTGAACCATAAACATGATATTCATTACCTTTGTTTCTGCGATACTACCTTGTCCGAGATATGATCGTAGACACACCGATGTCTTTGTTGTATCTCATTACCGACAAAGGTTATTAACTCGTCCGCGATATTACATCTCCATGACCTAGTCATAAGCTGCGCAGCTATATAGATGCAATCTCACCGAGTGGACCCAGAGTATCTTTCCATTACAAGAATGAACAAATCCCGCTCTTGATCCTTACGTCTCGATGCTCTTTCGGAATACCCAAGATGGACACCGTTATTGTCATGCTATATAAGACACAACGTTTGATGCTCTCAAAGCACCCCTACGAAGCATCAATAAGTACGGTCTCACGGTCTAAGGAATAAGCTATCATATTCTTATCTATTGCAAATGACAAACATCGTAATACGATCTTATTGCAATACTTTACGTATGTCCATCATCTTATTCAACTAACAAGATGACCCCATTGTCAACCGACATCATTGTCCTTGATCGGGAATCTCGATCAACTATTGCCCAATGGACTAGCTCATATAGAGGCTTGCTAGGGACCTGGTTGTCTATGTATCACACGTGTATTAACAATTCCGATTAATACAGTTATAGCATAATACACAGACCTATTATAAACTTATGAGATAACGCAATAAATACTACTTATTTATTTGCCTCTTGGGCATATCTCCTTCATCACCCGCGTGCCACCGTCGACGTCACCCGCCGCGGGAGCCGCGCCTGCCACACCTACGAAGATCGTACATGCATCGACTACCTCGTCAACCTCGGCGACGGCCGCGCAGATCGAGTCTACTCCAACCATCTCGATCGCACGGTCGACAAGGTCAAGATCTATCTCAACTACGACTATACCAGTGCGTGTGACTAAGGGCGTACCATCTACTGCCGCGTCGCGCGCACCCTCGTGGGATCATCAAGTCTACCCCAAGCCAATCACGCTCGCCCCTGCGACTGTGAAACCTCCGTCCGCGACCGCAGTGACGATCCTCCGAAGATGCAACGGCGACTACGCTGCCCACGTAGCAGCAATTTTCGATCCCGAGCAAGATTCGGATCAAGGAAGCAGCAGCGGCAGCGTGCCATAAAAAAATTGAAATCTTGGAAATTTAAAATTAATAAAATAATGACATTATTCACACTACATACATTGTTCAGTGATCAGATCGATTGTGAAGGTCTTCAGTCCGAGGGGGTCTCCTCGTCATCATCATCATCATCCTCATCCTCATCCTCATACTCTGCCTCCTCCTCATCATCATCATAATCATGTCCAGTGGTGTACGAGCTGCCGCCAAGGTCATGGTCAATCTGAGTCCACGGAGCCAGAGAACCCTGGTTCCACTGAGCAAAGGTCAGGGGATCAGAGAGATCTGCAGGAGCAGGAGAGCTAGACGCATGATGAAGGATCAATTCTTGATTGTAGGCCAGCTGACGACGATCCTTGTAGGCGGTGTATTGCTTCTTGCGGATGTCCACATTCATGCAAAGGATGTTGCGGTGGAACCAAGTCAGCTTCTTTACCTTCGCATGAGTGGCTGGGACATAAGTAGGAGCAGCAGCCCTCCTAGCATCACCCATAAAAGATCCACCCTGAGCTGAGCTAGAAGAAGGCCTAGGAGGGGGCTTGACCACTGTCTTCTTCTCATATAGTTTCTTGAAGTCATGCGGCTCCATCTCATCATTGCTGAAGTTATAGTCAGGAAACTTGAACTTGATGAGTTTCATGATGTAAGGAGCATAGGGAATAGTGACCCTGGTGGTCATGGCTTCATACATCTCATTGTAGATGTAATCCATAACATCCACACTCCAGTCTGCATCAGAGCCAGGGTCCTCCACAATGTGGTAGGCATGAAGGAGCAAGTTGCATAGAGGGGTCACCACATTGTCGTTGTTGCCACCACTTGGTGCAATGTTCTCACGGAGGATGCGCACAAGAACATCATAAAGTGGAAGCAAGTCTCGAGAATTGCCAGGTGTGGCTCCCTCACCATATAAGTGCATGGTCTGCTTCTTGTTGAGCTTATAAGGGTGGTGCATGCGATAGCCTTGAGGATTGTCACCATCAAACTGTAGCCCAAAACCTTGGCAAACTCATCAAAGTTGGACTCACAGAAAGATTCACCAGTCATCCACTTAATTGTCTTCTTCGAGTCACCCTTGATCACTAGAGTGGCAAAGAACTGCATCACAAGCTGAGAGTTGTAAGGACAACGAGTGAGCACCAGCCTCTCCAAGCCCATAGTCTTGACAATATGAATAGCTTCAACAAAAGAGGCTTTCTTCTGCAGAGTTGCAAGATCAAATGGATGCATAGGCCGAATGGGCTTCGACAGAGAGAGGTAGAGGTCCACGAGTATGTGCTCTTGCTCTTGACACCAATAGCTGCGATCATCCAGAGTGTTGTCCCTTGGCCTAAGGTACCAATCCCCTTGTCTGAGCTGAGAGTATTCAACAGAGTTCATCTTTGAATAGTTCTGACGTTGAGGAATAGGAGCATTCTTCCTTTTCTTGGATGGTGGCTTGCTAGCAACAACTTTCTTCTTCCTTTGAATAGGTGGATTGCTTGAGGAGGCAGGACCCTTACCCTTGTTGACACGGTTCTTGTGAACAGGTGCCCTTTAGATGTTCCTTGATGCCCCAGCGGACGGACTCCCACTAGAACCTGTGAATTTGAGCATAGTGGGTAGCATAAGGTAAGTGCACACAAGTCAGGAGATTATACACACATTAGGTAGGAATTTGACAAATCATATGTAGTTAAACATGAGTTAATATTAAAACTGCAGTGTTTGGCTCGGAAATTTCGATTCAGACATAACCGGAAATTCCGGGGGACCGGAAATTCCGAGTCAGACTGAGTCAGAAATTCCGACCCAACAAAAACAGTGCAGATCTGAGATTGACTTGGTCTAAAACTAGATCGATCCAACACAATGCAAAACTAATGTATGTAGATGGCAGGGAATAGTGCTAGGAACAATCTGTACCAAGCAATATTGAAACAAATAACTCCACATCAAGATCCTAGTGCAAGCACAAAAGGAAGAGGAAAAGTGAAGTTACCCTCATCCATTGAGGCCATTGCTTGGAGGAGTGAGTTCCCGGGGCGGAGGAGGAGCAGATCCGGCCGAGAAAGAGGTTCCCCGGTGGTCGGAGTGCTCCGGAGGGATCTTGGAGCAACAGGGGCGGCGGTTGGAGGAGAGAGAGGTCGGGGGTGGAAGAAGGGCACGAATGAGCCCTTCACCCTGAGCCTGCCCTTATATTTTTGGACAGACCGCCCGACCAGAATTTCCGAGTGTAACTTACACCGGAAATTCCGAGTCACCGGATATTCCGATTCATAAATGAACCGGATATTCCGACCTGCTGAACTAAAATCCCAGTTTTCAAAAGGATGACTTGTGTGCAATAGAGAGAAATGTTTTCAGGGGGAAGTAGGCTTGGAATAGATTTCCAAACTGTCATTGGTACACCATACTCAACTCACAACTACCAAAACGAAACATAAAGCGCCAAGTTGAGTAGGTTTCCCACATGCATGAAAAGGAGAAAATAGCAACAAAGAGCTCCAAATAAAACCAACTCTTCAAAGAGAGGAGATCGGTGGCCGAGGCCACCATGTAGGAGTGTATGGCATGTTACCGCGAAGATGTATCTTGGGTACATAACCAATACTCGTCGTTTTAGCTCATTAGTCATAAGAATGAATATAGAGATAAAAGAACACTTGCTATCGGCATAATGGGGGGAGGGATGGTCCAATGTATTAGGACCACACTCCCCCTATTTCCATGCCTACATCTAAACAAGATAAGATGCAATTACGCCCTAGGTGAGTGTGCAAGCGATCAAGCTAAGGACCTCGAATCAATGATATTTAGCTCATTCCTCAAAAAGCAAAACCTTCCTTCCTCAAGGGGCTTCGTGAAGATATCCGCCAATTGATCCCTTGTGCCCACATATGATAAGTCAATGTCTCCTCTGGCCACATGATCTCTTATGAAATGATGGCGGATCTCAATATGCTTGGTTCTTGAATGTTGCACCGGGTTGTAAGCAATCTTGATGGCACTTTCGTTGTCACATAGAAGAGGCACTTTGTCGCAATCGACTCCGTACTCCTTTAAAGTTTGCCTCATCCATAGCAACTGAGTGCAACAACTTGCGGCGGCAACATACTCGGCTTCGGCGGTGGAGAGAGATATACAATTTTGCTTCTTAGAAGACCAGCTTACCAAGGACCTCCCAATAAATTGACAAACGCAGGAGGTTGACTTCCTATCATCTTGATCTCCCGCCCAATCGGAATCCGTGTACCCACATAATGAGAAATTTGCATCCTTGGGGTACCACAATCCAAAGGTTGGGGTATAAGCCAAATATCTAAAGATCCTCTTGACCGCCATATCATGGCTTTCTTTAGGAGCCGCCTGATATCTTACACACACTCCTACGGCTAGCACTATCCGGTCTAGATGCACAAAGGTAGAGGAGAGATCCAATCATGGAGCGGTATACCTTTTGATGCACATCCTTACCCTTAGGGTTGAGCTCAAGGTGGCATTTGGTTTGCATTGGGGTAGAGGCACCCTTGAGCTCAAGCAACTCGTACTTCTTGAGCATGTCTTGAATGTACTTTGCTTGGTTGATGAACGTTCCTCCCCTCAATTGTTTGATCTCAAATCCGAGGAAGAACTTAATCTCACCCATCATAGACATCTCAAACCTGTCAGTCATAAGCTTAGAGAATTCTTCGTTAAATGCTTTGTTAGTCGATCCAAATATAATGTCATCCACATATAATTGACAAATGAAAAGCTCTCCATTAACTTTCTTAGTGAAAAGTGTGGGGGCGATTTCCCCAACTTGGAATCCACGGTCTACAAGTAGTTCTCTAAGGTGCTCGTACCACGCTCGTGGGGCTTGTTTAAGGCCATAGAGTGCCTTATCCAACTTGTAGACATGGTTCGGATACTTGAGGTCTTCAAACCCCGGTGGTTGCTTAACATAAACAAGGTCATTTAGTGGACCATTTAGAAAAGCGGATTTGACATCCATTTGTTGCAACTTAAAGTTATGATGAGAGGCATAAGCAAGAAGAATACAAATTGACTCAATTCGAGCCACGGGCGCATAGGTTTCGCCAAAGTCAATGCCTTCAATTTGGGATTAACCTTGAGCCACCAATCTTGCCTTGTTCCTCACCACCATGCCATGTTCATCTTGGTTGTTCTTGAAAATCCACTTGGTGTCGATAACATTGCGGCAATCTTTGGGTATTTCCACCAACTTCCACACCTTGTAGTTGTTGAGCTCTTCATGCATAGCATCAAGCCAATCTTTATCTTCAAGAGCTTCAAAGACCTTCTTGGGTTCCACCATGGAGATGTGAGCTTGATGTTCACTAAATCTTGCAAGTTGTCTTCGGGTAGAGACCTTGCTTCTCACATCACCAAGCACCTTGTCAAGAGATAGAGCTCTTAATTCTTGTGAGGTGCCAACCCTATTCAAACGGCGGATCTCGATTTCCCTCCGAGTGGTGGTAGGAATCGCTTGATCATCTTGATCATTCATGTCTCCGCCTTGACTGATTTGATGGCCTTGATCAATCATTGGAGTGACGTCCAGAGGTGGAGGAGAGGGTTGATCTTGGCCTTGCTGCGAGCTGCCACCGAGAATGTCAACAGGACCGGATATTCCGGGTTCAGTATGGACCGGAAATTCCGAATCACCGGAATTTCCGACTCCAGTTTGAACCGGATTTCTCGGCCCTCCGGAAATTCCAGGAGCAGCTGGAGAATCTTGTGGTTCTTCTTGGCTAGGCGTATTGGGCACGGTGTTGTCGATGGGTGTTTCTTGTGTTGGGGTAGCCACCACATGTGAAGAACTTGATCCTTGTTGAGCAACCTCATAATAGAGTTCAACGGGGCGGTGGACTCCCAACCCCATTCTTCGGATAGCATCTTGAGGTTGATCATCACCTACAACGGAAACACCACTTTGCTCCACAAGGGAGCCGTCATTCTCCTCGAACACCACACTACAAGTTTCTATGATTATGCGCGAGGCCTTATCATAGACTCTATAAGTGTGGGATTCGGACCCGTAGCCCACAAATGTCCCTTCAAGAGACTTAGATTCAAACTTGCCTAAACGAACACCTTTGATGAGATAAAAACACTTACAACCAAAAACTCGGAAGTAAGAGATATTGGGCTTGTTCCCTGTAAGCACTTCATAGGGGGTCTTCATGAGTCCTTTGCGGAAGAAGAGTCGGTTGGATGAATGGCAAGCGGTGTTGACGGCTTCGGCCCAAAAGTTGTGAGGGGACTTGAACTCGGCCATCATCGACCTTGCCATCTCAATAAGAGTGCGATTCTTCCTTTCGGCTACACCATTTTGTTGGGGAGTATAAGCAGCGGAATATTGATGACGAATCCCTTCTTCACTAAGGAACTCGTTTAAGGTGTAGTTCTTGAACTCGGACCCGTTGTCACATCTTATCACCAAGATAGGGACATTGTGTTGACGTTGAGCTTCATTGGAGAAGTCGATGATAGTTTGTTGAGTCTCCATCTTCGACTTGAAGAAGAAAACCCATGTGTTTCTTGAATAGTCATCAACAATCACCAAGCAATATTTCTTGCCACCAAGACTAGCTTCCGGAATGGGACCAAAGAGGTCAACATGGAGAAGCTCCAAAACCCTTTTTGAAGAAATGATGGTCTTGCTTGGATGGTGAATGTCATGCATTTTTCCTTCAACACAAGCCCTACACATTCGATCCTTCGAGAAAGAAACATGGCCTTTTAGTCCTAGGATATGGCCACCCTTGTGGAGACTTTGCAAAGTCCTCATGTTGACATGGGCTAGTCGGCGATTCCATAGCCAACCCAAGTCCGCCTTCGCGAATAGGCACATTGTATGGGAAGTGGTGACTCCGGAGAAGTCAACCACATAGAGCCCATTCTCAATGTACCCAACGAAAGACACATTGAGAGACTTCCGCATGAGGATAACCATCTCCTTTTCGAAAACAACGGTATAACCCAAACAAGTTAAAGAATGGATGGAGATCAAGTTGAAACCTAGGGACTCGACAAGCAAAACATTCACAAGTGTGATATCTGGTGCCACTACCACCTTGCCGAGCCCTATTACCTTAGACTTTGAATTTTCACCATATGTAACGGTCATTTGATCATCATTAGGCTTCAACTCCATTACAATTTCATTACTTCCGGTCATATGACTAGTGCACCCACTATCAATTATCCATTTCGATCCTCCGGAAGCAAGTCCCTACACACAATCAATTCTTTGGTTTAGGTACCCATTTTGCAATGGGTGCCTTTTGGTTAGAAACAAGGGTCTTTGGGACCCAAATAGAATATTCAATGTAACCATCAAAAGGACCAATGTATCTAGCATAGACATCCCCATAATAATCAACATACAAAGCATAGTTGGGGTTAGATATGCCCGCAAAGTCATCATGAGTGGGAGTGCCCCTTGTGGCATTTCCACTTGCGATATCATCTTTCTTGGCTTGTGCGGGTTTGGTATTCTTCTTGATCATCTTCTTCTTCTCCTTCGCGACATAACCTAGACCTTCCTTACCCTTGTGGGGCACTCGCTCATGAAGAGGAGAAGTGAATGTCCCCTTGCCTTTATCAAGGGAGGTCTTGGGCTCGGTTGCCATGGAGGGAACAAACAAGATCCTAGCTTTATCCTTGACAATATTTGCATTAGTATTCAAAGGAGTAGAAGTACTAGGTTTCTCAAGAATAGATATCCGAGTTTGGAGTTGATCACGAGACTTGAGGAGACGTTCGTGATCACTTGTCAATACCTTGTGAGTATTTTCAAGTGACTCGAAGTCTTCGCAAAGTCTAGCATGAGCAACTACAAGCTCGGACTTTTCATTTTGCACAATTTTACATTTAGCAAAGTAGAGATCACGATCCTTAGTGATCTTAGCAAGTTGCTCCTTGAGGAGAGCATGAGCTTCTTGTTCATCTTCGAGAGAGGACTGGAGGGACACCTTAGCGTGTGCATCCTCTCTCTCAATCTCACCTTTTAATTCAAGCTCATCCTCAAGCTCACCTATACGACTCATAATTGAGCCAAAGTGTTTCTTTCCTTCTCCTTGCAAGTTAGTCATGAATTTATCAAAAGCTATAATTTCTTCCTTGACTTCTAGGCTCATACCATCATCAATGTCATGGGATATGGAGGTGGGGGACAATTTTACCTCGGATGTCTTTGCCATGAGACATCTTGATGATGGGGCTCTCGTTTGGTGAGGAGAAGAGTGACGGAGGTGTGGAATAAATGGCTAGTGCGGCCACTTGTGTTGGAGTATCCTCCTTGTCACTATCTTCATCATCGGTGGGATATTTCTCTTGAGTTACCAAGACAATCTTTTGGTTCTTCTTGAAGTAGGTCTTCTTCATGGGCATGGGCCCCTTGCCCTTCGTCTTGGCCACGAGCCTCCCACCATGATCCTCTCTTCTCTCCCATGGGCAATCTGCAACAAAGTGGCTTTTGTCATCACAATTATAGCAAAGCCTCACCTTGTTGAATGGCTTTCCTCCATTGGAGGGAAACTTCTTGTCAATCCTCGCTTTGGCCCTTCCGGGGTTCTTCCAAAACGTTCTTGCCGCAAGACCCATGTGTTGAGTAAGAGTACTTGAGAGGGTCTCACTAGATAGCTCGACTTGATCATCATACTCCTCTTCATCCTCTTCTTCAACGGTGACCTTCAAGGCAATTGAGGCATGCTTGTGCATCCCTATGGCTCTAGCTCTTGCATCTTGTGCAATCTTGGAGGCCACCTTGTATGCGGTCATCTCTTGCATGACTTCATTGGATGTCATCTTTGCGAAGTCATGTCTCCCTTGGAGTGTCTTCAAATCCGTTTCCTCAAAGGGCAAGAGAGCGGTCACAAACTTCCTCTTGATCCAAGCATCATCAATGTAGACCGCCCCGAGGTTCTTGAAGGAGTTGGCAACCAACACCAACCTCTGGTACATGTCCTCGTGGCTTTCTCCATCCAACTTGTAGAACCCTTCCACCTCATTGCATAAGGCATCATACCGGTTCTTCTTCATGCTCTCATTCCCGACGAAGATGTCGGAAAGAGCATTCCAAACTTCTTTGGCGGTGGAGAATTGTTGAATGAGCGACATGTCCTTCTCTCCAACGGCCATTTGGAGTTGATGAAGAGCGGTGGCGTTGAGTTGGCTATCAACCACCTCTCTTCTTGTCAAGTTGGTTGGATCATGGGGCTTGTATCCTTCTTCAATGATGCGCCATAGCTCAATGGAGGCACTACATAGATGAGACTTCATTAGAAATTGTCATTGAGAGAAATGAGTAGGTTTAAGCTTAGGAGGATCACTTCTAAAGTTTACATGAGGGTGAGGGATCGGAGAGTTAGGAGAGTAATTATGGTTGACATTATGAAATTCCTCTCCTTTGGGGGTGTTAGAGGAGCTAGGTGATTCATCCTTTTCCGCCTTCCAGAGGGAAACACTTGGAGTAACATCTTTAGACCCATCCGAAGATGACTCCTTAGAGTTCTCAGCATGCTCCATAGGAGGAGGAGAGGGAGAAGTAGCCTCGGGCTCCTTAGACTTCAAGAGTGTCATGAGCATCTCATTCATCTTGAGGAGTTGGGCCTCCAAGGACGATCTCATATCAATAAGATCGGCCATGGTTGCCCCTTTGGCTAACGCCTCCTTCTCCGCCTCTAATTTCTCACGGGCGGCCCTCTCGGCATCGGATTCCGTCATCGTTGCACTTAGGCGGTTAAGCCCTTAAAAGTGAACAAGGCTCTGATACCAATTGAACGGGAATCCGACACCTAGAGGGGGGGGGGGTGAATAGGTGCTATTACAAATTTTAGGTCTTTTCAAATTTAGGCTCAACACAAAGGTAAATTCTCTAGATATGCAACTACGGTGAATTTACCTAAATGACAATCTAAGCAATAACAAGATAAACAAGCTAACAAGACAAGCAAGTAAGTGAGCAAAGATAAGGGGAACCAAGTGAAGCACGCGGAGACGAAGATGTAATCCCGAGTTCCACCCAAGGGTGTACGTCTCGTTTGGAGAGGTGTGCGCTACCACAATAGGTTAGCCGCAACGCCACAAAGGCTCACCTTCTTCTCCGATGAACTCAACCACAAAGGTTGCGAGTCCACCTTCCACTATTGATCCCCTTTTAGGGCGGAGATCGAATCCCTTACAAACGCTTGAGGCACGCACCCACAACTTAATTGGGGGCTCTCAAGATGACCACAAAAGGTCAAGGACCACAAAAGGTCAAGGCAACACCAAGATTACAACAATGGTGAACTAGGTTTTCCCACCGGAAACCCTAGCCACGAAATCCCCAAGTGAATGGGGAGGAAATGCAAATCCCTTCGGTGAAGATGTAGATCCGGGCCTTCTCCTCCAATCCTCCAAAGATCAACGAATTTGGGTGGAGGGATTGGGAGATCTTGTTGATTTGAGCTTTCAAGAATAGTAGGAGAGAGAAAATCTGAGAGCTCACTGTTCTTGAGTGAGTGAGGGGATATTTATATCCCCTCCCAAAATCTGGCCGTTGGCTGCCTCGGGGACCCGGAAATTCCGGTATAAGTGACACCCGGAAATTCCGGGTCACCCGGAATATCCGACTCTGTGAAATATCCGAGTTGAATTTCCGGTTGAGATCAGAACGTCTTCGACATCTTGACTTAGCCAAATTTCTGAGAGTGACTCGGAAATTCTGAGTCAGTGAAATTTCCGAGCTGAATTTCCAGTTGAAGTCAGAACCACTTTGACATCTTGACTTAGCCAAATTTCTGAGAATGACTCGGAAATTCCGAGTCAGTGAAATTTCCGAGCTGAATTTCCGGTTGAAGTCAGAACCACTTTGACATCTTGACTTAGCCAAATTTCTGAGGGTGACTCGGAATTCCGAGTGAGTGAAATTTCCGAGCTGAATTTCCGGTTGAAGTCAGAACCACTTTGACATTTTGACTTAGCCAAATTTCTGTTAGGTATAGGAGACCCGGAATTTCCGATCCTGGAAATTTCCGGTTCCAATAATACGATTCTGGGAAGAATTCCAGAAACTCTTTTTCTCTACATTTTGGCTTTGGGATATGTGATATGCAACTCACACAAACTGAAATACTTAGCAATAGGATTAGTACATCATTGGTATTGTTAACTAACACTCAAAACACTAGGGATTAAGAAATGTTCTTTCATGCGCAACGAGGGAGAACACAATTTTGGTATTTATTAGGGATCATCCTATTCATGATGCTACCGTTGTATATCTAGCATATAAGCACTCAATAGGATGCACACACAACAGCACACAATAATGATGCAATGAAGTGCGATGTGACATGGTCGATGCGTCTGGACCTTCATGGCGCCATGTGCCTGGCCCCCGGCGCCCCGGCTTGGCTCCGAGTCTACGGAGCCCTCCATTGCCTCCGACAGTACGAGTAATTTCAAAACTTACCGTAACCATGTCACATAAAATAACGCCTCTGCAAAACAAAGTTAGACGCCTCTAGCTTTATTTAGTTTTGCAAGTTTTACGTGGCATATAGGCTTATTCGTAAGAGAATCGCTTCCCTACCTACGAACTTTGTACCACAACATCGATCATATAATTGCATGTTTAAGCATCCCTTTCGGGCCCTCCATTGAAAATGCTTTGCCGACTAGAGAGAGAGAAATAGACACCCGCCAGCCACAGATACGGTGCAAGCCGTATGTCAGTAGTGGAACCAGTCTCGCGTAAGCGTACGCATAAAGTCGGTCCGGGCCGCTTCATCAACTCAATATCGAAGGCATCGCAAGTGCACGCTAGAGGGTAGCCAATATAAGAAAGACGTCCTCATTCAACATGAGTTCTAACCGTACCAGCAGTACTACGCATAGATCGGCTCTGATACCACTGAAGGGGTTACGGTGCAGAAAACAATAATTTTTCTAGCGTACGAAACCCTAACTAGCCAGGATCTATCTATCTAGTACATGTGATAACGGTGGCGGAACGGGTTACATTACCTCCATGTAGACCGATAGCGGGGATTACGCTCCCGCACAAGCGTTGACGATGAAGTCGTGCGGAGCCGACCTCGAGGTCGCGGAGAACTTGCCGCGATGACGTAGACGATGACGCCGGGGTGTCGACGATGACCTGCGTCGACGGGCGTCGGGCGGAAGATGACGAGGCGCCGGCACCAAGGGGGGGGGGGTGCGCCGGCGGCACAGGGGGGTGGTGCAGCGGCTGCAGGGGCGAGCCGACGTCGCCCAGGCTCCTAAAAAAGAATTACCTCCGAGCACTCGCAAACATACAGAGCTTAACGACAACCCCCGCTCATTCAGATCGAGCTGAAATCGCAGGAGTAGATCTTATCTGGAATCCCGCAGAGCAACGGCGACCGGCGGTATAGCTTAGGTGGAGAGAGGGGGCAAAACGGGCGGAGAAGCAACTCGGCCGGCCTGCAATACAATTAATTTTTTTTCCAATGAATTAATCCAATTAATATGCCTTGCTATATAAAGGGGGGAGGGGGTGTGCAAACTCCCTAGCTCCCCCATGTGGGACTAAACAAAGGAGGAGGGGGGTGCGCACCTCACATGGGCTGGCCGAACCAGCCATGGGGCCCACCCCCCTTTGGTGGTGCGGCTCCCCCTCTTGGGCCCTCTTAGGGCCCATGTGAAAGAGCATTTTCCCTCATGTGTGGTTTTGGTAATTGAATGACAATCTCTATGGACTAATGTTTGCATTGAGATATCATTATAGATCATGTCCATGGAATTGTGGAGTTCATGTGTTGAACTCTTGAATCTCATGTGTTGAGTGAAGCTTATTGCAAGTATGTCTTGAAGATTCAAGACATCATCTTAGTGAAGAAAAGATGAGTTGTGCAAGACCAAGAGAAGCTTTCTCGAAAAGATCCTATGCTTGGTGCTTGCAATGGATACATGAAGACGAAGCTTAGCGAGACTCTCCCATTGTGAGCATGGGGGAGTATTTGGAGAAGTCTTCATCAAGCAAGTGATTGGACGCGCAATCAAGAAAGATTACCCACTTGAAGAGATAAAGATAGTCATCATCTAACGTAAGTGGAATGCTCAAGGCAAAGGTATGATCTTGATAGGGCTATAGGTTAGATAGGCGTACTATCAAGAGGGGCTCTCAAGTTGGTAACTTGATCGCATTCTTGTGGAGAGCTCAAACCTTTGCATACTTGGCATATCATGTTTCTCGGTTCTTATTTGGCTTTTATGTTGGTGAGGAATTAGAGCTTGGTTCATCTCCATGTCAAGCTCTAGTTCATTGAAATCGGTTTTACTTTGGACAACTTGTTGCGTTTTCGGTGGCGGAAATATTGCCGGTTCTACCTTGAGGAAAGTCCCTCACCTTGCGATGTGTGGAGATTTTACTCTATTTATGGGATGCAATATTTCCAACAAAATTGGTACTCATCGCCGCTATCTTTACAACAAAATTGGTCTCACCTCATTTGGAGTTCATTTGCAAAAGTCATAGCAGTTTTCTTTTCGGTGTTTTTGCTGATTCGGATTATTGGGGTCGGATATTCCGATCTACCAGAATTTCCGGTTCCCCAACTCATCCAAGAAAACGGCCAAGGAAAGGAGAAAAAGGGTTCTGACTCCAGTCGGAAATTGTGCTCGGAAATTTCCGTCTACCGGAATTTCCGAGTGCACCCAGAAAGCCCTCCAGTTTTGGCTAAGGAAAGAAGGATTTTTGGTTCATACTCGAACCGGAAATTGTGCTCGGAAATTTCCATATACCGGAATTTCCGAGTGCACCCAGAATAGCCTTCCAGAAACGGCTAAGGAAAAGTTTGGTTTTGGTTCTGACTCCAGCCGGAATTTCAGCTCGGAAATTTCATGGACTCGGAATTTCCGGGTGACCGGAATTTCCGAGTCTCTCTTAGACCGGAATTTCCGGTTGACCGGAATTTCCGAGTCTCACTTATACCGGAATTTCCGAGTGTCGAAACAACCAACGGCTATATTTCCTGGAGGGGTATTTATACCCCTCCCCTTCTTCCTCCCCAGCAAATCCAAGGCAGCACGACTTTTCCCTCTCTCATACTCCATTGTTGACCTTGGAAAGCTCACTTCCCTCTCAATCCCTCCATTGAATTTTCCATATTCTTTAGGGAAAGTTGAGAGGAGATCTAGACCTACAATCCTACCAATCCATCTCTCCTCTAAGTGAGGGGAACTTAGTGGATCTAGTTCTTGGAGTTCCTTTGTGGTTCTTCTTCTTTGTTCTTCCTCTCTTCTCCCCCCATAAGCATTAGTTGCTTTTGGTGGGATTTGGGAGTGAAGGATTTGACTCCTTTGTGGTTTCCTTTGTTCTTCCTCTCTTATTCCCCCATAAACATTTGTTGTTGTGTTGGAATTTGAGAGTGAAGGACTGGAGCACTTCGTGTGCTCTTGCCATTGCATTTGCATCGGTTTGAGCCCTCCACGAGGATTCGTGGTGGTGTTACTTGTGAGCTTGTTACTCTTGGGTCTTTGGACCCTAGACGCCTTTTGTGGCCGGCCTTTTGTGGCCAAGACCTTTTGCGGTCAAGACCTTTTGTGGTCACTTGACAGCCCCCAATTAAGTTGTGAGTGTGTGCCTCAAGACTTGGGAGCCCCCAATTAAGTTGTGGGTGTGTGCCTCAAGAGTTGTACGGGATTCGATCTCCGCCCCAAAGGAGATCAATAGTGGAAGGTGAACTCGCAACCTTTTGTGGTTGAGTTCATCAGGAGAAGAAGGTGAGCCTTTGTGGCGTTGCGGCTAACCTGTTGTGGTTGCGCACACCTCTCCAAACGAGACGTACACCCTTTGGGTGGAACTCGGGAATACATCCTCGTCTCCGCGTGCCTCGGTCATTTCTATACCCGAGCTCTTTACTTATGCACTTTACATTGTGATAGCCTTCATGCTTGAAGTCATATATCTTACTATCATCTTGTTACTTGTATTGCTTAGCTTAAGTTGTTGGTGCACATAGGTGAGCCTAGTTTATATATCTAGGTTGTATGCTTGTTAAAGTAAACCTCTAGTTTTATTCCGCCTTTATCAAGCATACCGGAATTTCCGGGTCATTCGTGGACCGGATATTCCGGCTTCTCGGAATTTCTGGGTCACTCTTGGACCGGATATTCCGGCTCCTCGGAAAAAGTTTTAAATCGCCTATTCACCCCCCCCCCCCCCCCCTCCCCCTCTAGGCGACGTCTATCCGTTCACCATGTAGGTGGGAGCCCTCTTTTTTCCTTTATTTAATTAATATTAAATTAATATAAATATAATTAATTCATAATTAATATATTTAAATACTATTTAATATCCCGTGACTCCGAAACATTTTCCGAACCACCCGAACAACTTTCGGACATCTCTGAAACCATTACAGACCTTCCCGGAACTCCTTCCGGACCACCGGAACTCTTTTCGGATCATTTCTCTCTCTCCAACATAATCATATATTATTCCAGAACCTATCTCCTGGCATCGCTAAGACCTTAAGTTTGTTACGCTACGGTTCGAGAACACTCCAGACATGGTCGAGACACTCCGCTCACCAATTACCGTCAGGGATACCTGGATGTATATGACGGCCCCTGTGCATTCGACGAATATCGTCGTTGAACCATAAACATGATATTCATTCCCTTTGTTTCTGCTATACTACCTTGTCCGAGATATGATCGTAGACACACTGATGTCTTTGTTGTATCTCGTTACCGACAAAGGTTATTAACTCGTTCGCGATATTACATCTCCATGGCCTAGTTATAAGATGCGTAGCTATATAGATGCAATCTCACCGAGTGGGCCTAGAGTATCTTTCCATTACAAGAATAAACAAATCCCGCTCTTGATCCTTACGTCTCGATGCTCTTTCGGAATACCCAAGATGGACACCGTTATTATCATTCTATATAAGACACAACGTTTGATGCTCTCAAAGCACCCCTACGAAGCATCAATAAGTACGGTCTCACGGTCTAAGGAATAAGCTATCATATTCTTATCTATTGCAAATGACAAACATCGTAATACGATCTTATTGCAATACTTTGCGTATGTCCATCATCTTATTCAACTAACAAGATGACCCCATTGTCAACCGACATCATTGTCCTTGATCGGGAATCTCGAACAACTGTTGCCCAATGGACTAGCTCATATAGAGGCTTGCTAGGGACCTGGTTGTCTATGTATCACACGTGTATTAATAATTCTGATTAATACAGTTATAGCATAATACACAGACCTATTATAAACTTATGAGATAACGCAATAAATACTACTTATTTATTTGCCTGTAGGGCATATCTCCTTCATCACCCGCGTGCCACCGTTGACGTCACCCGCCGCGGGAGCCGCGCCTGCCACACCTACGAAGATCGTACCTGCATCGACTACCTCGTCAACCTCGGCGACGGCCGCGCAGATCGAGTCTAACCCAACCATCTCGATCGCACGGTCGACAAGGTCAAGATCTACCTCAACTACGACTGTACCAGTGCGTGCGACTAAGGGCGTACCGTCGACCGCCGCGTCGCGCGCACCCTCGTGGGATCATCAAGTCTACCCCAAGCCAATCACGCTCGCCCCTGCGACTGTGAAACCTCCGTCCGCGACCGCAGTGACGATCCTCCGAAGATGCAACGGCGACTACGCTGCCCACGTAGCAGCAATTTTCGATCCCGAGCAAGATTCGGATCAAGGAAGTAGCAGCGGGCAGCGTGCCATAAAAAAATTGAAATCTTAAATTTAAAATTAATAAAATCATGACATTATTCACACTACATACATTGTTCAGTGATCAGATCGTCCAATTTCCTATATATTAGCATAACATTAAGAAAGACATTAACCAAGTGTACCAAAAATGTACTGAGATCTGGCAAACACTCGCACAAAATGCCCGTCTAAGTTTAAAGTTTGAGACGTGAAATTTTAATATCAATGAAACCACAATATTAAGTCGTAATATGCATGAGAAGGTCTCTCACACTAAGAAAATAACAACCTTAATGATACACACATGGCTACAACACAAATTCTTGCGGCGATGAGACAACCCTCCATTGAAAGAACATTAGTCGACACTCTGTTTACGAGAACGTCCCTCATGCATACTATAAAATATTTTGTCTTACTGATACACACATCACTAAGTCAACACAGGTTCCTTATTCATATCTTTTATATTTAGTTGTCATATGGTGTGTCATTAAATTTTTAGTGGGATGACCAAAAATTTCTTATAAATTGTTTTGGCGGATATTATGATAGACATATTTGGATCAGTGTATGTGTCTTTCTCTTATACAACAGAATCAATCTCGTAAGAGCATATGTCATTCAAAGTGTACTTTAAAATTGACAAATCATTAACATTTTTTTTTGACGAAAAAGCAGTCTGACCCGCTGTTTCATTAATCGTTGGGAGGAGAAAAAAAGTACAAAGGGGTACTCAAGGTAGAAAAAAGACTAACTCTATGCTAAAGGACTGAAAAGTCCTGGTACAAAGACTATGGAAACCTAGTCAGGCTCTCTAGGTCTTTGAAGCAAAAACGCTGCTCTCGGTCTCTTAGCCAAACTCCAGTTTGTGGCCTCCTGCAGAATCTCTAGCTTAATCTCCATCATGTTCTTCTCTCTGTGGTTAAAGATTCTATTATTTCTCTCTTTCCAAGTGGACCACCACACAAGTTGCACCACGGCCGTCCAATTCTTCCGCTCATGTTTAGTCGTCATTTTTCTGGTTGTAAGCATCCAATCCAGAAGCGTTTGGTTGGGCTGCGGAAGGAAGCACGGATCTCTCCGTGCCATCGGCAGCACAATTGCCCACAACTGGTTGATGAAAGGGCAGTGAGCCAACAAATGTTTCGCCGTTTCAGGTCTGACAGTGCAGAAAACACAGCTGTCGTTGTGAGGCCATCTTTTTTTGGCCAGGACATCCGCTGTATTGCATCTTCCTCTGACCGCCAGCCACACAAATATACGACATCGAAGTGGAGCGTCTGATTGCCATATTACCTCTCTGAACTTAGTTCGTATCGCGCCCTGAAACTGTGTTGCGTATGTCGATCTAGCTGTGTAAACACCATCAGCCGTCAGTTTCCAAGTGACAGAGTCGTCCACACCCGGAAGGAGAGTCACTTGTTGCATCTGCTCCCAGAGATCAAGGGCCTGGATCAAGGTCGCCGGCTCTAGCTCATGCTTTAGGTTCTTTGTCCATCTGTCTCCAATCAGTGCTTGCGCAACAGTAGCATTGCGGCGCGTGCAAACCCGGAAAAGATCAGGCACCACATCCTTCAGGCAGATCCCATTATGCCATGGCTCGGTCCAGAACTTGATCTCAGTGCCATTCCCCAGGTTAAACCTTGTCGCAGCGTTGAAGAGGTCCCTTACTTTCTTGTCCACCGGCAAGGGTAACCCCCTCCAAGGTTTATTCTTGTACATCCATGCTTGCCAAAGCCATCTCGTACGCAAGGCTATCCCTCTGGCCTGCAGGTCTGGCAGCCCGAGCCCTCCCAACTCAAGAGACCGACAAGTAGCTTGCCACGATACCAAGCATTTCTCCCCTATGGCCAGATCATCTTTCGCCCAGAAAAAGCCCCTTCTAATTCTGTCAACAGCTTTAGTTAACCACACCGGCGCAGCAATAGCTATCATCTGGAACACCACCATAGCAGACAATACATGTTTGACCAGAATGAGGCGGGCATCGATGGAGATGTGCCCTCTGAACCAACCTTTGGCCTTGCCTGCTAGCTTGTCCAGCGCAGGCTGGAAATCAACCTTACGTAGTCTCCTGTCTGACAGTGGCATTCCAAGGTAAGTACACGGGAACTGCGCCACTTTACAGCCCAGCAGTCCAGCTAAAGCACTGACATCCAACCCCTCACATTGAATCGGTGTGATTGAACTTTTTGCCAAGTTAGTGTACAGACCTGCTGCCGCACCAAAACTCTGAAGGATCAACGTAGTTGAGTGGATGTCTCTTTCCGTTGGGCTGACGAACATGGCTACATCATCAGCGTATAGGGAGATCCTGTGCGTGATATTCTTATTACCTAGCTTGGAGAAGAACCCTCTCTGATCGGAGGCAGCTACTAGCCTGGCGAGCACGTCCATAACCAACACGAACATAAGCGGTGATAGGGGATCTCCCTGACGGAGCCCTCGCGCATGCAAGATTTCATCGGTGAGGCAGCCATTGATCAGAACTTTTGTGGAGGCCGTTTGCAGCAGGATAGAGATCCAATCTCGCCATCGAGGCCCAAACCCCCTTGCTTGGAGCACCTCAAGCAGAAATTCCCATGAAACGGTGTCAAAAGCTTTTTCTATGTCCAGCTTCAGGAACAACGCTGGTATCTTGTGTTGCCTACAAAAACGTGCTTGCCCCTGCACGTACGCATAATTGTCGTGTATAGTTCTTTTCTTGATGAACGCACTCTGGCACGGTGAGACCAGTGTTTCCATCACCGTTGCAAGTCTACAAGCTAGGATCTTCGTCAGGAGCTTGGCGAAAAAATTGACAAGGCTGCTGGGTCTGAAATCCCTTGGCTGAATCGCATCGGTGTGCTTTGGGATAAGAATTATGGTTGCCGCATTCAGGAGGTGTAGTTGATTACTGTTTCGATTCTGGAACGCTTTGATCGCCAACATGATATCATTCTGCATCACATCCCATCCCAATTTGAAGAACAAGGCAGTGTATCCATCGGGCCCAGGTGCCTTGTCCGAGTTGATATCATCTATTGCTTTTTTCACTTCGGTGCTGCTGATGTCAGCCTCCATTGCAGACATGTCTCTTCGTTGTATTCCGATCGCCTCGAAGTTAATTGAGTGTGGCCTATCTCTCTTGGTACCAATCTGCTGGTTGAAGTATTCCCACATGATCTCCTCTTTTTTGCCCTGGTCTGTATGGTTGATTCCCTCATGCAAGAGGCATGGTATATAGTTCTTGCGTATGCGTGCTGTTGCCTTCGCGTGGAAGAACCGGGTAGTTGCATCGCCCTCCCGCAGCCAAGAAATCCGAGCCCGCTGCCGCCAGATCGACCGCTGAGTTGCTGCAATGCCCAAGCAGTTGAGTTTTAGCATAGCCCTGAATTGTTTCTCCTTCGCGGATAGTTGTCTGTAGTCCATTGCTCGATCAAGTTGAAGGATAAGCTCTGAGGTAATAGCCGCTCGCAGCGCCAAGTCATTTGTGAACCCCGCGCTCCAGCTTTGGAGCTTTTTGCTTGTGAACACCAGCTTGTTGTGAAGGTTCAGAAACGCATTGGTGTTGGGTGTGCAGTCGTCCCAAGCCTTTTGTACCGTTTCTCTGAATCCCTCCTGCTTTGCCCAGTAGTTCTCAAAACGGAAGTGTCGTGCACAGCGGAACTGAATGTCAGTAGAGAGAACAATAGGGCAATGGTCAGATAAATCTGAAGATTGTGCTTGCAGCAAAGCCCCCGGGAATTGCGCGTCCCACGCATCATTAATCAACACTCTGTCCAACTTAACCATTGTTGCAGCGCTCTGCTCGTTGCTCCAAGTATATCTCCGCCCGTGCAGGTACATATCTCTTAGTTGCAGCTCATTGATGAAGCGTCGAAACGCTCCCATTGTGCGTCTGTTTATATTTCTGTTGTTTTTGTCGCTGGCTGCTGCTATGAGATTGAAATCACCCGCTATGAACGAAGGCACATCAGGCAGCAGGCTGTTCTGGACAAATTCTCTCAGCTCGGCCAGAAACAACAGCTTATCAGCATCGACTTGAGGGCCGTAAACCACCGTTAGAGACAGCGGACAGTGAGCTTTGATCAACTGTCCCTGAATCGAGATGAAATTGTCCGCAATGTGCTCGCTAGCACAAATGAATTCCGACGATTTCCAAGCAACAATGATCCCTCCACGGGTCCCCACAGCCGGCACAAAACCAAACTTATCAAATTCAGAACCACAACACTCTTGAACAATCTGGAGGTTGACTATCTGCAGTTTGGACTCTTGCAGACACACAAATGAAATACAAAATCTTCTGATCACACCTAACACCACGGCCCTCCTAGCCACACTGTTTAAACCTCTAACATTCCACACTAAGAAGTTGCAATTCATGGAAAACACAGATCGACTGATACAGATTCAGACCGAAAAATAGAGCCCTACCGCGCTGCGGCCGTTGCTCCGCTCCTCCTCCCCTTTCCCTTGGCGCCCTTCGCCAGGGCCGACAGCCCTGCCATGCGGACAGAAGACGGGGGTGTGTCGAACACCCCATTGTACCTCTGCAGCACCTCGTTATTTAAATCACACAGTCATTTTGAATAACAAAGAAAATACATGTGACCGGGTGTGTGTAGAACCATTGAATGATGATAAAGATTGGAAAGATTTGAGTTGTACTTCCCTAACTTTAAGTATTGATGTGTTAAGTTGTTAGCATATATGCCTAGAAGAAAAGAATTTATCGTATAAAAACACACATATTTTTAAATCGTTGCACAGTGTAACATGAAGTGAGTAAATGAGAGGGAAAAATATGAGAACAAGATAATTCTCACTATATAATGTGACCTAGCAATTAAGGAGTATAGACCGATGTATCCTGATTCATTTTTTTAATCAAAAGTGTACCTATATAACATTATGAAAACTATTGTTCAGTTTACATATCGAATATTTGAACATATGGCATAATTATCATTTGCCCATAATTTCAAATTGCCAAGATATTACAAACATGCGTGATATTTTTCAGATCAAAATATTTATGATTGTTGTAAAACAATTATATTCATTGTCCCATAATGGGGAATAACGTGATATCAATGAAACCATCTTTTATTTCTTAAACACTTTCAACCAACCATAGATGATGTCTTCGCATCTGGGAGGGTCGCCATGCTAGTTTAAGTAAAACAGAAATGATATCTTACCTACGTCTTGAGGTGGCTCTTGTTGAGGAACCGGAGCAGCCAACCCACGTCTTGTCAACAAGATATTCCCATGTCGACAACTTTATAGGATGCCTCACGACGATCACTCTTTCCATGGACTCCACCACCAGCTCTGCCTTGTTTATTCGGTTTCACCGAAATCTAATCTAATACGTCACCCCTGTGACATTTGGGCCACACTGCATAAAACACTCTTACTTATAGAAATATATTACGCACAAATTTATGTAAGGATTGATGTTAGTTTTGACAGTAGTAGAACGAACAATTTAACCCAATAAATGGACGTAACAAGCTGTATATAGTACGTACTAACACGTGTCTCCTTTTTGGGGGCCATTATAGGAAAGTTAACAGAAAATACTTGTGGTTTCAGTAATTTTGTTCTTTTTTCTATTCCTACTTTTTTATCCAAAGTCACCGAAATAGACTCATGTTTTCAAATTTGAAATGACTTAGTCACATGATATAAACATAACTAGCTAGTGGATGTGAACATATCTACTCTAGAAAAGTTGGCTAAACTACGCTATGCTAAAAGACTGGATGTGATACCTTCTAGAGGTCGCCATCGGATCGTTCTAGAAGAACCGTTAGCCTGCATATAGATCTGGACGAGGTGGAGCCGGAGGAAGTGAAAGTGTGGTGAAAAGGAGGCGGAGACGCCAGCCTGGCCGCTCGGAGGAGACGCGGAAGAGACGGCTGACTTGGCCTGCCACCCACACTTGCTTGCATGTCACCTCCTCTGCTTGGGGGCCAATCAGAGAGTGGTCGGCTACTTGGTGGGCCGCATGTGTCTCGTTTCGCTTGCCCCATGTGGGTCCAACCCCATGGGTGCACTCAACATACCACTCGGATCATTTTCAGACCCTACGAAAAATCTGACACTCCTCTTCGGGTGTCCCGAAACCTTTTCTGGACTTCAAATTAAATCTTATCTTCTCTCCAAACAAACTCGATCACGTCGGAACTCTTCCGGTGGCACTCTTTTATTATGCTGAACCATCCAATATACTCAAACTACTATAGATGAGTTATGTGTGTTACCCTACATGTTCAATAACTAGTAGACATGACTTAGAAATGCTTGTGTTTAATAACAATTAGTGAAGCCGTGGACGCCCATAATGATTCTTGCTTGTTATACGATTGACACTCAAGTTTTACCTGTTAGTTATCATAAGTAATTCACGCTTCTTCATACTCCCTTTGTTGCTGAATGGAAGGTGTATAATTTTTTGCATGAATATTAAAACATTGTATTTTGCACATAGTGTCCTCATTTTTTCTGGGAAAAATGGCGAGAGATGAGTTCTTAATAGACACAAAATGAATACCATTTGTTAAATCCCTCTTTCAAGATTATGTCTCATTTTTTGATGGGTCTAATTGTCCATAAATAGCAAATACACTTATATTATGGATTTTTCTTCAAAAAATTATACACCTTATATCAAGGAGCGGAGGGAGTATTACTTATCACTACCTGAGGCCAAATTTCCAATATGTTATCAAGCAAATCTTGATCACATATCTTGTTGTCCTCATTTAATGGTATGATAGATTTGTACTCGTTTTTCGCATTCCGGTATCCCATGATCTACAACATGCCTTATCCGCGTAGACGATAATTGATAACTTTATATCGAGTGGGTCCTGAATTTATCTCTCTATCGTTAGAGGAGAAATTCCTAGTTTAGGAATAATATACACTCTTCGGATTACGTAGACACTGATGTTTTGATAACTCCGTTACAGTGTGATGTTTGACGGAGTTAAATTAACCTTCAAATATGCATAACCCTAGCACTTAATGGCCAAAAGAAAATCTCGTGGTATGTCATCTATTAGGTCTATCCCGCCACATTGTTCTGCTACCATTTTGCTCTCATTGGTGTTCACAATCGTATGTTCATGACTAGGAAAACAGATTCATCCAATTATCAAGTAGTTAGTCTAAGAGGCATAATTATGGTACAAGGTTGTGTTTATGATTCTCCACTTGCATATAAGTCTTCCTCTCAATCACGTATTCATGAACCACAACAGCTATAGCATAAAACCATAATACTGTGTTTGGATGTAAGAATTGGGGTCTGGAATCAGAGAATCTGGAATTGGATAACAATTCCGCTGTTTGGACTGGTTACATAATTGAGGCTTGGAAAGTGAGGCCAATTCCGAGCGCAGCCCCCGCCCGTGTCCCGCTCGGCCCAATCTTTCCGAGCTTGGAGCCTGGGAATTGCACGGAAACGGAGCCAGCGAGCTCCCCTCGCGAAACGTCACCCTCCTCGCGACCTTGCTCGAGAAACCGAAGGCGAGGGAAGGCGCATCACTGGAGCTCTTCCTCCTCGCGACCTTGTCGGAGCTCTTCGTCCCTCCCATCGGCCTCCTCCTTCCGCCCTTCATCGACGGAGCTCTTCCTCCTCCGCGCGTTGCCCACATCGATGGAGCTCGTCTTCCTTCGCTCGTGCCCGCCCGAACCCCAGATCTCCGGCGGCGGGAGGGGACATGGCTGCGGTGGCGGCAGGGGCGTCTTCTTCTCTAGCATTGGGCGGCGGAGGCGCCCGTTTCTGTGGTGCAGGGCGGCGGAGGTGGCAGGGTAGCTGGCCGGCAGGGGTCTGGGCGCAGGATTCGTGATCATAGGATTTGTGTTTTTTTTCCCGGAGCAGATCAAAAAGTGACGTTTGTAGCCGTTTCTTCCTTCCCCAGTGGATTCTCGGTGAACCTTCATAGTGGGAGAACCAGGTCCTTAGCAGAACCTTTAGGTCATCGAGTGAAGCTGCTAACTGGGAGTAGTTATGTTCCCGTCTGTTCAAAGCCATTAGAAGAAGCTCTGAATCTGTTTCAAAAACAGTCCGTATTGATCCGATGTCAGCAGCTATATTCACAACATGATTCATGGCATCAAGCTCTACGCTGAATGCATCTGATATGCCTGCAGCTTTTCCCGTTGAGGCAGCCACCAGCTCCCCTTTGCAATCCCTTATCACCTCACCTCTTCTTGATCTGTTCTTGGAAGATGTAATGCTCTTATTTCAGTCTGTGTAGTCAACTTTTGTTTTCCCTTTCGTGGGAAGTTTTAAATGCTCTGTAGATCACCCCTCCCGCTGACTGAATTTTGGAATAAAACTTTGGGAATTCAATCTACTATCTTATATTCTTGTGCATTAGTACACTATAACAGAGTAGAGATCAGCAGTTGGGATCCTTTTTAGAGAGTTGATGTATGAAAGAGAATTAAATTAGGGTGTGAATATTATTGTCACTTGATTTGATTTTTTAATTATTATTTTGTGTTTAAAACATATCAATATTCAAATATACACATACAAAATTTTTCATGTACATGATAAGTTTTATATTGTCCAAACTCAAAAAACATTTAATTCCAAGCTTTAGACGTCCAAACAGGAATTGGAATCATGCGCTACCTTTGATTCCGGCCAAAAATTCCATTGACAACCAAACAATGGAATTTGAATGGGAGACCAATTCCTTTCCATCTGGGAAATGGAATTGCTATCCCAATTCAATTCCCAGAAAATTTTCCTACATAATTATAAAACATATACTAATAATAAATATTATTATCTCTTGGCACATCTCCAACAAAGAACCGGCACATTTTCAGTAGTCATGTATACATTTTTTTAGAAAAGGAGGGTGCGATTCCCCGACCTCTACATCGAGTGATGCACACAGCCATGTATACATGAAAATATACCATAACTATTTCTAGAATTTGCCATGAAAACATAATGACATTTAAACAAATTTTGTGGATTGGCTAGATTATTATTTATTACATTTGGTCGTATAGAGCACAAAATGTCAGCATAACTTGTACCTAATGCAACACAACGGTTCTTGTTTCTTTTTACCCTAACGGAAATGCAAACAATTGCATTTCGTCGTTCATAGGAAGCTCATGTCTGAAACTCAAATCCATTTTCTTTCAAGCTGTCAATAGTCTCCATGATGCTTGTCTTCATCGGGGCTAAGTCGATTCCCAAGCTTATTATCTTCTCCTTGGACACCTGGAATGTTGGGACAAATGGCTTGTCATCTGCAGACCTGAAAATAAGCAGTTTTAAGGGAGATGTAGAAACATTAGTTCCTTCATATTATCCCAAAAAACTAGAAGGAAACAACATTTGACATTATATGGATAGATTTTGTAACTATGGTAGTAACAATAATGGTTCTGACAGACATCAATTCAGGGAAAGTTTCCAAAGAATATGTAAGAACTTACTTGTTTGGTACAAGAATGGAGGGGTACATATCATGTATGATCTTTACAAGCTCGGAGTAGTGTGCAACTCTCTCAGCCATGCAATACCTTCCTTTTGCTGAAGGAACTTCATAAGCAAGGACATGTGCCATGGCAACATCTTTAACATTCACCAATTCAAGACTTAGATTGGGGTATGTGTGTGTTCCTACAAGAACATCACATAGTTAAATCTCCTATATAGTTTTTTTTTGCTGATAATCTGAATGAAAACATCATCAAAAGACATAGATTTTTTTTCTAAATGGGACTACCCTAGGCTCCGCATCGAAATGATGCATATGGCCGCTCAAAAGTCATTGCTCTGTTATGCTATTATTGCGTGTATATATGGACATTGTTTCCGGTCATAAGGATACGTTTTTTAATGTATTTTATACATTATGTTGTTAGAATTAAGTGTCTGATTTATCTTGATTAGAGATTGAGAAAAACAGAATGCCTTGCAAATTCGAGTTTTTCATTTGGTTGGACTCTCCATCATCTTTGTGAAGATTTTTTTCTAGGAGAGTGTACGTTTTGTTGTTCCAACACTTTACATAGGTTTGTCAGACTCATTGGCTCGTGTAGATACTGTCAATAGGGGGTCCACCTGAATGGTATCGGGTTTTCTTTATTTTTTGTGAAAGTTGGGTTTGAGCACGGACTTACCTACACCTCCAATTTTTTTATTCTCTTTCTCATTTCTCCTGAACTATAAAGTATACTATCGTCAAACTTTGTCGGCAAACAGTTACGAGATGTTAAGTTGATTTTATGGTGCAACGTAAGTATGTAAACAATATTCAAATAAATAAATAATATCATCGTTCATAGTTATATGGTATCCAAATTTCTGAATTATTTTCTACACATTTTAGTTCTAATGATTCAGTGGCTGCAAAGTTTAGTTCATATGTTGATTTTACTGAGAGAAATAGAAAATATAATATGCTAAAGATGGCGAACAATGAGCTAGCATACATCTTGATGAAGTAACGGATAAAAGATGTGCTCAACTTGACACGTGCTTTGAAAAAACCCTCTCATACTTTTCTGTAAGCTGATTTGTTTGGTATCAATGCCTATCCTTGCTTGGCGCAGTTGACTGATCAATAATATATATGGCTGTGTATAGCAACCGATCGATGTAGAGATCAGTTGGCATGCTGGTTTTTCAAAAACTAGAATATCCAAGAGAAAGTATCCACTTATATCAGTTGTGGACGGATTCCCTGCGACGAGGACGGCAACGAGGGCTGCGTGCCGGATCCTTGCCAGGCGCGCCAAGATCTGCCTGCGGCCGTGCAGCGGCGGTTTCCTCATGGTGACGTTGGCCGCGGGCGGCTCCCTCTGCACAGGTGGAGGGGCGGCATGGTGGTGTCCTGGCTGCTTGTTGGTGAGGTGCGACGACAAGGCACCATCCTGATGGCGGCAAAAGCTCAGCGGCCGGTGACGGAGACGGTGATGGCCAGGGCGGCGTGGCTCAGATCTAGACCCATCCGTGCTTGATCTGGTCTTGTGGGGTTCTGGTAGAAGGTAGTGCGGCCCCGGTCCGCTTCCTGGCTGTGGCTAGGACACCGGATTCCGGCCAGGTTGGCCCAGATCCGGTGACCGCGGCGTTCCCTTGCCATGGTTCGTCCTACCTTGCATCCCGAGCTGGTTCTAGACCGGGTGGGTCTGGACCTAGTGCTGGTTTTTGTCGGGTGTGCCGGTGGAGAGCTGTTGCGTGCCTCTTTGACGAGCAGCGTGGTCTTTCTTAGACCGGCGGTTGTCCGGTAAGCCCGGGTGAACACGAGGGCGAAGACGTTGCTACTTGACGGTCGGGATCTTTGTGGATCTTTTGATAAAAGGAGTAGGGACTAGTGCTGGGGTTGGCACGGACGGTAGCACCCTTGCTACAATATGGCGTCAGGGCTTCACGAGCCCATGCGGGCACGGCCGGGCCAGGTGGCCCTGGTTTGACATGATGCCGTATCCGGTCGACTACCGTTGGAAGGCGGTGGAGGCAGTTCTCTCCCGTGTGCTCCTTTTATGCTAACCCTTGTCGAAGTCTCTTCTTTCCTCTCTACCGGTCTCGCAACATGTGTCATGGTTAGACGTGGGTGACTGCAAGACTGTGGTGGCGTCTGCTGGTGGGCGGTGAGCTTGGTGGAGCAATATGAAGCGTCGCTAGTAGGTATCATCGACCTTCTTGAAGGGTGTCAGGTGTATCTTCTCCTCCCCACCTCTCGTATCGTACCAGGGGAAACCCTAGGACATATCCGGGCAGCAGCGTCGTTGCCGTCGCTTCACTTCTTGGAGACCTACTGCTTGGTACGCGACGCTTTGGAGCGCTTGGAGTGTGGTGGGATTTCTCTGGAGGGCGCAGCGGTTGCGGGTCTCCCATCGTCGAGCCACCGTTGTTGGCTTTGTTTTATCTTCTTTTTCTTTTTATTTTCTCTGTTGTTTCTTTTGGGCGTTGTGCTAGCAGCGGTCTCAATCGGTGTGACTTTATTTATAAAGCGGGGCGAAATCCTGTTTCGAGAGTAGACCGGGTATAACACTTAAAACTCTTAAGTAATAAAACTCTCTTTATCTATAAAAAAAATCACCCTTGAGTTTCTCCTGATCCTGGATAAATGCATATAGAAATAATCTAATTAAATACTACTAGTTTGCTATAGAAACTTTACCATTGATTCATGTTAAAAAAAACTTTACCATTGATTAATTTCATGATTGCTCCGGCGCCAATTTTCAATTTAGGCTGCAGTAGGGGGCCGATGACCCATCCTGGGTTTATTGTGACTAAATCAAGTCCGCAATCCTTTGAGAAAGTCCAAGCGGCCTCCTCTGCAAGGGTCTTGGACAGTGCATACCATCGCTATAGAAGCAAAACATACGATGTAGAAAAAACAAAATGATGTTACTAGCTTATAAACTGTTCCAAATGACGTGCAAAAACTACCGAGAGAGATTGATTAAGCGAGACAAGTTTGTAAAATAATTCGTAGACAGTTGAAAACCTGATCTTTCTCACAAAGTTGCGGGCTAGAAAACCATGTCTCATCGACAACTACATCAGGTGTTCTTGGTCTCTCGCTCACTCTGACAGCAGCCATGGATGATGTCAAAATTACCCTCCGCACCGAGGCCTTCTTGCACGAACTCAGCACATTTAGTGTCCCCTTGAGTGCTGGATCAATTAACTCGGCCTGAAAAAAAATGCATATGTGCAACTCCATCTCTGATCGTTAACGATCAACCAATCGAAACTGCAATTTATCACACGAACACAAACAAACCTGGGGATCTTTAGCATTTGGAATGACTGGAGAAGCTGTATGGAAGACACACTGACAGCCGGCAACCACGGCATCAAAAGACCCTTCTTCTAGCAAGTCGGCTTTGAACAAGTGGAGCCTGTCTCCAGCTCCTTCCATGGCGCGAAGGTGCGAAGTCCTCTCGGTGTCATCTGAAGCACTAAATTTATCGATGATGAAGAACTTGGAGAAGCATAAACCGAGCGAGGGAATCAGGGAAGTGCGATCAAAGAACTTAAGCTGTTACCAGGGTCGCGGACGGTGGCGCGCACGGTGTAGCCGCGGACGAGGAGGAGCTTGACGATCCACGACGCGACGTATCCCGACGCGCCCGTCACACACGCCACCGTCGCCGTTGCTGCCCCGGCCATCGCCACCGTCGCCGTTGCTGCCCCGGCCATCGCCATGTGATGTGCTTTGTTGTGCCATGTGCGAAAATTCAACTACGCAACTATATGCGAACCCACCAACTATCTACACCGTCAAAAATGTTGGAGATCCGTGCCTAGATGTTGACTCAATCAACTCTACGTCGCTTAGTGATCCATGTTAATATAAAAAAGTTCAGGAAAATATTGGTAATGCATAAAATCCGAAATTTCCTTGTATGGATCCAGTAAAATAAATCTTGTTTCTATAATTTCAGAAAAATATTGGTAATGCATAAAATCAAAAAATAAAATCATTTCCAGAAATGTGCTTATTCATGAGTTTGTGTTAATACAAAAAAAATAGGATATTTTTTCAGGAAAATATTGGCAATGCATAAATTTGTATATCCAAAATAATGTGTTTATTCATGAGTTTTGTTGATACAAAAAAATCAGAATTTTTTGGTTATGCATAAATTTGTTAATACAATATATTCAACAAATGTGTTTATTCATGAGTTTGTGTTGATACAAAAAAAAAATTTTTTTTTTTGGTTATGCATAAAATTGTTAATACAATATATTCAACAAATGTGTTTATTCATGAGTTTGTGTTGATATAAAAAATATCTGAAAATATGTTAATGCATTATCCACTAATATATTGTAAATATATGTAGTTTTCAGCCAAGGGTATTTCGGGTATATTTACATTATACTAGTTGGGATCAGTGTGAAAAAGCACTTGTCTTAAGTTAAGTGCTAAGACACGGTCAAAGATGCTTCTAACCAACGCGAATCGCAAAGCACAATGCATGGTGCAGATGGATGGTGGGTGCGTATATAGTTGCGGAATCTCTGCGTCCTGGTATCTGTGGAGGAGAAGAGGACTGCGCGCTATATGCGTCAGTCATTCCAAGTTTCCTGGTGATTGCTTCCCTTGCTTTTTGATGGGGCCGACCGGCGACGACCGGTGACTATCCTTTATTTTTGACAAATAAAAGTCAAGTAATTTGAAATGGAGGCAGTATTAATTTACATCCGGTTGATTTTTTTCAGGGATTCTTGCTTTTCTTGGAATCACTGGTATACCAATGACTCTGTCGTGTTCTTTGCTAAGAATGCTCTTCACACCACAAATTATCAGGCTCGCTGACAAGCTCAGATCTTGAACGAAAGCTATTTTTTTTGACATGGCTTCTGCTCCCTACCGACACTCTTTGCAAAACCTACTCCAAAAAAAAATCACTTTCTTTCTGTCTTTGATTCTCTTCGTACAATTCAACGCCGCGCCTTATCCCCTAGTAATTAGGATAGCGAACCATGGCCGGTTCTAAGATTCTAGGGGCCCGGGACGAAACTAAAACTTGTGTACCCTATTGTAGACATCATAACAATAATAATGAATATGCTATAAAAAATATTGACACTATCTTATAAGTGTATCTATAAGCAATATCATATATATATATATTATTTTTTAAAAATAGAATACCCATTACTCAGATTGCCCAGCTAAGATTGCTGGCAACTAAAACAGATACAAAAACTGGGGCATCACCTTCCCATCCCGTACAAGCAGTTTCAGCATGTAGGCCAAACTGGACAAGGGAGTAAGCAATATCATATTAAATAATTTATACATATTACCTTATAAAATTCTAATAGTCTCTATCCTCGAAACAGGGCTTGCGTCCCGCTTTATAAATAAAGCAACACCGTTTGAGACCGCTGCTGGGCCAGACAGCACAACGCCCAATGCTGGGGCCAAACAGCACATGAAGCTCAAGAGAAAAAACAAGAGAACTAGAAAAGAAACTAAAGACAACACCGCCGGATCGACCAAAACGAAGATAGCTCTCGACCATGGCGCCCTCCGACGAATACCAACCGCACTCCAAAGCCTCCGAATTGCCGCATACCAAGCAACACCTTCATGAAGGAATGCGACGATGCCGACGCTGTTGCCGGGACTGATCCTAGGATTTCTCCCGGTACACGTAGGGGAGTGGGGAAGGGGTACACCAGACGCCCTTCAAGAAGGACGACAACGCCCACAGACGTCACCGCGCCGGTGCCGGCGAACCGGCAAGGATCTTTCCTGACCCCAAAGAACCACCACCCTAGAAAATCCGTCGGCTCCACCCATTTAACCGCCAACCAGCATGCACCCGAAGTCTTGAAGTCACCCACGCTGTCTCACCATGGCAACCGTGGCGAGGCCGACCGAACCGAGAAGGCGCCATAGACGAGGCAAGGCGAAACCGCAACCATGTTGGAGGGCACAACCTCCATCGCCAATGGCGATAGCATACCGGACGCCACAGAAGGAGCAAACCAGGCCACCTGCCCAGCCGGACCCACGACGGGCCCGTGAAGCCCCTCCATTACGCTGCAGCCTACAATGGCGCCGTTGCCGCCAGCCCCGTCGCGAGCATCTCATCAATCCAACCAGAAGCGGCGTGTTCAGGCCCGAACCAGCCCGCCCATACCCAGATCGGGCCCAAAGGGCCCAGATCTGGGCTTGCAGGGCGCCGCCGGCCAGGGGCCGTTCCCCGTCGCCCACGTCGCCAAGAGGCCGCGCCGTCGCCCCTCCGCCATCCAGGGACGTGCTGGAACGTTGCTGACCGAGCCACACTGCCGAAGAGCAAGCCCCGTCCCGTCGGGTCCTCTAGTCGCGCGGGGAGAGAAGGTCCACCACAGCCGGCACGCGCGGGCAACACCTATGCAAAGTCACTTATAATGAGGTCAATGTTAATGTCGTCCAATGATGAAAATAAGTTATACCGACAGAGAGTACCTATTGATTAGAAAAACGGAAAATCAGAACATACTAGTTTGAACATCAATTTACTGGGATAGTACCTCACGTGGTCACGTTGTCCGGGGAGTTGGGAAGAGCGCTGAACGCATGGCGGCCAGCGGCGGCGTGCAAGCCCTGAAGGCTGGGATGAGTATCGGGGACGGTGATCAGCTGATCGCGAGTTTGCCACTGCTCGATCCGTCGATGAAAGTGGAACAGAAAGAAGGAGCCGATACGATTGGATCGATCGGAAGCAGCCAGGAAGAAGCGAGCCAACAATAGCTAATTAGCTATTCACTAGGTGTGACTCCATCTGCACTAACCATCGTTACCACACAGCTCAATTATTTTTTTCTGAGCTTACAATAAGTAGGTATATAACATTCCTAGGTAGGCCCTCATAGATTTTGGGGGCCCGGGCCTGCCGCACACCCTGACCACACCCCAGGGCCGGCCCTGTAGCGAACCAATTTTCCCCATAAGACTCGAATGGAGGACAATTTTTGGCTTTGAAGTAGATGGGCCGTGGGAGGAACTAAGCAGCTCGAAAGTATAGAATCAAACCATGGTTAAACAAGTAGGAAATAAACTCGTTGGCAAGTGACGGAGACGAGGATGGGAGGTAAATAACCAGACGAAAAGACAATGTCGGCATTGTGGCAATTTCTGCGAAATGACATCGTCACAGATGACGGATTTACAAGACACAAAGGAGAGATTTTCCCCGCAAGAAAAAAATAAAAAGCAAAAAGAGAGGAGAGCGTTGAGATTCGTGCTAGCACCGGTAGGGTACAGTCGTCGCCCGAGATTCCGTCCCAGGTTTCGCCTCCGTCATCGTCGTCGCCAGAGCGCAGCCACGCCCGCGAGCCGCCGCCGCACACCCAGCGGAGCTCAACGCCTCTCCTCCTCCGGCGGCCACGCACGGTCTCCACAACCACAATCCCCCTTGCCGCCCCTCTCTCTGCCCCACGCCCACCTAGCCTAGGGCATCATCGGACTGGATCCCCGGCCACAACCGCCATGAAGCCGGAGCCAGCCGACGATTCGCCGCTCGCCGCTTGCAAGGTAACCCAGCCCACCTACCTATGCACTTTCGCGCCTCGTATGCGGCGTCCGTGCGTGGTCCGCGGTAAAAAAATATCTGGTCTGGTGATGGGTCGGCTCTAACTCTGTAGGGCTCCTCCGGCGATCCACTCCCGTAACATACAACCCTGATGTAGCCATTTTGATTGCATTACCGATCCTACTCACGAGTAGCTTGCCGTGGAGCCGATTAGGAACAGTGAAGCTCTCGATTGATCATGCCGATTACCGAAATCTGCTCCCTCCTGTATTTAATACTCAGCTTTACTTACCATGAGTTGCCAAAGTTGTCTACTACCAGTTCCATAAACGTAAAACTGTTGCGATTAGTCTGCGGTTGCGCCTCTTAGATTGTTACAGGTTGTTTTCCATTAAAGATTGCCATTTGGGAGGCGGCATTTCTGACCCCCCTCAGCGGTTCCAAGCTGGCATGCTCCCATTGTCTCTTACTCTCTTCTTGCATTGCTTTTTCTACTGAACTAGCTCGCTTCTGGATCTGTTTGTCAATCTTTAGCTCTGGTACTGTTTAGATTGTTTGGTAATTCTGCTCCAGTAAGATTGTTTGAAGGCACGCAATTAGTACCGTGCTGAATCTTGAAGATCGGGGTTTCACTGCCATATCTTGCAGTTGAATATCTACTAGGTGTCCCTGGATTCAAGCATTCAACAACAGTGTAGAACTATCATTATATTACAATATAACATCCTCTTGTTTTCAGTATAGTTTACATGATAGCGACAATGGAAATTATGCACTGATTCCCTCACCACCTGATAAAACTTGTTTCTTGTTTGCATACTCTCTCTGTATTAAAAATTGAAATGGTCTATATGGAAATTTCATCTTTTTTTATATCACTTTTCCTGTTGTTGTCAAGATTCTCACAGCCAAATTATTTGTTGCAGGCCAAGCTGAAGAATTTCCGAATAAAAGAATTAAATGATGTACTGCAGCAGCTTGGACTTTCGAAGAAAGGAAAGAAGCAGGTTTGTTCACTGCATTTTTTTTATTGTCATGGCAAACATTCTACAAATAGAAATTCTAGTTACCACTTTATTTTGCATCAGTTGCTCATATGTTCAGTGTTCCCTTTACTGTGAGAAAACACATAATCATTTGGATTGTGAAGCCCTCCATATCAAAGCCTTAATCATGTTCTGAAACTAATTAACTTCCCTGTGTATTTTGTAACACTTCTAAGCCATTATGGTTAAAGTTTTTGCTTTATAATTTTAGGAACTAGTGGACAAAATCGAAGCAATATTGTCTGATCAACAAGATCAAGGTACATTACATTTTTTTCTTCATCGAATGATTCTATAATGGAGTTTTTCTGAAGGTAAACAAGAAATAACTCTTATTTTGTTTTTGTAGTATCGAACCTGAATGGGAAACAGAGGGTTGGAAAAGAAAAGGTGTTGAAAGTAGTTGATGACACTTTTAGGCGAGTTTACATGTGTTCACACATTGTCCTTTCTTTGTATGGGTTGGATCTTACATGGTTTTGTCATTTTGTTGAATTTTGCTTACTGTTTCTAGGAAGCTGCACGAGCCTGCAAATTCAGTTACAGCCTCTAAAAACCAAGTTGATTCAGGACTCAGCGGAAAGCCTAAAAAGAAGTTAAATGCGTCTGCTCAAGTGGATGTCAAGGTCCGTTGTCCTTGTGGTAACTCCATGGCCAATGGACCCATGATTACGGTATGTGACTGTTTGTCTTTTTAATTCTCTCCAATAAAAGCAGTAAGATTATGTGGAATCATCGAATCAGTGTATGTAGATTATATATTCTAAAGCTTCAAACCAGCTACGAGTTCTTGATTGATGAGATTTTATTGTGAATATCAAGTGTTTTACAAAATTAACAATTCTTTTTTTGATATGTTGTCTTGCTCATGTTTGTTTTCCTTCGAAATTTGTTTGGTCTTTTTCAGTGTGATGATCCAGAATGCAATGTATGGCAACATGTTGGTTGTGTTACCATATCCGAGAAATCTGCAGACAGTGTCCCTCCAGAGTTACCTTTCTTCTATTGTGACATCTGTCGAATTAATAGGGCTGATCCGTAAGTTCTTTGAAACAACAAACTCATTCTTTCATGTTCTGTCTGCTTACCTTTTTACATTCTGCGGCTGAGATTGTTTAAACCTCTCATTATGCTCCAGTATTAATAGACTAACCGTTGTTTTGACATGGTTTCCTTCTTTAAACTTGCAGCTTCTGGGTAACAATTAATCATCTATTACTTCCAACGGTAATAGCTCCGTCCAATATAGCAGCTGATGGGTGAGTTATGTATAAGATTTACCAAAGTTCACATGGTTATCGTTGAGTTACTATTTCGAATAGAACCAATGATCCATGAGGCTTCTGTGATTTCCATAGTTTTGGTGTATGACATGCTTATGTTCAGGTCATATACTGTACAGTATCTCGAGAAAACCTTTCCACTATCAAGAGCTAACAGGGAAATGCTAGAGAAAGCAGACTATGACCTTCAGGTTAATTTCATTTGCTTCTTCATTTCCTTCAGTTAATAG
The DNA here is from genome assembly GCA_026929855.1 of Poa annua. Taxonomy (NCBI): domain Eukaryota; kingdom Viridiplantae; phylum Streptophyta; class Magnoliopsida; order Poales; family Poaceae; genus Poa; species Poa annua. Next base: position 61,472,459 of record CM049432.1, read on the forward strand.
GTTTGTCCAAGGTCGTCATCTTCCGATAACCATTTCTGTTGTCATACATTATTATGAATTGTCAAATTGCAATTTAAAAGATTTGTCTGTAACTTGTGCGTGTGCAATTTCTAGTCATGTCATGTCATAATAGAGAATATTGGTCTACTTTGTGTACATTTTGACATTCGGTTTCTTTGTACCATTTATGTTCTTGCAGGTTTGGTGTATCCTTCTTGATGACCGAGTTCCTTTTAGGATCCATTGGCCTTTACACTCTAATGTGCAAGTTAATGGTAATCTGCATTGGCCGGCATTATTCTTTGATAGAGTTTTATAAAATATGTTTATTCAGTTTAATGGACGCTCCATCAAGTTCGCTGCAATGGTTTTATTGCTACTTTTGTTTCTTATGAGTGATGTGGTTTCCAGCTATCCATGGAAGATTGCATCTTTGTATATTTTCCCTATTATTGGTGTGTTATAGTTTGTTGCACATATTGACATTACGGTCTTGCCTGCGCTTGATTGAACGCATTGCTTCATATTCGCTTGCCAGACCGCTGTTAGGACGTGTTGAGTAAGTTTTGCATTGTATTGCAGCTTTATGTGGGGTGGTACCGTGGTAGTTCACGTAAGCTAGATGTAGTTTGTGATCTGTCGCTGCACTAAATACCATTTTTTATCCTTAGCTCATCTTGTATTGCAACTCTCTTGTTGCTCTTATATGGGCAATTAATGAATTTAGTATCATGTATTCTTCTAGCTATAGATTTAATCTGGTCTTTGTTACATGAAATGTGCTGGGCTAGCTATCCATTTGTACTGAATATTAATCTCAATCATCATAGATTTGAGCTATTCATGTTTGCAGTGCTTTTTCTTCTCCTCAGGTGTTCATGTCAGGGTTGTTAACCGGCAAGTTACACAGCAGTTAGGTGCCAATGGTAGAGATGATGGTCCTGTAGTAAGTATCATTGTTCCATGGAGCATGCTCTCTCTTACATTTTAGCTTTGGAATGATTTTCCCAGCTAATTATTATTTTCCTTACTTAGTTACATATTCTGTTTGGATGTTGATTGTACTCATTTTCTCTCTCTTCCCAGTTAACTGAATATTGCAAAGAAGGACCGAACAAAATTGTTTTATCTAGAAGTGACTCCCGCATGTTTTCTTTTGGTGTCCGAATCGCCAAGAGGAGGTCTCTGCAAGAGGTAACTCTATTTTTGCATATTGGTTCGCATGGAGAGGTTTCTACACTTCCATTGTTATGACCACATAATCTTAGGCTGTTCACTTTGATGTCTATCTATTCACGAAGCCTGCTATCCTCCCCTTCTCTATAAATGCTGAAGTTGTTCTTATAAAACCTTTGTTTCGTGATTGTTCGTGCTCACCCCGGTATTATCGATTCCCACTGGGCCACCCCATCGGAACACGGATCTCGCCCCATGTGACTAAAACATTTGTACCTTTCCTCCACCTGCTATGCCCCCTCCCTTTCCGCTTGCTATGCCAACACTAGAGAAGATAAAAAAAACATCAACTTTTGAGTGGGTGATCTACAGCTTTCAACTCAAATGAACATCAACTTACTACTTTGAAAAATGAAGCTTTCAACTCAATGAACACAAACTCCCAACTCAATGAACACCAACTTCTAACGCAGGTGGCAAGCCTGAGCTTTCTTTTATGGTACTTGTAAATGAAGGAATGATTGGCTGGTTAGTTGCCTTTTGGTTGGAGATAAGGTAGAAAGAGAAAAAGGAAGGGAAGATGCAACCACGGGACTGAAAATGCGGTGCTTATATCTGGCCGGGTGCGGTCGGAATTGATCACCATGGTGATCGTTCCCCAATCATGAAGCTCATAATGTTTAGTTGGTGTTTTTTTTGGGAGTATGCCAATGGCATACCTTATTTTATAGCAGAGAGCAACCATTTACAAGATTCTGAAACGGTTGCAAACAACAGCGCAGATTACACCGCACACCACTCTGAGCACTCTCTAAGCCTACTCTCTTGTGTCATGAGTTTCACCTACACCTACGCCTGTTCTAGCTTTCTCCCACAACAAGTACTCCTCTCTCACCCTCTCAACCAATTGTACCGTGCTCTGCTGCTTGTTTAGGTTCCCCCAAAAACCTGTCATTTCTCTGCTTCCACAACAGCCAAGCCGTCAGAATGACTAAGGTGTCGAATTTCCTTCTGTCTCCTTTCTGAACTTGGTTTCTGGCTGCTCTCCACCAATTCTCCATGCAGCTTGTGCCCTGCGGCTCTGCCAACAGAATTCCCACTGCTGTCAGACATCCCCACCACACTTCCTTGCCATACGGGCACTGCACCAGTATGTGATCAACAGTATCTTCATCCTGCAAGCAAGTGAAGCATTGTTCTGTTTGTTCCGGCAGTCTGTGTCTGGTTCTTCGATCAGCTGTCCAGAGCCTCCTACTCAGTGCCAGCCAACAGAAGATTTACACATCGGTATCGCGGAGGAACACCAGATCGGTTTGTCCATGCCATCTCTAGTTCTGCCCTGCTGAAGCCTTGCGTATGTGGATTTCGCCGAGTAGACTCCTGTTGCAGCAGCAGGCCAAATGAATTTATCCAGTTCCTCGGTGTCCCACGGAATGCTGCGGATTTCCAGCCAGAGGTTAATCAACTGTCGGTACCCCTCCTCATTCAGCTCGCCAGAAGCATAAATCATCCAGTTCTGTTCTATCATTGCCTCTTGCATCGTCCTTCTGTTCTTTCGCCGAATGGGCACCACAGCAACCAACGCAGGGGCACTGTTGATCGCCGCACTTCCCCTGATCCATCTATCATGCGAGAACAGCACCTTGTTTCTGCGACCTGCCACGATGTTGATTAGGATGTCGAAGACCGCCGCTGCGTCTGTACCTCTCATCATCGGCAACCCTTGCCAGGGCCTGCCGGGGTCTGTTCGTCTTAGCCATTCCCACCGAGTGAGCAGCGCTAAGCCTCGTAACCTGAGATCCTTTACTTCCAGTCCACTGAATTCCTTCGGCTTACATATGGCCTCCCACGCGACAAGGCACTGGCCACCTGAAACTTCCTTTTTCCCCGCCAAGAAGAACGCCTGAAGCCATCTCTCTATTTTCTCTAGGGCCCATATCGGCTGTCCGCTATCAGAAGTTGATGCATTGGCTTGGCTGTGATTACAGTTTTGATTAGCATTAGTCGCCCTCCTCTCTCAATCAAGCCGCATTGCCAGGCAGGTACGAATTCGATTACTTTGTCCACCCATGGCTGCCACTCAGCTTTTGTCGGTGTTAGATTGTCTACCCAAGTGAACTCCACTATAAGTCCTCAGGTGTCTATCTATCTATGTGATTAGAGATGGTACAAGAGTATGAAACTAATAATAATAATAATTAATAATAATTAATAATAATTATTATTGTTATGTTTGTTATAGGATGTTCCAAATTCTAGTAGTTTTCTGGCTAGGATTTCTGGTTTATATCGAACTATGCTGTTAAAAAGTATTTTCTTCCAATGCTCTGGTATAAGGCCAGAAAGCAAGCTGATACATGTGAAGTATGAACCATCACGACTTGAGGTTGGACCTTGCTTTATGGTCTCAGTTCCTATTGTTTGATAATGGACAGGTTCTGAGTTTGGTGCCAAAGGAACAGGACGGTGAGAAGTTTGATTATGCCCTTTCTCGTGTGCGCCGCTGTGTTGGTGGTGGAGCTGAGGCAGATAAAGCAGACAGTGATAGCGATATTGAGGTTGTGGCGGACACAGTCTCTGTGAATCTCCGATGCCCGGTAATTTACTCTGGCCATTACTCAGAATGTTTAGATTCTGTAATGATATTGCTGATATGCTGCTATGTCTGTTAGCATCTGACTGACCTCATGTTCATTGGAGCACCAGATATTCCATTAGCCACCCGATGCCCCGACATTATTCTCTCCCCAAGCCATTAACCCCAGTGCTTAAATTTACTCTTCTAGAACCATCTTACTTTCTACTACAGTTTTCTAACAGAAAGCATTCCTAACAATTCCATATTGGAAATATGATATTGTTTGATTCATAGTGCATTTTGCTCTCCTTCACACAATGTTATCCATCATATCGTTGTGTGCTACTGCTAGGTTATGTAATACTTGGCTTTCTGAAATTTATCTTGACAGATGACTGGTTCAAGGATTAAGATAGCTGGTAGGTTCAAATCCTGTGTTCACATGGGTTGCTTTGACTTAGAAGCTTTTGTGGAACTTAATCAACGTTCACGGAAGGTTTGATTATTTTTATTAAATCGATTAATTATCCTCTTTCCTTTCCTTGCCTAATATAACTTCATTTTCCTCTCTGCAGTGGCAATGCCCAATTTGCCTGAAGAACTATTCTTTGGACAACATAATAATTGATCCTTATTTCAATAGGATCGCTTTGCTGGTGAGTTCATTAGTAGAACAATGTTCAAGTCTGCATCAGTCCATTATGCATCATTTTGCTGATATTGTTGCATTGGTGATGCAGATGCAAAGCTGCGAAGATGATGTGTCAGAAATTGATGTCAAGCCTGATGGTTCCTGGAGAGTGAAGGGTGGAGCTAAACCGAAGGATCTTACACGGTGGCATTTACCAGATGGTACTCTCTGCATGGCCATGAACATAGGCCCTAAGGCCGACACGGGTATAAAGCAGGAGACTAAAGAAGAGTCTCCGTCTGAACAGCTGGGGTGTCGTATTAAGTTGGGAATTAGGAAAAACAACAATGGCAAGTGGGAAATTACCAAGAGAGGGGACGTTAACTCGGTGCCATCTTCTGATAATGACCAGCCAGAGAACTTCGAAAACGCGAACTCCATCAGTTCTACAAGCAACATTGATCCTGAGAACACAGAAGATTCAGAACGAGAACAATATGATTACCCTACGAGCAATGTACATGATCTTGATTCTTCTCCTGTTGATGAACCTCCAGTACCAGGAGAGCAAGATATAATAGTTCTGAGTGATTCTGATGATGATGATGATAATGTCATGGTGTTGTCTCCTAATGCTTTCAATGGCAACTCGGCAGATAACACTGGGAATCCATTTCCAGCCAATCCACCAAACATTTCAGGAACAATTGAGGAACAACCGGGAGGAGGTCCAGTTGAAGCTTCATTTCTTATGTTTACTGAAGATTTTGATGAACTGGGTCTGTCATACTGGGAGTATCCTTCAAATCCCCCAGATGATCCTGGCACACAGGTGACCAATGGTCTAGGTGAAGGGCAAAGCTTTCCCGACAACCATCAATCCCTGCACGAGCCAGTTTCTGGGAACAACTCAATAGTAACGCCAGCAGTAAATCCACTGGAAGGTGGAGATGATGGTTCGTTGCAAGCATCACTTGCCCATAGTTGTGCTGATGCAAGTCTGATTACTGCCAAAAATGTGTCTCAGAAAAGAACCAAGCCTGGGCAAGGTGAGCCTGGGAATGAAATAACCGCTTTAGATGGTATGACATAAATCACTAGCTTATTCTGATTTCTGCATTTTTGTATGTGCTATTTCGGCGTCCAATAACAACTTTACTGCCTTCTTGCTTACTGCCTTTGTTGTTAGATTTAACTGTCTTTGCAGAATGTTAATACGTTAGTGTAAAAGCACAAGATAGCTCCCCCTGCCTCTTACAGTTTCACTGGAAGATTTAACATCTTATTCTTCGTGTGCAGCTTCAGTTCTCGATGATGACTTGTCTGGGGAGAGACCTGGTGGCCCTTTATCGCCACCACGGCAGACACGTTCAGTTCGACCAAGATTGGTACTAACAATCGACTCAGATTCTGACTAGCAGTCTATCCGTGCACTGTTTGGTGCGAGGTGTACAATTTATGCTGTCCTCCATGGAATGATCACTCAAGTTTTGTTTGTGATCCATTCTTCCCGTCTCTCCAAAGGATGCTATCTGATGTTCCAGCATGAATGCAGTGTTGTCATGATCACTATTCTGGGAAAGGCAAGCATGAATCAGTTTTTGTTTATCTGGACTTGATCTTTGTAGGCCCTAGAATTTAGCCAAGAGTGATGTGTATATAGCTCAACTGTGTAGCAATTTTGTTTTTGTAGTATAGTAGGAACTGCAAGTGGCAGTTGATGTACATATATCTCGGTAGTTCTCCATTCATTAAATAGTTCTCTGAAAGAAGAAAGGGATAGTTTCACATGATTTTTAATTTTAGGTACTACATATTATTGTTGTTAGTCGTCATCATTGTAGGAACCTAAGTACAGGGCCTGACTGTTGTGGTAATGCTCTTGCCTTCCAATAGCTGTTATCAAGGTGCCCTGAAACAAGGCAGCTGACAAGATTGTGTTTGTTGTCCTAATCTCTCACGTTTTGGGTCACAGATTGGAAAAGAAGTGTATTGCATGCTCAATAAAGAAACAGAGTGTAGATTTTGTGCTCCTGAGGTCTAGTGATCTCGCTATTTTCAAAAAAATTAAAATATACTCTGTCACAAAATAAGTGTCTCAAGTATTTTAAAAAGATGATATATCTAAACATTACCATGTCTAGATACATCACCTTTTTAAGAGACTTAAGACACTTATTTTGAGACGGAGGGAGTAGTACATTTTAAAGTTTTAAAAAATATCTGAAACAAATCATACATATTCTTAATGATATATCCTACGAGCATGCAACATCTCAATTCAAAATACTATACGTTTTGAGCTACGTAAAAATGATAAATGTATAGATTTGAGTATAGTGAATAATGTATAGTTTCAAATCTTCAACTTTTATCTTTTTTTGTGTAGCCCACAATACAAAACATTTGGCATTGTAATTATGCACTGTTATATACTTCTTTCGTTACATAGATGACTTCTATTTGTCAAAAAGAGCATGTATCTATACATATACAAGTTGTACAAGTCTAGATAGATACATATACTTTTTGGTTTTTGGCAAATGAAAGTCATTTAATTTGGAAGGAGGGAGTACATCGGCATCGCCGCGCCAACTCACTAGTTAGATAGAATGGCCTGAAGCTGCAATCAGACTTTGTAATTACAATGCTTCGTTGTACTGATACATAAAACACTCTTTTCTAATAATAATAAAAAGGAAAATCACTAAAGTACATGCATATGATACAATTCACATATTATTCCACAAGTGTCAACGGTGCCAAATTGACTGGACCTACACATAACACACACATTCAACTTTGCCCCAACGTTTCAGGAAGGTTGTCGAGCTTCCCGTGTTGCTGAACACAAATATATTAAACGTATGGTGTGGAAACAAATTATAAAGTGAAAATAGACATCGAGCAAATGGTGATTAAAACAATGTAAAAAGGTTGTAAACAATATTAAAATAAATGTCTAGAGCCATAGTTCAACTAGTGGTGTCTCTCCAATATTAAGGTAAAAATGTTACGCAAAACAATTAAATCTAGGCAGTTGATAGATTGTGAAAGCATAAATTATGACAAGAAAATGTTCATTATAATATTTATTTAGGTATTACTCAAAATACATAGACCATAGACTGTTATCTAACTTGTTATCTAACTGGATCTATGACTAATCGTTGACCCTGTAATCGTTGTTTAGCCTGTCACACAATATGATTTATACTTATAATATTGATCACAAGTTAAACTAAATATAATTATACTAAAATTGTATACTTATTATATTCTTAACACATTGTGATTTCAAATAATAATATTAAGATGTATATTACTTAATTAGCATTTTAGCCATATACTAACCATTTGTCGATATTTTTTTTATGTTTGATGCTATATAGTTGTAATGTATAATTCCATATATATGTTTTCATTTCCGAGATAGTGTTCTACATAGCCCCCTTAACAAGATACACAACGCCTCCTTGAATCTTTATTTAAAAAATGAATCACATAGTGTATATACATTATTGTGTGAATGTTTTCTCTAGTTTTTAGTATTGTTAAATATATAGGTTTGATATTACAACTGTGCCTATATCCAAATAGATGTGTGTAGTGTATGGGTTGGTAAGCAGATGCATATCAGTTCAAGTGTATAAATTAAACATTTGGCATGATCATTGTCCAAATGTGTCTAATAATTTATAGTTGGTTCCATAATAAGTTAATGGTGTGTTAATTATCTACTACTCAAATAGTATCGATCATATTAATCACCGATGAACATACTTTTCATGGATTCTACTACTTTGCACACACAAAATTAAAATGTCTCATATGCTCACCGCACCATGCCTATCACATGGAAATATAAATTGCTTTTGTTAGTTTCTCAACTAAAAAGTTAGGAATGAAACTAAAATATATCTGGGATTTTGCTAATACAACAATTGCATGTTATTGATAAGGGAGACTAGCGACCAAATTAAAGGAAATGTGCCTCTATCAATCTAATTGATTTGTCCATACATGGTCAATTGTGTTAAATTGATAATCTAAATTGAGGTTTAGATTGTTTATAAAATAGTCAATTGTCTCTTATATATGACCGATAGTCTTACACGAGTTAATAGTCAATGGACCTATACCCTTAACTCCCCGTCCCACTCGGCTAGGGAGCATGCATGACGGCCAGACAAGCTCTACTAATACTAGTTTCATTGTGCGACTGATGATCGAGGTTTTCCGATCATAGGGCATGGCGCTGGTCGGCAATGGAAGTTATGTCGTTGGTTGAACGATGTGATGGACATACCCAATATTTATAGGACATAGTCATTACGCCTTAAGACCGTGAGACCTACTCTTATTTTTATTCCTGAAAGATACTTTGATTACACCAAACGTCGTATCTTAATTAGTATGACAATAACGGTGATACTTTTGGGTATCGAAAGGGGATAATTGAGACGAGGGGTCAACAGCGGGATTTGTCGGTCCGTATAGCCGGATAGATACTCTAGGGCCCACTCGGTGAGATTATGTCAAATGAGTTTGCAAACATCTGACTAGGTCACCAGCTGACATAATATCATATACGAGTAGAAGATAGCTGAAGGGGATCGTGTGCAGAAAACAAAATTTTTCCTACCGACGATATCCTAAAAGCATGCCAAGATCTATTCTATGCAGATATAGTAGTACGAACGGAGATCGGAATACGTACCCTTGTAGACCGAAAGCGGGGATTACGTTCCCACACAAACGTTGTCGATGAAGACCGACGAAGCCGACCTCAAGGTCGTGTAGAGAAAGCATGCCTCCGAGTACCGCTAGCGCAACACCTCGCAGGGAGTCGCACACGTACGGTGGAGACGACGGCCTCCGAAGCTCCAGTCCAGGACGAGCAGCGGAAGACTTGGACCGGAACACCAGCAGCGCGGCAGCGGGCTATGGTGGAGGAGATCCCCTTGCTCTGCTCGGCGCGGCTCCAACTTGGGAACCACGAGATCGAGAGAGAAATCGGGAATTAATTGGTGAAATAAAAGGCTGGGGGTGCCCCTTCTTATATAGGCTCCCAGGGGGAGCCTACCTTGCCAGCCAGGCAATGTGGGACTAATCCCACATGCCTGGTGCGGCTCTGGAGGGTGCGCCGGCCCCCCTAGTGGGCCCTTGGCCCACTTGGGGCAGCCCCTCCTGGCCCCCACCGAATTCCCCTTGGGAATTTTCCCCTCTTGGGCCTTCTTTCGACCAGAAGGCCCATTTAGGGAAATCTGCCTTAATAAATTCGAAAATAAATATATAAAATCATATTTACATATTAATAACACTAATTAATATCAAACATAATATATATAATTTTTCCTAGCTCCGAAAACTCTTTCGGCGCTGCCCGATCTCCATCGGACCTCTCCCGGGACGCTCCCGGTGATCTCCTTCCTTTATGGTTGTCTTGTCGAAACCCCTTAAGTGTGTTACCCTAGCGGTTCGATATAATATCAGGTATGATCAAGACTCCTCAATGATCAACGACTAACTCGTAGGCCTGGACCCCATGAATTAATCCCTGAGATATAACGAATGACTTTCATCTATCAAACCTGAACGTAAAGTTTTAGACCTTTTGCCATAGCGATACTTAGCACGTCCGAGCGTCGTTCCATAGATATCTCCATACCTAATCCCGACCTCGTTACCGACGACGCTATCTTCTACTCGTTCATGACCTCATGTCTCCGTGACCTAGTCACATGCTTGCAAGCTCATTAGACATGATCTCACCGAGTGTGCCCGAGAGTATCTATCCTGCTATGCGGACTGGCAAATCCCGCTCTTGACCCCTCGTCTCAACTACTCCTTTCCGATACCCAAAAGTATCACCGTTATTGTCATACTAAATAAGATACGACGTTTGGTGCAATCAAAGTATCTTCCGGGAATATCAATAAGAGTTGATCTCACGGTCAAAGGCGTAACGACTATGTTCTCCAAATCTGGGTATGTCCATCACATCGCTCTCCAGCGATATGACTCTCATTGCCGACCGGCGCCATGCCCCATGACCGGGAAACCTCGATCATCAATCGCGTAATGAAACTAGTCTTAGTAGAGGCTACTAGGGACCTGGTTGTTTACGTATCACACCCACATTAATGTTTCCGTTTAATACGGTTCTAGCATGACACAAAAACCTATTATGAACAAACGAGATATGATAAAGAATACACTTTATTAATTGCCTCTAGGGCATATCTCCTTCAGTCTCCCACTTGCACTAGAGTACAACTTAATCTAGATTACAACTTGGTAAAAGCTTAACACCCATAGCTAACTGGTGCTGTTCATGCTTATCAAGCGGGAGAGGCTTTGTCAGCGGATCTGCCACATTCAGATCCGTATGCACTTTGCAAATCTTCACATCGCCTCCTTGTACGTACTGACGTATCACGTGGAAGCGTCGGAGAATGTGTTTGGCGGTGGAGTGAGACCTTGGCTCCTTGGCGTTCGCAATGGCACCCGTATTGTCGCAGAAGAGGATCACGGGGTCTTGCACGCTCGGGAACACTCCAAGTTCGATGACGAACTTCCTCAGCCACACAGCTTCATTCGCGGCCTCGCAGGCAACAATGTACTCCGACTCCATTGTAGATTGTGCGACTATGGGTTGCTTCCCACTTCTCCAGCACTCGGCGCCTCCATTCACCTTGAACACGTAACCTGTCTGTGACTTACAGTCATCGGGGTCTGAGCAGAAACTTGCATCTACGTAACCCGTTACGCCAAGTTCTTCATCGCAGCCACCATACACAAGGAACATTTCCTTTGTCTTATTGAGATACTTAAGAATGCTCTTAACAGCTACCCAATGCGGCATTCCAGGATTACTCTGGAACCGGCTTGTCAAACTTAGAGCTAATGCCACATCCGGTCTAGTACTCAACATTGCATACATGATCGATCCTATGGCTGAAGCATAAGGATGTTTCGTCATTTCGGCCTTACCCTGTTCCGTCACCGGACACTGCGCCTTACGCAATATCTTATTCTTGATAACCGGCAGAGAACCTTCTTTGCCTTCTCCATATGAAAACACTTCAGTATTTTATCAAGATAAGTACTCTGACTTAGTGCTAATAGGCGCCTTGATCTATCACGATAGATTTTTATGCCTAAAACATACGCAGCTTCTCCTAAGTCTTTCATGGAAAACTTACTGTTTAAATATTCCTTCACGCTATTCAGAAGTTCCACATCATTCCCTATTAGCAATATGTCGTCAACATACAGTGCTAAGAACACAACCGAGCTCCCACTCATTTTCTTGTAAATACAGGTCTCTTCCACATTCTGGATAAATCCAAAACCTTTGATTACCTCATCAAAGCGAAGATTCCAGCTCCGAGATGCCTGCTTCAATCCATAGATGGATCGCTGAAGCTTGCACACCTTGTTAGCATTTCCTGGATCGACAAAACCTTCCGGCTGTACCATGTACAACTCTTCCTCAATGTTTCCATTCAGGAAGGCCGTTTTGACGTCCATCTGCCAGATTTCATAATCATAGTAGGCAGCTACCGCTAACAAAATCCGAATAGACTTAAGCATCGCTACCGGTGAAAAAGTTTCATCGTAGTCAATTCCATGAACTTGTCGGAAACCCTTTGCGACAAGCCGAGCTTTATAGACGGTCACATTACCATCAGCATCAGTCTTCTTCTTAAAGATCCACTTATTCTCGACGGCCTTGCGCCCTTCGGGAATATCCACCAAAGTCCACACTTTGTTATCATACATGGATCCTATTTCGGATTTCATGGCTTAAAGCCATTTCTCGGACTCTAGACTCTCCATCGCCTCCTTGTAGTTCGTAGGTTCGTCTTGCTCGACTAGCATGACGGTGCAAACCATGTTGCCATACCACTCTGGTGGGATCCGAGATCTACCAGACCTACGAGGTAGAACATCTTCCTCGACAGTTTCTCCCACTCCTTCCACGGAGGACGTTTCCGGAATTGCTTCTGTTGCACCACTCGGAATCTCGAGTTCAGGATCAACGATTTCATCGAGGTCTACCTTCCTCCCACTTACTCCTTTCGCGAGAAACTCCTTCTCTAGAAAGGTACCGGTCTTCGCGACAAAAGTTTTGCCCTCAGCTTGGTTGTAGAAGGTGTACCCAACGGTTTCCCGCGGATATCCTACAAAGACGACTTTCTCCGACTTCGGTTCGAGTTTGTCGGGCTGCAGTTTCTTAACGTACGCCTCACAACCCCAAACCTTCAGAAACGATAACTTAGTCTTTTGGCCATACCATAATTCATACGGCGTCGTTTCAACGGACTTGGACGGAGCCCTATTTAAAATAAATGCGGCTGTTTCTAACGCATAACCCCAGAAGGACACTGGCAGATCGGTAAGAGACATCATAGATCGAACACTATCCAATAGAGTACGATTACGTCGCTCGGACACACCGTTACGCTGCGGCGTTCCGGCGGGCGTAAGTTGGGGCACTATGCCACAACTCTTTAGATGTGTGCCAAACTCAAAACTCAAGTACTCTCCACCGCGATCGGACCGGAGATGCTTGATTTTCCTATTAAGCTGATTCTCAACTTCACTCTGGAATTCTTTGAACTTTTCAAACGTTTCAGACTTGTGTTTCATCAAATAGATATAACCGTATCTACTCAAGTCATCAGTGAAGGTGACAAAGTAACGATAACCATTGCGTGTCGAAACGCTCATCGGTCCACACACATCTGTATGTATGATCCCCAACAAATCCGACGCCCGTTCAACGAAACCTTTGAACGGTGTCCTGGTCATTTTTCCCATGAGGCATGGTTCGCATGTATCGAGGGATCCGAAATCCAACGAGTCCAAGAGTCCATCGGAGTGGAGTCGCTTCATGCGCTTTATACCAATATGACCAAGACGGCAATGCCACAAAAACATGGCGGTATCGTCACTACACTTAATTCGTTTGGCTTCTATGTTATGGATGTGAGTACTACGATCGAGATTCAACAAGAATAAACCGTTATTCTCGGGAGCATCAACATAAAAGATATCATTCATATAAATAGCACAATTGCTTGACACTGATTTAAATGAATAACCGTCTTGTAACAGGCAAGACCCACTTATAATGTTTACACTCAAGGATGGCACAAAATAACATTTATTTAAAACCAAAACTAATCCCGATGGTAGATGCAGAGGGAGCGTGCCGACAGCCACCACGTCGACTCTCGATCCGTTGCCGACGCGCATCGTCACCTCATCCTTCGCCAGCCGCCTTCTATTCCGTAACTCCTCCTGAGAGTTACATATATGAGCAACAGAACCAGTATCAAATACCCACGTATTGCTCCGGGCGGATGTAAGGTACACATCTATAACATGTATATCAAATATACCTTGCTCTTTGTCGACCGTCTTGCCAGACTTCTTATCCTCCAGATACTTGGGGCAGTTGCGCTTCCAGTGACCCTTCCCCTTGCAGTAGAAACACTCCACGCTAGCTCTGGGACCAGACCTGTTAGTCCTGGGCTTGGCAGCCAACTTTGCCTCCCTCCGGGACTTCCAGCTCTGCTTTCCCTTGCCACCGGACTTCTTGAAATCAACGGTCTTGTTGACCATCAACAGCGTGTGCTCCTTCTTAATCTCTACCGCAGCAGTCTTGAGCATCACGAACACTTCACCCAGGGACTTAGCCATGCCCTGCATGTTGTAGTTCATGACGAAGCCTTTGTAGCTTGATGACAACGATTGCAACACCCTGTCAATCGCCAGCTCATCGGGAATCTTGCACTCCAGAGCATTCAGGCGTTGAACGTAGCCAGACATCTTGACTACATGCTCGCTCACACTGCTATGCTCTTCCATCTTGGCTGAGAAGAAAAGCTCAGAAGCCTCATATCTCTCAGCCTTAGCCTGCGGCGCGAAGACAGCCTTAAGATCCGAAATGATCTCAAAGGCGCTCATCTTCTCAAAGCGCTTCTGCAGGTCGGCTTCCATGGCGTAGAGCATGCCACTCTGGACAAAGGCAGAATCCTCCCATCGGGTCTGGAAGACCTTCTTCTCATCCTCAGAGGCATCATCTGCAGGAGGGTCACCTATGGCGGCCTCAATGACGTAGGCCACCCTATGGGGAGTGAGGAGGATCCTCAGGTTGCGGAACCAGGCCATGAAGTTTGACCCATTGGTCTTAATCTTTTCTTTCTCAAGGAACAGACCTAGGTTAAACGAGGGGCGAGACATCTACAATGGAATTTGCAACAACATAAGACTTTGTTCATAATAATTTTGAGTTATAGTATTTTAGAAAATAACAAACATAACTCCCACTCAAACGAACATCCCTCCTGGTCGTTTAAGCGATTACACGACCCCCATCCATTGCACCACCCCTCATCATCAAAGCCGGCGGCACAACTTCAAGAGTAGACAAAATCGTCCGCCACACCAATTTTGTGACTCGTGCTCGACCTTTCGGTCTTCCTGTTCCGAGGCCATACCTCTGAGTATGCTAGGCTCGCCACCAAAGACCTCCACGCTGACGCTTGTGCAACATGGCTTACACCCACTGTATGCGAACGACAAGATGTATGACACCCGATCATCACGGGCTGCCTCATAACGTAGAACTTTCTTGGTGGTGCGCATTGGAGGGAGAACACTAGTGGTATTTTGAAGGGATCATCTTATTCAGCTACCGCCGTGTAACTAATGTATACTATACACACAATCACACAAAATAAGATGCACACAAAACATCAAATGTAATGCAATGTGATATAGTCCATCGCGCCATGGTCTTCTTGGCGCCCGCAGTTTATAAACAATTTAATAAACCTACCTTGACCATATCACATAGCCCCTGCAAAATAAAGTTAGACGCTTCTACTTTAACTTTTGCATATTTTACGTGGCTTGGGGTTTTCGTAAATAGAACCGCTTCATACCTACGAATCTTATGACCACAACAACGATCCAATAATTGCATGTTTAAGCATCCCTTTCGGGCCCTCCATTGAAAATGCGAAGACCAACTAAAGAGAGAGAAACTGTCACCCGCCAGCCACATATACGGTACAAGCCGTATGTCAGTAGTGGAACCAGTCTCGCGTAAGCGTACGCGTAAAGTCGGTCCGGGCCGCTTCATCAACTCAATGCCGCTGGAATACACAAGTGCACGCTAGAGGCTAGCAAATAACAGGAACGGTGCCCCCGTGCAGAGCACGGGTTCTAACAGCGTACAGCTATATCTACGATAGATCGGCTCTGATACCACTGAAGGGGATCGTGTGCAGAAAACAAAAAATTTCCTACCGACGATATCCTAAAAGCATGCCAAGATCTATTCTATGCAGATATAGTAGTACGAACGGAGATCGGAATACGTACCCTTGTAGACCGAAAGCAGGGATTACGTTCCCGCACAAACGTTGTCGACGAAGACCGACGAAGCCGACCTCAAGGTCGTGTAGAGGAAGCAGGCCTCCGAGTACCGCTAGCGCAACACCTCGCAGGGAGTCGCACACGTACGGTGGAGACGACGGCCTCCGAAGCTCCAGTCCAGGACGAGCAGCGGAAGACTTGGATCGGAACACCAGCAGCGCGGCAGCGGGCTATGGTGGAGGAGATCCCCTTTCTCTTCTCGGCGCGGCTCCAACTTGGGAACCACGAGATCGAGAGAGAAATCGGGAATTAATTGGTGAATTAAAAGGCTGGGGGTGCCCCTTCTTATATAGGCTCCCAGGGGGAGCCTACCTTGCCAGCCAGGCAATGTGGGACTAATCCCACATGCCTGGTGCGGCTCTGGAGGGTGCGCCGGCCCCCCTAGTGGGCCCTTGGCCCACTTGGGGCAGCCCCTCCTGGCCCCCACCGAATTCCCCTTGGGAATTTTCCCCTCTTGGGCCTTCTTTCGACCAGAAGGCCCATTTAGGGAAATCTGCCTTAATAAATTCGAAAATAAATATATAAAATCATATTTACATATTAATAACACTAATTAATATCAAACATAATATATATAATTTTTCCTAGCTCCGAAAACTCTTTCGGCGCTGCCCGATCTCCATCGGACCTCTCCCGGGACGCTCCCGGTGATCTCCTTCCTTTATGGTTGTCTTGTCGAAACCCCTTAAGTGTGTTACCCTAGCGGTTCGATATAATATCAGGTATGATCAAGACTCCTCAATGATCAACGACTAACTCGTAGGCCTGCACCCCATGAATTAATCCCTGAGATATAACGAATGACTTTCATCTATCAAACCTGAACGTAAAGTTTTAGACCTTTTGCCATAGCGATACTTAGCACGTCCGAGCGTCGTTCCATAGATATCTCCATACCTAATCCCGACCTCGTTACCGACGACGCTATCTTCTACTCGTTCATGACCTCATGTCTCCGTGACCTAGTCACATGCTTGCAAGCTCATTAGACATGATCTCACCGAGTGGGCCCGAGAGTATCTATCCTGCTATGCGGACTGGCAAATCCCGCTCTTGACCCCTCGTCTCAACTACTCCTTTCCGATACCCAAAAGTATCACCGTTATTGTCATACTAAATAAGATACGACGTTTGGTGCAATCAAAGTATCTTCCGGGAATATCAATAAGAGTTGATCTCACGGTCAAAGGCGTAACGACTACGTTCTCCAAATCTGGGTATGTCCATCACATCGCTCTCCAGCGATATCACTCTCATTGCCGACCGGCGCCATGCCCCATGACCGGGAAACCTCGATCATCAATCGCGCAACGAAACTAGTCTTAGTAGAGGCTACTAGGGACCTGGTTGTTTACGTATCACACCCGCATTAATGTTTCCGCTTAATACGGTTCTAGCATGACACAAAAACCTATTATGAACAAACGAGATATGATAAAGAATACACTTTATTAATTGCCTCTAGGGAATATCTACTTCAATAGCGATGTCGGTAACGAGTTCAGCTAGATATGAAGATATCTAAGAACGACGCTCGGACACGCTAAGTATCGCCATGACAGAGGGTTTAAGACTAGACGTCCAGGTTTGATAGATGAAAGTCATTCGTTATATTACAGGGATTAATTCATGGGGTCCAGGCCTACGAGTTAGTCATTGATCGGAGAGGAGTCTTTATCATGTCTGTTATTTTATCGAACCGCTAGGGTAACACACTTAAGGGGTTTCGACAAGACAACCAGAAAGGAAAGAGATCACCGGGAACGTCCCGGGAATGGTCCGATGGAGATCGGGCAGCGACGAAATAGTTTTCGGAGGTAGAATAAATTATATATATTATGTTTGATATTAGTTAGTGTAATTAATGTTTAAATATGATTTTATATATTTATTTTCGAATTATTTAGGCTGATTTCACTAAATGGGCCTTCTAGTCGAAAGAAGACCCATGGGGGGGGGGACCCTCAAGGGGAAATTCGGTAGGGGGCTTGGCCGGCCTAGGTGGGACAAATGGGGCCCACCTAGGGCCGGCGCACCCTCCCTAGCCGCACCAAGGCATGTGGGGTAGTCCCACATTGCCTGGCTAGGGAGGTGGCTCCCCCGGGAGCCTATATAAGAAGGGGCACCCCTGGCCTTTTAATTCACTAATTAATTCCCTAATTCTCTCTCGATCTCGTGATTCCCTTTGTCGGAGTTGCGCCGAGTAGAGAAGGGGGATCTCTCCACCATAGCCCGCTGCCGCGCTGCTGGTGTTCCGGTCCAAATCTTCCGCTGCTCGTCCTAGACTGGAGGTTCGGAGGCCGTCGTCTCCACCGTATGTGTGTAATGCCCTGCTAGGTGCTGCGCTAGCGGTACTCGGAGGCCTACTTCCTCCACCCGACCTCGAGGTCATCTTCGTCATCTTCGTCGCGCCGAGTTCTTCGCGACCTAGAGGTCGTCTTCGTCGTCAACGCTTGTGCGGGAGCGTAATACTCGCTATTCAGTCTAAGAGGTATGTATTCCGATCTCCACCGTACTACTATATCTGCATAGTGTAGATCTTGCTTAGTTTAAGGATATCGTTGCTAGGAATTTATTTTTCTGCATGCGACCCCCTTCAGGAGTTGGTTGCAACAAATATTGATTAAATTTAGATATTCGACTATTATCGCTAATCAAAATTCTCCATATTACCGAGAACTATTTTCTAATTTATGCATCAAATTTAAATTTTTATACTCCTACAATTTCTTTTAATTTTCCATCAGCCACGGTATCTTTCTAGTAACATTGAAAGCTTAACCATTCCATAAAAGAACATTTTGACAAGAATTAATTAATGTAAACGTTGCTACACAAGCATTTTCAAATCCGGTGTCCTGACCAAGGGCAAGCATTTAAAGGGCCTCTTTGATTCAGAGATTTGAAAAGAAATTTTTGGAGGATTGAAATCCTTAATTTTAGTTATGGTGGTTGTTTGATTTGTACAATTAAATCCAATATGAACTTTTTTCTAATGAGTCCTTTGTGCTAGATCATATATAAAATCTAACATCCAATCATATATGTTTTTCAAAAAATCCATTGCTTTTACCATGGACTAATAAAAAAAATGGTGCATACGAATTCATACAAAATTTCAACCATGCATGATATTGAAATCTTTCATTTTTCAGTTCCTGCATTTTTTTTACGGAAGATAGTGAGCACTGCTTCATTTTTAATAAGAGGGAATCAGAACAAATGTCGGCAAAGTTATAGAGGGAACAAAGCGACAAAGTTAGAACAATAAGAACAATGAGGAAGAACAAGACACTAAGAAAACAACCCCGCAGGAGCGCCTTCGACCTCCATCATCTTCCGACTAGCGTTGGACGCTAGCGCACAAGGAGTGCCGCCGTAGACGAAGAGGTTCAATCAGCCGAGATTAGCCATGATGGTGCTAGAGCAAACGAAGGGCAACACATTGCCGAGTCCACACCCTGACGAAGGGCCATGCGCTGCCAAGGCTCTACACAACAGCCATCAACATAATCGAAGGGCATCACGAAGCCGAGTCTGACACCCGAAAAGTATCCCGGGCACTAGCCCGAGCCATTAGCCGATTTCAGAGGAGATCTCCCGTCCATCCGTAGAAGCCCAAGCGTCGTGGCCAAGGAGATGAAGGGAATATGCCCTAGAGGCACTTAATAAATATAGGATATTCTAATTGTTCATTATATATTTTATACCATGCTATAACTGTATTAAATGGAAACATTAATACACGTGTGGTAGATAAACAACCAGGTCCCTAGTAGCCTCTACTAAGACTAGTTCATTGTGTGATTGATGATCGAGATTTCCCGATCATGTGACATGGCGTCAGTTGGCAATGGAGTCATGTCATTGGAAGAATGATGTGATGGACTTATCCATAATTTGTAGGACATAGTCATTACGGCTTCGACCGTGAGATCAACTCTTATTGTTATTCCTGGAAGATACTTTGATCGCACCAAACGTTATATTTTACATAGTGTGACTATAACGGTGATACTTTTGGGTATCGGAAGGGGGTAGTTGAGACGAGGGGTCAAGAGCGGGATTTGCTAGTCCGCATAGCAGGATAGATACTCTAGGGCCCACTCGGTGAGATTATGTCAAATGAGTTTGCAAAAATGTGACTAGGTCACCAGCTGACATAATATCATACACGAGAAGAAGATAGTGTTGTCGGTAACGAGATCATGCTAGGTATGGAGATATCTATGAACGAGTTTCGGACACACTAAGTATCGCTATGGCAAAAGGTTTAAGACTCGACGTCCAGGTTTGATAGATGAAAGTCATTCGTTATATCACAGGGGTTAATTCATGGGGTCCAGGCCTACGAGTTAATCATTGATCGGAGAGGGATCTCGATCATGTTTGTTATTATATCGAACCGCTAGGGTAACACACTTAAGGGGTTTCGACAAGACAACCGGAAAGGAAAGAGATCACCGGGAACGTCCCGGGAATGGTCCGATGGAGATCGGGCAGCGACGAAATAGTTTTCGGAGCAAGAATAAATTACATATAATATGTTTGATATTAATTAGTGTAATTAATGATTAAATATGATTTTATATATTTCTTTTCGAATTTTTAAAGGCTGATTTCCCTAAATGGGCCTTCTAGTGGAAAGAAGACCCATAAGGGGGGGGGGGGGGGGAGAGTCCCCCCAGGGCTTCAGATTGGGGGAGGTCCGGCCTAGGTGGGGCAAATGGGGCCCAACTAGGGCCGGCGGCTGTCCTTGGCTGAACCAGGCATGTGGGATAGTACCACATTGCCTGGCTGGCAAGGTTGGCTCCGCCCGGGAGCCTATATAAGAAGGGGCACCCCTAGCCTTTTAATTCACCAATTAATTTCTCCTTTCTCTCTTGATTTCGTGATTCCCTTTGTCAGAGTTGCGCCGAGAAGTGAGGGGGTCTCTCCACCATAGCCCGCTGCCGCGGTGCTGGTGTTCCGGTCCAAATCTTCCGCTGCTCGTCCTGGACTGGAGCTTCGGAGGTCGTCGTCTCCACCGTATGTGTGTAACGCCCTGCGAGGTGCTGCGCTAGCGGTGCTCGGAGGCCTACTTCCTCCACCCGACCTCGAGGTCATCTTCGTCGGCTTCGTCGCGCCAAGTTCTTCGCGACCCAGAGGTCGGCTACGTCGTCTTCGTCGTCAACGCTTGTGCGGGAGCGTAATCCCCGCTATTCGGTCTACGAGGGTATGTATTCTGATCTCCGTCGTATTACTATATCTGCATAGTATAGATCTTGGATAGTTTAAGGATATCGTTGCTAGGAATTTTTTTGTTTTCTGCCTGCGATCCCCTTCAGTGGTATAAGAGCCGATCTATGCGTAGATATAGATGTACGCTGTTAGAGCCCGTGTTCTTCACGGGGCACCGTTCCTGTTATTTGCTACCCTCTAGCATGCACTTGTGATTCCGGCACTATTGAGTTGATGAAGCGGCCCGGACCGACTTTACGAGTACGCTTACGCGAGATTGGTTCCACTACTGACATACGGCTTGAACCGTATCTGTTGCTGACGGGTGTCTATCTCTCTCTCTTTAGTTGGCTTTGCATTTTCAATGGAGGGCCCAAAAGGGATGCTTAAACATGCAATTATTGGATTGTTGTTGTGGTCATAAGTTCGTAGGTAAGAAGCAGTTCTTTTTACGACAGCCCCAAGCCACGTAAAATATACAAAAGATAAAGTAGAACGCGTCTAACTTTATTTTTCAGGGGCAATGTGATATGGTCAAGGTAGGTTTATTAAATTGTTTTATGAACTGTGGGCGCCAAGAAAACCATGGCGCATGGACTATATCACGATGTTATTGTGTGCATCTTATATTGTGTGATTCATATTAGAATATATTAGTTACACGGCTGTAGAAATATAAGACGATCCCTTCAAAATACCACTAGTGTTCTTCCTTTGACATGCACCACCAAGAAAGTTCTACGTTATGAGGCAGGCCGTGATGATCGGGTCTCAGACATATCGTCGTTCGCATACAGTGGGTGTAAGCCATGTTGCGCAAGCGTTCGTTGAAGGTTATTGTGGCGAGACTAGCATATGCAGATATGGCCTCGGAACACGGAGGCCGAAAGGTCGAGCATCAGTCATAGAGTTGTTGTGATCTACAATTCGTTGTCCACCCTTGAAGTTGTGTTGCCGGCTTTGACGACGAGGGGTTGCGTAATGGATGGGGGTCATGTAGTCGCTGAAACGACCGTGAGGGATGCTCGTTTGAGTGGGAGTTCTGATAGTTATTTTCTAAAATACTAGAACTCAAAATATAAAGTCATGTTTTGCAAAACCTTTGTAGATATTGACCATTGTGATAGCTTCTTTAAAATTAGGCGCAATCCTGCGATTGAGCAACTTAAAAGGTAGGGTCAAAACTTCATAGTTTTATACTTTAGCTTGAGGATACTTCTTGTTTGAACCGTTAGCTCTTTGTGATGCAATAGCCGCTAGGAGATAAACCTAGAGATTCCGCTAACAAAAGGATAATTTGATTATCAAGTTTTTGTACGGATAATATCATCATAGTCCAGTGTATGCTATGATCTCTGCCATATAGAACTAACGGTGGGTACGAGTTGTTAGATCGCGAACATATGAGATGATCGCTAAACTGGGGATACACCTAAAGTTGGGTTGATGAAGTTTATCAGTATGTTGACTGTTCTTCCTCTCAACCATGATGGAAGAGAATACACACATTGAATCAGCACGTGGCAGTCATACTTGATGACACTAGTCATACTTGATGACATTGGTCATACTTGATGACATTGAGACGCCTCGCTCAACTCGATCACTGGATGACAGACGACGTTGCCAGGTGCAAATGCTTTGTCATAGACTATGTCATGCAAGGGGAATTGTTCACCTTCATGATTCTTGATTACGTTAGAAGTATCAAGAAGATGAAACAGATCGCCGGGAAGTCATCAATGATGATGGTGTATATATGATATACATGTTATGAATGTTTTACCTAAGCACATACTTGCAGTAGTGACTAAGTTTTGATACTAGTCATGTTTTATGAAAACCAGATTTACTACTTGAGTAGCTTGTAAGGATGAGGCGACATTGTGTGTTGATAATGGCAGACAATTGTTGTGATGGCCATAGACACTCTCCCTCTAGATCTACCATTTGAATAAATTCTTTTATAATCGCCTGTTAGTATGATCGTTATAAATGTGTCTCCTCTAGCGAGACAATTGTTCATATATGTTAGTGACAAATTCGTTGTCCTATATTTATGAAGTAATGATCATATGCCGATTTGAATTTAGATGGTAGAAACTCCCACATTCATAATATTAATGCCAAAAGATACAAACTTAATAAAGACACCACGCACTACCGTTTAATTCATGTCAATGTTATAGTCAATGAATTAGCTCCATAACGGATGGATCTACAAGTACTTAGATTTGATCTTTTGACACTTGCAAGATAACTAAGACACCGTTTTCGGAAAACGGGCACATAACTTATTGATAGTCATGCACATATATGTATGTGGATCAATGAAGTAATTGACGGGTAGTGTAGACCTTTATTTCGTGAACTTCACTGAACATTTTGAGTATAACTTGTTGAGAATCGTGCATATGGGTGTATGTGAATCAATGAAGTAGTTTAACGTGTAGTGTAAGTCTTTATTTCATAGACTTCATGAATATTCCTAGTAGATATATGGATATCCACTCAGGGAATGTTAGTCTGAAAAATTTGATTCGATCAAACAAGTTCAGAATGAAGTAGGAAATAAATTTAATAAGAAAATCAAATTTCTGCGATACAGATCGAGGAAATAAAGATTTGAGTTATAATGTTGGCACATCATTTGAAGACTTGTGAGAAGAGTTCCACAAATTACGTCGCATGGAACACCATAGTGTTATGATATGTTAGGACGTCGTAATCGCACCCTATCGGATAGTGTGTGCTGAATAAATCTCTTATCGAATTATTGTGATCCATTAGAGTCATATGATAGAAACGTAACATTCACGTTAGATAATAGGTAAACCATTTAAATTCATGAAGACAATACCATATGAGTGATGGCATGGCTTTTAGCCTAGATTGTCGTTTCAGCAATTTAGTGTTTCGATGTGATCAAATCTAAAATGGATTAATCTGTGTAGTGTACCGTACCTAAAGAGTTAGTTGGGTACATGTCTCACGACATAGGAAAAATTGTTGCCAGAATATACCTTGCGAAAGAAATAGTTTCTTGTCCAAGGATATAAGTGGGAAAGAAAGTAGAGGAAGGAAAAGTTGATGAACTTTCTCTCCAGACATTAGAGTGGCGCAACCGAAAGTGTTTTCGGTGTCATGCTCCACAACTTGAAAGAAGCTGATGATACAAGATCATGATGCTCTGAGCTCATAATAAGAACGTAGGCTTACGAGGTTGTGTTCCACACTATGTCTTACGACAATCTTGTTATGAAGGTCCTGTTAATGGAATATGACAGACCTACGAACTAAGAAGAAGAGATGGTAGACCTAAGTCCGAGAAATGGCTATGAGTCATATATGATCCGAGATAAAATCTATATACGATTACCACGTAATGACTTGGGAGATCTTCTTGATGGCATCTAGGCTGTTAATGGAATATGGAATTTAATGAGAGAGTAGACACTGATAAGGATCGATTTGTCGTGAAACAGTTCCGACAGATTCAAAAGTTGACCACAACGAGATTTTTCTCAAGTGGCGAAGCCTAAATCTATTCGGTGTCGTTTAGCAATTACTATTATTTCAAATTGAGAAATTGATAGATGGATAAGGAAACCATGTTTCTTGATGGTATCATTAAGAAAGAATTGTAATTAGTACAATAATGGTTTGGTGATCCTGAGAATGCTAAACATGTATGCAAACTTCAGTTGTCCATTCATGGGCTGAAGTATTGTCCATTCATGGGCTGAAGTAAGCATATCAGAGTTAGAATCTTCACTTTGATGATGTGATCAAAGGATTTTGGAGTTGTCCAAAATAGTTGAAGAAACTTGCATTTGCAAAAAATTGAGTGGTTTAAGTAGCTTTTCTTGATCTTATATGCGGAAGGCATATTTGAGTGGGAGCCAGGTGTCATTCATGATTTTATATGTAACGACATATTAAGAATGGTACAGATCCTCTAGTAAACTATAAAGGATTATTTAAGTGATTAAATGAAGTTAGGAGTATTAGGCATCCGATCTGTAATTGTATAGATAAAAAAGGGCCTAATAACATTAGGTCGGAATATTTTTCTAAGTTAAGATTCTGAAGTGTTTCAGAATAGAACAAGCAAAGAAAGAGGTTCTTACTTGTATGACTAGGTAAAATATTAAGTTTATCTTGGCATTTTCAGTGATAGCAAATGATGTTCGACATTCTCTATATATCAGACATAGATTCTATGAGACTGAAAGCTCGACTTGGTGTGACCCAAGTTCCTTGTTGAAGAACGGGTTCTAGAGTGATCCTTGTGTGGATCAATGAACAAAAGTTAAGTATATTCTTCAGTGTCTGTGAGAACTGAAGATATGTTTTCTGGTAAAGGGTAAGAGTCAAAAGGCAAATTGCCGTAAAACGGTTACGATGATGCAAGTTGTGACACTAACCCATACGACTAGAAATCTCATATAGGAGATGTCCTTTGTTTTGAGTGTCGTATATCGGCATAATTGATAGGAGATGGGGGTCCTCTAGAATACGTATGGATTGTGGGGAAGAAAGTTGGAGTCGTCGAGGACGGGATTGAACACGGCGAGTTTACCCAGCTTCAGATGCCGCAGCGGTGGCGAGATCCTATGTGCTGCTATAATTCACTATGAGGCAAATAGCCGTGAATATGTTACAATGGGTATGATGCGTATTGAAGCGTGCCCTAAAGGTTTCCTGGTGGCCGGCTTATATAGGCGGCCAGACCCCAGGATACAAGGCAAGTACTTGTCCGGCAAGTAAACAGATTCCTAGACCTAGCCGACTTAGTTGCCGCCTTCCGTCTTGGGCTTGGTGTCTTGATGGGCTTCGACCTTCCGCCTTCCTTGGACCGTCCGCCTACTTCCTTGTACGTCAGCTATCTGGGCCGCCCGGCAGGCTTCAGCCTTACCACCCTTGGGCCACCCTGGACTAGCCGGATTGATCCATGTTAGAGATACCCCTAGTTGGTATATCCCCAACATTAGCCCCCAGAAAGGTTGAAGTTCTCCAGGTGCCGGCTTCTTCTTGATTCTTCATTCTTCAATGTTGGCGGCTGCAGGGCTTGAACCATTCTAAAAATAATGGG